>CM067549.1:35459804-37954804 GCA_034509755.1 Anisodus tanguticus
CTTTTATGAAGGCTCGTGCCTTTATGCGATATCATGACTTGACCTAAATGACGTTCTTTAACTCGATAGGAGCAACTGGATTCTATTAACTTCTTCTTCTTATATTATGCTCTATATCTTATCATCTCTTCTTAGGCCTGGACCACATACAATCATCTATCTTAAGCGTTATATATCTTCTACGCGTTCTATAACTTCTTACATTATACCTTGAACGCTACCGAATTTGCCATACTTAAGGGAATCACTAAACCCATCCCTAGACTTTGAACTCGACTCTTTTGAGAAAATGCTTGAGTATTTCTGAGCTGAATCGTTTAACATTTCTTAAAAGACTCACAAGTCTTACAACATGGTGACAGAACTTTAGTCATTCATAGCTCATGAAAGAAACAATCAAACACATTGTGCCCTAACGGCGAGTCAAGGTAAAAGAGTTGCATACCTTAATTCGACCCTCGAATGACAACGATGAGTCAATCCCTTCGATAGAAGTTTAACCAGTTTAAGAGAGCTTATATTAACATAACTAACAGCCCAACAACATACTACAACTATACCATCACTACCCTCGGGAAATCTAAGAGCGACGAGCTCCCGAAGTTATATACAACGGTGTACTCCACACACAACCTCATTTTAACTACAAACAAGCTCTAAATGAGCTACCAAATCCCACCGATCTCCATACCACATAAGACCACTCTTAAACAATTCCAAACCACTAATAAAACCTTGGCTCACACTTCCTATCACCATCTCGTAAGCCATAATTGGAAAACATATCATTTAAATGATTTCACCGCACAAAGATATGGGAGGAAATCTTACCTTAATTGATGAAACTATCAACCACCATACATGAACTTGCCAAGAACAACTCAAGCTTATAGAAAAATACACGTGGAAGATGCGAGGTTCTTGAGATAAATTATACTTGTCTCCTTCAAATGTAAAGTACAATTTCAACCTAAAATGAAGATTACGTTGCTTGCTATGAATGGAAAATAACATTGCTGCTATGTTTCCGTAAGAGAAATAGCTAATTCCCATGGTTTCCATTTTTGCTCTTGAAGGCATCTATGCAATGTCTACATCATCATATATAAGCATCATGGGAGTCTCAACTCTTTAACTTGTGAAAACTTGTAACATACTTCTACTAACTACTAATCATATTTGGGACTTATGATAAAGGATGTTAAGCGATTCGACTACCTGTTAAGAGATGCCATAAGAACTTATACTCTTACATTTCTAAGGTTCTCGTTTTATACTCGAAAGACTCACATCCCAACTTAGTGAATCATCACACACTCGGGAAGGAATACATGTAGCTTGTGCCATCTTAACTTCTCTTGACTTACATGCTAAGTACATAGGCCACTATACTTTTATGAAGGCTCGTGCCTTTATGCGATATCATGACTTGACCTAAATGACGTTCTTTAACTCGATAGGAGCAACTGGATTCTATTAACTTCTTCTTCTTATATTATGCTCTATATCTTATCATCTCTTCTTAGGCCTGGACCACATACAATCATCTATCTTAAGCGTTATATATCTTCTACGCGTTCTATAACTTCTTACATTATACCTTGAACGCTACCGAATTTGCCATACTTAAGGGGAATCACTAAACCCATCCCTAGACTTTGAACTCGACTCTTTTGAGAAAATGCTTGAGTATTTCTGAGCTGAATCGTATAACATTTCTTAAAAGACTCACAAGTCTTACAACATGGTGACAGAACTTTAGTCATTCATAGCTCATGAAAGAAACAATCAAACACATTGTGCCCTAACGGCGAGTCAAGGTAAAAGAGTTGCATACCTTAATTCGACCCTCGAATGACAACGATGAGTCAATCCCTTCGATAGAAGTTTAACCAGTTTAAGAGAGCTTATATTAACATAACTAACAGCCCAACAACATACTACAACTATACCATCACTACCCTCGGGAAATCTAAGAGCGACGAGCTCCCGAAGTTATATACAACGGTGTACTCCACACACAACCTCATTTTAACTACAAACAAGCTCTAAATGAGCTACCAAATCCCACCGATCTCCATACCACATAAGACCACTCTTAAACAATTCCAAACCACTAATAAAACCTTGGCTCACCACTTCCTATCACCATCTCGTAAGCCATAATTGGAAAACATATCATTTAAATGATTTCACCGCACAAAGATATGGGAGGAAATCTTACCTTAATTGATGAAACTATCAACCACCATACATGAACTTGCCAAGAACAACTCAAGCTTATAGAAAAATACACGTGGAAGATGCGAGGTTCTTGAGATAAATTATACTTGTCTCCTTCAAATGTAAAGTACAATTTCAACCTAAAATGAAGATTACGTTGTCGCTATGAATGGAAAATAACATTGCTTGCTATGTTTCCGTAAGAGAAATAGCTAATTCCCATGGTTTCCATTTTTGCTCTTGAAGGCATCTATGCAATGTCTACATCATCATATATAAGCATCATGGGAGTCTCAACTCTTTAACTTGTGAAAACTTGTAACATACTTCTACTAACTACTAATCATATTTGGGACTTATGATAAAGGATGTTAAGCGATTCGACTACCTGTTAAGAGATGCCATAAGAACTTATACTCTTACATTTCTAAGGTTCTCGTTTTATACTCGAAAGACTCACATCCCAACTTAGTGAATCATCACACACTCGGGAAGGAATACATGTAGCTTGTGCCATCTTAACTTCTCTTGACTTACATGCTAAGTACATAGGCCACTATACTTTTATGAAGGCTCGTGCCTTTATGCGATATCATGACTTGACCTAAATGACGTTCTTTAACTCGATAGGAGCAACTGGATTCTATTAACTTCTTCTTCTTATATTATGCTCTATATCTTATCATCTCTTCTTAGGCCTGGACCACATACAATCATCTATCTTAAGCGTTATATATCTTCTACGCGTTCTATAACTTCTTACATTATACCTTGAACGCTACCGAATTTTCCATACTTAAGGGGAATCACTAAACCCATCCCTAGACTTTGAACTCGACTCTTTTGAGAAAATGCTTGAGTATTTCTGAGCTGAATCGTATAACATTTCTTAAAAGACTCACAAGTCTTACAACATGGTGACAGAACTTTAGTCATTCATAGCTCATGAAAGAAACAATCAAACACATTGTGCCCTAACGGCGAGTCAAGGTAAAAGAGTTGCATACCTTAATTCGACCCGAATGACAACGATGAGTCAATCCCTTCGATAGAAGTTTAACCTGTTTAAGAGAGCTTATATTAACATAACTAACAGCCCAACAACATACTACAACTATACCATCACTACCCTCGGGAAATCTAAGAGCGACGAGCTCCCGAAGTTATATACAACGGTGTACTCCACACACAACCTCATTTTAACTACAAACAAGCTCTAAATGAGCTACCAAATCCCACCGATCTCCATACCACATAAGACCACTCTTAAACAATTCCAAACCACTAATAAAACCTAGGCTCACCACTTCCTATCACCATCTCGTAAGCCATAATTGGAAAACATATCATTTAAATGATTTCACCGCACAAAGATATGGGAGGAAATCTTACCTTAATTGATGAAACTATCAACCACCATACATGAACTTGCCAAGAACAACTCAAGCTTATAGAAAAATACACGTGGAAGATGCGAGGTTCTTGAGATAAATTATACTTGTCTCCTTCTTCAAATGTAAAGTACAATTTCAACCTAAAATGAAGATTACGTTGTTGCTATGAATGGAAAATAACATTGCTTGCTATGTTTCCGTAAGAGAAATAGCTAATTCCCATGGTTTCCATTTTTGCTCTTGAAGGCATCTATGCAATGTCTACATCATCATATATAAGCATCATGGGAGTCTCAACTCTTTAACTTGTGAAAACTTGTAACATACTTCTACTAACTACTAATCATATTTGGGACTTATGATAAAGGATGTTAAGCGATTCGACTACCTGTTAAGAGATGCCATAAGAACTTATACTCTTACATTTCTAAGGTTCTCGTTTTATACTCGAAAGACTCACATCCCAACTTAGTGAATCATCACACACTCGGGAAGGAATACATGTAGCTTGTGCCATCTTAACTTCTCTTGACTTACATGCTAAGTACATAGGCCACTATACTTTTATGAAGGCTCGTGCCTTTATGCGATATCATGACTTGACCTAAATGACGTTCTTTAACTCATAGGAGCAACTGGATTCTATTAACTTCTTCTTCTTATATTATGCTCTATATCTTATCATCTCTTCTTAGGCCTGGACCACATACAATCATCTATCTTAAGCGTTATATATCTTCTACGCGTTCTATAACTTCTTACATTATACCTTGAACGCTACCGAATTTGCCATACTTAAGGGGAATCACTAAACCCATCCCTAGACTTTGAACTCGACTCTTTTGAGAAAATGCTTGAGTATTTCTGAGCTGAATCGTATAACATTTCTTAAAAGACTCACAAGTCTTACAACATGGTGACAGAACTTTAGTCATTCATAGCTCATGAAAGAAACAATCAAACACATTGTGCCCTAACGGCGAGTCAAGGTAAAAGAGTTGCATACCTTAATTCGACCCTCGAATGACAACGATGAGTCAATCCCTTCGATAGAAGTTTAACCAGTTTAAGAGAGCTTATATTAACATAACTAACAGCCCAACAACATACTACAACTATACCATCACTACCCTCGGGAAATCTAAGAGCGACGAGCTCCCGAAGTTATATACAACGGTGTACTCCACACACACCTCATTTTAACTACAAACAAGCTCTAAATGAGCTACCAAATCCCACCGATCTCCATACCACATAAGACCACTCTTAAACAATTCCAAACCACTAATAAAACCTTGGCTCACCACTTCCTATCACCATCTCGTAAGCCATAATTGGAAAACATATCATTTAAATGATTTCACCGCACAAAGATATGGGAGGAAATCTTACCTTAATTGATGAAACTATCAACCACCATACATGAACTTGCCAAGAACAACTCAAGCTTATAGAAAAATACACGTGGAAGATGCGAGGTTCTTGAGATAAATTATACTTGTCTCCTTCAAATGTAAAGTACAATTTCAACCTAAAATGAAGATTACGTTGCTGCTATGAATGGAAAATAACATTGCTTGCTATGTTTCCGTAAGAGAAATAGCTAATTCCCATGGTTTCCATTTTTGCTCTTGAAGGCATCTATGCAATGTCTACATCATCATATATAAGCATCATGGGAGTCTCAACTCTTTAACTTGTGAAAACTTGTAACATACTTCTACTAACTACTAATCATATTTGGGACTTATGATAAAGGATGTTAAGCGATTCGACTACTGTTAAGAGATGCCATAAGAACTTATACTCTTACATTTCTAAGGTTCTCGTTTTATACTCGAAAGACTCACATCCCAACTTAGTGAATCATCACACACTCGGGAAGGAATACATGTAGCTTGTGCCATCTTAACTTCTCTTGACTTACATGCTAAGTACATAGGCCACTAGACTTTTATGAAGGCTCGTGCCTTTATGCGATATCATGACTTGACCTAAATGACGTTCTTTAACTCGATAGGAGCAACTGGGATTCTATTAACTTCTTCTTCTTATATTATGCTCTATATCTTATCATCTCTTCTTAGGCCTGGACCACATACAATCATCTATCTTAAGCGTTATATATATCTTCTACGCGTTCTATAACTTCTTACATTATACCTTGAACGCTACCGAATTTTCCATACTTAAGGGGAATCACTAAACCCATCCCTAGACTTTGAACTCGACTCTTTTGAGAAAATGCTTGAGTATTTCTGAGCTGAATCGTATAACATTTCTTAAAAGACTCACAAGTCTTACAACATGGTGACAGAACTTTAGTCATTCATAGCTCATGAAAGAAACAATCAAACACATTGTGCCCTAACGGCGAGTCAAGGTAAAAGAGTTGCATACCTTAATTCGACCCTCGAATGACAACGATGAGTCAATCCCTTCGATAGAAGTTTAACCTGTTTAAGAGAGCTTATATTAACATAACTAACAGCCCAACAACATACTACAACTATACCATCACTACCCTCGGGAAATCTAAGAGCGACGAGCTCCCGAAGTTATATACAACGGTGTACTCCACACACAACCTCATTTTAACTACAAACAAGCTCTAAATGAGCTACCAAATCCCACCGATCTCCATACCACATAAGACCACTCTTAAACAATTCCAAACCACTAATAAAACCTTGGCTCACCACTTCCTATCACCATCTCGTAAGCCATAATTGGAAAACATATCATTTAAATGATTTCACCGCACAAAGATATGGGAGGAAATCTTACCTTAATTGATGAAACTATCAACCACCATACATGAACTTGCCAAGAACAACTCAAGCTTATAGAAAAATACACGTGGAAGATGCGAGGTTCTTGAGATAAATTATACTTGTCTCCTTCAAATGTAAAGTACAATTTCAACCTAAAATGAAGATTACGTTGTCTGCTATGAATGGAAAATAACATTGCTTGCTATGTTTCCGTAAGAGAAATAGCTAATTCCCATGGTTTCCATTTTTGCTCTTGAAGGCATCTATGCAATGTCTACATCATCATATATAAGCATCATGGGAGTCTCAACTCTTTAACTTGTGAAAACTTGTAACATACTTCTACTAACTACTAATCATATTTGGGACTTATGATAAAGGATGTTAAGCGATTCGACTACCTGTTAAGAGATGCCATAAGAACTTATACTCTTACATTTCTAAGGTTCTCGTTTTATACTCGAAAGACTCACATCCCAACTTAGTGAATCATCACACACTCGGGAAGGAATACATGTAGCTTGTGCCATCTTAACTTCTCTTGACTTACATGCTAAGTACATAGGCCACTAGACTTTTATGAAGGCTCGTGCCTTTATGCGATATCATGACTTGACCTAAATGACGTTCTTTAACTCGATAGGAGCAACTGGATTCTATTAACTTCTTCTTCTTATATTATGCTCTATATCTTATCATCTCTTAGGCCTGGACCACATACAATCATCTATCTTAAGCGTTATATATCTTCTACGCGTTCTATAACTTCTTACATTATACCTTGAACGCTACCGAATTTGCCATACTTAAGGGGAATCACTAAACCCATCCCTAGACTTTGAACTCGACTCTTTTGAGAAAATGCTTGAGTATTTCTGAGCTAAATCGTATAACATTTCTTAAAAGACTCACAAGTCTTACAACATGGTGACAGAACTTTAGTCATTCATAGCTCATGAAAGAAACAATCAAACACATTGTGCCCTAACGGCGAGTCAAGGTAAAAGAGTTGCATACCTTAATTCGACCCTCGAATGACAACGATGAGTCAATCCCTTCGATAGAAGTTTAACCAGTTTAAGAGAGCTTATATTAACATAACTAACAGCCCAACAACATACTACAACTATACCATCACTACCCTCGGGAAATCTAAGAGCGACGAGCTCCCGAAGTTATATACAACGGTGTACTCCACACACAACCTCATTTTAACTACAAACAAGCTCTAAATGAGCTACCAAATCCCACCGATCTCCATACCACATAAGACCACTCTTAAACAATTCCAAACCACTAATAAAACCTTGGCTCACCACTTCCTATCACCATCTCGTAAGCCATAATAATTGGAAAACATATCATTTAAATGATTTCACCGCACAAAGATATGGGAGGAAATCTTACCTTAATTGATGAAACTATCAACCACCATACATGAACTTGCCAAGAACAACTCAAGCTTATAGAAAAATACACGTGGAAGATGTGAGGTTCTTGAGATAAATTATACTTGTCTCCTTCAAATGTAAAGTACAATTTCAACCTAAAATGAAGATTACGTTGTTGCTATGAATGGAAAATAACATTGCTTGCTATGTTTCCGTAAGAGAGAATAGCTAATTCCCATGGTTTCCATTTTTGCTCTTGAAGGCATCTATGCAATGTCTACATCATCATATATAAGCATCATGGGAGTCTCAACTCTTTAACTTGTGAAAACTTGTAACATACTTCTACTAACTACTAATCATATTTGGGACTTATGATAAAGGATGTTAAGCGATTCGACTACCTGTTAAGAGATGCCATAAGAACTTATACTCTTACATTTCTAAGGTTCTCGTTTTATACTCGAAAAAGACTCACTCCATCCCAACTTAGTGAATCATCACACACTCGGGAAGGAATACATGTAGCTTGTGCCATCTTAACTTCTCTTGACTTACATGCTAAGTACATAGGCCACTAGACTTTTATGAAGGCTCGTGCCTTTATGCGATATCATGACTTGACCTAAATGACGTTCTTTAACTCGATAGGAGCAATTGGATTCTATTAACTTCTTCTTCTTATATTATGCTCTATATCTTATCATCTCTTCTTAGGCCTGGACCACATACAATCATCTATCTTAAGCGTTATATATCTTCTACGCGTTCTATAACTTCTTACATTATACCTTGAACGCTACCGAATTTTTGCCATACTTAAGGGGAATCACTAAACCCATCCCTAGACTTTGAACTCGACTCTTTTGAGAAAATGCTTGAGTATTTCGAGCTAAATCGTATAACATTTCTAAAAGACTCACAAGTCTTACAACATGGTGACAGAACTTTAGTCATTCATAGCTCATGAAAGAAACAATCAAACACATTGTGCCCTAACGGCGAGTCAAGGTAAAAGAGTTGCATACCTTAATTCGACCCTCGAATGACAACGATGAGTCAATCCCTTCGATAGAAGTTTAACCAGTTTAAGAGAGCTTATATTAACATAACTAACAGCCCAACAACATACTACAACTATACCATCACTACCCTCGGAAATCTAAGAGCGACGAGCTCCCGAAGTTATATACAACGGTGTACTCCACGCACACCCTCATTTTAACTACAAACAAGCTCTGAATGAGCTACCAAATCCCACCGATCTCCATACCACATAAGACCACTCTTAAACAATTCCAAACCACTAATAAAACCTTGGCTCACCACTTCCTATCACCATCTCGTAAGCCATAATTGGAAAACATATCATTTAAATGATTTCACCGCACAAAGATATGGGAGGAAATCTTACCTTAATTGATGAAACTATCAACCACCATACATGAACTTGCCAAGAACAACTCAAGCTTATAGAAAAATACACGTGGAAGATGTGAGGTTCTTGAGATAAATTATACTTGTCTCCTTCAAATGTAAAGTACAATTTCAACCTAAAATGAAGATTGCGTTGTTGCTATGAATGGAAAATAACATTGCTGCTATGTTTCCGTAAGAGAAATAGCTAATTCCCATGGTTTCCATTTTTGCTCTTGAAGGCATCTATGCAATGTCTACATCATCATATATAAGCATCATGGGAGTCTCAACTCTTTAACTTGTGAAAACTTGTAACATACTTCTACTAACTACTAATCATATTTGGGACTTATGATAAAGGATGTTAAGCGATTCGACTACTGTTAAGAGATGCCATAAGAACTTATACTCTTACATTTCTAAGGTTCTCGTTTTATACTCGAAAGACTCACATCCCAACTTAGTGAATCATCACACACTCGGGAAGGAATACATGTAGCTTGTGCCATCTTAACTTCTCTTGACTTACATGCTAAGTACATAGGCCACTAGACTTTTTGAAGGCTCGTGCCTTTATGCGATATCATGACTTGACCTAAATGACGTTCTTTAACTCGATAGGAGCAATTGGATTCTATTAACTTCTTCTTCTTATATTATGCTCTATATCTTATCATCTCTTCTTAGGCCTGGACCACATACAATCATCTATCTTAAGCGTTATATATCTTCTACGCGTTCTATAACTTCTTACATTATACCTTGAACGCTACCGAATTTGCCATACTTAAGGGGAATCACTAAACCCATCCCTAGACTTTGAACTCGACTCTTTTGAGAAAATGCTTGAGTATTTCTGAGCTAAATCGTATAACATTTCATAAAAGACTCACAAGTCTTACAACATGGTGACAGAACTTTAGTCATTCATAGCTCATGAAAGAAACAATCAAACACATTGTGCCCTAACGGCGAGTCAAGGTAAAAGAGTTGCATACCTTAATTCGACCCTCGAATGACAACGATGAGTCAATCCCTTCGATAGAAGTTTAACTAAGAGAGCTTATATTAACATAACTAACAGCCCAACAACATACTACAACTATACCATCACTACCCTCGGGAAATCTAAGAGCGACGAGCTCCCGAAGTTATATACAACGGTGTACTCCACACACAACCTCATTTTAACTACAAACAAGCTCTAAATGAGCTACCCAATCCCACCGATCTCCATACCACATAAGACCACTCTTAAATTATTCCAAACCACTAATAAAACCTTGGCTCACCACTTCCTATCACCATCTCGTAAGCCATAATTGGAAAACATATCATTTAAATGATTTCACCGCACAAAGATATGGGAGGAAATCTTACCTTAATTGATGAAACTATCAACCACCATACATGAACTTGCCAAGAACAACTCAAGCTTATAGAAAAATACACGTGGAAGATGTGAGGTTCTTGAGATAAATTATACTTGTCTCCTTCAAATGTAAAGTACAATTTCAACCTAAAATGAAGATTACGTTGCTTGCTATGAATGAATGGAATAACATTGCTGCTATGTTTCCGTAAGAGAAATAGCTAATTCCCATGGTTTCCATTTTTGCTCTTGAAGGCATCTATGCAATGTCTACATCATCATATATAAGCATCATGGGAGTCTCAACTCTTTAACTTGTGAAAACTTGTAACATACTTCTACTAACTACTAATCATATTTGGGACTTATGATAAAGGATGTTAAGCGATTCGACTACCTGTTAAGAGATGCCATAAGAACTTATACTCTTACATTTCTAAGGTTCTCGTTTTATACTCGAAAGACTCACATCCCAACTTAGTGAATCATCACACACTCGGGAAGGAATACATGTAGCTTGTGCCATCTTAACTTCTCTTGACTTACATGCTAAGTACATAGGCCACTAGACTTTTATGAAGGCTCGTGCCTTTATGCGATATCATGACTTGACCTAAATGACGTTCTTTAACTCGATAGGAGCAATTGGATTCTATTAACTTCTTCTTCTTATATTATGCTCTATATCTTATCATCTCTTCTTAGGCCTGGACCACATACAATCATCTATCTTAAGCGTTAAATATCTTCTACGCGTTCTATAACTTCTTACATTATACCTTGAACGCTACCGAATTTGCCATACTTAAGGGGAATCACTAAACCCATCCCTAGACTTTGAACTCGACTCTTTTGAGAAAATGCTTGAGTATTTCTGAGCTAAATC
The DNA here is from genome assembly GCA_034509755.1 of Anisodus tanguticus. Taxonomy (NCBI): domain Eukaryota; kingdom Viridiplantae; phylum Streptophyta; class Magnoliopsida; order Solanales; family Solanaceae; genus Anisodus; species Anisodus tanguticus. The sequence continues at coordinate 35,471,264 of CM067549.1, forward strand.
GTATAACATTTCATAAAAGACTCACAAGTCTTACAACATGGTGACAGAACTTTAGTCATTCATAGCTCATGAAATAAACAATCAAACACATTGTGCCCTAACGGCTAGTCAAGGTAAAAGAGTTGCATACCTTAATTCGACCCTCGAATGACAACGATGAGTCAATCCCTTCGATAGAAGTTTGACCAGTTTAAGAGAGCTTATATTAACATAACTAACAGCCCAACAACATACTACAACTATACCATCACTACCCTCATGAAATCAAAGAGCGACGAGCTCCCGAAGTTATATACAACGGTGTACTCCACACACGACCTCATTTTAATTACAAACAAGCTCTAAATGAGCTACCCAATCCCACCGATCTCCATACCATATAAGACCACTCTTAAACAATTCCAAACCACTAATAAAACCTTGGCTCACCACTTCCTATCACCATCTCGTAAGCCATAATTGGAAAACATATCATTTAAATGATTTCACCGCACAAATATATGGGAGGAAATCTTACCTTTATTGATGAAACTATCAACCACCATACATGAACTTGCCAAGAACAACTCAAGCTTATAGAAAAATACACGTGGAAGATGTGAGGTTCTTGAGATAAATTATACTTGTCTCCTTCAAATGTAAAGTACAATTTCAACCTAAAATGAAGATTACGTTGTTGCTATGAATGGAAAATAACATTGCTTTGCTATGTTTCCGTAAGAGAAATAGCTAATTCCCATGGTTTCCATTTTTGCTCTTGAAGGCATCTATGCAATGTCTACATCATCATATATAAGCATCATGGGAGTCTCAACTCTTTAACTTGTGAAAACTTGTAACATACTTCTACTAACTACTAATCATATTTGGGACTTATGATAAAGGATGTTAAGCGATTCGACTACACTGTTAAGAGATGCCATAAGAACTTATACTCTTACATTTCTAAGGTTCTCGTTTTATACTCGAAAGACTCACATCCCAACTTAGTGAATCATCACACACTCGGGAAGGAATACATGTAGCTTGTGCCATCTTAACTTCTCTTGACTTACATGCTAAGTACATAGGCCACTAGACTTTTATGAAGGCTCGTGCCTTTATGCGATATCATGACTTGACCTAAATGACGTTCTTTAACTCGATAGGAGCAATTGGATTCTATTAACTTCTTCTTCTTATATTATGCTCTATATCTTATCATCTCTTCTTAGGCCTGGACCACATACAATCATCTATCTTAAGCGTTATATATCTTCTACGCGTTCTATAACTTCTTACATTATACCTTGAACGCTACGCTACCGAATTTGCCATACTTAAGGGAATCACTAAACCCATCCCTAGACTTTGAACTCGACTCTTTTGAGAAAATGCTTGAGTATTTCTGAGCTAAATCGTATAACATTTCATAAAAGACTCACAAGTCTTACAACATGGTGACAGAACTTTAGTCATTCATTGCTCATGAAAGAAACAATCAAACACATTGTGCCCTAACGGCGAGTCAAGGTAAAAGAGTTGCATACCTTAATTCGACCCTCGAATGACAACGATGAGTTCAATCCCTTCGATAGAAGTTTAACCAGTTTAAGAGAGCTTATATTAACATAACTAACAGCCCAACAACATACTACAACTATACCATCACTACCCTCATGAAATCTAAGAGCGACGAGCTCCCGAAGTTATATACAACGGTGTACTCCACACACGACCTCATTTTAATTACAAACAAGCTCTAAATGAGCTACCGAATCCCACCGATCTCCATACCATATAAGACCACTCTTAAACAATTCCAAACCACTAATAAAACCTTGGCTCACCACTTCCTATCACCATCTCGTAAGCCATAATTGGAAAACATATCATTTAAATGATTTCACCGCACAAAGATATGGGAGGAAATCTTACCTTAATTGATGAAACTATCAACCACCATACATGAACTTGCCAAGAACAACTCAAGCTTATAGAAAAATACACGTGGAAGATGTGAGGTTCTTGAGATAAATTATACTTGTCTCCTTCAAATGTAAAGTACAATTTCAACCTAAAATGAAGATTACGTTGTGCTATGAATGGAAAATAACATTGCTGCTATATGTTTCCGTAAGAGAAATAGCTAATTCCCATGGTTTCCATTTTTGCTCTTGAAGGCATCTATGCAATGTCTACATCATCATATATAAGCATCATGGGAGTCTCAACTCTTTAACTTGTGAAAACTTGTAACATACTTCTACTAACTACTAATCATATTTGGGACTTATGATAAAGGATGTTAAGCGATTCGACTACTGTTAAGAGATGCATAAGAACTTATACTCTTACATTTCTAAGGTTCTCGTTTTATACTCGAAAGACTCACATCCCAACTTAGTGAATCATCACACACTCGGGAAGGAATACATGTAGCTTGTGCCATCTTAACTTCTCTTGACTTACATGCTAAGTACATAGGCCACTAGACTTTTATGAAGGCTCGTGCCTTTATGCGATATCATGACTTGACCTAAATGACGTTCTTTAACTCGATAGGAGCAATTGGATTCTATTAACTTCTTCTTCTTATATTATGCTCTATATCTTATCATCTCTTCTTAGGCCTGGACCACATACAATCATCTATCTTAAGCGTTATATATCTTCTACGCGTTCTATAACTTCTTACATTATACCTTGAACGCTACCGAATTTGCCATACTTAAGGGGAATCACTAAACCCATCCCTAGACTTTGAACTCGACTCTTTTGAGAAAATGCTTGAGTATTTCTGAGCTAAATCGTATAACATTTCATAAAAGACTCACAAGTCTTACAACATGGTGACAGAACTTTAGTCATTCATAGCTCATGAAAGAAACAATCAAACACATTGTGCCCTAACGGCGAGTCAAGGTAAAAGAGTTGCATACCTTAATTCGACCCTCGAATGACAACGATGAGTCAATCCCTTCGATAGAAGTTTAACCAGTTTAAGAGAGCTTATATTAACATAACTAACAGCCCAACAACATACTACAACTATACCATCACTACCCTCGGGAAATCTAAGAGCGACGAGCTCCCGAAGTTATATACAACGGTGTACTCCACACACGACCTCATTTTAATTACAAACAAGCTCTAAATGAGCTACCGAATCCCACCGATCTCCATACCATATAAGACTACCCTTAAACAATTCCAAACCACTAATAAAACCTTGGCTCACCACTTCCTATCACCATCTCGTAAGCCATAATTGGAAAACATATCATTTAAATGATTTCACCGCACAAATATATGGGAGGAAATCTTACCTTAATTGATGAAACTATCAACCACCATACATGAACTTGCCAAGAACAACTCAAGCTTATAGAAAAATACACGTGGAAGATGTGAGGTTCTTGAGATAAATTATACTTGTCTCCTTCAAATGTAAAGTACAATTTCAACCTAAAATGAAGATTACGTTGCTGCTATGAATGGAAAATAACATTGCTGCTATGTTTCCGTAAGAGAAATAGCTAATTCCCATGGTTTCCATTTTTGCTCTTGAAGGCATCTATGCAATGTCTACATCATCATATATAAGCATCATGGGAGTCTCAACTCTTTAACTTGTGAAAACTTGTAACATACTTCTACTAACTACTAATCATATTTGGGACTTATGATAAAGGATGTTAAGCGATTCGACTACCTGTTAAGAGATGCCATAAGAACTTATACTCTTACATTTCTAAGGTTCTCGTTTTATACTCGAAAGACTCACATCCCAACTTAGTGAATCATCACACACTCGGGAAGGAATACATGTAGCTTGTGCCATCTTAACTTCTCTTGACTTACATGCTAAGTACATAGGCCACTAGACTTTTATGAAGGCTCGTGCCTTTATGCGATATCATGACTTGACCTAAATGACGTTCTTTAACTCGATAGGAGCAATTGGATTCTATTAACTTCTTCTTCTTATATTATGCTCTATATCTTATCATCTCTTCTTAGGCCTGGACCACATACAATCATCTATCTTAAGCGTTATATATCTTCTACGCGTTCTATAACTTCTTACATTATACCTTGAACGCTACCGAATTTGCCATACTTAAGGGGAATCACTAAACCCATCCCTAGACTTTGAACTCGACTCTTTTGAGAAAATGCTTGAGTATTTCTGAGCTAAATCGTATAACATTTCATAAAAGACTCACAAGTCTTACAACATGGTGACAGAACTTTAGTCATTCATAGCTCATGAAAGAAACAATCAAACACATTGTGCCCTAACGGCGAGTCAAGGTAAAAAGAGTTGCATACCTTAATTCGACCCTCGAATGACAACGATGAGTCAATCCCTTCGATAGAAGTTTAACCAGTTTAAGAGAGCTTATATTAACATAACTAACAGCCCAACAACATACTACAACTATACCATCACTACCCTCGGAAATCTAAGAGCGACGAGCTCCCGAAGTTATATACAACGGTGTACTCCACACACAACCTCATTTTAACTACAAACAAGCTCTAAATGAGCTACCAAATCCCACCGATCTCCATACCACATAAGACCACTCTTAAACAATTCCAAACCACTAATAAAACCTTGGCTCACCACTTCCTATCACCATCTCGTAAGCCATAATTGGAAAACATATCATTTAAATGATTTCACCGCACAAAGATATGGGAGGAAATCTTACCTTAATTGATGAAACTATCAACCACCATACATGAACTTGCCAAGAACAACTCAAGCTTATAGAAAAATACACGTGGAAGATGTGAGGTTCTTTGAGATAAATTATACTTGTCTCCTTCAAATGTAAAGTACAATTTCAACCTAAAATGAAGATTACGTTGCTGCTATGAATGGAAAATAACATTGCTGCTATGTTTCCGTAAGAGAAATAGCTAATTCCCATGGTTTCCATTTTTGCTCTTGAAGGCATCTATGCAATGTCTACATCATCATATATAAGCATCATGGGAGTCTCAACTCTTTAACTTGTGAAAACTTGTAACATACTTCTACTAACTACTAATCATATTTGGGACTTATGATAAAGGATGTTAAGCGATTCGACTACCTGTTAAGAGATGCCATAAGAACTTATACTCTTACATTTCTAAGGTTCTCGTTTTATACTCGAAAGACTCACATCCCAACTTAGTGAATCATCACACACTCGGGAAGGAATACATGTAGCTTGTGCCATCTTAACTTCTCTTGACTTACATGCTAAGTACATAGGCCACTAGACTTTTATGAAGGCTCGTGCCTTTATGCGATATCATGACTTGACTAAATGACGTTCTTTAACTCGATAGGAGCAATTGGATTCTATTAACTTCTTCTTCTTATATTATGCTCTATATCTTATCATCTCTTCTTAGGCCTGGACCACATACAATCATCTATCTTAAGCGTTATATATCTTCTACGCGTTCTATAACTTCTTACATTATACCTTGAACGCTACCGAATTTGCCATACTTAAGGGGAATCACTAAACCCATCCCTAGACTTTGAACTCGACTCTTTTGAGAAAATGCTTGAGTATTTCTGAGCTAAATCGTATAACATTTCATAAAAGACTCACAAGTCTTACAACATGGTGACAGAACTTTAGTCATTCATAGCTCATGAAAGAAAACAATCAAACACATTGTGCCCTAACGGCGAGTCAAGGTAAAAGAGTTGCATACCTTAATTCGACCCTCGAATGACAACGATGAGTCAATCCCTTCGATAGAAGTTTAACCAGTTTAAGAGAGCTTATATTAACATAACTAACAGCCCACAACATACTACAACTATACCATCACTACCCTCGGAAATCTAAGAGCGACGAGCTCCCGAAGTTATATACAACGGTGTACTCCACACACGACCTCATTTTAACTACAAACAAGCTCTAAATGAGCTACCGAATCCCACCGATCTCCATACCACATAAGACCACTCTTAAACAATTCCAAACCACTAATAAAACCTTGGCTCACCACTTCCTATCACCATCTCGTAAGCCATAATTGGAAAACATATCATTTAAATGATTTCACCGCACAAAGATATGGGAGGAAATCTTACCTTAATTGATGAAACTATCAACCACCATACATGAACTTGCCAAGAACAACTCAAGCTTATAGAAAAATACACGTGGAAGATGTGAGGTTCTTGAGATAAATTATACTTGTCTCCTTCAAATGTAAAGTACAATTTCAACCTAAAATGAAGATTACGTTGCTGCTATGAATGGAAAATAACATTGCTTGCTATGTTTTTCCGTAAGAGAAATAGCTAATTCCCATGGTTTCCATTTTTGCTCTTGAAGGCATCTATGCAATGTCTACATCATCATATATAAGCATCATGGGAGTCTCAACTCTTTAACTTGTGAAAACTTGTAACATACTTCTACTAACTACTAATCATATTTGGGACTTATGATAAAGGATGTTAAGCGATTCGACTACACTGTTAAGAGATGCCATAAGAACTTATACTCTTACATTTCTAAGGTTCTCGTTTTATACTCGAAAGACTCACATCCCAACTTAGTGAATCATCACACACTCGGGAAGGAATACATGTAGCTTGTGCCATCTTAACTTCTCTTGACTTACATGCTAAGTACATAGGCCACTAGACTTTTATGAAGGCTCGTGCCTTTATGCGATATCATGACTTGACCTAAATGACGTTCTTTAACTCGATAGGAGCAATTGGATTCTATTAACTTCTTCTTCTTATATTATGCTCTATATCTTATCATCTCTTCTTAGGCCTGGACCACAATCTATCTTAAGCGTTATATATCTTCTACGCGTTCTATAACTTCTTACATTATACCTTGAACGCTACCGAATTTGCCATACTTAAGGGGAATCACTAAACCCATCCCTAGACTTTGAACTCGACTCTTTTGAGAAAATGCTTGAGTATTTCTGAGCTAAATCGTATAACATTTCTTAAAAGACTCACAAGTCTTACAACATGGTGACAGAACTTTAGTCATTCATAGCTCATGAAAGAAACAATCAAACACATTGTGCCCTAACGGCGAGTCAAGGTAAAAGAGTTGCATACCTTAATTCGACCCTCGAATGACAACGATGAGTCAATCCCTTCGATAGAAGTTTAACCAGTTTAAGAGAGCTTATATTAACATAACTAACAGCCCAACAACATACTACAACTATACCATCACTACCCTCGGGAAATCTAAGAGCGACGAGCTCCCGAAGTTATATACAACGGTGTACTCCACACACACAACCTCATTTTAACTACAAACAAGCTCTAAATGAGCTACCAAATCCCACCGATCTCCATACCACATAAGACCACTCTTAAACAATTCCAAACCACTAATAAAACCTTGGCTCACCACTTCCTATCACCATCTCGTAAGCCATAATTGGAAAACATATCATTTAAATGATTTCACCGCACAAAGATATGGGAGGAAATCTTACCTTAATTGATGAAACTATCAACCACCATACATGAACTTGCCAAGAACAACTCAAGCTTATAGAAAAATACACGTGGAAGATGTGAGGTTCTTGAGATAAATTATACTTGTCTCCTTCAAATGTAAAGTACAATTTCAACCTAAAATGAAGATTACGTTGCTGCTATGAATGGAAAATAACATTGCTTGCTATGTTTCCGTAAGAGAAATAGCTAATTCCCATGGTTTCCATTTTTGCTCTTGAAGGCATCTATGCAATGTCTACATCATCATATATAAGCATCATGGGAGTCTCAACTCTTTAACTTGTGAAAACTTGTAACATACTTCTACTAACTACTAATCATATTTGGGACTTATGATAAAGGATGTTAAGCGATTCGACTACCTGTTAAGAGATGCCATAAGAACTTATACTCTTACATTTCTAAGGTTCTCGTTTTATACTCGAAAGACTCACATCCCAACTTAGTGAATCATCACACACTCGGGAAGGAATACATGTAGCTTGTGCCATCTTAACTTCTCTTGACTTACATGCTAAGTACATAGGCCACTAGACTTTTATGAAGGCTCGTGCCTTTATGCGATATCATGACTTGACCTAAATGACGTTCTTTAACTCGATAGGAGCAATTGGATTCTATTAACTTCTTCTTCTTATATTATGCTCTATATCTTATCATCTCTTCTTAGGCCTGGACCACATACAATCATCTATCTTAAGCGTTATATATCTTCTACGCGTTCTATAACTTCTTACATTATACCTTGAACGCTACCGAATTTGCCATGCTTAAGGGGGAATCACCAAACCCATCCCTAGACTTTGAACTCGACTCTTTTGAGAAAATGCTTGAGTATTTCGAGCTAAATCGTATAACATTTCTTAAAAGACTCACAAGTCTTACAACATGGTGACAGAACTTTAGTCATTCATAGCTCATGAAAGAAACAATCAAACACATTGTGCCCTAACGGCGAGTCAAGGTAAAAGAGTTGCATACCTTAATTCGACCCTCGAATGACAACGATGAGTCAATCCCTTCGATAGAAGTTTAACCAGTTTAAGAGAGCTTATATTAACATAACTAACAGCCCAACAACATACTACAACTATACCATCACTACCCTCGGGAAATCTAAGAGCGACGAGCTCCCGAAGTTATATACAACGGTGTACTCCACACACAACCTCATTTTAACTACAAACAAGCTCTAAATGAGCTACCAAATCCCACCGATCTCCATACCACATAAGACCACTCTTAAACAATTCCAAACCACTAATAAAACCTTGGCTCACCACTTCCTATCACCATCTCGTAAGCCATAATTGGAAAACATATCATTTAAATGATTTCACCGCACAAAGATATGGGAGGAAATCTTACCTTAATTGATGAAACTATCAACCACCATACATGAACTTGCCAAGAACAACTCAAGCTTATAGAAAAATACACGTGGAAGATGTGAGGTTCTTGAGATAAATTATACTTGTCTCCTTCAAATGTAAAGTACAATTTCAACCTAAAATGAAGATTACGTTGCTGCTATGTTTCCGTAAGAGAAATAGCTAATTCCCATGGTTTCCATTTTTGCTCTTGAAGGCATCTATGCAATGTCTACATCATCATATATAAGCATCATGGGAGTCTCAACTCTTTAACTTGTGAAAACTTGTAACATACTTCTACTAACTACTAATCATATTTGGGACTTATGATAAAGGATGTTAAGCGATACGACTACCTACTTTTAAGAGATGCCATAAGAACTTATACTCTTACATTTCTAAGGTTCTCGTTTTATACTCGAAAGACTCACATCCCAACTTAGTGAATCATCACACACTCGGGAAGGAATACATGTAGCTTGTGCCATCTTAACTTCTCTTGACTTACATGCTAAGTACATAGGCCACTAGACTTTTATGAAGGCTCGTGCCTTTATGCGATATCATGACTTGACCTAAATGACGTTCTTTAACTCGATAGGAGCAATTGGATTCTATTAACTTCTTCTTCTTATATTATGCTCTATATCTTATCATCTCTTCTTAGGCCTGGACCACATACAATCATCTATCTTAAGCGTTATATATCTTCTACGCGTTCTATAACTTCTTACATTATACCTTGAACGCTACCGAATTTGCCATACTTAAGGGGAATCACTAAACCCATCCCTAGACTTTGAACTCGACTCTTTTGAGAAAATGCTTGAGTATTTCTGAGCTGAATCGTATAACATTTCTTAAAAGACTCACTCACAAGTCTTACAACATGGTGACAGAACTTTAGTCATTCATAGCTCATGAAAGAAACAATCAAACACATTGTGCCCTAACGGCGAGTCAAGGTAAAAGAGTTGCATACCTTAATTCGACCCTCGAATGACAACGATGAGTCAATCCCTTCGATAGAAGTTTAACCAGTTTAAGAGAGCTTATATTAACATAACTAACAGCCCAACAACATACTACAACTATACCATCACTACCCTCGGGAAATCTAAGAGCGACGAGCTCCCGAAGTTATATACAACGGTGTACTCCACACACAACCTCATTTTAACTACAAACAAGCTCTAAATGAGCTACCAAATCCCACCGATCTCCATACCACATAAGACCACTCTTAAACAATTCCAAACCACTAATAAAACCTTGGCTCACCACTTCCTATCACCATCTCGTAAGCCATAATTGGAAAACATATCATTTAAATGATTTCACCGCACAAAGATATGGGAGGAAATCTTACCTTAATTGATGAAACTATCAACCACCATACATGAACTTGCCAAGAACAACTCAAGCTTATAGAAAAATACACGTGGAAGATGTGAGGTTCTTGAGATAAATTATACTTGTCTCCTTCAAATGTAAAGTACAATTTCAACCTAAAATGAAGATTACGTTGCTGCTATGAATGGAAAATAACATTGCTGCTATGTTTCCGTAAGAGAAATAGCTAATTCCCATGGTTTCCATTTTTGCTCTTGAAGGCATCTATGCAATGTCTACATCATCATATATAAGCATCATGGGAGTCTCAACTCTTTAACTTGTGAAAACTTGTAACATACTTCTACTAACTACTAATCATATTTGGGACTTATGATAAAGGATGTTAAGCGATTCGACTACTGTTAAGAGATGCCATAAGAACTTATACTCTTACATTTCTAAGGTTCTCGTTTTATACTCGAAAGACTCACATCCCAACTTAGTGAATCATCACACACTCGGGAAGGAATACATGTAGCTTGTGCCACTTAACTTCTCTTGACTTACATGCTAAGTACATAGGCCACTAGACTTTTATGAAGGCTCGTGCCTTTATGCGATATCATGACTTGACCTAAATGACGTTCTTTAACTCGATAGGAGCAATTGGATTCTATTAACTTCTTCTTCTTATATTATGCTCTATATCTTATCATCTCTTCTTAGGCCTGGACCACATACAATCATCTATCTTAAGCGTTATATATCTTCTACGCGTTCTATAACTTCTTACATTATACCTTGAACGCTACCGAATTTGCCATACTTAAGGGGAATCACTAAACCCATCCCTAGACTTTGAACTCGACTCTTTTGAGAAAATGCTTGAGTATTTCTGAGCTGAATCGTATAACATTTCTTAAAAGACTCACAAGTCTTACAACATGGTGACAGAACTTTAGTCATTCATAGCTCATGAAAGAAACAATCAAACACATTGTGCCCTAACGGCGAGTCAAGGTAAAAGAGTTGCATACCTTAATTCGACCCTCGAATGACAACGATGAGTCAATCCCTTCGATAGAAGTTTAACCAGTTTAAGAGAGCTTATATTAACATAACTAACAGCCCAACAACATACTACAACTATACCATCACTACCCTCGGAAATCTAAGAGCGACGAGCTCCCGAAGTTATATACAACGGTGTACTCCACACACACACCTCATTTTAACTACAAACAAGCTCTAAATGAGCTACCAAATCCCACCGATCTCCATACCACATAAGACCACTCTTAAACAATTCCAAACCACTAATAAAACCTTGGCTCACCACTTCCTATCACCATCTCGTAAGCCATAATTGGAAAACATATCATTTAAATGATTTCACCGCACAAAGATATGGGAGGAAATCTTACCTTAATTGATGAAACTATCAACCACCATACATGAACTTGCCAAGAACAACTCAAGCTTATAGAAAAATACACGTGGAAGATGTGAGGTTCTTGAGATAAATTATACTTGTCTCCTTCAAATGTAAGTACAATTTCATTTCAACCTAAAATGAAGATTACGTTGCTTGCTATGAATGGAAAATAACATTGCTTGCTATGTTTCCGTAAGAGAAATAGCTAATTCCCATGGTTTCCATTTTTGCTCTTGAAGGCATCTATGCAATGTCTACATCATCATATATAAGCATCATGGGAGTCTCAACTCTTTAACTTGTGAAAACTTGTAACATACTTCTACTAACTACTAATCATATTTGGGACTTATGATAAAGGATGTTAAGCGATTCGACTACCTGTTAAGAGATGCCATAAGAACTTATACTCTTACATTTCTAAGGTTCTCGTTTTATACTCGAAAGACTCACATCCCAACTTAGTGAATCATCACACACTCGGGAAGGAATACATGTAGCTTGTGCCATCTTAACTTCTCTTGACTTACATGCTAAGTACATAGGCCACTAGACTTTTATGAAGGCTCGTGCCTTTATGCGATATCATGACTTGACCTAAATGACGACGTTCTTTAACTCGATAGGAGCAATTGGATTCTATTAACTTCTTCTTCTTATATTATGCTCTATATCTTATCATCTCTTCTTAGGCCTGGACCACATACAATCATCTATCTTAAGCGTTATATATCTTCTACGCGTTCTATAACTTCTTACATTATACCTTGAACGCTACCGAATTTGCCATACTTAAGGGGAATCACTAAACCCATCCCTAGACTTTGAACTCGACTCTTTTGAGAAAATGCTTGAGTATTTCGAGCTTGAATCGTATAACATTTCTTAAAAGACTCACAAGTCTTACAACATGGTGACAGAACTTTAGTCATTCATAGCTCATGAAAGAAACAATCAAACACATTGTGCCCTAACGGCGAGTCAAGGTAAAAGAGTTGCATACCTTAATTCGACCCTCGAATGACAACGATGAGTCAATCCCTTCGATAGAAGTTTAACCAGTTTAAGAGAGCTTATATTAACATAACTAACAGCCCAACAACATACTACAACTATACCATCACTACCCTCGGGAAATCTAAGAGCGACGAGCTCCCGAAGTTATATACAACGGTGTACTCCACACACAACCTCATTTTAACTACAAACAAGCTCTAAATGAGCTACCAAATCCCACCGATCTCCATACCACATAAGACCACTCTTAAACAATTCCAAACCACTAATAAAACCTTGGCTCACCACTTCCTATCACCATCTCGTAAGCCATAATTGGAAAACATATCATTTAAATGATTTCACCGCACAAAGATATGGGAGGAAATCTTACCTTAATTGATGAAACTATCAACCACCATACATGAACTTGCCAAGAACAACTCAAGCTTATAGAAAAATACACGTGGAAGATGTGAGGTTCTTGAGATAAATTATACTTGTCTCCTTCAAATGTAAAGTACAATTTCAACCTAAAATGAAGATTACGTTGCTTCTATGAATGGAAAATAACATTGCTGCTATGTTTCCGTAAGAGAAATAGCTAATTCCCATGGTTTCCATTTTTGCTCTTGAAGGCATCTATGCAATGTCTACATCATCATATATAAGCATCATGGGAGTCTCAACTCTTTAACTTGTGAAAACTTGTAACATACTTCTACTAACTACTAATCATATTTGGGACTTATGATAAAGGATGTTAAGCGATTCGACTACTACTGTTAAGAGATGCCATAAGAACTTATACTCTTACATTTCTAAGGTTCTCGTTTTATACTCGAAAGACTCACATCCCAACTTAGTGAATCATCACACACTCGGGAAGGAATACATGTAGCTTGTGCCATCTTAACTTCTCTTGACTTACATGCTAAGTACATAGGCCACTAGACTTTATACTTTTATGAAGGCTCGTGCCTTTATGCGATATCATGACTTGACCTAAATGACGTTCTTTAACTCGATAGGAGCAATTGGATTCTATTAACTTCTTCTTCTTATATTATGCTCTATATCTTATCATCTCTTCTTAGGCCTGGACCACATACAATCATCTATCTTAAGCGTTATATATCTTCTACGCGTTCTATAACTTCTTACATTATACCTTGAACGCTACCGAATTTGCCATACTTAAGGGGAATCACTAAACCCATCCCTAGACTTTGAACTCGACTCTTTTGAGAAAATGCTTGAGTATTTCTGAGCTGAATCGTATAACATTTCTTAAAAGACTCACAAGTCTTACAACATGGTGACAGAACTTTAGTCATTCATAGCTCATGAAAGAAACAATCAAACACATTGTGCCCTAACGGCGAGTCAAGGTAAAAGAGTTGCATACCTTAATTCGACCCTCGAATGACAACGATGAGTCAATCCCTTCGATAGAAGTTTAACCAGTTTAAGAGAGCTTATATTAACATAACTAACAGCCCAACAACATACTACAACTATACCATCACTACCCTCGGGAAATCTAAGAGCGACGAGCTCCCGAAGTTATATACAACGGTGTACTCCACACACACACCTCATTTTAACTACAAACAAGCTCTCTAAATGAGCTACCAAATCCCACCGATCTCCATACCACATAAGACCACTCTTAAACAATTCCAAACCACTAATAAAACCTTGGCTCACCACTTCCTATCACCATCTCGTAAGCCATAATTGGAAAACATATCATTTAAATGATTTCACCGCACAAAGATATGGGAGGAAATCTTACCTTAATTGATGAAACTATCAACCACCATACATGAACTTGCCAAGAACAACTCAAGCTTATAGAAAAATACACGTGGAAGATGTGAGGTTCTTGAGATAAATTATACTTGTCTCCTTCAAATGTAAAGTACAATTTCAACCTAAAATGAAGATTACGTTGCTTGCTATGAATGGAAAATAACATTGCTTTGCTATGTTTCCGTAAGAGAAATAGCTAATTCCCATGGTTTCCATTTTTGCTCTTGAAGGCATCTATGCAATGTCTACATCATCATATATAAGCATCATGGGAGTCTCAACTCTTTAACTTGTGAAAACTTGTAACATACTTCTACTAACTACTAATCATATTTGGGACTTATGATAAAGGATGTTAAGCGATTCGACTACTGTTAAGAGATGCCATAAGAACTTATACTCTTACATTTCTAAGGTTCTCGTTTTATACTCGAAAGACTCACATCCCAACTTAGTGAATCATCACACACTCGGGAAGGAATACATGTAGCTTGTGCCATCTTAACTTCTCTTGACTTACATGCTAAGTACATAGGCCACTAGACTTTTATGAAGGCTCGTGCCTTTATGCGATATCATGACTTGACCTAAATGACGTTCTTTAACTCGATAGGAGCAACTGGATTCTATTAACTTCTTCTTCTTATATTATGCTCTATATCTTATCATCTCTTCTTAGGCCTGGACCACATACAATCATCTATCTTAAGCGTTATATATCTTCTACGCGTTCTATAACTTCTTACATTATACCTTGAACGCTACCGAATTTGCCATACTTAAGGGGAATCACTAAACCCATCCCTAGACTTTGAACTCGACTCTTTTGAGAAAATGCTTGAGTATTTCAGAGCTGAATCGTATAACATTTCTTAAAAGACTCACAAGTCTTACAACATGGTGACAGAACTTTAGTCATTCATAGCTCATGAAAGAAACAATCAAACACATTGTGCCCTAACGGCGAGTCAAGGTAAAAGAGTTGCATACCTTAATTCGACCCTCGAATGACAACGATGAGTCAATCCCTTCGATAGAAGTTTAACCAGTTTAAGAGAGCTTATATTAACATAACTAACAGCCCAACAACATACTACAACTATACCATCACTACCCTCGGGAAATCTAAGAGCGACGAGCTCCCGAAGTTATATACAACGGTGTACTCCACACACACCTCATTTTAACTACAAACAAGCTCTAAATGAGCTACCAAATCCCACCGATCTCCATACCACATAAGACCACTCTTAAACAATTCCAAACCACTAATAAAACCTTGGCTCACCACTTCCTATCACCATCTCGAGCCATAATTGGAAAACATATCATTTAAATGATTTCACCGCACAAAGATATGGGAGGAAATCTTACCTTAATTGATGAAACTATCAACCACCATACATGAACTTGCCAAGAACAACTCAAGCTTATAGAAAAATACACGTGGAAGATGTGAGGTTCTTGAGATAAATTATACTTGTCTCCTTCAAATGTAAAGTACAATTTCAACCTAAAATGAAGATTACGTTGCTTGCTATGAATGGAAAATAACATTGCTTGCTATGTTTCCGTAAGAGAAATAGCTAATTCCCATGGTTTCCATTTTTGCTCTTGAAGGCATCTATGCAATGTCTACATCATCATATATAAGCATCATGGGAGTCTCAACTCTTTAACTTGTGAAAACTTGTAACATACTTCTACTAACTACTAATCATATTTGGGACTTATGATAAAGGATGTTAAGCGATTCGACTACTGTTAAGAGATGCCATAAGAACTTATACTCTTACATTTCTAAGGTTTCGTTTTATACTCGAAAGACTCACATCCCAACTTAGTGAATCATCACACACTCGGGAAGGAATACATGTAGCTTGTGCCATCTTAACTTCTCTTGACTTACATGCTAAGTACATAGGCCACTAGACTTTTATGAAGGCTCGTGCCTTTATGCGATATCATGACTTGACCTAAATGACGTTCTTTAACTCGATAGGAGCAACTGGATTCTATTAACTTCTTCTTCTTATATTATGCTCTATATCTTATCATCTCTTCTTAGGCCTGGACCACATACAATCATCTATCTTAAGCGTTATATATCTTCTACGCGTTCTATAACTTCTTACATTATACCTTGAACGCTACCGAATTTGCCATACTTAAGGGGAATCACTAAACCCATCCCTAGACTTTGAACTCGACTCTTTTGAGAAAATGCTTGAGTATTTCAGAGCTGAATCGTATAACATTTCTTAAAAGACTCACAAGTCTTACAACATGGTGACAGAACTTTAGTCACATCATAGCTCATGAAAGAAACAATCAAACACATTGTGCCCTAACGGCGAGTCAAGGTAAAAGAGTTGCATACCTTAATTCGACCCTCGAATGACAACGATGAGTCAATCCCTTCGATAGAAGTTTAACCAGTTTAAGAGAGCTTATATTAACATAACTAACAGCCCAACAACATACTACAACTATACCATCACTACCCTCGGGAAATCTAAGAGCGACGAGCTCCCGAAGTTATATACAACGGTGTACTCCACACACGACCTCATTTTAACTACAAACAAGCTCTAAATGAGCTACCAAATCCCACCGATCTCCATACCACATAAGACCACTCTTAAACAATTCCAAACCACTAATAAAACCTTGGCTCACCACTTCCTATCACCATCTCGTAAGCCATAATTGGAAAACATATCATTTAAATGATTTCACCGCACAAAGATATGGGAGGAAATCTTACCTTAATTGATGAAACTATCAACCACCATACATGAACTTGCCAAGAACAACTCAAGCTTATAGAAAAATACACGTGGAAGATGTGAGGTTCTTGAGATAAATTATACTTGTCTCCTTCAAATGTAAAGTACAATTTCAACCTAAAATGAAGATTACGTTGCTGCTATGAATGGAAAATAACATTGCTGCTATGTTTCCGTAAGAGAAATAGCTAATTCCCATGGTTTCCATTTTTGCTCTTGAAGGCATCTATGCAATGTCTACATCATCATATATAAGCATCATGGGAGTCTCAACTCTTTAACTTGTGAAAACTTGTAACATACTTCTACTAACTACTAATCATATTTGGGACTTATGATAAAGGATGTTAAGCGATTCGACTACCTGTTAAGAGATGCCATAAGAACTTATACTCTTACATTTCTAAGGTTCTCGTTTTATACTCGAAAGACTCACATCCCAACTTAGTGAATCATCACACACTCGGGAAGGAATACATGTAGCTTGTGCCATCTTAACTTCTCTTGACTTACATGCTAAGTACATAGGCCACTAGACTTTTATGAAGGCTCGTGCCTTTATGCGATATCATGACTTGACCTAAATGACGTTCTTTAACTCGATAGGAGCAATTGGATTCTATTAACTTCTTCTTCTTATATTATGCTCTATATCTTATCATCTCTTCTTAGGCCTGGACCACATACAATCATCTATCTTAAGCGTTATATATCTTCTACGCGTTCTATAACTTCTTACATTATACCTTGAACGCTACCGAATTTGCCATACTTAAGGGGAATCACTAAACCCATCCCTAGACTTTGAACTCGACTCTTTTGAGAAAATGCTTGAGTATTTCTGAGCTGAATCGTATAACATTTCTTAAAAGACTCACAAGTCTTACAACATGGTGACAGAACTTTAGTCATTCATAGCTCATGAAAGAAACAATCAAACACATTGTGCCCTAACGGCGAGTCAAGGTAAAAGAGTTGCATACCTTAATTCGACCCTCGAATGACAACGATGAGTCAATCCCTTCGATAGAAGTTTAACCAGTTTAAGAGAGCTTATATTAACATAACTAACAGCCCAACAACATACTACAACTATACCATCACTACCCTCGGGAAATCTAAGAGCGACGAGCTCCCGAAGTTATATACAACGGTGTACTCCACACACAACCTCATTTTAACTACAAACAAGCTCTAAATGAGCTACCAAATCCCACCGATCTCCATACCACATAAGACCACTCTTAAACAATTCCAAACCACTAATAAAACCTTGGCTCACCACTTCCTATCACCATCTCGTAAGCCATAATTGGAAAACATATCATTTAAATGATTTCACCGCACAAAGATATGGGAGGAAATCTTACCTTAATTGATGAAACTATCAACCACCATACATGAACTTGCCAAGAACAACTCAAGCTTATAGAAAAATACACGTGGAAGATGTGAGGTTCTTGAGATAAATTATACTTGTCTCCTTCAAATGTAAAGTACAATTTCAACCTAAAATGAAGATTACGTTGTTGCTATGAATGGAAAATAACATTGCTTGCTATGTTTCCGTAAGAGAAATAGCTAATTCCCATGGTTTCCATTTTTGCTCTTGAAGGCATCTATGCAATGTCTACATCATCATATATAAGCATCATGGGAGTCTCAACTCTTTAACTTGTGAAAACTTGTAACATACTTCTACTAACTACTAATCATATTTGGGACTTATGATAAAGGATGTTAAGCGATTCGACTACCTGTTAAGAGATGCCATAAGAACTTATACTCTTACATTTCTAAGGTTCTCGTTTTATACTCGAAAGACTCACATCCCAACTTAGTGAATCATCACACACTCGGGAAGGAATACATGTAGCTTGTGCCATCTTAACTTCTCTTGACTTACATGCTAAGTACATAGGCCACTAGACTTTTATGAAGGCTCGTGCCTTTATGCGATATCATGACTTGACCTAAATGACGTTCTTTAACTCGATAGGAGCAACTGGATTCTATTAACTTCTTCTTCTTATATTATGCTCTATATCTTATCATCTCTTCTTAGGCCTGGACCACATACAATCATCTATCTTAAGCGTTATATATCTTCTACGCGTTCTATAACTTCTTACATTATACCTTGAACGCTACCGAATTTGCCATACTTAAGGGGAATCACTAAACCCATCCCTAGACTTTGAACTCGACTCTTTTGAGAAAATGCTTGAGTATTTCTGAGCTGAATCGTATAACATTTCTTAAAAGACTCACAAGTCTTACAACATGGTGACAGAACTTTAGTCATTCATAGCTCATGAAAGAAACAATCAAACACATTGTGCCCTAACGGCGAGTCAAGGTAAAAGAGTTGCATACCTTAATTCGACCCTCGAATGACAACGATGAGTCAATCCCTTCGATAGAAGTTTAACCAGTTTAAGAGAGCTTATATTAACATAACTAACAGCCCAACAACATACTACAACTATACCATCACTACCCTCGGGAAATCTAAGAGCGACGAGCTCCCGAAGTTATATACAACGGTGTACTCCACACACAACCTCATTTTAACTACAAACAAGCTCTAAATGAGCTACCAAATCCCACCGATCTCCATACCACATAAGACCACTCTTAAACAATTCCAAACCACTAATAAAACCTTGGCTCACCACTTCCTATCACCATCTCGTAAGCCATAATTGGAAAACATATCATTTAAATGATTTCACCGCACAAAGATATGGGAGGAAATCTTACCTTAATTGATGAAACTATCAACCACCATACATGAACTTGCCAAGAACAACTCAAGCTTATAGAAAAATACACGTGGAAGATGTGAGGTTCTTGAGATAAATTATACTTGTCTCCTTCAAATGTAAAGTACAATTTCAACCTAAAATGAAGATTACGTTGCTTTGCTATGAATGGAAAATAACATTGCTTTGCTATGTTTCCGTAAGAGAAATAGCTAATTCCCATGGTTTCCATTTTTGCTCTTGAAGGCATCTATGCAATGTCTACATCATCATATATAAGCATCATGGGAGTCTCAACTCTTTAACTTGTGAAAACTTGTAACATACTTCTACTAACTACTAATCATATTTGGGACTTATGATAAAGGATGTTAAGCGATTCGACTACCTGTTAAGAGATGCCATAAGAACTTATACTCTTACATTTCTAAGGTTCTCGTTTTATACTCGAAAGACTCACATCCCAACTTAGTGAATCATCACACACTCGGGAAGGAATACATGTAGCTTGTGCCATCTTAACTTCTCTTGACTTACATGCTAAGTACATAGGCCACTAGACTTTTATGAAGGCTCGTGCCTTTATGCGATATCATGACTTGACCTAAATGACGTTCTTTAACTCGATAGGAGCAACTGGATTCTATTAACTTCTTCTTCTTATATTATGCTCTATATCTTATCATCTCTTCTTAGGCCTGGACCACATACAATCATCTATCTTAAGCGTTATATATCTTCTACGCGTTCTATAACTTCTTACATTATACCTTGAACGCTACCGAATTTGCCATACTTAAGGGGAATCACTAAACCCATCCCTAGACTTTGAACTCGACTCTTTTGAGAAAATGCTTGAGTATTTCTGAGCTGAATCGTATAACATTTCTTAAAAGACTCACAAGTCTTACAACATGGTGACAGAACTTTAGTCATTCATAGCTCATGAAAGAAACAATCAAACACATTGTGCCCTAACGGCGAGTCAAGGTAAAAGAGTTGCATACCTTAATTCGACCCTCGAATGACAACGATGAGTCAATCCCTTCGATAGAAGTTTAACCAGTTTAAGAGAGCTTATATTAACATAACTAACAGCCCAACAACATACTACAACTATACCATCACTACCCTCGGGAAAATCTAAGAGCGACGAGCTCCCGAAGTTATATACAACGGTGTACTCCACACACAACCTCATTTTAACTACAAACAAGCTCTAAATGAGCTACCAAATCCCACCGATCTCCATACCACATAAGACCACTCTTAAACAATTCCAAACCACTAATAAAACCTTGGCTCACCACTTCCTATCACCATCTCGTAAGCCATAATTGGAAAACATATCATTTAAATGATTTCACCGCACAAAGATATGGGAGGAAATCTTACCTTAATTGATGAAACTATCAACCACCATACATGAACTTGCCAAGAACAACTCAAGCTTATAGAAAAATACACGTGGAAGATGTGAGGTTCTTGAGATAAATTATACTTGTCTCCTTCAAATGTAAAGTACAATTTCAACCTAAAATGAAGATTACGTTGCTGCTATGAATGGAAAATAACATTGCTGCTATGTTTCCGTAAGAGAAATAGCTAATTCCCATGGTTTCCATTTTTGCTCTTGAAGGCATCTATGCAATGTCTACATCATCATATATAAGCATCATGGGAGTCTCAACTCTTTAACTTGTGAAAACTTGTAACATACTTCTACTAACTACTAATCATATTTGGGACTTATGATAAAGGATGTTAAGCGATTCGACTACTGTTAAGAGATGCCATAAGAACTTATACTCTTACATTTCTAAGGTTCTCGTTTTATACTCGAAAGACTCACATCCCAACTTAGTGAATCATCACACACTCGGGAAGGAATACATGTAGCTTGTGCCATCTTAACTTCTCTTGACTTACATGCTAAGTACATAGGCCACTAGACTTTTATGAAGGCTCGTGCCTTTATGCGATATCATGACTTGACCTAAATGACGTTCTTTAACTCGATAGGAGCAACTGGATTCTATTAACTTCTTCTTCTTATATTATGCTCTATATCTTATCATCTCTTCTTAGGCCTGGACCACATACAATCATCTATCTTAAGCGTTATATATCTTCTACGCGTTCTATAACTTCTTACATTATACCTTGAACGCTACCGAATTTTTGCTTAAGGGGAATCACTAAACCCATCCCTAGACTTTGAACTCGACTCTTTTGAGAAAATGCTGCTTGAGTATTTCGAGCTGAATCGTATAACATTTCTTAAAAGACTCACAAGTCTTACAACATGGTGACAGAACTTTAGTCATTCATAGCTCATGAAAGAAACAATCAAACACATTGTGCCCTAACGGCGAGTCAAGGTAAAAGAGTTGCATACCTTAATTCGACCCTCGAATGACAACGATGAGTCAATCCCTTCGATAGAAGTTTAACCTATTTAAGAGAGCTTATATTAACATAACTAACAGCCCAACAACATACTACAACTATACCATCACTACCCTCGGGAAATCTAAGAGCGACGAGCTCCCGAAGTTATATACAACGGTGTACTCCACACACACCTCATTTTAACTACAAACAAGCTCTAAATGAGCTACCAAATCCCACCGATCTCCATACCACATAAGACCACTCTTAAACAATTCCAAACCACTAATAAAACCTAGGCTCACCACTTCCTATCACCATCTCGTAAGCCATAATTGGAAAACATATCATTTAAATGATTTCACCGCACAAAGATATGGGAGGAAATCTTACCTTAATTGATGAAACTATCAACCACCATACATGAACTTGCCAAGAACAACTCAAGCTTATAGAAAAATACACGTGGAAGATGTGAGGTTCTTGAGATAAATTATACTTGTCTCCTTCAAATGTAAAGTACAATTTCAACCTAAAATGAAGATTACGTTGCTTGCTATGAATGGAAAATAACATTGCTGCTATGTTTCCGTAAGAGAAATAGCTAATTCCCATGGTTTCCATTTTTGCTCTTGAAGGCATCTATGCAATGTCTACATCATCATATATAAGCATCATGGGAGTCTCAACTCTTTAACTTGTGAAAACTTGTAACATACTTCTACTAACTACTAATCATATTTGGGACTTATGATAAAGGATGTTAAGCGATTCGACTACTGTTAAGAGATGCCATAAGAACTTATACTCTTACATTTCTAAGGTTCTCGTTTTATACTCGAAAGACTCACATCCAACTTAGTGAATCATCACACACTCGGGAAGGAATACATGTAGCTTGTGCCATCTTAACTTCTCTTGACTTACATGCTAAGTACATAGGCCACTAGACTTTTATGAAGGCTCGTGCCTTTATGCGATATCATGACTTGACCTAAATGACGTTCTTTAACTCGATAGGAGCAACTGGATTCTATTAACTTCTTCTTCTTATATTATGCTCTATATCTTATCATCTCTTCTTAGGCCTGGACCACATACAATCATCTATCTTAAGCGTTATATATCTTCTACGCGTTCTATAACTTCTTACATTATACCTTGAACGCTACCGAATTTGCCATACTTAAGGGGAATCACTAAACCCATCCCTAGACTTTGAACTCGACTCTTTTGAGAAAATGCTTGAGTATTTCTGAGCTGAATCGTATAACATTTCTTAAAAGACTCACAAGTCTTACAACATGGTGACAGAACTTTAGTCATTCATAGCTCATGAAAGAAACAATCAAACAATTGTGCCCTAACGGCGAGTCAAGGTAAAAGAGTTGCATACCTTAATTCGACCCTCGAATGACAACGATGAGTCAATCCCTTCGATAGAAGTTTAACCAGTTTAAGAGAGCTTATATTAACATAACTAACAGCCCAACAACATACTACAACTATACCATCACTACCCTCGGGAAATCTAAGAGCGACGAGCTCCCGAAGTTATATACAACGGTGTACTCCACACACAACCTCATTTTAACTACAAACAAGCTCTAAATGAGCTACCAAATCCCACCGATCTCCATACCACATAAGACCACTCTTAAACAATTCCAAACCACTAATAAAACCTTGGCTCACCACTTCCTATCACCATCTCGTAAGCCATAATTGGAAAACATATCATTTAAATGATTTCACCGCACAAAGATATGGGAGGAAATCTTACCTTAATTGATGAAACTATCAACCACCATACATGAACTTGCCAAGAACAACTCAAGCTTATAGAAAAATACACGTGGAAGATGCGAGGTTCTTGAGATAAATTATACTTGTCTCCTTCAAATGTAAAGTACAATTTCAACCTAAAATGAAGATTACGTTGCTTGCTATGAATGGAAAATAACATTGCTGCTTGCTATGTATGTTTCCGTAAGAGAAATAGCTAATTCCCATGGTTTCCATTTTTGCTCTTGAAGGCATCTATGCAATGTCTACATCATCATATATAAGCATCATGGGAGTCTCAACTCTTTAACTTGTGAAAACTTGTAACATACTTCTACTAACTACTAATCATATTTGGGACTTATGATAAAGGATGTTAAGCGATTCGACTACCTGTTAAGAGATGCCATAAGAACTTATACTCTTACATTTCTAAGGTTCTCGTTTTATACTCGAAAGACTCACATCCCAACTTAGTGAATCATCACACACTCGGGAAGGAATACATGTAGCTTGTGCCATCTTAACTTCTCTTGACTTACATGCTAAGTACATAGGCCACTAGACTTTTGAAGGCTCGTGCCTTTATGCGATATCATGACTTGACCTAAATGACGTTCTTTAACTCGATAGGAGCAACTGGATTCTATTAACTTCTTCTTCTTATATTATGCTCTATATCTTATCATCTCTTCTTAGGCCTGGACCACATACAATCATCTATCTTAAGCGTTATATATCTTCTACGCGTTCTATAACTTCTTACATTATACCTTGAACGCTACCGAATTTGCCATACTTAAGGGGAATCACTAAACCCATCCCTAGACTTTGAACTCGACTCTTTTGAGAAAATGCTTGAGTATTTCTGAGCTGAATCGTATAACATTTCTTAAAAGACTCACAAGTCTTACAACATGGTGACAGAACTTTAGTCATTCATAGCTCATGAAAGAAACAATCAAACACATTGTGCCCTAACGGCGAGTCAAGGTAAAAGAGTTGCATACCTTAATTCGACCCTCGAATGACAACGATGAGTCAATCCCTTCGATAGAAGTTTAACCTTTTAAGAGAGCTTATATTAACATAACTAACAGCCCAACAACATACTACAACTATACCATCACTACCCTCGGGAAATCTAAGAGCGACGAGCTCCCGAAGTTATATACAACGGTGTACTCCACACACACCTCATTTTAACTACAAACAAGCTCTAAATGAGCTACCAAATCCCACCGATCTCCATACCACATAAGACCACTCTTAAACAATTCCAAACCACTAATAAAACCTTGGCTCACCACTTCCTATCACCATCTCGTAAGCCATAATTGGAAAACATATCATTTAAATGATTTCACCGCACAAAGATATGGGAGGAAATCTTACCTTAATTGATGAAACTATCAACCACCATACATGAACTTGCCAAGAACAACTCAAGCTTATAGAAAAATACACGTGGAAGATGCGAGGTTCTTGAGATAAATTATACTTGTCTCCTTCAAATGTAAAGTACAATTTCAACCTAAAATGAAGATTACGTTGCTGCTATGAATGGAAAAAAAATAACATTGCTTGCTATGTTTCCGTAAGAGAAATAGCTAATTCCCATGGTTTCCATTTTTGCTCTTGAAGGCATCTATGCAATGTCTACATCATCATATATAAGCATCATGGGAGTCTCAACTCTTTAACTTGTGAAAACTTGTAACATACTTCTACTAACTACTAATCATATTTGGGACTTATGATAAAGGATGTTAAGCGATTCGACTACTGTTAAGAGATGCCATAAGAACTTATACTCTTACATTTCTAAGGTTCTCGTTTTATACTCGAAAGACTCACATCCCAACTTAGTGAATCATCACACACTCGGGAAGGAATACATGTAGCTTGTGCCATCTTAACTTCTCTTGACTTACATGCTAAGTACATAGGCCACTAGACTTTTATGAAGGCTCGTGCCTTTATGCGATATCATGACTTGACCTAAATGACGTTCTTTAACTCGATAGGAGCAACTGGATTCTATTAACTTCTTCTTCTTATATTATGCTCTATATCTTATCATCTCTTCTTAGGCCTGGACCACATACAATCATCTATCTTAAGCGTTATATATCTTCTACGCGTTCTATAACTTCTTACATTATACCTTGAACGCTACCGAATTTGCCATACTTAAGGGGAATCACTAAACCCATCCCTAGACTTTGAACTCGACTCTTTTGAGAAAATGCTTGAGTATTTCAGAGCTGAATCGTATAACATTTCTTAAAAGACTCACAAGTCTTACAACATGGTGACAGAACTTTAGTCATTCATAGCTCATGAAAGAAACAATCAAACACATTGTGCCCTAACGGCGAGTCAAGGTAAAAGAGTTGCATACCTTAATTCGACCCTCGAATGACAACGATGAGTCAATCCCTTCGATAGAAGTTTAACCAGTTTAAGAGAGCTTATATTAACATAACTAACAGCCCAACAACATACTACAACTATACCATCACTACCCTCGGGAAATCTAAGAGCGACGAGCTCCCGAAGTTATATACAACGGTGTACCACCACACACACACCCTCATTTTAACTACAAACAAGCTCTAAATGAGCTACCAAATCCCACCGATCTCCATACCACATAAGACCACTCTTAAACAATTCCAAACCACTAATAAAACCTTGGCTCACCACTTCCTATCACCATCTCGTAAGCCATAATTGGAAAACATATCATTTAAATGATTTCACCGCACAAAGATATGGGAGGAAATCTTACCTTAATTGATGAAACTATCAACCACCATACATGAACTTGCCAAGAACAACTCAAGCTTATAGAAAAATACACGTGGAAGATGCGAGGTTCTTGAGATAAATTATACTTGTCTCCTTCAAATGTAAAGTACAATTTCAACCTAAAATGAAGATTACGTTGCTTTGCTATGAATGGAAAATAACATTGCTTGCTATGTTTCCGTAAGAGAAATAGCTAATTCCCATGGTTTCCATTTTTGCTCTTGAAGGCATCTATGCAATGTCTACATCATCATATATAAGCATCATGGGAGTCTCAACTCTTTAACTTGTGAAAACTTGTAACATACTTCTACTAACTACTAATCATATTTGGGACTTATGATAAAGGATGTTAAGCGATTCGACTACCTGTTAAGAGATGCCATAAGAACTTATACTCTTACATTTCTAAGGTTCTCGTTTTATACTCGAAAGACTCACATCCCAACTTAGTGAATCATCACACACTCGGGAAGGAATACATGTAGCTTGTGCCATCTTAACTTCTCTTGACTTACATGCTAAGTACATAGGCCACTAGACTTTTATGAAGGCTCGTGCCTTTATGCGATATCATGACTTGACCTAAATGACGTTCTTTAACTCGATAGGAGCAACTGGATTCTATTAACTTCTTCTTCTTATATTATGCTCTATATCTTATCATCTCTTCTTAGGCCTGGACCACATACAATCATCTATCTTAAGCGTTATATATCTTCTACGCGTTCTATAACTTCTTACATTATACCTTGAACGCTACCGAATTTGCCATACTTAAGGGGAATCACTAAACCCATCCCTAGACTTTGAACTCGACTCTTTTGAGAAAATGCTTGAGTATTTCTGAGCTGAATCGTATAACATTTCTTAAAAGACTCACAAGTCTTACAACATGGTGACAGAACTTTAGTCATTCATAGCTCATGAAAGAAACAATCAAACACATTGTGCCCTAACGGCGAGTCAAGGTAAAAGAGTTGCATACCTTAATTCGACCCTCGAATGACAACGATGAGTCAATCCCTTCGATAGAAGTTTAACCAGTTTAAGAGAGCTTATATTAACATAACTAACAGCCCAACAACATACTACAACTATACCATCACTACCCTCGGGAAATCTAAGAGCGACGAGCTCCCGAAGTTATATACAACGGTGTACTCCACACACAACCTCATTTTAACTACAAACAAGCTCTAAATGAGCTACCAAATCCCACCGATCTCCATACCACATAAGACCACTCTTAAACAATTCCAAACCACTAATAAAACCTTGGCTCACCACTTCCTATCACCATCTCGTAAGCCATAATTGGAAAACATATCATTTAAATGATTTCACCGCACAAAGATATGGGAGGAAATCTTACCTTAATTGATGAAACTATCAACCACCATACATGAACTTGCCAAGAACAACTCAAGCTTATAGAAAAATACACGTGGAAGATGCGAGGTTCTTGAGATAAATTATACTTGTCTCCTTCAAATGTAAAGTACAATTTCAACCTAAAATGAAGATTACGTTGCTGCTATGAATGGAAAATAACATTGCTGCTATGTTTCCGTAAGAGAAATAGCTAATTCCCATGGTTTCCATTTTTGCTCTTGAAGGCATCTATGCAATGTCTACATCATCATATATAAGCATCATGGGAGTCTCAACTCTTTAACTTGTGAAAACTTGTAACATACTTCTACTAACTACTAATCATATTTGGGACTTATGATAAAGGATGTTAAGCGATTCGACTACCTACCGTTAAGAGATGCCATAAGAACTTATACTCTTACATTTCTAAGGTTCTCGTTTTATACTCGAAAGACTCACATCCCAACTTAGTGAATCATCACACACTCGGGAAGGAATACATGTAGCTTGTGCCATCTTAACTTCTCTTGACTTACATGCTAAGTACATAGGCCACTAGACTTTTATGAAGGCTCGTGCCTTTATGCGATATCATGACTTGACCTAAATGACGTTCTTTAACTCGATAGGAGCAACTGGATTCTATTAACTTCTTCTTCTTATATTATGCTCTATATCTTATCATCTCTTCTTAGGCCTGGACCACATACAATCATCTATCTTAAGCGTTATATATCTTCTACGCGTTCTATAACTTCTTACATTATACCTTGAACGCTACCGAATTTGCCATACTTAAGGGGAATCACTAAACCCATCCCTAGACTTTGAACTCGACTCTTTTGAGAAAATGCTTGAGTATTTCAGAGCTGAATCGTATAACATTTCTTAAAAGACTCACAAGTCTTACAACATGGTGACAGAACTTTAGTCATTCATAGCTCATGAAAGAAACAATCAAACACATTGTGCCCTAACGGCGAGTCAAGGTAAAAGAGTTGCATACCTTAATTCGACCCTCGAATGACAACGATGAGTCAATCCCTTCGATAGAAGTTTAACCAGTTTAAGAGAGCTTATATTAACATAACTAACAGCCCAACAACATACTACAACTATACCATCACTACCCTCGGGAAATCTAAGAGCGACGAGCTCCCGAAGTTATATACAACGGTGTACTCCACACACACCTCATTTTAACTACAAACAAGCTCTAAATGAGCTACCAAATCCCACCGATCTCCATACCACATAAGACCACTCTTAAACAATTCCAAACCACTAATAAAACCTTGGCTCACCACTTCCTATCACCATCTCGTAAGCCATAATTGGAAAACATATCATTTAAATGATTTCACCGCACAAAGATATGGGAGGAAATCTTACCTTAATTGATGAAACTATCAACCACCATACATGAACTTGCCAAGAACAACTCAAGCTTATAGAAAAATACACGTGGAAGATGCGAGGTTCTTGAGATAAATTATACTTGTCTCCTTCAAATGTAAAGTACAATTTCAACCTAAAATGAAGATTACGTTGTTTCTATGAATGGAAAATAACATTGCTGCTATGTTTCCGTAAGAGAAATAGCTAATTCCCATGGTTTCCATTTTTGCTCTTGAAGGCATCTATGCAATGTCTACATCATCATATATAAGCATCATGGGAGTCTCAACTCTTTAACTTGTGAAAACTTGTAACATACTTCTACTAACTACTAATCATATTTGGGACTTATGATAAAGGATGTTAAGCGATTCGACTACTGTTAAGAGATGCCATAAGAACTTATACTCTTACATTTCTAAGGTTCTCGTTTTATACTCGAAAGACTCACATCCCAACTTTGTGAATCATCACACACTCGGGAAGGAATACATGTAGCTTGTGTGCCATCTTAACTTCTCTTGACTTACATGCTAAGTACATAGACCACTAGACTTTTATGAAGGCTCGTGCCTTTATGCGATATCATGACTTGACCTAAATGACGTTCTTAACTCGATAGGAGCAACTGGATTCTATTAACTTCTTCTTCTTATATTATGCTCTATATCTTATCATCTCTTCTTAGGCCTGGACCACATACAATCATCTATCTTAAGCGTTATATATCTTCTACGCGTTCTATAACTTCTTACATTATACCTTGAACGCTACCGAATTTGCCATACTTAAGGGGAATCACTAAACCCATCCCTAGACTTTGAACTCGACTCTTTTGAGAAAATGCTTGAGTATTTCTGAGCTGAATCGTATAACATTTCTTAAAAGACTCACAAGTCTTACAACATGGTGACAGAACTTTAGTCATTCATAGCTCATGAAAGAAACAATCAAACACATTGTGCCCTAACGGCGAGTCAAGGTAAAAGAGTTGCATACCTTACCTTAATTTCGACCCTCGAATGACAACGATGAGTCAATCCCTTCGATAGAAGTTTAACCAGTTTAAGAGAGCTTATATTAACATAACTAACAGCCCAACAACATACTACAACTATACCATCACTACCCTCGGGAAATCTAAGAGCGACGAGCTCCCGAAGTTATATACAACGGTGTACTCCACACACAACCTCATTTTAACTACAAACAAGCTCTAAATGAGCTACCAAATCCCACCGATCTCCATACCACATAAGACCACTCTTAAACAATTCCAAACCACTAATAAAACCTTGGCTCACCACTTCCTATCACCATCTCGTAAGCCATAATTGGAAAACATATCATTTAAATGATTTCACCGCACAAAGATATGGGAGGAAATCTTACCTTAATTGATGAAACTATCAACCACCATACATGAACTTGCCAAGAACAACTCAAGCTTATAGAAAAATACACGTGGAAGATGCGAGGTTCTTGAGATAAATTATACTTGTCTCCTTCAATGTAAAGTACAATTTCAACCTAAAATGAAGATTACGTTGCTGCTATGAATGGAAAATAACATTGCTGCTATGTTTCCGTAAGAGAAATAGCTAATTCCCATGGTTTCCATTTTTGCTCTTGAAGGCATCTATGCAATGTCTACATCATCATATATAAGCATCATGGGAGTCTCAACTCTTTAACTTGTGAAAACTTGTAACATACTTCTACTAACTACTAATCATATTTGGGACTTATGATAAAGGATGTTAAGCGATTCGACTACTGTTAAGAGATGCCATAAGAACTTATACTCTTGCATTTCTAAGGTTCTCGTTTTATACTCGAAAGACTCACATCCCAACTTTGTGAATCATCACACACTCGGGAAGGAATACATGTAGCTTGTGCCATCTTAACTTCTCTTGACTTACATGCTAAGTACATAGACCACTAGACTTTTATGAAGGCTCGTGCCTTTATGCGATATCATGACTTGACCTAAATGACGTTCTTTAACTCGATAGGAGCAACTGGATTCTATTAACTTCTTCTTCTTATATTATGCTCTATATCTTATCATCTCTTCTTAGGCCTGGACCACATACAATCATCTATCTTAAGCGTTATATATCTTCTACGCGTTCTATAACTTCTTACATTATACCTTGAACGCTACCGAATTTGCCATACTTAAGGGGAATCACTAAACCCATCCCTAGACTTTGAACTCGACTCTTTTGAGAAAATGCTTGAGTATTTCTGAGCTGAATCGTATAACATTTCTTAAAAGACTCACAAGTCTTACAACATGGTGACAGAACTTTAGTCATTCATAGCTCATGAAAGAAACAATCAAACACATTGTGCCCTAACGGCGAGTCAAGGTAAAAGAGTTGCATACCTTAATTCGACCCTCGAATGACAACGATGAGTCAATCCCTTCGATAGAAGTTTAACCAGTTTAAGAGAGCTTATATTAACATAACTAACAGCCCAACAACATACTACAACTATACCATCACTACCCTCGGGAAATCTAAGAGCGACGAGCTCCCGAAGTTATATACAACGGTGTACTCCACACACAACCTCATTTTAACTACAAACAAGCTCTAAATGAGCTACCAAATCCCACCGATCTCCATACCACATAAGACCACTCTTAAACAATTCCAAACCACTAATAAAACCTTGGCTCACCACTTCCTATCACCATCTCGTAAGCCATAATTGGAAAACATATCATTTAAATGATTTCACCGCACAAAGATATGGGAGGAAATCTTACCTTAATTGATGAAACTATCAACCACCATACATGAACTTGCCAAGAACAACTCAAGCTTATAGAAAAATACACGTGGAAGATGCGAGGTTCTTGAGATAAATTATACTTGTCTCCTTCAAATGTAAAGTACAATTTCAACCTAAAATGAAGATTACGTTGCTGCTATGAATGGAAAATAACATTGCTGCTATGTTTCCGTAAGAGAAATAGCTAATTCCCATGGTTTATTTTTGCTCTTGAAGGCATCTATGCAATGTCTACATCATCATATATAAGCATCATGGGAGTCTCAACTCTTTAACTTGTGAAAACTTGTAACATACTTCTACTAACTACTAATCATATTTGGGACTTATGATAAAGGATGTTAAGCGATTCGACTACATGTTAAGAGATGCCATAAGAACTTATACTCTTACATTTCTAAGGTTCTCGTTTTATACTCGAAAGACTCACATCCCAACTTTGTGAATCATCACACACTCGGGAAGGAATACATGTAGCTTGTGCCATCTTAACTTCTCTTGACTAACATGCTAAGTACATAGACCACTAGACTTTTATGAAGGCTCGTGCCTTTATGCGATATCATGACTTGACCTAAATGACGTTCTATAACTCGATAGGAGCAACTGGATTCTATTAACTTCTTCTTCTTATATTATGCTCTATATCTTATCATCTCTTCTTAGGCCTGGACCACATACAATCATCTATCTTAAGCGTTATATATCTTCTACGCGTTCTATAACTTCTTACATTATACCTTGAACGCTACCGAATTTGCCATACTTAAGGGTAATCACTAAACCCATCCCTAGACTTTGAACTCGACTCTTTTGAGAAAATGCTTGAGTATTTCTGAGCTGAATCGTATAACATTTCTTAAAAGACTCACAAGTCTTACAACATGGTGACAGAACTTTAGTCATTCATAGCTCATGAAAGAAACAATCAAACACATTGTGCCCTAACGGCGAGTCAAGGTAAAAGAGTTGCATACCTTAATTCGACCCTCGAATGACAACGATGAGTCAATCAATCCCTTCGATAGAAGTTTAACTAGTTTAAGAGAGCTTATATTAACATAACTAACAGCCCAACAACATACTACAACTATACCATCACTACCCTCGGGAAATCTAAGAGCGACGAGCTCCCGAAGTTATATACAACGGTGTACTCCACACACAACCTCATTTTAACTACAAACAAGCTCTAAATAGCTACTAAATCCCACCGATCTCCATACCACATAAGACCACTCTTAAACAATTCCAAACCACTAATAAAACCTTGGCTCACCACTTCCTATCACCATCTCGTAAGCCATAATTGGAAAACATATCATTTAAATGATTTCACCGCACAAAGATATGGGAGGAAATCTTACCTTAATTGATGAAACTATCAACCACCATACATGAACTTGCCAAGAACAACTCAAGCTTATAGAAAAATACACGTGGAAGATGCGAGGTTCTTGAGATAAATTATACTTGTATCCTTCAAATGTAAAGTACAATTTCAACCTAAAATGAAGATTACGTTGCTGCTATGAATGGAAAATAACATTGCTGCTATGTTTCCGTAAGAGAAATAGCTAATTCCCATGGTTTCCATTTTTGCTCTTGAAGGCATCTATGCAATGTCTACATCATCATATATAAGCATCATGGGAGTCTCAACTCTTTAACTTGTGAAAACTTGTAACATACTTCTACTAACTACTAATCATATTTGGGACTTATGATAAAGGATGTTAAGCGATTCGACTACCTGTTAAGAGATGCCATAAGAACTTATACTCTTGCATTTCTAAGGTTCTCGTTTTATACTCGAAAGACTCACATCCCAACTTAGTGAATCATCACACACTCGGGAAGGAATACATGTAGCTTGTGCCATCTTAACTTCTCTTGACTAACATGCTAAGTACATAGACCACTAGACTTTTATGAAGGCTCGTGCCTTTATGCGATATCATGACTTGACCTAAATGACGTTCTATAACTCGATAGGAGCAACTGGATTCTATTAACTTCTTCTTCTTATATTATGCTCTATATCTTATCATCTCTTCTAAGGCCTGGACCACATACAATCATCTATCTTAAGCGTTATATAGCTTCTACGCGTTCTATAACATCTTACATTATACCTTGAACGCTACCGAATTTGCCATACTTAAGGGGAATCACTAAACCCATCCCTAGACTTTGAACTCGACTCTTTTGAGAAAATGCTTGAGTATTTCTGAGCTGAATCGTATAACATTTCTTAAAAGACTCACAAGTCTCACCACATGGTGACAGAACTTTAGTCATTCATAGCTCATGATAGAAACAATCAAACACATTGTGCCCTAACGGCGAGTCAAGGTAAAAGAGTTGCATACCTTAATTCGACCCTCGAATGACAACGATGAGTCAATCCCTTCGATAGAAGTTTAACTAGTTTAAGAGAGCTTATATTAACATAACTAACAGCCCAACAACATACTACAACTATACCATCACTACCCTCGGGAAATCTAAGAGCGACGAGCTCCCGAAGTTATACACAACGGTGTACTCCACACACAACCTCATTTTAACTACAAACAAGCTCTAAATGAGCTACTAAATCCCACCGATCTCCATACCACATAAGACCACTCTTAAACAATTCCAAACCACTAATAAAACCTTGGCTCACCACTTCCTATCACCATCTCGTAAGCCATAATTGGAAAACATATCATTTAAATGATTTCACCGCACAAAGATATGGGAGGAAATCTTACCTTAATTGATGAAACTATCAACCACCATACATGAACTTGCCAAGAACAACTCAAGCTTATAGAAAAATACACGTGGAAGATGCGAGGTTCTTGAGATAAATTATACTTGTATCCTTCAAATGTAAAGTACAATTTCAACCTAAAATGAAGATTACGTTGCTTTGCTATGAATGGAAAATAACATTGCTGCTATGTTTCCGTAAGAGAAATAGCTAATTCCCATGGTTTCCATTTTTGCTCTTGAAGGCATCTATGCAATGTCTACATCATCATATATAAGCATCATGGGAGTCTCAACTCTTTAACTTGTGAAAACTTGTAACATACTTCTACTAACTACTAATCATATTTGGGACTTATGATAAAGGATGTTAAGCGATTCGACTACTGTTAAGAGATGCCATAAGAACTTATACTCTTACATTTCTAAGGTTCTCGTTTATACTCGAAAGACTCACATCCCAACTTTGTGAATCATCACACACTCGGGAAGGAATACATGTAGCTTGTGCCATCTTAACTTCTCTTGACTTACATGCTAAGTACATAGACCACTAGAATTTATGAAGGCTCGTGCCTTTATGCGATATCATGACTTGACCTAAATGACGTTCTATAACTCGATAGGAGCAACTGGATTCTATTAACTTCTTCTTCTTATATTATGCTCTATATCTTATCATCTCTTCTTAGGCCTGGACCACATACAATCATCTATCTTAAGCGTTATATATCTTCTACGCGTTCTATAACTTCTTACATTATACCTTGAACGCTACCGAATTTGCCATACTTAAGGGTAATCACTAAACCCATCCCTAGACTTTGAACTCGACTCTTTTGAGAAAATGCTTGAGTATTTCTGAGCTGAATCGTATAACATTTCTTAAAAGACTCACAAGTCTCACCACATGGTGACAGAACTTTAGTCATTCATAGCTCATGATAGAAACAATCAAACACATTGTGCCCTAACGGCGAGTCAAGGTAAAAGAGTTGCATACCTTAATTCGACCCTCGAATGACAACGATGAGTCAATCCCTTCGATAGAAGTTTAACTAGTTTAAGAGAGCTTATATTAACATAACTAACAGCCCAACAACATACTACAACTATACCATCACTACCCTCGGGAAATCTAAGAGCGACGAGCTCCCGAAGTTATACACAACGGTACTCCACACACACCTCATTTTAACTACAAACAAGCTCTAAATGAGCTACTAAATCCCACCGATCTCCGTACCACATAAGACCACTCTTAAACAATTCCAAACCACTAATAAAACCTTGGCTCACCACTTCCTATCACCATCTCGTAAGCCATAATTGGAAAACATATCATTTAAATGATTTCACAGCACAAAGATATGGGAGGAAATCTTACCTTAATTGATGAAACTATCAACCACCATACATGAACTTGCCAAGAACAACTCAAGCTTATAGAAAAATACACGTGGAAGATGCGAGGTTCTTGAGATAAATTATACTTGTATCCTTCAAATGTAAAGTACAATTTCAACCTAAAATGAAGATTACGTTGCTGCTATGAATGGAAAATAACATTGCTGCTATGTTTCCGTAAGAGAAATAGCTAATTCCCATGGTTTCCATTTTTGCTCTTGAAGGCATCTATGCAATGTCTACATCATCATATATAAGCATCATGGGAGTCTCAACTCTTTAACTTGTGAAAACTTGTAACATACTTCTACTAACTACTAATCATATTTGGGACTTATGATAAAGGATGTTAAGCGATTCGACTACTGTTAAGAGATGCCATAAGAACTTATACTCTTACATTTCTAAGGTTCTCGTTTTATACTCGAAAGACTCACATCCCAACTTTGTGAATCATCACACACTCGGGAAGGAATACATGTAGCTTGTGCCATCTTAACTTCTCTTGACTAACATGCTAAGTACGAAGGCTGGTGCCTTTATGCGATATCATGACTTGACCTAAATGACGTTCTATAACTCGATAGGAGCAACTGGATTCTATTAACTTCTTCTTCTTATATTATGCTCTATATCTTATCATCTCTTCTTAGGCCTGGACCACATACAATCATCTATCTTAAGCGTTATATATCTTCTACGCGTTCTATAACTTCTTACATTATACCTTGAACGCTACCGAATTTGCCATACTTAAGGGTAATCACTAAACCCATCCCTAGACTTTGAACTCGACTCTTTTGAGAAAATGCTTGAGTATTTCTGAGCTGAATCGTATAACATTTCTTAAAAGACTCACAAGTCTCACCACATGGTGACAGAACTTTAGTCATTCATAGCTCATGATAGAAACAATCAAACACATTGTGCCCTAACGGCGAGTCAAGGTAAAAGAGTTGCATACCTTAATTCGACCCTCGAATGACAACGATGAGTCAATCCCTTCGATAAAGTTTAACTAGTTTAAGAGAGCTTATATTAACATAACTAACAGCCCAACAACATACTACAACTATACCATCACTACCCTCGGGAAATCTAAGAGCGACGAGCTCCCGAAGTTATACACAACGGTGTACTCCACACACAACCTCATTTTAACTACAAACAAGCTCTAAATGAGCTACTAAATCCCACCGATCTCCGTACCACATAAGACCACTCTTAAACAATTCCAAACCACTAATAAAACCTTGGCTCACCACTTCCTATCACCATCTCGTAAGCCATAATTGGAAAACATATCATTTAAATGATTTCACAGCACAAAGATATGGGAGGAAATCTTACCTTAATTGATGAAACTATCAACCACCATACATGAACTTGCCAAGAACAACTCAAGCTTATAGAAAAATACACGTGGAAGATGCGAGGTTCTTGAGATAAATTATACTTGTATCCTTCAAATGTAAAGTACAATTTCAACCTAAAATGAAGATTACGTTGCTGCTATGTTTCCGTAAGAGAAATAGCTAATTCCCATGGTTTCCATTTTTGCTCTTGAAGGCATCTATGCAATGTCTACATCATCATATATAAGCATCATGGGAGTCTCAACTCTTTAACTTGTGAAAACTTGTAACATACTTCTACTAACTACTAATCATATTTGGGACTTATGATAAAGGATGTTAAGCGATTCGACTACTGTTAAGAGATGCCATAAGAACTTATACTCTTACATTTCTAAGGTTCTCGTTTTATACTCGAAAGACTCACATCCCAACTTTGTGAATCATCACACACTCGGGAAGGAATACATGTAGCTTGTGCCATCTTAACTTCTCTTGACTAACATGCTAAGTACATAGACCACTAGAATTTTATGAAGGCTCGTGCCTTTATGCGATATCATGACTTGACCTAAATGACGTTCTATAACTCGATAGGAGCAACTGGATTCTATTAACTTCTTCTTCTTATATTATTATGCTCTATATCTTATCATCTCTTCTTAGGCCTGGACCACATACAATCATCTATCTTAAGCGTTATATATCTTCTACGCGTTCTATAACTTCTTACATTATACCTTGAACGCTACCGAATTTGCCATACTTAAGGGTAATCACTAAACCCATCCCTAGACTTTGAACTCGACTCTTTTGAGAAAATGCTTGAGTATTTCGAGCTTTGAATCGTATAACATTTCTTAAAAGACTCACAAGTCTCACCACATGGTGACAGAACTTTAGTCATTCATAGCTCATGATAGAAACAATCAAACACATTGTGCCCTAACGGCGAGTCAAGGTAAAAGAGTTGCATACCTTAATTCGACCCTCGAATGACAACGATGAGTCAATCCCTTCGATAGAAGTTTAACTAGTTTAAGAGAGCTTATATTAACATAACTAACAGCCCAACAACATACTACAACTATACCATCACTACCCTCGGGAAATCTAAGAGCGACGAGCTCGAAGTTATACACAACGGTGTACTCCACACACAACCTCATTTTAACTACAAACAAGCTCTAAATGAGCTACTAAATCCCACCGATCTCCGTACCACATAAGACCACTCTTAAACAATTCCAAACCACTAATAAAACCTTGGCTCACCACTTCCTATCACCATCTCGTAAGCCATAATTGGAAAACATATCATTTAAATGATTTCACAGCACAAAGATATGGGAGGAAATCTTACCTTAATTGATGAAACTATCAACCACCATACATGAACTTGCCAAGAACAACTCAAGCTTATAGAAAAATACACGTGGAAGATGCGAGGTTCTTGAGATAAATTATACTTGTATCCTTCAAATGTAAAGTACAATTTCAACCTAAAATGAAGATTACGTTGCTGCTATGAATGGAAAATAACATTGCTGCTATGTTTCCGTAAGAGAAATAGCTAATTCCCATGGTTTCCATTTTTGCTCTTGAAGGCATCTATGCAATGTCTACATCATCATATATAAGCATCATGGGAGTCTCAACTCTTTAACTTGTGAAAACTTGTAACATACTTCTACTAACTACTAATCATATTTGGGACTTATGATAAAGGATGTTAAGCGATTCGACTACCTGTTAAGAGATGCCATAAGAACTTATACTCTTACATTTCTAAGGTTCTCGTTTTATACTCGAAAGACTCACATCCCAACTTTGTGAATCATCACACACTCGGGAAGGAATACATGTAGCTTGTGCCATCTTAACTTCTCTTGACTAACATGCTAAGTACATAGACCACTAGAATTTTATGAAGGCTCGTGCCTTTATGCGATATCATGACTTGACCTAAATGACGTTCTATAACTCGATAGGAGCAACTGGATTCTATTAACTTCTTCTTCTTATATTATGCTCTATATCTTATCATCTCTTCTTAGGCCTGGACCACATACAATCATCTATCTTAAGCGTTATATATCTTCTACGCGTTCTATAACTTCTTACATTATACCTTGAACGCTACCGAATTTGCCATACTTAAGGGTAATCACTAAACCCATCCCTAGACTTTGAACTCGACTCTTTTGAGAAAATGCTTGAGTATTTCTGAGCTGAATCGTATAACATTTCTTAAAAGACTCACAAGTCTCACCACATGGTGACAGAACTTTAGTCATTCATAGCTCATGATAGAAACAATCAAACACATTGTGCCCTAACGGCGAGTCAAGGTAAAAGAGTTGCATACCTTAATTCGACCCTCGAATGACAACGATGAGTCAATCCCTTCGATAGAAGTTTAACTAGTTTAAGAGAGCTTATATTAACATAACTAACAGCCCAACAACATACTACAACTATACCATCACTACCCTCGGGAAATCTAAGAGCGACGAGCTCCCGAAGTTATACACAACGGTGTACTCCACACACAACCTCATTTTAACTACAAACAAGCTCTAAATGAGCTACTAAATCCCACCGATCTCCGTACCACATAAGACCACTCTTAAACAATTCCAAACCACTAATAAAACCTTGGCTCACCACTTCCTATCACCATCTCGTAAGCCATAATTGGAAAACATATCATTTAAATGATTTCACAAAGACAAAGATATGGGAGGAAATCTTACCTTAATTGATGAAACTATCAACCACCATACATGAACTTGCCAAGAACAACTCAAGCTTATAGAAAAATACACGTGGAAGATGCGAGGTTCTTGAGATAAATTATACTTGTATCCTTCAAATGTAAAGTACAATTTCAACCTAAAATGAAGATTACGTTGCTGCTATGAATGGAAAATAACATTGCTGCTATGTTTCCGTAAGAAATAATTAATTCCCATGGTTTCCATTTTTGCTCTTGAAGGCATCTATGCAATGTCTACATCATCATATATAAGCATCATGGGAGTCTCAACTCTTTAACTTGTGAAAACTTGTAACATACTTCTACTAACTACTAATCATATTTGGGACTTATGATAAAGGATGTTAAGCGATTCGACTACCTGTTAAGAGATGCCATAAGAACTTATACTCTTACATTTCTAAGGTTCTCGTTTTATACTCGAAAGACTCACATCCCAACTTTGTGAATCATCACACACTCGGGAAGGAATACATGTAGCTTGTGCCATCTTAACTTCTCTTGACTAACATGCTAAGTACATAGACCACTAGAATTTTATGAAGGCTCGTGCCTTTATGCGATATCATGACTTGACCTAAATGACGTTCTATAACTCGATAGGAGCAACTGGATTCTATTAACTTCTTCTTCTTATATTATGCTCTATATCTTATCATCTCTTCTTAGGCCTGGACCACATACAATCATCTATCTTAAGCGTTATATATCTTCTACGCGTTCTATAACTTCTTACATTATACCTTGAACGCTACCGAATTTGCCATACTTAAGGGTAATCACTAAACCCATCCCTAGACTTTGAACTCGACTCTTTTGAGAAAATGCTTGAGTATTTCTGAGCTGAATCGTATAACATTTCTTAAAAGACTCACAAGTCTCACCACATGGTGACAGAACTTTAGTCATTCATAGCTCATGATAGAAACAATCAAACACATTGTGCCCTAACGGCGAGTCAAGGTAAAAGAGTTGCATACCTTAATTCGACCCTCGAATGACAACGATGAGTCAATCCCTTCGATAGAAGTTTAACTAGTTTAAGAGAGCTTATATTAACATAACTAACAGCCCAACAACATACTACAACTATACCATCACTACCCTCGGGAAATCTAAGAGCGACGAGCTCCCGAAGTTATACACAACGGTGTACTCCACACACAACCTCATTTTAACTACAAACAAGCTCTAAATGAGCTACTAAATCCCACCGATCTCCGTACCACATAAGACCACTCTTAAACAATTCCAAACCACTAATAAAACCTTGGCTCACCACTTCCTATCACCATCTCGTAAGCCATAATTGGAAAACATATCATTTAAATGATTTCACAGCACAAAGATATGGGAGGAAATCTTACCTTAATTGATGAAACTATCAACCACCATACATGAACTTGCCAAGAACAACTCAAGCTTATAGAAAAATACACGTGGAAGATGCGAGGTTCTTGAGATAAATTATACTTGTATCCTTCAAATGTAAAGTACAATTTCAACCTAAAATGAAGATTACGTTGCTGCTATGAATGGAAAATAACATTGCTGCTATGTTTCCGTAAGAGAAATAGCTAATTCCCATGGTTTCCATTTTTGCTCTTGAAGGCATCTATGCAATGTCTACATCATCATATATAAGCATCATGGGAGTCTCAACTCTTTAACTTGTGAAAACTTGTAACATACTTCTACTAACTACTAATCATATTTGGGACTTATGATAAAGGATGTTAAGCGACACGACTACCTGTTAAGAGATGCCATAAGAACTTATACTCTTGCATTTCTAAGGTTCTCGTTTTATACTCGAAAGACTCACATCCCAACTTTGTGAATCATCACACACTCGGGAAGGAATACATGTAGCTTGTGCCATCTTAACTTCTCTTGACTTACATGCTAAGTACATAGGCCACTAGACTTTTATGAAGGCTCGTGCCTTTATGCGATATCATGACTTGACC
This sequence comes from Anisodus tanguticus, assembly GCA_034509755.1. NCBI lineage: Eukaryota > Viridiplantae > Streptophyta > Magnoliopsida > Solanales > Solanaceae > Anisodus > Anisodus tanguticus. The sequence goes on from CM067549.1 coordinate 35,514,123, forward strand.
TAAATGACGTTCTTTAACTCGATAGGAGCAACTGGATTCTATTAACTTCTTCTTCTTATATTATGCTCTATATCTTATCATCTCTTCTAAGGCCTGGACCACATACAATCATCTATCTTAAGCGTTATATAGCTTCTACGCGTTCTATAACTTCTTACATTATACCTTGAACGCTACCGAATTTGCCATACTTAAGGGGAATCACTAAACCCATCCCTAGACTTTGAACTCGACTCTTTTGAGAAAATGCTTGAGTATTTCTGAGCTGAATCGTATAACATTTCTTAAAAGACTCACAAGTCTTACAACGTGGTGACAGAACTTTAGTCATTCATAGCTCATGAAAGAAACAATCAAACACATTGTGCCCTAGAGTCAAGGTAAAAGAGACCCTCGAATGACAACGATGAGTCAATCCCTTCGATAGAAGTTTAACCTTATTAACATAACTAACAGCCCAACAACATACTACAACTATACCATCACTACCCTCGGGAAAATCAAAGATGGTTTCCCACCGATCTCCATACCACATAAGACCACTCTTAAACAATTCCAAACCACTTAAAACCTTGCTCTAATTGAAGGCATCTATGATGAAACTATCATGTTATAGAAAAATACTACATCATCAAAGTACAATAAACCTAAAATGAAGATTACATCATTGGGAGTCTCAACTCTTGAAGGCATCTAACTGTCTACATCATCATATATAAGCATCATGGGAGTCTCAACTCTTTAACTTGTGAAAACTTGTAACATACTTCTACTAACTACTAATCATATTTGGGACTTATGATAAAGGATGTTAAGCGATTCGACTACCTGTTAAGAGATGCCATAAGAACTTATACTCTTACATTTCTAAGGTTCTCGTTTTATACTCGAAAGACTCACATCCCAACTTTGTGAATCATCACACACTCGGGAAGGAATACATGTAGCTTGTGCCATCTTAACTTCTCTTGACTTACATGCTAAGTACATAGACCACTAGACTTTTATGAAGGCTCGTGCCTTTATGCGATATCATGACTTGACCTAAATGACGTTCTATAACTCGATAGGAGCAACTGGATTCTATTAACTTCTTCTTCTTATATTATGCTCTATATCTTATCATCTCTTCTTAGGCCTGGACCACATACAATCATCTATCTTAAGCGTTATATATCTTCTACGCGTTCTATAACTTCTTACATTATACCTTGAACGCTACCGAATTTGCCATACTTAAGGGGAATCACTAAACCCATCCCTAGACTTTGAACTCGACTCTTTTGAGAAAATGCTTGAGTATTTCTTAGCTGAATCGTATAACATTTCTTAAAAGACTCACAAGTCTTACAACATGGTGACAGAACTTTAGTCATTCATAGCTCATGAAAGAAACAATCAAACACATTGTGCCCTAACGGCGAGTCAAGGAAAAAGACTTGCATACCTTAATTCGACCTTCGAATGACAACGATGAGTCAATCCCTTCGATAGAAGTTTAACCAGTTTAAGACAGCTTATATTAACATAACTAACAGCCCAACAACATACTACAACTATACCATCACTACCCTCGGTAAATCAAAGAGCGACGAGCTCCCGAAGTTATATACAACGGTGTACTCCACACACGACCTCATTTTAACTACAAACAAGCTCTAAATGAGCTACCAAATCCCACCGATCTCCATACCACATAAGACCGCCCTTAAACAATTCCAAACCACTAATAAAACCTTGGCTCACCACTTCCTATCACCATCTCGTAAGCCATAATTGGAAAACATACTAATGTCATTTAAATGATTTCACCGCACAAAGATATGGGAGGAAATCATACCTTAATTGATGAAACTATCAAGCACCTTACATGAACGTGCCAAGAACAACTCAAGCTTATCGAAAAATACACGTGGAAGATGTGAGGTTCTTGAGATAAATTATACTTGTCTCCTTCAAATGTAAAGTACAATTTCAACCTAAAATGAAGATTACGTTGCTGCTATGAATGGAAAATAACATTGCTGCTATGTTTCCGTAAGAGAAATAGCTAATCCCCATGGTTTCCATTTTTGCTCTTGAAGGCATCTATGCAATGTCTACATCATCATATATAAGCATCATGGGAGTCTCAACTCTTTAACTTGTGAAAACTTGTAACATACTTCTACTAACTACTAATCATATTTGGGACTTATGATAAAGGATGTTAAGCGATTCGACTACTGTTAAGAGATGCCATAAGAACTTATACTCTTACATTTCTAAGGTTCTCGTTTTATACTCGAAAGACTCACATCCCAACTTTGTGAATCATCACACACTCGGGAAGGAATACATGTAGCTTGTGCCATCTTAACTTCTCTTGACTTACATGCTAAGTACATAGACCACTAGACTTTTATGAAGGCTCGTGCCTTTATGCGATATCATGACTTGACCTAAATGACGTTCTATAACTCGATAGGAGCAACTGGATTCTATTAACTTCTTCTTCTTATATTATGCTCTATATCTTATCATCTCTTCTTAGGCCTGGACCACATACAATCATCTATCTTAAGCGTTATATATCTTCTACGCGTTCTATAACTTCTTACATTATACCTTGAACGCTACCGAATTTGCCATACTTAAGGGGAATCACTAAACCCATCCCTAGACTTTGAACTCGACTCTTTTGAGAAAATGCTTGAGTATTTCTGAGCTGAATCGTATAACATTTCTTAAAAGACTCACAAGTCTTACAACATGGTGACAGAACTTTAGTCATTCATAGCTCATGAAAGAAACAATCAAACACATTGTGCCCTAACGGCGAGTCAAGGAAAAAGAGACTTGCATACCTTAATTCGACCTTCGAATGACAACGATGAGTCAATCCCTTCGATAGAAGTTTAACATGTTTAAGAGAGCTTATATTAACATAACATAACAACATACTACAACTATACCATCACTACCCTCGAAAATCAAAGAGCGACGAGCTCCCGAAGTTATATACAACGGTGTACTCCACACACGACCTCATTTTAACTACAAACAAGCTCTAAATGAGCTACCAAATCCCACCGATCTCCATACCAATAAGACCGCCTTAAACAATTCCAAACCACTAATAAAACCTTGGCTCACCACTTCCTATCACCATCTCGTAAGCCATAATTGGAAAACATACTAATGTCATTTAAATGATTTCACCGCACAAAGATATGGGAGGAAATCATACCTTAATTGATGAAACTATCAACCACCTTACATGAACTTGCCAAGAACAACTCAAGCTTATCGAAAAATACACGTGGAAGATGTGAGGTTCTTGAGAGAAATTATACTTGTCTCCTTCAAATGTAAAGTACAATTTCAACCTAAAATGAAGATTACGTTGCTGCTATGAATGGAAAATAACATTGCTGCTATGTTTCCGTAAGAGAAATAGCTAATCCCCATGGTTTCCATTTTTGCTCTTGAAGGCATCTATGCAATGTCTACATCATCATATATAAGCATCATGGGAGTCTCAACTCTTTAACTTGTGAAAACTTGTAACTTACTTCTACTAACTACTAATCATATTTGGGACTTATGATAAAGGATGTTAAGCGATTCGACTACCTGTTAAGAGATGCCATAAGAACTTATACTCTTACATTTCTAAGGTTCTCGTTTTATACTCGAAAGACTCACATCCCAACTTTGTGAATCATCACACACTCGGGAAGGAATACATGTAGCTTGTGCCATCTTAACTTCTCTTGACTTACATGCTAAGTACATAGACCACTAGACTTTTATGAAGGCTCGTGCCTTTATGCGATATCATGACTTGACCTAAATGACGTTCTATAACTCGATAGGAGCAACTGGATTCTATTAACTTCTTCTTCTTATATTATGCTCTATATCTTATCATCTCTTCTTAGGCCTGGACCACATACAATCATCTATCTTAAGCGTTATATATCTTCTACGCGTTCTATAACTTCTTACATTATACCTTGAACGCTACCGAATTTGCCATACTTAAGGGGAATCACTAAACCCATCCCTAGACTTTGAACTCGACTCTTTTGAGAAAATGCTTGAGTATTTCGAGCTGAATCGTATAACATTTCTTAAAAGACTCACAAGTCTTACACATGGTGACAGAACTTTAGTCATTCATAGCTCATGAAAGAAACAATCAAACACATTGTGCCCTAACGGCGAGTCAAGGAAAAAGACTTGCATACCTTAATTCGACCTTCGAATGACAACGATGAGTCAATCCCTTCCATAGAAGTTTAACCATGTTTAAGAGAACTTATATTAACATAACTAACATAACAACATACTACAACTATACCATCACTACCCTCGGGAAATCAAAGAGCGACGAGCTCCCGAAGTTATATACACTCCACACACGACCTCATTTTAACAACAAACAAGCTCTAAATAAGCTACCAAATCCCACCGATCTCCATACCACATAAGACCGCCTTAAACAATTCCAAACCACTAATAAAACCTTGGCTCACCACTTCCTATCACCATCTCGTAAGCCATAATTGGAAAACATACTAATGTCATTTAAATGATTTCACCGCACAAAGATATGGGAGGAAATCATACCTTAATTGATGAAACTATCAACCACCTTACATGAACTTGCCAAGAACAACTCAAGCTTATCGAAAAATACACGTGGAAGATGTGAGGTTCTTGAGAGAAATTATACTTGTCTCCTTCAAATGTAAAGTACAATTTCAACCTAAAATGAAGATTACGTTGCTGCTATGAATGGAAAATAACATTGCTGCTATGTTTCCGTAAGAGAAATAGCTAATCCCCATGGTTTCCATTTTTGCTCTTGAAGGCATCTATGCAATGTCTACATCATCATATATAAGCATCATGGGAGTCTCAACTCTTTAACTTGTGAAAACTTGTAACATACTTCTACTAACTACTAATCATATTTGGGACTTATGATAAAGGATGTTAAGCGACACGACTACCTGTTAAGAGATGCCATAAGAACTTATACTCTTACATTTCTAAGGTTCTCGTTTTATACTCGAAAGACTCACATCCCAACTTTGTGAATCATCACACACTCGGGAAGGAATACATGTAGCTTGTGCCATCTTAACTTCTCTTGACTTACATGCTAAGTACATAGACCACTAGACTTTTATGAAGGCTCGTGCCTTTATGCGATATCATGACTTGACCTAAATGACGTTCTATAACTCGATAGGAGCAACTGGATTCTATTAACTTCTTCTTCTTATATTATGCTCTATATCTTATCATCTCTTCTTAGGCCTGGACCACATACAATCATCTATCTTAAGCGTTATATATCTTCTACGCGTTCTATAACTTCTTACATTATACCTTGAACGCTACCGAATTTGCCATACTTAAGGGGAATCACTAAACCCATCCCTAGACTTTGAACTCGACTCTTTTGAGAAAATGCTTGAGTATTTCTGAGCTGAATCATATAACATTTCTTAAAAGACTCACAAGTCTTACTACATGGTGACAGAACTTTAGTCATTCATAGCTCATGAAAGAAACAATCAAACACATTGTGCCCTAACGGCGAGTCAAGGAAAAAGACTTGCATACCTTAATTCGACCTTCGAATGACAACGATGAGTCAATCCCTTCGATAGAAGTTTAACCATGTTTAAGAGAGCTTATATTAACATAACTAACATAACAACATACTACAACTATACCATCACTACCCTCGGGAAATCAAAGAGCGACGAGCTCCCGAAGTTATATACAACGGTGTACTCCACACACGACCTCATTTTAACTACAAACAAGCTCTAAATGAGCTACCAAATCCCACCGATCTCCATACCACATAAGACCGCCCTTAAACAATTCCAAACCACTAATAAAACCTTGGCTCACCACTTCCTATCACCATCTCGTAAGCCATAATTGGAAAACATACTAATGTCATTTAAATGATTTCACCGCACAAAGATATGGGAGGAAATCATACCTTAATTGATGAAACTATCAACCACCTTACATGAACTTGCCAAGAACAACTCAAGCTTATCGAAAAATACACGTGGAAGATGGAGGTTCTTGAGAGAAATTATACTTGTCTCCTTCAAATGTAAAGTACAATTTCAACCTAAAATGAAGATTACGTTGCTGCTATGAATGGAAAATAACATTGCTGCTATGTTTCCGTAAGAGAAATAGCTAATCCCCATGGTTTCCATTTTTGCTCTTGAAGGCATCTATGCAATGTCTACATCATCATATATAAGCATCATGGGAGTCTCAACTCTTTAACTTGTGAAAACTTGTAACTTACTTCTACTAACTACTAATCATATTTGGGACTTATGATAAAGGATGTTAAGCGATTCGACTACCTGTTAAGAGATGCCATAAGAACTTATACTCTTACATTTCTAAGGTTCTCGTTTTATACTCGAAAGACTCACATCCCAACTTTGTGAATCATCACACACTCGGGAAGGAATACATGTAGCTTGTGCCATCTTAACTTCTCTTGACTTACATGCTAAGTATATAGACCACTAGACTTTTATGAAGGCTCGTGCCTTTATGCGATATCATGACCTAAATGACGTTCTATAACTCGATAGGAGCAACTGGATTCTATTAACTTGTTCTTCTTATATTATGCTCTATATCTTATCATCTCTTCTTAGGCCTGGACCACATACAATCATCTATCTTAAGCGTTATATATCTTCTACGCGTTCTATAACTTCTTTCATTATACCTTGAACGCTACCGAATTTGCCATACTTAAGGGGAATCACTAAACCCATCCCTTGACTTTGAACTCGAGTCTTTTGAGAAAATGCTTGAGTATTTCTGAGCTGAATCATATAACATTTCTTAAAAGACTCACAAGACTTACTACATGGTGACAGAACTTTAGTCATTCATAGCTCATGAAAGAAACAATCAAACACATTGTGCCCTAACGGCGAGTCAAGGAAAAACCTTGCATACCTTAATTCGACCTTCGAATGACAACGATGAGTCAATCCCTTCGATAGAAGTTTAACATGTTTAAGAGAACTTATATTAACATAACTAACATACCCAACAACATACTACAACTATACCATCACTACCCTCGGGAAATCTAAGAGCGACGAGCTCCCGAAGTTATATACAACGGTGTACTCCACACACGACCTCATTTTAACTACAAACAAGCTCTAAATGAGCTACCAAATCCCACCGATCTCCATACCACATAAGACCACTCTTAAATAATTCCAAACCACTAATAAAACCTTGGCTCACCACTTCCTATCACCATCTCGTAAGCCATAATTGGAAAACATACTAATGTCATTTAAATGATTTCACCGCACAAAGATATGGGAGAAAATCATACCTTATTGATGAAACTATCAACCACCTTACATGAACTTGCCAAGAACAACTCTAGCTTATCGAAAAATACACGTGGAAGATGTGAGGTTCTTGAGAGAAATTATACTTGTCTCCTTCAAATGTAAAGTACAATTTCAACCTAAAATGAAGATTACGTTGCTGCTATGAATGGAAAATAACATTGCTGCTATGTTTCCGTAAGAGAAATAGCTAATCCCCATGGTTTCCATTTTTTATCTTGAAGGCATCTATGCAATGTCTACATCATCATATATAAGCATCATGGGAGTCTCAACTCTTTAACTTGTGAAAACTTGTAACTTACTTCTACTAACTACTAATCATATTTGGGACTTATGATAAAGGATGTTAAGCGATTCGACTACCTGTTAAGAGATGCCATAAGAACTTATACTCTTACATTTCTAAGGTTCTCGTTTTATACTCGAAAGATTCACATCCCAACTTTGTGAATCATCACACACTCGGGAAGGAATACATGTAGCTTGTGCCATCTTAACTTCTCTTGACTTACATGCTAAGTATATAGACCACTAGACTTTTATGAAGGCTCGTGCCTTTATGCGATATCATGACTTGACCTAAATGACGTTCTATAACTCGATAGGAGCAACTGGATTCTATTAACTTGTTCTTCTTATATTATGCTCTATATCTTATCATCTCTTCTTAGGCCTGGACCACATACAATCATCTATCTTAAGCGTTATATATCTTCTACGCGTTCTATAACTTCTTACATTATACCTTGAACGCTACCGAATTTGCCATACTTAAGGGGAATCACTAAACCCATCCCTAGACTTTGAACTCGACTCTTTTGAGAAAATGCTTGAGTATTTCTGAGCTGAATCATATAACATTTCTTAAAAGACTCACAAGTCTTACTACATGGTGACAGAACTTTAGTCATTCATAGCTCATGAAAGAAACAATCAAACACATTGTGCCCTAACGGCGAGTCAAGGAAAAAGACTTGCATACCTTAATTCGACCTTCGAATGACAACGATGAGTAAATCCCTTCGATAGAAGTTTAATATGTTTAAGACAACGTATATTTACATAACTAACATACCAACAACATACTACAACTATACCATCACTACCCTCGGAAATCAAAGAGCGACGAGCTCCCGAAGTTATATACAACGGTGTACTCCACACACGACCTCATTTTAACTACAAACAAGCTCTAAATGAGCTACCAAATCCCACCGATCTCCATACCACATAAGACCGCCCTTAAACAATTCCAAACCACTAATAAAACCTTGGCTCACCACTTCCTATCACCATCTCGTAAGCCATAATTGGAAAACATACTAATGTCATTTAAATGATTTCACCGCACAAAGATATGGGAGGAAATCATACCTTAATTGATGAAACTATCAACCACCTTACATGAACTTTCCAAGAACAACTCAAGCTTATCGAAAAATACACGTGGAAGATGTGAGGTTCTTGAGAGAAATTATACTTGTCTCCTTCAAATGTAAAGTACAATTTCAACCTAAAATGAAGATTACGTTGCTGCTATGAATGGAAAATAACATTGCTGCTATGTTTCCGTAAGAGAAATAGCTAATCCCCATGGTTTCCATTTTTTCTCTTGAAGGCATCTATGCAATGTCTACATCATCATATATAAGCATCATGGGAGTCTCAACTCTTTAACTTGTGAAAACTTGTAACTTACTTCTACTAACTACTAATCATATTTGGGACTTATGATAAAGGATGTTAAGCGATTCGACTACCTGTTAAGAGATGCCATAAGAACTTATACTCTTACATTTCTAAGGTTCTCGTTTTATACTCGAAAGACTCACATCCCAACTTTGTGAATCATCACACACTCGGGAAGGAATACATGTAGCTTGTGCCATCTTAACTTCTCTTGACTTATATGCTAAGTACATAGACCACTAGACTTTAATGAAGGCTCATGCCTTTATGCGATATCATGACTTGACCTAAATGACGTTCTATAACTCGATAGGAGCAACTGGATTCTATTAACTTGTTCTTCTTATATTATGCTCTATATCTTATCATCTCTTCTTAGGCCTGGACCACATACAATCATCTATCTTAAGCGTTATATATCTTCTACGCGTTCTATAACTTCTTTCATTATACCTTGACGCTACCGAATTTGCCATACTTAAGGGGAATCACTAAACCCATCCCTAGACTTTGAACTCGACTCTTTTGAGAAAATGCTTGAGTATTTCGAGCTGAATCGTATAACATTTCTTAAAAGACTCACAAGTCTTACTACATGGTGACAGAACTTTAGTCATTCATAGCTCATGAAAGAAACAATCAAACACATTGTGCCCTAACGGCGAGTCAAGGAAAAAGACTTGCATACCTTAATTCGACCTTCGAATGACAACGATGAGTCAATCCCTTCGATAGAAGTTTAACATGTTTAAGAGAGCATATTAACATAACTAACATAAATAAATACTACAACTATACCATCACTACCCTCGGGAAATCAAAGAGCGACGAGCTCCCGAAGTTATATACAACGGTGTACTCCACACACGACCTCATTTTAACTACAAACAAGCTCTAAATGAGCTACCAAATCCCACCGATCTCCATACCACATAAGACCACTCTTAAACAATTCCAAACCACTAATAAAACCTTGGCTCACCACTTCCTATCACCATCTCGTAAGCCATAATTGGAAAACATACTAATGTCATTTAAATGATTTCACCGCACAAAGATATGGGAGGAAATCATACCTTAATTGATGAAACTATCAACCACCTTACATGAACTTGCCAAGAACAACTCTAGCTTATCGAAAAATACACGTGGAAGATGTGAGGTTCTTGAGAGAAATTATACTTGTCTCCTTCAAATGTAAAGTACAATTTCAACCTAAAATGAAGATTACGTTGTCTGCTATGAATGGAAAATAACATTGTTGCTATGTTTCCGTAAGAGAAATAGCTAATCCCCATGGTTTCCATTTTTTATCTTGAAGGCATCTATGCAATGTCTACATCATCATATATAAGCATCATGGGAGTCTCAACTCTTTAATCTTGTGAAAACCTGTAACTTACTTCTACTAACTACTAATCATATTTGGGACTTATGATAAAGGATGTTAAGCGATTCGACTACCTGTTAAGAGATGCCATAAGAACTTATACTCTTACATTTCTAAGGTTCTCGTTTTATACTCAGAAGACTCACATCCCAACTTTGTGAATCATCACACACTCGGGAAGGAATACATGTAGCTTGTGCCATCTTAACTTCTCTTGACTTACATGCTAAGTATATAGACCACTAGACTTTTATGAAGGCTCGTGCCTTTATGCGATATCATGACTTGACCTAAATGACGTTCTATAACTCGATAGGAGCAACTGGATTCTATTAACTTGTTCTTCTTATATTATGCTCTATATCTTATCATCTCTTCTTAGGCCTGGACCACATACAATCATCTATCTTAAGCGTTATATATCTTCTACGCGTTCTATAACTTCTTACATTATACCTTGAACGCTACCGAATTTGCCATACTTAAGGGGAATCACTAAACCCATCCCTCGACTTTGAACTCGACTCTTTTGAGAAAATGCTTGAGTATTTCTGAGCTGAATCATATAACATTTCTTAAAAGACTCACAAGACTTACAACATGGTGACAGAACTTTAGTCATTCATAGCTCATGAAAGAAACAATCAAACACATTGTGCCCTAACGGCGAGTCAAGGAAAAAGACTTGCATACCTTAATTCGACCTTCGAATGACAACGATGAGTCAATCCCTTCGATAGAAGTTTAACATGTTTAAGACAACGCTATATTAACATAAATAAATAACCATACTACAACTATACCATCACTACCCTCAGGAAATCAAAGAGCGACGTGCTCCCGAAGTTATATACAATGGTGTACTCCACACACGACCTCATTTTAACTACAAACAAGCTCTAAAAGAGCTTCCAAATCCCACCGATCTCCATACCACATAAGACCGCCCTTAAACAATTCAAAACCACTAATAAAACCTTGGCTCACCGCTTTCCTATCACCATCTCGTAAGCCATAATTGGAAAACATACTAATGTCATTTAAATGATTTCACCGCAAAGATATGGGAGGAAATCATACCTTGATTGATGAAACTATCAACCACCTTACATGAACTTGCCAAGAACAAATCTAGCTTATCGAAAAATAAACGTGGAAGAGGTGAGGTTCTTGAGAGAAATTATACTTGTCTACTTCAAATGTAAAGTACCATTTCAACCTAAAATGAAGATTACGTTGCTGCTATGAATGGAAAATAACATTGTTGCTATCTTTCCGTAAGAGAAATAGCTAATCCCCATGGTTTCCATTTTTTCTTGAAGGCATCTATGCAATGTCTACATCATCATATATAAGCATCATGGGAATCTCAACTCTTAATCTTGTGAAAACCTGTAACTTACTTCTACTAACTACTAATCATCTTTGGGACTTATGATAAAGGATGTTAAGCGATTCGACTACCTGTTAAGAGATGCCATAAGAACTTATACTCTTACATTTCTAAGGTTCTCGTTTTATACTCGAAAGACTCACATCCCAACTTTGTGAATCATCACACACTCGGGAAGGAATACATGTAGCTTGTGCCATCTTAACTTCTCTTGACTTACATGCTAAGTATATAGACCACTAGACTTTTATGAAGGCTCGTGCCTCTATGCGATATCATGACTTGACCTAAATGACGTTCTATAACTCGATAGGAGCAACTGGATTCTATTAACTTCTTCTTCTTATATTATGCTCTATATCTTATCATCTCTTCTTAGGCCTGGACCACATACTATCATCTATCTTAAGCGTTATATATCTTCTACGCGTTCTATAACTTCTTACATTATACCTTGAACGCTACCGAATTTGCCATACTTAAGGGGAATCACTAAACCCATCCCTAGACTTTGAACTCGACTCTTTTGAGAAAATGCTTGAGTATTTCGTAGCTGAATCATATAACATTTCTTAAAAGACTCACAAGACTTACTACATGGTGACAGAACTTTAGTCATTCATAGCTCATGAAAGAAACAATCAAACACATTGTGCCCTAACGGCGAGTCAAGAAAAAAAGACTTGCATACCTTAATTCGACCTTCGAATGACAACGATGAGTCAATCCCTTCGATAGAAGTTTAACATGTTTAAGACAACGTATATTACATAACTAAATACCCAACTACATACTACAACTATACATCACTACCCTCAGGAAATCAAAGAGCGACGTGCTCCCGAAGTTATATACAATGGTGTACTCCACACACGACCTCATTTTAACTACAAACAAGCTCTAAAAGAGCTTCCAAATCCCACCGATCTCCATACCACATAAGACCGCCCTTAAAAAATTCCAAACCACTAATAAAACCTTGGCTCACCGCTTCCGATCACCATCTCGTAAGCTATATTTGGAAAACATACTAATGTCATTTAAATGATTTCACCGCACAAAGATATGGGAGAAAATCATACCTTGATTGATGAAACTATGAACCACCTTACATGAACTTGCCAGGAACAACTCTAGCTTATCGAAAAATACACGTGGAAGAGGTGAGGTTCTTGAGAGAAATTATACTTGTCTCCTTCAAATGTAAAGTACATTTCAACCTAAAATGAAGATTACATTGCAGCTATGAATGGAAAATAACATTGCTGCTATCTTTCCGTAAGAGAAATAGCTAATTCCCATGGTTTCCATTTTTGCTCTTGAAGGCATCTATGCAATGTCTACATCATCATATATAAGCATCATGGGAGTCTCAACTCTTTAACTTGTGAAAACTTGTAACATACTTCTACTAACTACTAATCATATTTGGGACTTATGATAAAGGATGTTAAGCGATTCGACTACCTGTTAAGAGATGCCATAAGAACTTATACTCTTACATTTCTAAGGTTCTCGTTTTATACTCGAAAGACTCACATCCCAACTTTGTGAATCATCACACACTCGGGAAGGAATACATGTAGCTTGTGCCATCTTAACTTCTCTTGACTTACATGCTAAGTACATAGACCACTAGACTTTTATGAAGGCTCGTGCCTTTATGCGATATCATGACTTGACCTAAATGACGTTCTATAACTCGATAGGAGCAACTGGATTCTATTAACTTGTTCTTCTTATATTATGCTCTATATCTTATCATCTCTTCTTAGGCCTGGACCACATACAATCATCTATCTTAAGCGTTATATATCTTCTACGCGTTCTATAACTTCTTACATTATACCTTGAACGCTACCGAATTTGCCATACTTAAGGGGAATCACTAAACCCATCCCTAGACTTTGAACTCGACTCTTTTGAGAAAATGCTTGTGTATTTCTGAGCTGAATCATTTAACATTTCTTAAAAGACTCACAAGTCTTACAATATGGTGACAAATACAATCACAAACTTTAGTCATTCATAGCTCATGAAAGAAATAATCAAACACATTGTGCCCTAATGGCGAGTCAAGGAAAATGCTTTGGATACCTTGATTCGACCTTCGAATGACTACGATGAGTCAATCCCTTCGATAAAAGTTTAACATGTTTAAGAAAACTTTTATTAACATAACTAACATCCTAAAAACATACTACAACTATACCATCACCACCCTCATGAAATCAAAGAGCGATGATCTCCCGAAGTTATATACAATGGTGTACTCCACACACGACCTCATTTTAACTACAAACAAGCTCTAAATGAGCTACCAAATCCCACCGATCTCCATACCACATAAGACCACCCTTAAACAATTCAAACCACTAATAAAACCCTGGCTCACCTCTTTCGATCAGCAGCTCGTAAGCCATAACCAGAAAACATACTAATGTCATTTAAATGATTTCACCCCACAAAGATATGGGAGGAAATCATACCTTAATTGATGAAACTATCAACCACCTTACATGAACTTGCCAAGAACAACTCTAGCTTATCGAAAAATACACGTGGAAGAGGTGAGGTTCTTGAGAGAAATTATACTTGTCTCCTTCAAATGTAAAGTACCATTTCAACCTAAAATGAAGATTACGTTGCTGCTATGAATGGAAAATAACATTGCTGCTATGTTTCCCTAAGAGAAATAGCTAATCCCCTAGGTTTCCATTTTTAATCTTGAAGGAATCTATGCAAAGTCTACATCTTCATATATAAGAAATATGGGGATGCATAAGAGGATAAAAGTTGAGGAATTTTCTGGAGTAATATGTGGCCGCATATGGACATATGCGACGTAGATTGCCTCACATATCTGAGGCGGTGGCTGACTTAAGTTGTTATAAATCCGGTAGAGGCTTTATTTTTGGTCATTTTTTACCCAAACTTGTTCTTGAGCTTCTCTAAGACACCTATAACATATCTTGAATGTCCAAAGTCAACTCCAATGTGTATCAATTCAAATTCAACCTTGAAGATCTTCTAAATTACCAAGAAGCACTCCTACGGTGTTGTAACGTAAGCAAGGGTGATGGTGGACTATGGAAGGTTGGGATTGGGGCTTGTGGTTTCTGCACAAGGTAAGTTTAATCCTCTTTTGTGTGTGTTTATGATTATCCATGTGTTGGTTAAGTTGTTTGGATAATAAACTACAAGATAGCACATGAGGTTGTATGAGATGTAGTTGTCTTGTTGTTGAGTTACTTTGAAGCCATGGTTTTGATATGTTGTGACTGGAAATTGATTGTATGGTTGGGATATGATGTTGTTATTGTTGTTCTCATGTTGTTAATGTTTTTTGAACAAATGGAGAGTAGAGAGAAAGAGGAGAGGTGTTGCCAAATTTTGTATAAGCAAGTTTGTCGCTTATCGGCTATCGTTAAGCTTCTTATATTATTAAAAGATTATGTTTTCATTTTGTAGACCAGTGCATTGGTGAGTCGCTTGTGGGATACTAAAGGACGAATATGGTTGAAGGTATGTTAAGGCTCACTTCTTATTTTCTTAGCATGTTTGTTGACGTTACACCATACAATGGGACAATCATAAAAGCAAACTCAAATCTTGTCTAAGGGAAATATGCCTATTTTCTTGAATCTTGATTATCCATCATTGGGAGCAGTTTCTGCATGTACTAGTATCTCATTTCGTAATCATCTTATAGCTCTTGTGGGTTTTGCAAAAACTAGGGGTGCTATGCCTTGACTTGATAATTCTATGGAGGAATAAAATGGTTATGGCCTTTTTATTGTTGTCGCGAAGGTTATAGATGTTGTTCCTTGTCTTGTCGATTCTTAAGACGGAGTACGAATGAAATAGTACGTAATCTCATCAAAGATAGTCGCAAGAATGATACTTTACGCTTGAGGGATTAGATGCTCTGGCGTATGACTCTTAGGATGAACATGCTCATATAAAAAGGATACCCGTGCCTTTAAGATAAAGTGAGGGGTTATCGATAATAGTCTTCAAATGTAAACCAGGAATCATTTCAATAAGTTCATAGAAGTCTATTATGGTCCTCTATGTATGTATGTAAGTATGTATGTAATACCTATAGGGGCACGACACGGTAGTATCATTTACCACCGGTTGGGCAGTTGAGTATCGTCATTTACCATCGATTGGGCAGCTGAGTATTGTACTTACCACCGGGATATGACCTGTTGGGTAGTTACCACCAATTGGGGCAGTTATATATTGTTATTCGCCACTGGTTGGGAAGTTTCTTGTCGTTACTTACCACTAGTTGGACAAGCATATTATTTACCACTGAGCTACCAGCAGTTGGTCAGTTATGTATCGTTATTTACCACCGGTTGGACAGTTACTACTGATCAATTGGGCAGATCAACAGTTAAAGTTATGATTCTAATGCGGTAGTATACAAAGAAGTTAAAGGATAGGTATGATCATTATGTATATTATGACTCAATAATATTTCATAGGTTCAGGTTGATTTGTATCTCTCACTTTTATAATTCCATACTAATGTGTTTTATTTCCGCTTTACATACTCGGTACATTATCGCGTACTGATGTCCCTTTGCATGGAGATGTTGCGTCTCATGCCACGTAGGTTAAGGACGGCGAGGAGAGGACTTGTCCTTGTCGGACTTGTATATATACCTGTTTTGGGCTTTGTTAGTTGTAGGTTTGTATGGTGACCTTGCATGTCTGCATAGGTGTTTACACATATATTGGAGGGTGATCCCATTGCGTCTATGAACTTGCTGGACTGAGGTATTTTTGTGTTATGGCTTGGCCTTGCCATCCTAGATCCTTGCAATGATTCCAGTTATATGAGTTACATGTTGGAATGCTCAGGGTCAAGTGAGGCACTAGGTGCCAGCCCCGCCTCCCTAGGTTGGGGTGTGACAAACTTGGTGGCCTAGTTTGAGGCATTAGGTGCCAGTAGGGGTGGCCTAGTTTGAGATCTAGGATGAGACACCCTCACACCCATCTCTGACGGCTTCACCTAAGGAGATTCCTATAGCTGTAGCACCACCAGTTCCTCCTCCCATCCCATCGGATAAGGACTTGAGGAGTGCAATACACCTACTGCCTCATATAGTAGCTACTTAGTATCAGCCTAGAGTACCAATGAGTACAGGATCTTCTGAGGGGCCAGGAAGTTCGAGGGTTTGAGAGTTTCTGGATTTGAATCCTCTAGACTTTACAGGGACAAACCGACATGAGGACCCCTAGGACATTACTTATTAGCTCCACAAGGTCTTTTGGGTTATGCATGCCTCAAAGACAGGCAGTTGTGTTAGCAACCTTCAGGTTACGAGATATAGTTTTTCTTTAGTATAGGATAGAAGCGATCTTGAGGGAAGGAGGCACCTCCAGCAACTTGGGAGGAATTCTCATACGCTTTGGAAATTATTACCTTCCACTCGAGATCAAAAAGCCCAAGTTGACTAGATTTTGACCCTTCAGCAAGGGATTATGAACGTTCGTGAGTATAGTCTCCAATTTGACTACCTGGCGAGGTATGCTTTGGCTTTGGTTGACTCAATGCAGGCCAAGATTCATTGGTTTATAGAAGGGCTTGCACCAGATTATGTTGAGGCATCCATAGTTTTCATGTATGATAATATGGATATCTCTTGAATTTAGGACTTTGCTCAGAATATGGATGACTATCAACGTCAACAATCAGTTACTGAGCGGATTGAGAGGGAGTAGCATAAGAGGGCGAGATCTGCCTATTATTAGGGAAATTCTCAAGGTGGTGTCAGGCCCTGACAGTTCAGACATCCACCTAGGCCTCCATCGTCTCAATCCCAGGATTATATCTGATCATTATGTTCCATCGGGACTTGGTGAGAGCTCACGAGCATCAGGGTTATAGCAACAGTAAAGTTCAAGGCAGATGAGATCAGTCCCTCCACATTGTGATACTTATAGTACGGGGCATTTTGGGAGATGCAAACTAGGCTCGACTGCTTGTTACACGTGTTGTCGTGAGGGTCAAATGATGATAGACTGCCTAAATAAGGGGCAGGGTGGTATGGCTAAGCTTACTGATACGGTGGCAGGGTCATCTACTTTAGTGCATCCTCCAGGGCGTGTGTCATGGTCTTCTACCGGTAGAGATCAAGGTGGCAGTGGAGCTTCTAGTTCCAGCGATAATCAGAACTACATCTATGCTTTGGCTGGTCGACAGGACTTGGAGTTTTCACCAGATGTCGTGACAGGTACATTAACTGTTTGTTCATATGATCTTTATGATTTTATAGATCCTAGATCTACTCGATCCTATGTTACCCCATTTATTACGGAGAAGTTTGGTATATCACATGAGTTGTTAATTAAGCCATTTGCGGTGTCCATGTTACACCCCGTATTTTTGCACTGTTATGCATCGTAAGAAAGATAATGTAAATCTAAAAAGGTTAAGAACCCTTATATGGATAGCAATGTATTTAAAACAAGTGTTAAGAAAGTCTCATAATAATTTGGGGCTAAACGAATCGAAGAAATTAAATTCGACGAAACTCATGGAAAGGTAGGCAAAATTTTGGACACGATTTTGGCCCAAATTTAGGGGTGTATATATATTCTAGTGTATAAGGAGTTATGGGGTGCCTATGTAAATTCAAGTTCTGGCAGTCTACTTTCCAACGCAATAAATCGTTCGTCAATTGGAGCTCTGTACAAAAAGATATGTACATTTTAAGAAAATGCGGCAAAGAAACTCCCTTTGGGACCCACTAAGGCAGTGGAACTTTCCAGAAAGTGAATAAATCGATGGGAAATGGACCCTTAAATCATTTTACACCATTTTCAGACCCTCTCATAAACTCTCTCCAAGAGTTCTGCCACAACCCTAGACAAAAATCAAAGATAAAAATGTGAATTCAATGCTAGAGATCCTGTGGTGCTTATAAATCGTAGTTCTTCATCTTGTGGCTGATTTGGAGGATTATTTCAAGTGAAGTAACTTCAGATTTGGAGTGATTTTTGATGTTTAAGATTACGGTACGATGAGTTAAGCTCAGCGTGGTTAGTGGGGAGATTGTCATAAGCTATGTTAAGGCTAATCCTTCCTTCTTTAGGCATGATACATGTAACGAAACGTAAACGTAATGTTATTCCATAGTTGAATCTACTCCTGAAAGTTGAACATGTCCATGTTATTCATTCCTACAAAATGTGTTTCAATGCATATCTAAATATGTTCCTAAATTCTTATTGAGATATATGATAAAAATGTTAACGCTCATAACATGATCGGATGATTAATGACTATAGGCAACTCCGAAGGATATTCTGATGATCATAAAAGACTCTTCATGCATTATATGTATATATTTAAACAAGTGATGGCGTTATATATGCATACAATATCTATAAGGGTATGGCTATGGTATTCCTACATCACCACTGAGCTATAGCCGGTTGGGCAGTTATGTATCAATATTTACCACTGAGCTACAGCAAGTCGAGCAGTTACCACTGATCAGTTAGGCAATTACAGTTTACAATATGGATTAGCCCCCAAAGGTAGGATTATATATATATTCTAATGAACATGACACCCACAGAGGCCTATGGTGTTACATACGCACATGATTAATAACATCTTTATATATGCGTAGATATTGTATATTGCATATCATGGCCCACAGTGGCATGTCTCGAGTTAAATGTTGATCCTTCTTGATTCTTTACATTGACGTCTTATATATTCTCTCATATGCCTTTCATATTAAGTACATTATTCGCATTAACATCCTTTTTGTTGGGGAACACTGTATTTTATGCCCGCAGATTCAGATAGACATATGTCATGTGTATCGATGTCATGTATGGCCTCGTCGGCGTATGTTCTGATGTTTAGAATTCATAGTGGCCTTGTTGGCCCTTGTCTATGTATATATACTTCTTGGGTTGGTATCGTCATCTTTTTATCGCTATTGATTTTATCCAGTCTATCATGGCGGCCTTGACGACCCATTTTCTTGTTAAGATGTATGTCAAGTCATGTATGTAGTGCTCAGTAAGTAAGGCCTGGGTACCTTTCACACACCCCAAGGTTGGGGTGTGACAAACTTGGTATCAGAGTAGGTCATGTCTTAGAGAATCTACAAGCCGTGTCTAGTAGAGTCTTGTTTATCAATATGTTGTGCACCACATTTATAAACAGAAGGCTTCCGAGCATTCTAGGATTAGTTAGCCTTCTTTCTGATTCCAGACCGTGCAATAGAGTTGAGTCCTAGGAACTTGATTCCATTCTGTACTCGCAGTAAGTAAAGAAAGATCCCTGCTATATTATGTATGCACTATATTGCAAGTATTATATTAAAGTTTTAGAGCATTAGCATTTACTCACCCATTCAAAAGAGGGTAATGCAAGCCTAGAAGGTAATGTACGAGTTTTAGAATGCAAAGGAATTAAAGCGAAAGCGGTACAAAGTACCTGAATAGAAGAGATTGTAAATGTAGTTGGTGCTCAGATAGTGCGACAAAAAAGTTATTATCCCGCTTCCAGTAGCGTAGAACTACAATGAGTAGCATTCTAGCTTATTATTTTTGGACGACGATAGCCGTAGTCTACTAGTCATAGAAATAAGTGAGATCTCGAGATCTAGTAAAGGTTAGAATAACCCTTAGCGTGGGCAGAATTTTATAATTGAATGGCAATATTGAAAAGTGGTACGAATATGCTGATAGTACCTTTGTAGAGGATACATGCATGACGTACTCGGAAATTGTTAGTCAGATACGACCTCTTAAGAATTTCAAATATCCAGGAGCCAAGTACTAAAATCTTTGTATGCGAGGTGAATATTTCCCTCAGTAAGACTTCTGTCTGAGGTATTGAGTTCCTGGAGAATAAGTTCGGTTGAAGAGGGAAAAGCTAAGAGTGAAAGAATATTTCATTCCAGAACAAGATGAGGAGTGATGCTATTAGAGAGAGGTTGCTAGTAAGACAGGTGGGGCACACGAGTGGATATGAGAAACGATCGAGAGTCGTAAGATAAACTATGGTAATGCGACAATGTTCATAGTCAGGTAGAACAAAAGGAAAGAGGAAGTAAATTTTGAGTTTGTAAATAGAAAAATGATGAGACTTAAGTCTCTATTACAATAATTGAATTGACAGTTTTAATAGAAGACATCAACCGGATGATTTAGCTCCCTGAATCAAGAAGTACCGTTATTGAGGAGTACCCCAAGTTAAACAGAATATGAGTCAGAAACTCAAAAGATTATTATAACAGTTGGTATTGTGAAAATTACAAGGTAAGCGAATAGAAAATAATAGAATGAACTGGAGAAGATTGACCTTGTAAGGTTATTAAGAAAGAAGCCCCTAAGACTAACATCTTTCGTAAAGAATAAAAAATTTCGAGATCGAGCATGCCAGTTATGAATACATGGCATTCTATCCATATAAGCAACTCGGTAGTCCCTAGTAAGAGGGAATTATTCTAAGGAAGGTTGTAAGTTATAAAAGTTAGCAGCATTGCGAATGTGTTGAAGTAACAATAAGACTTCTCAGGAATGAAATCCTTGAGCGCAAGGTGTGATCATTCTCCCAAAAGGGGAGATAGTATGATAAAGTAATGAAAAAAAATCACATTTACGTTTAGTGATTGAGTAAGTGAGAAAGGTTAGAATGAATAGTTTCAAGATGAATAAATTATATTATCCAGATTATATGGATATGTTATGACTATAAAATGATATGCAAAAAACTAAATGCTAAGAGAGTAAGAGTAGCAACCTCCTAGCTAGAGGAGTTAAGCAATTGTAAGTGCAACCAGACATAAGAGGCTCAGAAGAAAATAACAAGAAGTATAAACAAAGATAGAAGTACATAGACCCAAAAGAGGTTATTCAAAACTACTGAATGAAGAGAAAGTCGAGTCAGCAATCAGAAGATGATTTATACAAAGCCTAGAAAAGGCTAGTCAAGAGGTCAGCCGAGCCGTAAGATGCACAAAATTAATACTACCAGAATAAGGGTGTAAGTGAAAGTGATTAAGGATATTTCCAAGCAGTTTAAAAATGCCTGAAGATCCTGCATGGATATATGATAATGGGCTTGTAGCTTAACATGAATGAGAAGCTTCATTCTGGAAGTATTTTGACAAAAAATGTTAGATAAGAGACGAGGAAGGAAAATTCACTCTGAGTAAAATGATTCAAAGGATTATAGAAAAGTTGACTAATAACTTCAATTCTCTCATAATATGTGTATGTATACAATAAGAAAGTACGTCGTAGTAGATCGTTAGCTATATCGGTTGAATAGAGGACCAAATCAAAATCGTGAGGAATACTTAAGGTTGTGTATATAAGAAACACTAATATAGTAGAGACTTAGCTAAGTTAATGCATTTGTAATGCACATATCATGATGCATAAGGAAATGTGATCATATATGCTTAAGAGCAGTTGGGTAAAGCCAAGTTGAATTTCTGACCCATGACTTAGGGTTAGAAAAAGTTGAGAACACAGTGGCGTCATATCCTTTATAAACCATAAAGACCTCCAGAATATCTTCAAGTAGTAGTAGATGAATTTGGGACAATTTTCCCCTATTAACAGTAAGAGCATCTACTAGGATGAGTCATGATAGTACAGAAATACACGAGTCTTCTTAAAAAAAGTAATAGTCTTTGGGTTTGAACTGTAAATAAAGATGAGCTAAGATGATATGGTTGAACATTGTCCTCCACAAGAAGGAAATGATTCAAAAAGATAGACTACAACGTAAGAGTATCCCATAAAGGTGGAAGAAGAGCAAGATATGAAGTTGCATCACCTAGTCAGTTTAAGGGTCCGACTATTGAACTAAGATAAAAGTAGAGTTACCACTCAAAACTCAGTAGTGTCACCCTTAGTATTAGAGGTGAAATAGTAGCAGTATAAGGATTCTGATCTATTATAGTTTATAGGGGAAGTTCAGCAAAACAAAGTGACAACCTTCAGGAAAATATAAGTTGAGATTTAGTTCAACTAACCCCATTCATGGATGAAAAAGAAGGAGTTGACAAAAGAACTACATAAGCTGGTAAGCTCAGGAGTCTAATTGCTAGACTCAAAGGACGGAGGAGTTATTTTCCAAATGTAACAGAATTATTTATAGGGTAAAGGTGAAAGGGAAACGGTATGAAGATTCTACCATGCTACAACCATGGGAGAACCTTCAGTGAAGTAAGAGCACAACTTTGAGTTAAAGCAAAATATAGTTTTGGAGATACTCAGGCCAATAATATGTCCAGTTATAGAAAACGTGTAAGGAAAAAGAACATAAGCCACTCATTATAGATATTCTATTCACCCCAAAATCGGCAAAGAGGTATCACAATATTGAAGAGATTTATAGTGTGATGACAAGAGGAAGAGTATTGCATAGGTTGTGGCCAATACCCCAACTAGTGATAAGTTATGTCAAATATTAGAAACCCGGTGGCTAGCCTTACATGTAGAATTCTGGCATAGAAGTGGGAGATGATAAATACGAACTTCATTATCCAACCAGAACTGCTTTCACGACCGAGGACTATACGAAGTTGTATACCAAATGATAATGTGGCTCCCTTATATCAGGTAGAGGAACCCAATTTATAGCTAAATTCTGGAGATATTTCCATAAAGGTTTGCGCACTCAGGTTAATCTCAGTAAAGCATTTCACCCCCGAGACATATGGCCAGGCAGATCACATTATTTAGACTCTCGAGGATATATTGAGTGCATGTGTGTTAGACTTCAGAGGGAATTGGGATGACCACTTACCTCTTATAGAGTTTTCTTATAATAATAGATACCATTCTAGTATCAAGATGGCTCCTTATGAAGCCTTGTATGGACATAAGTGTAGATACCCTATCGGATGATTCGAAGTACATGAATTAGAGCTTTTGGTGATAAACTTGGTCTAGCAGGATTTAGAGAAGGTAAAGCTTATTCAGAAGGGACCTGTTGACAGCTCAAAGTCGCCAGAAGTCATATTTAGACGTTCTTCATCATAATCATGAATTTCATGTTGATGATAGGCTTTTCCTGAAGGTGTCACCTATGAAAGGCGTAATGAGATTTGGTAAGAATGGTAAGCTAAGCCTGAGATACATTAGGCCATATAGAATTGTCTGAAGAATAGGCCAAGTGGCTTACGATTATGAGTTTCCTCTTGAATTGGAGGGTGTGCATCCAATCTTCCATGTATCCATGTTACAAAAGTGCATTGGGGATCTATCCAGGGTGATGCCAGTTGATGATGTTCATATCACTGAGACCTTGTCCTAAAAGGAAGTCCCAGTTGCTATACTTGGTCGACAGGTCTGTAAGTTGAGGACTAACAAAGTGGCTTCCATAAACGTCTTATGGAGAAGTAAAAACATCGGGGATATCACGTGGGAAATCGAAGAGCAGATGAAATCCAAATACCCTTACTTATTCCAAACAAAAGGCAACGTTCAGAATTGAGGTGCTATAGAACCAAAAAAAGGCAGAGTTGTATACACTCAAGGTCAGTTAATATTTTTATGTATACACTTGAAGTCAGATGACCGTGTGAGGCCCAGGATGTGTTTTGATGTTATTTATATGGCCCTGTGTGGTATTGTGTTGGTATTTTGGTTGCTTGGCAGGATTTGGGTAGTCTAATTTATAAAATACACTCTGCTGAAATTTTTGAAACTACTTGGAGTTAATTCTCTCCCATATACACTTCAACATTCAAGGACAAATGTTTCTAAGGGAGAGAGAATGCTACACCCCATATTTTCGCACTGGCATGCATCACAAATAAAGTAACGTAAACCCAGAAAGGCTGAGAAACCCTTATATGGATGACAATGATTTTAAAACAAGTGTTAAGTAAGTCTGATAAGAATTCGAAGCTAAACGAATTGAAGAAATTAAATTCATCGAAACTTGGGGGAAGGTAGGCAGAATTCTGGATAGGATTTTGGTCCAACTTCAAGGGGTATATCTTCTATTGTATAAGGACTTATGGGGTGCATAGCGTATCTAAATTCAAGTTCAACGAGTCTACTTTCCAACACAATAAAACATTCTTCAATCGGAACTCTACACAAAAAGCTATATATGTTTTAAGAAACCGCTACAAAGTAACTCCCTTTGGGACCCACTACAGCGGTGAAACTTTCCAAAAAGTGAATAAATCGGTTGGAGCTCGACCCTTATGTCATTTTACACCATTTGCAGACCCTACAAGCTCACAAACTCTCTCCAAGATTTTTTGTTGACACCTAATTTTTACCCTCCAATAATTTTATTTAATTATTAAAAGTTCCCGAGTCACAAACGGAGGGAAATATACTTTTTACAAAGTAAATATGATTTTACAAAGTTATTCCAAGAATATTTTGTCATTGAATTTGACAAAATATCACTTGGTATATATATTGTATATCATGTCCTAATTTTACATAATTTGATCACTAATTATAATTTTTGAATATAATTGTTTTAAAGGAATTCGCAAAATCAAAGAATTAGTGTTCCGCTCCATCAAAATCGGCAATTTGTCTAATTAAATACAATAAATGAATTACATCTCAATGTCAAGCATGTTTTAAAACTAAATAGATGTTCGCATGATTTTTAATTTCTTTATTCCTAATTATTGTCAAATGCGGCCTTAAAATTAATAATTTGTTTTAATTTAGGCTATTTATGAAATTATTTAGCCATTTTAAATTTAAAATGTGACTACATTTTTAAAATGTGGCCACGATTAATATGAGGTGTCTTAAAAATGCATTTGGGCCTCATCCCATTTAATTTGGCTGAGCCCAAGGCAATTTAGCCTAGGACCTGGCCCAATGCCTTAAACATAAAGAGAAGGGGAAAAATCGCCAATCCCTCATTTTTTATGATCAAACCCTAAGAGCCGCATGGAGGCTTCATCTTCTTTCATGCCAAAATTGCAAACAGTAGAGCCCTACGCCTCCCTTTGCAATTATGCTCATCCAAATAGGGAAAATGCATTAATGGCCTTTTCCCTTATCCTACCAAAGCCCACATTCACGCCATGGTAACACCACAACCCCACCCCTACAAGGTGAGGTCACCCTTCTGGTTACTTTTACTTTTATGTGATGATTTTAATTATTCTTGTCTCATTACGATTCAAATTCTTGGCTTTGATTGGTTGAGAATCGAATTGGAGGGAATTTTCCTCCTGATTTGAGTTCTCCCACATCGAATTGAACGGGTCTGCTAGGGTTTCATCTTACCCTATAAATACAATCCTTTGTTCTTCAATTTGAGGACCGAAACTCAATTCTTGGATTCTGCATTTGTCACGAGGTGAATTGAGTTTAAATTAGGTTAATTAAGCTTAATTTGGGATCCAAGCCCTTTGGCGGAACCCATACATATCTAAATAGTCTTCCACAATCTAAAACCGTTGTTTTTCATGTGTGATGGCGAGTCTCAAGGTCCCGAAGTGAAGAACAAACCACAATTCGACCTTTTGTTGTCTCTACACAAGGTAATTCCATTCCCCTTTTAATTTTTTGTCGAAATTTCATTATTTAATTTGTTTTTTGTGTCTTATGTGTTGCATTAGCATGTTTAGCCATTGTTTATGTTAATTATTATGAGTATTAGTATGATTAGGTAGATAAGATGCTTATTTATGTTATCTTAAGATATGATTTGTTATGATATGTGACATGATTGATTAAGTATTTTTTAGTTGGTATAAATCACTATTAGTGTTCATTATTGTTACTATTTATGTGTGATTAGTTAAACAAATACTTGTTATGTTGGTTATAGGATTAGTTAATCATTTATTAGACTGCTCTAAACCCAAAATCATGCTAAAATGTTGATACTTAATTATGTATGGATTGTTAGGATAGCTTAATATTGACTTAATCATGTATTAGGTATTAGAACAGTTTATGGTTCTAATTCGAAGTTATCAATAGACTGTTGATGGTATGTTATTTATTTGACATGTGCATTAACTCTTGAAAATCATGTTTATCTTAAATATGTTATCAATATCCATCCTGTCACTTAGAACTAGTTTAGGTTTAAGAATAAACTAAAAGGAATGATGTATTAGTGTGTTTATGTGGTTCAGAAGTGTACTGATGAATAAGAACCATTAGAACTAGCATGTGTAGCTATAGGATGCTTAATGTGCTAATTTGAAACTTTTTTGGATATATATATATATGTCTAGTTAATGGTTTAAGGGTTCGTTTAACTATGTAGTCTTCATGAGGTAATCTCTATGCATTAGTTAAGGTATGTTATAGTCATGAAGGGTATGTCTAATTGATATGAGGTTTAAGTTGTTGGTTTGGAACTGTTTAAATAATGTGCAAGGGTGAATTAAGATGATATGATGGGCTGAAACTTGTTCTGGCCATACTTGTCTATTTAAAAATAACTATTGCTTAAGTTGATATTAAGAGGTGGTTAAAGAAGATCTAATTTGAATAACAAGATTAACCTAAGTATTCTCTAGCCACATGCATTGCCAATTTATGTCTTGGAGTGTCTAATGAACTTAACTTAGATGTCTTGATCCATGTGTGAGTCACTGGAGTTTGTGGGCATGATTTGGGTGCTAGGAATTTTGTCTGATAGTTAGTATGGTTGTATTCATCATAATTTAGTCTTGTTGATTATTTGTTTTGCCTCTAAATGCATCCTAAGTGATCTTAGAGGATTCTAGTTCATGTTTACATATTATGTTAGGTTTGGTCTGGTATTTGTAGATTTGAATCATAAATAACATGTGTCTGTGTGTAATTGTGTGAGAGTCATGTATGAAAACAACCCCATATTCCAAATGTATATCAGCATGTTCTCTAAGTGGGAAGACCCCATTTTAGGAAAAATCAGAGAGGGTATTCATCAAAAGAAGATCACAACCTTTGAGATTGACGAAAATGGGGTTCTCAGGTACCAGGGCCGTTTGTGTGTTCCAAATGTAGCTATATTACGAGACAAGATTATGACGGAGGTCCATTGCTCATGATATTCCATTCACCCTGGATCTACTAAGATGTATCATGATCTCAAAGGTATATGATGTATGTACATAGGGCTTTGAGTAGGTAAAGGGTTTGGGTCCTGATTGTACTCGGATTGACCCGAAATGGCAGGGCAAGATTGGGGTTTCTCGGTCTCTCGGTAGGCCGGAAATAAGGTGTTGGTGGTAATTTTAGTTGGGTATGGGAGGATTCGCATCAAGGCGCTTGGTGGAGTTGTCACAGGTGGGTAGATGGTCAGGATGATGCTATGGGTTTGGTGGTTTGGTGGAGCTAAGGTTCGAAAGTGCACCAAGACAGTGAGATTGTGTGAGAAGAGAGTTTGGGTGGGACGTTAATATGTTTGTGTGGGGCTAAGGATATGTGCGGACAATGGCCTTTTGTGGAGATGTTTATGAAGTGTTGCGGGAGATAGAAATGTGGAAAAACAAGTAATTGGAACAAGGATTGTATACATATTGTTGGAAATAATCTGCGACACAAACTAAGTCACAATTCAGTCGATATGGATCCTTGGATGGTAACAAAAGGAGTTAATTGCTCGTGTGGTCTCCAAGTATGTTGTGATCAATTTCACAAGGACTAGGTTGAGGTATGTTGAATGCGAGGCTCAACATTAACCAAGAAAAGGTGATAAAAAACCTTAGACACAAGATAGGTGACCCTCCCGGAGGATCCAACTAAGAGATTCAATCCCGGATTGAAAGGCTTAGCCAAAATGAGTTAAACTCAAGTTTTTCATTCAACAAAACCTCTCAATACAATATCCGTAGGGCTCCTTTTATAGTTGAGCAAGGACCCTTCTATAAAAGGAAACATAAAGACATAAACTACACACTTAGTCGACTAGGTGGGAAAGTGGGAGGGGAAAGGTCATCGGTCGAGGGCCTCATGACAAAATCCAATGGCTTCTAGAACCTCTTTGATAGCTTTTATGCATGAATTTATCACTTGAATGAGCTATTTGCATAGTGTTGAGATTCATGGCCCTTGGACGATTGTGGAGGGAGGAATTCATCCAACCCCTCGGCTTCTCCAAACCGTTTCTGGATATCCTCCCAATGAGGAAATCCATACACGGTTCATTCACTTTTAAGACCACACTTCTAGATGAAGCATTCACTTCTCTTTGCCGTGTACATGTCACCAATGGATGAGGGTTCTCTTGGCCTAGTGACCGTCCCTTATTAAATATGTTCTAGTGAGTAGCTAAGGGTTATTACATAACACACTATGTCATAAGCTAGGAACTAAAGGAAAAAAACAAGCTAAAAGAAATAAACAAACATGGTCTTCGGCCAAGACCTACATACAATGCCGAATATAAACACCTTCTTGAATCTTTATGTAACAAGTCCAATTTCATTCCATTTTTGATGCCATGATAAGCACAATACCATAGGTTAATCGACTATTTTCGAAACTCCGAGCTTATCACCTCGAAGATCGAATTGGAACCTAGAGCTAACGGGGATTTTTGCATCAATCTCCCCTTCTTGGAAATAATTCGTCCTCGAATTCGTGCCGCCTAAATGTAGCAATGAACCTTCATCAACAAGTGTTGATCCAATACTTCCATCATTGGACAAGTCTGGAAGTTTCATCTTGTAAGAGCCTTCTTCTAAACTTGCCAACTACGGATCAGAATACATGACAATTGGTTTTGACTTCTCATGATGTTCATGTTGGATCTCGGATTCCATAAGACATGCTGCCTCTCCATAGGTAGAAAGGATGACACGGTGAACCACTCAACTTTGTGTTAGAACAAAAGATGGCACCTATTCTTGTTTCATGTTTGATGCCCAATGGCTTTTCACGGCTTAGCACGGGTAGGACCGGGGCTTCAAAAATCTCCAAGGCTTCAAGGAATCTTGTTACTCCTCGAAAGCATTCATACTTATCTTTCCTCATGAGTTTATTTATAGGGGCAGCAAGGTCATAATATCTCTGCATGAAATGATGAGGAAACGAAGCCGGACTAAGAAATAATTTGCCGAACTATGCCCGTAGGCTCGGTAGATCTTTGGCTAGATTTCATCGTGGTTGGATTATCACACAAGCCCTCGGTTGATGTGGTGTGATCTATGGACCGTGGTACCATCTTGTGCATGAGGATCATGGAAGAGTTTGGAATGTTGCACAACTCAAATGGCCTCACAAGTTCTTCACACAAATCATGCTCGACTTTGAAGGCCAGTATCTTGCAAGGACAGTCTGCTCTTGTCATTTGATTGTTCCTTCCTTCCTCAAGTGTAGTAAGCCCAATGAGACAAACATAAGCCAAGTCAAGTGTCTCCAATGGACCAAGGGCCCCGTGATGAACAAGTCCTTACACGGAAGTAGTGGACTAGAGAGAGTAATGGACTTTTGGTCTTGAATTAAGATGGGACCAACGTCGATTCCTCTAGCATCATGTTCAATTTTAATTAGTGGCTCCATGGTCGAAATAAGGGTAGTAAGGGCACCATAGTTTCTGATGGCATGAGGATATGAAGAAGTCGAGACATGTAAGCTTCTTACCGCATTTGCATTTGTACATTCGGACCTATCTTGGGTGGTAACACAAGTGTGCCACTTCTCATGTTCTTTTGACACCAACAAGTCGTGCACTGTATACGGCCTAAAGTCCTTTTGGATAAGGCCCTCGCCTAGTATTTCTTGCATGCGTTGTTGTACTTCCATAGCCATTTCCGGATTGTATTTGCAAGCTTGTTGATTGAGCAAAGAACCTCTCAGAATTAAACCAAGAGTATGTTCAATGCTTTCCATTGGTGATGGTCCGGTTGCAAACTCAAAAAGATCTTTCGACCTCGGCATAGGAATGGTGCACGGACTAGGGCTCATTTGGCTTTTGCATACTAATTCTTTTTCTTGGCATCCATAGTCTTGGTGAGTAGACAATGAACTTCTTGAAAATAAATCAAGGGAAGTTCACTATCTTCCGTTGGTAGTGTTCCGGATGCAACGTCATTCAGGAGTTCCTTCACGTCGGCAATTTCATCATGTTTTGTACCTTCGTTTCAAGTTGCCATGGTTGCCCCAATAAAATATGACATGTATCCATAGGGAGGATGTCACACCATACCTTATCTTCATATATTCCAATCTGAAAGCTAACAAGAGTTTGTTTCACTACTTTTAGTCTTTCATCTTAGTTTAGCCATTGGAGATCAATGGCTTCGGATGATTGCCGGTGGGTAATTTTAACTTGTCCACCATTTCCACGGAGGCCAAGTTGACACTACTTATCCCGTCAATAATCACATTGCACACTTTATTATTTATTTTACAACGCGTGTAAAAGAGTTGTTCCCTTTGTGTCTCCTTAGGTGTTTCACGTGGAACCTCCAACTCACGTTGGAGTACCAAACCATCATGCTTTGGGCTGTTTGGTATAGGTCCTGATTTGGTGCGGTTCTTCATGGCATTCTCAACAAGTTCCTTTCTAAAGGACATGTTAGCCATAGCATTGTTGCGTGCGATGTGAATGCTTGACTCTGATACCAATTTGATGTATGTACGGAGGTCTTTAAGTAGGTAAAGGGTTTGGGTCCTGATTATACTCGGGTTGACCTGAAATGGCACGGCAGGATTGGGGTTTCTCGGTCTCTCGGTAGGCCGGCAATGGAGTTTTGGGTGGTAATTTCGGCTGCGTGTGGGAGGTTTCGCGTCAAGGCGCTTGGTGGAGTTTTCACGGGTGGGTAGAGGGTCAGGATGATGCTCAGGGTTTGGTGGTTTGGTGGAGCTAAGGTTTGGAAGTACACCAAGACATTGAGGGTGTGTGAGAAGGGAGTTTAGGTGGGACATTGATATGTTTGGTGGTTTTTGCATGGGGCTAAGTATATGAAGTGTTGCGGGAGATAGAAATGTGGAGAAACAAGTAATTGGAACACGGATTGTATACAAAAATCCGAGACACAAACTAAGTCACAATTCTGTCGATATGGGTCCTTGGATGGTAACATGAGGAGTTAATTGCTCGTGTGGTCTCCAACTATGTTGTGATCAATTTCACAAAGACTAAGTTGAGGTTTGCTGACCGCGAAGATCAACACTAACCAAGCAAGGGTGATCGAAAACCTTAGACACAAGATAGGTGACCCTCCTGGAGGATCCAACTAAGAGATTCAATCCCGGATTGAAAGACTTAGCCAAAGTGAGTTAGACTCAAGTTTTTCATTCAACAACAATAGCTAAATATAATATCCTAAGGGCTCCTTTTATAGTTGAGCAAGGACCCTTCTTATAAAGGAAACATAAAGACATAATCTACACACTTAGTCGACTAGGTGGGAAAGGGGGAGGATAAAGGTCATCGATCGAGGGCCTCGTGACCAAAACCAATGGCTTCTAGAACCTCTTTTATAGCTTCCATGCATGAATTAGTTAGCACTTGAATGAGCTCCTTGGATAGTGTTTAGATGTATGGCCCTTGGACGATTGTGGAAGGGAGGAATTCGTCCAACCCCTCGGCTTCTCTAAACTGTGTCTTGGTATCCTCCCATTGAGGTAATCCATACACGGTTCATTCACTTTGAAGACCACACTTCTAGATTGAGCATTCTCTTCTCTTTGCCGTGTACATGTCACCATTAGATGAGGCTTCTCTCGGCCTAGTCAATGTCCCTCATTGAATGTGTCCTAGTGAGTAGCTAAGGGTTATTACATAGCACACTATGTCCTAAGCTAGCAACTAAGCTATGAACTAAAGGAAAACAACAAGCTTAAAATAAATAAACAAATATGGTCTTCGTCCAACACCTACATACAAATCCAAATATAAACTCCTTCTTGAATCTTTATGTAATAATTCCAATTCCATTCCATGATAAGCACATTACTGTAGGATGATCGATCATTTTCGGAACTACGAGCTTGATAACACCTCGAAGATCGAATTAGAACCTAGAGCTCACGGGGATTTTGCATCAGTATGTATTGGTGGAACGACATGAAGAGGAACATTGCGAAGTTTGTAGCTCGGTGTCCTAATTGTCAACAAGTAAAAGTAAAGCACCAAAAGCCCGACGACTTGACTCAGAACATTAAGATCCCAATGTCAAAATGGGAGATGATTAATATGGATTTCATTACAGGTTTACCTCGCTCTTATCATAAGTTTGATTCTATTTGGGTGATTGTTGATAGACTGACCAAATCAGCTCATTTACTGGCGGTCAAAACTACTTACACAGTCGAGGATTATGCAAAGTTGTACGTTAAGGATATTGTTCACCTTCATGGTGTGCCTTTTTCTATTATATCTGACCGAGGTGCGCAGTTCACAGCTAATTTCTGGAGATCATTTCAAAAAGGTTTGGGCACTCAAGTTAATCTTAGCATATCTTTCCACCCTCAAACAGACGGGTAGGCCGAGCGTACGATTCATACGCTTGAAGACATGCTACGAGCTTGTGTATTGGATTTCAAGGGAAGTTGGGATGATCATCTACCCCTTATTGAATTTGTGTACAATAACAGTTATCATGCTAGTATCAAAATGGCTCCATATGAGGCTTTGTATGTATGAAAATATAGATCTCCTATCGGATGGTTCGAAGTAGGCGAATTAGAATTATTTGGGCCTAACCTAGTGCACCAAGCTATATAAAAGGTGAAGCTTATCCAAGAACGGTTGTTAACCGCTTAGAGTCATCAGAAGTCATACTTAGATGTGCGACGGCGGGACTTGGAGTTCCAAGTGGATGATTAGGTCTTCTTGAAGATTTCTCCTATGAAGGGTGTAGTGAGATTTGGGAAAATGGGAAAGCTCAACCCAAGGTATATTGGGCCATATCGCATAATTTGATGAATAGGCCAAGTGACTTACAAATTCGACATGCCTCTCAAGTTAGAGTTTGTTCATCGGGTCTTCCATGTTTCTATATTGAGAGTATGTGTTGGGGATCCTTCCCGGATTGTACCGATTGGCGATATGAAAGTTACAGAGGACTTATCATATGAAGAGGTTCCTATTGCTATCAAAGATCAACAAGTCCACAAGCTAAAGACTAAGGAAGTAGCCTCCGTGAAGGTTCTCTAGCGAAATAAGAATGTAGAAGAGATGACGTTGGAGGCGGAAGAGAGGATGAATTATAAGTATCCTCACTTATTTCAGACCAAAGTCGATGTTCCGAGTGAAGCATAGATTGACCAAGAGTTAACGTATGGATACATGAGGTGAGTTTCCACTTCAGATAGTTATGTTTGATGTTTGACGGCCACACGAGGCCCGATGATATGTATATGTTGTTGTATGACCGTATAAGGAAAGTTTGGATATTTTCCACTTATTGATAAGGTTTGGATAGTCCCATGTATAGGGGAGAGTTGATCAAAAAATTTTGGAAAACCTTGAGGATTAATTGGTCCCTTATGTATACTTCCCATTCGAGGACAAATGTTTCTAAGGGGGGAAAGATATTACACCTCGTAGTTTTATACGTTGAGATTCATCGTATGTTAGTAATCCTAGTCTTGGAAATCGGGATTATCTTTGAGGTTATACAATATTAGATTACATCCCGTATTTTCATCCAACACATACACGACTAATTTGAGGTTGACAAATGCACATAAATGTGGGAAATGAGATTTGGGCAAATAAATGAGCTGCTTGCTTACCCGACGTGCCTGTTTCGCTATCTTACTTTCTGTCGTACTAGCTTGAGCTACATAATACATGTCATGATTATAAACGAGGATGAGACACGTGTTAAATAAATAAGGGTAGCATGTGAAGCCTACTAATTAAAGAAGCTGGTGATAAGTACCTGTGTCACCTACTTGCTAAAAGGAAAGGCTCTAATTAATCCACCTTAAGGGGCAAGTGGAGGTCGACCAAGGGACCCCTTTTAAGGGTCTGACCCTCTTCATTATCCTCATAATTCAAAGATAAATCTTGAGAAAATCTGGAATGCTCTCTCTCCACAAGCTGGTCAGTCCAAACCCTAAGGAAATTCTCAAGAAAACCTCTTCTTTCTTCAAGTAAAGTTGGAAGATTATCTCTAATCTTAATGACTCCAAGCTAAGGAGACTGATTTTCCTTCAAGGAAAGTTGCTTCCTTATTCATCCCTTGAAGAATCTATTTTAGGTAAGGGAATCCTCTCTTCTTCATGTATTTAGGTTTATCTAAGTTCTAGCTAGTTTGTTTGGTGAAGAACTTGTGAAGAAGGGGCAGGAAATGGGGTGGAGTTGTAGTGGTGTTACAAACTATTCTATAGTAGTTTTATGTTATTATGTAGCTGGTACATATGAGGATTTGATGGGGTATAAGCTTATTGGTTCCTTAACTAAGTCGTGGGAGTAAGAATTGATGAAGAAATAATCTGAAAATCAGTTTGGAGTTGCCGAACTTGTGGGACTATTATGGGGTCATTTTAAAGTGATATTGTGGCTGGAAATCAGTAGGGATAATTGAATATGTTGTGGTTAATGTTGATATTAATAATATTGTTGTTTGGTGCTGTTTTAAATTATGGGAAGTGAGGAAATGTAGGGGAAGTGCTACCCAATTTTCCCTAAAAAAACTGCTAGATTAGAAATATGTTTTGAGTTCTTCCATGGAATTAACCATAATTATAATACCTTGATGTAGGTTGAACTAATACAGGAAGTATCTATTGAGTCGTTAGCAACAAAGGTATGTTACTCTTCCTTCTTTTGGCATGATCAGAATAAAACGAATCTAAACGAACAATATCCATAATGGCTCCACTCTTAGATATGTTAGGGGCTGCTGTTCTTGAATTCTATATAATGATAGTGATCTTATCTTATAGATTATAGATTGTTGATGATGTTAGTTCCATAATGTTAATCGGAGGAGCAACGACCTTACATTACTTCGATAGACTCAGAGTGTCTTAGTATCATTCATGCATTATATACATATATATACCATGACCTCACAGGCGTTATATACACTACAATATGATATGTATATGGGGTATGGGAAAGGTTATGGCGTTATATACACACCACCACCTAATCAACTGGTATATGATAATGATCATACCCACAGAGGCCGATATGATATGATGGGATGCCCACAGAGCTTGATGGTGTTATATACGCATATGTATATGTATGACCAGGAATTATGTACGCACATGTACTACACTTAGGCATATTATGGCCCCCAGAGGCATTCTGTACAAGTTGATTGTTTCTTGTCTAAAGTTACCACCATTACTTTATTATGATATTTTTATGCCTTACATACTAGGTACATTATTCGTACTGACGTCCCTTTTATCGGGGGATGCTGTGTTTCTTGCCCACAGGTTCAGATAGACAAGGTGATGGTCTACACCAGTAGGTTTCCTGTTCAGCTGATATTGGAGCACCCTGCTTGTTCCGGAGTTGCGGTCTAGTCTTGGTATGGTATTTTTTATATGCATATGGGTATGGCGGGGCCCTTTCCTGACCTTATGATGTCACGTATTCCAGTAGAGGCTTGTAGATAATTTTCTTGCAGTCAGATGTTATGTGGCCTCCTCGACCTATGTTTTGTTGTATAGTCATCTATGGCAGCCTTGTTGGCTAGTATAGACATGTCTAGCATCTATGTATATACATATATGCCTTGTCGGTCTTGCACTTTTTCAGCTTTCGTGACGGCCCTCGTGGCCCATACTTATTTATGATTAAATGGTGAATGTATCTCTAGTGGTGCTCAGTAAGTAAGGTCCCGGTGCCCATCATGGCCCTCCGATTTGGGTCGTGACAGAAGTACTTCAAGGGTTGTTCATGAAGAGAGAGATTTTTGAGTTCACTTTGGAGCCATTATGGGGTTTTCAAGTGTTTAAGATTGCATGAGAAGACGAACCGCGCGAATAGTGTTGTGACGTGCACCATTTGCGACCCACAGAGAGAGTCTACGCCATGTAATTTGAGCTGGAAACCACAGAATTACAGAGTGGGAGACGGATCGGCGGACACCATCTGTGAGCCGCAGAATCAGTCTGCGATCCGCAGAATGATATCGAGGAGCTAACTTTGCAAAAACTGAAAGTGTTACTTTTGGGTCTTCTTTGTAATAATTTAGCCTAAACTATAAATAGCTAGCTTAGGCCATTTCATTGCTTAGATTATTTTGAATATTGAACTTACACTCTTTGAGAGTTTTGAGAGCTTGTGAAGCTTGTGATTGAACTTTGCTTGGAAAGATAGGTTGCTTGGGAATTCAATTTCCTTGAGGTCTATCTCATAGGATATGTTCTTGCTTTGGTTAATCAATTACGGTCCATTGTTTAATATACTTTTATTTTTTATTCCAATTCCTTGTGTCTTCCTTTTCTCTTGTTTTCTTTCCATTCCGTATTTAATATTACATCAATTGGTATCAAAGCTTGATTAAAGGGTTATTCCAATAATCCTTGTCTTGAGTTTTATTAATACAAAAAAGGTATTTTAGAGTCTAAAAATCTAAAAAAGAGTTGTTTGTTTGTTAATTCGAGTGTTTTGAGTTATTCACCATAGTTGGCCATTGAAGAACTTGAAGTGGGTCTTGAGAGGAAGGGGAATTGAAGCTTAGAACTAATGGACTTTGTTCTCCAATTGAAGAGGAGTGGGAATTTGAATTTTGGGGTGAATTGAAGAAGGATTGAAAGTCTGAAATCTTTTGAATCTTCAAGTGTTCTTGAAGTTTAAAGAGTTCTTGAGGAAGAAGCAAAAAGGTACCATTTGATCTTTCAAACCCTAAATTCAAGGTGAAAAGGTGTTTTTGGGCCAAAAGAGGTAAAATATCGTAAATAGTAGGCCCAAGTCATTAGAATAATCAGGAAATGACCCAAAGCACGGATCTCTAAAAAGATTTGACGTCACAAAGTTGTGCAATGTTGGGCCATTCTGCGACCCACAGTGCAGTCTGTAGACCTGGTCTGCGAGTCGCATAACAGCCCTATGGATCGCAGAAATGTCTAGTAACTTCAAAAAATTTGGGACATTTTGCAGACTAGTCTGTGACCTAGGGTAGGGCCCGCATAACTAGTCAGCGAGGCACAGAACTGATCTATGAATGACAGATCCCTCCCCACTCAGGTGTTGACTCAAAATATCATTTCGTCTCAATTTTCTTTCTACTTATTTGATCATCTAAACTAGTTAACACTTGTTTTTTTATCTTACTAAGTGATTAGCTAGTTCTTGAGCGTTAATCTTCTTTCGTGCTACTTTTTCATTCTTTTCTCATTTTAACTTCATTGCAACTTATTGGATCAAGTTCATTAGTTTGAGTCAAATCATTCCTTCATCGAGTCAAACAAGAATCTATTCCGACTAAGAGTAGAAATTGAACCCTTGTGACTCATCGACTAAAGTTCAATCATTAATGGAGAAATTTTGAGGCAATCAAAGGTGCACATACTTGAGGGATTTGTGAGTTAATTTTCACTAACCTAATGTGTTTTCTTGCTTTGTTGAGTGTCTTAAATAGGTACCATGACCCACTCGAGAGAGGAATCTTTGGTTCATATCGAGGAACCAAACTTAAGTCAAGTGTTGAGTGTGTTGGCCTCTATTAGCCGACAAGTGAGTAGTATTGATGTAAGACTTGGAGCCATTGAAGGGAGGACCCGAGAGTCGTCCCCCACTTCCTAAAACCAGTTTCAAGGAAACACAAGTGGAGTGAGATCGAAATCCTCATCCACCCTATCACACAAAGCCATCCGCAGCGTGTATAACCCCACTCCACCCAACACCATACCACCCACCCCATTACGAGATGGCAATCCCATCACACCTCCACCAAATAACCCTTCAACCACCACCAAATGACTCTCACCAACCATCAAACGAATAATACCCACCTCAACCACTTCTAAATGCCCATCCAAAACCCCGAAATGTCCAACCATTGGCTGATGAATTCTGAAAGGAGATAGGAGAATTGGAAGAGCGATATGATGATAGAATGAGAGGAAAATGATTGCAATTCCAAGGTCCTTATCGTGGTAGGGGAGGAAGGAATGGCCCTATCCTACAAAGGGGTAGGCACGGAGGCTATCAAGATCGAGATGGTCATCAAGGCTAAGATATCTATGAAGGTAATCTTGGAGGAGATCACTATAGGGATCAAGGAAATTATGGAATCAATTGGGGGTGAGACATGAGTCTTAACTCCATCAAAGTGTCCTTTCTGAGCTTCAAAGGGGGGAGTGATCCTGACGTATTTTTTTATTTGGTCATACAATATGATCGGATCTTCTTAACCAATGACATGTCCGAGGTGAAAAAAACGACCTATTCTATTGCTCAATCTGAAGGATTCGCACCCACATGGTGGGAAATGCAAGTTAAGATGAGGAGGTTACATGGACTTGCTCTAACTCCCACATGGGAAGAGTTGAAGAACACTCTAAGGCGTAAGTACATCACCGATCAATAGAAGAAAGATCCACTCAAGAAGATCTACACCTTAAGGAAAGACAACACGAGTGTAGAGGAATATTATGACGAGTTCCAACTTGTGAAAATGAGGATCGACTTTGAAGAGGATCCAATAAATGCCATGACTCGGTTCCGGGCCGGGTTAGATAAAGAAATTGCTTCCCTAATGAGACTTCACAGTTGTCAGGATATTGATGAAACTCTTGAAGTGGAAATTGAGATAGAGGAGCTTTTCAAGGAAGATAAAATCAACAAGTCGAGAGGATACACAAGTATGAGGAACAAGAACAAGGGAGGAGGAACTACTCCCTCCAATTAGCAAAAGAACAAGGGCAACGTGCAAGAAACCAAAAAGACCTTTGTGAAGAATGCTCAAGTTAAGAAACCACCTCCAAAGTTTGTCCTAAAAGAATGAGGTACGAATACTAACCTCTCCAATGCTTTAAATGTCAAGTGTTTGGTCATAGAATGAGTGAGTGCCCCAACCGGAAAGCCTTTGTTGTAAGGTATGAAGAGGAATTTGTGGAGGAGGTTGATGTAGTGTGTGAAGAGGAGAGTGATGAGGGAGTTCATGAGGGTGATGATATTGTGAATGATGATGAGGGGCAAGATGACATTACCATCCCTTGTGGGATGGAAAATAAGGCATTGTTGATTGATGATTTGCCTCAAGAAGGGGAGGTCACAGTTCCCAACTATGTAGTGGGGAGGGCTATGATAAGCAAGGTTATGGATGATCCATGTCAAAGGGAAACCTCTTCTATTCCAAGTACATCATCAAGGGAAATGTATGTTCCTTGGTAATTGATAGCGGGAGTTGTGCTAATGTAGCAAGTACCTCGTTGGTGGAATTTCTAAACCTTCAGAACACCAAACATGCCACTCCTTACAAACTCCAATGGTTGAGTGAATGTAGGGAGTTGATAGTTCTCAAGTAAGTTTTGATCAAATTCAAGATTGGAAAATACCAAGATGAGGTTCTTTGTGATATGGTACCAATGCAAGCTTGCCATGTATTACTCGGACGACCTTGGAAATATGATAGGTCTACGAAACATGATGGGAGGACCAATCAATACACTCTTGAGCATGAAGGGAATAATCATGTTTTACACCCTTTGTCCATGGTGCAAGTTAATGAGGTTTATCAAAATATGAGGGAGTTGCGGGAAAAACTCAAGAGAGGGGAAGCAAGTAAGGGAGATAGTATTCCTCAAGATGGGGTGAGGAACGAGTGGAGTCAATAGGAAAGTCCAAGATGGCCCTTTTGGCTAGTACGGGGGAAATTAGGGAGGAGATGGAGGACTGAAACCCGACGTTTCTTATCATGGACTATTCTTTGCACACTAATGAACTAACCTTTTATTTTCCTAGTGCTATTTCTTCTCTTTTGAAGGATTATGAGGATGTGTTTCCCGCGTAGCTTCCCAAGGGATTACCACCCCTAAGGGGAATTGAGCACCAAATCGACATTTTCTGGGTTCCCAAGTGCCAAACAAACTGGCTTATAGAGTCAACCCCAATGACACTAAAGAACTCCAAAGGCAAGTGGATGAGCTCCTTGAAAAGGGAGGTGCGTGAGAGTATGAGTCCATGTGTTGTGCTGGTGATGTTAGTTCTAAATAAAGATGGAACCTGACGCATGTGTGTTGATTGTCGAGCTATCAACAAAATAACGGTAAAGTATCGCCATCCAATTCCTCACCTTGATGACATGCTTGGTGAATTAAATAGTTCATGCATATTTTCTAAAATAGATCTTAGGAGCGGTTACATCAAATCCAAATGAAACCTAGAGATGAATGGAAAATGACATTCAAGACTATGTTTAGTCTAAGAATTAGCACGAAATAAAAGTAGGACTCAAGAACTAATTAACAATCAAATAGATCAATTACTTGATGTTAAATAGTTTGGAGAATCAAAGAAGTGAAAAGGCATTTTCGAATGGAATTGGAATCACAAAACCTGAACGGTACTTCCCGAGGTACATGTGCAGCTCATGCGACTCGCAGGATGATTCTGCGATGGATTCCTACGACTCTCAGGATGTACAATTGAGTTTTCAAAGTTTCTGTCAAGTCACGCGAGTGGAGCGCGACTCGCACGACTCGCACGACGTTCCCGCGACCAATCCCGCGACTCGCACGAAGTGCAGTGCAACCAATAGTTGATGATGTAAATTCTTTCTTGGGATATGTTTGGCTGACCTCTTTTGATTATCCTCTGCACTTTTAATGACTTGGGCCCACTTTACTTAGATATTTGCTATCTATGGGACCCAAAAACACTTTTCTAACTTTTGTCTTAGGGTTTTAGATCAAACACCACTTTTTGACCTTCTTCTTCACAAGAACTTGATGAACTTGTAGAACACTTCAAATTTTTAACTAGTATCAAATCAACTCCAATTTGGCTCCGAAGTTCATTGATTCATGTATATCTTGTCTTATTAGCTCATAACAAAAGGTATGTTGATGAACGTAGTTACATAACGATAATCGGAGGGTAATGGTCATAGGTCACTCTAACTCTGTTCAAGGTGTCCCTTGAGGTCTCTCTTGCATTGCACTTATATATATGTATTTATTTTCTTACCGTACCACGCTATAGTCGGTCGGGCATACACTTATATGTGCATACCACCGGTTGGGCAGGCACTTATATGTGCATACCACCGGTTGGGCAGGCACTTATATGTGCATACCACTGATTGGGCAGTTATATATCATTATTTACCACCAGTTGGATTGTTACCACTGATCAGTTGGGCAAATATTACCCCATCCTATATGGCCAGGCAGTTTATGATGAGCTTACCCTACAGAGGTACTTGATACTATATTATATGGCCCTATAGAGCGGTTGGATTTTACTTTCATGCATATGATCATGGTTATGTCAATTGTTCGCCCTTATTGGCAGTTTTGAGTCCCAGGTTGACATTATGTTCTCTTCACTTATACTACATTCTTAAATACATATTTACCTGCCTTACATATTCAGAACATCTTTCTACTAACATCCCTTTTTGGATGGGGACACTGAGTTTCATGCCCGTAGGTTCAAGTTAGACGATTTGATAAGCCTCTTCAGTAGATTCACTATTCAGTTTGAGTTGGTGCACTCCTCTTCTTTCAGAGTTGTTGATCAATTTTTAGGGTATGTTTATATGTATATGGTTATTTTGGGTATGTCAGGACCCTATCCTAACTTGATGACACATGATAGTACTACTAAAGGTTTGCAGACTAGAGGTTGTTGTACATATATTTTTTGTGGCCTTGTAGGCCCTTGTTAGATGTTGATACACTTGTAACGGCCTTGTTGGTCCAGATTTCGTGTCATGTGGTTTAGGTATTACAGTTGGTATGCTCGGTCCTTAGGGTTTCGGGTGCAGGCTACACCCCCAAGGTTGGGGTGTAACAGTATGAATGGATATATGTACACCAAGCAAATGCATAATAATTCAATTTATCCAAAAAGTCCTTTTTCATAATTCAGACGAGATGTAGAGTGATGAATACATGATAGTTTACATAATCACAATATCAACTAAACATGGCTATCATAGCCCAAGTAAGC
The DNA here is from genome assembly GCA_034509755.1 of Anisodus tanguticus. NCBI lineage: Eukaryota > Viridiplantae > Streptophyta > Magnoliopsida > Solanales > Solanaceae > Anisodus > Anisodus tanguticus. The sequence goes on from CM067549.1 coordinate 35,557,052, forward strand.
AACAATCATACCAACCTAATTGGATTTACAACACTATTCTCCAAGTTCCAAAGGCTAAACACACAGTCTCCGTCATAATTATAGTACTTTTATATTTTAATTACCCATACAGTTACACCGATACCAGAAAAAGTGCTCATCACCTCACGAGTACAGGACCCCCAATTCCTCATTACACCCCTTAATTTAATTAACCAACACAAAACAATACATAAAGGGTTTAGTAAGTCTCAACTTGCCTTATAAATAAGTCCCCAAACATATGAATGAATTGCCCTTCGTCAATGCCTCCAAACTATCTCAATCGCGATCGCAGCGTAGATTAAGCCTTCCAAAAGCTCTATTGCATTTACATTCGCCAAAAGAGTTCAATCTATTCAAAATAGTATTCTACAAATTTAGATGAGTCCAACGATACCCATATTGCTATATTGTATTTCGTAATCCAAAAACAAACCCAAAATGAACTCAAGCACCAAGGACAAACCTGAAATTTTATCACGAAATTAGTTTACCCATAACCTATAGATCATGAATCTCGATAATTATCAAAATCCAAACTCAAATCGATGACCAAATTATCAATTTACCCTAATCTCCAATTTTGTGGAAAACCTCAATTTCTATGACTAAATCATGGATAGAATTGCTAAAATAAAAGATGGAATCACAAGGGAATACCAAGATCAAGGTTAGAAGTTTACCCCCGAGTCAAGACGAGTTGATTAACCACCCAAAATCACTTCAAACCGAGCTCTAAAAATAAGAAACTTTCATAGCTGAAGTGTCAAAACAGGCGTTGCAAAACTTTTCTTTCTCGTTGCTGGTTGAAATAACACAGTGGCCAACATTCACGTCTCTCAATACTCTTTCTTTATTATTGATCCAATATACCCATCAATTGTTAAAGATTCTCTCTTTTTAATGTTACAACACGTAGTCAAAACCAATCCACCAACTTAATTCCTTTTAGATTCACAAGACAAGAAATTAAATTGGCCCACTACCATTGTATTTGTATCTCTATTCACCATGGCTGACTTTCTGAAGGTCATTCTTCTCATCAACTTACCAAAGCTGAAACAAAGCTAATATTTTGCTTTCATAAAATAGCAAGTTTTGGTAGAAGCTTGAAACCATACCCCATATTTTCTAAACCTTTTATTTCTTGTTCTTTGGGCCATGACCCATTAAATTGTTCCCTCATTTCTTTTTTTTTCTCACCGATTGCTTGGACAAAATTGTACCATAATACTTTGGGGTATTGCATGTTCTCTCACTTAAATATTCTTATAACCTTAGAGATCAAATTATACCTATATTCTCAATCAAGTGTCTGAACCACTCCCGAGCTACTCAAAATTCGTCAGAATCATCCACCAATGCTATAAATTACATTACTGACCTAACAAAACTGTCTAAATTCGAATCCGAACTTGTTAACCTGAAATGTTTACTTTGGTCAACCTTTCTCATTTCCAAAACTTAAAAATTTATAATTTCACTAATTTTTCTCTGATACTCACTCGATTGTCTCAGGAACCGCGACACTCATTCACACAAGTCACAAATACCATTTTAAAGCTACGGGAATGGTATCTTTGAAAAATAAGTCCAGAAGCTCAAAATGACCAAGCGGGTTGTTACATCATCTACCACTTAAATAAATGTTCATCCTAGAATGTTAAAGAAAGTATCAATGTTGTCGAGCAATCAAAGCATCTCCGTTATAAACCTCATCAAATCCTCCCCAAGCAAGAATCATGCAGATAGCACCGCTTGTTCATCTTATCGATCAAATATTCCTTTAGCTTAGCGCAATAATCTAAATCTCCATTTTTTTCATACCCGAAACTTCTTCCACAACTGAATCTCATAGATATATATATATTGAACTAACTCAACTCAAATTTCCTGATTTGACTATAACCACACATGTGAACGAAATTGGTTGATTCCATAAAGACCATCATAGTCACCATAATCCTTTTTGTTGTAGCCGTTATCCATTGCCAAACCTACACCGATAGATACTCCAATTACACTTATCTTTCTTCCACACATTTCAAAGTCGTCGTTAGTACCGAGAATTCATAAAAAAACATGTTGTCACACGCCAAAAGTCTAAATCATTACTCTATCTCACTAGAAAGAATATGTGCTTGTGTTTTGGGCCAATTCCAAGCCTTTTAATCCAAAAACTGACCTTATCCAAGGCCAATTCTGCTAATTCTAAATCTGTTAGTTTCGTTTCGTCAAGCTGAAACTACTGATTAATTCTCATCATATAACTCTTAAACTTCCAAATATCATACTATGCGCATCATCCTAGTGATTATCTTGACTTGCCAAATTAGCAGAAATCAACTAATTACCCGAAAGACTTCCCCTATACATTTGTACCTCTTCAATACACCACAAAGTACCTGTATAGACCATTAAAATTATGAGAATAGTTGCGATCCACAAAATATCATCATATCAACTTGCAAACTCCAAATAAAGCCCGATAAGTCTGCCATACCTCTATTCTGAACTGTAAATCTATAAAATCTTCAAAGATTGATCACTGGACTAACCATAAATCTTCATGACAATATATCCATAAACTACTTGGGATTACAAAAGAAATTTTGACCCGGTGCAAAGTGCACAACTAAAAAAAAAGTCCAACTCTTCGAATGTCACTAATAGTCATCCGAACCGACTCTAAACCCTCAATAAATAAATTATAGAACTTTCATAAGTCTGTGGTGACCAAATTCTAATACATTTCCCATGAATACCCAATGCTGCAATGTCAACCCTAACTTCAAAAGCTGAACTCTACCCATGTCATCAACTTAGTACCGATGAACTACACCTTATAAGTTAAATCTTCCTATTCTCAACTCACAACTGATGCAAAAAAATGATATAACTCCATAGAATCTAAATTCATCGAATATTCCTTCTTGTGCTTTCACTTAACTCATTTATCACCCTGAATACCTCGACGTAAGAACTGAAGCCTCGTACTCCCCCTTTATTATTACACCTCATAGTTTTATACGTTGAGATTCATCGTATGTTAGTACTCATAGTCTTGGACATCAGAATTATCTTCGAGGTTATACGATATTATACATGCCTAAGTTGAGGTTGACGAATGGACTTAAATGTGAGGAATGAGATTTCAGGTAAATAAAATTGATCTGCTTGCTTACCCATCCTACTTGCTTGAACTGCTTTCTTACACGTCCTGCTAGCTTGAGCTACTTAACACATGTCGTGATTATTAAATGGGAACAAGACATGTGTCTAAGTGAATAAGGTCAGCATGTGACACCTATTAATTAACCAAGCATGTGACAAGTAGGTGTGTCACCTACTTACTAAAAGGAAAGGCCCAAATTACTCCACCTAAATGAACATGTGTAGGTCAGCCAAGAGGGCCCTTTTAGGGGATAAATCAAGACCTCTCTCCTCATAATATCCAAGTAGTAGAAGCATTAAATAGAGCCACGAAATTCTCACCCAAATTGGTCTACTCCAAACCCTTAAGAAGCTGACAATAATCTTCTTCTTCGTTCAATTCAAGTTAAAAGGTAATCTCCAATCTTGAAGGATATGAAGTGAAGCAAGTTGATGGTCATCAAGGGAAAGATACTACCATTGTTTCATCCCTACAAGATATGATATAGGTAAGGAAATCATCCCTTTTTCATGTATTTGAGTTTATCTAAGTCTAGGTTGTTTGGTGAAGAACTTATGAAGTAGGGGCTGGAAATTAAGTGGAAGTTATTGTGGTGTTTGGAGTAGTTTCATGTTATTATATAGCTTTCACATGGGAGTATCGGCTTGGATATGTTGTGGTAAAGCTTATAGGTGCCTTAACTAACTTGTGGAAGTAAGAATTAATGAGAAAATAATCTGAAAATTAGTTTTGAGTTGCTGTAATTGTTGGACTATTATTACTTCATTTTAATGTTGGGTTATGGCTAAAAATCAGTAGGAGTAAGTGGCTCTGTTGTGGTTAATGATGTTAATAGGTTCTGGATGGGTTTTAAAACTATAGTTGTTTAATCACAAACTGAGCTTGCCGCTCGTTATACTATTATTTGAATTGTCAGATTTTTTCTTACGTTGTTGAGGGGCTGAATGGATGGGATTGGTTATTGATATTATTAATATCATTATTTGGGGCAATTTTGAATTTGGGGAAATGAGGAAATGTAGGGCTTGTGCTGCCCGATTTTCCATAAGAGAGCTACTAGCTTAGATATGTATTTTGAGTCCTTCCATGGCATTAACCATAGTTCTAATACCTTGATGTAGGTTGAAGTACTACGGGCAGTATGTCTCGTTAGCAACAAAGGTATGTTAAGACTACTCTTCCTTCTTTTGGCATGATCGGAATGAAACGAACGTAAATGAACGATATCCATAACGGCTCCACTCTTAGATATGTTAGAGGCTGATGTTCTTGACTTCTATATAATGATAGTGATCTTATATTATGGCTTGTTGATTCTTCAAAGTAAGTTATGTTGATGATGTTAGTTCCATAATGTTAATCGGAGGTGCAACGACTTTACGTCACTCTGATAGACTCAAAGTGTCTTAATATCATTCATGCATTATATACATGTATATACCATGACCTCATAGGCGTTATATACACTATGTTATATGTATATATATGGGGTATGGGAAAGGTTATGGCATTATATACGCACCACCACCTGATCAGCTGGTATATGATGATGATTATGCCCACAGAGGTCGATATGATATGATGACATTATATACGCATATGTATAAGTATGACCATGCATTATGTACTCGTATGTACGATACTTAGGCATATTATGGCCCTCAGATGTATTCTGTATAGGTTGATTGTTTCTTGTCTTAGGTTACCTCCATGACTTTATTACGCTATTTTTAATGCCTTACATACTCAATACATTATTCGTACTGACGTTCCTTTTGGATGGGGATGCTGCGTTTTATCCCGCAGGCTCAGGTAGACAGGGCGATGGTCCACACCAGTAGGTTCCCTATTCAGCTGATATTGCAACACTCTATTTGTTCCAGAATTGTATTCTAGTCTTGGTATGATATTTTTTATATGCATATGGGTATGGCCAGGCCCTGTCTCGACCTTATGATGTCACATACTCCAGTAAAGGCTTGTAGACAGTTTTGATGTAGTCAAATGTTATGTGGCCTCCTCGGCCTATATTTTTGTTATATCTATGGTAGCCTTGTCGGCTTGGACATTCATGTCCAACATCTATGTATATAAATATATGCCCTGTCGGTCTTGCACCTTTTCAACTTATTATTTCTATGAGTCAGCAGGTTACCACGTGACGGCCCTCGTAGCCCATGCTTATTTATGATTATATGGTGAATGTATGTCTAGTGGTGCTCGGCTAGTAAGGTCCGAGTGTCCGTCATGGCCCTCCGATTTGGGTTGTGACGAACTTGGTATTAGAGCATGTTTGTCCTAGGGAGTCTGCAAATCGTACCTAGTTATGGGTGTGTTGTGCACCACACTTATAAATAGGGGGTTACGAGGCATTTAAGATGGTTACCTTTCCTTCTTGTTCTAGATTGTGCAGTAGAGATGAGTTATAAGCATTCCACTCCTAATCCATTTTGTGTTTATGATTTCAGCAATGCCTACAACAAGGAAAAAGTCCCAGAGTAAGAGGACATTGAATACTACTGCGAATGAGGGTACTAGCCGAGTGACACCCACTAGTGAGGGCCAGAGTGAGGTCCACGGTGTGACTTCTCCACATGATTCCCCGACTCCACCACCTCCAGAGGATCTTAGTGGGGCTACAGTACCCCTAGTTCCTCTACCTGATACTCCGGATGAGGATCTTGATATGCAAAGTGTTGTATAGTTATTGACTCAATTGGTGGCCGGTCAGGCCCAATGTCAGACTACCGGTCCTTCTGATAGAGTAGTTAGTGCGAGAGCTCGAGATTTCATTAACATGGAGCCTCCGGTACTCACGAGATCAGACCTGAATATGGACCCGCATAATTTTTTGAATCAGATACAGCGTACCTTGAGGATAATGGATGCCACTGATACTGAGTAGGTAAAGTTTTCTTCTTATAGATTGCGAGATGTTGCAGTGAATTGGTATGAGACATAGGAGCATTCTAGGGGACCTCATGCCCTATCAGTAGGATGGAAAAAGTTTTTGGAGGCTTTCTTACAACATTTTCTGCCGATCGAGCTCCGATGGGCTAGGTAAGATAGATTTTTACGTCTTGAGTAGGGTAATATGAGTGTTCAGGAATATAGCTTGCATTTTAATTCATTGGCCAAATACGCTCCTACGATCATAGCTAAGATGAGTGACCGGGTACATAGGTTTGTTTCTAGCTTGGGGTCGTACTTGGTTAATGAGTGTGCTACGACTAGAGACGGCAGTGGATCCTGGATCCGGTCCGGATCCGGTGGATCCAGATCCATTTTATAGGATATGGATCTTCAAAATTTGGACCCGATGGATTTGGATCGGATCTGGATCTGGATCTTGTATTTGATATCCGTATCCGGTCCAGATCCAACTCGTGGATCCGTTTTTTATTAAATATATCCATAACCTAGAATGTAATTTTACTTATATTACTCACAATTTAAATAATATTTCACATTGTGCAACTAAAAATATGTCCTCCATTTGTAAAACTAATAGTACTATGATTTATCTATAATACTAACAACAAGAAGTATATCCCTTTTAATTGTACAAACACAAATTCATTTGTACTCTATTGATATGGTTTAGATAGAGTACTCATAATTACTATTGTATCTCCTTAATTTGTACAAATATAATATATTCCCCTTTAACCTTGTTATAATGGCACAACTGATATGATTTGTGTATACTACATACAATATAAAAGATATTCACTTTGTATAAATTCAAAGTTCCTAGAGTACCCATAATATTGTGCGTGATAAAGGTATGTATTAAACTGAATTATGAAGATACTAGACTGGTTAATGGCTGAAAAAAACTAGTTGAGACGCAAACTCAGCCATATTTTGAAATGGAAGGCACGCAAGTTGCATGCCGGCCAACAAAATCAGATTATATTTTTTTCAATCAGATTGGGTTTCATTTTGTCACAAAAGTTTCAACAGGTGGAAATATTATTCAAGACAAGAATTTTACATGTGGATCTAGATCCGATCCGTGCATCCGATGGATCCGAATTTGGATCTGATATTTATGGACCCGATGGATCTAGATTCGGATCTGGATCCAGGTATGAAAAACGGATCTGGATTTGGATGTAGTAGGATCCGATCCAGATCCGATCTGTTGCCATCCCTAACTACGACTTTTCTGAATCCGAATATGGATATTGCTCGCATTCAGGTGCACAGAATATGGAGGATCATAAGAGACAACAACGGGTAGATTGAGAGCATGATAGGGGTCAACACAAGAGGGCCCGGTCCGTAGGTGACATAGGAGAGTTCAGAGGTGGGTTAGGCCAGAATTTTATAGGCGCCCATCCTACCCGACAGCTAGTGCACCATCACAGTTTTTGAGGTCGATGGTTGATCCGTTTGCTCAATCTGGACCAGGTCAGAGTTCACGAGCATCAGGATCTTATTATAGAGGGGATTCTAGTCAGATGAGGTCGCCTTTGATTTGATGTGAGTAGTGTTGTAATGCCCATCTAGGGTCGTGCCAATGAGGATCAGATGTGTGTTATTCTTATTGTCATCCCAGTCATATTATGTGAGATTGTCCATTAAGAGGCGGAGGTGTTAGGGCCCAGCTGGCCAGATTTGTAGCAACTTCATCTTCAGTATGCCCGTCAGAGCAATGACATCATACATTACCCATTTGAGGCAGAGGTAGGGGTGGAGAAACTAGCTTCGGTGGTAGCTAGAACCGCATTTACGCATGATGGGTCGACATGATCAGGAGTCTTCACCTGATTTTATTACAGGTATATTATCAATATTTTCACATAGTGTATATGCATTGTTAGATCCAAGCTCCAATCTATCATATGTTACCCCTTTCATTACCTGTAGGGTTGGTATGGAGCTTGAGTTGATAAGAGAGTCATTTGCGGTATATATACCAGTTAGTGAGTCGATAGTTGCTAGCTGGGTCTATCAGAATTATGCAGTGTTAATTTGTAGCCATCAGACCCTAGCGGATCTGGTAGAGTTAAAAATGGTTGATTATGATATTATGGGCATGGATTGGCTAACATCGTACTATGCTAATGTTGACTGTCGAACAAAGATTGTTAGATATCAATTTCCACGCGAGCTAGTCCTTGAATGGAAGGGTAATACTATGACGCCAAAGGGTAGGTTTATTTCATACCTTAAGGCAAGAAAGATGATTTTCAGAGGTTGCATATACCATCTTGTTCTGGCCAGAGATATGCAAATGCTGAACCACCTACTCTACAATCAATTCTAGTGGTTAATGAGTTTCTTGATGTATTTCCAAATGAACTTCTAGGCCTTCCACCCAAAAGGGAGATTGAGTTCGGTATGGATGTGTTGCTAGACACACAGCCGATATTTATCCCTCCTTATAGAATGGCTCAAGCTGAATTGAAAGAATTAAAGGAGCAATTAAAGGATCTGCTTGAGAAAGGCTTCATTAGGCCTAGCATATCCCCTTGGAGTGCACCGATATTGTTTGTACGAAAGAAAGATGGCTCGTTGCAAATGCGTATTGACTATCATAAGCTCTTTAAACAATAGAGGGTCATTACTTAGATCAAAATCATATGAATACCAAGAAAACATACCATATTTGCTCTTTCTAAACAACTTAACCTCACCATTGGATGTATCATAGTCAAGATAAGGATCAAAAATAATTTTCTTTAGTAGTTGCTTTGGTTTAACCTGTAAAAAAGGATCTACAAAATAAGTTAAAGATATTGTGCAGTTAGCAACATGTGAGCGCTTATCTTTTTCCACACTTGAGCCACTATATTCTGTATTTAGCTCAACTTCCTCAATATCTATGGCATCAAAAGCTTCATGTGTCTCATTATCTTCATTCAGAACTTCATCATCTTTTCTTCCTTCACTGGCATCCCAAAGTGGACAAAAATGTACTGTAAACTCATCTTTAATATCATCCCACAATGGGTTATCCCACACTTTAAAATTGTGACCAATGGGATTGTCTTCTTCAAGTTGAGGTATCATCATCCTTTACACAAAGTTCAACCTCATTTTTTGCATGAAAGGAGATGTCAGACTAAAACAAGAAAGAGTTAGTGGATTAACATACGAACAAGATTCATTCTCTCTCAAGTTTCCTTGGATTTGTTCACTCAACTTATCTCGTCCCTCACTTTCATCACATTGTGGTAGATTGATCACATAAGAAGAATAGTCAAAAAGTGAAACATACCAAATTGTGGAAATGAAATTAAATAAGGAATTGAAAGATAAAGAGGAAGACACAATAAAATGGAATCAAAAGTAACCCAAAATATATTAAACTATGGACCTCAATAGATTAACCACAATAAATAACCTAATCCTATAAGGAGGACCTCAAGGGAATTGGATTCCCAAACAACCCACCTTTCTAAATAATGGTTCAATGAAAAGCTTCAACAAGCTCTCAACACTCAAGTTCTAAAGATAAGCATAAACAACAATATTCAAGATAGTTTAAGGAATGAAATCACTTAAGGTTCCTATTTATAGTGTAGGACTAATTTATTACACAAGAGATCCAAAAGTGACACTCTTGGATTGCAAAAATAACCAAAATGCTATGCTGTCACACTCTGCTCTTGACATGCGAATCACAGGTTGTGCCTATGATATGATCTATGATTTGCAGGTCATTTCCTTTAGTGATTGCTTCATCTGAAGCTGATTCGCTCTGTCTGTGGTCTGCAGACTCTACCTGTGACACCATCTGTGATTTGCAGGTGGTGTTTTCTGCACCATTTGTTGTCTTTTCACCTTCCTATGCTATCATAAACACTTGGAAACCTCGGGATGGTGATAGATTATGCTTAAGGATGTCCATCTTCATGAATAGGCCTTGTAGTGCTTGAAGTTCACGAGCTTGACTCCTCGTAAACGGTCTTGATGGAACTCGGTTTGCATTATTTTCCCGTTCTTGAGAAGAATCTGTCCTCGAATTTAAGGGTTCATCATCCTTGGTGTCAAAGAGATAAAGATCACAAATGTTGAAGGTGTTGTGGACTTGATATTTTGGAGGTACGTCAATTTTGTAGGCATTATCATTGAGCCTCTCAAGTACTTCAAATGGACCATCACCTCTCAGCATCAACTTTATGTCATGACCCAAACCGGAGGGCCATGACGGGCACCAGGACCTTACCTGTCGAGCACCACTAGACATACATTCACCACATAATCGTAAATAAGAATGGGCCATGAGGGTTATCACGAGGTAACCTCCTGACTCATAGAAATAATAAGCTAAAAAGGTGCAAGACTAACAGGGTATATATGTAATAGATGTTGGACATGACCGTAATAGCCAACAAGGCTACCATAGACAGTCCTATACAACAAAAACATAGGCGGAGGAGGCCACATAACATCTGACTGCATCATAACTTCCTTCAAGCCTCTATTGGAGTACGTGGCATCATAAGGTTGGGATAGGGCCCCGCTATACCCATATGCATATCAAAAATATCATACCAAGACTAGACCGCAACTCCGGGACAAGTAGAGTGCTCCAATATCAGCTGAACAGGCAACCTACTGGTGTGGACTGTCACCCTGTCTACCTGAGCCTGCGGGCATGAAACGAAGCGTCCCCCAGGAAAAAAGGGCGTACGTATGAATAATGTACCGAGTATGTAAGGCATGAGAAATAGCATAATAAAGGCATGGAGGCAACCTAAGACAAGGAATAATCAACCTATACAGAATGCCTCTAAGGGCCACAATATGCCTAAGTGTCGTATATGTGCATATATGATGGCTGGTCCTACATATACATATGCCTATATAACGCCATCAAGCCTATGTGGGCATCTCATCACATCATATCGGCCTCTGTGGGCATAATCATCATCATATACCAGTTGATCAGGTGGTGGTGCGTATATAATGTCATATATCAGTTGATCAGGTGGTGGTGCGTATATATCATATAGCATATGCGTATATAATGCCTGTGAGGTCATGGTATATAAATGTATATAATGCATGAATGATACTAAGACACTCTGAGTCTATCGGAGTGACGTAAGGTCATTGCCCCTCAGATTAACATTATGGAACTAACATCATAACATAACTTACTTTGAAGAATCAATAAGCGATAATATAAGATCACTATCATTATATAGAAGTCAAGAACATCAGCCACTAACATATCTAAGAGTGGAACCATTATGGATATTGTTCGTTTACGTTCGTTTCATTCTGATCATGCCAAAAGAAGGAAGAATAGGCTTAACATACCTTTTTTGCTAACGAATCCACATACTGCCTGTAGTACTTCAACCTACATCAAGGTATTAGAACTATGGTTAATGCCATGGAAGGACTCAAACACATTTCTAAGCTAATAGCTCTCTAGCGGAAAATCAGGCAGCAATTCCCCTACATTTACTCACTTCCCCGAATCCAAAACAACACCAAACAACGATATTTACAATACCAATAACCAATCCCATCCATTAAGCCCCTTAACAACGTAAGAACAATTCTGACAATTAAAACAATAGGGTCACGAGCGACAAGCTTGGTTTACGATTAAATAATTATACCCCTTTTCTCCTTCCAGAACCTGTTACAACATTAACCGCAATATATTCAATTGCTTCTACTAATTTTCAGCCACAACAAAACATTGAAACGAAGTCATAACAGTTCAACCATTTTCAGCAACTCAAAACTGATTTTCATATCATTTCTTCATCAATTTGTACTTCCACAACCTAGTTAAGACAATAACAATATTAACCACAACATACTCCATCCAATCCTCACATGTTACAACCATATAATAACATGAAACTACTCATAGTCCATAACAACACAACAACTTTTACCTGATTTTCAACCCCTGTTTCATAGGTTCTTCACCATACAACTAGCTAGAACATAGACAAGCTTAAATACATGAAGGAGAGAGGTTTTGTTAACCTAATTCAAGCACTACAAGGGAAGAGACATGGCAATATCTTACCTTGGATGAGAATCAATTTCCTTCACTTAGATTCTTCAAGATTGGAGATAATATTTCAACTTGAATTGAAGAACAAGAAGAGGATTACTTAAGATTCTTATGGATTTGGGGCTGACCAGTTTAGATGGAGTTTCTCTTCCAATTGAAACTTGAATAGAAAAGAGAATCACTTGAGGTCTCTTAGGGTTATGGCAAAATCAACTTTTTTGGAGAAGGGTTTCTATAGCTGACTTGAGAGTGAAGTTGCTGAGTGAAATTGAGAGGATAATGGTGTTCATCAGCCCTTATTAAAGGCCTCATGATAGACCAACACTTTCCCTTTTTTGTGGATTAATTTGGGCCCTTCCTTTTAGCAAATAGGTGACACACCTACTTGTCACCTGCTTGCTTAATTAGTAGGTGTCACATGCTGCCCTTAGACACGTGTCTCATCCTCGTTAATAATCATGGCATATGTTAAGTATCTCAAGTTGGTAGGATAGGTAAGCAAGTAGCTCGAGCAAGCAGGACGGTAAGCAATCAGCTCAATTTTATGTATCCAATATCCCGTTTGTTTTTCAAGTCTCATTCACCTTAACTTACTTAAGATTCTGATAAACATTCCTTAACCTTGTAGGTGGATTTCATCCTTTTATGCTTACGTTAGATATCATAAAATGACAATTACGTATGAAGTACGGGGTATAACAATAGGCATGTCTAATATTGTATAACCTCGAAGATAATCCTGATGTCCAAGACTAAGAGGACTAACATACGACGAATCTCAACATACAAAACTATGAGGTATAACATCCTTCCCCCCTTAGAAACATTCATGAGGTGGGAAGTATACATAAGGGACCAATTAATCCTCCAGATTTTCTGAAAGTTTTTGACCGAATCTCCCTTATAAATAGGACTATCCGGACCCTGTCAACAATTAGAAGATATCCAAACTTGCCTCATACGGTCATACAACAACATATACATATCACCGGGCCTCATGTGGCCATCAAATATCAAACGTAACTATCTGAAGTGGGAACTCACCTCATGTATCTATACGTCGGCTCTTGGTCGGGCTACACTTCACTCGGAACATTGGCTTTAGTTAATAGGTGAGGATACTTATACTTCATCTCCTCTTCCGCCTCCCACGTCATCTCTTCTACATTCTTATTTCGCCATAGAACCTTCACGGAGGCTACTTCTTTAGTCCATAGCTTATGGACTTGTCGATCTAAGATAGCAATAGGAATCTCTTCATATGATAAGTCCTTTGTAACTTTCACATCGTTAATCGGTACAATTCGGGAAGGATCCCCAACACACGCTCTCAACATAGAAACATCGAAGACCAGATCAACAAACTCTAACTCTGGAGGCATGTCCAATTCGTAAGCCACTTGGCCTACTCATCAAATTATGCAATATGACCCAATGTACCTTGGGCTAAGTTTTCCCCTTTTCCCAAATGTCATTACACCCTTCATAGGAGAAATCTTCAAGAAGACCCAATCATCTACTTAGAACTATAAGTCTTATCGTCACACATCTGAATATGACTTCTAACGACTCTGAGCGGTTAACAGCCATTCTTAGATAAGCTTCATCTTCTCTATGGCTTGGTGCACTAGGTCAGGCCCAAATAATTCTGATTCGCCTACTTCGAACCATCCGATAGGAGATCTACATTTCCATCCTTACAAAGCCTCATATGGAGCCATTTTGATATTATCATGATAATTGTTATTGTACGCAAATTCAATAAGGGGTAGATTATCATCCAAACTTCCCTTGAAGTCCAATACACAAGCTCGTAGCATGTCTTCGAGCATTTGAATCATACGCTTGGCCTGCCCGTCTGTATGAGGGTGGAAAGCTGTGCTAAGATTAACTTGAGTGCCCAAACATTTTTGAAATGACCTCTAGAAATTAGTGGTGAACTGTGCACCTCATTCAGATATAATATAAATAGGCACACCATGAAGGCGAACAACCTCCTTAACGTACAACTTCATGTAGTCCTCGGCCAGGTAAGTAGTTTTGAGCTCTAGGAAATGAGCTGATTTGGTCAGTCTATCAACAATCACCCAAATAGAATCAAACTTATGATAAGAGCGAGGTAAACCCGTAATGAAATCCATATTAATCATTTCCCATTTCCATAGCAGGATCTCAATGTTCCGAGTCAAGCCGTCGAGCTTTTAGTACTCTACTTTTACTTGCTAACAATTAGGACACTGAGCTACAAACTCCGTAATTTTCCTCTTCATGTCATTCCACCAATACATACCTTTGAGATAATGATACATATTAGTAGATCCAGGGTGAATGGAATATCGTGAGCAATGGACCTCCATCATAATCTTATCTCGTAATCCCGCTACATATGGAACACATAAATGGCCCTGGTGCTTGAGAACCCCATTTCCGTCAATCCCAAAGGCTGTGGTCTTCTTTTATTGAATACCCTCTCTTATTTTTCCTAAAATGGGGTCTTCCCACTGATGTTCCTTACCTTCCGATATGAGGGACGACTCTGATGTATCCCGAATTACAAAGCTACCATCTTCTGAACCTATTAATCGAACTCCCAACTTAGCTAACTAATGGAGCTCTTATATCAACTATTTTCTCTCGGCCCGCACCGACATCGAGCTGACCATAGACTTGCGACTAAGCGCGTCCACTACAATATTAGCTTTACCTGGATGGTATAGGATGTCCATATCATAATCCTTCAATAATTCAAGCCACCTTCTTTGTCTCAAGTTCAACTCTTTCTGCTTAAATATATACTGCAGACTCTTATGATCCGTGAAAATGTCTACATGAACACCATACAAGTAGTGTCGCCAAATTTTCAGTGCATAGACCACCGCGGCTAACTACAAATTATGTGTCAGATAGTTCTTCTCATATTTCCTCAATTTTCTTGAAGCATAGGCATCACCTTATCATGTTGCATCAACACACATCCTAAACACATTCCCGAGGCATCACAATACACAACATAACCTTTTGGATCATCTGGGAGAGTAAAAACTGGTGCGGATGTTAGTCTGTCATTTAACTCTTGGAAACTCTGCTCACAGGCATCGGACCACTAGAACTTTACGGCCTTTTGTATCAACCTTGTCAATAGTGCTGATATGGTAGAAAATTCTGCTACAAACCTGCTATAATAGCCAGCTAAGCCTAAAAATCTATAAACCTCTGATTGAGTCGTGGGCCGAGGCCAATTCTTCACCGCTTCTACTTTCTAAGTGTCAACTCTTATACCTTCATCTGACAATATATGACCAAGGAAAGCCACTGAATTCAACCAAAACTCACACTTGGAGAGCTTAGCATATAACTTATGATCCTGGAGCGTCTATAGTACTACCCGCAAATGATATGCATGCTCCTCCTCCGAGTGAGAATAAACCAGAATATCATCTATAAATACTATCACAAACACATCCAGAAATGGGCGAAACACGTTGTTCATTAGATCCATAAATGTTGTTGGCGCGTTTGTGAGCCTGAATGACATTACTAAGAACTTGAAGTGCCCATACCTTATTCTGAAAGCCGTTTTTAGAATGTCCTTCTCCTTGACCCTTAGCTGATGGTACCCTGACCTTAGGTTGCTTTGAGAAATATTTTGCAGCCTATACCTGATCAAACAAGTCATCAATTCTGGGAAGAGGGTACTTGTTCTTAATAGTGACTTTATTCAGCTGCCGATAGTCAATACACATTCACAACGAGCCATATTTCTTTTATACAAACAATACCAGTGCACCCCAAGGGGACATGCTTGGGCCTAATGAAGCCTTTCTCAAACATATCCTTTAATTACTCCTTTAATTCTTGCAATTCAGCTGGAGCCATTCTATAAGGAGGGATATATATCGGCTAAGTGTCTGGCAACACATCTATACCGAGCTTAATCTCCATTACGGGAGAAAGGCCTGGAAGTTCGTTTGGAAATACATCAAGAAATTCATTAACCACTGGAATTGATTGAAGAATAGGTGGTTTAGCATCGGCATCTCTGGTCCGAACAAGATGGTATATACAAACTCTGAAAATCATCTTTCTTGCCTTAAGGTATGAAATAAACCTACCCTTTAGCGTCACAGTATTACCCTTCCATTCAAGGACTGGCTCGCTTGGAAACTGAAATCTAACAATATTTGTTCAATAATCAACATTAGCGTAGCATGACGCCATCCAATCCATGCCCATAATAATATCAAAATCAACCGTTTCTAACTCTACCAGATCCGCTAGGGTCTAATGGATACAAATTAACACTGCATAATTTTGATACACCCGTCTAGCAACTACCAACTCACCAACTAGTGTAGATACCGCAAATGGATCTTTTAACAACTCAGGCTCCATACCAAACTTACATAAAATGAAAGGGGTGACATATGATAGGTTGGAGCCTGGAGCTAACAACGCATATATGTTATGTGAAAAACTGATATTATACTTGTAATAACATCAGGTGAAGACTCCTGATCATGTTGACCTATCAATGAGTAAATGCGGTTTTGGCTACCACCAAAGCTAGTTGCTCCACCCCTACCTCTGCCTCAACTGGCTAATGTATGATGACCTTACCTTGATGGGCGTGCTGAAGATGATGAAGCTGCTAAAGATCCGGCCGGCTGGGCCTTAACACCTCTGCCTCTTGTCGGACAATCTCGCATAATATGACTGGGATGACCACAAGAATATCACACATCTGATCCTCGTTGGGACGACCCCGGATGGGCCTTACCACACTACTCACATTGAGTCAAAGGCGGCCTCATCTGACTAGAATCCCCTTTATAATAGAATTCTGATGCTTGTGAACTCTGACCTGGTCCATATTGAGCAAACCGATCAACAATCGACCTCAAAAACTGTGACGGTGCACTAGCTGTTGGGTAGGATGGGCGCTAGACCCATATCTGAACTCTACTATGTCACCTACGCATTGGGCCCTCTTGTGCTAGCCCCTATCTCTCTCTCTCGATCTACCCTCTCTTGTCTCTTACTGTTACATTCCATAATTTTCATGCTAAGTTGTGTCATGAGTAAGTTGACATAAGCTCGGAAACGAGATCATCTTTGAAATTATAAATGAGTAAAGGTGAACGTGACTCTCAGGTGTTAAGATACCTCTACAAGGTAAAGGAATGTTTTAAAACAATTGTTAATAAGTCTCATAAGAATTCGGGTCTAAACGAATCGAAGAAATTAAGTTTGTCCAAACTCGGGAAAAAGTAGGCAGAATTCTGGACAGGATTTTGGCCCAACTTTCTGAGTGTATATCTTCTAGTGTATAAGGATTTATGGGGTTCATAACCTATGTATATTCAAGTTCCGAGAGTCTACTTTCTAATGCAGTACACCGTTAGTCAATCGGAGCTCCACACAAATCGTTATGTGTATTTTAAGATAACGATGCAAGCAGCTCCATAAGGTACCCACTTAGGTGGTGGACACTTATCCTTTTGTATTTAAAAAGGTGGAACGTCTTTGGGATCTCATTTCTCACCA
Organism: Anisodus tanguticus; assembly: GCA_034509755.1. Taxonomy (NCBI): domain Eukaryota; kingdom Viridiplantae; phylum Streptophyta; class Magnoliopsida; order Solanales; family Solanaceae; genus Anisodus; species Anisodus tanguticus. The sequence continues at coordinate 35,574,790 of CM067549.1, forward strand.
TTTCACATCCTAATCAGATCCCAAATACTCCCAAGACATATCCCTATCATCTAAGTAAAGTTCCATAAGAAATCAAAAGTGGTTTATCCCTTGGAGATCATATAAGTGTAAGAGGAAGCTTGTTCATCTCTTCTGGTGGTGAGATTGAGGTTACTTCAAGCTAAAGTAAGGTTAAGGGGGGCTGTTTTTCGTGCATCTAATTAATACATACCCTATTCATCATATATAATAGTTTAATAAAGTCTTTGAAGTGTTGTTTGATTAAAAACTTATGAAATAAAATTTCAAAGTTGTAAGCCGAGGTGCTTGTGGCATATGGACTATTTTGAGGGGTTTGTGAGCTATATTTTTTACTGGAAATTTATGGAGTAGCTTGAGTATAATGTTATTAACATTGTTCTTATGTTGTTGATGTTGTGTTGCTGGACTTGGAAGAAAAGAGAAGGTGGAGACTTGTTGTTTCCTAGTTAGAACCTAGCTTGTAGCTTGTAGCTTGTTGGTTGTTGTGCCATGTTGGGCTACGTATGAAGCTAATTTTTTACCTATGTCCTTACTGATTTATAGAGACGGGAACATATACATGTATTATTGATAGAGTTCCATGTCTTAGAAGGAAGGAGGAGTGTGATATGATATTGTAAGCCGAGCCTGCCGCTCATTATACTATTGTTTGAATTGTCAGTTTTTTTCTTACGTTGTTGAGGGGCTGAATGGATGTGATTGGTTATTGATATTGTTAATATCGTTGTTTGGTGCTGTTTTGAATTTGGGGAAGTAATGGAATGTAGGTGAAGTGCTGCCACGTTGCCCGATTTTCCATAAGAGAGCTACTACCTCATAAATGTGTTTTGAGCCCTTCCATGGAATTAGCATAGTTCTAATACCTTGATGTAGGTTGTAGTACTACAGGCAGTATGTGGAGTCATTAGCAACAAAGGTATGTTAAGGCTACTCTTCCTTCTTTTGGCACTATCAGAATGAAACGAACGTAAACGAACAATATCCATAACGACTCTACTCTTAGATATGTTAGAGGTTGATGTTCTTGACTTCTATATAATGATAGTGATCTTATCTTATGGCTTGTTGATTCTTCAAAGTAAGGTATGTTGATGATGTTAGTTCCATAATGTTAATCGGAGGTGCAATGACCTTACGTCACTCCGATAGACTCAGTGTCTTAGTATCATTCATGCATTATATACATGTATATGCATGACCTCACATGCGTTATATACTCTATATGATATGTATATGGTATATGAGAAAGGTTTTGGCGTTATATAAGCACCACCACCTGATCAGCTGGTAAATGATGATGATTATGCCTATAGAAGCCGATATGACATAATGGGATGCCCACAGAGGCTTGATGTCCTTATATACGCATATGTATATGTATGACTAGGCATTATGTATGCACATGTACGATACTTAGGCATATTATGGCCCTCAGAGGCATTCTGTATAGGTTGGTTACTTATTCTCTTAGGTTACTTTTATGCCTCTATTATGCTATTCTTCATGCCTTACATACTCGGTACACTATTTGTACTGATGCCCTTTTTGCATGGGAGACGCTGCATTTCATGCCCGTAGGTTCAGGTAGACAGGGCGACGGACCGCACCAGTAGGTTGCCTATTCAGCTCATATTGGACCACTCTACTTGTTCCAGAGTTGTAGTCTAGCCTTGGTACGATATTTTTGATATGCATATGGGTATGGCGGGGCCCTGTCCCGACCTTATGATGCCACATACTCTGGTAGAGGCTTATATACAGTTATGATGTAGTCAGAGTTATGTGGCCTCCTCGGCCTATGTTTTTGTTGCATAGTCATCTATGGTAGTCTTGTCGGCTTGTACGGTCATGTCCAGCATCTATGTATGTACATATATGCCTTGTCGGTCTTGCACCTTTTCAGCTTATTCTTTCTATGAGTCAGCAGGTTACCTCATGACGGCCCTCATGGCCCATGCTTACTTACAATTATATGGTGAATGTATGTCTAGTGGTCCTCGACAAGTAAGGCCCTGGTGCCCGTCATAGCCCTCCGGTTTGGGTTGTGACACTTACGATCCTCCAAATTCTGTGCATAAGCCTGAATGCGAGCAATATACATATCCGGAATCAGAGAAGCCATAGTACTCATTAACTAAGTGTGGCCCTAAGCCCCTAAAATGCACTCATGTCTCATACCAGGTCACCACGACATCCCGCAAGAAGCAAACTTTACCAACTCAGTATCGGTGGCATTCATTACCCGCAAGGCCTGCATCTCATCCAGAAAATTCTGCACGTCCGCATTCAAATCTGATCCCATGAATACCGAAGGGTCCAAGTTAATGAAATCCCGAGCTCTCACACTAACTGCTCTATCATAAGGACCGGTAGTCTAACGTTGCGCCTGAGCGGCCACCAATCGAGTCAATAACTGTACAACACTTCGCATATCAAGATCCTCATCTGGAGTATCAGGTAGAGAAACTGGGGGGTACTGCATCCCCACTAAGCTCATCTGGAGGTGGTGGAGTCGGGGAATGATGCGGAGGTACACACTGTGGGCTTCACTCTGGCCCTCACTAGCGGGTGGCACTTGGCTGGTACCCTCGTCCGCAGCTATATTCAATGCCCTGTTACTTTGGGACTTCTTCCTTGATGTAGGCATTGTTGAGATCATAAACACGAGACAGATTAGGAGTGGAGTGCTTATAACTCAGCTCTACTGCATGATATAGAACAAGAAGGAAAGGTAACCATCCTATATGCCTCGCAACCTCCTGTTTATAAGTTTGGTGCACAACACATCCATAAACAAGACTTTACTAGGCACGGCTTGCAGACTCCCTAGGACAAACTTGCTCTGATACCATGTTTGTCATGACCTAAGCCGGAGGGCCATGACGGACACTCAGACCTTACCTACCGAGAACCACTAGACATACATTCACCATATAATCATAAATAAGCATGGGCGACGAGGGCCATCATAAGGTAACCTACTGACTCATAGAAATAATAAGCTGAAAAGGTGCAAGATCGATAGCGTATATATGTAAATACATAGATGTTAGACATGACAGTACGAGCCGACAAGGCTACGATAGATGACTATACAACAAAAACATAGGCCGAGGATGCAACATAACATGTGACTGCATCATAACTGCCTACAAGCCTCTACTAGAGTACATCACATCATTAGGTCGGGACGGGGCCCCTCTATACCCATATGCATATCAAAAATATTGTACCAAGACTAGACCGCAACTCTGGGACAAGTAGAGTGCTCCAATATCAGTTGAACAAGTAATCTACTGGTGCGGACAGTCGCCCTGTCTACCTAAGCCTGCGGGCATGAAATGCAGCATCTCCCAAGCAAAAGGGGCTTCAGTACGAATAATGTACCGAGTATGTAAGGCATGGGAAATAGCATAATAAAGGCATAGAGGTAACCTAAGACAAGGAATAATCAACCTATATAGAATGCCTCTGAGGGCGACAATATGCCTAATTATCGTACATGTGTGTATATAATGCATGGTCCTACATATACATATGCATATATAATACCATCAAGCCTCTGTGGGCATCCCATCACATCATATCGGCCTTACTCATCATCATATAACCGCTGATCAGGTGGTGGTGCATATATAATGTCATAACCTTTCCCATACCCCATATAAATATCATATAAAATACACGTATATAGAGCCTGTTAGGTCATGGTATATACATGTATATAATGCATGAATGATACTAAGACACTCTGAGTCAATCAAAGTGACGTAAGGTCGTTGCCCCTCCGATTAATATTATGGAACTAACATCATCAACATAACTTACTTTGAAGAATGAACAAGCCGTAAGATAAGATCACTATCATTATATAGAAGTCAAGAACATCAGCCACTAACATATCTAAGAGTGGAGCCGTTATGGATATTGTTCGTTTCATTCTGATCATGCCAAAAGAAGGAAGAGTAGCCTTAACATACCTTTGTTTTTAACGACTCCACATACTACCTGTAGTACTTCAACCTACATCATGGTATTAGAACTATGGTTAATCCATGGAAGGACTCAAAACACAAATCTAAGCTAATAGCTCTCTTACGGAAAATCGGGCAGAAACCATACATTTCCTCACTTCCCCAAATTCAAAACAACACCAAACAATGATATTAACAATACCAATAACCAATCCCATCCATTCAACCCTTTATCAAAGTAAAAACAATTCTGACAATTCAAACAATAGTATAACGAGCGGCAAGCTTGGTTTACGATTAAACAATTATAGCTCTAAACCCTTTTTCTCCTTCCAGAACATATTAACTATATTAACCACAATATATTCAATTATTCCTACTAATTTTTATCCACAACAAAACATTAAAACGAAATCATAACAGTCCAACCATTTTCAGCAACTCAAAACTGATTTTCAGATCATTTCTTACTTCCACAACCTAGTTGAGACACTAATAAGCTTAACCACAACATAATCCTCACATGTGACAACCATATAATAACATGAAACTACTCCAAGAGAGTCCATAACAACACAACAACTTTTACCTGATTTTCAGCCCCTATTTCATAGGCTCTTCACCACACAACTAGCTAGAACTTAGACAAGATTAAATACATGAAGGAGAGAGGTTTTGTTAACCTAATTCAAGCACTACAAGGGCAGAGACATGGCAATATCTTACCTTGGATGAGAATCAATTTCCTTCACTTGGATTCTTCAGACAATCTTTCAACTTGAATTGAAGAACAAGAAGAGGATTACTTAAGATTATTAAGGATTTGGGGCTGACCAGTTTAGATGAAGTTTCTCTTCCAATTGAAACTTGGAAAGAAAAGAGAATCACTTGAGGTCTCTTAGGGTTATGGCAAAATCAACTTTTTTTGGAGAAGGGTTTCTATAGCTGACTTGAGAGTGAAGTTGCTGAGTGAAATTGAGAGGATAATGGTGTTCATCAGCCCTTATTAAGGGCCTCATGACAGACCAACACTTGCACTCTTTGCTGGATTAATTTGGGCCCTTCCTTTTAGCAAGTAGGTGACACACCTATTTGTCACCTGCTTGCTTAATTAATAGGTGTCACATGCTGCCCTTATTCACTTAGACATGTGTCTCATCCTCATTAATATTCATGACATGTGTTAAGTAGCTCAAGTTGGTAGGATGGGTAAGCAAGTAGCTCGAGCAAGTAGGACGGTGAGCAAGCAACTCAATTTTATGTATCTTATATCCCCTTTGTTTTCCAAGTCTCATTCACCTTAACTTACTTAAGATTCTGATAAACCTTCATTAACCTTGTAGGTGGATTTCATCCTTTATAAGCTTACGTTAGATATCTTATAATGACAATAATGTATGAAGTACGGGGTATTACAATAGGCATGTCTAATATCGTATAACCTCGAAGATAATCCTGATTTCCAAGACTAGGAGTACTAACATACGACGAATCTCAACATACAAAACTATGAGGTGTAACACTTTGCTTTCCTCTTGTTGGGGAATCTCTCCTTGCGAAAATGTACCCAAACCCAATCTCTCTGTTCAAGCACAACTCTTTTTCGGCCATTGTTTACTCTCTTGTCCACATCATGATTCTTCTTTTCAATTTGGAGCCTCACTTTCTCATGTAGTTTCTTCATGACTTCAGCCCTTTTGTTTCTATCTAAACTCAAAATAGCATCTTGAGACAAAGGGGTGAGATCTCGAGGGGTTAGTGGATTAAAACCATAAACAACCTCAAATGGAGACATGCCAATAGGACTATGAATGACTCTATTATATGCAAATTTAACTAAAGGCAATTATCTTCCCAAGATGCTAGTTTCCCTTTAGCCATGGCCCTAAGCATAGAACCCAAAGTCTTATTCACAACCTCGGCTTGGCCATCGGTTTATGGGTGACAAGACGTAGAAAATAACAATTACCAAGTCATCCACACAAGTCTTTCCAAAAGTGGTTAAGGAATTTAAAATCCCTATCACTCACTATGGTTTTGGGAATACCATGCAATTTGACCACATTCGCAAAAAACAAAAAGGCAATATGAGAAGCATCCTTACACTTATGACAAGCAATTAAATGAGCCATCTTAGAGAAGCGGTCAATATCAACAAAAACGATATCTTTGGCCCGTTTGGTTTTTGGTAATCCCAACACAAAATCCATAGAAATGTCGAGCCGAGGCCGTTGAAGGGTGGGGAAAGGGTATACAATCCATGGGGCATAACTCTAGACTTAGCACTTTGACATTCAACTCATTGACCACAAATCTTAACAACATCATTTCGCATTTTAGGCCAATAAAATTGTTCCTCAAGAATTCCGATGGTTTTGTTAATTCCAGAATGGCCCATCAAACCACCATCATGTGCCTCCATCACAAAAAGTTGCCTCCAAGAGGTCATGGGCACACATAGTCACTTATTCTTAAACAAGTAACCATCAAACATAGCAAAAGGACTAGAAGACCTATCCTTAAGCCATTTTTCCCTTTCCCAATTTTCACAATCTTGATAGATTTTCGCAAATATGGGATCCTTGGGATACAACGCCTTCAACCATTAAAAATCCATCAATTTGGAAGACAAAGTATAATCAAAACATGTTTACGGAATAAGGTATCTACCACAACATTATCCTTCCCATTTTTTTACATAAGGGAAAGTTTCAAGAAATTCAACTCATTCGGCATGCCATTTGTTCAACTTTCCTTGGGCCTTAAGGTGCTTCAAGGACTCATGATAGGTCCGAATCACAAACTCTTTAGGCCACAAGTAATGTTGCCAAATTACCCAAAGCTCTAATTCAAGCATATCATAGCTCATGATCACAGGTGCAATAGTTCAAGTCGCACCTTTAAGTTTTTCACTAAAATAGGCAATAGGTTTTTGGTCTTGCATCAAAACGGCACCAATACCTACTTTGCTAGCATCACATTCAACTTCAAATATTTTATCAAATCGAGTAATTGCAATAATGGTGCGGAGCTAAGCATTTGTTTCAAGGTTTCAAAGCCTCTTGCTTGCTCCTCACTCTAAGAAAAAGGTTTATCCTTTTGGATTACCTCGGTCAAGGGAGCGACTATGGCACTAAATCCTTTAACAAACTGCCTATAGAAACTAGCCAATCTGAAAACTTCTTACACCATCACCATGGATTTAGGAGTTCGCCAATTCTTAATACCATCTATTTTGGATTCACCCACCTCTACGCCCCTTGAACTCACAACAAAGCATAAGAAAACAACTTCATCAACACAAAAAGAACACTTAGCTATTTTAGCATAAAGTTTTTCTTGCCTAAGCACTTCAAACACACACTTCAAATGATCAACATGCTCATCCATGGTTTTACTATACACTAATATGTCATCAAAGTAAATAACGACAAATTTTCTAATGAAAGGTTTCATCACATGATTCATGAGATGCATGAAAGTACTAGGAGCATTAGTGAGACCAAATGGCATCACTAACCATTCATAAAGACCAAACTTTGTCTTGAATGCAGTTTTCCATTCATCTCCGAGCTTTCGGATTTGATGGTATCCGCTCATTAGAACAATCTTTGAAAAGACATATGAACCATTTAATTCATCTAGCATGTCATAAAGTCTAGGTATGGGATGGCAATACTTTAACGTGATCTTGTTGACGGCTCGACAATCTACACACATTCGCCATGATCCATCTTTCTTGGGAACCAATATCACCGGCACAGCACATGGACTCATGCTTTCTCGTACAACTCCCTTTTCGAGAAGTTCATCCACTTTCCTTTGGAGTTCCTTGGTGTCCTCCGGGTTTGCTCTATAAGCCGATTTGTTTGGCAGTTGTGACCACAAGACAAAGTCAATTTGGTGCTCAATTCTCCCCTTAAGGGAGGCAATCCCTTGGGAAGTTATGTGGGGAACACATCATCATAATCATGTAAAAGAGAAGAAATACAACTAGGCAAAGAAGAGGTTAGTTCGTTAGTGTGCAAAGCATAGTCCCTATGCATGATAAGGACCATCGGGTGTTGATCCTCCATCTCCTCCCTAATCTCCCCTAAACTAGCTAAGAGAGTCACCTTATCTTTCTCCCTAGGTGCATTCACCGTGTCACTTCCCCCTACAACTTTAACTTCTCCACTACTTCCTTCTATATCCTTATCTTTTTCCTTTAGCTCCCTTATCTTCTGATAGACTTCACTAACTTGCAAAGGTGACAATGGGTATAGAACTGCTTGTGTCTTTCATGCACAAATGAGTACCGATTAGTTCTCCCTTCATGATTTGTAGCTCTATCATATTGCCAAGGCTTTCCGAGTAGCACATGGCAATCTTGCATTGGCACCACATCACATAATATCTCATCTTGGTATTTGCTAATCTTAAACTTGATCAAGACTTGTTTGCGTACCCTTAACTCTCCACATTCATTCAACTATTGGAGCTTGTATGGAGTTGAGTGTTTGGTGGTCGGAATCATCAAGAATTCCACCAAGGTGGTACTTTCTACATTAGCACAACTTCCGTTATCAATGATCAAGGAACAAACATTTCCCCTGATAAGGCATTTGGAATGGAAGAGGTTCTCTCTTTGGCTTGGATCATCCATAGATTTACTTATCATTTCCCTCCTCACTACATAGTTTGGTATGATGAGCTCCCCTTCTTGAGGCATATTTTTTATTAACAAGGCTCTCCTTACTAACCCACCTGGAACGATGACGTCCTCATCTCCCTCACTTCCCCTCATCATCTACACAATCATCATCTTCTTGAGTACCCCCTTCATCAACCTCCTCATACTTCCTCTCATCCTCATCACTACAAGGATCTTCAATTCTTACAATGAATGTCCTCCGATTGGGACAATCACTCATTCTATGACCATATCCTTGACACTTGAAATATTGGAAGAGTTTAGCATTAGTACCTCCTTCTTTTGGTGCAATCTTTGGTGGTTGTTTCTCAACTTGATTATTCTTGACAAAGGAATTCTTGGAATCTTGCGTGTTGTCCTTGTTCTTTTATCAATTGGAGGAAGAAGTTCCCCTTCTTTGTTCTTGCTATACCCCTTCGATTTGATCGCTTTATGATCCCTGAGACCCTTCTTAATTTCAATTGCCGCCTCAAGAGTTTCGTCAAGGTAATTGTAATTATGAAACCTCATTTTGGATGCGGTCTCTCTATTTAACCTGACTCAGAACTGAGTTACGACATTCAATTCTTCTTCTTTCAAATCAATCCTCATTTTTACGAGTTGGAACTCATCACAATACTCCTCGACACTTTTGAGATTTTGTTTCAAGGTCTACACTTTTGAGACCCTCTTTAGTTGTTTTTGCTTGTACCGATCTGACACACACTTTCTTGTCATGATCGTCTTCAATTCTTCCCAAGTAAAAGTTTCTAGTAAGTCCATTGGTTCTTCTAAACTTTACTTGCATTTCCCACCAAGTCGAGGTGAATCCTTCAAATTGGGAAATAACATAGGATTCCTTCTTTACATTGGACATTTTATTGGTGAGGAAGATCCGATCACATTGTGTAATCCAATCGAGGAACACATCTGGGTCACTACTTCTTTTGAAGGTTGGAAGGATGACTTTGAAGGAATTAAGATTCATGTCTCGCCCAACGATGTTTCCTTGGTTTCCATGGTTTTCATAGAGTTCTTCGCCATAAACTGTCCTTTGTAGTTACGTCCTTGGTAACTATCACGATCTCAGTAACCTCTGCCTACTCACTTGAGGGATAGGACCATTCCTTCCACCTCTACCCCGGTGAGGACCTTGATAAGGCATTCATTGTCCCCTCATTTGATTGGAAACTTGGTCACCCCAACCTCCTAAATCCTCTTGCAAATCATCTCTAAGTGGTTGGACATTTTATATTGGTTGACGAATATTTGGTAGTGATTGGTGTGGATAAGGTTTATTTGGTGGTAGAGGGTAATGCTCATTTGGTGGTGGTACAATTGGGTTCTCATTTTGAGGTGTTTTTTTTGGGGAGTAGCTTGGAATATGTGGCGAAAGGTCTCGGGTGTCATGGTAGGTGAGGTGTCACCTTGCACTCTACTAGTTGATGCTTGAAGATTTTGACCTTGGGGTAGTAGTGACACTTCCCTACTTCGCCCTTCAACAACGCCCACCCGAACATCCAAACAAGTCATTTGATGGGTAAGGTCCATCAAAGCACTCATCACATCAACAAGAGTGGGTCCCCCAGTAGGAACCTGAGTCTCATAGCCCGAACTTGTCATGGTACCTGTTTTAGAACAATCACTCAAAACAAACAAATATGTTAGGTTAGTAAAATAAAACTCACAAGTCACTCGAGTATGTGCACTTTTGGTTTGCCTCACAAATTTTCTCAGCTAATGATTATACCTTGTTTAGTCCGGTGAGTTACAAGGATTTAATTTCTACTCGAGATCAAGATTGGATCTTTGTCGACTCGATGAAAGAACGATTCGATTCAAACTAGCAGACTTGATTCAAGAAGTAATCGACGAAGTTAAAAAGTGAAAAGAATGAAAGAAGTAGTATGAAAGAAAATTAACGCTCAAGAACTAGCTAATCACTTTGTAAGATCAATTACAAGTGTTAACTAGTTTAGATGATCAAAGGAATGGAAAAGAAAATGAAACGAGATGAATTTTGAGTAAAAAACTTGAAAAGTGTAGTCTGCTATTCACTGTGCGCGATCTGCAGTTCGCAGACAGTGTGTGTAGCACAGTCTACGGTTGTAGATATTGCTGCCAGATTCCTAAAAATCATTGCACAAGGATTATTGGAACAACTCTTCAATCAAGCTCTGATACCAATTGATACATTCCAAATTGCAGAAATGAAATTAAACAACAAGGAATTGAAAGATAAAGAGGAAGACACAATAAAATGGAATCAAAAGTAACCCAAAGTATATTAAACTATGGACCTCAACTGATTAACCACAATATAGCATCTAATCCTATTAGGAGGACCTCAAGGGAATTGGATTCCCAAGAAACTCTCCTTTCTAAACAAATGTTCAATCAAAAGCTTCAACAAGCAGACACTCAAGTTCTCAAAGAAAAGCATAAACAACAATATTCAAGATAGTCTAAGGAATGAAATGACTTAAGGTTCCTATTTATAGTGTAGGACTAATTTATTACACAAGAGACCCAAAAGTAACACTCTTAGATAGCAAAAATAGCAAAAATGCCACGCTGTCACACTCTGCTCTTGACCTACGAATCGTAGGTTGTGTTTGTGTTATGACCTGCATTTCACAGATTATGTCCTTCAGTTATCGCTTCATCTATGGATGATTGGCTCTATCTGCGGTCTGCATACTCCACCTGCGATTTGCATGTGGTGTTTTCTGCATCATTTGTTGTCTTTTCACCTTTCCATGCTATCATAAACACTTGGAAACCTTGGGATGGTGCTAGAGTATGCTAAATGATGTCCATATTCATGAATAGGCCTTGTAGTGCTTGAAGTTCACTGGCTTGACTACTCGTGAACGGTCTTGATGGAACTCGGTTTGCATCAAAAATGTCATATTCACTCCAAACCTGAGTCACATCTCCACTTATAGATTTGACCTTGTCAAATTGTGGTACAAGTTCAGCTTCATTTGCATCTATAAATAGATCATCAACAAGGTCATGCCACATGAGATCATTAACCTCAACTTTGTCTTCCACTTGATGTTAGTTCCACGGATGATCGGCCTTTTCACCTTTCAAATCTTCTTTGAAGCTAGATTCTCCCTTTAATTGTTGTTCCAACTCTTCAATGGGTTCTTCTTCAATAACCTGCACATTTGGAGTACAAATACTAGAAAAAAGAACGAGTTAATTGGTTAGAGCTTGAACAAGAATCTTTTCCACTTATGCACTCAATTCATTTAGTCTCTTCTTTTTCCTCATCTCTCAAATGCACTTCTTCACTCTCTATCTTACCTCTTGAACGCATTTCACTCAATTTCGTCCGCTGATTTCTACTTCTTGAAAACTCATTCTTTTCACTTATCACTTCCTCTCCTTTTTCCTTTCTGGAGTTGTCAAGTTGTTCACCTTTACTTTTCTCTTTCTTTTGTCTCTCATCCTCACTTTTGTTTGGTGTAGAAAAAGGCTTTCAATGCTATATCATTCATTTGTCTTCTTGGGAAAGGTTTGCTGCAATAAGCATCATAAGTTCTCGTATACTTGCTAACAATTCCTCTTTTATCCCTTGGAGGAGTTCTAACATCAACTCAAATTTTGGGCTTCCCACTCCTACTTTTGTTTCCCCTCTTGCACAACTTTTCCTTTCCAAACACCTCTATTGATATCCTTACACTTAATTGATCTTCTTGAGTCCCCATAGGTGCTAAAGACACAATGGCAGTTCTTTTTCCATCATCTCTCACCAAAGAATACCTATTCTTTTCTTGATCCTATGAAATTTTTCTATAGAGATACCATGGCTTTCCCAATAAGACATGACATGTGAATAAAGGAACCACATCACACCTCAGCCTTGTATCTCCCAAGAGATAATGACACTAAAACCATCTTGTCCACCTTCACTCCTTTTAGGGTGTAGTGTGAAGCGTGCTTAACACAAAATAAACCCATTTTTTCAACAAAGTAAGCACTAACTAAGTTGTGACAAACATTCTTGTCAATTTTAGTGGCACATACATTAGACAATATTTCCACTCTAGTTTGAAAAACTTTGTCAACTCTAGAAAGCTCAAGGCCTCTTCTAGGACTCATCCCTAAACTAAATCTTACCAAAGTAGGTTTAGTAGGACTCACACTCCCAAATTCAACATAATCAACACATTCATCACCATAACTATCATCATAATCAGAAGATTCATCACTACAAGAATCATCACAAATGTAGCTTTTACTCGAATCACAAATCTTATGTGATTCATCATAGGGTTGGCTAGTATTTGAGTCATCATAGCCACCATACTCTTCACAAGAATCATTATACACCATTTTGTTCTCGGTGTCAAATCCCCAGTCATCTCCACTACAATCATCCATGAATCCACTCTAAATGCTTTCAAAATTAGTAGAAGACATGCTTTAAAACAAGAGAAAACTGTTAGTGGTAAAGTGATCTCACATGCACTCTCTTACGTGTATCACTTAAGTATTGTCTCTTAACACTTGTGTTTCACACTATTAGGCTTTTACCCTCGAAGAATCTCACCACTCGTGTCTTTTACCACTCAAGGCTGCTCCTTAAAGTTCTTCAATGAACCAACAACTCAAACACTTCAATGTAAGTTCCAAAGCTTGGTTTAAGAGTGGAGTTTATGTCAAACAAAGAAAAGGACAAGAAAACTATAACGGACTAGAAACAAAGAAATACACAACGAAATAAAGATAAAGGAGCAGAACAAATCGACACAAAATAAAGAGAGGCACAAAATCACTAGAACCCCGTATGTATGAACAAATACTTAAAGTCTCTAGTAAGAGAACAAATAGGAAACCAAGTATAGTGAATAAACAGTTTCAAGAGAAGATCTAGAACATATCAAATGAGCTTCTATCCAAAAGTGTTGCAATGACCTTTGCACTTCTCCAAGTGACTTTTGAGTTTTTTGATGAGCAAAAGTCAATGAAGCTTTAAATCTAATGGGATTTTCAAGAGATAACAACCATAATAGATTTCCCAACAATTTAAAGTCAGCAAATCATGAGATAAAGCATTGAACAAACAAAGAACAAGTAAAGATAACTAGAAGTTACTATTCACATCACTGTTCACTTGAGCAGATTTGTTTTGACTTTTTTTTACTGTTCATGCAATAGTACCGTTTTTTCATTTCTAGCGTTCAAATCAATATATCGGGTGAGTATAAGAGTACCCAACAATCCAAAGCTCTGATACCACTTCATAACAACACGGCAGACTAGAGCTCTTCTTCCATCACAAGACACTTTTAATTGCAAGTTATGGCCCATTGAGCTTGTCTTGATATTTCCTTGTTTGAGATCTTGTCATGGGTCTTATTGGAATTCCAAAGCTTCAGCCATGTCCTTTAGTGATGTTGGACATATAAAAAAATAAATGAACTGCTTTCTTACCCAACGTGCCTGCTTCACCCAGCAACAGTAGTCTATGGTTCGAAGCACCGTGTTCCATCCGGCGCGAATCCAAAATCCTTGTTGATCCTTCTCTCCTCTTGCTCGACTAACCAACTTCAGGCCTTGATTCGTCCTCCGTAAGATACCTTTTGTCCTACTAGCTTGAGCTACTTAACAATTGTCGTAATTATTAAACGAGGACGGGACACGTGTCTAAATGATTAAGTGCAACATATGACACCTATTATTAAGAAAGTAGGTGACAAGTAGGTGTATAGACTAGCTAAAAGTGAAGGCCGGAATTAAGACACCCAAAAAGACATGTGTAGGTCAGCCAAGAGCGTCTTTTTAGGAGCTGATCCTCTTCATCTCTCCTCATCCTTTTTCAAGTAGTAGGACTTAAGAGGATCCACTAAATTCTCCCAAAATAACTAGCTCCAAAACCCTTAAGAAGCTCTAAGTAATTTTCTTCTTCTTTCAATTCATGTTAAAGGGATATCCAATCTTGAAGGACCTGAAGTGACGCAAGTTGATGGTCATCCATGGCAAGATAGTTTCATCCCTGCAAGATTTGATTTAGGTGAGAAAATCCTCCCTTCTTCATGTATTAGAGTTTATCTAAGTTCTAGCTAGTTGTGTGGTGAAGAACTTATGAAATAGGGATCGAAAATCAGGTAAATGTTGTTGTGTTATGGACTATTTTGGAGTAGTTTCATGTTATTATATGGTTTTCACATGTGAGGATTGGATGGAGTATGTTGTGGTTAGACTTATTAGTGTCTTAACTAGGTTATGGAAGTAAGAATTGATGAATAAATGATCAGAAAATCGGTTTTGAGTTGCTGAAAATGGTTGGACTGTTATGACTTCGTTTCAATGTTTTGTTATGGGCCGAAAATCAGTAGGAGTAATTGAATATATTGTTGTTAACGTAGTTAACATGTTCTGGAAGGAGAAAAGGGTTTTAGAGCTATAATTGTTTAATCGTAAAACAAGCTTGCCGCTCGTTATACTATTGTTTGAATTGTCAGAAATTTTCTTATGTTGTTGAGAGGATAAATGGATGGGATTGGTTATTGATATTGTTGATATCGTTGTTTGGTGCTGTTTTGAATTTGGAGAAGTGAGGAAATGTAGGGAAAGTGCTGCCCGATTTTCCGTAAAAGAGCTACTAGCCTAGAAATGTGTTTTGAGTCCTTCCATGGCATTAACCATAGTTCTAATACCTTGATGTAGGTTGATGTACTACAGGAAATATGTGGAGACATTAGAAACAAGGGTATGTTAAGGCTACTCTTCCTTCTTTGGCATGATGAGAATGAAATGAACATAAACGAACAATATCCATAACGGCTCCACTCTTTGATATGTTAGTGGCTGATGTTCTTGACTTCTATATAATGATAGTGATCTTATCTTATGGATTGTTGATTCTTCAAAGTAAGTTATGTTGATGATGTTAGTTCCATAATGTTAATCGAGGGGGGGCAACGACATTATGTCACTCTGATAGACTCAGAGTGTCTTAGTATCTTTCATGCATTATATACATGTATATACCATGACCTCACATGCATTATATACGCGTATGCTATATGATATATATATGGGGTATGGGAAAGGTTATGGTGTTATATACGTACCATCGCATGATCAACTGGTATATGATGATGATTATGTCCACAGAGGCCGATATGATATAATGGGATGTCCACAGAGGCTTGATGGCGTTATATCCACATATGTATATTTAGGACCAGGCATTATATACGCACATGTATGATACTTAGGCATATTATGGACTCAGAGGCATTATGTACAGGTTGATTATTCCTTATCTTAAGTTACCTCCATGCCTTTATTATGCTATTTCTCATGCCTTACATACTCGGTACATTATTCGTACTGACACCCCTTTTGCTTGGGAGACGCTGTGTTTCATACCCGCTGGCTTAGGTAGATAGGACGACAGTCCACACCAGTAGGTTTCCTGTTCAGCTGATATTGGAGCACTCTACTTATCCCGAAGTTGCGGTCTAGTCTTGGTTTGGTATTTTTGATATGCAGATGGGTATAGCGGGGCCCTGTCCTGACCTTATGATGTCACGTACTCTAGTAGAGGCTTGTAGGTAGTTATGATGCAGTCAGATGTTATGTGGCCTCCTTGGCCTATGTTTTTGTTGTATAGTCATCTATGGTAGCCTTGTTAGTTCGTACAGTCATGTCCATCATCTATGTAGCAAGGACATCGCAAAAGCTGAAGGAACTAAAGGGCATGACCTACGAATTGGACATCATGCCACAGACCATGTCTGCAATTCGGAGATTAAGAGCAGACTGTGATAAGCTGGCGTTATGGATATGTTTGCAATCCAAGAGTGTCACTTTTGGCCTTTGTGTAATGATTTAGTCCTAGACTATAAATAGGGCACTTAGGCCATTTCATTCCTTAGTTATTATTGAATATTGATATTGAATACTCTTGTGAGAGTTCTTGAGAGCTTAGTACCAAGGTGTGCTTGGTGAAGCTATGTTGATCCATATTTAGGAAAATGGGGTAACTTGGGATTCCTTGTAATTCCCTTGAGGTCCACTTCATAGGTTTAGGTGCTTTTATTTGGTTAATTCAATTGAGGTCCTTAGTTTGATATACTTTGGGTTGCTTTTGATTCCAACTCTTGTATCTACCTCTTTATCTTTCAATTTCTTGTTGTTTGATTTCCTTTCTGCAATTGGTATGTATTAATTGGTATCAGAACTTGATTGAAGGGTAGATCCAACAATCCTTGTCTTGGGTTTTGTTACTACAAGAAAAAAAACTGTCCATCTATCCAAAATTCGAAAATACCAAAATAGTTGTTTGTTTGTTTATTCTAGCACTAGGTTCTTATTCCCTAGTGTTAGAAGAGTCTAAATCTCAAGTTTCAAGTTTTTTGAGTCAATATTGAGTCATCTACCATTGTTATCCATTGAAGAACTTAAAGAGCTTGAGGTGGGTCTTGAGAACTAAGTGGACTTGAAGCTTAAAAGTTAGTAGGCTTTGTTCTCCTATTGAAGAAGGTTTGGGATCTAAAATTTGGGAGCATTTGAATAAGGATTGAAGGTCTGAATTTTTTTTAATCTTCAAATGTTCTTGAACACCTTCAAAGGGTTCTTGAGGAAGAAGAAGCAAAAAAGTGCCATTTAATCTTTCAAAACCTAAATTCAAGGTGAAAAGGTGTTTTGGGCCAAAAGAGGTAAAATATCAGAAAAGTGGGCTCAGGTCGCTAGAAAATCAGAAAAAGGCCCAAAGAACGGATCCCCAAAAAGATATGACGTCACAAAGTTGTGCAACGAAAGCATAACCTGCGAATCATAGGTTGTGTGGCACATATTTATTGCGAATCACAGTTAAAATGCAAGACGTGATAGAGAACTGGAAGATTTGCACGATTTGCGAAGTTAACATGTAAATCACATGTCATATGTAAACCGCAGATCGAGACTTAAATTTAAAAAAATGGTCATAAATCTCATTTGCCAAATGCGTTTTATTCTTTCAAATTACAACATCTTCGTTCTTCAATCCGGTTTCATCTCATTATCATTTCTAAGTTTCTTTAGGTAATTTTCATCCTTTTCTTAGATAATTACTTCAAGCAATTGTCCTTACTTAGTAGTTAATTAGTTCTTGTGTTGTTGTTTTTTCTTTCATGCCAATTCTTTTGTTCTTTTTCTCTTTTTTACTTCGTAATTAACTTCTTGATTTAAGTCTATTAGCTTTAATCAAGTCGTCCATTCTTCTAAAAAAAACCACTTCGACCAAGAGTAGTAATTGTGCACCTTTGCGACACCCTAGCCTAAGTGTGGATCAACATGGGTCGATCCAATTTGTCAGGCAAATTGAAAAGGTGTGTAAACAAGAGTGCTTCTGGGATTATATTTCACTAACTTAATACGTTTGCTTGTTTGGTTGAGTGTCTTTAAATAGGTAGCTCTTCATGGAGTTTGATTTTTATTATGGAGGCATGAAACCATATTCCCCCAATACTACCCAAAGTGTTGTAAGAAGAGCTCACCCAAAGGGCAAGATGAAAACTGAGCCTAACAAGAGATTCCATTCAATGTTAGTAAAAGTACGTGATGATTGGGAGTACGCCTTGAAATTAATTACCAACGCCGTGGTTGCTACATTTCTTCTCAAGTCGCACCACGGGTAGGATTACGGTGGACTAGGAAAAAGACCCTTATATTGGCAAAAGGGGATATGTGGTCGATATGGTCAATGAATCCTTTTCTCATGGGGACTATCAAGAGGAAGTCTGGTGTAACACCCCGTACTTCTCATCATGTTTAAGACTAAGTTGAAGTCGATGAATTTACTTGAATATGGAAGAATGAGATTATAGTGTCCAAGTGTATGTATTATGTTAAGCCTAGTTAAAGTAAATGAGATTCATAAATGAATAAGATGTCGGACAAGGGTAGACGACTCTACTAGTTTCACCTTTGTTTTTCACCTACTTTCTTAGATGTCCTACATGCTTGAGCTATTATTTATTCGTCCTACTTACTCAAGCTACTCGCTTACATGTCCTACTCGCTTACACTACTTCTTTACACATTCTACCTGCTTGACCTACCTATTTCCTGTCCTGCTTGTTTCACGTCCTACTTATTAAATAAGGACGACACACGTGTTAGAGAAAATTAGCAAACTTCTAGGTTAAGTAATTGACAAGTAGGTGCATCACCTACTTAAAATGAGAGGTCCAAATAAAAGGGCAAGAAAATGTGAGATGGGGCAGATCCAAGCCCAATCTTCCCAACCCCATTTCAAGGCTGATATATCTATATATAACCCCTTTTAATGTGTCATTCAAACCCTCTCTCCAAAATACTTCAACAACACTTCTCTCTTCTCTCTCTCTTACGTTCTCCCAACCAGCCAAGAAGTGTTTGGGGCTGTTCTAGGTGTTATATTGATGCCCTTTCCACTTTAGTTACTTAAATAAAATCTTAAGAGATGAGATTGAAGGGCTGGAAATTGGACAACAGGGTAAGTCCCTTCTTCTACTTCATATGTATAAGTTAGTTTAAGCTTTAGATGTGTTTTAGTTGCTACAAGTTCATAGGTTGATGGCTGATGTTATAAATGAGATGGTGGACATGTTATGTAGTTTTGGGATTGTTCTTGTTGTTCTCTTAGGTGTTGTACATATGGTGGTTGGATGGTATTGTTGTTGTTGTGAATTAAGCCAGTGGGATGTGGAAGAAATAGGGGAGATGCTGCCCGTTTGATTGTAAGATGAACTTGTCGTTGATGATTGAATGATATAGTTTTGTTTCTAGTGATGTTATATAACATGTTGGGACTGATTTTGTGGTATGTGAGGTTGTTCCTATCTTTTAAGTTGCTGGAGATTGATATAATTATAGTTATGTTTCGTTGATGGTGTTACAAGGATTAGAAAGGAGATAGGCTTGGATAATTCTGTAGAAATGCTTGTAGAATGAGCTTGTCGCTCATTAGGTACTTGGTGTGTTCTTCTTGTTGATGCTAGTCTTATTTTCATGGTTGTAGTTGGACTTGTGAAGGAGGCTGATCTTGCCATCTCGGTTGGAACGTCTACTTAAAGGAATGTAAGGTTATTTTCTTGACTCGCCACTACGGCAGGACATATGATATATGCTTCTTATGTAAACCATGAATTTTAGAGATTCCAAGTCTCCGTAATTAGTCTCTATTTAAGTATTTACTCCTAAGAGTGGAGTTCCAAGTTTGTATGATGGGATTAGAATTCCCCTTATGTATGATGACATTCCTAGCACACAAAGTGAAATGAAATAGATGTTATGTGCTCACACATGGTCATTACTCAAGCGTATTGTCTCATAAATTAAGTTACAAGTTGTCTCAAAGAGGATAGAATTTCCCTTTAGGTGGGACCACCCTAGTAGCCTATAGAGTACAATTCCAAAATAGAATTCTAGAGGTGCTCTACATATGCATTTAACCATTTCATGTACTCCCTATTTGGTGATACGAGTATCATATATCTATTAGATTCTTGTACTCTTCTTAGAAAGAGTATACGAGGCACAACGGTTCCCTCGTGAGACTCCCGATAGCATAACGACGGTTAGTAAGAGTTGTTCCACTCATATGTTTAATAGCTTCTTAGATGTCCTACCAAGGTATTGCCTCAACGAGTTGAGTTTCATAAGTGTATTAGTATCCACTTATTTCTACTAGAGAGTAAGTACGAACTATAGTGGCACTCTCAAAAGAACTTCCATAGTGTGACGACTATTGGTTTATGAGGAAAAGAGAATCTTGCATGTTTGATAGTTGTTATGTGTTATAGTGACCAGTAGTAAAAGTGAAAATGATTTACTTGTTGACGATTCTAGTTGATAATGAGATGAGAACTATACTGGCTAATGATTGTAACAATTTATAAGCATAATTAAAGAGGTTATAGAATGTCATCTAAGATGGGTGATGTGTAGGGCGACTATAAGATGACTTTTAGATGATAGTTGGGGAATTATGGATCTAAGGCTAAGGTATGCTATGTAGCAAGATACAGGCTTTATTTGTGGGACTATAACATGTTGCTCAAGGTAGACGATATCTCACAGTTAATGTCTAAGTAAGTCTCATGGGGTGTAGAACGTAAAGTAAAATGAATCATGTATTAGCTTCAGATGGTTTTCGATGGATTATAAGTCCTAGTGGAGATGAATTATATGGATGGGTTCTAGATTATCTTTAATGGATTATAGTTTGTTATTTAAGATTAGTCATACCGATAATATCCAAATTACCGTTATCGGATTGTAGTATCTTACTTAAGATGAATTAGGTGTTGGCTTTCAGAGTATCACTAATGGATGATAGATTACTATGTAAGATGAATTATATGACAACTAAGTTAATATAAATGTTATTGCCTTCTTGAGGATAAGATGTTATAGGGAGTTAGAATACAGGTTTTGGAAGAACCAATAAGGAATATAGTAAAGTGAGTGAGTATCTCCATCTCGCATTTAGCAAGATAAAGTCTTATCAGATGTTCCCTTCCTATTTGAGTTCCTAGGAGTAATGTATCGTGACTCTCTTGTTCTTGCTCAAGTATTCCTTTCATGTGATGTCATTTATAGAGTAACAAGTCATTATATGGTTAAGAGTCCAGATGATTGTTAAAGGGGTCGTAGAACAGTAGGTATATTCCTATTGTATCTAGCGACATAAAGTCTTATCATTTGATTCTTTCCTTTAATGTGAGTTCCAAATAATGAAGTATCACAAGTCTTCTACTTCTACAAAGTTTTTCCCCATGTGCGATATTATTTGTGGCGTATCAAGTCCTCGACAATGATCCAACTCTCTTTGTTATGAATCTCAATATGTTTCCAAGGTTTGTAGGTAAAAGAAAGCATCATATGCTGTAAGTATGTTAAGGCTACTCTTCCTTCTTTTGGCATGATTGGAATGAAACTAACGTAAATGAACAATATCCATAACGACTCCACTCTTAGATATGTTAGAGGCTGATGTTCTTGACTTTCATATAATGATGATAGTGATCTTATCTTATGGCTTGTTGATTCTTCAAAGTAAGTTATGTTGATGATGTTAGTTCCATAATGTTAATCGAAGGGGCAACGACCCTACGTCACTCCGATAGACTCAGAGTGTCTTAGTATTATTCATGCATTATATACATGTATATACTATGACCTCACATGCGTTATATACGCGTATTCTATATGATATACATATGGGGTATGGAAAGGTTATGGCGTTATATATTCACCACCACCATATCATTTAGTTATATGATGATGATATGCCCATAGAGGTTGTTATGAAAAAGAAGATGCCCAATGAGGTCAATGGCGTTATATACGCATATACATTAAACATGTGCATATATCATGACCCTCAGTGGAAATTCAGAGTTTCAAGTTGATTCTTCCCTATCTCTCCTTACACTTGATGTTCATTCATATGATTATTTCAGTCTGCCTTACGTATTCGATACAATCTTTTTGTATTATCATCCCTTTTTTTGGGGGCATTGCATTTGTTATATTTCACATTGCAGGTCTAATTGTACAGGTTGGCAGACTGGTTTGTTAGATAGTTCAGATGAGCAATAAAAGAGTTGCAAGCTCTAATTTTACCTAGAGTCATGTCAGTAATTTCATTAATGTTAAAGGTTATGGGTAGCTCGGGGCCCTGTCCCAACACATGTATTAGTCGTTTAATAATAGGTACTCATAGAGGCTTCATAGACAAAGTTAGTGGGTTATTTTCTATTCAATTGCATACCATGGGCCAGTGGCCACATTCATGTACAAAAATATTTTTTGTTCACATAATTCATTTGTGTTACCAGTTACGTCATTTACCCTATTACAAGATCACATTAGATACATGTAGAGCATGGTTCGTCCCACTCAGGTTTTGGGGTGTGACATCTTGTGTGTAGTACTTTCCGTGGGAACACGTGACTTGTGTTTGGGATATTCTTGGTTCGAAGACCATGGGGTTGCCTATGAGCGTGATTGGTATAAGTACATTATGCATGAAAAAGGGGGAAACTTCTATTTCCACCTATACCTCCTAGGAAACTTTCAAGTGTGAGGGTTGGAAAACCCTATGTGAAATTGCCTACCTTATTTATGGAAGCTAGTGGCGAAGAGTATGACAAATGGAAACTCTCAATGAATGAAATCTTTGCTAGCTACAATTATTCAGAAGGAAGGAAGATGGACTTGGCTCATAGAACTTTTGAAGGAAAGCTTGCCAAATATTGGAAGTATAATAGCAAAATAGCAAAGGCGATGGGAAGTCCAATTGAGACTTGGGATGCATTGAAGAGGAACTTGAGGTATCATTATCTCGAACCACATAAAAATGGGTACAGTACCAAAGACAATTCCCAAAAGAAGAAGCCAAATGAGGGGAAGAAAAATACCCCTTGTGAGATTGATCGGGCCCTTCCACAAGAAGGGGAGATTACCGTACCATTCCATATGGTGAAGAAGAAAAAGACTCCTTGTGGAGCCATGAAATCTAATGATCTTGAGAGACAAAAGATCGAGAGGGGCAAGGGAGTGCAAAGTGGCAACTCAAGAGTGAAAAAAAAAGGATGAGTGGAGTGATGTGAGGGAGTTGCCACAAATTCAATATAACCCTTCTACTTCTTGATCTTGTGGTGAAAATTCTTTTGTAGGTACTCAAGGAAGAAAATTGTTGTGCTTGAAAGAGGAAATGGAGGATAAGACCATCTCTTTGATTTGTCAAGTGAGCTATGAATTTGTAGCTCGTGGTAAAGAAGATTCTTCATGTGAACGTCAAGGTACAATGGCTAAACTTAATACTTCAAAGTCTTTGAATGAGCAAGTTTGTGATGTGAGTGTGAGCTTAATGATTCTTTGCCATGTAATGATGATGTCATTGTTGGGAGTGTTCCTACACTAGTTGATCCTATTGATGACCGAATTGATTCTTCCTGTAAAATTGATTTGTGTCCACCTAATATTGTCACTTGTGATTTGAATGATATTACGTTATCATATGATACAGATGATCACTTTCAGTGTATGTTAGTACACTAGTCGAGGAATTTTGTGATGTGATTAATGACCCTCCGATTAGTGATGATGTGGTTGTAGTTGATCATTTGAATAAGAATGACACCCTACCCTTGTTTGATAGATGTGAAAATGAGTCTCTTGGTCTTATCTTTGTGTCAAGTGATGAGACTCACGATTGTGATGGTGATGTGTGTCATGTGGATAGTCATGTGAATGAAGATACTTTGAAAGATGACTTTTGTCTTTTTGAGAATGAAATTACATGCTTTGACTCATAATTGTTCATTGATTATTCTCTCTTTAAAGATAATGTCTTATTTGATGCTACCATGAATAATGAAAGTGAAGTGTTGAGTTGAATGTATTGTAATGTTGAAAGTGTAGCCACTTTGGGGGAATACATGGTATTTGAAAACCCACTATGGAATGATGACACTCTTCCCTATGATGGAGAACATCCTTTGGGAAATGATAATGCATTTGTGGGGAAGGACTGTTTTAAAAAAGAAGGTGATGCTTGTTTGCAAATTGTTAATTCTTTGTGTGTTCTGAATCTTAGTAGCATGCTTGATATTTTGTTTAAACTTAATAGTGAGGCTACATTTGAGGACACCAGTGATGAAATTGTTTTGTATGACACCTTTCTTTACTATATACTTGCATATGATGACACTCATGCTTGTGTTGGGGGTGCATCTTATGTTGACAGGGGATCTAATAGGGTAGATAGTGGTTTTCTTGGCCAATGTGTGGATATTCTTCCCTTTTGACCCGAGTGATGTTTTAAATTTGTGTGACTTGGTCATAGTACTACCTTTGGAGTGGTATCACTTTGAAATTGAGGATCATTTTTGTGTCATGTCTATTAGAACCAATGTGGTAATAGCCTATTCAGTATTTTGAAACCATTGGTTCCTCTATAATATCCTCATTTCATGTTCTTTAGGATAGCCAAGTTCTTAGTGCTCTATGTGAGAGCTTGTTCTTCATAATAATGGTTGATACCTAGTTATATCATAAGTGTGTGCATACTTAGCATGTTAGTAGAGTAGGCTACTCTAACACTAACCCTCATCCTTTGAGGACCTTGTTGTTGCTTGTCTTTCCTATGGTTTTACAAGGTTTAAATTTGAGGACAAATTACTTTCAAGAAGGGGAGAATGATGCAATCCTAGTTGCCTCAAGATCGTCGATGTGGATTCAAGACCATGAGCTCCAAGCTTCACGAGGGTTGCACATGAGGATAAACGTCTTAGCTCAATCCTGAGGACTCTGAGTGTGGATGATTGTATGGGAAGGTGAGAAGGTAAAGAATGGGAAGGGAGAAACCACATGCGGGCCACACTTTGTCTCACAAAATGAATCTGCAAGCCGCACATAGTGGTTCTGTGGTACGTAATTTGAGCCAAGCATACCACAGAATGAGGCAGCATCGTTTGTGGTAATTTTTTGCAAATGAGAAGTGTCACTTTTGGAACCTTAGTGTAATAACTTAGCCTAAGACTATAAATAGAAAGCTTAGGTTATTTCATTACTTAGGTTATGTTGAATTGAGATATTTTGATACACATTTGATATTTTGAGTGTTTGAGGGCTTGTTGAAGCCATTGATTGAACCTTGTTTGAGAAAGATGGGTTTCTTGGGACATTGTTTCCCTTGAGGTCTATCTTATTGGTTAAGTTCTTATCTTGGTTAATCAATTGAGGTCCATAGTTTCATATACTTTGGGTTGCTTTTGATTCCATTTTATTGTGTCTACCTCTTTATCTTTCAATTTCTTGTTGTTTCCTTTATTGTAACACCCCGTACTTCTCATCATGTCTACGACTAAGTTGAAGTCGATGAAGTTACTTGAATATGGAAGAATGAGGTTATAGTGTCCAAGTGTATGTATTATGTTAAGCCTAGTTAAAGTAACTGAGATTCATAAACGAATAAGATGTCGGGTAAAGGTAGAAAACCTACTAGTTTTACCCTTGTGTTTCACCTACTTTCTTAGACGTCCTACGTGCTTGAGCTACTACTTATCCATCCTACTTACTCAAGCTACTTGCTCAGACATCCTACTTGCTTAAGCTACTTTTTTACACGTTCTACGTGCTTGACCTACTTATTTCCCGTCCTTCTTATTTCACGTCCTACTTATTAAATGAGGATGACACACATTTTTAGAGAAAATCAACAAACTTCTCGGTTAAGTAATTGACAAGTAGGTGCATCACCTACTTAAAATGAGAGGTCCAAATAAAAGGGAAAGAAAGTGTGAGATGGGCCAGATCTAAGACCAATCTGCCCAAGCCCATTTAAGGGATGATATATATAGATATAACCTTTTTAATGTGTCATTCAAACCCTCTCTCCAAAATAATTCAACAACACTTCTCTTTTCTCTCTTTCTTACGTTCTCCCACCAGCAAGAACAAGTCATGGATGTCCACTCTCTTCCTCTTCTTCATGTGAACTTCACTCTTATGACAGCCATAGAAGCTTCCATTCCTCCTTTATAAACTCAAAGTAATCTTCTTTCTCTCTCAGAATTACAAGCAGCCATGATAGATTCTTCATCCTTCATAGCTTTCAAGTATTTCCTTTCTTCTTAAGAGTAAGGTAACTGATTATTTTCATTGGTTTGTGTTGATTCTTTATGACAAACTATGCAATCTTACCTTTCTATGTTTGAACTTGAAGGAAAACCTTAAGTATCTCTCCCAACCAGCCTAGAAGAGTTTGAGGTTGTCCTAGGTGTTGTATTGATGTCCTTTCCATGGTAAGTCTCTCCTTCTACTTCATATGTATAAGTTAGTTTAAGCTTTAGATGTGTTTTAGTTGCTACAAGTTCATGGGCTGATGACTGAAGTTATAAATGAGCTGGTGGACTTGTTATGTAGTTTTGGGGCTGTTCTTGTTGTTCTTTTAGGTTTTGTACATATGGTATTTGGATGTTGTTGTTGTTGTTGTTGTGAATTGAGCTAGTGGGACGTAAAAGAAATGTGGGACATGTTGCCCGTTTGATTGTAAGATGAACTTGTCGTTGATGGTTGAATTATATAGTTGTTCTGCTAGTGATATTGACATGTTGGGACTGATCTCGTGGTATGTGGGGATGTTCCTATCATTTAAGTTGCTGGAGATTTATATAATTATAGTTATGTTTCGTTGATGGTGTTACAAAGATTAGAAAAGAGATAGGCTTTGATAATCCCGTAGAAACGCTTGTAGAATGAGCTTGTCGCTCATTAGCTAGTTGGTGCGTTCTTCGTGTTGATGTTGTCTTCTTTTCCTAGTTGTAGTTGGACTTGTGAAGGAGGCTGGTCTTGCCATCTCGGTTGAAACGTCTACTTAAAGGTACGTAAGGCTATTTTCTTGACTCGCCACAATGGCACGACATATGATTTTTGATTCTTATGTAAACCATGAAGTTTAGAGCTTCCAAGTGTAGTAGTTCCATGTTTCAAGTCTCATGAATCTCTTAAGAAAAGATATTTTTCTGTAATCAGTTTTTATTCAAGTGTTTACTACGAAGAGTCGAGTTCCATGTTTCTTTGATGGGATTCGAATTCCCCTTAAGTATGATGATGTTCCTAGCACACAAAGTGAAATGAAAGAGATGTTATGTGCTCACACATGGTTGTTACTCAAGCCTATTCATTTCATAAATTAAGTTACGAGCTATCGCAAAGAGGATAGAATTTCCCCTTAGGTGGGACCACACTAGTAACCTATAGAGTATGATTCTAAAACAGAATTCTAGAGGTGCTCTACGCATGCATTTAACAGTTTCATGTACTCATTTTTTGGTGCCGCCTCCATAATACAAGTATCATATATCTATTAGAAGTCTTGTACTCTTGTTAGAAAGTGTATATGAGGCAGAATGGTTCCCTCATAAGACTCCTGATAGCATAACGACGGTTAGTAAGAGTTGCTCCACTCATATGTTTAATAGCTTCTTAGATGTCCTACCAAGGTATTGCCCCGATGAGTTGAGTTTCATAAGTTCATTAGTATCCTCGTGTTTCTACCAGTGAGTAAGTACAAACTATAGAAGCACCCTCAAAAGAACTTCTGTAGTGTGACGACTATTGGTTTATGAGGAAAAGAGAACCTTGCATGTTTGATAGTTGTTATGTGTTATAGTGACCAGTAGTATAAATGAAAAGGATTTACTTGTTGGTGATTGCTAGTTGATAATGAGATGAGAATCATACTTGTTAATGATGGTAACCGTTTATAAGCATAGTTAACGAAGTTATAGAATGTCGACTAAGACGGGTGATGTGTAGGACGACTATAAGATGACTTTCAGATTATATTTAATGGATTATAGTTTCTTATTTAAGATTAGTCATATCAATAATATCCAAACTACCGTTATTGGATTGTAGTATCTTACTTAAGATGAATTAGGTGTTGGCTTCTAGAGTATCACTAATGGATGATAGATTGCTACATAATATGAATTATATGACAGCTAAGTTAATATGAATGTTATAGCCTAATTGAGGGTAAGACGTTATGGGGAGTTAGAATACAGGTTTTGGAAGCACCAATAAGGAATATAGTAAAGTGAGTGCATATGTCCATCTCGCATTTAGCGAGATAAAGTCCTATCAGATGTTCCCTTCCTATTTGAGTTCCTAGGAGTAAAGTATTGCGACTCTCTTGTTCATGCTCAGGTGTTCCTTTCACGTGATCTCATTTGTATACTAACAACTCATTATATGGTTAAGAGTTCAGATGATCGTTAAAGGGGTCATAGAACGTAATGTAAGAGGAATTATGTCGTAAGCATCCTGATTACCATTGTGGGGTATAAAGCTTCTTTTAATATAAACCACATTGACGTAGATGATCAGTCTATCCAAGGTAGAATAGTCCACAAGACTTAATAATGGTTTCCGAAGGTGTCATAATAGGGTCGTAGAACAGTAGGTATATTCCTATCGTATCTAGCGACATAAGGTCTTATCATTTGATTCCTTTCTTTAATGTGAGTTCCAAATAATGAAGTATCACAAATCTTCTACTTCTACAAAGTTGTTCCCCCCGTGTGATATTATTTGTGTCGTATCAAGTCCTGGACAATGATCCAACTCTCCCTGTTACGAATCTCATATGTTTCCAAGGTTCGTAGGTAAAATAAAGCATCATAGAGCAATAAGTATGTTAAGGATACTCTTCCTTCTTTTGGCATGATCAGAATGAAGCGAACAATATCCATAACGGCTCCACTCTTAGATATGTTAGTGGCTAATGTTCTTGACTTCTATATAATGATATTGATCTTATCTTATGACTTGTTCATTCTTCAAAGTAAGTTATGTTGATGAAGTTAGTTCCATAATGTTAATCGGAGGGACAACGACCTTACGTCACTCCGATAGACTCAAAGTGTCTTAGTATCATTCATGTATTATATACATGTATCATGACCTCACATGCGTTATATACGCGTATGCTATATGATATCTATCTGGGGTATGGGAAAGGTTATGGCATTATATATGCACCACCACCTGATCAGCTGGTTATATGATGATGATTATGCCCACCGATGTTGTTATGATAAGAAAGATGCTCAATGAGGCCACTGGCATTATATACGCATATATATGTATGACGGAATTATTTACGCATATACAGTATACATGTGCATATCATGGCCCTTAGTGGTAATTCAGAGTTTCAGGTTGATTCCTTCCTATCTCTCATTATACTTGATATTCTTTCATATGATTATTTCAGTCTGTCTTACGTATTCGGTTCATTCTTCTTGCATCTGTTATATTTCACATTGTAGGTCCAATTGTACAGGTTGGTAGACTGGTTTGCTAGATAGTTCAGATGATCAGTGGAAGAGTTGCAAGCTCCAATTTTACCTGGAGCCGAGTTAGGTCTAGTAATTGCATTGTTGTTAGAGATTATGGGTAGCTTCGACCCTGTCCGAGCACTTGTATTAGTCGTTCAGTAATAGGCACTCATAGAGGCTTCATAGTAACAATGGATTATTTTATATTCAATTGCATACCATGGGATAGTGGCCACGTTCATGTACAAAAATATTTTTGTTCACAAAATTCATTTGTGTTACAAGTTACGTCACTTACCCTATTACAAGACCACAGTAGATGCATGTAGAGCATGGTCTGTCCTACTCAGGTTGTGGGGCGTGACATTTATCTTCCGCATTTGATATTGCATCATTATGAACTTGAATTACCCCCAGAATTAGAGGTAGTCCATCCAGTGTTTCATGTATCAATGCTTCAAAAATGGATAAGAGATCTCTCTCATATATCACCTGTTGAGGATGTTCAGATTACAGAGAATTTGTCTTATGAAGAGATTCCAGTTGCTATTTTAGATCGTCAAGTCCGGAAGTTGCAAACTAAAGAGATAGCCTCCATTAAGGTATTGTGGAGGAATAACAACATGGAAGAAATGACATGCGAGACTTAGGAAGACATAAAGTCTAGATATCATCATCTATTCCAGATCAAAGGTTTATATTGATATTCGTGTGATACAATTTCCTTATCTTTACCCTATAGTGGTGAACTTATCTTAAGTACCTTGTTTAGGTGATGATTCAAGAAAGAATATGGTGGATGCAGCCCAGACTATGAGTCGAGAGTTCTTTGGGGTAGCCAACCATGGATGGAGCAAGAATATGGTGGATGCAGCCCAGAATACTAACATGCCAAGTATGCATCCACCACATTCTTGCTCTTTTATGTTCTTTGGGGTTGCTTATGAGCGTGATTAGGATGCATACTTGGCATGTTAGTAGAGTAGGTTACTCTAACACTAACCCCTCATCCTTTGAGGACCTTGTTGTTGCTTGTCTTCCCTATGGTTTTGCAAGGTTTACATTCAAGGATGAATCCTTTTCAAGAAGGGGAGAATGATGTATTCCTAGTTGCCTCAAGATCGTCTATGTGGAGGCAAGACCATGATATCCAAGCTTCACGAGGGTTGCACATAAAGATGGATGTCTGAGAGCATACTTTAGTGCAATCATGAGGATTTCGAGTGTGGATAATTGCATAAGAAAGCGAAAGGACAACATATGGTGAGGAAAACATCATCTGCGAATCGCAAATGGTGTCACATGTTGAGTCTACAGACCATGGATGGAGCAAGGACATCGTAGAAGCTAAAGGAACTGAAGGGCATGACCTGCGAATAGCAGATCATGCCACAGACCATGTGTGCAATTCGCGGATTAAGAGAAGACTGTGACATGCCGACGTTTTGGTTATTTTTGCAATCTAAGAGTGTCACTTTTGGATCTCTTTTGTATTAATTTAGTCCTAGACTATAAATAGGGCACTTAGGCCATTTCATTCCTTAGTTATTGTTGAATATTGATATTGAATACTTTTGTGAGAGTTCTTGATAGCTTAGTACCAAGGTGTGCTTGTTGAAGCTATGTTGATCCATGTTTAGGAAAATGGGGTTGCTTGGGATTGCTACTTAGTTTCATATACTTTAGGAAGCTTTTGATTCTAATTCTTGTGTCTACCTCTTTATCTTTCAATTTCTTATTGTTTGATTTCGTTTCCGCACTTGGTATGTATTAATAGAGAATAACCATATAGTGAATATGTCAGGATATTTTAAACAGGGGAAACTCTACAAATTAATGGAGAAAGACACCATAGTGTGCGGTGACGTAAACCGCCCAAAAGTTATAAACAAGTACCCTTTAGCATCAGAATAACAATAGAATCATAGGTGATACCCAAAACTTTCAACATAAGACAGAAGAGACTATGTTAAATTAAGTTGTTGAGTAAATTATAGAACCCCGAGAGCGATATAAGCAACATTAAAATGACACCAATACGATCACGGGTAGAAAGACAAGTAAAAACGACATTACGAATTGAGACCAAAGGATATCCGATCCAAAAAGGAAGAAAATAGTGACAAGAATGACCAAGAAGCCGTGAGAGTGATATGGTTGATATACGACATTGGAAATCCAAGGAAGGACTGAACGGTATTGACAGTCTACTAGTAAATGTAAGATGTAAGCGCGAGAAGGATAGGGGATATAGGAGCTATGAAGGAAAAAAGGACTACCGACCAATGAATCCATGTGAACGTACGTGGTAACAATTAACCTACGAGAGTAAAATCAAGATCCAACGAAATGTGTGAACCAAGAAATATGGGTGGTATTAACCTTGTAAACAAAAGGAAACTATCTACTGCTGCAAAGAATAACCATGATGGTACTAGTTCTAATAGCCCGACAACCATGTCACGACCCCGTTTTAGGAATCATGGTAGTACCTACACATTTCCACCGGTAGGCGAACCACTTCCCATATAAATAAAATAATATGAAAGAAATACAAAAATATAATCAAATCATAAATACACCCCCAAAATCTGGTCTGTGATACAAGAGAACTAATGTGGAATACAAGTCTGAATGAAGGCAACAAAGGCCAAAACTGAAAAACATAATAAAAATGTCTATAACTACGTGTTTTGAATCCAAATTCAAAGACATAGTAAGAGAATAAGCATCCAAGCCATGCCAGAAGAACCATTGTCAGCCTGGAACGTCTAAATCAACCTGCCCGGACACACACTTGAGCTCGCAAACTAGTAGAGGGACCTGTATCTACATCAGAAAAGATTCAACAAGCATAGCATGAGTACACAATGTACCCCTGTAGACATCATAGGCCGACAACAACAGAATATACGTAGCGGAGATAAATATCAAGTTGACACCAGATAAGCCTATACTAGATAGTTCAGTAGCCCATATAATTCACGTTGTACATATATCAATACATTTATTCAACAAGTCACAATGTTCACATAAGGTTCCACTCACAATCAAGTACATTCAATCCATTCACATATACAGGGACCTTACTATCATAGTACCCATTGACTAGTACTCCCTTGTCCAAGTCATAATCAAGCTTAACCCAATTTACCCAACCATAACACATTGATAAAAAAGTCAACACTTAGATCACATCGATCCTTTTTGAATGCTTTTCAGGAATACTACACTTAAGCTAACCATGATGACATTAACTCCTCTATTATTCTTAGTCTTGGATTTACCTAAATCTCTATACACTTATAGTCTGACACACATAGATCATGCAATGTTTACCTACCCAATGGCAACGTGTATCACAGGTTCCTTACTAGACTCGGTACCTAATCACACGATCAAATAATAGACAACACACAATGCACATATTTTCCCTAGATCTAGACAAAAATCCTGACATATTGACATGGGACCACAGTAGCAATAGACATCAAAGACCTACCTACAAATTATAACCACAAAATACATGCATAAGAAATCAAGTCACATGTGGCAACCAATTCAAATTTATCCAAGTGTTCATAGATCCAACTATCTATGTATCCACAGAGACCAGCCCAATCATAGCAATCAACCGATCCACATTACCAAATAATAGATAATTAATGTATAGATATATGTATGATATAAACGCAAATGCAAATCCCAGGTACCTTTATCAATTCAGTATACAGTACGTCAAGGTTTTATTATGATCCGTACACTCATGGGGGACCCACGAAGTCCATATACCCCTTCAAAATGTCCCATTGGGGCCCAACTCTTGGCTGCAATAATATCTACTATAGGCATGCAACCCCAATCCCCGCGTATCATTATACCCGTTGCGGCGTGCAACTCGAGCCATCCGTATCATCATCATCTCAATGTTGCCATAATATCATAGTGTTCTTACCTTTTTTGATCCCTTGGACTCGCAACATTTTCATACCACTCTCATTATAATATCATAGAACTATGAGTGTATGAATGAAAATGACACTACAAGGCAAGAAATTAGAATGTATGAGATGCAACCAAGTATAAGAGATGAATAACACATGCTTTCAGAATTCAACAACAACTAACCCAAGTACAATCCAGATATCATATCAAACAGTTCAACAATAATAATCCAAGTACTATCAGGATATCATACCAAACAGTCCAACCACAAAAATCCAAGTACAATCGGGATATCATATCAAACAGTCCAATCACAATAACCCAAATACTATCAGGATATCCTATCAAAGCAGGTGTGATAAATAAACATGACAATATCAAATATGGTGACGAGCTCACATAATGGCGACAAGCCCAAATAACAGTAGTTGGAATCATCTTAAGGTTGATTTCCCAAATAACCCATAAACACAGTTCAACACCGGTACACACTCAACCGTTCATCACAACCGTTTGAGTGGAACACCCAAACACGCCCAATACCCCTCAATATTTATAACTACTATGTACTTCTATCGAAGTTTGGAAAATAACTGTAGCATACTGCAAAGCCAAGTAGGAGACACGAACTCCTAATCCACAAGTCCTCCTAAGCGAATATCAGACGGTCGTAGTTCAAACAAGCGCATGAAGTTCCTATAATACAACACACATTCAATCAATACATAAGGACCAATTCTACAGTACACATGATTCTATTGATACCAAACATGTTTTGTAAGGAACTCGGGGTCAAAAGTAAATTTAAAACCTCGTCCCGGACCCCAAGGGTCAAAATGGTAATTTTATTGAGAAAACGAGTTCAATATTATCAAAATAGTGTTTTACGTGTTCATACAAATCTAACAACACCCATATTGTTATACTTTAGTCTGAAACCCAAAAAGTGATCGCGGGCCCACAAGGACAAAATCATAAATTTAAGTTAGAATCACGTTACCCATAATTTAAATAGTAGTAATCTAAAGTTTTATGAAATTCTAACTCCAATTGAGCCTTCAATTTTATGACTTTGTCAAAATCCTCTTTGTGCCAAAACCCATAAATCGAATGTTTGCAAAATCCGGATTGAAATCAAAATTTATGTTAGAAATAGTTTACCCAAGGTTTAAACAAGCCAAAAACCTAGAATTTACTCAAATCCAATCATAATTAATTGAAGAAAACTCAAATTTTAACTTAGTATTTAAAACCCCAAATATTCCCTATCCAAACACGAATAAAATTGATAACTAACGAAATAATCTTAAAGAAATGTCAAAATAAAGGTTGAATACTTACCGCCTTGTTGAGATAAGAACAACGCCATAAAATCCACTTCAATCGGAGCTCTAGAACTCAAGTTATGTGTAAAATACAAAATGGACACAGTCTGATTTTTAATACACAAACATTTCCACTTTGGCGGACCAACTTCCGCCCCGGCGGATCCGCTCCGGTGCACACCAGAAACCAATAATTTTTTTCCAAACTTAAATGGACATAACTCCCTCATATGGTGTCCAAATTCGACAATTCTAGTTGCTACAGATCAAAAATTCCGATACGCATCAATTCCAACAATCGAAACTCAATTCTAACATCAAATGAATATAATGGTATATTGAAGCGTCGAAGATGAGTGACTTATGCCAATGACTCAAATGGTTGAACTTGACTAAACGAAGTCCAAATCCAATTCCGAAAGTTCCTACATGTCACAAATGATCATACGAAGCTGCACAAACTATTAAAACACCCAAATAGATATGTCTTGATCCTATGTTGACCGTGATCAACTCCAAATCATCTCAAAAGCTAGTTTTCTCAACCAACTACCTTAATCACATCCAAAACTCTCAGGAATCGAACCAATGACTTGACTAAGTCATAAATCACGTTCCAGAGCTAATGAAATTGACAAAACTTTGATAAAGATGCATTTTCCCTTGATGTTGACTTTGGTCAATCTTCTTCATTTCTTAACTTAAGGATTTGCAAGATATCTTTTTCCTTATCCAAAACTCCTCGGAAATTGCTCTACCCATCCCCACAAGTCGAATACACTCTAACGATGATAAGGGAAGGGTTAATAGGGGTAAAAGGGTAAAATGTCTAAACAACCAAATGGGTCATTACAAACCACTAATAAGAGCTCGACACGGATATAAATGACACAGTTCAAGGGGCCTTTATCATTTAAGCTAAGGACGTAACACCAAAAT
The DNA here is from genome assembly GCA_034509755.1 of Anisodus tanguticus. Lineage (NCBI taxonomy): Eukaryota > Viridiplantae > Streptophyta > Magnoliopsida > Solanales > Solanaceae > Anisodus > Anisodus tanguticus. The sequence goes on from CM067549.1 coordinate 35,610,515, forward strand.
GCAGGCAGCTTAGGATTGATGGAATTTTTGCCACATATTTAACGACAAGAGTTAAGGAGGCGTAACCCTCGGTGATAAATTGATGAGCACACGAACGTTAGCTAAACCGAAAGACAAGATGAGACTATGTTGAACATATGAATATCCCTAAGAGGCTGAAGTTCAAAATATGCATAACCCTTCAAGGGAATCCTACCTAAGAAGATCAACCATAAGAGAAAGCATCGACTACTAGGATAAGGAGTCCACAAGTTAAACCTTGTTAAGAGTTATAAAGGATTAGAACACTAAGGAAATTATTGGATGAAAGAAGCAGAATCAACCTTATAAGGTAACAGTCACCCATAAAGATTCATTGACATATGAATACAAGCTGGTATAGCCTTGTAAGAAACATAGGGTAGTATTAATGGTTACATTTTGTAGTGAAATCTATGACTTAACCCCCGTGGATTTTTCCATTTGAGGACAAATGTCCTTAAGGGGGGGAGAGGATGTTGCATCCCATATTTTCATACGCTAAAGTGTGTCATGATTTAGTCAGCATAATCTTGGAGAGAAAGACTATTCTCAAGTTCATGAGTGCTTAAAATCATGTATATCACATGTTGGAAGGTTCAGAAGTTAAACGAATAGAAGAAATTAAGTTTCATCAAAAGTTAGCAAGTTGGGAATGTTATAACCAGTACTTTTGGGGGTAAGCCTAGGAGTATTTAACATGCTAAGAAGGTCATGTTATGATATATTTGAATCGTATAATAGCCGTGTGTTAAGTTTCGAAGTCAAGCGAGTTGTAAAAGAAAAGTCGGCAAAAGTTTTCAAAAGTTATGTTCATGAATTAACTGAAATTTTAGAACAAATGTTGTAGAGCTTATCTCCCAATATCTTTGGAATTACGGGGTGATCCACCTGTCAAATTGAAGGTCTACGAGTCTAGTTTATAATGCATTAAATTTTTTGTCAATACAACATCTAAGTAGAGAGATATTTGTGTTTTCGTGAGATAGCGCAGGCATCCCTGTTAGGGCCCACTTGAGGCAGCCACCGACTTAGCGTCTTTTAAAAGATGTTTAGAGACTTTTAGTTGGTTGTTTATGGACCAAACTCGACCCTAATAATATCCTAAGGTATCTCAACAGTTCATAAGAGTTTCAAGGTGAAATACAAGTGTTTACACCCAACTTGAACACCAAAAGTTGATTCAAGAAGAGAATAACACTCACATAGTATTATGGTGTGATTGAGGGTTGTTCTGAGCTGCACCAGCTGGGAATTTCAAGTTGTATCTACTGCCTAAGGTATGTATATCATGTTCTTGGTTGTGATTAAGTTTAATCATATGTTGGTTGAATTGCTTGAGTGAAAAGCTACAAGATAGCAATTGACATGGCATAAGGAATTATTATATTTTTGTGGGCTATGTTGAGGCTATATATATGGTTTGTTGTGGATGGAAATTATGATAAGTAATTTAATTATGTTATGGATTCTATTTTTAATATATGTGTTAATTAAGTCTATTGAAGAATAAAACATGAAAAGCAAGAGATTGACGATAAGGGTTAAGGTGCTAGGCGTGTGAACTATTTTGAAGATTATTCTTACGATGTTTTGGGCTGAAAATGATATGGTACGCATAAGTATGATGCTATAGATGTTGTAGGCAGATTCATGGAAAATTATTTGGATTCAAATTATATTTTGTTAATTGTAAATCGATCTTGCCGCTCAAAATAGCTGTTGAAATAATCGAAAAGCTTATTGTGAATTGTATTGTTGTTGTATGGGATGTTTAGTGGCTTTTAGTAACTTATGGGATGTATTATAAACAGGGAAGGTGCTGTTGAATTTTTTCAAAAAGATCTAGTTGTTTGACATGTTATTGGTTGGTTTAAAATGAAACGTGACATTGAGACCTTCGTTGTGATGGTTGGACTGTTTTGTATTATTGTAGAGGTAAATATAAGATTGAAAATTCCTTGAATGTACTTGTTGAAATGTTGGGCATGTCGTTAGTAATGTTTGTGCCCTTATTATTGTGTAGATTAAGGTGTATCTTTGGACTTCTTTGGTTGTATTTTGGAGGCAAAGAAGAAAAGGTATGTAAGGCTATCCTTTTCTTCTTTTGGCATGACCCGTATGTAAATGAATGTAAACAAATATCCGTCCAAAGTGACTCTACTCTTAAGAGCTAGGAGTGTCTGTGTTTTTCATTCTATTAAAGAAGTTCATTGATTCATGTATATCTTGTCTTATTATCTCATAACAAAATGTATGTTGATGAACGTAGCAATAATAATGATAGTATGAGGATAATGACCATAGGTCACTCCGACTCTGTTCAGGGTATCCTTTGTAGTCTGTCTTGCATTGCACTTATATATATATATATATATATATATATATATATATATATATATATATATATATATATATATATATATATATATATTCTTACCGCGTGCACTATAGTCGGCGGGCGAGCACTTATATGTGCATAACACCGGTTGGGCAGTTATCACTGATCAGTTAGGCAGATTTTACCGTGTCCTATATGGACGGGCAGTTTATGATGAGCTTACCCCACATAGGTATTTGATACTATATAATATGACCCCATAGAGTGTCTTGATTTTACTTTCATGCATATATGATCATGGTTATGTTAGTTGTGCTCCCTCAGTGGTAGTTCTGAGACCAGGTTAACATTCTGTATTCTTCACTTGTATTATATTCTTATATACATGTTTACATGCCTTACATATTCAGTACATTTATTCGTATTAACATCCCTTTTGCCTGAGGATGCTGTGTTTCATGCCTACAGGTCTTAGTAGATAGGTTGATGGTCCTCCTAATAGGATACTATTCAGCGGAGGGTGTGTTGCACTTCACTTATTATGGAGTTGCCTTTTGGGTCGGTATTTTTATGTTATGAAACTATGGGTATGGCGGGGCCTTGTAGCCAAATATCATGGACTTAGATGCTTGTACGACCTTGTGGGCCTATGGTTTGGACATGTCATACTTATGGGCCCGTGTATATCATGTATAAGTTTGTATACCATGTTGGGTCATCCAATGTCGAGTACTCTCTTATGTTGTATTCTGATGTTCTCATGACGGCTATTCTGACCTATTTACGCACGCTAGTAGGGTAAAAAGAATACATTACATAGGTACTCGGCTGAGTAAGGCATTGGGTGCCAGTCGTGCCCCTTCGGGTTTGGGGCATGACACTTCTGTATTCCATATGTCTCAAAATAATTAGCTTAAGATCGAAGGACATAGCGATAATAACGATAGTCGGAGGATAATGACCATAGGTCACTCCGACTCTGTTTATGATATTCCTGAAGGTGTGTATTGCATTAAACATATCTATATATCTATATATATATTACCATACCACGTCGTTCTATAGTCAGCCGGGCAGACAGTTATATGTACACACCATTGATCAGTTGGGTAGATACTATCGCGTCCTATATGGCCAGGTAAATTATGAGCTCACCCCACAGAGGAGTTTGATATGATACTATATGGCCCCATAGAGTGGCCCAATTTTACTTACATGCATATATTCATGATTATGTCAGTAGTACGCCCTCAGCGACCTTTCTCCGAGTTTCAGGTTGAATCTATATCATTTTCTCTGGTAATACATTTCTTGTTTACTTGCTTTACCTACCTTACATATTTAGTACATCTTTCGTACTGACGTCCCCTTTGGGGGCGTAACATTTCATGCCCATAGGTACATATAGAGATACAGACAATCCCTGGCAGTAGGTGTCTCGACTCAACTAAAAAATTTCTTGCTCCTTTCCTCCCGAGTCGTCTAGTGAGTTGATAGGTATGGTCATTGCATATGTATGTACATAGCTGGGTATGGCCGGGACCTATCCCGATTAGATACTGTTGATAAAATTCCTAGAGGCTTGTAGACAGTCGTTATGTATACATAAGTCTTATGTGATCTTGTAGGCCTTTCTAGTTGACCTTTGTGTTTGTACCGAACTTGTCGTCCTTGTTGTATATATATGGATATTAGGCTTTTTCTTCGTGCAGGTGGTTGCGTCATCTAGTTATGTAATTATTCATCTGAGGCCTTGTAGGCCCATGTGTTATTGAGTATGATCTTGTATCACGACTGGTATGCTTGGGCCTTAGGACACCAGGTTCCAGCCACACCCCCAAGGTTGGGGTGTGACACAATCGACATTAATGTTGCCTCCAATTCAGCCATAGGTAATCTTGTATCTCTTCTTTCTGATCTCGTCTTTTGTGATTTTTGTGAAGTATGTTGTTTCTCTTTCCCTTTTCATCAAGCCTATGGCTCCTCTTTACTGATGCATGCTTGTATTTTCATTTTAAATCACCATTAGTTACTTGTATTGTGCCGATTGTGTTGTATCCATCTCGATCTACTAACATCAGTTGTGGATCTGAATGGTTATATTGATGTTGCGTTAATTGTTGACATGCTTCGCCTCTTCTAGGTAATGTTCTTTTCTCACATCCCTTTCTATGTGTCTTATGTTTGTGGCTCTTGTGCTCATCATGAACTATTTTCTGCCAATAGCACCATTTGTATTCCTTGTTGTTCTATTGAGTTTCCTGGTGTTGTTCTCTTTTGTTATGTATGTCCTTCTCTTATACACCTAGGAATCTGTATTTCATGTTTGTGCCCGAGTTCTAAAGTCTATGAAATTGCCAAACTTTACTTGGTATGTTTGTGTTGTTTCTTCTAGCATATGAACCTGCAAAAAAGAATACATAATTAGTAGAAAACACCATTTTGTTCTCCTCCCAAAGGACTTGAACATGATGGTATAGCATTCCTTTCGTCTTCACACCAATTGGCAAGTTACCAGAATTACAGTAAAAAATTACTGCAATCTTGGTAGTCATTCATGTGGCACATGCATAAGCATTTCTATCCATTGTCAACCCCTTCTTACACTGATCACCAAGTGCCCTCTTCATCTTGTTCTAATTCTCAAATATGGAATTTGTGACTTGTCACCGTTGATGATTTTCCTGCATTTTTTTTTCAATTGTTTAAAGCTCTGGAAATGAACTTAGGCTTCATCTAAAGCCGGATTTTCCAATCCATCTACTAACATGTTTCCCTCTCTCAGAATGTGATCGAAAGTAACAATCATATTGTTGCTCAATTTTATTATCTCCTCTATCCAAATTGAAATGCCCCGTGGAGGTTTCCATCCCTTTGCTAAATTCTTGTACACTATCTCTAAGTCAGTTTGAAATATGATGTTGTCTAGTACCCTTTCTCTGCAACATTTCATAGTTTCCAAGGTCGTTATCAACTCAGCATCTGTATTTGTTGTGATACCTATCTCTTCTGCTTGTGCATATATTAGATTTCCTTTTGAGTTCTTTATACAAAAACCATAAGAACTCATCTCTGAATTTCCTCTTGAAGCCCCATCAATATTACACTGTGACCAACCCATTGGAGGAAATTTCCACAACACCTTTGTGACCTTAAGATCTGTTGGCCCTCCTTTTAGCAACTTGATCAGCTCATCCCATAGTGTACTAAACACCTGAAAATGACTTTTCCCAAGATCGTTTCCCCCTATATTTGATACTATTCCTCCTCTTCCATGACTCTCAAATAATTATAGCAGGGACTGCCTTAAATACTTGTTTTAATATTCCTATCACTAGGGCTTGCCCCCATTTAATTATCAACTATTGCAACTGTAGTCCCTCCATAGATATACTTGCAATAGAACATAAGTAGGACCAAATCCTATTAGCAATATATGATGTGGAAAACATGTGTTGTGTTGTCTCCTCTCTAAGATTTGAACAACACCCACCTTATATTTCCAGCACCTCTATAGAAAGAATGAAATTTTGAATAGAAGTCATTTCACCCACATATTCTCATATGTATCTACTTTATGACTTCTCTATCGTACAAATTCCCATGTAGATTTTACTGTGAAATCCCCTTTGCCATCCAGTAACCACCATGATCTGTCCATCCCCTATGAGGTGGAATTTTGTTTGTAATATTTGTACAATATCCTCAGGTAATACGCCTGCGATTTTGATGACATCCCACCCTCCTCCATTCACTACTTCATTAACATTCTGCATCCTCTCATCATAAACTTCTCCAGGAACTTCATAATATAAGGCCCTCATTCCTGTCCAATTATCAAACCAAAATTGGGAATTTCCCATTTTGGTTAGCCATCAGATTTGGTGCTCCATTATATCCCTTGCTTGCAGTATCTTCTTCCATGCATGAGAACCATATTTCAACTATACCACCACAACATTATCTTTTTTGCAGTATTTATTACTATAGAAAGCACTCCATAGTGATGGTTGGTCCTGAAGTTCCACCAGAACTTGAAAAATATAGACAATGATACATCATGAAGTAATTTAAAGCCTAGTCCTCCCAATTTAGTAGGTAAACATAGATGATTCCAAGAAGCCCAGTGCCTACTTTTGCCTCCTATTGTATTATTCCAAAAGAATTGAGCAAACAATCTATGCATCTGTTTAATCACAAAATCTGGAGGATTGGCTACAAATAATAGATGTAATGCATGCTCTGTAACACACGTTTGATCAAGATAGCTCATCCCCAAAAGAGAGCATTTTGCCCTTCCATCCTTGTAATATGTTCATTTGTTGATTACAATCCCATTGAAAAAGTTATTCCTTCTTCTACTAGGAAAAAATGACATCTTAAGTATATAAAAGGAAATTCCTTTCTTCTAATGCCAGTGACATTTTCCATAGTAATACTGATATCTCCTGGAAGATTTTGATGCATGTATACAAATCTCTTCTCCTTGTTAATCTTCTGCCCTGATACTTTTTCATACTTCTTCAAAACCTCCATGATTAACTGTAGCGATATAACATATGTAGATGAGGAAATAATCATATCATCAGCATATGCTAGATACTTAGGCATACCAAACCCTCTGAACTGTGTTGTATGATGGCATTCAAATTCCTTGTAAGAACTTCTAAGGTTAAAATAAATAGAGTAGGAGATAGGTCAAATTCCTTGGTTCTCAGTCTGATATCAGATACTATTCCTGTGTGAGCAAAATATTTTCAACTATGCTCCTCCCTTTCACAAATCCTCAAAGAAACAATATATGATAATCTCTCCATCCATCTTTCATGAATCAATCTTGAAAAGATTCTATTCACAAAGTTACTTAAACAAATTGGTCTCATGTCAGAAAAGGTTGAGATGACATTCTTTTTTGGCAATAAGACTAAATTAGTGTGAGTAATAAATTTTGGTAATTCAGCCCTATAGAAGAAAGCTTTAACCATATTAATAATATTTTTCTTAGTGATTTCACAGCATGACTGATAGAATAATCCAGTAAAACCATCTGGTCCTCCTGCACTCTCAATACTAAGACTAAATACCACCTGCTTGATATCCTCTTCATTTGGCATATTCACAATTTCTTCATTCACATCATTAACTAAAATTGGTACATGATCCAGCATTTCAAAGTTATTAGAGTTCTCCTCCTTTGTAAATTGATCTCTATAGAATCTGAGTGCTTCATCAACTATTTCCTCTTTCTATTCAAGCCAGTTTCCTGCTTGATCCAGTATTCTTTTTAACTATAATATATTTCTTCTACCCTATACTTATGCATCCTGTTCTGACTAGATGAGTGTTACAAATCCCAGGGAACTTGTTATGCAAGGCTTGATTACCCAAACACCAGTCTAAACTCTTAAAGATGCAACCTCCCCACATTTTTCGTTCCACCAAGTACAAGTACTTCCCTTGAAACCCAAATATATCACTCCACAATTTTGAATACATCCTCTAAAATCCAGAATTTCATTTATTGTAACTGATTATGTTCCATACTTCTCATAATCAATCATAATGGTGTTGAAATCCCCTCCTATTAACTGAGGATGTTGCATTGTTGTAGCTAGCCATATCCTCCAGAGATTCCCACAGTTCCATTCTATCCCTTTGAGTGCATTTAGCATAGACTAGTGTGATCACCATTTCATCATGACTCCCTATGAGTTTTAGCCTAAGGCTTAACTACTAAGAGTGATCTATTAATACTTGTACTTCAAACATGTCATCTATAAATGCCTATATTTTCCCGGAAGTATTAACCATTACATGTTGTAGTCTAGTCCTTCTCCTATATGCTTCAATTTTGTCAGTTTCCTTAAATGGTTCCATCAACCCCACAAAACCAAAATGATATTTTTGATGCATTATTATCAACCTAGTGAAAGCCTCCATGGTATTGACATATCTAATATTTCAAATAAGATTATTCATGATAGACTATTAGAGTTAAAGTAGTACTTCTAGTTTGAACACCACTCCCTGGTGGTACACTGTTATCCCTTGTATTTTTCTTCATTCCCCTTACTAAGCCTTTATCTAAAAGCTTTGGTGATAAGTCTCTTGCTCTAGCCACCACCCTTACATTTTGCTCCATATTGTGCACATCCATTGTTACACCTCGTAGTTTTGTACGTTGAGATTCGTCGTATGTTAGTCCTCCTAATCTTGGACATCATGATAATCTTCTAGGTTATACAATATTAGACATGCCTATTGTTACATCCCGTACTTCCATTCAACATGCTAAGTTGAGGTTGACAAATCCACTTAAATGTGAGGAATGAGATTTTAGGCAAATAAAATTGATCTGCTTACTTACCCGTCCTACTTGCTTACGCTGCTTGCTTACACGTCCTGCTAGCTTGAGCTACTTAACACATGTCGTGATTATTAAATGGGAACAAGACACGTGTCTAAGTGAACAAGGTCAGCATGTGACACCTATTAATTAACTAAGCAGGTGACAAGTAGGTGTGTCACCTACTTGCTAAAAGGAAATGCCCAAATTAGTCCACCTAAATGAACATGTGTAGGACGCCAAGAGGGCCCTTTTAGGGGATGAATCAAGACCTCTCTCCTCATAATATCCAAGTTGTAGAAACATAAAAGAGAGCCATGAAATTCTCTCCCAAATTGTTCTACTCCAAACCCTTAAGAAGCTGTCAATAATCTTCTTCTTCTTTCAATTCAAGTTAAAGGGTAATCTCTAATCTTGAAAGATTTGAAGTGAAGCAAGTTGATGGTTATCAAGGGAAAGATACTACCATTGTTTCATCCCTACAAGATCTGATATAGGTAAGGAAATCCTACCTTCTTCATGTATTTGAGTTTATCTAAGTTCTAGCTAGGTTGTTTGGTGAAGAACTTGTGAAGTATGGGCTGGAAATTGAGTGGAAGTTATTGTGGTGTTATGGGTTTTTTGGAGTAGTTTCATGTGAGTATCGACTTGGATATGTTGTGGTAAAGCTTATTGGTGCCTTAACTAAGTTGTGGAAGTAAGAATTGATGAAGAAATAATCTGAAAATCAGTTTTGAGTTGTTGTAATTGTTGGATTGTTATGACTTCATTTAATGTTGGGTTATGGCTGAAAATCAGTAGGAGTAAGTAGATATGTTGTGGTTAATGATGTTAACAGGTTTTGGAAGGAGAAAAGGGTTTTTAAAACTACAGTTGTTTAATCACAAACCGAGCTTACCACTCGTTATACTATTATTTGAATTGTTGGGTATTTTCTTACGTTGTTGAGTGGCTGAGTGGATGGGATTGGTTATTGATATTGTTAATATCGTTATTTGGTGCTGTTTTGAATTTGGGGAAGTGAAGAAATGTAGGGGAAGTTCTACCCGATTTTTCGTAAGAGAGCTACTAGCTTAGAAATGTGTTTCGAGTTCTTCCATGGCATTAACCATAGTTCTAATATCTTGATGTAGGTTGAAGTACTACGGGCAGTATGTGGAGTCGTTAGCAAAAAAGGTATGTTAAGGCTACTCTTCCTTCTTTTGGCATGATCAGAATGAAACGAACAATATTTATAACGGCTCCACTCTTAGATATGTTCGCGGCTGATGTTCTTGACTTCTATATAATGATAGTGATCATATATTATGGCTTGTTGATTCTTTAAAGTATGTTACGTTGATGATGTTAGTTCCATAATGTTAGTCAGATGAGGCCGCCCTTCACTCGATATGAGTAGTGTGGTAAGGTTGATCTAGGTTGTGCCAACAAGGATCAGATATGTGCTATTCTTGTGGTTATTTCGGTCATATCATGCGAGAATGTCCAACAAGAGGTGGAGGTGTTAGGGCCAAGTCGACCGGATCTGTAGCAGCTCCATCATCTTCAACACGCCCATCAGGGAAAGGGTCATTAGACATCAGACATTCGAGGTAGAGGTAGGGGTGGAGCAACTAACTTCGGTAGTAGCCAGAACCGCATTTATGCTGATGGGTCGACAGATTCAGTAGTCATCACCTGATGTTATTACAGGTACATTATCAGTCTTTTCACATAATGTATATGCGTTGTTAGATCCAGGCTCCAATCTGTCATATGGCACCCCTTTCATTGCCTGTAAGTTTGGTATGGAGCCTGAGTTGATAAGAGAACCATTTTCGGCATCTACACTAGTTGGTGAGTCGGTAGTTGCTATCCGGGTCTATCAGAATTATACAGTGTTAATTTGTAGCCATCAGACCCTAGCGGATCTGGTAGAGTTAGAAATGGTTGATTTTGATATTATTATGGGCATGGATTGGCTGGCGTCGTGCTACGCTAATGTTGATTATCGAACAAAGATTGTTAGATTTCAATTTCCAGGCGAGCCAGTCCTTGAATGGAAGGGTAATAATACTATGATGCCAAAGGGTAGGTTCAAACCTTAAGGCAAGAAAGATGATTTCCAGAGGTTGCATATACCATCTTGTTCGAGCCAGAGATGTTGATAATGAACCATCTACTCTTCAATCAATTCCGGTGTTTAATGAGTTTTTTGATGTATTTCTAGACGAACTTCCAGGCCTTCATCCCAAAAGGGAGATTGAGTTCGGTATAGATGTGTTGCCAGATACTCAATCGATATTTATCCCTCCTTATAGAATGGCTCTAGCTGAATTGAAAGAATTAAAAGAGCAATTAAAGGATCTTCTTGAGAAAGGCTTCATTAGGCCCAGCATGTCCCCTTAGGGTGTGCCAGTATTATTTGTATGAAAGAAAGATGGCTCGTTGCGAATGTGTATTGACTATTGGTAGCTGAATAAAGTCACTATTAAGAAAAAGTACCCTCTTCCCAGAATTGATGACTTGTTTGATCTACAAGGTGCAAAATGTTTCTCAAAGATGGACCTAAGGTCAGGGTACCATCAGTTAAGGGTCAAGGAAAAGGACATTCCGAAAACAACTTTCAGAACAAGGTATGGGCATTTCAAGTTCCTAGTAATGTCATTCGGGCTCACAAATGCGCCAGAAGCATTTATGGATCTAATGAACAACGTGTTATGCCCATTTTTGGATGTATTTGTGATAGTATTTATAGATGATATTCTAGTTTATTCTCACTCGGAGGCAAAGCATGCAGATCACTTGTGGGTAGTACTACAGACGCTCCAGGATCGTAAGTTGTTTGCGAAGCTCTCCAAGTATGAGTTTTGGTTAAATTCAATGGCTTTTCTTGGTCATATAGTGTCAGATGAAGGTATAAGAGTTGACACTCAGATGGTAGAAGAAGTGAAAAATTGGCCGAGGCCCATGACTTCATTAGAGGTTCGTAGCTTTTTAGGCTTAGCATGCTATTATAGGAGGTTTCTAGCATGATTTTCTACCATATTCGCACGATTGACAAGGTTGACACAAAAGGTCATAAATTTCTAGCGGTCTGATGCCTGTGAACAGAGTTTCCAGGAGTTAAACATCGACACCAGTTCTTACTCTCCCAGAGGGTCCAAAAGGCTATGTTGTGTATTGTGATGCCTTGGGAATGGGTTTAGGATGCATGTTGATGCAACATGGTAAGGTGATTGCCTATGCTTCAAGGTAATTAAGGATACATGAGAAGACCTATCCGACTCATGATTTGGAATTAGCCGCGGTAGTCTATCCACTGAAAATTTGGCAGCACTACTTGTATGGTGTTCATGTAGACATTTTCACGGATCATAAGTGTCTGCAGTATATATTTAAGCAAAAAGAGTTGAACTTGAGATAAAGAAGGTGGCTTGAATTATTGAAGAATTATGATGCCATCCTGGTAAAGCTAATGTTGTAGCGGACGTGCTTAGTCGCAAGTCTATGCTCGGCTCGATACTGGTGCGGGCTGAGAGGAAAAATTTGATAAGAGAGCTCCATCAGTTAGCTAGGTTGGAAGTCCGATTAATGGGTTCGGAAGATGGTGGCTTTGTGATTCGGGATACATCAGAGTCGTCCCTTATATTAGAAGTTAAGGAATGTTAGTGGGAAGACCCCATTTTAGGTAAAATCAGATAGGGTATTCAATAAAAGAAGACCACGACCTTTGAGATTGACAGAAATGGGGTTCTCAGGCACTAGGGTCGTTTGTGTGTTCCAAATGTAGCAGGATTATGAGACAAGACTATGACGGAGGTCCATTGCTCACGATATTCCATTCACCCTGGATCTACTAAGATGTATCATGATCTCAAAGGTGTATATTGGTGGAACAATATGAAGAGGAATATTGCAGAGTTTGTAGCTCAGTGTCCTAATTGTCAGCAAGTAAAAGTAGAGTGCAAAAAGCCTGGTGACTTGACTCATAACATTGAGATCCCAATGTGGAAATGGAAAATGATTAATATGGATTCCATTACGAGTTTACCTCGCTCTTATCATAAGTTTGATTCTATTTGGGTGATTGGTGATAGACTGACCAAATGAGCTCATTTCCTGGCTCAAAACTACCTACACAGCCGAGGACTATGCGAAGTTATGCGTTAAGGAGATTTTTCACCTTTCTGGTGTGCCTATTTCTATTATATCTGACCGAGGTGCACAGTTCACAACTAATTTCTAGAGATCATTTAAAAAAGCTTGGGCACTCAAGTTAATCTTAGCATAGCTTTCCCCCTCAGACAGTCGGGCAGGCTGAGCGTACAATTCAAACGTTCGAAGACATGCTACGAGCTTTTGTATTGGACTTCAATGGAAGTTGGGATGATCATCTACCCCTTATTGAATATGCGTACTATAACAGTTATCATACTAGTATCAGAATGGCAATATATGAGGCTTTGTATGAATGAAAATGTAGATCTCCTATTGGATGGTTCGAAGTAGGTGAATCAGAATTATTTGGGCCTTACCTAGTGCACCAAGCCATAGAGAAGGTGAAGATCATCCAAGAACAGATGTTAACCGCTCAAAGTCGTCAGAAGTCATATTCAGATGTGCGATAGCGGGACTTAGAGTTCCAAGTGGATGATTAGGTCTTCTTGAAGATTTCTCCTATGAAGGGTCTAATGAGATTTGGGAAAAAGGGAAAGCTCAGCCATATCACATAATTCGATGAATAGGCCAAATGGCTTACGAATTGGACATGCCTCCCGAGTTAAAGTTTGTTCATCCGATCTTCCATGTTTCTATGTTGAGAGCATATGTTGGGGATCCTTCTTGGATTGTACCAATTGAGGATGTGAAACATACAGAGGACTTATCTTATGAAGAGGTTCCTATTGCTATCTTAGATCAACAAGTCTGCAAGCTAAGGACTAAGGAAGTAGCCTCCATGAAGGTTCTATGGTAAAATAATAATGTAGAAGAAATGACATGGGAGGCGGAAGAGGAGATGAAGTATAAGTATCCTCACTTATTTCAGACTAAAGCCGAATGTTCCGAGTGAAGCATAGCCTGACCAAGAGCTGATGTGCGGATACATGAGGTGAGTTCCCACTTCAGATAGTTATGTTTAATGTTTGACGGCCACATGGAGCCCGGTGATATGTATATGTTGTTGTATAGACGTATGAGGCAAGTTTATCTTCTACTTGTTGACAGGGGTCAGATAGTCCCATTTATATGGGAGATTCGATCAAAAAATTTTGAAAAACCTTGGGGATTAATTGTTCCCTTATGTATACTTCTCATTCGATGACGAATGTTTCTAAGGGAGAATGATGTTACACCTCGTAGTTTTGTATGTTGAGATTCGTCGTATGTTAGTCCTCCTAGTCTTGGACATCAGGATTATCTTCGAGGTTATACAATATTAGACATGTCTATTGTTACATCCCGTACTTCCATTTAACATATACATGACTAAGGTGAGGTTGACGAATGCACTTAAATGTGAGGAATGAGATTTCAAGCAAATAAAATTGATCTGCTTGCTTACCCGTCCTACTTGTTTGAGATGCTTGCTTACACGTCATGCTAGCTTGAGCTACTTAACATATGTCATGATTATTAAATGGGAACAAGACACGTGTCTAAGTGAATAAGGTCAGCATGTGACACCTATTAATTAACCAAGCAGGTGTGTCACCTACTTGCTAAAAGGAAAGGCCCAAATTAGTCCACCTAAATGAACATTTGTAGGTCCGCCAAGAGGGCCCTTTTAGGGGTTGAATCAATACCTCTCTCCTCATAATATCCAAGTAGTAAAAACATAAAAGAGAGCCACGAAATTCTCTCCCATATTGTTCTACTCCAAACCTTTAAGAAGTTATCAATAATCTTCTTCTTCTTTCAATTCAAGTTAAAGGGTAATCTCCAATCTTGAAGGATCTGAAATGAAGCAAGTTGATGGTCATCAAGGGAAATATACTACCATTGTTTCATCCCTAAAAGATCTGATATAGGTAAGAAAATCCTCCATTCTTCATGTATTTGAGTTTATCGAAGTTCTAGCTAGGTTGTTTGGTGAAGAGCTTGTGAAGTATGTGCTGAAAATTGAGTGGAAGTTGTTGTGGTGTTATGGGTTGTTTGGAGTAGTTTCATGTTATTATATGGCTGTCACATGTTAGTATCGACTTGGATATGTTGTGGTAAAGCTTATTGGTGCCTTAACTAAGTTGTGGAAAGTAAGAATTGATAAAGAAATAATCTGAAAATCAGTTTTGAGTTGTTGTAATTGTTGGACTGTTATGACTTTTATTTAATGTTGGGTTGTGGCTGAAAATCAGTAGGAGTAAGTGTATATGTTGTGGTTAATGATGTTAACAGGTTCTGGAAGTAGAAAATGGGTTTTAAAACTATAGTTGTTTAATCACAAACCGAGCTTGCCGCTCGTTATACTATTATTTGAGTTGTCAGAATTTTTCTTACGTTGTTGCAGGGCTGAGTGGATGGGATTGGTTATTGATATTGTTAATATCGTTATTTGGTGCTGTTTTGAATTTGGGGAAGTGAGGAAATGTAGGGTAAGTGCTGCCCGATTTTCTGTAAGAGAGCTACTAGCTTAGAAATGTGTTTTGAGTCCTTCCATGACATTAACCATAGTTCTAATACCTTGATGTAGGTTGATGTACTACGGGTAATATGTGGAGTTTTTATCAACAAAGGTATGTTAAGGCTACTCTTACTTCTTTTGGCATGATCAGAATGAAACAAACGTAAACGAACAATATCCATAACGGCTCCACTCTTAAATATGTTAGAGGTTGATATTCTTGACTTCTATATAATGATAGTGATCTTATCTTATGGCTTGTTGATTCTTCAATGTAAGTTATGTTGATGATGTTAGTTCTATAATGTTAATCGGAGGTGCAACGGCCTTGCGTCACTCCGCTAGACTCAGAGTGAATTAAAGGTAACTAAGCTTTACATTCATACCTCTTATTATAGTATTCATGTTCCCAGTATTCAGTCAGTTCAGTATTTAGACCTTATGCTATAATCTTCATGTTCCCAATATTCAGTTAGTTCAGTAATCATTCAGTTTAGTATTCATTTAGTTTAGTATTTATACATTTCAATATTCATTCAGTTTAGTATTCGTATCAGTTCGGTACTCAAATATCCGTTTTAGTTCAGTATTCCTATATCCATGACAGTCTAGTATTTATGTATTTGTTTCATGTTGTGCGCATTATGATGCCTGATGTGGCATTTGTTTATACTCTAGTTAGCAAGCAAGTATTTGAGAAATGTTGGGATAGTACTATTCACAAAGGAGGCTGCCGAAATTTTAGCAAAATTTCAGAGTTAGTCATAGTTCTAGCCATGACTTATCATTCGAGGATGAATAATCCCAAGGGGTAGATATTCTAACACATCATACCTTCGGGCTAAGGCTTGACCCATTGAATATGAATATAGGAGGTTGTTAAGAGTAGTTTACATCTTAAGAAAATCTACAACACAAAGGTTGGAAGTTATGCATTGGGCTATGTATTTCAAAGGACCTCGCACAAGGTCCATGTGAAGCCCATGGGTTTTCACTCTCTGGTTATGGCTAAAGTAATTTTCAATACTTAAAGATTATGTTTTGGAAGTAATATGAGTGTTAGGAAGTGGAATGGAATGAATTGGAAAATAATTGGAATGATTTGAGTGAAATTAGTAGCGAGCGTTGCAGCGATCAAACATTGACCACTGCGACTGTGCAAAAATCCCATAGGCAATCATGACCATCGCAGCGACCAAAGGTTGACCGCCTGCGACGGGCAACGGTGAAGCTAAAATATTAAGTACGAAAATTCAAAATTTTAAGAGCAGTTACACACTTTCTTTGGACGACTTTGAGAGAGAAAAATGACCCCCAAGTCCTAGCACAACGTTCCTCTCTTCCTCTCATCCTTTCATCCTCCTACATCAAGGTAAGATCATTCCTACGATTCTTAATTAGTTCTAGCATTAATATCAAGATTCTTAATAAGATTAAACCTTGGGAATTCATAGATTCTTGCTTTAGTCTTCATCTTGGACAAGAAACCCTAGAATCTGAAATTCAAGATTTGAATATCAAAAGGTATACCTTGATCATTTAATTGATTATAACTTTGTATTGATTATTATAGACTATAAGTTCATGAGATATGAGTTGATGGGTTTGATAGAAAAACATGAACCATTGTAGGATTTTGGATTATTGATTAAGGGTGTTGGTTATCTTATGAGTGATGAATAATGATATTGATTACATCTATATGGGATTGTAGAATCACCTAGAAGTGATAGAATAGGAATTGGGTGAAGAACCACCATTAATGAAGGTTGTGGAGCTTTATGCCCATCAAGTGTTTAATAAAATGCCTAGATGGCTAAATCATGATTATTGTTGGCAACATTGATTCTATTGATTTATAATGCTATAGATTAAAGTCGAATGAGAGAGACGAACGTTGTATTACGCTCAAGAGCAGGAAGTTAAGGTATGTGAGGCTAACTCTCTACGTGTGGGAACATTATTAATCATCCCCACACCTCGTTTATCAAAATCATTACTAATGACTTCAGATTTAGAGATTAAGTCCTAGTTCATGAAGAGTCTAAAACTTCTATCTTTTAAGAATATATCTTCTTACTTGTTCATAATTATCACTTCGAATATTGTGAACTCATTACGTAATCCGTATAGACTCGTGTTCGATATCCCATGAGTCTCAATTAGGATAATTCAGTTACTATGAACAATTAATGCTTCAAACTTCATAATCAGTTTATGAGTACATGTCTTAGTCTAGTTTTATTCAGTATTTCCAGTATCATATACTTCAGTATGATTCAATATTTCAGTATCATGTATTACAGTATGATTCTCAGTCCCTTATTTTATATCCTTGGATGTTTGACACATATATTGGGCTTGATGCCTTAGTTTATGCTTTATGAATCTTTGGGCCTGAGGCCATAATTATGTATACGTATACATAGGCCCGAGGCCGTAGTTGGTGCACTTATATTGGGCCAGAGTCCGTAGTTTATTATTTCAGTTAAACATGTGATTCTCCATTTCAGAACGTGAAGTATTCATATTCTTTACTTCTTTTGTTCACTTGAGTTATCAGTTATTAGTGATCAATTCAGTTTCAGTTTCACTTTTACTTTCGGTACATTATCTTTTTATTGATTTGGGATGCCCTTTCCCGAGCACCCCATAACTATTTATTTCCTTAAGTTGGTTTTACAAACTAGTGCAATTCAAATGTACTACGTCCCTTTTGTCCGGGGCCTGCATTTCACGGTGCAGGTAATGACTTTTAGGACGACGCATCTGCGTGCTAGGATCTCTGGTATCAGTTGAGTTGGTTAGCCCTAGTCTTTCGGGGACATATCATTTATTTTGCAATCTTTATAGTTATTATAGACATTCAGGTATGTCGGGGGCCTTGTCCCGAGTTTATCAGATTTTCATATTTTTCGTGTTAGCACTTCTACTATATTCAGACTTATTCAATATCTCCCTCACTTAATGATTATTCAATCAAACTTTTAGTACACCAACATATGTTAGTTGAATCTCTCTTTCAGTATGTTTTGATATCACATGTTGATTTAACCATCCAGTTGGTTCACTCGGTCACATGAAGCCAGACACCGAGTGCCTTGTTACATCCAGGCCATGATTCGGGGCATGACAACTCAACAACTCACTAACCTTCTATCCTAATCCTCGACCTCCAAATCTTCCTATCTACGATCATGTCCTCAGTCAGCTGAAGTTGTGCAATATCATGTATAATCACCTCCCCAAATTCTTATTCGGTCTCAAATAAAGAGATAAAGAAATCACAAAGAGATAACGAAATCAATAATTAAGATGTATGGATCTCCCTTAACAAGACTGAGAAATGGCATCGGAAGAGCACCATGTTATTGATTTTGGTCCATAGCAAAGGTGAGAACTTTCAGTGTGGGTGTGTTAAAATATATGAATTTTTCAATTTGAGTCACAATTTTCTTGATAAATTAAGATAGGACCTGTAAGAAAATCTAGTAGAGAATAAAGGAGTTATTTTGTTAACGTTCTCGCCCAGGAATAATTTGTTCCATCATACTCCATCCGTTCCATAATAAGTAATGTTTTAGGTTTTTAAAAAAAAAATAAATGATGCTTTAGGATTTCAAGAAAAAAATGATCTTATTCTTTTAAAGTTACCTTTATTTACATAATCAAGAATCATTAAATAACTTTTCTTTTATAGGCATTAATTAGGGATAAGTTAGTAAAGACACTCATAATTTTCTAGAAGCGAGCAATTTCTTAAGGGGTGTGCATAAGTCAAAAATACCACTTATTATGGAACGGAGGGAGTACTAAATTGTTCGTTGATTTGCTGTATTGGTTGCTAATTCCAAGATAAACCACGTGTCACACTTATCAAAAAATAAAATATTAAAAATTATTACACGTGTCACTATTCATAAAAGAAATGAGATAATAGCACAATTAGCTCCAATGGTCTATCGATTTAGTTCAAATAAACTGCAATCAATAAGCATCATTGCATAGTATTTCAAATTCCATGTACATTTGCATGAATTAATTGTTGGTTACTATTGTAAAGCAGTACGGGAAGTAATTAACTATTACAAGTGTTCGAAAGGATAAACTAATAGGCCAATGTTGATAACTGCCGCAAACTTGTTGTGTCTTGAATCTTGATAACCTGAAATCAAGAAATAACTAATCTGGATGGTTACAACGTTGTGTGCTGAGTCGAGTGATTGCACTCTGTCCTTAAGACAAGATTGCCCCGTATATATGCTTTTACGTTAGCGGGCAATAGTCTCCCAAGATAAAAAAACACTTTAATCTCAACGCTATAAAACAAATAGGTTGAGTCTGACGAAGAAAACAAATACGAATCGACTTGCTGAAGAAATGGAAAAAGAAGGAAGAGTTTATGTTTTCGTCCAACGTTTTGGACTGACTTTCTCTTCTATTTTGTCTCTGTGTATATGGTGTGTCTCTGTTGTGTATATCTTGTGTATATGTGTGTGTTTGCTCACTGTTTTGTGCTATTTTTCGTGTTTTTCTGTACGTCCAACACAATTGAGCCAAAAGCATCAATATATAGCATGAAGGAGGGACTCGTCAACTACCATAAACATGGTTGTGAATGGCATTAGTGAGGGTTGTTAATGGCATTAGAGAGGGCTGTTAATGGCCACTTAGAGAGGTTGATTTATGGTCATGAAGGAGGGTTGTTTATGGAGTAGTTAACAACCAAGTAATGGCTGGTTAATGCTCCAAAAAACAACCCACCCAAACGGTAGGCAGAAAGTTTCTGCCTACCGTCTTTCCCAAAATCAACTTTCCAGAAACTCTAGGGACCAAACTGTAAATATTAAGCAATTTGGGGTCCAAAAAGATAATATCAGAAAGTCCCCACAGCCCATGACCCACGACCAGAGACCCGAGACCCGAGCCCGGACCAAACGGGACGGGCGGGCTGTGGCGGCGCGCGTGTGGGCACATCTAGGTCCTCCCTCTTTTAAACACATGTGATACCCCTTAGGGTTCCAAACCCTTTACCACTTTAGAGACTTATAAAGAGAGCAATTCTTCATTTTCCCACCGATGTGGTAGATTTGTACCACACCATATTTCCATGCCTCAAACACCTTACTTCGTGGACCAATATATCTTTCATTTCTCAACGAAATTTGACGATTCTTGGCCCTATGGTCATCTACTCACTTAGTAGATTATGCATGTGAGAAGAGACAAAGCCTCCAACATGCGGAACACTAGTGTTTAATTCATTAAATATGGGTGGACGCACCTCCCCGCCAAAGGCAAATTTCCAACAATCCCCTCTATGAAAGAGAGATTATGGCGCACACACAAGGAGCCTACTTTCAGCAATCTTTCAGCGAAAAGATATTGCATCAGGAGAGATAGCTTCCGCTTTGAACCTTCCCTAGTTGAATACCACCGGACTTACTTACTGCGCGGTGAATGTGATGTCTTGAACCGTCAGTGTTTAGTGTAAGCCAAGACAATGATACCAACACAATAACTCTCCTTATTCATTTTCATTCTTATGGTTTTGTCCGTTGTGGCCGTGGACACACTTGGATTCTTAAGTGCGTTCATTTGAGGCGGCCTTCCTCGCACTTAAATAGGTGATCTCCTACAAGGTATCCTGTTATACCCCACTTTACGAGTGTTAGGAATCATTAAAAGTTTCCCCAACCTTAACCTCAACCGTTTGAGGATCGTTTAAAGTTTGGAAGCTTAACCTTTCCCCACCATGCAGGTAGCACTTTAACGTCTATCGCGGGAACAACTTTGGATTCATGTTTCCGTACAGAAATCATCATCCGAAGTGTTTCTTGCTTCCACTGAAACGCTCAACTGAACCTTTTGCAGCTTAGTTTTTCCATTGAACTAAATTCTTGGGATCTCCAATCAGTATGGTTGGGTTACCACCGCAATGGTTTGTATTTTTTGGGTTTTAAGCCCATTCCCCTAGACAGGAAGAACACTTGATCTCCGGGTAGTCCCTTAGTTAGTAAACAAAGAAGTGACACCCGTGATGATCAACTGCCATACGGTCTTATGTCTCCGATAGATTCTGACAGATATGTCCAGACGCCATCATCCGTGTCCTTCCTGAAGCCGATCGGCTAGCCACAGTGTATAACTGCTGAAGGCACGGGTTTCTCCCAATAAGGGACGTCCTCTAAGGAGTTGTGAAGTTACTCAACTTCTTTCATGCTTTGTATAAAGCGATAAACTCCGATTCCATCATGAATCGGCCGATGCATGTTTGCTTAGAGGATTCTCTAATACCCACCATACACATTTACTTGTGGCTTTGGTGTTCTTCAAATCTGATATCCTGTTTGCATCACTGTGTTCTCCCAGAACCGCTGGACATCCAGAATACCATGATCCGTAGATAAGCGAATATTTCAGATATCGTCATATCCGACTTAACGCCTTTTCCAAAATCACTTATTAAAATCATCAGTGAACCTTAGTTCAACTGATCTGCTTTGTAGGCCGATACCAGGTCGGTTGTAGTGTGTACAATACATTGAACTACACGTGACCTGTGCATATCGCCCATTGTCTATGGATGCACCATGATTCCAATCAGTTCTATGATTCATATCCATTAGTGGCTTCAACGAGACTACCAACTATCTCACAACTGAGTTTGGAGTTAGACCGGTCCGTTTGTTCAATAGGTAGTGGGTGATTTGGATTTTTGGGACTTGGAGGTGGTAGTACTTCTATACAATCGTAAATAGTTTCAATAAGTGATTTAGAACCGTCTATTTTAATAGTCGAATTTAATACAACACCAATAATATAAATAGTGGGAATAGGAATAAAATATTTTTTTATTTTGATAAACAATTTTTTAATAGCTGCCATATAAGCTAGTTTTTCATATATTCACTAAGTAATAAAAATATTCGAGCTATATAAAACAACATAGTTGAAATAGTAGGATAATATATACCGAAAAAATCTTTTGTTGTTTGAAAAAATTTCTCTAAAAATACAATAAGTTCAAAAAAAAATCCCCAATCGCTATCTACAACCATATCAGCTGGATTTTGATTATGAGAGTTAAAAAATAAAGTTATAGGTTTTCTATAGTCATAAGCAACAAGTAGTTGCTCGTATAAAGAATTACACCTAGTGGGTACTTCTTCTGGAATTTTTCTATAAGGTAGTTGGCAATCGTGACAAGTTTTTTTATATTCTTTTCTTCGTTGTATTCTATTATTTTTAAAAATAAAGTTTATAGCAAATTGTATTTTACTAAGAATGTCTTCAAAAAGTGATAGACCATCCTTTACAATTAAGTTATATATATGGCACACACATTTTATATGAAAATGATCTGAAAAATGTGGAGTTAAACTATTTTTTAAAATTATAATAGTCTAACTGTTAGAAGAAGCGTTATCTAATGTAATAGTCATAATTTTATCAGTTATTACGTAATAATCGCACACTTGATAAATATTTTCTGTAATAAAAGTACCAGTGTGCCTATCATCTATATATATATACGCAAAGATACGTTTTTGCATAGACCATTTATAATCTATCCAATGACAGGTTACCGTTAAATAATCATGGTTGTTAGTACTATGGCCTATATCATAAGTGATAGCCACTTTTCTATTAAAATGATATAATGAATAACGTAAATACTGTTGATATTCATGTGCGAATTTAAATACATCTCTCTTAACAGTTGATCTAGGAAAACCGTTAAAAGCAGGATTATACATATTTCTAATGTGATGAATAAAATCGGGAGATGAAGGAAATGAAAAAGGCAAACCCTCCACAATAACTAATTTTGCTATTGCTTTCCTATCTCTATATTTATTGTATTTAGGGCCTACAATTCCACTCGTCATAGAGTTAATTTGACCCTGTACTTGGTCCGGGACAGTATCAGTATGTGAACCTTGTCCCGATGGAGCGGACGTTTGCGCACCCAGTTTTGAAGCCTCGTATTGGGCATGCCTAGCCGGATGAGCCCTTGCTACCTGTCTCATTAAACCCTCTGTCCCACCGTGACCTTTTCCAGTTTAATATTTTAAAACATCTTTAGAAATTTTACATCTAGCTATTTGATTCTCTACGTCCCTATCAATAAAATGTTCATGCATCTGATTTTAATGGTCGTTTTGCGGGACCTCGTCTCATACTAGGGGGAATATGAGGCATTTCAGTTGAAGGTGCACTAGTGAATGTGTTGTCATCTACATTAGTGGGTGTATCATCTAGATCATCGTCTAAATTAAAGTCTTCTTGAGTTCCAGAAAATAGCTCATCGTCTAAATCTAATGGTATTGTAGGAAAATGTTCAGTATCAACAAAATCATCCTGTGTAGGAATAAGATTCTGTCTAGAAATAGGACCCTTGCCCTTGTTGCCCCTACTAGAAGAAGCATGACCCCTACCCGTAGCTCATCTACATTAGTGGGTGTCTCATTAAACCCCCCATCCCACCATGACCTTTTCCAGTTTAATATTTTAAAACATCTTTACAAATTTTACATCTAGCTATTTGATTCTCTATGTCCCTATCAAAAAATGTTCATGCATCTGATTTTAATGGTCGTTTTGCGGGACCTCGTCTCATACTAGGGGAAATATGAGGCATTTCAGTTGAAGGTGCACTAGTGAGTGTGTTGTCATCTACATTAGTGGGTGTATCATCTAAATCATCGTCTAAATTAAAGTCTTCTTGAGTTCCAGAAAATAGCTCATCGTCTAAATCTAATGGTATTGTAGGAAAATGTTCAGTATCAACAAAATCATCTTGCGTAGGAATAAGATTCTGTCTAGAAATAGGACCCTTGCCCTTGTTGCCCCTACTAGAAGAAGCATGACCCCTACCCGTAAGCATACATTTAAATCCTTCCATTATAAATATATTATACTTATACTAATAAATAATTAATGTAAATGAAATTAAGTGCGCTAAATAAAATAAATAGACAATAATAATTTAATAAAGGAACGAATATACCAAACGCCGATGTAACGTTGATGTGTATTCGAGAGGTTGAAAATTGAAACTTTGCTCGATGGAAGATCCGCAAGCTAGTTGCCAACTTCACTCCCAATTCCCAAATGAGTAAATAAAATTGAATATTTAGTAGACAATGTAGACTTGTAGAGAAATAGATTGTTGAGAAATTATAGAGATTGTTGGAAGATTTGTGAGAAAGATGAAGAGAAAATGAGGTATTTATAGTTGGAAAATTGGGTTAAAGTGGATATATAATAACTTATGGGTTAAAAATAAATATTAAGGGGGTAGGGGGTTGTGGGAGGGGGGAGGCCGAAAATGGTCGTTGCACAACGGCCAAAATGTAAAATGGTCGTTGGTGCAACGACTATTTTTGCAAAAGGGGAGCTTTCGGACGGGACCGGGATCGGGTGGTGACTGGCGGGCCTGGGGCGGGCCGGGACGGGTCAGGACGAGACATGGTTCGAGTCTCGATACCATTTTTTTAAAAGGTCGGGTTTGGGGCGGGATTGGGGCGGTGTCAGGGCGGGACCGGGCCGGCCCGTCCCACTGGCCAGCCTTAGTTTCATATACTTTGGGTTACTTTTGATTCCAACTATTGTGTCTATCTCTCTATCCTTTAATTTCTTGTTGTTTGTTTTCGTTTCCGCAATTTATATTGTATCATCGCGCATAACAACTTCATCAATGGTGTCCTCAAATGTAGCTTCACTATTAAGTTCAAGCATAAGATCAAGCATGCTACTAAGATTCAGAAAATACAAGGAAGATTTAACAACTTGCGAAAATGTATCACCTTCCTTTTTAAAACATTACTTCCCCACAAGTGTAAGATCATTTCTCAAGGGAAGTTCGCCACCATAGGGAAAAACGTCATCATTACATAATGGATTTCCATAGATCTTGTATCCTCCGAAAGTGGTTACATTTTCAATCACACAACACATCTTCTTCGATAGTCATATCATCACAATGACAGAGCAATCAATCAATGATGAAGAATTTGAACATGTAAGATCTTCATGACTATCTATAGGACACACATCACCACCACAATCTTCGGACTCATCACTTGACACAAAGACAATACCAAGAGACTCATTTTCACATTTATCAAATAAGGGAGGGGTATCACATTCATTCAAACCACAAGTCCTAACACTAGGTGGACACAAATCGACCTTGCAAGAAGAATCAATTTGGTCATCAAAAGGATTAACTAGTGTGTGAACACTCTTAATAAAGACACTTTCAATACATGACAAAGAATAATTAAGCCCACAAAAGACAAGATACTACTCACACTCACATCACAAACTTGTTCATTTAAAGCATTTGAAGTATTGAGTTTAGCCATTATACCTTGAAGTTCATACGAAGAATCTTCTTTGCATTGATCCCCCCATTGCAAGCTCATTTGACCAAGTGGAAAGACGGTCTTGGCCTCGATTCTCTCTTCCAAGCATGTGAGTTCCTTACGTGAAGACTCCTTTAGACATTCATTTTCATGAGTACCTACAAAAGTTTCTTCACAATAAGATGAAGAAGTAGAAAGGTTAGTTTGATTGTGTGGCAACTCTCTCATATCACTCCGCACATCCTTTTTTTCTTCCACACTTGAGTTGCCACTTTGCTCTCCCTTACTTCTCTCAATATTTTGTCTCTCAAGTTCATTAGACCTTTTGATTCCACACAAAGTCTTTTTCTTTTGCAACAATTGAAATGGTACGGTAGTCTTCTCTTCTTGTGAAAGGTCTTGAATGGTCTCACAATGAGCATTTTTCTTACCTTCCTTTGGCTTCTCCAATTTAGGGTTGCCCTTTGTTCTATTCCCTTTTATAGGTGGCTCGGGATAAAAGTTCTTCAATTCCCTTTTCAAGGTCTCCTAAGTCTCAATTGGAATTCCTATATCCTTCGCGCTCTTGATCATTTACTTCCAAACGTTCTAAAGGCTAAGTCCATATTCCTTTCTTGTGAGTAGTCGTAGCTAGCAAAGATTTCATCCATCATGAGTTCCCATTGGTAAAACTCTTCACCACAAGCTTCGATACACAAGATAGGCAATTTTGCATTGGGCTCCCGCACTCTCATACTTGGAGGTTTTCTCGGAGGTGTATGTGGAAATAGAAGTTTCCCACTTTCATCCACTACATACCTATGACAATCGCGCTCATAAGCAACTCCACGGTCTTCAAACCAAGAATATCCCAAAAACAAGTCACATGCTCCCGCAGAAAGTACTATACACCACACTTCCTCTTGATAGTTCCCATAAGAGAAGGATACATTCACCATATCGACCAAATATCCCCTTCGGCCAATATAAGGGTCTTCTTTCCTAGTGCAACATCATTCTAGCCGGAGTGCGGCTTGAGGATAAATATAGCAACCACGATGACGGTCATTAATTTCAAGGCAAAGTCCCCAATCATTATGTACTTTCACCAACATTGAATGCACTCTTCCGTTAGGCTCAATTCTCATGTTGCCCTTCGGTTGAGCTCTTTTCACAACACTTTGAGTAGTGTTGGAGGAATATGGTCTCATGTCACCATAATAAGATTCAAACTCCATGAAGAGGTACCTATTTAACACACTCAACAAAATAAGCAAACACGTTAAGTTAGTGAAAATAAATCTCACAATCACTCAAGTGTGCGCACCATGATTGCCTCACAAATTGTCTTGACCAATGGTTGTACCTCATTTAATCCAATTGTTCACAAGGGCTTTAATTTCTACTCTTATCCGGAATAGATTATTGTTCAACTCGATGAAGGAACAATTTGACTCAAACTAACGGACTTGAATCAAGAAGTTAACTACGAAGTAAAATGAGAAAAGAACGAAAAGAAATAGCACGAAATAAAATACAGACACAAGAACTAATTAACCTCAAGTAGGATCAAGTACTATAGTTTAATTAGTTTAGATGATCAAAGAAATGGAAAAGAAATTAAACTAAATGAGAATTGAAGTCAAGAATTATTCGGGCCTCACAGAACGCAAACCAGAACGTGTCTGCTAAATGCACCTTGTAGGTCACAATTTGGAAAGCCAACTTATAAATAACTTTTTGGAAATGCGACTCGCAAAATGTTTCTGCGGAATATGATTTATAAGTCACACTTCAGTAGTGCGACTTACCCTTTGAGTCACAAATCGATCCAAATTTTTTTTGTTGAGAGATCTGTGGTAGATGGGGCAATTGTGCGTCTCACAAATCCGATCTGCAGCTCACAGTTTTGGTCGCAAATGGCATCTGACACTTCAAAATTTCGGACGTGATTTCTTGCCTTGGGATCCGTGAACTCGACCCTTCCTGATATTTTCTGAACTTTGGATCCCTTTGGGCCCACTTGACCTAGAAATTACCCCTTTTAGGTCCTATAACACTTTTCCTCAAGTTCTCACCAAGGGTTTTGGATCAAACTTATACTTTTTGCTTTTTCTTCAACAAGAAGATATGAAGATTCTCAGGAACAGATGAACATTAAAAAAAATCAGATCATCAAATCAACTCAGAATGAGCCCAAATTTTAGATGTGGATTTCTCACAAGCTAGATAACATACCCCAATGCTTTTCAAGCTCAAACAACCACAAATTCTTCAAGACCCACTTTCTTGTTCTTCAAGTTCTTCAATCTCAACAATGGTGAATTTCAAATCAACTCCAAATGGCTTGAAACTTCGGATCTAGTCCAAACAAACACTTGGAAATAAAAAATCTAGTGTCCAAATCAACACGAAGCAAGGAGTGAATCTAATTTTGGAATTTTTGAAATTTGGATAGAATTTTTTTTTGTAGTAACAAAACCCAAGACAAAGATTGTTGGAACAACCATTTAGTCAAGCTCTGATACAAATTGATGCAATATCAAACATGGAAGATTAAATAAACAATAATAAATTGAAAGATAAATAGGTAGACACAATAAAATGGAATCAAAAGCAACCCAAAGTATATTAAACTATGGACCTCAATTGATTAACCAAGATAAGCATCTAACCTATGAGATAAATGTCAAGGGAATCAATGTCCCAAGCAACCCATCTTTCCCAAACAAGATTCAATCAATGGCTTCAACAAGCCCTCAAAAACTCAAACTCTCGAAGGAGTATCAAAATATCTCAATTCAACATAATCTCCATAATGAAATGACCTAAGCTTCCTATTTATAGTCTTAGGCTAAGTTATAACACAAAGGGTCCAAAAGTGACACTTCTCATTTACAAAAATTGTCATAAACGATGTTGCCTGATTCTACGGTCTGCTTGGCTCGAATTGCAGACCGCAGATCCACTCTGCGGCTCCTTTCGTGATCCGCATATTACTTTCTTGCCTCGTCTTCCGTGGCCTCTGTGCTCCATGTGCGGCTCGCAGATTCATTCTGCGAGACAAAGTGTGGCCCGCATGTGGTGTCTCTCCTCCCATTCTTTGCCTTGTGACCTTCCTATGCAATCATCCACACCAGAATCCTTGGGATTACACTGAAATATGCTTTCCGACGTCCATCCTCATGTGCAACCCTCATGAATCTTACTGAGCTCATGTTTTGAGGCAACTAGGATTGCATCATAAGAGTAGTTGGAGTTAGCACGATCTAATCAACCATTAATTTTTATAATATAATGGCTCTTATTTACTTCAAAAAAGTCCTTTCACTTTTCGACATGATTATTGAGAAGTGTTCATGGTATATTTTCCTATTAAAGATTTAACCAACAATTAATTTCATTAATAATGATAAAATAAATAAGTAACAAGTATAATATAATTGAAAGATGGTATTAACTCTTCCTCGACTAATATTATAAGCATGAGAATACCCTCGCTTGGATTCTTATATGGTATTAATGAACCTCTTCGAATGACTAATATTTTTTTATCTTGTTAGATCAAGAAGGACAATAGAATTAGATCTAATCTCTTCTAAGCTATGACAAGAATATGAAATTAGCTTCACAATAAATAAATTATTTCTCCTATTTTTATATAATTATTCATTAAGAAAAAGACCCAGTTAGAGATATTATGTTAAAATAATCGGATGATGTATATATATAAAAAGAGGTAATAATAGTACTTAGACAGATCATAAGTTGGTTCAACACCAAATATTGATGCTGGCATATAAAAGAACGAAATTACTTTCTGATTTTGGAGAAATCAACAACAAAGACCTACCCCTGTAATAAAAATTCAGAAAATAATAGTTTATATATACCTGTTATGAACACAAACTTGGCAGTTATTTTTATTTGGGGTATATCATAGAAACACACCTATATTATGGAGAAATTGCAAACTACACACCTAAACAATATCGGGCCAAAACTTATATTTTCCGTATCATTTACCCCCTTCACTAACTACCTGAGAAAAAGAATAAGTTAAAACACAGTATGTGCAATACACACTTCACCAAAATGAAGAAACTGGATATTAATGTAGGTATTGAAGATATTTGTGAAATTTCTGTGTGTATTCTTCATTCCATACGCAGTGTATATATACAAACGTTGAGCTGAAAATGAAATGTAACAACCTACCTACGTGTCTAGCTACAATTTGTAGAACAAAGAATAAAAGAATAACTAACTATTCTTATCAGTACATAGGATCTTATTTAATCGTAGGGCTGAGATTGTGTCCAACACTTATTGATCCAAAGGCTATTAACGTGCCACCTGTGCTTCTATAAGGTGTGGAAGATATACATCTTGTTTCAATCTCGATTTCATCCGCGTTCAACGCCCTCTTCTTCTTCAATGTTTCCTCTTGTGTTTCACCAATCAATTTAGAATCACTAACATCACCATGAATATTTTTAAATCTAACACCCCCTCAAGTTGGAGGGGAGAGAAGAGAGACCCAACTTGGAGATACTTTGAAAATGAGAAGGACATGACAAGGGTTTTGTAAAACTGCCAGCGAGCTGGGATGATGAAGGAACAAAATTTAGGGAGTTAAGCCAGCCTTGAATTATTGACAGACGAAGTGGCCGTCGGGTTTGACTTGCTTTGTTCATTCGTAGAAGATAGGATTGCGAGCAATATGCAAAGCGACTTAGCTATTGGAGTGGACCGGTATGGGGAGAGTCAGAGGAGTAGATAAATCAGTTAATAGACGATGATGCTAAGTCAATTTAGCGACGAGTCAGCGCATGGACCTGTACTCCGCTTCTACGGAGGAGAGTGAAATTGAGATCTGCTTTTTTAAGTTCCATGAGATTGGAAAACCACCAAGGCTGATAAAGAATCAACTAATCGATCTCCGTGAATAAACACACGAAGCCCAATCTGCAAATGCCAAAAGGGAAAGAGATGGATCTGAAGAAAAGAATAAACCATGGGCTGGAGATCTGCGCAAATATCAAACAACACACAGAGAGCGTTGGATAGGGAACTCTGGGGATTTTCATGAATTGGGATAGATGCTGAACAATGAATGAGAGATCTGGGCATGTGTGATTCAAATAATTGAGTTTTTTTATGAGTCTACAATAAGTAAAGGGATCAACAAACAACTCTCCTGTGTCGGTATATATCTTAAGAGAAGGATCCAAAGGAGATGGGGTTGTAGGAAGATGATTGCAGTTGTACTCAGATAAGAGATTAGTGATGAACTTCCTTTGACAAAAGAATTAGTACCTGAGGTTCACGAAGAACTTCCAAGCCAAAAAATAGTGTAAGTCACCAATATCCTTGATTTTGAATTCCTCATGTAAGAACTCTTTTAGAATACTAAGCTCAGATGGATTATCTCCTATTAAAATGATATCCACATAAACTGCTACTATAGAAATGGAACATTCATGTTGTTTGAAAAATAAAACTGTAATCATTCAAAGAAGAGGAAAACCCTTTGAAATTCAAAGTTGCAGTGAGATGAGTATACCATTCTCTATATGCTTGTTGTAATCCATAGAGAAATTTGTTTAGCTTAAGTACATGATTTTGACTGGGAGATGTCATACCAGGAGGATACTTCATGAATACCTCTTCTTGTAAATTGCCATGAAGAAAGGCATTATTGACATTTAAATGTATCAATGCCCATCCCCTTTTTATTGCAACATCCAACAAACACCTAATTGTAGTCATTTTGACCACATGAGAGTAAGTTTCATTAAAATCAACCCCTTCCCTTTGAGTGTCTCCTCTAACTATCAATTTAAGGCCCTCTTTCCAATAGGTAACTCAACTGTAGTGTAAGTGTCATTAGCTTCCAAAGATCAAATTCAGTTGTCATAGCCTGCTACCAACCAGGAGGGTGTTGGGCAGCTTGTGAAAAACTAATAGGTTCACTACTCTAGGAAGTGGAATTTAATACCTATTGATTGCAAGTAGAAAGAGAAGAGACGGGAAAATCATGAGGTGTAACAGGGGTAGAAAAACAAGAGGAGAGGTCAGTGATGACAACTGAATTGCATAAGTAATCAAACAAATACCTAGGAGGCTTGATAGTTCTGGTGGAAGATCTAACATGAATAGGAGGGGCAATGGGTGGTGGAGATGGAAGAACTGGAGATTGAGGAGGTATAAGAGATAGAAGAGGAGTAGCAGGATAATCATGATTATGGATTGGATCAATCAAAGGGTCTTGGTTATCTATGGGACAAGTAGAGTCTAGGGAAGAGATGTCAGAGATGATAGGTTCAAGACAATCAGAGTTAGGAGTTGAGGATGGAAAGATACGATGGGAAACAAGATTAGAGGAGAAGGAGAAAATAGACTCATGGAAATGAACATCCCTAGAAACAAAGATCTTTCTAGTGGATAGATCCAAGAGATTGTATCATTTTTGTCCCTGAGGGTACCCAATGAAGATGCAAGCTCTAGTTCTAGGTGGAGACTTTGATCTATTTTGAGGAGAAGTAGAAGCAAAACAAAAACACCCAAATGACCTTAGGAAGTCATATTTAGGAGGTTTACCAAAAGGTAACTCATAAGGAGTTTTCCTTTAAGAACAGATGAAGGAAATCTATTTATTAAGAAAGTGGCAGTGAGCAAACATTCCCCCAATAAGAAATGAGCAATTTGGATTGACGCAAAAGTTCCCTAAAAGTTTCCAAAAGGTGTCTATGTTTCCTCTAAACAATGCCATTTTGTTGAGGTGTTCCAATGCAAGAGGTTTGGTGAAGTATGCCTTGTGTTTTGAAGAATTCAGAGATGACAGTACCACTACCCAACTCTAGTGCATTATCAGACCTTATAATCTTTACTTTGTGATTGAATTGTCTTTCTACCATAGATAAAAAGTGTTTAAGCATGGGAAAGGCATTACTCTTTGTACTAAGTAAGTAATTCCAAGTACACCTACTAAATTCATCAACATTTGTGAGAAAATATTTGTATCCATCATGAGTAGGTGACTTATAAGGACCCCAAGTGTCAATGAAAATTAATTCAAAAAAGCATTTAGTCTTGATATAACTAGTAGGAAATGGTAGTTTGGACTATCTAGCCAAAGGGCAAATATCACAAGGACAATTAAGAACAGTAGATGATGAAAGGAAATTCATGTTTTTCATTGCAGAAATGGGTAAATTTCCCAATCTAATGTGCCACAACATTACATTGGAATTGGAATTTAAAGAATCTGAACTACTGAGTTTATTACATGCAGGAATTGAAAAATTGAAAAGTAATCCTAAGCTATTTTTAGAAGAACTTGAAAGCTGGAAACCGGTGACTATAGAACATAGATGTCATTTCTAGCTTGACCAAGAACCGAAGGGGTCTTCACTAAAAGGTGGTGCATAACATAGTGAGTAGAAGAAACAATAAGCACTTGGTAAAAATAACACAAGGTAGTGACCTTGCAACCATTTAACTCACTTTATTCTTTTATGATCAAACACTCCATTTTAAATATCCATGGATAACATCATCTAATAAAAATGTGATTGCCAACACAACCACTAAAAGAACAATTCATAAGCTCTTTAAATAATAAAGGGTCATTACTTAGATCAAAAGTATATTAATACCAAGAAAACATACCATATTTGCTCTTTCTAAACAACTTAACCTCACCATTGGATGTACCATGGTCAGGATATGTATCAAAAGTAATTTCCTTTAGAAGTTGCTTTGGATTAACCTGCAAAAAAGGATCTACAAAATACGATAAAGATATTGTGCAATTAGAAACATGTGAGCACTTATATGTTTCTACACTTGAGACACTATATTCTACATTTAGCTCAACTTCCTAATATATATGGCATCAAAAGCTTCATGTGTCTCATTATCTTTATTCAGAATTTCTTCATCTTTTCTCCCTTCATTAGAATCCGAAAGTGGACAAAAATGTGATGTAAACTCATATTTAATATCATCCCACAATGGGTTATCACACACTTTAAAATTGTGACCAATGAGACTGTCTTCTTCAAGTGAAGTTTCATCCTCAATTTTCTGCATGAAAGGAGATGTAAGACTAAAGCAAGAAAGAGTTAGTAGATTAACATATGAAGAAGATTCATCCTTTCTCAAGTTTCCTTGGATTTGTTCACTCAACTTATCTCGTCCCTCACTTTCATCACATTGAGAAAGATTGATCACATAAGAAGAATAGTCAAAAAGGTCATGTTCACTCCAAACCTGAGTAACATCTCCACTTGAAGATTTGACCTTGTCAAATTATGGTACAATTTCAGCTTCATTTGCATCTATAAATAGATCATGAACAAGGTCATACCACATGAGATCATGAATCTCAACTGTCTTCCACTTGATGTTGCTTCCATGGATGATCGGCCTTTTCACCTTTCAAATCCTCTTTTAAGCTAGATTTTCCCTTCAATTGTTGTTACAACTCTTCAATGGGTTCTTCGTCAATAACCTGCACATTTAGAGCACAAATACTAGAAAAAATGAGTTAATTGGTTAGAGCTTGAATGAGAATCTTTCCCACTTATGCACTCAATGCTTTTAATCTCTTCTTTTTCCTCATCTCTCATATGCACTTGTTAACTCTCTATCTTACCTATTGAACTCATTTCACTCAATTTTTTCCACTGAGTTCTACTTCTTGACAACTCACTCTTTTCACTCATCACTTCCTCTTCTTTTTCCTCTTTGAAGTTGTCAAGTTGCTCACCCTTACTTCTCTCTTTCTTTTGTCTCTCATCCTCACTTTTGTTTGGTGTAGAAAAGGCTTTCAATGCTATATCATTCATTTGTCTTCTTGGGAAAGGTATGTTACAATAAGTATCACAAGTTCCCATATACTTGCCATGAATCCCTCTTTTATCCCTTGGAGGACTTCTAACATCAACTCTAATTTTAGGCTTCCCACTCCTACTTTTGTTTCCCCTCTTGCACACCTTTTCCTTTTCAAACACCTCTATTGATCTCCTTACCCTTAATTGATCTTCTTGAACCAACATAGGTGCCAAAGACACAAGGGCAACTTTTTTTTCATCATTTCTCACCAAGGAATACCTATTATTTTCTTGATCATATGAAATTTTCCTATAGAGATACCATGTCTTTCCAAATAAGAAATGACATGTGAATAAAGGAACCACATCACACCAAACCTCATCCTTGTATCTCTCAATAGATAATGACACTAACACTCTCATCCACCCTCACTCCTTTTAGGGTATAGGGTGGAGTATGCTTAACACAAGATAAACCCACTTTTTCAATAAAGTAAGCACTAACTAAGTTGTGACAAACATTCTTGTAAATTTTAGTAGCACATACATTAGAGAATACTTACACTCTAGTTTGAAAAACTTTGTTAACTCTAGTAAGCTCAAGGCCTCTTCCCTAAACTTTATCTTACTGCAGTAGGTTTAGTCGGGCTCACACTCCCAACTTCAACATAATCAGCACATTCATCACCATAACTATCATCATTATCATAAGATTCATCACTACAAGAATCATCACAAATGTAGCTTTTACTCGAATCACAAATCTTATGTGATTCATCATAGGTTTGGCTAGTATTTGAGTCATCATAGCCACCATACTCTTCACAACAATCATTGTATGCCCTTCTGTCCTCGTTGTCTGATCCCCAATCATCTCCACTATAATTATCCATGCATCCACTCCAAATGCTTTCAAAATCTATAGAAGACATGCTTTAAAACAAGACAAAACTATTAGTAGTAAAGTGATCTCACATGCACTCCCTTACGTGTATCAGTCAAGTAATGGCTATTAACACTCGTGTTTCACACTATTAGGCTTTTATCCTCAAAGAATCTCACCACACTTGCCTTTTACCACTCAAGGCTACTCCTTGAAGTTCTTCAATGAATCAACAACTCAAACACTTCAAAGTAAGTTCCAAAGCTTGGTTTAAGAGTAGAGTTTATGTCAAACAAAGAAAAGGACAAGAAAAGCTATAATGGACTGGAAACAAAGAAATACACAACGAAAATAAAGATAAAGGCGCGGAACAAATTGGCAAAAAATAAAGAGAGGCACAAAATTACTAGAACACCGTAAAAGTATGAACGAATACTTAAAGTCTCTACCAAGAGAACAAATAGAAAACCAAGTATAGTGAATAAACAATTTCAAGGGAATATCTAGAACATATCAAATGAGCTTCAATCAAAAAGTGTTTCTACGACCTTTGTACTTCTACAAGTGACTTTTGAGTTTCTTGATGAGCAAAAGTCAATGAAGCTTTAAATCTAATGGGATTTTCAAGAGTAACAACCATAATAGATTTTCCAACAATTTAAAGTCAACAAATCACAAGATAAATCATTGAACAAATAAAGAACAAGTCAAGATAAGTAGAAGTTATTGTTCACCTGCGCAAATTTGTTTCGACTTTTTTTTTTTTACTGTTCATGCAACAATAATTTTTTTAAAATTTTTTTCAGATTTGTTTTGATTTTTTAGCATTCAAATTAATATATCGGGTGAGTATAAGAATACTTAATCATCCAAAGCTCTGATACCACTTGATAACATCACAGATTGTGAAAGACTTTAGAGTTAGAAGACTGAAAGAGGGAATGATTGATTCTTGGAAGAGAAGAACACAAGTTCAAGTATTTGATACTTGAAACCTTGCTTAATAGAAAAAGAAGCAGTTGAATCAATTACGAAGAAGAAGAATAAGAAAATGAGGGAGGGAACTCAAATAAGGAATCTTATCATTGAAGAATTCGAGCTATGGTTCAAAGTATAAAAAACCGCATAACCCAAAAGAGAACCTCAAAGGTATCCACAAGCCACAAAGCTAATAATATTAATATTCATCAAACTTAGTTATAATGAAAAAGTAAATACCCCTTTATATAGGTGCCTAGAAGGGGTCTGCCAACACTTGGTCAAACTAAAATAAATAAGGTGCAACTTCCTAGGTGCATAGAAGACTAAAAACCTAAAATTTTCTAGGTGTATTGAAGATAAAAAACACTTCGACCAATGCAAGTCAACATAGATTAAAACAACTCATAAATGTAGATTCTAGAAACAAATTTGGGGCAGATTTGAGCTGCTGTATTTTTCCCTTTTTTCGGGCAGATTTAGGCCTCATTCCATCTTATCTTGGACTTTAATTTGGGCCTCCAAATAGGTGTAAGATTTGAGCAAAATATATTTATTAGGATGGAGCTCTTCTTCCATCACAAGACACTTTTAATTGCTAATTGTTACCCATTGAGTTCCTCTTCCATCATCTACATTTGCACCTCACAATCGCCAATCACAAAACCCCATGACACTTCGCCATATCACTTAGTCAAATCCCGTAAACTTCCTTCTTCAAGCGTACTTAACAATTATGCTCTATTTGAAATAATGCAAGATAATGCCACCATAATTCATATGTGATTCAAGTAATCCCCTTGCTTCGAATTCAAATCTTTTCCTTTTCTAAAGGTGTACCTTCCGCCTTCTTATTCAAGGTCCAACATGCCTTTATCTTAATACTTTAGTCTTCCATATCACATCCGCCGCTATCGGCTAAGAATCACTCAAACCCACTCGAAAGTGTACCGAAATACCCTAAATCTTGCAAAATAGCTAGGCCGATTCTTGAGTTAATAGTAAGCCACAAACTCGAACAACCGAAATTTTTTCCTTGCCTCACTCGAATCTCAAAACTGGATACTTATCTAAATCAAGTGCATCATATGAACAAACCTTCATGAAGCCTTTCCACCAGAAGGTACCAACCAACCTCTATTACTTCAATAAGGATATTCTATTATTGCTGATGTAATATTCCAAACCAGCACTGCAATGGTCCATAACCTACAGGGTGATCATACTTACCATTTACAAAATTCTACTAACATTCTCATACAGTTCCTTACTAGTATCCTTGCTAAAGATCCCTTAACTGAAGAATCATTCTTTTACCTTGGCTTACAAGTCCACCAATCAAATATCAATACACAAAGTACCATAATGAATTCACTTATCTTGGTTTCAACTGGTATAATTGATCCGTACTTCAAATTTCTGAAATGTACTTCAAAACTCAAGTTAGTTAACATCTACCATTGATCTACTACCACTTTAAATTTCCTTATTGACTGACTCCTCACTCAATGGTCCTTAAATGATGCTTGCCCAATAAGAACTATCTCTTGCCTTGTCTCGCCAAACTAGAATGTCTCCAACAAGTTATGTGGTTATCCTCCTCATTTTGTCAATTCCAAAAAATTGCATCACTATCAATTGTGAAAACTTGCGTAGCCCTAAGCAACAAGTAGAATGCCCACAACCCTTATCTAAAATTAAGTGTAACCACCGATAACTCCTTAAGTAATAAATCTTCACACTTGTCCATAGCTAGAGTCATTCTCATTTGTCGATCACCGCACTCCTGGTAGTTTACAACATAGTCAAAATATCTACCAATCTGTCACTCCCCAAGTTTGAATGAGATGGGCCATGCTCTATATGAAACTACTATGTATTGTAACAAACTACATGTCATAGCTTGAAGAATAAATTAGAGACACAATGACTTATGTGTACATATATGTGACCATTGTCCCATGGCATGTAAATGATTACAAATGACCCACTAACACTGTCTATGAAGCCTCTATGAATATTTACTACTGAAAAACTCTTACAAGTGCCGGGATAGGGCTCTGAGCTACCCATAATCTATAACTTTAATGCAATCACTAGATCTGACTCAACTCTAGATGGAATTGGAGCTTGTAACTCTTTCACTGATCATCTGCACTAACTAGCTAACAAGTTTGCCAACCTGTATAACTGGACCTGCAATGTGAAATATAACAAATGCAGCATCCCCGACAAAAAAGATGAAATTGTAGAAAATTTGTACCGAATACGTAAGGTAGAATGAAATAATCATATGAAAGAACATTAAGTGTAAATAGAGATAAGGGAAGAATCAACATGAAACTTTGAATTGCCACTGAGGGCCATGATATGCAATACAATATATACGCGTATATAATGCCATCATAAATCATCAATCCGCTCTTTAGGGACATATCATATCATATCAAGCCTCTCTTTGGGGCTAACATCATCGTCATAACCAACTGATCAGTGGTCACATATATAACGTTCTTGTCATCATACATATATATATATACATGCGTGAGGATCATAAGGAACATTCTGAGCTTGTCGGAGTGACGTAAGGTTGTTATATCTCCAGTTATCGTTATGGGTCTTAACATATCATTATCCATTTCAACATGAGTCAATAAGACAAGATATACATGAATCAATAAACCTTTACAATTGAATGGAGGACATAGAGATTTCTAACTTTTACAGTAGAGTAACTTTGGACATACATTCATTTACGTTATGTTTACATTCAGGTTATGCCAAAAGAAGGAAAGGATAGCCTTAACATAGTTACTACCTTTATGATTTATTGAAGTTGTGAAGTTATAGACACATTTGCCTTGATGCATGAAGTATAAGCTCTTACGAAGGGGAGTCTAACGTCATCGACAACTCAAGAAACTCTGTGTAGAGAGGGAAAATCTGATAGGACTTTATGTCATTGGGTACGATAGGGACATACCTACTATTCTACGATTTTATTATGATACTTTCAGAAACCATTCTCCAATCTCGCGGACCATCTTAGGTTGGAAAGACTATGATCGTTGATGTCAATGCGGTTTATCTTAAAAAATCTCTATACCCTAATATTGGAAATCTAGATGCTTATGACATATTTCCTCTTACGTTACACTCTACAACCCCTTAACGATTATTTGAACACTAACCGACATCACGTGATAGGGACATCATCTAATATGACTTAGATCTTGCTACTTGCGAGATGTACATACACACTTACTTTTACTATACTCTTTATTGATACTTTCCAAACATGTACTCTAAATCTCTATAACGTCTTACCCTCATAAAGACGATAACGTTCATAAAAATTCTATTTACCTTAAGTATGCATCTACATCCCGAGTCTAGTCACATACAAATTATCAACATCGTGTTCACCTTAACTAACAATCTCCAAACCCTTAATGGTACCTACAACCTGATATACGTTTTACCTTAAGTAGTAATCTATCACCTGCTAGCAATCCTCAGAAACCCATAACATAACTTACCTCGTGGTGGGATATTATAATCCAATAATGATAATATGTACTCTATCGATATGATTCACCTTAACTAACGATCTGCAATCCATTAATGATATTTAGAACCCATACATCTAATTTATCATCACTAGGACTTACAAGAACACTTTACAACCAGTAGAGACAACACAAATACCATATTCCCAATTCACCTTACCTTGTGTTCTACACCCGTAATGGTCACGTAGACGTTGGTTGTAGGATATCATTCATATTAAGTCACATTCTATAGTCCAATACATGTATCCCATAACCATCAAGTATCATACTTTAGCCATAAATCTATAACTCTTCAACTAACATTTGGAAGCCGTAATACAATTCATCCTAATCATCATCCACTAACTAATGGTCGTCACTCTGTGGAAATCCCTTGAGGGTACCACTATGGCTCATACTTACTCTCTAGTAGGAATGTGGGGCTGCCAATACACTTATAAAACTCGACTCGTTGTGGAATGCCAAATAGGTGATACATGAATGATACGATATCAGGGAGCACAAATCACTCAAACACCTTCATCCGAGAACAAGCTAATGAACTCCAAGATTTACAAGCTATGATGATACAAAAAGAGGTTTTGGAGACCCTTGAGGGTCTACATATGGGAGAATATGTCATTTGGATGATCTCTTTGAGTGAAGAGGTGATCAGGATCAATGTAGACACATCATGCGACAGCTATATGAGTTGCAAGAGTGTCCTGAGACACATCCTATGAGATGAACAAGCCACAAGACATGACTGGCAGGCAAGCACATCCTGTGACACATCTTGCAAGTCTCAGGAATGTCCTGCGATTCTTCATGTAGTTTGTGTGAGTTGCACGACATGCCTGAAAAGGCTGGACGGATAACATTTGGCTACTTTTGTAATTTGAGGCTATGGTCACTTTTGGGCCTAATTGTAATAAAGCCTAATAATATAAATAGTAGTTCTCACGGCTTAGATATGGGACTTTTGATGATTGATGAATTGAGAATAAATCTCTTGTTAGCTACTTTGTAGTGTTAGCTAAATTAGTGTTAGAATATAGAGTGATAGCACAATTAGGGTGGATTCCTTGGTCGCCTATTGAACTTGTTCATGATTCTCACATGAGATCACTCACTTGTGGAATCATCTTCATAGCATAGATACTTTTATGGATTAATCTTTAGGAGGTCTTTGGTTTGATATACCTTTGGTTTCCTATTAATTTCTATATTTGTGTCTTTCTTTCTATCTTGGTTGTCGTTTGATTTGGTTTATTTCATTGAGGTCTATACTTTCATATAGTTTAGGTTGTTTTGAATTCCATTGATTGTATAAATCTTCTATCTTTCAATTTCGCGTATCGAATCCTAGAGTTTCCCTTCAAGAATTGTATCATTTGGTATCAGAGCTTAAGCTAGAGTTTTGTTTCTACAATTCTCAATCGTAGGTTCTTGTTATTTGAAAAATTACAAAAATATGAAAATTACAAAAATCCATAAAAAAAAATTAAGTTGTTGTTTGATTAGAGTGTTCTTATTGATAGATTTGAACTCATAGATGATGAATCTATCACATATCATTGTTTCAAGTGATTTGGGGCTGATTTGAGCAAAAACACCATTGGAGGACCTTCAACCTTGAAGAACACCAATTAGGTCTACTTGAATTAGTGTTCTATTGACTTCAAAAATTATTGGGCTTTGTTATCCTTGTTGAGAGGAAGCTAGATCTGAAATTTGAGCCAAATTGGAGTTGATTTGATACTAGTTAGAAATTTGAAGTGTCTACAAAGTTCATCAAGTTCTTGTGAAGAAGAAAGTCGAAAAAAAGTGGTGTTTGATCTAAAAATCTTAAGGCAAAAGTTGGAAAAGTTTTTTGGGTCCCGAAAATAGCAAATATCTGAGAAAAGTGGGCCTAAGTCAGTAAAAGTGCAGATAATAATCAAAAGTGGTCAGCCAAACGAATCCCAAGAAAGAATCTACGTCATTTGTTGGTTGTGTTGCACTTCATGTGAGTCGCGAGATTGGTCGTAGGAACGTCGTGCGAGTTGCGCTCCTATCACGTGACTTGACAAAAACATTGGAAACTCAGTTTTACATCCTAAGAGTCGGAGGAATCCATTACAGGATCATTCAGCGAGTTGCAGGAACTGCACCTGTACCTCGAGATGTACAATTCAGGTTGTGTGATTCCAATTTCATTCCGAATCCATTCCTTTTCACTTCTTTGATTCTCTAAACTATTTAACAAGTAGTTGATCTTATTTGATTGTTAATTAGTTATTGAGTCCCATTTTCATTTTGTGCTAATTCTTCTTAAGTTTTTCCTTTTTATTTCGTTGAATATCTTTGGCTCCATCCGTTAGCTTATTGAGTCATCCGTCTTTAGATTTGACAAGAATCTATTCCTCCACATAGGCTAAGTGACCTTGTGAATTGATTGGACAAAATTCTTTACCAACCTTGAAAAACACTAGAGTGTGGTGAGTTGAGTGAAAACTCTAGAGTATGGTGAGTAAAGTGCAAATACAAGCAACGTGAGGAACATTACTTCTAATGTGTTTGTTGAGTTTTTGCAGGTACCATCACTAACGTCGGAGGTCGATCTCTTAATAGAGAGGACCTGATTCCCTCACACTTAGGGAATTGACTAGGATGAGAATG
The DNA here is from genome assembly GCA_034509755.1 of Anisodus tanguticus. Lineage (NCBI taxonomy): Eukaryota > Viridiplantae > Streptophyta > Magnoliopsida > Solanales > Solanaceae > Anisodus > Anisodus tanguticus. The sequence goes on from CM067549.1 coordinate 35,653,086, forward strand.
AAGATGAGTGGAATGAAGGAGCAAATGGGTGAGATGAAGGAGAGAACGGGAAATATTGCATCTAGGTTTGGAAATGTTAAACATACAAGTCAAAAGGGAACTCCGCAATCTAAAGTGGGAAGAGAGTTGAGCTACGAACCAACTATGTCATCAACTTTTACACCATAACAAGTATGTCCATTATACTTTCCTCAACCTTCCCAACACACCCAACAACCTACTTTCCCAAACACCAACGTTCAAACAAATGTGAGGCGAACCAATCCTCATACCAACCCCAACTTCTATCGACCATTCCAAGGTGAGTCACCACCAATAGTAAAACCACATGTAGCTCCACAAAATGTTTAACAAGTACCCCCATATGTACCACCACAACAATTTCAACCCAAATTATACCAAACCCATTCCCAAAAACCCTTCTATGATGTCATGGTTGAAGAAGTTACTCAAGAAAAATGGTGGAATGGACCATGTCTTACATGGAGGTTTTGTCAATTAAGATATCGGAAGGCAAAGAGGTATTGGAAGATACCATGTGCATGAAGATCGGGATAGGTTGCAAGATTATGTATATAAAGGGGAACCCTCATCAACTTGGGAAACACCCGAGACCATTACTCACGCTTCCCAAACCAAGGATGATTGTCAAGCAGAGGGAGGTAACAATGTAAAATCTAACTTCCCTCACCCTTCTATTACTCAATGTCATAAATGTCAAGGTAATGGGCATATTGCAATATAATGCCCCAATCGGAATCAATTGACCTAATAGATACAACATCAATGATGATAAAAAGTGTGGTGTTGGAAGTAAGGGTGAAGAATCAAGGGATAAACATGAGGAAGAACCCTTGAACGATGATGAAGAGCGATTGGAGGAAATAACAAACTTGACTTGTATATTACAAGGGATTATGGATGATAAGACTAGGGAGGTATTTGACCAATGGGAAAATCTATTTCATGCTAGGTGCAATATAATGGATAAGATGTGCTCCTTATTGATGGTAGGAGTTGCACAAATGTGGTGAGCACTACTTTGGTTCAACATATGAAGTTTTCCACAACAAACCATCCTACTCTGTATAAACTCCAATGGTTCAATGAATGTGGTGAAGTGAAGGTTTCCAAGCAGGTAAGCGTCAGATTTAGCATTGGCAAGTACCAGATGAGGTGGTGTGTGATGTGGTGCCAATGCATGCATATCATATGTTGATTGGGAGGCCTTGGAAATTTGATATGGGTACACAACAAGATGGGAGGAGTAACAAGTACTCATTTGTATTTAAGGGTCTAAAGTATATCCTCATCCCATTAACACCCTATCAAGTAATTGAAGACTAGAATTATGAGGGAGCTTCAGGAGTGAGCTCAAAGGGAGAAAATTGATAAACAAGAGAGGGAGGTTATACATGCTCAAAAGATCCAAAGGGGAGTTCATGAGGAATCTAAGACTTGTGCACCTATTAAAATGAGTGACCTCTTGAAAAGGGTTGATACTAACCAAGATACTAGCATTTTGCCTAGTATAGTCTATTCTCTTTTGCAGGCACACAATGAAATGATCCCTGAGGAGATAACAAATAGAAAGTCTTGTCTCCAAGGTTTGAATGTCTCTTCTTTCTTTTATGTGGGCACATGTATTGTAATGTCATTGATGAGAGAGTTCCTACACTAGTTTATCCTATTGATGACCTAATTGATTCTTCTTGCAAGATCAATTTGTGTCCACCTAGTGTTGGCACTTGTGATTTGAATGATAGTACATTATAATGTGATACATATGATCAATTTGAGTGTATTATTAATCTACTAATCGAGGTAACTTGTGATGTGCTTAATAAACCTCCGATTAGTGATGATGTGAATGTAGTTGATCATTTGAATGAGTGTGACACCCCAGCATTATGTGACATATGTGAAAATGAATCTCTTGGTCTTGTCCTTATGTCAAGTGATGGGTTCCAATGATGTGGTGGAGATGTGTGTCATGTAAATCCTCATGTGAAGGAATGTTTTGAAAAGGAAAGTGATGTTTGTTTCCAAATTGCTACTTCCTCCTTGGGTGTTCCAAATCCTTGTAGTATGATTTCTTGTGTCCTTGAACCTAATAGAAATGCTACATGTAAGATCACCATAGATGAAGTTATTTTAAGTGACATTTCTTTACTACTTGTTTGCTAATGATGACACTCATGCTTGTATTGAGGGTGCATTTCATGGGACATATAGTTGTTTTGAGAGTGGATGTCTTGTTGATTTTTCCAAAACCAAGGTTAGTAGTGTTTTTGCAATATCTTGTGGCTATACCCTAGTAAAACTACTAGATTCCTTGACATGCATGTTTATGAGTGTCCCTAAAGGCTATGCCTACCCTTTTGACCCTAGAGATATATTAAACTTGTGTGATTGGTGTTATGTGAGAAATGAGAATCGAATATGCTTTATATTTTCTAGAACCAATATAGTATCACATGCTTATCATTTTGAATCTATTGGTCTCTTCGCCTTATCCTTGTTTCATGATATTGGGAGGACTCACCTTCTTGATGCCTCCTATGTGGGAAATTTTGCCATAGTGTTTATTGATGCATGGCTATATCACAAATTTGTGCATCCTTGGCAAGCTAATGATGTTATTATTGATTGTGCTAACCCTCATTTTGTGGACTATGTTTTTGTATATATCTCCTTAGTTTTTGCAAGGTTCGAATTCAGGATGAATCCTTTTCAAGAAGGCGATGATGATACGATATCGGGGAGCATAAATCACTTAAAACCTTTATCCGAGAACAAGCCAAGGAACTCAATGCTTTACAAGATATGATGATACAAAGAGAGGCTTTGGAGACCCTTGAGGGTCCACATAAGAGAGCATACTTCATTTGAATGATCGCTTGGAGTGAAGAGGAGATTGGGATAAATGCAGACACATCATGTGGCAGCTCTGCGAGTCGCACGAGTGTCCTGGACATATCTTGCGAGATGAACAAACCACATGAAATGATTGACAGGCAAGCACATCCTATGACACATCCTGTGAGTCGCAGGAGTGTCCAGCGATCCTTCATGTAGTTTGTGCGAGTCACACGAAATGCCTGAAAGGGCTGGACGGATGACATTTGGTTACTTTTGCAATTTAAGGCTATGGTCACTTTTGGGCCTAGTTGTAATAAAGATTAATACTGTAAATAGTAGTTCTCAAGGTTTATATAGGGGACTTTTGATGAATTGAGAGTAAATCTCTTGTTAGCTACTTTGTAGTGTTAGCTTGGTGATAGATCGATTAGTGTTAGATTACAGAGTGATAGCACAATTAGGGTAGATTCTTTGGTTGTCTATTGAAATTGTTCATGATTCTTACATGAGATCACTCACTTGTGGAATCATCTTTATAGCATAGTTATTTTTGTGTATTAATCTTTAGGAGGTCTTTGGATTGATATACCTTTGGTTGCCTATTGATTTCTATATTTCTGTCTTGCTTTCTATCTTGGTTGTTGCTTGATTTGGATTATTTCATTGAGGTCTAGACTTTCATATAGTTTAGGTTGCTTTGAATGCCATTGATTGTATCAATCTTCTTTCTTTCAATTCCGCATATCGAATCCTAGAGTTTCCCCTTTAGGAATCATATCAATGAAGCTATTAAGCACACAAGTAGAATAACATTTCTAATCATCATTACGCTACTGGGGTTCTTACGAGGAAGCCGATGTGGCTCATATACACTTTTTGGAAAAAGTACATGACTTCTAATAGACATATGTAGCTCGTATTGTTGAGGTGACGTCAAATAGGAAGAATTTAAAGTTGTCAAGGTACATGAAAGGAGCATCTCTAGAATTCGGTCTTGGAATCATACTCTATAGATTTCTAATGTAGTCCCACCAGTTCACATATGGCCTTAATGTTTTAAAAGTGGGTAAAATTTGGCCTTCTTCCATTAACCTCATCCGTTTTAGCCAAAATGGCATGCCAACTTACCACAACAACCCTTCGAAGGCATGATTCTGCAGAAAATTAGGTCAATCTCTAACCTAGGTCCGGATTGGCCTCAGATGTTAGCAAGATCTTACCAATTCAGTTCATGATTATTGCAGTTATATGCACGAAAAATGAATAGAGCCCATTCACATATGTTTCCACCGTAATTGTTTGAAATATACTTGTCACTATTTGTCCTTTTTGAGGAACTAGTTTCTCTGCACGTGCGTTGCATGTATATGCTAAACTATATAGTATAAGATTTTGCAAAATAATTTTAGCTCTTAAATAGAAGTTTGAGTAAATAATATTACACGGTAGAAAAAAAATACAAAATTTTATGAATGATAAAAGTGAAAACATTGATCATCATATGATGACTTATTTGACAAATTCAAGATGATAGATCCCTCTTAAAGAAACAATTGCATGATCATACTTATCTTTAAAGATTATGAATTTCATAAATTACATTATACTTATAAAATATATTAAATGAACATTTTTCATGGAAATTAGTCTAATAATTTACCTTTTATTTGTAAATATTATCTCTCTTCTCCATCTTCAACCTTCTCCAATAAATGATTTTATTGTTACTAACATGCAAACTACATTTTCAAGTATGAGATTAAATTAGTGATAAATATCAAATAATTAAAATAAGACAACTCATAAATTTCTATAAAAATGTCACGACCCCTTTTCGAGACTGTGGTGGCACCTACGTAAACCCACTGGTAGGCGAACCACTCTCAATCAATCACATGATATAATATCAATAAAATCGGAAATATAAAAGAATACTATATAATTTGTCCCATGGTATAAATGCAGAATCAATAAGTTTGAACATCAAGCAACATCCCCCAAGATCTAGTCTGTGAATACAAGAGCTCTACAACATGATACAAGTCTGAAAGTCAAAGGCAACATGGTGCCAAAATTGAATACATAAACTGAAATGGTCTAACATGTCTCTCAAATGTAGTTAAAGATAGAATAAAGATAGAACATACAAGGGCATGCTGAAGGTAGCATTCTCACCCTGAATGCTAGAGATCGCCCACACGGACTCATCCACGTTGTCCTGTACTGGTAGAAGGCACTGAATCTGCACCAGAAATGATGCAACAAGTGTAGTATGAGTAACAATGTACCCCCTTAAGTATCATAGGTCGACAACGATCCCACCTATTTCATTCTTCTATGAAGTCGTCTAACTCTAACTATAAGCTACACGCCTCGAACTCGTATAAAGATTCTTCCTATAGGGCCTCCTTTAACCTTTTGTTAGCGACCCTTAAACGGGTTCCAACTGTGTTTTTTTATTTCATATTTATTCATTTCTCTCAGTCTTACGAGGATAAAAACACATGATTCGAGAAAAGTTTTGAAAAAAATCTATGCTTTTTGAAGGTGAAGTTTGAAAATAGAACAATTCCTTTTGTCGTGTATCCTCGATTAACCGTGGAATTAGCATTGGTTTTAGAGAAATAGGAAGGGTTCCCAGTTACCAAAGACGCGTCCGCGAGCGCTTTCCCTATGGGAGCAGTTTGTGCAACCATTTTGGTGCTCGCCTTATGGTTCTCAGTCCTCTTTCACCAAAATGCCTTTTAAAAAGATTTTCCCGCATCAGAACAAGACCCACCATACTAGATTTAACCAATTCCGGTGCGGAAGATTCGTAAAAAGAGATAAGTATCAAGTTGACACCAAATAGTCATATTCTAACAGTTTAAATATCCAAGTAAGATCACATTGTTCACAGTATATTTCATAGATTTCACAATTCCCTTCTTAAATAAGATTTCATAATCACCTCGATCATCAAAGTTCAGAAGAGTTCAATAACAGCAATTCGAGTATCATTGAGTAAGTAACATGCTTCCTTATTCCAGAAATTCAATCAAGTCCTCAATAATCAACTCAACACTTGTTTCATTGATAGATAATCCATGAATGATATGTGTATGATATATTATGAATGCAATGCAAATACAGGTACCTTGATCATTCAGTATACAGGCACTCAAGTTTTTATTATGAGACGCACACCAATAGGGACTTGCGAAGTCCATATACTCCTCCAGAATTTCCCATCGGAGACCGACTCTTGGCTAAATAGAATCATGTTGCAAGCGTGAAATCCGTCACCTCGAATATCATCACCATCATCACCTCAGTGTTGCCATGATCTTATAACTAATCACATTTCCAGTCTCTTAACCCACAACATTCCATACCACTCTCATATCAATATCTCATAACCATGAGTGTATGAATGCAAATGACAGTATATGGCAAGAAATCATGATGTAATGAGATGCAACCAAGTATAGAGATGAATATCACATGCTTTCAAGAATTTAACAACATAACAGTCCAAGTACAAATCAAGATATCATATCGGAAGCAGGTGTGATGAATAAACAAATAATAGCAAATATAGTGACAAGCCCACATATGGCGACAAGCCCAAATAAATCAGCAGTCGGACCCAGCACAAAACTGATTCCCCAAATCACCTATCAACACAGTTCAACACCAGTACCCACTCAACCGTTCATCACAACCGGTTGAGTGGGACCCTCAAACGCGCCAAATACCCCTCAATATTTATAACTAATTACGCACTTCTGTCGAAGTTTGTGAAAGTAAACCGTAGCCTACCTCTGGGCTGAACAAGAGCGCTAACAATTCAAGCCTGATGATCGCCTTTCCCTTCCGATGCGCCTCATGATAATCGAAGTCTAATCACACATATACTATTCGCTAATGAAGCGCTTACTCAACATACAAGAATATAATCCTTAACAAAACAAGACTTTAAATACCAACCCCGGGCTCACATCACCAAGACTCAAACTTTATTATCCAAAAATCAAGAACATATACTAGGTAATCATATCCTTAAGTTAATTAGAAAACCATACACATTTGAGCCTTCAATTGAATAATATACAAAAAGCCCCAATTCGGAACCCTAGATTTTCCTCCCAATTGCAATAGATTTCTATATTCAAATTAAGCTCTACAACATGATAATCTAGCAATTTCCATCATTAATTCATAATAATCAAGTAATTTAATCCATCAATACCCTTTAAAACCCATGATTTAACTCTATTAATCTCATAAGAACTTACAATTCATCTTCCCCAACTTATAAACATACTATATCACCATTAAAGGACTAAGAATAATAAAATGAAATTACAAGGGAAGGAAACCTTTACCTCAAGGATGAAATCACTCTTAATCTTCAGAAAACACTCCCTTGGAGGCTCTAGGTTCGAGGATATCTATTTTGGAAAATAAATCTGACTAGGGAACTAAATAGGACACCTAATATAATGATCCTGCACCAGCGGAATCCACTCTACTGGAGCGGATCTGCTGCCACGAACCATTACCTCGCTGAGGTTGTGTCACTTAACATCATGCCTCAACACCATAGAGTTCCCGGCCCCACTGAGGCAGACTCTCCCCTACAGACAATCCCTCCTCCAATGAGGAAATTCATAAATTTCCAACCCCGTTTCTGTGAGCCAACCTCCTGCCTGATGCATTCTAAGTTACCTTAAAATCGCATGAGTAGAGTCAAGACCATGAACTCCAAGCTTCATGAGGGCTGCACATGAAGATGGACATCTGAGAGCATACTTTAGTGCAATCCCAAGGATTCCAAGTGTGGTTGATTGCATGGAGATGTGAAAAGATAATGAATGGTGAAGAAAACACTATCTGCGAATTGTAGATGGTGCCACAAGTCATGTTTGCGAGATACATTTCAAACGTTGAAGAGGTGACTGAGAAACATGACATGTGAATCACAGGTCCCCCATAAACCTTGATAGCTCGGCGTTTTGGTTATTTGTGCAATCCAAAGGTGACACTTTTAGGCCTTTTTTATTATAACTTAGCCTAAGACTATAAATAGGAATCTTAGGTCATTTCATTCTAGAGATTATGTCGAATTGAGATATTTTGATACTCCTTTGAGAGTTTGAGTATTTGAGGGCTTGTTGAAGCTATTGATTGAAATTTTGTTTGAGAGGAGTGGTTACTTGGGACATTGGTTTCCTTGAGGTCATCCTAATAGGTTTAGGTGCTTGATTTAGGATATTCAATTGAGGTCTTAAACTTTAATATAGTTTTTAATTGCTTTTGATTCTTCTTCTTATGTCTACCTCTTTATCCTTTAATTTCGTATTGTGATTTCATTTTCGCATTTTGGTATGTATCAATTGGTATCAAAGATTGATTGAAATGTTATTCCAACAATCCTTGTCTTGAGTTTTGTTACTAAAAAAAATCTTTATCCAAATTTTGTAAATCAGAAAAATAGTTTTAATCCTTGTTTGTTTGTTGATTTGGACACTAGATTTGTATTATATAGTGTTTGTTTGGTCTAGATCCAAAGTTTCAACTTATTTGGAGTTGATTTGAGTCATCCACCATTGTTAGGTTGAAGAACTTGAAGTTAGGTTATGAAAAATTCATGGTTGTTTGACCTTAAAAGTATTGGGATTTATTCTCTAACTTGAGAGGAAGCCATATTCAAAATTTGGACCCATTTCAAGTTGTTTTGGCAGAATCACCATTGAAGACCTTTAAGCTTTGAAGAACAATCAAGTGGGTCTTGTGGTTTGAAGAGGTAATTGGATCCGAAATTGTTTGAGCTTTGTTCTCTACATAAAGGAGAGGCTAGATATAAAATTTGAAGTAATTCAGAGTTGATTTGGGTATAGTTTGAATTTTGGTTGTTTCTCAATGTTCATCATTGTTCTTGGTGAAGAAGAAGAAAAAAGGAAGGTTTGATACAAAATTCTGGGCCTTCTTTGTAATAATTTAGTCTAAACTATAAATAGCTAGCTTAGGCCATTTCATTTCTTAGATTATCTTGAATATTGAAACTTACACTCTTTGAGAGTTTTGAGAGTTTGTCATTGAACTTTGCTTGGAAAGATAGGTTGCTTGGAAATTCAATTCCTTTGAGGTATATCTAATAGGATAGGTGTTTGCTTTGATTAATCAATTAAGGTCCATAATTTAATATACTTTGGGTTGTTTTTTATTCCAATTCCTTGTGTCTTCCTTTTATATTGTTTTCTTTCAATTGTGTATTTAAATTGCATCAATTGATATTAGAGCGTAATTAAAGGGTCATTCCAATAATCCTTTTCCTGGGTTTTATTACTACAAAAAAAGTATTCTAGAGTCCAAAAATCCAAAAATATAAAAATAGTTGTTTGTTTGTTAATTCTAGTGTTATATTTGAGTTTCTTAGAGTTAGGAGAGTCTATATCTCAAGTTGCAAGTCTTTTGAGTCATTCACCACTGTTGGCCATTGAAGAACTTGAAGAGATTGAAGTGGGTCTTGAGATGAAGGGGAATTGAAGCTTAGAAACTAGTGGGCTTTGTTCTCCTATTAAACAAGAGTGGGAATTTAAAATTTGGGGTGAATTGAAGAAGGATTGAATTTCTGAAATTGTTTGAATTTTCAAGTGTTCTTGAAGACCTTTAAAGAATTCTTGAGGAAGAAGAAGCAAAAAGGTACCATTTGATATTCCAAACCCTAAATTCAAGGTCAAAAGGTGTTTTTGGGCCAAAAGAGGTAAAATATCAGAAAAAGTGGGCCCAAGTCGTTAGAATAATCAGGAAAGGACTCAGAGCACAGATCTCTAAAAAGATTTGACGTCACAAAGTTATGCAATGTTGGGCCATTCTACGACCCACAGTGTTTTCCGTAGACCTGGTCTGCGAGCCGCATAACAACCCTACGTATTGTAGAAATTTCTAGTAACTTGAGAAAATTTGGGACATTTCGCAGACCAGTCTGTGACCCAAGGTGAGGGCCGCATAACTAGTTTGTGAGGCACAGAACTGATCTGCGAACAACAGATCCCCCCCCCCCCCAACTCATGTGTTGACTCAAAATTTCAATTTGTCTCAATTTTATTTCCACTTCTTTGATCATCTAAACTAGTTAACACTTATAATTGTTCTTACTAAGTGATTATTGGATCAAGTTCGTTAGTTTGAGTCAAATCATTCCTTCATCGAATCAAACAAGAATCTATTCCGACCAAGAGTAGAAATTGAACCCTTGTGACTCGTCGAACTAACTAACGTTTAATCATTAGTGGAGCAATGAAAGGTGCGCATACTTGAGGGATTTGTGAGTTAATTTTCACTAACCTAACGTGTTTGCTTGCTTTGTTGAGTGTCTTAAATAGGTGGCATGATCCTCTCGAGAGAGGAATATTTAGTTCCTATCGAGGAACCAAACTTAAGTCAAGTGTTGAGTGTGTTGGCCTCTATTAGCCGACAAGTGAGTGGTATTGATGTAAGATTGGGAGCCATTGAAGGGAGGACCCGAGATTTGTCCCTAACTACCCGAAACCAGTTTCAAGGCAACATAAGTGGAGTGAGACCGGAATCCTCATCCACCCTATCACACGAAGCCATCCGTCGAAATGTACAACCCCACTCCACCCAACACTATACCACCCACCCCATTATGAGATGTCAATCCCATCCCACTTTCACCAAATAACCCTCAACCACCACCAAATGACCCTCACCAACCACTAAATAAAAAATACCCACCTCAACCACTTCCAAATGCCCATCCACAACCCCGAAATGTCCAATCATTGGGTGATGAATTACGAGAGGAGCTAGAAGAATTGGAAAAGCGATATGATGATAGAATGAGAGGAAACTGATTGCAATTCCAAGGTCCTCCTCATGGTAGAGGAGGAAAGAATGGCCCTATCCCACAAGGGGGTAAGCACGGAGGCTATCAAGATCGAGATGGTCATCAAGGCCGAGATATCTACAGAGATAATCTTGGAGGATATCACTATAGGGATCAAGGCAATTATGGAAACAATCGGGGGAGAGACACGAGTATTAACTCCATCAAAGTGTCGCTTATGAGCTTTAAATGGATGAGTGATCCTGATGTATTCTTTGATTGGATCATGCAATATGATCGGATCTTCTTAACCAATGACATGTCCGAGTTGAAAAATGTATCCTATGTCATTGCTCAATTTGAAGTATTTGCACCCACATGGTGGGAAATGCAAGTTAAGATGAGGAGGTTACATGGATTCGCTCTAACTCCCACATGGGAAGAGCTGAAGACCATTCTAAGGTGTAAGTACATCACCGAGCGATACAAGCAAGATCCACTCAAGAATATCTACACCTTAAGGAAAGACAACAAGAGTGTAATGAATATTATGACAAGTTCCAACTTGTGAAAATGAGGACCGACTTTGAAGAGGATCCAATGAATACCATGACTCGATTCCGGGCTGGGTTAGATAAAGAAATTTCTTCCCCAATGAGACTCCACAACTGTCAAGATATTGATGAAACTTTTGAAGTGGCAATTAAGATAGAGGATGGTTTCAAGGAAGATAAAATTGACAAGTCGAGAGGATACACAAGTATGTGGAACAAGAACAAGGGAGGAGGAACTACTCCCTCCAATTGGAAAAATAACAAGGGCACCGTGCAAGAAATCAAAAAGACCTTTGTGAAGAATGCTCAAGTTGAGAAACCACCTCCAAAGTTTATCCTAAAAGAATGAGGTATGAATACTAAACATATCCAATGCTTTAAATGTCAAGGGTTTGATCATATAATGAGTGAGTGCCCCAACCGGAGAACCTTTGTTGTGAAGTATGAACAGGCATTTTTGGAGGAGGTTGATGGAGTGTGTGAAGAGGAGAGTGAAGAGGGAGTTCATGAGGGCGATGATATTGTGAATGATGATGAGGGGCAAGATGACATTACCATCCCTTGTGGGATGGCAAGGAAGACATTTTTTATTAATGATTTTCCTCAAGAAGGGGAGCTCACCGTTCCCAACTATGTAGTGAGGAGGACTATGATAAGCAAGGCTATGGATGATCCAAGTCAAAGGGAAAACCTTTTCCATTCCAAGTGCATCATCAAGGGAAATGTATGTTCCTTGGTAATTGATAGCGGGAGTTGTGCAAATGTAGCAAGTACCTCATTGGTGGAATTTCTAAACCTTCAGAACACCAAACATGCCACTCTTTACAAACTCCAATGTTTGAGTGAATATGGGGAGTTGAGAGTTCTCAAGAATATTTTGATCAAATTCAAGATTGGAAAATACCAAGATGGGGTTCTTTGTGATGTGGTACCAATGCAAGCGTGCCATGTATTACTCGGACGACCTTAGAAATATGATATGTCTACGAAACATGATGGGAGGACCAATCAATACACTCTTGAGCATGAAGGGAATAATCATATTTTACACCCTTTGTCCATGGTGCAAGTTAATGAGGTTTATCAAAATATGAGGGAGTTGCGGGAAAAACGCAAGAGAGGGGAAGCAAGTAAGGAAGATAGTATTCCTCAAGATGGGGGTGAGGAACGAGCGGAGTCAATAGGAAAGGCCAAGATGGCCCTTTTGTCTAGTACGGGGGAAATTAGGGAGGAGATGGAGGACTGAAACCCGGCGGTTCTTATCATGCATAGGGACTATTCTTTGCACACTAATGAACTAACCTCTTATTTTCCTAGTGCTATTTCTTCTCTTTTGCAGGATTATGAGGATGTGTTTCCCGCGTAGCTTCCCAAGGGATTACCACCCCTAAGGGGAATTGAGCACCAAATCGACATTGTCTGGGTTCCCAATTGCCAAACAAACTGGCTTATAGAGCCAACCCCGATGACACTAAAGAACTCCAAAGGCAAGTGGATGAGCTCCTTGAAAAGGGAGGTACGTGAGAGTATGAGTCCATGTGTTGTGCTGGTGATGTTAGTTCTAAATAAAGATAGAACCTGACGCATGTATGTTGATTGTCGAGCTATCAACAAAATAACGGTAAAGTATCGCCATCCAATTCCTCACCTTGATGACATGCTTGGTGAATTAAATAGTTCATGCATCTTTTCTAAAATAGATCTTAGGAGCAGTTACATCAAATCCAAATGAAACCTAGAGATGAATGGAAAACGACATTCAAGACTATGTTTAGTCTAAGAATTAACACGAAACAAAAGTAGGACTCAAAAACTAATTAACAATCAAATAGATCAATTACTTGATGTTAAATAGTTTGGAGAATCAAAGAAGTGAAAAGGAATGGAGTTGGAATGGAATGGGAATCACAAAACCTGAATTGTACTTCCCGAGGTACAGGTGCAGCTCCTACGACTCGCAGGATGATCCTACAATAGATTCGTATTCCCACGACTAATCCAGCGACTCGCACGAAGCGCAATTCAACCAACAGTTGATGATGTAAATTCTTTCTTGGGATCCGTTTGGTTGACCTCTTTTGATTATCCTCTGCACATTTAATGACTTGGGCCTACTTTCCTTAGATATTTGCTATTTATGGGACCCAAAAATACTTTCCCAACTTTTGCCTTAGGGTTTTTAGATCAAACAACACTTTTTGGCCTTCTTCTTCACAAGAACTTGATGAACTTGTAAAACACTTCAAATTTCCAACTAGTATCAAATCAACTCCAATTTGGCTCAAATTTTAGATTTAAATTTCTCTCAACAAGGAGAACAAAGCCCAATAACTTTTGAAGTCAATAGAACACTAATTCAAGTTGACCCAATTGGTGTTCTTCAAGGTTGAAGGTCTCCAATGGTATTTTTGCTCAAATCTTTGCCCCAAATCACTTGAAACTTTGATATATGATATATTCAACCTCTATGAGTTCAAATCTATCAATAAGAACTCTCAAATCAAAAACACCTAATTTTTTTGTGGATTTTTGGAATTTTTCAAATAAGAAGAACCTAGGATTGAGAATTGTAGAAACAAAACTCTAGCCTAAGCTCTGATACCAAATGATACAATTCCTAAAAGTGAAACTCTAAGAAATTGAATCTAATGCGAAAAATTAAAGGATAGGAGATTAGACACAAGAATAGTAATCCAAAGCAACCAATCATATATTAAATCAAAGACCTCAATGGAATTAAACTATAAAATCACCTAAACTATAGAGTTGGATTGATTCTACTAGTGAGCAAGCTCATGTATGAAACATAGACAAGGTTCAATACAACCTCAGAATTACACTACTAACTAAGCTAATGACTATGGCTATCCTAGAAACTACAATACTAACACTCATAATAGTTCATCAACATCATTCAAGCTAAATGTAAAATAAGACTAAGGGTCCTATTTATACTACTTTATTACATGCTTGACCCAAAGTGACCAAAGCCCCAAATTGCAATAGTAGCCAAACTCCAAGTCATCACATCCCGCAGGCTCACCGTGCGTCATGCACCAGATGTCGCAGGACCATCGTATGACTCATAGGAGGTGTCATATGTCCTTCAATACATCTCATGCGGACTGTGTGTCTCACAAGATGTGTCTCAAGACACTCCTATGACTCACAGGGCTGCCGTAGGAAGGTTCTGCAATGCTTCCAAGCTCTTCTATACTCCATGCGATCATCCAAATGTCATATGGTCCTTTGTGTGGGCCCTTATGGGCCTCCAAAGCCTCTCTATGCATCAACGTGGCTTGCAAATCTTGGAGTTCCTTGGCTCAATCTCAAATGAATGATTTCCTTCAAAAAGGATGGGCGCACAAAAAAACACTATTGTAATTTTATGTTGGATAATTAACCAGGACGAAAGCACGATATAGATGCTCGATGACATTTTGCAGGCAGGTGCATTAATCTCAAAGGAGAGTGGGAAGGTCATTTACCTCTTTAAGATTTATGTATCATAGAATTATCATCTTAACATCTAGATGGATTCTTATGAGATCTTGTATGGTCAGAAGTACAAATCTTCCATTGATTGATTCGACGTATCCGGGAGGTAAAAGAAGTTTCATCAAATTTTCCCTACATCAATGTTACGGAAGTGTATAGGAGATTCATTTCATGTATCCCTAGTCAAGGGTATTTAGGGTACAGAGAATTTGTCTTATAAAGATATCTTAGTTACTATTCTATATCGTTAAGTCCAGAAGTCCCGGACTAAAGAGATGGCCTCCGATTGGTATGTTGTGAAGGAAGAAATGTGGTAAAAGAGATGATTTGAAAAGTTAAGAAATACATGAATTCTAGGCACCCATGTTTATTCTAGCAAAAAGGTTACAACGACACTCATGCGATACGCTTTCCCTATCTCTATCCAATATGTCAAACATATCTTATATATCTTATTTAGACAATGTTACTAAGGCAGATGTGACCGATGCAGCCCGGGATTCGGCAGTTGACAGTTGAGGTGAGTTATGGCTAACCCTTTTGGTTTCTAGATAGATGGTTGGTCATGTGGGGCCGATATCATTATGTTATGTTATTTTGTGGCCATGTGTGGCATTGTATATGTATTCTGGATGCTTGACAGGTTTTAAATTGTCCTACTTACAGATGAAACTCTGCCGAAATTTCTAGGAATCCTAAGAGTTAGAATTTTTCATGTACATTCAAGGACAAATATTCTTAAGAGGGGAAGGATGTTACACCCCGTATTTTCGCACTCGTATGAGTCAAAAGTAAAGTAATATAAAACTCGGTGAGGCTGAGATCCCATATTTGGATGACAATAAGTTCTAAAAGGTATTATGAATGTCTCATAAGAGTTTGGGGTCAAACGAATCAAAGAAATTAAGTTTGACAAAACTCGGGGAAGGGCAGGCGAAATTTCGCACATGATTTTCTGCCCAACTTGGCACGGGTATATCTCGTAATGTATAAGGTGTTATGGGGTATATAACATATCTATATTCAAGTTCAGAAATTCCAAATTCCAACTCAATAAACTATTTATAAATCGAATCTATGTACAAAGAGTTATGTGTGTTTTAAGAACACACTACAAAGTAGCTCGCTTAAACTAGGAATCATATGGTACATATAAGTATGATGTTTTGAAGGTTGTAAACTAATATATGGAACAAGAGTTGGATTCAAATTATGTTTTGTTATTCGTAAAAATGAGCTTGCCGCTCAATATGATTGTTAAGATAATCGGAGAAGCTCATATTAGATTATATTGTTGTTGTTGCTATTGTTGTTGTTGTTGGGTTGTTGATGACCCTTTCTAGTCTTTGGGATGTAGTAAAAATAGGGGAGATGCTGCCTAATTTTCCCTAAGTTATATAACTAGCTAAATACGATGGTTATGACATTATATGTTGACGCTGATATCATTTCACTTGTTATAGACGCAAGAAGTTGTGTTGAGCTTGGTTGAGGAATAAGGAAGAGATCATACATCTATGTAAGGCTTATTCTTTTCTTTCTTTTGGTATGACCGTATGTAAACGAATATCCGTCCAAAGAGACTACTCTTAAGAGCTAGGAATGTCTGTGTTTTTCATTCTATTAAAGAAGTTCATTGATTCATGTATATCTTGTCTTATTAGCTCATAATAAATGGTATGTTGATGAACGTAGTTACATAACGATAGTCTGAGGGTAATGACCATAATATGTCACTCTAACTCTGTTCAATGTGTCCATTGAGGTATGTCTTGCATTACACTTATATATATATATGTATTTATTTTCTTACCGCGCCGCGCTATAGTCGGCCGGGAAGGCACTTATATGTGCATACCACCGGTTGGGCAGGTATATATCATTATTTACCAGTAGTTGGGCAGTTACGACTGATCAGTTGGGAAGATATTACTCCGTCATATATTGCCGGGCAGCTTATGATGACTTACCCCACAGAGAGACTTGATACTATATTATATGGCCCCATAGAGTGGCTTGATTTTACTTTCCTGCATATGATCATGGTTATGTCAGTTGTTCGCCCTCAGTGGCAGTTCTGAGTCCCAGGTTGACATTCTGTCACTTATATTACATTCTTAAATACATATTTACCTGTCTTACATATTCAGTACATCTTTCTACTAACGTTCCTTTTATCTGGGGACGCTGAGTTTCATGCTCGCAGGTTCGGGTTAGACGATTTGATGAGCCTCTTCAGTAGATTCACTATTCATCTTGAGTTAGTGCACTCCTTTTCTTTCAGAGTTGTTGATTGAGCTTTGGGTTATGTTTATATGTATATAGTTATTTTGGGTATGTCGGAGCCCTGTTCCGACTTGATAACACATGATAGTACTCCTAGAGGCGTGCATACTAGAGGTTGTTATACATATATTTTGTGTGGCCTTGTCGGCCCTTGTTAGATGTTGATACACCTGTGATAGCCTTGTCGGCCCAGGTTTCATGTCATATGGTTCAGGTATTATAGTTGGTATGCTCGGGCCTTAGGGTGTCGGGTGCAGGCTACACCCCTAAGGTTGTGGTGTGACAGTATGAATGGATATGTGTATACCAAGCCAATGCATAATAATTTAATTTATACAAAAAAGTCCTTCATAATTCGGATGAGATGTAGAGTGATGATACATGATAGTTTACATAATCACAATATCAACTAAACATGGTTATCATAGCCCAAGTACGCAGCAATCATACCAACCTAATTGGATTTACAACACTATTCTCCAAGGACCGAAGGCTAAACACATAGTCTCCATCATAATTATAGTACTTTTATATTTTAATTACTCATACAGTTACATCGGTACTAGCAGAAGTGCTCGTCGCCGTATGAGTACCGAACCCCCAATTCCTCATTACGCCCCTTAATTTAATTAACCAACACAAAACAATACATAAAGGGTCTAGTAAGTCTCAACTTGCCTTATATTTGAAGTCCCCAAACTTGCGAATGGATTGCCCATCGTCAACTCCTCCAAATGATCTCAATCGCGATCGCAGCATAGATTAAGACTTCCAAAAGCTCTACTACATTTACATTCACCAAAAGAGTTCAATCTATTCAAAATAGTATTCTATGAATTTAGACGAGTCCAACGATACACATATTACTATATTTTATTTTGTAATCCAAAAACAAACCTAAAAATGAACCCGAGCCCCAAGGGCAAAACTAAAAATTTATCATAAAATTAGTTTACCCATAGCCTAAAGATTATGAATCTAGATAATTATCAAAATCCAAACTCAAATCGATAACGAAATCATCAATACCTAATCTTCAATTTCATGGAAAACCTCAATTTCTATGACTAAATCATGGATATAATTTTTAAAATAAAAGATGGAATCACATGGAAATACCGAGATCAAGGTTA
Organism: Anisodus tanguticus; assembly: GCA_034509755.1. Classification (NCBI taxonomy): domain Eukaryota; kingdom Viridiplantae; phylum Streptophyta; class Magnoliopsida; order Solanales; family Solanaceae; genus Anisodus; species Anisodus tanguticus. The sequence goes on from CM067549.1 coordinate 35,671,253, forward strand.
GAAACTTACCCCCGAGTCAAGACGATTGATAACCACCCAAAATCACTTCAAACCGAGCTCTAAAAATAAGAAAAATTTGTAGCTCAAGTGTCAAAACAGGCGTTGCAAAACTTTGTTTTCTCGTTGCTGGTTGAAATAACACAATGGCCAACATTCACGTCTCTCAATACTCCTTTATTTTTGATCCAACATAGACATCAATTGCTAAAGATTCTCTTTTTTTTTTAATGTTACAACACGTGGTCAAAACCAAGACACCAAATTAATTCCTTTTAGATTTACAAGACAATACATCAAATTGGCCCACTATCATTGTATTTGTATCTCTATTCACCATGGCTGACTTTCTGAAGGTCATTCTTCTCATCGACTTACCAAAGCTTCCACAAAGCTAATATTTTACTTTCTTAAAATAGCAAGTTTTGGTAGAAGCTAGAAACCATACCTCATATTTTCTAAACCTTTTATTTCTTATTCTTTGGGCCGCGACCCATTAGATTGTTCCATCATTTCTTCTTCTTTTTTCTCTTACCGATTGCTTGGACAAAACTATCCCGTAATATTTTGGGGTATTGCATGTTCTCTCACTTAAAATATTCTTATAACCTTAGAGATCAAATTATACCTATATTCTCAACCAAGTGTCTGAACCACTCTCGAGCTACTCAAAATTCGTCAGATTCATCCAACAATTCTGTAAATTACATTACGGACCTAACAAAATTGTCCAAATCCGAATCTGAACTTGTCCAAAACTTAGAAATTTCTAATTTCACTAATTTTTCTCCGATACTCACTCGATTGTCTCTGGAACCGTGACACTCATTCACGCAAATCACAAATACCATTTTAAAACTATGGGAATGGTATCTTGGAAAAATAAGTCCAGAAGCTCAAAACGACCTAGCGGGTTGTTACATCAACTACCACTTAAATAAACGTTCTTCCTCGAATGTTAAAGAAAAGTATCAAAGTTGTCGAGCAATCAAAGCATATCCGTTATAAACCACATGAAAGCCTCCCCAAGCAAGAATCATGCAGATAGCACCGCTTGTTCATCTTATCAATTAAATATTCCTTTAGCTTAGCCCAATAATCTAAATCTCCATTTTTTTCCATACCCGAAACTTCTTCCACAACTGAATGTCATGTATATTTATATTGAACTGACTCAACTCAATTTTCCTGATTTGACTATAACCACACCTATGAACGAAATTGGTTGATTCCATAAAGACCATCATAGTCACCATAACCATTTTTGTTGTAGCCACAATCCATTGCCAAACCTACACCGATAGATACTCCAATTACACTTATATTTCTTCCACACCTTTCAAAGTCGTCGTTAATACCAAGAATTCATAAAAAAAATATGTTAGTCACATGCAGTCTAAATCATTACTCTATCTTACCAGAAAGAATATGTGCTTGTTTTGAGCGAATTCCAAGCCTTTTAATCAAAAACTGACTTTATCCAAGGCCAATTGCGCTAATTGCAAATCTGTTAGTTTCTTTTTGTCAAGCTAAAACTACTGAGTCAATGCTTATTGTATAAACTCCTCTTAAACCTCCTAATAACATACTTTGCGCATCATCTTCGTGCTTATCTTGACTTGCCAAATTTGCAGAAATCAACTAATTACCTGAAAGACTTCCCCTATCCATTTGTACCTCTTCAATACACCACCAAGTACCTGTATAGACCATTAGAATTGTGTGAATAGTTGCGATCAACAAAATATCATCATATCAACCTGCAAACTCCAAATAAAGCCCGATAAGTCTACCATACCTCTATTCTGAACTCTAACTTTGTAAAATCTTCAAAGAGTGATTACTGGACTAACCATAAATCTTCATGACAATATATCCATAAGCTACTTGGCATTACAAAAGCAATTTTGACCCGGTGCAAAGTGCACAACTCAAAAAAAAACCCAACTCTTCGAATGTCACTAATAGTCATCTGAAGTAACTCTAAGCCCTCACAAAATAAATTATAGAACTTTCATAAGTCTGTGGTAACAAAATTCTAATCCATTGCTCGTGAATACCCAACTCCGTAATGCCATCCCTAACTTCAAAAGATGAACTCTACCCATGTCATCAACTTAGTACCGATGAACTACACCTTATAACATAAATCTTCTTGTTCTCAACTCACAACTGATGCAAAAATCTAATATAACTCCATAGAATCTAAATTCATCGAATATTCCTTCTTGCGCTTTCACTTAACTCATTCATCACCCTGAATACCTTGATGCAAGCCCTGAAGCCTCGTATCCCCCCTTCAAAACCATGGAACCTCTGATTGTAATACCCCTTTTATGCTTTTAGCAAATACAAAAGTATCAATTCTTGTAATTCATGTGCCTAACCGTACAAATACTCTCAAGGAATTAATACTTGATCTACCCAACTATGCAATCCAGCCAGTAATTCTTCGACATAATCTACTATCACGAACACAGTTTTGCCTAAAAAATATGGCTAACTTTCAAACTTAAGAGATTTCAAGCTTCCCTCTTATTAATGAACTCTAGCTCATTCATTCAAGAATGATATGAAATTATCGATAATAGCACGGATAGCAAAAAACTTGAGTTAGAAGATTGAAAGAGGGAATGATTGATTCTTGGGAGAGAAGAACACAAGTTCAAGTATTTGATACTTGAAACCTTGCTTGATAGAAAAAGAAATAGTTGAATCAATTAAGAAGAAGAAAATGAGGGATGGAACTCAAACAAGTAATCTTACTATTGATGAATCTGAGCTATGGTTCAAAGTAGAACAAAAAGGGCATAACCCAAATGAGAACCTCAAAGGTCTCCACAAGCCACAGGGCTAATATTATTAATATTTATCAAACTTAGTTATAATGAAAAAGAAAACACCCCTTTATATAAGAGCCTAGAAGGGGGCTGCCAATACTTGGTCAAACTAAAATAAATAAGGTGTAATGTCCTAGGTGCAATTTCCAAGGTGCAGAGAAGACTAAAAACCTGAAATTTCCTAGGTGTATAGAAGACTAAAAACACTTAGACCAATGCAAGTTAACATAGATTAAAACAACTCTTAAATGTAGATTCTAGAAACTAATTTGAGGCAGATATGACTCAGAGCGCATTGGCACACCCGACTTTGTAGCCTCGTATTCATCCCACATAGCTTTGTAAAAGCCTTGTACATGTCTCAATAAACCTCCCGTCCCACCCTGACCTTTTTCGATTTTAAATTTATAAACATTTATACAATTTTTACATCTAACTACTTGATTCTCTTGGTCCCTATCAAAAAAAATTCATACAGCTGATTTTAATTTTCGTTGTGTGGGGGCCCGACTCATACTAGGGGGAATAGGAGGCGTTCCATTTTTAGTTTGAGACTGAGACTCAGTCTGAGGTTGAGGTTGAGGTGCACTAGTGGTGTGTCATCTAGATTATGGTCTAAATTAAAGTCTGGTTCAGTTGTAGAATATATCTCATCATATAATGGTATATCATTAAAAAAATCAGTTTCATCTATATGGGTGTAATCAATCAAATCATCCTTACTAGGAATAGGATGACTAGAAGAAGTACCATTGCCCTTGTTACCCCTACTAGAAGAAGCACTCTTACCCTTACCCTTAATCATACGTCTAATTCCTTTCATTTTAATTATGCAAATAAATAATTAAAGATAATGAAATTAAATGTGATAATTAAAATAAAGTAACAATAATAATTTAAAGAAGGAACGAAGGTACCAAACGCCGACATAACGTCGACGTGTAATCGAGGTTGAACATTGAAACTTTGCTCGATGGATGATCCTCAAGCTAGTTGCCAACTTCAGTCCCACTTTTTGAACTTTGATACAATTATACAAATGAGTAAATAAAATAAAATATTTAGTAGACAATGTAGACTTGTAGAGAGATAGATTGAGAGATTGTAGGAAGATTTGTGAGAAAAATGAAGAGAAAATGAGGTATTTATAGTTGAAAATTGGGTTAAAGTATAAATATACTAACTTAGTGGTTAAAAATAAATATTAAGGGGTAGGGGGTTTGTCGTTGTTGCAACGGCTAGTTTTGCAAAGGGGGAGGGGGGATCGGAATCGGGAAGCGGGACGAGCCCAAGCCCCGTCCCGATTTCAAATCCCGACACCGTAATTTTTTTAGAGGGATCAGGGCGGGGTCGGGTCCCACTGGACAACCTTACAATACATACACATATTATAGAAATGGAAAATGAGATAGAGTTTAGGCTGGTGGGCCTACTGAAGCCCACCAGTTGACTATTTTCACCCATAGTTGGGCCTTCGTGCAAATATTAGCTTCTCTCGCATATGTTCTTGACCAAAATAGGTATGATTGGGCCTCAACCCAATCGGCTAATCATGAGAGCCATCTGACTCGTCTTAACAGAAGTGATGGGTCTAGTAAAGGCCCATCTCGTGGCAATGCAGCAGAGAACACAAAGGGGAAAATAAAGGCCCAAATTATAGAGTATCTTGGACTCATCATTCAATTAATTTGTGCAACAAACAAGTTCACATCCCACAATAACTTGCAGTTAATTCAGAATAATTGGACCAGCCCAAACCCACAGCAGCACGTAAGGAAATGAAGAAGAATGCAAGCAGTGGGCCAAGCCCAATATGCAGTCATGAAGAAGGAAAATAAAGGGGGCTATCAAAAATGGGCCAGGCCCAACGATACATTTGAGAGAATTCTAAATGATGCACAAGAGAGAGATATCAAGCATATACACTCGGTATACTGAAGTATATTTTCATATACAACTTCTATATCACATATACATCCTAAACAAACACTTGACATATCATAAATCTAGGCAATCAAGATAGGACATACATACATATAGCATGCCAGACTTTGAAGTATCTTAACACATCTTGCATAAACTAGTGATAAAAAGGATAGATTGATAGACAAACATACAATTCCCTATAGTTCAAAACTAGCAACACCTATCCAAGAATGCAAGAACAATAAACTGACATACATGCATATGGTTCTATGTCAAAGCAACAGAGGGAATCATAGATCTAGCAGGCCTAAACACTATTGGGGAGACATACAAACAAGCACAATGTTCCATTTTTTAAGTGTTCAACTAGATATCTTAGTCCTGTCAGTTTTTATATGAGCATATATCAAGAGGGACTCCCTCACTCACTCAAACGTTATTCCAGCTTACCAAACTTAAATCATGGTACATATAATTGTCCAACAGACCTATCATGTTACTATAACAAGGGCTCTAAGTTTATCTGGTATGCTTCTTAAACCAGCTACCAAGACCAGTTTCAAACTTCAACATAATTGAAATAGTATACAAGATACTTTACCATTTTGAAAGATCACTTAGGCATAGAACAAAAAATTCATTGAACATCAGACAATCCTAAAACCCTCAGTCATTTAAAGGCCAAGGCTACTTCTTTGTCATTTTTTTAACCTTGTGTGTTCATTCCAACTATAATAGGTACTCAAGTCAGCATTACATCTATTTTAAGATTACTAAATGGCCCTAGACAGTTATGACAACATCTCTTATATTAAATCATGACTACATTTTATTAACAAGACCTACTAAGTTAAACACCAAACATGCTGGACCATTTTTTAAAAACCAAAACAGAGACTAGGTGACACAATAGAAGTCATTTACAATACATTAAAACCATATATGACCCGTACAAGCCAACACATACATCAAATAAGCACAAAATGACGTTAACAGCCCATTTTCACCTTAATATTAGTGTTAGATGACAAAACAAGTATGGTGGGGCATGGACTAACTAACCACAATCCCTAAGATGAGTATTGAATTCACCAAAACAGTATACATGTGATTAAACCGATTCATAAACTAACATGAAAGGCATTTTTTCAACTTAAACCACATACAAGAGTCATCAAATACTGATAATGGCCAACTAAACACACTAAACTAATCTATGAACAGCCTAATCACAATATTCCATACTTCCAGAATTTGTACATGGTTAAAACACCTCAAACTAACATGGTAGGCACTTGATCTTAACTAAACATGTTAACAAACATCCTAATGAGTGACAAACAACAATTAAACTTCTTTTAAACATGTTTCTAGTATTACAATAAGTGCCAACAGTGGCCTAAATATGCTAATAATCATACGTAGGAACACTAACAGTAATCAATCACTATCAGAACATGCTTAATATCAACCTAGTGAGCTCAAAACAACCCTAATAATGAACATTAACAGTATCTAATCTAACTAAACATGCTTAACAATTAGAATGACAAACACTAAACACACTATAGTTGATTTCATAAACACAAGCAGTAACTAATCATGCTTAATATGCTTAATGGGTAACCTAACAAAACTAAACAATCACCAATCATACTTTTAACATATTAAATAAGCACATAAACACATAACACATGATGCATTAGGCTAATTAACAGAAAATTAAGAGGAATTGTGTTTACCTTGTGTGGAGGCAGCCGAAAGGTCTAAGGTGAGCTCGTCTTCACTTCGGAAGCTCAAAACTCCCAATCACATACAAAAACAAAGGGGTTTTAATAGTGGAAGATCAATTAAGCTAATTATGGGTTCCCCGTAAAGGTTTGGATCCAACCTTAAGAAAAATCAATCTATTTAAACTCGACTAGGCTCTCAATCATTGTGAATGCCTTCAGATCAAATTTCGGACCCTTTACATTGAAGAATAGGGTCTGTATTTATAGGGGAATGTCAAACCCTAGCAGACTCAAATGGATTGATGTAGGAGACCACGAATTGGAGGGAAAATTCCCTCAATATAGTTCTCAACTAATTAAAATCGAGGGTTTGAATCATGAATCGAACAAGAAACATTTAAATCATCGCAAAAAAAAAAACCAATATAGGGGTGACCTCACCTTTTGGTTTGACTTGTACCATGGTGTGGTGGTGTGACTTTGGAAACGGGTGAGGGCCATTAATGTCCTTACCTCTTCTGGACAGACTGTGACTGAGTGTGGACGACATGCTCGGCCTCTTTGCGAAAAATGGTATCGGAGGATATTAGCATTTTTAGCGGCTAGGGTTTTCTTGTGGCACCAATGTGGCAAATGATGGTGACTTAGGTGTTCTTACACCTTAAGAGTGTAAATGGGCTAGGCCTGAGCCATTTTGGCTTGGGCTCTCAGCGAAAAAATTAAAACGTAAAGAGGATAAGCCCACTTTTGATTAAATGCCAAAATAGCAAGTGGCCACATTTGTAAATGTGGTCCTTTTTAAATTAGCAAATGATCAAGACAATTAAAAACTATGACCAAATAGAATTAAAAGCTTTAATTTAAGACCAAATTTGACACTAATTGGATTTAGGAATTTTTAAAATCATGCAAATGCCTTTTAAAATTTGAAATCAAGATGTAATCCCATTATCGTATTTAACTAAATAATTTCCCGACTTTGACGGAGCGGAACATTAATTCTTTAATTTTAAAAATTCTTTTGTGACAATTACATTTATAATTATCGGTCAGAACTCCAAAATTATGTAAAATTAGTATATGATGTACAATATATATACCCAGTGATATTTTATCAAATAAAATGACAAAATACACCAGAAATAATTTTGTAAAATTATATTCGCTTTGTGAAATACTATATTCCACTTTGTCTGAGACCCGAGAATCTTGAATAATTAAATAAAATTATTGAAGTATAAAAATTAGGTTTCAACAACTGCCCCTTCGTTGTTCGGGGATGGTCTAGCCATCCCTGGGCAGCGAAATTTGACTGACCTAGTTTTTAGCCAACCAATAGGAAACTACTTGATTTTATGCAATTTTTGAAAATTATGGTCGGGCCCTGGTTTCTGGGTTTCCTACATATCTCAGATTGCATGAGAATTCAGGCTACTCGTAGTTCGACTCAATTAACTACTAAAAAGCCGATAAAACAAAAATATCAGACCAGAAAGTTCCGGAGTGATCCTATTGAAATGTGACTGATCCTCGGAGATTAAGTGGCCCACATATCCTCGGTTTTCGGGAATCAGGTCACTTGTAGTTCAACTTGATTTCCTTAAAAGGGTATCCTTGTGTGAGAATCCCTTTGACCATTTCGGTATATGCTTGATCGGTTACGGGTTTTAAAAATAAAAACTTCGTGATTAGCGAGCGAGGTCAGCACGGGGTGATGTTCAAGCTCATGTGCAGAGAGCTTGACTCTCGTTGACACATATTTTCGACTAGCTGCCCAATAACAAGTTCCATTTTTGCTCCGCATGTATATGGGTCTGGTCTTTTCGCTTTCCACCTCCGGTAGCTTTGACCTATTTCAATATACTGAGGCATGCGTGTTGATTATTTATATTTGTCATACCTGCGTGGCTTTGTTTGTTGTACCCTCTTGGGTGACTTCTTTTGAGCGGGTTACACTTTCGACATTGTTTGACTTTTGTTGATCTGAATGTTGTTTGAGTTGGTGACACCACCTAGCTATGTTGAAATGTTTGACATGAACAGATGCCACTTGTGACATCGTTTGGCTCAGGGGAGTGTTTGAATTACACCATTCTGGCACTTAGAGTGAAGACTACATCCTTTCGACCGAAATTACATCATTCGGACTTTTGAATGAAGACTGCAGCCTTCCGGCTGTAATTACATCATTTTGGCACTTGGAGTGAAGACTGTAGCCATTTGGCCATAATTACATCATTCAGACTTTTGAATGAAAAGTGCAGCCTTTCGACCGAAATTACATTATTCTAACACTTAGGGGTCGGAAAAAAACTCGGAGAACCGAACCGAAATTCGGTTCGGTTTTTTCTCGATTTTTAAAAAAAATGATTTTTTGAAAAACCGAACCGAATCAGGATTTAGTGATTCGGTTCGGTTTTTTAATTTTGAATACGAACCGAACCAAAAAAAACTGAATTAAATATATAATTATTCTTATTTTTTATTTTAGGCTACTACTATCTCTTGAATCATAGCCATTGAAGTCAATCTATGAAGCTTTTATGGAAGTCGAATGCGGCATGAACTTGATTAACATATCACAGAAACATTGACATAAAATGTAGGGAGAGAAAGTAGTTGTAACTTGGTGAAACTTTAAATGGTCATAACGCTGCGCTCGGATGTCCGTTTTACCCGATTAGTTTTTTTGATTTTAGGTATTTTTTTCGAGACTGTGCCGACCCAAACTGCCACAAGGCGGTTTGGCGCAGCTAATTTTTACAAAAACGTCTGTTTTTCCAATCAATTTGTGTTTTCCCCCAAATCGGTTTCTAATTTTCCTTTTTTCTTTAGTACATCTCACGATACACAATAGATTTCAACGTCGAAATTTCATGGTAGTGTAGGTTGAATGTCAATTTCAGTTTTGGAAATTCAATTTTTTTAAAAAAATAAAAAATTCCTCGACCCGGGCCACTAGAAAAAACTATATAATTCGATACGTTCGGCGATATAAACCGAACATATCGGGTATTTTAAAAAAAAGTTGTACTCGATTTTTTATATAAAAAAAATAATTTTTATTCGATTCATATTTTTCAAATACAAAACTGAACCGATATACGTCCACCCCTACTGACACTTAGAGTGAAGACTGCAACCTTTCAGCTGAAATTACATCACTCGGACATTTGAATGAAGATTGCAGTCTTACGGTCGGAATTACATCACTCAGGCTTTTTAATGAAGATTCTACGCATTTCAACCGGAATTACATCATTCTGACGCTTGGAGTGAAAACTGCAGCATTTCGACCGAAATTACATCACTCTGACTTTTAAATGAAGATTGCAGCCTTTCGGCGAGAAGTATATCATTTTGACCTTTTGAGTGAAGACGGCAGCTTTTCGATCAGAATTACATCACTTGGGCTTTTGAATGAAGACTGCAGTCTTTCGACCAGAATTATATCATTCTGACGCTTGGAGTGAAGACTGTAGCCTTTGGACCGGAATTACATCACTCGGACTTTTGAATGAAAACTACAACCTTTTGGCCAGAATACTGAAGATGAAAATCATAGGTCAACTACACACAAGACTAAATAGTCAACCTCAGATTTGAATGCTGCACTAGATTTGTACTATTGTTTACTGACAGTTCACAGTTACTGTTCTTATTTAACTGTTTGGTCATCTATAATGGTGGAATATACTTATAATACTGAGAGTAGCACATTACCTAAGGAGGAGGAAGAAGTAGTAGCAACATTTTTATCTGAAGTTCCACTCTTAGGCTTAATTGTAAATCAAAAAACCATTCTAAGCTTCAAAAAAAGGTCCTCAAAGCGGGTCACCCGATGCTATTCCAACGTTTAACAGAGATCACCAATAACATGTATCAACTACTCTAAATGAAGCAAGCATATCACAATATCTCAGTTTCAATGTTCGCACATAGGCAACAGAAGGTTACAAATATTGACTACAACTACACCTCAGGTTAGAGAAGGTAATCAAATCTCACCAAGATAGATCTGTTTATCACTACTGCAAGATCCAAGAATTGGTTCATTAGGATGAAAAACACATTCATTAACGGATCCAGTGTGTCCGGGAAGCTTATAGAGGATGCGCCTAGATGTCGTATCCCAGACATAAACCATGCGATCAGAACTAGCAGCTGTCACCTTACTTCCATCAGGGGACCAACTACATTTGAGCAAGTTCTTTTCAAAATTGTGTTGGTGGCCTTCCAAGATCTTAACACATCGATTTTGGGGGGCATAAGGGCGCATGTCCCATATGCGAAGTGTGCAGTCCATGGCATTCGTAAGAAGATAAGACCCATCAGGACTGAGCTGCATACCAGTTATAGTATCCTGATGGCCCTGAAGGGTCATAGTTACTTCACACCTTCGTAAATCCCACAATTTCACATCATTGTCAATACCACCTGTGCAAATCTTATCGGAGGCATCAGAGAAACTGACGGCAGTAATTTGAAATTTGTCTGGAAATGTCTGAATGGCTCCTCTTTGGCGCATATCCCAAAGCTTAGCAGTGCCATCATCAGATCCGCTGACAATAAGAGGAGGGCCCCTCCGAGCTGGGCAGCATGAATTGACAAATGAGGAATGTTCAGCCATTTTCTTTATTTGTTTGCCTGTTTCTACGTCCCATGCCCTAACAGTCTTATCGGGGCTAGCTGATACTATTGTTGATCCATCGGTAGTGAATTGAACATCGAGAACTGCATTTTTGTGGCCTTTCAAGACCATAAAATTCTTGCAATCACCATGTACATTCCAAAGAAATATTTCTTTGTCATGTGAACCAGATGCAATGATAGTTCCAGCTGGATTGAACTTCATAGTATATACTGCACTTTGATGTCCAGCAAGTAACATAATTGGTGACTCCAAGCTTGATATCCGTGGTTTTCCATTTGGTCCAAGTCTGGTAGCAGACAACTCCGTCATCGGCCTTGGCCCAATAACTGACAAAGCACTTTCAGTTTGCATCTTGTACACCTAAGCTAACAATTACAAGAAACAAACATAAGAATTCGATTAGGACAAATTACTCATTGAGAGAAATATTCGTACAATAAATCAAGGGAATAGACCACAGGGCCTACACATTTTTCCCTTCGTCTCAATTCCATATTTCCCTTTGGTTGCTTAGAAGATATATTCGAGACAAAAAAGATCGCATCAAACATTAGAATCCATGGTGGACAGGATCCATTATTTGCTCGATTGTTCGAACTAGTATCGATTCAATTACAGCGTGTTTAGTTGAGTTCTTTTCAGCAGATTTTTCTTATTCTTCAGTTATTTCTTTTGAAAATAAAAAGGAATAACGATGAAACATACCTGATGGTCAAGGGGTGGAGGCAACTTAGAGCAGCAGCGAGTAGAGACTCTCAGCAAAGCTTGAAGATATTTGGAAAATGGGAATTAATTTGGAACCCTAGCCTAAACTCCAAAGTTTCTATACTATACTAATCTAGAAGAACACGAACCCATTTCACTCACTAAAGGCCTATGTTTGGGCTTCAGCCAGTAGATTGAAAAAATTACGGGTCATTTGCCCTTTTACTCCTATTTTACGGTGCTCTTTAATTTTTTCCCCCAAATGAAATTTATGTCTACCGGGCATAGTTTTTTACGAAATTCGACGTAATTTGGGTCGGATCGTTTAAAAAACTTATGTGAAATTAAATTTGAAGGGAAAGTCGTGAAATTAAATTTAAAAAATTACATATTTGATCAACTCCCATTTAAACTCAACTTATTATTTGTAAAAAGTTTAATTGTTACCCAAAATATAAGTAACTTCAAACAAAATTATTTTTATTTTGAATTTCCTCCTTTTTCATCTTCTATGAGAAATGTTCATATTTACCATCGTCTAAAAAAGTTAATTTTGAATTGCATGACATGTGGTATCATCGGGTGCTAAGCTTGCATCATTTAAAAATAAAGGCGAATTTGTTTGATTTCGCATTGTTTAAGGACAAATTGGATCCCAACTAGTAACAGTTCGGGCATATCTGACCCCAATTATTAACAAAGGGTTAATTATTTCTATTTCGCATAGTTCAAGGACAAATTTAACCATTTATCCATAAAAACAATTCTTTTCTATACATTATAATAATATATATAATAACAATAATAAGAAAATAATAATAAAATCGAGCACGTTCATTTTATGTGCAAATTTAAGACATTTACTCATCTTACATCCTAACTAATTGCCTTTGCAAAAAAATTAAGTTGGATCATTATTCAATTACGAGTCATAATTAATAGCAAGTTGTTTCCACTACTCAATATGGATGTTCAAGTAGAATAAATAATGTATCTTCCTTTAGAAATTTGTGATATTATTTTTGTATCCGATAATATTCAGTGTTGGCTCTTCCTTCAGGCCATTTAGGCAATTGCCTAAGGCCCACAATTATAGGAGCCCAATTTTATTATTATTATTATTATTATTATTATTATTATTATTATTATTATATATAGTTTGTTAGTCCGGGGTCGGTAAGTCCTCAACGAACGCAGGCAGTTATACCCCTTCGCCTTCGATTGTAGGAAGAGTCCGGGGTGCTCTGTGGGAGTCCCATAACATGGATTCGTTTCTCAACAGATCTACTTCTTGTGATTTTGGTTCATCTTCTTCCATGGATTCAAAGAAGATAATAAACACCGAAGAAATCTTGATACAAGATTTTGAAAAATCTATTGATAATTGGGAAATACCGAGAGTAAATCGAGATCAGATTTACAAAAATTCCAAATACCAGTTATTCAAAATCGATTTCACTATCAAAACAGAGGAAAGAGATATCCAATTATCTCAACCTTTTGAAACAATTCAATTACTTTCTCAAAATTTCTTGAAGAGACACAGAGAAAGAAATTATAAATATATCCATATTGGATTAGTCCAAGTAGGGATAAAATCCCTCACGAATGAAGGATTAAACACATCAATCCTTGCTATCTTACGTGATGCCAGATTCACAAATTTCGAAGATTCCCTATTGAGTTCTGTTGAGTCTAGTCTCTGCACAGAACTAATATCTTTTGACTGTTACCCAAATTTTTCAGTTTCTTTAAACGACAAAAATATCCAAAAATCTCTTGTCTTACAAATCAAGACTCACAATTACCAAATGCTTGAAGGATCGATTCTCGTAGCTATAATTTATAGAATCCATTACAAAGCTATGACTTCAGCTTTTGCTACAAAAGTCAGATACCATAGTAAGAAAGGCGAAACCCTTCTTTTACAAATAGATCTTTCCAGATCTAACAATGTTATACCAAGACCTATTAGATGGAAGGATATTACCCTACCAGATGAATGGATCTTAGAAGGTGTTGTCAAACCTGAACCTCTAGAGACTTCCGAACCAAATACCCATCTCAGATAAATAACCCAATACCAGGATGGTAGAGTCAGTCTATCGTTCCATAGAAAATCTACGAGTAGTAGATACGATGATTCTAGTTCCGCAGAAACTCTTGACTTAGGAAGAGTCTCACAAATTCCTTCAGTCATAAATACTCCATACAAAATAAAACCCAGACATTCTACGTCAGATTTACCCAATCTACGAAACGTAGACTACTCCAACGAAATACCGAGACCCGTTTATGAAAATTTCAATGTTAGAGAAAAGAAAGAGGACCAAGAACCTACTAGTCTGACTTTTTCCTCGATTACAGAAAATATAGTAAACGAAATTGGTGTTTTAGAAAAAAAAAATCAAAATAGACAAAAAAATTCCTACAAAAAGATTTATATAAAAAAATACAACCTAGAAAAAATAGTTTGATTCTTCAAAACTTTTTTAAATACTAGGACAAAAATACAGGAACAATTTTATAATTTTGTTAATAAACATAGGATAAACATCTTATTCTTTGACTGGCTTGAAATTTACTCCTCCGAAAATTCCAATGATTACCCTTTTTCTAAAATGGTAAATCCCGTTACGACTAGGAACAAAACACCGGAGTGGGAGACCCTAGCTGATTCTAGGAAAGTCCAGTCCAACCACCCTCTTCTACAAGGGATTAAGCTTAACATTCATGGTTGCCCTGTGGACAAGATTCCTCTTAAGAATCCCGTAGAGGATGAAAAAACAAATACCAAGAATATCCTCGCCCAAAACAATTTTACCAATATCAGTTTGAATATCCTAGGAAAACAACTCGACAGGGTAGAAAAACACATAAAACCAACCCTCTAGTCACCATTGATTCCCCAAGAACGACTAAGGATAAGAAAAGCCAAAGCCCTATCTTTAAACCCTTTCAGGTGTCCAAAGATGGTGTCAAGAATATCCAGCAAAACAAGTCTGAATTTATTCAGGCTATCCAAGATCAATTGAGTAGAATTGGGACGTCCAACAGTTCTAATACTGAACACGTTGTTCCTGATACTCCACAATCCTCCAACAAAATCACTACTCTTGTCAATGATTCCTACGACAGTGATACTCTAGAACAAATCCAAAACAAAAAACCATTTGTTAACCATATGGATTGGCAAAGACCAATACAACAGGTCCAACAACAACAGTTCCAGATTATTCCTGCTCCTGACCTAGGAATAGTCAAACCCCTTGCTCAATCCCATTTTAATGCCACTTCCATTTATGATTGGAACATAGATGGGATGACCAAATACAATATTCTCAGTTTTCTTCAATAAATGACCATGGCTGCAAATGCCTACAAAATCCAGAATGGTACGCAAGACAAGACCATTGCAGAACTGCTTATCGCAGAATTCT
Organism: Anisodus tanguticus; assembly: GCA_034509755.1. NCBI lineage: Eukaryota > Viridiplantae > Streptophyta > Magnoliopsida > Solanales > Solanaceae > Anisodus > Anisodus tanguticus. Next base: position 35,686,548 of record CM067549.1, read on the forward strand.
CTGGTCAATTGAAAGGTTAGTGGGATAATTATCTCGCTGATCAACAAAAAGAATATATTCTCAATTCCATCAAAACTGATGAAGAAGGAATACCAATCCTTGATGTACAAGGTGAACCCCTACAAGATGTCGTACCAACCTTGATTCTCACAATCTCTTTAAATTTCATAGGAGATTCTTCACATTTGAAAGACAAAAATGCCGAGTTACTTTCCAACCTCAAATGCAAGAAACTCAGTGATTTCCAATGGTACCAAAATACCTTCTTAACCAGAGTAATGCTCAGGGAAAATTTCAACCAGCTATTTTGGAAAGAAAATTTTTTGGTCGGACTACCTACCCTTTTAGGAGAAAAGGTTAGGAACAAAATCAAAGAGAATTGTGGTAAACATATTATACCCTACAGTGAGCTTACATACGGACAACTTGTCAATATAACTCAACAGGAAGGTCTAAAAATATGTCAAGACCTGAAATTACAAAAACACCTCAAACTGGAGCTAAAGAGAACTAAGTGCGAACTTGGAACTTTTTGCAAACAGTTTGATACGAATTTCTCAAAATCCTCTTCCAGTTGTACAGAAAACCGTAGCAAGACTCATAAATCCCTTAAGAGTACTTCAAGAGGTTACGAAAAGAGAGATTTCAGCAAAACCAATGGAGAGTATTACAAAAACCGCTACAAAAATACTCATCATTCCAAAAAACCGCTACAAAAATACTCATCATTCCAAAAAACCAAATACCAAAAAAGTTGATTCCAAATACAAAGACATTACGTGTTACAAATGTCACAAAAAGGGTCATACATCAAAATACTGCAAAATGAACAAAAAATTATAAGAATTGAAACTCAATGATGAAGTCACCAAAAAAATCTCCAATCTTCTCATTGAGTCCTCCGATTCAAATGCCGAGTCAGAACTTGACTACTTTTCTCTGTCTTCTGAAGACAACAAAGCCCTTCAAATAGATGAATTGCTTACAACCAGTTCTTCTGAAGATTCTGATAAGGGTAAGGGAAAACTTGTTTGTATTCTAACCAAGGATCAAGAATTCATGTTAGATATGGTTCAACACATAGATGTCGAACACCAAAAAGATTATTTGAATAAACTCCTCAAATCTTTTACTGACGAGAAAAAATATTTCAAAAATATGATTTTGCCAAATACCTCCAAAAATACCTACGACTTGACCAAAATCCTGCAAAAGGGCAAAAGGATGAAAGAATTCAAAGACACAGTTCTAGAACTCCAGAGGGAGGTGAAACAAACAAAGTAGAGATCAAGGCTCTACGAGAAAAACAAGAACAAGACTCTCTTCTACTAAAAATAATCTTTTCAAATACCCAGGATAAATCTGAATCCAACTCTGAGTCAGACAATCCCGACTCTGAAAATCCAGGAGAACCTCCTGACAACCCTTTCCTTGAAGAGATCCCACAAGAATTCCTTGCTGTCTTAAGACAGATCACGACAAAAAAATACTTTATTCAGATAACCCTTAAATTCTCAAGCAATTTTAGAATTACTACTATTGATCTTTTTGACACTGGTGCGGATCTGAATTGCATAAAAATATGTCTAATACCTAATAAATTTTATGAAAATATCCAGACAACTCTAGCGGCGGCTAATAACACAAAACTAGAAATTAATTTCCAAACCAGTGCGTCTGTTATTATTAATGGAGTTTCTATAGCAACATCGTTTGTCTTAGTAAAAGACATTCACAACTCCGTTATCTTAAGAACACCTTTTATAAATCTTATCACCCCGTACAAGGTAGATAATGATTTCATCTCTTTTGATTCCAATAAAAAGAATTTAAAATTTCCTTTTCTGACAAAACCAAATGCTAGAGGCCTCAATCTGGTTAAAACATATTCTTGTCATCTAGGTGAATTAAGGAATAGTTTTTTAGATCGGAATTCTGAGTCCCCTAGAAACTATGATACCCGTTCCATCAAACAGTTTGATGCCTTTGCATATACAAAAAATTTGAAGTATAATTTACAATATCAAAAACATTTTCAAAACATTGCATTAAAAAATAATTTCTGCAAATTGATTCCTGACATTTTTTACTTTAAAAATCTTTTAACCAATGGTTTACTCAAAAACAGGAGAGAAAACCTACAGATTTCTGATACTGGCTACAACGCAAAAATGTCCTATCACTGCCCCTTGCCCCACTGCCTGAGTTACAATGAAAAAATATCCAGGAAGAACATGCGGGAATCCAGGCAATACTGTGTCCACGCAATGTGTGGAGCGTTGCTCCAAAAGAGAAAAGATGAGATACCTCCACCAATAAATACACATGTTGTTGCACCACAACAATAAACAAATTCCATGGGCCCCAAAAACCCACAAAAGAAGAAAAAGAAAAATTCCCTGCCAAATCTCTCACTAAAAAGTCCCTGACGTGGTATGATGCAGTGGTGAAAGAATAAAATGAAAATGCCGCAACATCTGTGCAAAATACACCAGCACAAGAGATAACTGTCGAAAATCTTCTGCAACTCCTGGCGAAATCCCCAGAATTACAACAGGCGTTGATACAACTTTAAAATCTCAAACAACAAGTTACTCAAAGCTCAGGAGAGGAAAAAACCTCTCAAAATTTTACAAAAATCAAGAAAGGAGAATCTTCAAAAACCCTTTCTCAAAAACAATTTTCAAAACTCCAACTTGAGAAAGAAGAGTCTTCAAAAACCTTTTCTCAAAAACAATTTTCAAAAAACCAACTTGTGGTACCACAAGTCCCCAAAAAACCTACTCCTGAATTCTTCATAAAACCATTTTTTCAAAATATTGTGACTCTTGAAAAAGGATTTTTAATGAAGACCCTTTTTACCACTACAAAATTATTTTGGACAAAATGATTTTATAAATCATGGGATATTCTAAAAACTCCATATTTTTATCAAGCTATCCTTGAAATTTCAGGATCAGCGACAATTAAAATTAAATTTCATAAAAATAACTCGGATCTCTCTTATTCGATTTGCAAAATACTTAGCGTAATTGCTCCTATTGATTGGGGGAATGATTTGTCTCAACTCCTAAATTTCCCAGATACCCACACAAATGAACCATTTTTTGATATTCCTTTTAATTACTGGGATTACCAACAAGCTTGGTCCAATTCCTTTTTAATCAAAATATCAACCAAAGCCACACTTGGCTTTTCCATTTTGATACCTCATTTGATCCATCACAATTTCCAACATGGTAGAATTCATGGTGGGAGCAATTCAGATCCACCATAGAAATACAAAAACCAAAAGTCACTAAATCTTTCAGCCTCTTCAAATCTCAATATAAACCCTCTGAGGAAGAAAAAGATTTGTGCCACTACACATTTTTCACACAAAATTCCACTTACCATGGGTATTTACATGGTTCGTAGATTATTCGGACAATAAAATACCAACAATCCGAAGAAGATTCAAAATCAGACGGTGGGACAGCTTTAAAATATCATTAAGCCTCACCCCACAAAAAATCCAGGAATGGTTAAATGCCCAAAAATCCATTCCAGTACAGGCGCCTCTACCAACACTACCGGCACCACTACAAACACCGGAGCACACCCAGTTCCTTTCACGAAAATTCTAGATGGCCTCAATGCTTGCAGCGGCCAAAAATCCAGAAGAAATGCATGCCATAATTCTGAAATTTGCACCGTCTTCATCAAAACAAGGCTTTTCATCAGAAGAAGAAAACCAGAGATTGATATTGAAGACATTCCGGTTTTTGGCAACAGTGGATTCTGAAGAAAGTTGTCAAAAGAATTCAAAATACCCGGAGTAGAGTTCAGACAAAATTCCGACAAAAGAAAGTGCTCGAAAAAGCTACTTTCAAAAAAGCAAAAAGCAAAAGCAAAGATTCGAGCAATAATTCAAGAAAATGCCAAAAGGATGAATAGTCATTCTCCACTCGGATGATTAGTTATTCTCCACTTAGATGAATTGTTAGATTCCTTTTAAATTATGAAAATGCCATGTAAAACTCCTATAAAAGGAGACTCCCTCTCCCTTAGTTAGACAAGCTTTTCTTTTCACATTTTCTCTTTCTAAACTTCATATTTAGAGAGAAGTGAGAGCTCTTACTAAATTCCCCTTTAGGTTAGATTAAAATTCCCCTCAAATACCCATATGATTCAGTTCATATGACCCATATCATATGATCCAAAATACCTTAGAAATTACCAAGGTATCCAAAATACCTTGTAAATTCTAATATTTTAAGGACCACATGATTTCATGTCAAAAATATAGCTCATACATCTATTTTCAAATTAATTGTTGTACTTTATATTTAACTTTCTAAATTTTTTCTCAACATATTTTAACTTTTCTCAATACTCATCACTTATTAAACACAAAAGTTCTTTTTGACTTTATTCATAAGGAATCGTTTGGACATGATTTGAAATCATAAGATGAAATCATGAGATGATTTGAAGTTGAAGTTTTGTTTGCACGTGCAATTTTAATTTCTTAAGTTGTATTTTTTATAAACGTAAAAACCCCACAAGTTGTGAAAAATCAAAACTTTCTCAATTCTTATATAATCTCACCAAATAAGTAAGTCATAGTTCATAACAAAATTAATACGTTATTAGAAGGCCTTTCTAAAAAAAAATACATCAATTGATCAAACTTTCGTTCAATAAAATGAAAAATTGAACATGAGTTGTAGTGTAACTACTCTTTAATATAATCCTCCCACATGGTTGGTAAGAATAAATTTGTTGTAAATATACTACGAACTTGTAGATATTTTAATATTTGATATAAATGGTTGATAAATATGATTAGTAAATATATCTACCAACTTATGGATCTTTTTTTACAAAATATAAACTTATGAGTCAACTTTTACATTTAAATTTTTTGAAATCATGATTTGGAATCCGAAATCATGTTTTTTTTTTTTGGATGATTTGGGATTTCATCTCATGAGACGCATGTCCAAACGCCTACTTTAATTTTCATTCTCTATAGACTCAAAATCAATTGATCAAACACTATTTTGAGAGAGGGGGGGGGGGGGCAGCCGAAGATATACTTAGGATTTCCTTTTCAAGTTTTCAAGGATTGTGAATTTTGGAAGAGCGAAAGTTATTTTAAAATTAAGTTATCCGTCTTTTGAATCGGGTTCTATCTTTTATTAGTTTCTTATACTTTTAATATTTAATTGGTATAAATGTCTTTTAAATTTTTAGAAGATATTAATTATAAAAAAAATTATTAGTAATTTTGCGTCTCAAAAAGTTAGAAAAATAAGTTTTAAATAAATAAATATATATATAAGCTTTTTTTTAAGTTAAGGCCCCTCATTAGAGTTTGGCTTTAGGCCCCCATATGGTTGAGTCGCTCCTGATAATATTCACGTAATATTTGGTTTAGTGCATTAAGTTGGATATTAAATTTTAAATTGATTGAATTAAGGTAATTAATTGACAAGTGAGGGTTGCTTAGTTGGTATAGCACCTCCATCCATGACCGGTAGGTCCAAGGTTCGAGTCACGCTGAAGGAGAAGTATGGAAACATTACAGATCCTCCAAAGTGGGGGTTTAAAAAGAGGTAGTTAATTATTCATAATTGGCTTCTTTCTTGATCACTTATATAACGACCCGATAGATCATTTTGAGTTCTAGGTCCCTTTTTACCTAAACACCCATACCCTAGATTTAAAATGATGTTTTTAACTTACCGAAGTGGGTGACACGATTTCTAAGGCAATTGGGTGTGTATCAGAGAAGAAATAGTGAAATTTGAAAATCCTTAAGTTAAGAGATGAAAAGGGTTGACCAAAGTCACAGAGGGTTAACGAGGTTAATGAAAGTTTTGTTAATTTTATGAGGTTCGAGATATGATTTATGACTTAGTCGAGCAGTTGGTTCGGGTCCAGAGAATTTCGGGTGTGTTTTGGGTCATTGGTTAAGAAACTAGTTAATTGAGAAAATGGAGTTGATCTTGGTTAATATCGGATCAAGACGACCTCTTTTCGGTGTTTTGAGTGTGCGAGCAGGTCTGGAATGTGTTTATGATTGAAATGTGTATCTAGTTTGTGTCCGGGAGATTCTAGATAAATTTTGGGGGTTGAATCGAAGATCAAAAGTGAAATGGCAGGCTGGTTTTGCTGGTGCATCACCCTTCATCTTGCTCGTGAGGGTGCCCTCGCATTCGCGAAGAAGGGTGGGGGCGAGGGTTATCGCAGTCGTGAGGGGGCGTACCATGATCACGTAGAAGGATGGGGACTGGGCCGGATAGGACCGCGATCGCGACCCAGGGGCCCGCGCTAGCGAAGAGTATATGGCTTGGCAGTGTATTTTCCCCCAATTATGAACTTGGCATTTTATTTTATATTTTGAGCTTAGACCTTGGCTTTGGGAAATTCTTTAAGAGATTTTCAGGATTCGTAGTGAGGGTAAGATTCTAATCTTTGTTTTATCATTCTATCATAGATTCTTGCAGGATTTCATCGTTATAATCATGATTTTGGTTGTAGATTTTGGATTAAAAAGTCCTAGGTTGAAATTATGAATTTCTTCAAATTGAAATTGAGTCATTTTTGGGATTTAGACTCTATGAACTATGTTAATAGGATTTTATCATGAAATTACAGTTTTATGCTCTGAGGCTCGGGATTGCCTTTTGGGTCCGAAATAGTTGTTTAGAAATATGGGTATTTATGAACTTGTATGCTTACGTTTTTGTATTAGAACAGATTCGGATCGTTCGGAGGCTCTACAAAATGGCAAGGCTTTATTATGAGTGTTGGGCTTCGAATCAAGCAAGTTGAGACCTTACTTAATTATATTTAAAATGTGTGGTTGATTAAAATGAACTAATGAAGATGGGGTCATGGAAAATTAAAGGTGATGTCGTACTTGTAGGGTGACGAGTACTCGTATTGAGTATCGGTGACATGCTTTGGGAACGTGTATCGTATTCGAGTCATTGTGTCTATAATATAGATGTCATGATTTGGACATTAGCTGATAGCTTAATTTGATTGTGTGAATTGTGATTGAGATATGAAATCTCTTATTTGATGTTTCTATATTTTATGCATGTTTTAATTGTGATTATGTATTCTCATCGCTCTTTAATATTCGTTTAAAAGTGGAAAAGTTGTTAAAGATTGAATCTTTTTACTTTATAGCCTTGTTGTTTATATTGCACATGTCATCTTCATGCTTTCATATGGTATCTCATGCATATTACACTTGATAATACATATGTTATGTTCGATGGAAAATGGTTCTGGATGGAGTGATGTGAATGAAAAAGGGTCGAACGACTAAAGATAGATAATGTGAGCCGGATTGGCTAAGTACAAGTAATATGAGCCTAATTGGCTAAGTGTTGAGATTAGAAGCATAAAATGGCTAAGAACCCAATAGGAAATGATTCCGGACTTGCGAGTCCCCTATGGGTCTCACATTCCATATTACGGAGCGGTGATGAAAGGCCTTTGAAATGACCCAAACTTTCGTGTTAGAATCCATCGTGGGTAAGTAAAGCTGAACTTTAAATGTTGATGACATTATAAAGGATGACGATGGTTTAAAATCAATATTAAATAAGTATCATAAGAGTTAGAGGTTAAACGAATCGAAGCGAGTGAACTTCCGCAAATTTTCAACTTATGGAGTGACTTACGGAATATATATTGGAGGTACGGGCCGATGTTATAACTGCACTTTTAGGGTAATAATAGGAGTTATCAACATGATAACAAGGTCATGTTATGAGGTATTTGAATCTTATAAAAGTTGTATGTTAAGTGTTGAACTCAAGCAGGTTATAAAAGAAAAGTCGGCACAAGTTATGGCATGTTACGTTCATAAGTGTACTGAAATTTGGATTAGATATCACTGAGCTTTTCTCCCAATTTACTTGGAGTTACGGGCCCACCTTATCAAGGCCTATGAGTCTAGTTTACAACACTTGAACCATTCATCCATACGATGTTAGAGTAAAGAGATATTCACATTTTCGCGAGACTGAACACACAACTCCTTAGGGACCCACTTGAGGTGGTGGCCGACCCTTTAAGACTATTTAAGTTTTCCAGCCTTCATACTTCTTCATTTTTCACCCAAACCAGTTCCCTAATGTTACAATTCACTTTTACGCAGAGGTATAAAAGCTAATTCATAACTCATGGATTCTCGAATTTCATTATTTATTTTTTTAAGTCGCCACCTAATTTATAAGGAAAATTAGGAAAACCAATTTAAAAGGATTTTTCAAACAAAAAAAAATTCTAAAATAACCAGAGTTTGAGGTAAGGGTTCAAGTGATCCCCGAAAAAATTGTTAGACACCCCTATTAATGATTCGTAAAATGCAGCTGACCTTGAGTTTTAAAATAACAAAATTGATTTTACTTCTTTAGAGGTTTAAAATATTGTAAATATATTTGTCATTCAAATCATTTTTCGCTAAAATTAGAACTCTTTCACACACATTTTTATTTAAAATAAAGAAGAAGAGAAAATCTCTTTGAAAATCTTTCTTTTTTAAAAAATATAATCCCTTTATCTCTTTTGTTTAAAAGATAGTAAAAGTATTTTGACAAATATCTAACTTCGGATAAGATTTCATTATAGTTTTCGTCTTCTTCTTCGTTGATCTCCGGTTGACCGCACCTTCTCCGCTCCGCTCGTATCCAATCTCAGAATAATACTACAATTTCCAAGCTTTCTCCGGCTAATGAGTGTCTGTGGTCTCCTATTTGATATCTGCCGGCAGAAAAAGCGCTTTCAGACGCAGTTGATGACGCTTGAATGTTCAAAACATCTCGGGCCATCAATGAAAGTGTCGGAAAGGTCTTCTCATTCCCCCTCAAGTATTTCAGCAAGTCTTCATGTCCATCTTCATTAATAACTTCTTGGAACGGTACAGAACCCTGAAAAACAAAAATATCCAACTCGCTAATTTGGTTAGTAGTAGAGGTACAGCCGCACATTCTATTTCTGAGGCTTTCAATACTAACCGCAGAAACAGCATGTCTTTTGTGAGGTTGTATTGAAGATGAAGAAGATGGTATGGAAGCCGATAAGTTACTAGCATTTTCTTGTTGATAAAACCTATATTTTTTTTTGCATTGGTGTTCTACGCTAGACAACACTTCTTCTTTAGTTTGTTCACTAGGTGGTGGGTAATTTAGATTTTTGGGACTTAGAAGTGGTAGTACTTCTATACAATCGTAAATAGTTTCAATTAGTGATTTAGTACCGTCTATTTTAATAGTCAGATTTAATACAGAACCAATAATATAAATAGTGGAAATAGGAATAAAATATTTATTTATTTTGCTAAACATTTTTAATAGCTATCATATAAACTGATTTTTCCATATATTCACTAAGTAATAAAAATATTAGAGTTATATAAAACAACATAGTTGAAATAGTAGGATAATATATACCAAAAAATTCTTTTGTTGCTTAAAAAAATTTCTCTAAAAATACAATAAGTTCAGAAATTTTTACTCAATCACTATCTACAATCATATCAGCTGGATTTTGATTATGAGAGTTAAAAAATAAAGTTATAGGTTTTCTATAGTCATAAGCAACAAGTAGTTGCTCGTATAAAGAATTCCACCAAGTGGATACTTCTTGTGGAATTTTTCTAAAAGGTAGTCTACAATCGTAATTTTTTTTTTATATTCTTTTCTTCGTTGTACTTTACTACTTTTAAAAATAAAGTTTATAGCAAATTGTATTTTACTAAGAATGTCTTCAAAAAGTGATAGACCATCCTTTACAATTAAGTTATATATATGACACGCACATTTTATATGAAAATGATCTGGAAAAGATGGAGTTAAACTATTTTTTAAAATTGTAATTGCGTAATTGTTAAAAGAAGCGTTATCTAATGTAATAGTGATAATTTTATCGGTTATTCCGTAATAATAGCACACTTGATAAATATTATCTGCAATAAAAGTATCAGTGTGCCTATCATCTATATATCTATACGCTAAGATACGTTTTTGCATAGACCATTTATAATCTATCCAATGACAAGTTACAGTTAAATAATCATGGTCGTTAGTAAATGATCTAGGCAGCAGGTAACCTTTCTGTGCTGCTTATCACCTAAGTCGAACCACCACATTCTCAGCAAATTCGGTGCTTTCAGGACCATGTAAAAATGGAGGTTGGTAGGCATCTACACAGAGAAAGCACGGTTAAGGCACACCCACCGGACAATGGTTTAACCCATATGGCGCAAAACATGTCCACAATTAGCACGTAGTTGGATGAACGTATCTTCGGGTCAAAGACCGTGCAGATACGAAAGATAGTCTTCTAATGGGCTTCGAACATGTCTCAAATGTTAAAAACCCTTCCTGGGTCAATATGCACTAATCAATAGAGATTTGGCTTAGCTCTATCCTAAGTTGACTAGAGTGGGCTTAATCAAATGACTTGGGTACCCGAGTGGACAGCCCGGGGTGAACCGTTGTTGACTATTGGACAAAAACGAACCAACTAAATCTTCAACAAGATCCAAAGAATATTTACTGTATGATGACTACGAATCCACATAATCGTCTTTGTGCACAAATGCAAGTGTGTGTGATTTGTCGTTTGGCGAAACATGATATGCATAAATGATAATTTATAATTACAATAAAGTAAACAAATAAGCAATTAAAGAAATTTTAATTATTGGAACTCTTATGGCTAGAACCTAATTAAAATTCCAAGCAGAGTCGCCATTTGTTACGGTTCACTTTTATGCGGAGGCATAAAAGCTAATTCATAACTCGTGGGCTCTCAAATTTTAATTATTTATTTTTTAGAGTCGCCACCTTTATTAGGAAAATCAATTTAAAAGGGGTTTTTCAAACAAAGGGAAAATCCTAAAATAACCAGAGTTCAAGGTAAGAGTTCAACTGATCCCCGAGGAAGGTGTTAGGCACTCCGATGTTAAGGATCAGTAAAATATGGTTGACTTCGGATTTTAAAATAACAAAATTGATTTTACTGCTTAAGAGGTTTAAAATATTATAAATATATTTGTCATTCAAACCATTTTTTGCCAAAATTAGAACTCTTTCACACATATTTTTCTTTAAAATAAAGAAGAGAAAATCTCTTTGAAAATCTTTTTTTTAAAAAAATATAATCCCTTAATTCTTTTGTTTAAAAGATAGTAAAAGTATTGACACATATCTAACTTTATCCAAAATTTATGACTTATAAGGCAAGCCTTTTATTTTTAAAGAAAGGTCAACCAAACATTATTCTTCTCTTTCCCTCAAACTCTAATTATAAGAAGATTTTAAAATTTTATTAAAGGAATATTAAACTTACACAGAATTTAGAACATTTTTATCGGAAACCTCTTTTTTGTAGACTTAAACCCTTTTCTCATTTTTTCCCTGGGAAGCCAAAGTAAATAAAGATTTTTTCTTGTAGAAACAAAAGCGTTTTTTCTTAGTAAAATAATCATTTGCAGCTTTATTTAAAGGAAATTAATTTTAATGTGAATACATATAAATAGCCGGATGAATGTAAAATAACTACTTTATCCTATTAATCCGAGTTTAAAGTTTTAGACAAAACCTTATTATTATAAAGAAAATAACTTAAGAAGCTTCAATTAATTCTATGCCCTAAAGGTTCCAATAATATTAATGCTTTACATATAAATGAACATGATATCACAAGTAATAGAAAAAATGAAAGTAAGTGAAAAAAAACGAGGCAGGCTGGTGGGTATACTGGCCCACTAGTCATCCGCAAAAATAAATACGTCTATTTTTATAGACCATTTTCACTCATGGCTGGGCCTTCAACAATCGGACTCGATAAAACATGTGTTGTTGGGCCCTCAGGCCCAACAACTTCAATAATCATGAGAGGAGAAAAGTGTGGGACCCATTAGACCATGCAAAGAAGAGGGGAAAACAAATGTGGAAGTTAGAACGCACCCCAAAATTATCAACGTAAATAAAGCAAAGTAAGCAATTGACATATACCATTAAACACAAACATATACAACTCATACTAAACAGTTTAAAACAATCAAGGCGGGTATATGAAACAGAGGTAGACAAACCCAAACACATGCAACAGCCCATTTGCATACTCACATTATTATTGGACAAACATGCAGGCCCGCACTGAACATATCGAGACTGATATACAAAGTATTCACAATGCATGTTTTATATCTGAAAGATATACACACATTTACAACTTCTGTATACACTGGGTGTGTACTAGATTCGTATATCATGTATGTTTCGAGATATATCAACCCAAACAAAAATTCATCTAGGAGAGGAAAGTGACAACACCATATACATTGTAGATATAGACGAGATACAGATAAGACTTAGAGGATTTACACAAGACAAACAAAGGAAAATAGGCAGCAATGGACATATTTAGCTTTGATAAGAGGGGAGAAGAACAATGCACATGGCTTAGAATTCAGAATAAAATCAAAACCCAACTCAAACATAGTAGGCAAATAACCTATACTATAGTCATGCTCATTCCTACTCGTCATGCTATCTTCAATTTTCTATCACAGAATTGAGATAAATCATATTGAATTAGAGGAACATGCTCACAATCAAAGGTGGAGGAGGAACATCTTCCTAATCCTCTCAAGGTCGATGCAACAAAGGCATAACTCAAAAGAAAACCAAACATGATCATCCCACTAGGATACCAAATAATGACAATACTGCAGGTTGAGTTTATTTGTACTATACATACACAATCAATCAGAAAAATTAAACAAGTTGAATAGGGTCTGAGGCATTCATCAGAGACATACAAATACACCCTTGATAGGCAACCTAAACATGATCAACTATTTTTTACAAGACATGGACCCTTTAGGCCAAACAGAGGACCTAGTCATCCTAGCAACATACTAAGGATAGATCATTTCAAAACAAACACTCATTGTTAGGGGAATAGGCATGCTCACATGAAATAATCCAAAGACTAAGGCAAGATGAACACATACCCTTTTATATATATTTTGGACAACTAAGGCAAACAAAAACTAAATCCTAACAGAGTCTATAAAAACGAAATCATCATGGATATAATCAGCTCATTTATTCAACAACTTTTAAACAACCTCAGTATTTCAAATATGCTTACACATACTTGCATGAAACCAAAGTTGTAAATCAAATAGGCAGACGGGGGACCTAAGATTATCATGACATAGTTGATTTAAATAAAAAAGGGAGGATGCTAACACTAATATCAGTTAATGACTTGATACTCATTGAACATGGCATGTCACAGAAAGTCCTAAGGGGATATTACAATGCTATCATGAGGGCATTCCACACTCAAACAAGTAAGGCATACATGTGATCAATTTAGAAAGAGCATGGAGATTCAAAGTGCACATATGATCATTAAACTATGTAAGGTAGATATACTAATATCATAGCTTAGGATGAACTTTCATGTTAGCACAGGGACAATTTACACTAAGATAAGCAAGAGCTAAGATGCAACTACCTCAAATAGACATGGGAACAAAAAAAACATAGTGAAGTAATCATTTAAGATGGGCAATATCCCAAATATACAAGACTTCTGATACCAATTTAGGTAGTGTAATCATGCTTCAGATGGTATTATAATACATGGCCTAGTTGACATAACATTTAGACAGACTCTTAAGTTAACACACCTTCATACTCGAGCAAAACACATTCGGGACATGATAAACTAGGTACGAGATTATAATAGGAACAAGCATGTTTGAAATACTAACCTATCATATCCCCAGTTAATCATGTTTAGAAATCAACAAACATACACAAGACTCACTTAGGTTATCTCATATTATTCTTCATACAAGTCCAAGCATGCTAATGAACCCTCAAAGCTATCACACTTCATGATTCCTTTAAATTATGTGAACAGTTCAAACTAACACATTATCTAGAATTTATGGAGCAACTAGACCCTAGCCAACACTCAGTAAGAGGCTCAGATAGGTAAAAATTTAGAACACAAAAATAGTATACAAGACATGGCATTTGCATAATGTAGTCTTTCAAGGAAAGCAACATTCATACTAATCTTTCATACTACAGATTTTGCTAAACATAGACACACATGTTCATACAAAACTAAGTCTGGACCCTAACACAACATTGATCATAACTAATCTACCAAAATAATCCAAATATCAAGAGCTATACCCCTAGCATACCACAACCCTTCTAAAAGGAAGAACATGATGCAATCCCAAGCTAGACAGGAACACTATACCATATGCATATTGTTGGGTCTTAAACATAATCTGATATTTTAAAACTTAAATACAACATCAAATGATGCACATATAATCAACTACTAATCATAGTCAAAGTCTAATAAATATCTAAATACACTATGCTAAATATGGATAACCTAGCAACTATTCTACTCAGATCAAGACATAACAAGTTCATTATTACTTATCTAGTCTATACATGAGGGCATACTTTAATAAAAAATGCAACTTAAACAAATTAAATTGCGCTTAATTAAATTAGAACAGGTTATCACACCAAAAATAATCGAACAACTAAACTAACAGTAAAACACATAGCACAAAGAAAAATAAAGTAAGGACTGAGGGAAATTCAGGCTTACCTTTCTTTAGCGCAGCCTTAGTCGAGAATCCGGAGTGGGTAGCCTTCCTCCAAAACTCACGAGCTCGGCCAAAGAACAAAGAAAGAAAATTTAGACTTTAGAAACCTTAAGAAGATCCTAGGGTTTCTGATTTTCTCAAATGTGAGACTGTTGCTCAAATTTTCGGATTTCTCCCAATGTTCAAGACTTGTCCAATACTGAAGGGAAGGGCTCATTTTAATCCTAACTGATGTGAGAGAAAAAATTTCAAGGATTTTGATTTAATTCCTTGGGGAAAAATTGACTGGCCATTGTAAAATCGCGCATGTGAATAGATAATCAGACAAAACTCATTAAGAGTTTGTCATGGTTTGTGCAGAAAAAGCAAACGGGAGAGAGATGGGGTCTTACCTCATTGGTGGCGCCATGGCGGAGGGGAGAGAAGGTAAGACCATTAATTGGTCATGGGCGTTCAACTACTATAAAAGCATCACGCCTCTGAGATTTTGCCGAATCCGACAAGTATGATATGAGAGAGAGAGAGAAGGAAAGGCATGGCGACTAGGGTTTGTCCCTTCTTGAGCGATGAGTGAAAAAATAAAACAGATTTTCCCTATTCGTTTGGTTAATAGATGAGTTTGTGCCGGGTTTGGTCCGAAATGGACTAGACTCGGCCGATGCAAATAGAGAATTGACCCAAATGATATTTAAAATGGGGGTGGTCATTTGCAAAAATTGACCATTCAATAATTTATAAAATGACCACTTGGATTTCAATTGTGGACGATTTAAAAAATTAATTAATGCTACAATTAAAATGAGTAGTTAAAAACCATAAGAAGTCTTTAAAAATATAAATTGAATTAAGAAATAAAATTAAAACTCTTTTTGATACTCTTTTTTAATTAAATAATTTTTAAATTTCATGGATTTAATTAATTTAAAAGACAATTGTCTTCCTTAATTTACAAAAATCAATAAATATCTTTTAAAAAATATGTAAAAATGTAAATGATATAAAATAATATATTCGATGATATTTTGACAAATAAATGGCAAAATCCCACTGAAATAATTTTGAAAAATCATTTTCGCTTCGAAAAGTGCATATTTCACTCCGTTGATGACTCATGAAATTTGAATAATTAAATAAAGGTATTGGAGGGGAAATTTAGGTGTCAACACCTAACACCCCAAACACTCTTTAAGATATCCACAACCATCCAAGAGCAAAATCCAAAGAAAAGAACGCAAATCAAACGTCGGGAATCTCGTGATGTTAGTGAGTTTCTTGTTCTTCTTGTGGTTGCTGATTTTGGAGTGGTTCCACTCACGCGGAATGTTGTTCTAAGTGTTATAAGGTAAGATTATATGTATTTGAGCTTGTAGAAGTCATAGCTAGCTTGTACGGAAAACTTGTGAAATAGAGGTCGAGAATCGTAGTTATGATGTTGTTGCTTGTCAGATTGTTTTGAGGTTGTTCTTGTTGAATTTTATGACTGGAAATTGATAAAATAACCTAAGTATGTTGTTTAATTTGTTATTGACATGTATTTGAAATAATAAATGGTTCATAGATATAGATTTATTAGTCGTAAACCGAGCTTACCGCTCGTTGTATCATTGGTTTGGTTGTATAGTTGTTAGTTGTTATTTGGATTGTTGTTATCTTTGGATACTTGAGGAAAGTAAGAAAAATAGGGGAGATATTTCCCGATTTGTTATATTATAAGTTTACCAATCGAAATATGATAGCTATATCACTTGTAGCATGATGATAGTGTCATTTTCATTGTTGTAGATTAAGGTGCGGTGAGTTGAGCTCATTGTGATTGTTGGGCAGATTACCACAAGGTATATAAAGTCTATTCCCTCTCCTTTCTTGGAATGAATCCATAGCAATATTTCTTTCTCAAATAAGAGTTCCACAACAGAATTTTAGAAGTGTTATGTTCTGGTATGTGATAGTCTCATAAGCTTGTTATTTGGTATCGCCTCACTAATTTGAATTTTATATGTCTATTGCTAGTCCCTTGTCCCTTTCAGAGAGTGTGTCTAAGACTTAGAGTTTCCCTCGTATGAGCTCTTATAGCATAACAGTTACATAACAGTTACTAGTGAGTTTCCTTATTCTAGAATCCAACAGGTCCATATATGTCTCCCTTGATAGTACTTCGATAAGTTGAGCTCTATATGTTTATTATTAGTTCCTTGTTCTATGTAGAGAGTGTATACGAGCCATGGTGGCTCCCTTATGAGAACCTCAGTACCGTATCGACTAATAGTCGGGCACTATGAGAGATTCACTTGTTAATGACAGACAGTGATGATGACATGAGATCTTTACTGTCATGACTCCTTTTAGGGATCGAGATGGACCTACACACTCTCACCGGTAGACGAACCACTCCTAAACATTCACAGGATATATAAGGAAAAACATAAAGATAACAAAATATACCATAATTGTCTCATAATATAAATGCGGAATAAAGTCGGAGAAATAACAAAACTCCCAAAATCTGATCAATCATACAAGAGCACTAATAATCTGATACAAGTCTAAAAATTGCACGTAGGCCAAAACGAAATCAGATAACATAAGAATCTAAATATATCTCTCGATCAGAAATAAAAGACAAGGTAAGAATATAGTATCCAAGGCATGTCAGAGGTAGCATATCACCTTGAATATAGAAGTCTGCCCACTCAGACTCACACTTCAGCTCGTAAATTGGTAGTGAGATCAGGATCTGTAGTAGAAAAGATGCAGTAAGTGTAGTATGAATACACAACGTACCCCTATAGGAATCATAGGCCGACAACGACGAAGATACGTAAAAAAAAGAAGATAAATACCAAGTTGACATAAAATAGTCCTATACTAGTAGTTCAATAACACAATTACTGTCACATTATTAAAAGAATGGTTCACAGAATCAGCATAAGACCTTGTTCATATAAGATTTCATATTCATGTAAGTCACCCAGTATCATAATAGTTCAATAATATGATACCAATTATCAATGAGTAATTAACAATCCTTCTTTATCCAGGAATTCAATCAAGTTATCAATAACGAATTCAACGCTTAATTTAACAATAGATAGTCCATGAAATGATATGTGTATGATATGAATGCAATGCATATGTCATGTACCTTGATTCTCCAGTATACATGAGCTCAAATTTTTATCATGAGACGCACACCCATGGGGGCCCTGCGAAGTCCATATACTCCTCCGGAATTTCCCATAAGAAGCCAGCTCTTTGCTGAATAATAATTGTTGCAGGCGTGCAACCTGTCCCCTTAGTATCATCATCATCTCAGTGTTGCTATAATCTCATAAGTTTGCTCACCTTTCTGGTCTCTTGGATCCATAGCATTTTCATATCACTCTCATCTCAATATCACAGAACCATTAGTGTATGAATGGAAATGATAATATAAGGCAAGAAATCATAATGTAATGAGATGCAACCAAGTATAAAAATGAATATCACATGCTTCCAAGAATTCAACAACATAACAATCCAAGTACAAATCAGGATATCATATCGGAAGCAGGTGTGATGAATAAACATACAATAGCAAATATGGCGACAACCCCACATATGGCAACAAACGCAATCAATCAGCAGTCGGAACCAGCATAAGGCTGATTCTCCAAATCACCCATCATCACAGTTCAACACCGGTAACTACTCAAACGTTCATCACAACCAGCTAAGTGGGACCCCAAACACGCCCAATACCTCTCAATATTTATAACTAATTATGTACTTCTATCGGAGTCTAGTGAAAGTAAATCGTAGCCTACCTCTGGGTCAAGCTGGAGCCTTAAATAGTCAAATCTCTACGACAGTATTGCCCTTCCGCTGCACCTCGTGATAATCAAAGTCTAATAACACATATATTATTCGTTAATATAAGGCTTACACACGTACAAGGACATAATCCTTAACAAAGCAAGACTTCCAAAACCAATCCCGAGTCCACATCACCAAGACTCAAACTTTAATACTCAAAAATCATCAATATACACTAGGTAATCATATCCTTAAGTTAATTGGAAATCTATACCCATTTGGACCTTCAGTTGAACAATATACAAAAAACCCTAATTTGGAACCCTAGAATTTTCCCAAATTAAAAGAGACTTCCATAATCAAATTAAACCTCACAAAATGATGACCTAGAATATTTCATTACTAAATAATAACAATTGAAGTAAACAAATCCATAAACACCCCTTTAATTAAGGATACAACTCTCTTATTCTCACAAGAACCTATAACTAATCTTCCCCAATTTACATGAACATAATAACACCATTAAAGGACCTTAAATCATGGAACCAAAACATAAGGATAGAAATATTTACCTCAAAGATGAATTCACTCTTGAACTTCACAAATCCTCTCATTGCGGCTCTAGGTTCAAAAATTTCTATTTTGGGAAATGAGACTGACCTAGGAATTTAATATGACACCTGATCCGGCAATTCTACCTCGGCAGAATTGACCCCCGCTGGCCCAGACTCGCTCCCGCGAACAATAACATAGCAGGGGCACAGTCACTTGATAACACGCCCCAACGACATAGCGAACTCGAACAACCCGCAGAGGTGCACCCGCCCCTTGGAAGTCCCATCTGCCAAAGGGGAAACTGAATAGATTCACATACCCCGCTTCTGCAAACCAACCACCTACCGAGGCAGACACGTAGGAGCAAACAAAAATGTCGTCGAGGCAGACACCAGATACCAGATCACAGGAAATAACTCCATCTTCCACCAAAAACCTGAAACACTCCCAAGACTCACCAAACATAAATCAGACATGCTCTCGCAAGGTAAATAGTTCTATGAACTCACTCGTACCCTCAAAATTCCCATTTAATCAAGCTAAGTCATACTTCTCTAAAAAAACTCATCTGGGAAAACTAAATATCCAAATTCCACAAATAACACCACAAAATACATATGATTATCTCGAGAAATAAACAATGTCTCGACTAAGTAATAAATGACCCTCCGGAGCTACCTGAAGTGACGGAAATCATAAATGAATCCATCTACTCAAAAGTCAACACTGAGTCAAACTATTCAACTCTAAGGTTCTAGTCTTGGGGTTTTCATCCAAAATTCATGTAAATAGATCTCAGGATCCGTCACCCATACCTGCGCATCATAAACCCTACACAGAGTCTACAAGAAGGGTCAAATATTCAAAGAGAGGTCTTAGGCTAAAAACAATCGGACGGGTCGTCACATCAGATACCAATTAAATAAACGTTTGTCCTCAAATAGAGAGAAACAAACAGAGAAAATGTATCGGAAGTAGTAAAAAAGTCAAGGTATCGGCTTCGCATGTCAGACTCTATCTTCTAAGTCGCCTCCTCAACAGGATGATGCTTCCATTGAACCTTCACATAAGGTATCTCTTCAACCTCAACCTCCTCACCTACTTGTCCAAAATAGCCAAAAGCTCATCCTCAAACTGCAAATTCTGATAAAGCAATACGGAGTCCCACTAGATGATGTATGAACCATCGTCATGATACTTCTTCAATATGGACACATGGAAAACTGGATGAACGTCTGAAAGACCTGGTGGCAGAGCCAACTCATATGCCACCTCTCCAACTTTTTAAAGAATCTCAAAAGGTCCAATATACCTCGGACTCAACTTCTCTCTCTTTCCGAACCTAATCATACACTTCATGGGTGAGACCTTCAGAAGAACTCTGTCACCGACTATAAACTTTTTAGTTGAGCACCTGGGCTTCCTTACTTGAACTCATTCGGTCGAAAGCACTTACAGCGGGCAAAGGGTTGGATGCTTTTCATTGAGATGTTTATATATAGTTCTAGTAATAGGGCATACTCTTTCGGGGCGGGACTTCTGAAAGAGATGCGGGCTAATGAACATACTTTTTAGACAGACTTTTCACCCCGCCCATCCAGTACGACAGTACGCATTCAACTTGGGGCTGACGGGCTAGGTTAAGTCTCATACCTTCTGCTCTGCATACTCCTTCTACCTGCTCTGAGCTATCAGGAGCTTATTCTAGATCACATTCACTTTCTCTAAGGAATCTCTCAATAAATTGGTAACCCAAGGATGAACCTCAAATGCATCAAACCATCCAATTGAAGATCGACATCTCCTACCATACAAGGCCTCGAACTGTGCCATATCAATATTAGAGTGATAGTTGTTGTTGTACGCAAACTCTACCAAAGGTAATAAGTAGTCCCAATAAATACCAAAATCAATCACGCAGGCTCGTAATATATCCTCCAAAATGTAAATAGTCCGCTCGGACTAACCGTTGATCTGAGGGTGAAATGTTGTACTGAGATCCAAGCGAGTGCCCAACTCTTTATACAACATCCGCCAGAAATGTGAAGTAAACTGAGTACCCCGGTATGAGATGATAGAAATAGAAACTCCATGAAGACGAACAATCTCATGAATGTAGATCATAGCCAATTTTTCTACATTATATGTCGTTTGGACCGGAATGAAATATGCCAACTTGGTTAACCTATCAATGATGACCCAAATAACATCAAACTTGCCTAAAGTTTTGGGCAATCTTCTCCCACTTCCACTCGAGAATGGACATCCTCTGAGACACACCACTAGGTCGCTGGTGCTCATACTTGGAAGCTCTTCTCACATTGGTCGGACCACTGAAAAGGCACTTCCTTTTGAGTCAAACGCATCAGATGAAAAGCGATAGAAGAGAAACCCTTGATGAACCAATGATAGTAGCTAGAAACACCCATAAAACTCTGAATCTCTATTACATAAGTCGGTTCTAGGTCAGTCCCTGACTGCCTCTATCTTCTTTGGGTCAACCATAATCCCGTCCTTAGACACCACGTGTCCCAAGAATGCCACTGAACTCAACCAAAACTCACACTTCGAGAACTTAGCATACAACTTTTTCTCCTTCAATAACCTAAGGACCACTCTTAGATGTTGCTCATGATCCTCCCGACTCTTCGAATATATTAAGATGTCGTCAGTGAACAAAATCACAAAAGAATCCAAATATGCC
Organism: Anisodus tanguticus; assembly: GCA_034509755.1. Taxonomy (NCBI): domain Eukaryota; kingdom Viridiplantae; phylum Streptophyta; class Magnoliopsida; order Solanales; family Solanaceae; genus Anisodus; species Anisodus tanguticus. The sequence goes on from CM067549.1 coordinate 35,708,273, forward strand.
TTGACTATCTCATTCATCAAGTCCATGAATGTTGTGGGGGCATTAGTAAGCCCAAATTATAACAACAAGAACTCATAATGACCATAACGAGTCTGGAAAGTCGTCTTGGGAACATCCTCGGCCCGGATCTTCAACTGATGATACCCGGACCTCAAGTCAATCTTCAAAAACACAGAAGCACCCTGAAACTTATCGAATAGGTCATCAATACGAGGGATCGGATACTTGTTTCTAATGGTGACCTTGTTCAACTATCTGTAATCAACGCACATACACATGATACCATCCTTCTTCTTCACGAACAAGACAGGAGCACCCCTTGGAGACACACTCAGTTGAATGAAGACTTTACTCAACAAATCCTAAAGATGCTCCTTCAACTCTCTCAACTCTGCTGGAGCCATACAATACGGAGGAATAGAAATGGGTTGAGTACCCTGCTCAAGATCAATACAGAAGTCGATATCTCTATCTGGTTATATACTTGGTAAATCTGAAGGGAAAATCTCGGCAAACTCGTTAACTATCGGAATGAACTCAGGGGAAGGAGTATTCGCACTCGTATCCCGAATATGAGCTAGGTATACTAAACAACCCTTATCTACCAACTTCCTAGCCTGAATGAAAGAAATGATCTTCTTAGGAGCAGGGCTGGGATCGCCTCTCCACTCTAACCTCAGAAGTCTAGGCATCTCTAATGTGACTATCTTGTAATAACAGTCCAGAATCGCATGATACAGTGATAACCAATCCATCCCCAAAATAATATCAAAATCTACAAATCAACTCAAGTATCGTAACCCATAAAAGTAACCAAGCAATGCCGATATACACTATTTACAACCACAGAATCATCGACTGGTATAGACACATGAATAGGAACATCAAGCATATCACACCATATATCCAAATCACAAGAAAAGTAGGCAAACACATATGAGAATGTATACCCAACCCATATCAAATAACAGTAAAGCAGATCGATGACAGACTGAGATGATACCTGCGATAACCACATATGATTCCTCAACTTCTGGTCTACCCGAGAAAGCATAATAATAAGTGTATTCTCCCTCGGACTGAGTACTCTGCTGGCCACCTCAGCCCAAATAATCTCTATCTCTCCCTAACTAGGATCCACCACAATCGGTCTGATGACCACCACACCTGACTGAGATCCTCTTCGGCTAACATGACCACCATCCTTAGATGGCTATGCTATGGTAAACGGGATGCACTAGATACAGATATGATGTAGTCTCTCCTGTAATTCCTAATCTTACAATAGGTGTAACAAGTCCTAGCCACTGAGGGCTGATGAATAGAGATAGAAGAACCTGAACCAATATAATCAAAATACTGAGATTGAGAACCCCTCGAAGACTGGCCCCTACTATAACCGCTCTAGCCCCGTAGAGACACCATCAGTAATTTAAAGGGTTGCTTAAACTGGTCAACCATGTTGCGACTGATGATATCTACCATGTTTCCTTTAACCATGAGAAGTAGATCCGTTGAACTGTTTTTGTTGCATTACCATCTTATCGAACTCATATCTGGGCATCTTGCCCCTTATAGACTCCACCATCCTCGCATGCTCAGCTACAGTCTCAAAAGAAGCCCTAGTAGCCACTACCTGCAACGTAGCCAACTGAAGGGGGATACTTAAATCTCCCATAAAACATCTAACTCTCTCTGCCTCTATAGATAGCAACAATACTGCATAGCGCGATAAGAAGTGGAAGCGAGTCTCATAATCTGCAACTGAAGAGCCCATCTGCTCATTCTTCTTAAACTCATCACGTTTTCTCAGACGCAAGATAAAAGGCACATACTTCTCTAGAAATATCCAATAGAACCTAACCCATGACAGTAGAGGCAACCCTACTGGTTGACAATCAATATAAGCTCTCCACCATTGTTTAGCATCTCCAAAAGATAAAGAGCCACAAAACTAACTCTGTGCGACTCGATGATACCCAAGGAATGAAACCTCTTATGGTTGCTCACAATAAACTCATACGCATCCTTCTTGGGATGACCATAGATTACTGAAGGCTTTATGTTCGAAAAATGCTTCTAAATTTTCCACTCATCACGGGTCATAGTTGTCCCTGCAATCGGCAGGGAAACAAACTTTGGAGCAGAAACCACATCAATATGGGGCACTAACATCGCCGATGGCTAAACTTTAGGAGTATGACACTCAGGAGGAGAACCACCCGGAGTAGTCGAATACACGCCTACCTAGGAAAAACCATCTAGAACACTCAACAATCTGACCAACGTGTCCTGTAGAACTAGAGTAGCAATAAATCTAGGCTGATCCTGGGTTAGCCCCATCTCCTCTTTAAGTAACTCATCCTGAGGCTCAATAACTAGCTCAAGAGAAATTAATCTAGCACGAGTCTGACCGACTCTACCACCCCGAGCTAGTGCAGCTCCTCGAGCTCTACAACACATCTTTTACTGCGATCGCGCAATGCAGGTGCTGGTGCCGGTTCCACCTCTCTCGCTGCGTCGGCACGAGTCCTCACCATTTGTGGGAGAATAGAAACAAGGGTAAGATACCAATTCGATTTAACTTAGCACGAAAGGAATGAAGAAGTAAATTTTCCTAAATGTCTCATAGCCTCTCGAAGATAAGTATGGACGTCTCCTTACTGATCTGCAAGATTCTACTAGACATTGCTCTTGTATATAAGTCTGTTTAACTTAAAGCTCTAATACCAACTTTGTCATGACCCTTTTTAGGGATTGTGGTGGCACCTACACATTCTCACCGATAGGCGAACCACTCCCAAACATTCACATGATATATAAGGAAAAACATAAAGATAACAAAATATACCATAATTGTCTCATAATATAAATGCGGAATAAAGTCGGAGAAATAACAAAACTCCCAAAATCTGATCAATCATACAAGAGCACTAATAATCTGATACAAGTCTAAATATTGCACGCATGCCAAAACGAAATCAGATAACATAAGAATCTAAATATATCTCTCGATCATAAGTAAAAGACAAGGTAAGAATAAAGTATCCAAGGCATGTCAGAGGTAGAATATCACCCTGAATATAGAAGTCTGCCCACTCGAATTCACACTCGAGCTAGTAAACTGGTAGTGAGATCAGGATCTCTATTAGAAAAGATGCAGTAAGTGTAGTATGAATCATAGGCCAACAACGATGAAGATACGTAAAAAAAAAGATAAATACCAAGTTGACACCAAATAGTCCTATACTAGCAGTTCAATAACACAATTACTGTCACATTATTCAAAGAATGGTTCACAGAATCAGCATAAGACCTTTTCCATATAAGATTTAATATTCACGTAAGTCACCTAGTTTCAGAATAGTACAATAACATGATTCCAAGTATCAATAAGTAATTAACAATCCTTCTTTATCCAGAAATTCAATGAAGTTATCAATAACTAATTCAACACTTAATTCAACAACAGATAGTCCAGGAAATGATATATGTATGATATGAATACAATGCATATGTCAGGTACCTTGATTCTCCAGTATACATGAGCTCAAGTTTTTATCATGAGACGCACACCCATTGGGGGCCTGCGAAGTCCATATACTCCTCCAGAATTTCCCATCAGAAGTCAGCTCTTTGCTAAATAATAATTATTGTAGTCGTGCAACCCGGCCCCTTAAGTATCATCATCATCATCATCTCAGTGTTGCTATAATCTCATAAGTTTCTCATATTTCCGATCTCTTGGACCCACATTATTTCCATACCACTCTCATCTCAATATCATAGAACCATGAGTGTATGAATGCAAATAATAATATAAGGCAAGAAATCATTATGTAATGAGATACAACCAAGTATTGAGATGAATATCACATGTTTCTAAGAATTCAACAACATAACAATCCAAGTACAAATCAAGATATCATATCGGAAGCAGGTCTGAATAATAAACATACAATAGAAAATATGGCGACAAGCCCAATCAATCAGCAGTTGGAACCAACATAAGGTTGATTCTCCAAATCACCTATCATCACAGTTCAACATCGGTACCCACTCAAACTTTCATCACAATCGACTGAGTGAGACCCCTAAACACGCCAAATACCCCTAAATATTTATAACTATTATGTATTTCTATTGGAGTCTAGTGAAAGTAAACTATATCCTACCATGGGCCGAGCTGGAGCCTCGAACAGTCAAAATATTGTGGTAGCCTTGCCCTTCCGATATGCCTCGTGATAATCAAAGTTTAATCACGTATATACTATTCATTAATATAAGGCTTACACACATAAAAATATATAATCCTGAACAAAGCAAGACTTCAAAAACTAGCGATTCCGCCCTAATGAAATTGACCCGCTCCCGTGAATAATAACCTCACTGGGGCGCAGTCACTTGACAGCTCGCCCAAGTGTCATAGCAAACCCGAACCCACAGAGGCACACCCGCCACTGCGGAAGTCCATTTGCCAAAGAGAAAAGTCAATAGATTCACATATCCCGCTTCTATGAGCTAGCCTCTCGCTGAGGCGGACACACAAGAGAAAACAAAAATGTCGCTGAGGCGAACACTATACATCGGATAACAAAAAACAACTCCAGAATCCACCAAACACCTGAAACACTCCCGAGACCCCCTAAATATAAACCAGACATGCTTCTCTAAGGTAAACAGTCCTACAAACTTACTCATACCTTCAGATTTTTCATTTAACTGAGCTAGACATACTTTTCTAAAGAATCATCCAAGAAAACCAAATATCAAAATTCCACAAATAGCACCACAAAATATATCTACTTATCTCGAGAAGCGAATCAATGACTCGACTAAGTCATAATGACCCTCCGGGACTACCAAAAGTGACGCATACCGAAAATGAATTTATCTACTCAAAAATCAACTCTAAGTCAAACTATCCAACTTTAAGGTTCTAGTTTTGGGTTTTTGCATCCGAGATTCATGTAAATTGACCTCGAGATCCATGTCACCCATCTCCATGCATCACAAACCTCACACAGAGTCTATGGGAAGGGTAAAATTGTCAAATAAAGGTCTTAGGCTAAAAATAACCAGACAAATCATTACATTTACTTATTTATTATTTGTTGTTTGATATAATAGTTATGTTCAACAAACAGGTCTAGAGACTTCGTAGTACATGAGTGCTAGCTTGGCAGTTACGAATATGTTAGCTCATAGATGACTAATATACTAGTTTAGAAGCATAGACTTATTAGTCGGGTATGACAGAGAGAGCACTATACACTAACCGAGAAAGTACAGACTCACAAATCTGGAAGTTAGCACAGACGTACGAGACGCCATTATCACTTAGTAATACAGTGCTATGTGTTTATGCAACTGGCGTATTGTAGCTAAAGACTATACATATTGTGTAATTATGGTTCCAAGAGATTTAAAGAGACAGAGTTACAGAGAGATGGTATGTATCCAGTTGTTAAGTGTATGGTATATGAACATACAGATTGCCTTGACAATTGTTGTACACAACCATTGCTTTAGTTATACTTTCTTTCGATTTATACACTTGTTATGGTTGATCAATCCACGTCCTAGCGTAGTGCCCGGCTTGCTTAGCAACCAAAGCTAGCTTACTAAGGTGGTTTACTTTTTCATTTTGAAAAAAGAAGGCGAAGGCTTTTTTCCTTGATTGCACGAGCTAGCCAGCAAACCCCCCTTACTCACCTCAACATCTATAAAAAAAAAGCTCTTTCTCCTTTTCATTTCATAATAATAAGGTAAGCATCCAGCTCTCGATCCAGAGCTACTGCTTCAAGAATCAACTGAGCTCAGAAAGTCAGGTTAAGACGGTAAGTATACTTGAAGATTATCATTGACTCCTCAGAATAAAACCCATTAATTATGTATATCTGTTCATTTTTAGTTATTCAATTTTTTTATAGACTCGATACATTATTTCGTACTGACGTCCCTTTGCCGGAGACACTGCATTTCATGTTGCAGGTTTAAACAGAGGGTTTCACTAGTTTCCAAAGTAGATAATTGCATATCTTCAGCAGTTGATCAGTAAGACTCCATGTCATCCGAAGTGTAGTCGAGTCCAGCAGTCTTATGTTATGATTATGTATACCCCTATTCTGACCAAGTTATATATGTCAGATACTTATAGAAGCTTTTATAGATGTACACCTATGGTCAGTTATGTTAGATCAGTAAAGTGTTTATAGGTTGAGGCCTCGTAGGCCCATGTGTTTCCACACACACACACACACACACACACACACACATATATATATATATATATGTATATATATATGTGTGTGTGTGTGTGTGTTTGGGATTTTTTATTTGCAGGTGTTTCGAATTATAGTAAGTTATCAGCTTTAAAGAATGTGTTGCTCGCGTAAGAAGGCACTAGGTGTCTGTCCGCCTCACCTAGGTTGTAGTATGACATCATTGCCTTGCATTCGCATGTCATATGGACTAATCGCGGTTAAGTATGGAATTAATCAATCAAAGGCCAACTTGTCATCACCATTTTAGTTTAGGCTCAGTCGATGATGATGATGCAGAGTGCACGTTGATTTCCTGTAGTCACTCTATATTTATTTCACTTTTTTGCGTGCATATTCAGTTCCTATTATGAGCAGAGCTCGAGACTTCACTGCCCGTTGAAGAATTTGTTTGAAGGATTCAGGGTGAGTTGTTGGTTGATCCGCGACACCGAATTCTTTCTCTTTATCTTATTTATGTCTTTCTTTCCTTTTAGATAGTGTATTCGGATGTTATTCCAGACTTGTATTCTTATTCTAGATGTTCTTGTACTAGTGACACCAGGTTTTGGGAGTTGTAGCACTTATTTCATATTATTTATTGTATGAGACTCTATTATGACTTTGAAATGTCTTTATATACTTGTTTTCACATTTTAAATTTACTAGACTTGCTTAATCAGTTGTGGATTGTTAGCTTACCGGGTGGGGGTAAGACCTCATTTATTTTCATTAAGATTAAGACATCTGAATTTGAATGCACATATGAATGATTAAGATGTTGTCTCTATATCTGCACATTGAATGATTAAGACTGATTATTTTTAAACATCTAAATGTGCATAATATATTTATTTAAACATAATAAATATACAATTCAAATTAAAAGTAACTAAATTTCAGAAAATAAATACAAATTTAATAAAATAAGATTATTATTTGATAAAATTTATGTTCGCTAATTATGGGGAGATGTTGTTGTAGTGGTGGTGGTGTAGATGGTTGGTGCTAGTGGCTAGTAATAACGGCGGTGCTAGTTATGATGGTGGAGGTGGTTAGTAGTAATGATTGGTCGCAGTGGTGGTAGTGGCGGCGGTGACCGTAGTGGCTGCTGATATAATTATAATTATAATTATGAAGGTGGTAGGTGTGGTTGCGAGTAGCTACTGAGAATAGTGATTGTCAAGAGTCGTGGTTGTGATGACAGAGGTGATTGGTGGTGGTAGCTGATGGTTGGTGATGATGGTGGTGGTTGATAGTGGTGGTGGTGGTGGTGGGTGGTTGGCGGTGGAGTGTATGTGGGATGGTGGTAGAATGGGGCGGATGGGTTGTTTTGGGGAGGTGCGGGATGGGGGTAGTGGTGGTAGTGTTAGTGATGACAGATGTGGTTAGTGGTAGGGGTAGGGGTGGGTGGGTGATGATGGTGGTGTAGGTGTTGGAAGGGTGAGGTAGGGATGGTTGTGGAGCTGGTGGTTGTGGACAAAGTGGTGGTAAAAATTATCCATACAAAGATATCTCTTATTGCTATTAAGACTTTATTTAAGATCTTAATGACTAAGATCTATTCAGACCAAATGAGTGCTTAGATCTTAATGTAAATAAATGCACTTAATAAAATAAGTTCTGAACCATTCAAATTCAGACCTCCATTAAGTGCAAACAAATGAGGTCTAAGTGCCTTCACGGCTTTTACTTTTGGATCGTGACAATTTAACTTCACGTTTATATTTATGATAATTGATATAAAAGCTCTTTTTTCTGATTGGTAAACCATTTTAATTCCTTGTTATGTTGTTTTATAGATTACTAGTAAACTTGACCGCGCTTCTCCCTGTAAGATTAACAATATGATTCTTTTTCGAATGTCAGAATATTAAAATAACACTATTATAGCAGTCTTTTTATTTCAGAAGTCGTTATTTATCTAATAAATTGTTAAGTGAAAAATTATCCTCAGTCCACTTTTTTTCCTTAAAATTATACACATTTCTAAATAAGAAGGAAATAATTGTAAACACTTAATTTTGATCCTTCCACCTTAATTATTTTCTTAAGATTTTTATAGTAGATATCTTTAAGAACTTTTGTTTTCAAAATTTTAGGAATTTAATCAAAAAATAAAAAGCAACAGAAAATAGTTTTTCATCTAATCATATTCTCATTACCTAAATCTTAATTTTTTTTCTTCAAATTTTCATTTTACCCTTATCATCATCTTCTTTCTCGCAACTCTCTTTTTCAGCTTATAAAAATCACATGTCAAATAAGTAGCTTCGACGAAGGACCTTCTATGCTGGATGAGAACTTTTTCTTAATTTTACTCTTAAAATTTCAAACATTTTTTTCAAATTTGCTTGCTTTTAATATATTTTATTAATTTCATTTTGCACCCTCCTGGAAAATAAAGAATAATTACATAAAAGAACATATATAAATTTAGAAAGTTAAAAATGTCAAAATTTCATCATCTTTCTTGTTCAATAAATATAATTTTGATTTATTTGTTGAGGATCAAGTGACGCTAGTTATTGTATTCTATGTAAAGTTCATCAAAGTATTATAGTTCTTTTAAGTTTTACAGTCTAATTTATCTTAAATCATGCATATATAACTTCAGTCTTAAAATAAATTTAAATAATTATCAAAAATATATTATACTATAATGCATATTTTTGTTTTTCCTTCTTTCGTTTTCTTTCTAATATTACACCCTTCCAAAAAAATATCAGTTGTTATCTTTCCGTGAGTAACCAACTCAATTCTCCTTTCTTCTCCAATTATTTTATTAAAAATCTTATAAATCGTCCTCCCGTATTTCTCTTGCCGCTATGATAAACTCATTAGGTTCTCTATAAATTCAGTAAAGAAGTTAAGAAAAACAAAGCTTGAGAGACACATAGCTATAACCATGTGGAGAAGCATAGTTGGTTTAAAGAAATAAAACTTTGTCAAAATTAAATACCTTATAGCAAGTGTGAGGAAGTTGAGTCGTTCTTTAAAGCTCTTTTTTTATTATTATCTGAAAGTGTACAAAAATCATACAATTATTTTGAAATGAAAGAATCACGTATATTCTCTAAAGATGTCATTTATTTTAGGAGCACATAGAAAATCATACTTATCTTTTTTTTTTATTTATAAATAATGAAAGAATAACTAAAATTCAATATGAAATTAATATAATTATTCCTAAAATTTAGAATAGAGCATTTACCGCAGAAAAGATAATATTATGACATTTGAATTTACAGTATAATTGCGTACAAACTTGCAACAAATAAAAAGAGTAACAAATTTCATATATTGCTAATGATAGTGTATTCTTTGTTAAAACAAAGATGACAATAATATAAGAATTCCAAAATAAAACTTGTTTGGCTTAGAGGCACGTCAAGACGTTTCTTGAAGATAGTTGGAGTCTCTCCCACGAGAGAATAGAAGAATAAATAACAATTCTATCTTCGGTTTCAACTAAGCGACACAACAAGTAGCATTCAAGAATGTTCCTCTTCTATTATTGAATATGTGATTTCACCTTTCGATCAATATCTCTCAAATATTTTCAAGGGAAAGTGTGTTTAGATTGCTTATCTTTTCAAATAAAATAATCACTATTTATAGGATACAGAATACATAAGATAAGAGTTTTTATTAATTAAAATTTAATAATAGGTTCATAAATTTGTAAAAAAAAATGTTTCTTCCAAAAGAACCTAAAACGTATAACCTAAATGAGGTGAAACTTATGAATTCACATTTATTCAATTTCAAAACAAAACTCTTATCAAATGTACTATTTCAAAATTAATTGAAACATTTGTTCCAATAATCCCCCACTTGTTTCAAGAAATTTTGAAAAAATTGAGATACTAATCTAGTAACATGCATCAATAATGGTGTCTTTTGGACTTGAACCATTAGCTAGTGAAGGATTTCTAAATCATTGACTATTTAGTGAACAAATCTTGAACTAAGTAGTTCATTGAATGAAGTAGAAAAATTTTCACGCACATTACTATTTTTCGGTGAAAATCAAAATCCTTTTATCTAAGTGCTTTAAGATTTCCTGTTAAAATCTTACTGAAGCAGCCTTCACTTCGCACTTAGCGCGGTGAGTTCATCAAGAGTAACTTTGCATACTCCGACCAAATAGTCTATGAATTCATTAAGAGAATTTAATCTCATCCTCCTTTACAACAAAGTGTCGGTAAATCTATCAAGAGTGTTTCTATACACTCCAACCGAAACCGATTTATAGACTTATTAAGAGCATATAATCTCATCCTCCTCTTTAGTAAGAGTATCTGTAAATCTAACAAGAGTGTTGTTACTAACTCCAATTGAGATCAGTCTTATAGATTTACTAAGAGAATAGAATCTCAATCTGTGCATATCAGCTCATTCTTTTAGAAAATGAGAGTTTTATTGATGTACTTCATAGTTGTAACTTTACTTGTTTTTTCGTCTGAACTTAAGATTGCATCATTAGGTAGGGTTCCCATAAAGTACAATCAATCTTCAAATAGGCTTTATTCACATCTCTTTATAAGTTTTTTTTACCACCAATTAACAAAGAAATTGCTAAATTAAATCTGGACTTCATATATATAAGGGAATTATACCATCCTTCAATAACTTTTTCATGTTATTGTGTTTGAGACAAACTTATCTCGATTTTTCATTACAACAATCATCTAGAACAAAAATTATAGCAGTTTTATTATCACCATAGATAATCAATAAAGGTGCCCCGGTTAATTCCATATTATAATATCTAACATAATACTTCTTATAAGCCAGTCAGTTTCTTCTCAAATATGTATAACAATAAATTCTTATTCCATAAACTAATCCTCATTAATAGTGCACCAGTTCAATATATCCACCAAAGTGGAAATGACATAACAAAGTTTATATCCTTAAATTCATCAAAATTATTTCATATAATTCAACTATCGTTGACTATTACGAACTAACCAAATGTTTCATACTTTCAATATTCTAATAGCTTTTCCATAATTTGGAACTCAAATATCATATTATTGTCGAGTATAATACACCATATATTTATATGTTATACTCCTCAAAAGAAGACATCATCATATTAATTCATAAAAAATCTTAACTTGTAATGAAATCAATAGTATTTTCTCCTTGTCTCAAATTGATATCCTAGATTTCAAGTATTGATATGATCCTTATAAATAATATATTCATGTACTGCACAAACATGAAAGTTTTTCTTGATCTCTGTGCACAACATATATGTACACCAACTTTCAAGTATAGATATTGATGCTAGCATATCTACTAACAAGTTTGAAAGTTTATATTGAATAATTATCAATGAGAATGATAAAATATATCTTTGCATTACGTGACAAATAATCCATCTTATGAATATCTGCGTGGATTACTCCCAGGAATGTGAATTTTCTTTCAACTGTCTTAAAGTGTTTCTTTATTATCTTGCACTTACTATAAGTGAGATACTAACAATATCTTTAACCACAAATAATAATCAATACATTATTTACCAAGAATCAAATGGATCTAAGATTCACATGATTCAGACGTTCATGCCTTAATTTCAAGAAACTCCATAATATAATAAAAAGTATTTCATTTTGTCACAATCTCAAAATAATATTTAAACTTTCAAGCATATATATATTATCTTTTTAAGTAATATGCTTCATATCCTTTCACGAACTTGAAAGTCTAGGTTTTGCAATTTTATGCATGCGTTTTATGTATATGCAAATCAATTATATTTTCAAAGAAATTATATGATATCTCTAATCATGTGTACCATTCAAGATTATCACAGAATGGTAATCTACCTAACATTAGATTTCATGGAAAAATCATAATAGGCAGAGAATAAAGAGAGACTATAGTTTAGAAGATAGAACCCGAATTTTATTGACAACTTTCCTTCTGCTTATGACTTTGATGTTGTCTAATTGGTCATCTCTATAGTCAACGCCATAAAGTACTCTGAATTTTTGAGATGATTTCTGCACCACTTGATCCCAAATATTTGACTTCTATTCAATATCAATTTATTTTTATACTACGTTTGGTAATGCCCCATCAACAGAACAACCAGATCTCAATGAAGTTTCAGGATTCTTCTATGCAAAAAAAAATAAAAAAAATTGATGGACCTTAGTCCTTCAACATTTCAAGCCATAATATACAATCCTTGTTTTATTTTCACTTTTCCACATGATAGAATTTCCACAGAGATATATACTAACTCTATCATATCCCCCACTATTTCATAATTTTTAAAGCATTTCACGTCACCTGATATATGACAAGTTTTATGCCAATGTATTCAACATACCAATTGAATCCTCAACATCTATATTCGCTCTAATGTATGTATTTGTTGTTCAACTCAGAGAGATAACTATCTTTAAATTGTTAGAACAAAGATGACAATAATATAAGAATACAAAAATAAAATTTATTTGACTTAAAGGCACGTCAAGACGTTTCTTAAAGATAGTTGGAATCTCTACCATGAGCAAATGAAAGAATAAATAACACTCTATCTTCGTGATTCAACTAAGCCACACAACAAGTAGCATTCAAAAACATTGTTCTTCTATTCTTGAATATGTGATTTCACCTTTTGATCAATATCTCTCAAATATTTTCAAGGGAAAGTGTTTTTAGATTGCTTAGCTTTTAAAATAAAATAATCACTATTTATAGGATAAAGAATACATAAGATAAGAGTTTTTATTAAATAAAATTTAATAATAGGTTCATGAATTTGTAAAAAAAAAGTTTCTTCCAAAAGAACCTAAAGTGTATAAACTAAATGAAGTGAAACTTATGAATTCACATTCATCAATTTGAAAACAAAACTCTACTCTTATCAAATGTACCGTTTCAAAATTAATTGGAACATTTGTTCCAATATTCTTCATGTTTGAAATTTAACTAATACTTCTCACAAATAAGACCATATGTCATTCTCTCCCCTACTTCCTAACATATAATTGTGCACAAAAAATTGTACATAAAATTAATAATATTGGGAAAAACACAAATAATGAAAAAAAAATAAGATAGAAACTTTTTGTAAGAAGAATTTCAAATGAAAAGGAGCAAAATAATAATAATGAAGAATTGAGAAGAAAATTATGAAATGGAAAAGGAAGAATGTTATAAAGTGGAAACGATTTGCTTTAGTATTTATAGTAACCAAAAGAATTAGTAACATAACATAAAATGAAACTAAACGTATTTGAGTAATTATTATTGAATGAATATTAAGTGTATTAATTGTACCTAATTGGGTTTTACTGCAAACAAACAACAACATCAACAACAACATACCCAATGTAATCTGGATTCGGAAAAGATAGGATATATGCAGACTTTACCACTATCATTGTGAGGTAGAGATGTTGTTTTCAATAGATACTCGGCTTGGGTTTTACTGCAAATAAATTTAAATTAGTACTAAATGATTTATGCAACGTTGGCTTCTCAGATTTACTTGGACTTTCTTGCATTTGTTTGCTACGTTTAACAGGGCATTAGGAGGCCTACGTTAATAATCCATTAGTTAATACCATAAATGAACCAAAAAATGCAAAAAGAAAACAAGAAAGAAGAAAAATGTCAAAAAATGAGATAAAAGATAAATGAAATTGCTAGTCATAGCCATAGAAAGGTATCACATCACCTTATTTATGCCTATCTTTTATATATATATAGAGATATAGATGAAATCTCATTTGTGGAACATACTCTATTTTGGAGACACATTTTTGGTTGAATTTTAAAAAGATGAAAGTGTGATGAGAGAAACGTTGATGAAAGTGGCACAATTCTTCTACCTCTTTGGATACGGTATGTGTGAGTTATGTTACCCTCTTTCTGAGACCTTCAGTAACAAGCAGTCTATAGAAGATTTTAAGAATATTATTACTATTTATTAGGAAATTTTTATTTTAAGATATTGACGGCCTCATGAATATTTACCCATAATCGTATAGTTGAATTTGTATACGTGGTTTAAGAACACGTAAATTGGGATGACCGAATCAAATGAATTTAAAATATAGCAATACAATAATATGATTGAAGAGAAAATAACAAGAATAAATAATTTGATAAAAAAAATAAGTGTACCCTAAATTCCGACGCTGAGGGCTAGCGATTATCGCCAGAAGGACTTCTAGAGTAATGTAAAAAAATGAAACAATGAAGATTTTGAACCACTAAGTGCTACTGAATTACAATGTAGAAGTGATGAGCTTAGTGAATCAATCAGAATTTGATCCCGTACAAACAAGGGTGAAGGGGTTATTTATAGCTAAACCCTAGGGAGGATAATCTACAAATCCTGCCTCATTAAGTCTATTAATTATACATTATTTCAGTTATGTAACGGTTGACGGAGATCTAGGACTTTCCCGTAATGACTGGGCTTTTGATCTTATCTTGGCAGACCACGGACTAGTATCCAATGATTAGTATCCGAACACGTATTTTCGGAGTTAGACGAGATCTATCAATGTGACACTGACCTGAATGTCCTCTCTCCGTATCCTTTGCAAATATAATCATCCTCGCCAACCTCGCTCCGCAGACAACACCATGTACTATCCCTGCTGAGTCATGTTCGACCTATCCTTGTTCCACATGTCGCTATATTTTTAATTCATTCGATTCGGTCATCCCAATTTATGTGTTCTTAAACCACGTATACAAATTCAATTATACGTTTATGGGTAAATATTCATGAGGCCGTCAATATCTTAAAATAAAAATTTCCTAATAAATAGTAATAATATTCTTAAAATCTTCTATAGACTGCATGTTACTAAAGGTCTCAGAAAGAGGGTAACATAACTCACACATACTGTATCCAAAGAGGTAGAAGAACTGTGCCACTTTCATCAACGTTTCTCTCATCACACTTTCATCTTTTTAAAATTCAACAAAAAATGTGTCTCCAAAATAGAGTATGTTCCACAAATGAGATTTCATCTATCTCTCTCTCTCTCTATATATATATATAAGATAGGAAATAAGGTGATGTGATACCACTCTATTGAAAGTATGTATGTCCTAGAGACAATCACTATTAGGAACAAATATAGTTGAACACATTCGTATTATTAATAAGATTAATATTTATGGCATTTGCGATTATTGAATTATTATTTGATTGTTTATAATTATTCATTAATGTGCATCCCTTAAGCTTACGTTGTCATTAATAGAGTGAGATATTGATGATAGAGCGTGACTCTTAAAATAACCTCGACTAATGATCATCGAGAATGGGATATCGATGATATGTGATAAGTCGACATGTGGTCTGCATCACATCCTTAGAGGATGTAGTATGTCTCACCTACTATGAGTAATGGCTACTCGTGATGGACACATGGATACTTTGGAAGTATTGGTATACCCTGTTGATATACTGTTTGTTATACTTGTCTAAAGTATGATCAGTGTGTGGGAGATAAAAGTCCTTAGACTTGAGGTCAATACGCGCCTTGTCTACAAAGTAATGTACTTTGATCCCGTCCTAAGCTCAAATGCCTTATAGGTTGAGATACGACTTGTATTGGGTACATTACGATGTGGATTGAAGATGGTAGTTGAGCCAAGATTAGGATTCATTCCTCGAATGTATATTCGAGAGAACACTCGAATTCTCAGTGATATTAGGTTGACTAAGTCGTTGGCCAACGCAATAGACATATTTAGAATATAATCTAGTCGTCAACTAATATAGATGAGATACAATTATTAAGCCATTTGGATAGACACTTGACAAATCCTAAGCTTGATCGGGTGTGTCGTGAATGAAAGGATTTTATATTACCACATAAAAGTTAAGTTTACTGGATTCGCGTAAATGTACTTCACATATTGAGTTCGTCTTCCGGCGCTGTCTAGGAGTTCCGCGTAGACCTTAATTTGATTAATGTCGATATGAGAAGGCATGTATGGTCACACTATGTCGATTGTCCGTTTTGATCTAAAGATGTATTGAGAGAGTAACTAAATGTTCGATTTGGAATCGAGATATTTAAATGAATAATAATTATTTTAATTAAGTCAAGATTGGATTTAATTAAGAATGCACGGAAAATAAATCGAGACAGTGTAGGAGCACGTCGAGCGCCGCGGCGCCTCTGCATCAATTTTTGGGCCAGGCCCAAGGTCAAACCCTAATCCGGTTTTGACCTAATTTTCAACTATAAATAGAGGCATTCCCTTAATTATTCAAACATAAATTTTCTGAAAATCATTCTAAGCCTTAGAGACTTAGAATCAAATACTCTCTCGAACCTCTGCCGGGTTTCCTAGCTTTCCGAAGGAGAAATACATTGAAGCTTGGAGCTTGCAATCGGAAGGGCAACCACATGTCCACCATATAGTAGATAAAGATTCTAGATACTATAACTTGTAAGTATATGCTTTATGTTACAAGTTTAATTGTTGTATAACCATACCAGAAATATTGTTGGGGTAAGTAAGAAACAAAATTTTAAACTTCCGATGTGCCTTACTTATGTATTTTAAACCCAACAAAAACCCTACAGTGGTATCAAAGCCCAGGCTGGTTCAATGGTTATATAACAATTGAATAGAAAAATAATATGGGTTAAACATAAAATTGGATTAAAACGAGGTTTCTTGAAATCCTACATTTCTTGAACAAATGTTGACCTTTTGATATCACCCTAAATTATCTCCTACGCTAACTTGAGGAAGTCATTCCGCTCTAACTCGAACTAAGACAAAGTGCATTGTCCGGCTCATTGCACGGTGCACGGCTAAGAATGAGTAAGAACGGATGATGGTCGATATGGACGTTATTGATAATGGTGGGTGATGATAAAGGACCTGTGATTTTATCCCTAAATTGGATTTAGGGCTCGAACGATTTTAAGAATCAACACAAAAATGTTTGTCAGGACATGAGCATCGCGACCCTATGGTAGGGCGCCGCGACGCTTGCTAGGGTTTCAGGGAGGCGCCGCGGCGCTAATGCCTCATTTAAAAAACATGGACTCAATGGACAACAGGCGCCGCATCTCCATGGTGGAGCGCCGCGATGCTAATGCATTTGCAGAAGCAGAAATATTTCTGCCTCTGCAGTGCCGCGGTGCTAATGCATTTTTCCAGAAGCCGAAAGGCTTCTACCTCAGTGGCACCACGGCCCTAATGATTAACGTCGCGACCCCACCTGTCCAAAAACAAAAAAAATCAGAGTTCATAATGTTTAATCCAAGATTATTGTTATACGGTATATTATTTGATAAGTATATTGCTTATGTGCTAAATGTCAAAATGTTTGTCATTTACATTTCTAGAATAACGTCCGCTATAACTGTCTGGGCAGGCGGCGCCCAGTGTTTGATTAAACCATCTTATATCATGCATATTGGGTTGACGGTTTCCAACTATATGTTTGATTAGTTTTGCATGATGTTAAGATGTCATATTGGATATGGCATAAAAGAGTTGATCTTGGTTAAAATCCTGAATTAAAATGTTCCCTAAAATTTTAATACAAGTCTTATTTAAAATGAACGTGTCGTCCCTTATAATTGATTGTAGTGCAAAATCTTTTTCAGCGAGATGAGTATTTATGCTACAACATTTGCTCTAAGTCTACGAGGACTCAGACTCTTTCATAGATGCATGTTAAATGTAGAAGTGGGTGATAAACCTTCATGAGTATTTACACCATAATGTTTGCTCTATAAGGCAAAACTCACTTAGATACATAATTGCAGTCACATAACGGGGTTGACTTGCTAGGCTGTCTTGGCGCCACAATGTTGGACAAGCCGAGGGACGCAAATTGATTGTTTAGAACATTCGGTCAAACATGAGTTACGAATTGTTTGTAATTGGTTTAGAGACCTATCAGGTTGTGCTGTTGAAGTTATCAATCACAACAAACGCGGAGATAGCATGAACTTGGATCATGGCCTATTATGACCATATTTGATATGAGTCTGTATTCTTCCATAGGGTCGAAGAGTATGTTAAAATAGTGGGAGCTAATTAAACTAAATGTCATATTAATTAGTTAACGAATGTATTCAATAGAAATTATATTAGAGTTTAGTTTCAAGTCTATTTATTTCTTTAGTCGTATAAAATGTCGAATCTATCACTGAAAATGTTGATCGAGACAAACAAGTTGACTGGATCAAATTACCCTGATTGGTTAAGAAATCTATGATTGGTGTTAAGACTAGAAAGAATTGAGTATGTGTTAGACACAATATTCCCCACAGTCCCTGCTGAAAACTCTGATGAGTATGCCATGTTTGACAAAGTGGCTTATCAGAAACATTTGAACGATGCTACCTTGGCAAAATGTATAATGTTGTCTTCCATGACTGTGGAGTTACAGAGGCAACATGAAAACATGGGCCCCAACGAAATGCTAGAACACTTGAAGAGTCTCTATAAAAAACAGTCTCAAACAATGGAGTATGAACTATTGAGAGACCCTTTCGAATGTAAGCTGAACGAAAGGGGACAAATGTCAGCGCATGTTCTAAAGAAGGACTACACAGCTCCAAGAGGAGGCAAAGCACTAGGTGCTTCTACCTTTACTGGACAAAGTATGTTTGTCATTGAAATAAATATTCTACAAGTAACTCCCACTGCTGGGTATTGGATACCGCTTGTGGCTCGCACATTTGTAGTAATGTGTAGGGCCTAATTAACAGCAGAAAGGTTGGACCTTGGGAGGTAGACCTGCGCGTTGTAATGGAGCACGAGTAGATGTTGAACGCGTGGAAACTTATAGACTAGATTTACCTTCAGGCTTTTGTTTAGAACTAAATTATTGTTATTTTGTTCCCTCATTAACGAGGAATATCATTTATATCCCAATGTTAGACATTGAGGGGTTTTTCTCCTTTATTGCCAATGGCAGTTATGTACTGTCTTTTAATGGTTTTATTTGTGGAAATGCTCCGCTTATGGATGGATTGTATATTTTAAACTGTAGTCGTAAATTTTTCAATGTGCAAAATAAACGATCTAAGATAAGTAATCCAGAAACCCCACCTACTTATGACACTGCAGACTTGGTCATATCAACGAATCAAGGATAACAAGATTGAGAAAGTTAGACTACCTCGAACCATTTGACTTGGCGTCCTATGGTAACTGCGAATCTTGCTTGAGAGGAAAGATGACCAACAAGCCACTTTCTGGGAAAGGGATGCGAGCCAAAGAGGTACTTGAGTTGGTCCATACCGATGTATGTGGGCCATTTTCAACTCAAGCTAAGGGAGGCTTCCCTTACTTCATCACTTTTACAGACGATTTCACAAGGTTTGGGCATATGTATCTTATGAAACATAAGTCCGAAGCCTTTGAGAAATTCAAGGAGTACAAGTCAGAAGTAGAGAAGCAACTTGAAACAAGTATCAAGACACTTCGATCAGATCGAGGAGGTGAATACTTAAGTAAAGAATTTCTAGATTATTTGAAGCTTCATGGAGTCCAATCACAATGGACACCTCCTGGAATGCCACAAATGAATGGTGTTGCTGAAAGGAGAAATCGAATCCTATTAGATATGGTTAGATCCATGATGAGTTTCTCAGCTCTACCAACATACCTTTGGGGCTATGCATTGCAAAGCTCAATTTATATTCTGAACATGGTTCCTTCAAAGTCAGT
Organism: Anisodus tanguticus; assembly: GCA_034509755.1. Classification (NCBI taxonomy): domain Eukaryota; kingdom Viridiplantae; phylum Streptophyta; class Magnoliopsida; order Solanales; family Solanaceae; genus Anisodus; species Anisodus tanguticus. The sequence continues at coordinate 35,728,243 of CM067549.1, forward strand.
AGAGAAAAATCCATATGAGATATGGAACGGCAAGAAACCAGCACTTAAACACATGCGACCCTGGGGTACCCTGCATATGTAAAGAAGATGCTTACTGACAAGTTGGAATCTAAAAGTGAAAAATATTATTTTGTGGTGTATCCAAAGGAAACTAAGGGATACTACTTCTATCTTCCTGGAGAACATAAGGTCATTATTTCCAGGAATTCAACTTTCCTTGAAGAAGAATATGTCTACAAGGAACATAGCTGCACAAAGATAGAACTTGAAGAAATTCAAGAACCACAAGATAACACAGAAAATGAACCCTTGTCGAATGACCTAAACAAGGATTCATTGAGAGTATTTGGTGAAGATTGGGTGCTTAGAGTATGCCCTTCAGCCAGTGGGAGTGTTGTGAGAGATAATGCAGAAATGCAAGACCCCCATACACAACCAATGGAAGATGATACAATGGTTGTACATCATTCCAATCAGGAAATACATGAAAATGACATTCCTGAAAGCTCTCAAGGTGATGGATTGTCTAACACACAAAGACCTTCTCACAATCAGAATGCAATAAACACTGAAACGCAGAATACTCAACTCTCTAGGACCACTAGGACTCATCGTCTGCCTGAAAGACTTAATCTCCTTATTGAAACACACAATGAGATAGATATTCCTGATAACGATGAACCTCCAACCTACAACGAAGCTATGTTAGACATTGATTCGCAGAGATGGCAAGAAGCCATGAAATCTGAGATGGACTCGATGTACATAAATCAAGTTTGGAACTTGGTTGATTTGCCAACAAGGGTTAGACCCATAGGATGCAAATGGGTCTTCAAGAAGAAAAATAATGCACATGGCAAGGTACAGACTTATAAGGCAAGATTGGTGGCTAAAGGTTATAATCAACGGCCTGGGGTCGATTATGATGAAACCTTTTCACCTGTTGCGAAGATTAAGGCCATTCGAATTTTGCTTGCAATAGTTGCATATTATGACTATGACATTTGGCAGATGGACGTCAAAACTGCTTTCCTCAATGGTAATCTAGTTGAGGAGGTGTATATGAAACAACCTGAGGGTTTTTCATTTGAGTCTAAACCAAAATGTTGTATGCAAGCTTCAAGGAGTTGGAATATTTGCTTTGACAAAGCAGTCAAATCATTTGACTTTGTTAGAAGCAAAGAAAATCCCTTCGTTTATAGTAAGCGCAAGGAAGGGAGTATTGTCTTCATTGTTATATATGTGGATGACATATTGATAATGTGAGATAATAAGACTCTCCTGCAATCAATCAAGGAATGGTTATCCAACACCTTCATGTGAAGGACTTGGGTGAAGCCTGCTACATTCTTAGAATTATGATCTATAGAGATAGACCTAATAGATTGTTAGGGTTGTCACAGTCCACATACATAGACAAAGTGCTAAGATGATTCTCTATGGAAAACTCCAAGAAGGGAAATCTTCCTATGGGTCAAGGGATCAAGTTATCAAAGAAGGATAGTCCTTCTACTGTTGCAGAACTTGAACGCATGAAAAGAATCCCATATGCTTTAGCTATAGGATCTATCATGTATGCCATGACATGTACGAGGCCAGATGTGGCCCATGCACTTAGTATGACTTGCAAATTCCAGTAGAATCCTGGGGAAGAGCACTGGAAAGCAGTCAAGAGTATTCTTAAGTATCTTAGACGAACTAAAGAATATTTCTTAGTCTATGGTGGACAATAGAAGCTAGTATGTACTGGGTATACTAATGCTGGCTTCCAGACAGATCTTGATGACTTCAAATCTCAGTCTGGATATACCTTTATTTTCAATGGCGGAATAGTGAGTTGGAAAAGTTCCAAGCAAGCTACAACCGCCGATTCAACAACAGTTACATTCTTGGATCGGAAACTGATAAAGAAGCTGTCGCGATATCTGAGTTCCTGAAGGAACTAGCGGTTGTTCTAAGTGCCACTTGTCCAATAACGGTTTATTGTGACAACACTGGTGCGATTACGCAAGCTAAGGAACCAAGATCAACCAACAGAAACAAGCATGTACCAAGGAAGTACCACATACTCAGGGAGATGGTGGAGACTGAACAGATTAGATTAGACTATGTTTCCACAGATGATAATCTAGCTGACCCGTTTACTAAATCATTAAGCTTAGTTAAGCATAATGGTCATTTTGAAAATATGAGTATTAGATACATCGGAGATTGGCTCTAGGCCAAGTGAGAGATTGAAAGTATGTATGTCCTAGAGACAATCACTATTAGGGACAAATGTACTTGAACACATTCGTATTATTAATAAGATTAATATTTATGGCATTTGCGATTATTGAATTATTATTTGATTGTTTATAATTATTCATTAATGTGCATTCCTTAAGCTTACGTTGTCATTAATAGAGTGAGATATTGATGATAGAGCGTGACTCTTAAAATAACCTCGACTAATGATCATCAAGAATGGGATATCGATGATATGTGATAAGTCGACATGTGGTCTGCATCACATCCTTAGAGGATGTAGTATGTCTCACCTACTATGAGTAATGGCTACTCGTGATGGACACATGGATACTTTGGAAGTATTGGTATACCCTGTTGATATACTGTTTGTTATACTTGTCTAAAGTATGATCAGTGTGTGGGAGATAAAAGTCCTTAGACTTGAGGTCAATACGCACCTTGTCTACAAAGTAATGTACTTTGATCCCGTCCTAAGCTCAAATGCCTTATAGGTTGAGATACGGCTTGTATTGGGTACATTACGATGTGGATTGAAGATGGTAGTTGAGTCAAGATTAGGATTCATTCTTCCAATGTATATTCGAGAGAACACTCGAATTCTCAGTGATATTAGGTTGACTAAGTCGTTGGCCAACGCAATAGACATATTTAGAATATAGTCTAGTCGTCAACTAATATAGATGAGATACAATTATTAAGCCATTTGGATAGACACTTGACAAATCCTAAGCTTGATCGGGTGTGTCGTGAATGAAAGGATTTTATATTACCACATAAAAGTTAAGTTTATTGAATTAATATGATGATGTCTTCTTTTGAGGAGTATAACATATAAATATATGGTGAATTATACTCGACAATAATATGATATTTGAGTTCCAAATTATGGAAAAGCTATTAGAATATTGAAAGTATGAAACATTTGGTTAGTTCGTAATAGTCAACAATAGACTGAATTATCTGAAATAATTTTGATGAATTTAAGGATATAAACTTTGTTATGTCATTTCCACTTTGATGGATATATTGAACTGGTGCACTATTAATGAGGATTAGTTTATGGAATAAGAATTTATTGTTATACCTATTTGAGAAGAAACTGACTGGCTTATAAGAAGTATTATGTTAGTTATTATAATATGGAATTAACCGGGGCACCTTTGCTATAATTTTTGTTCTAGATGATTGTTGTAATGAAAAATCGAGATAAGTTTGTCTCAAACACAATAACATGAAAAAGTTATTGAAGGATGGTATAATTCCCTTATATATATGAAGTCCAGATTTAATTTAGTAATTTCTTTGTTAATTGGTGGTAAAAAAAACTTATAAAGAGATGTGAATAAAGCCTATTGAAGATTGATTGTACTTTATGGGAAACCTACCTAATGATGCAATCTTAAGTTCAAACGGAAAAATAAGTAAAGTTACAACTATGAAGTACATCAATAAAATTCTCATTTTCTAAAAGAGTGAGCTGATGTGCACAAATTGAGATTCTATTCTCTTAGTAAATGTATAAGACTGATCTCAATTGGAGTTAGTAACAACACTCTTGTTAGATTTACAGATACTCCTACTAAATAGGAGGATGAGATTATATGTTCTTAATAAGTCTATAAATCGGTTTCGGTTGGAGTGTATAGAAACATTCTTGATAGATTTATCGACACTTTGCTGTAAAGGAGGATGAGATTAAATTCTCTTAATGAATTCATAGACTATTTGGTCGGAGTATGCAAAGTTACTCTTGATGAACTCACCGCGCTAAGTGCGAAGTGAAGGTCGCTTCAGTAAGATTTTAACAGGAAACCATAAAGCACTTAGATAAAAGGATTTCGATTTTCACCGAAAATAGTAATGTGCGTGAAATTTTTTCTACTTCATTCAATGAACTACTTAGTTCAAGATTTGTTCACTAAATAGTCAATGATTTAGAAATCCTTCACTAGCTAATGGTTCAAGTCCAAAAGACACCATTATTGATGCATGTTACTAGATTAATATCTCAATTTTTTCAAAATTTCTTAAAACAAGTGGGGGATTATTGGAACAAATGTTTCAATTAATTTTGAAATAGTACATTTGATAAGAGTTTTGTTTTCAAATTGAATGAATGTGAATTCATAAGTTTCACTTCATTTAGTTTATACGTTTTAGGTTCTTTTGGAAGAAACATTTTTTTTTACAAATTCATGAACCTATTATTAAATTTTATTTAATAAAAACTCTTATCTTATGTATTCTTTATCCTATAAATAGTGATTATTTTATTTGAAAAAGATAAGAAATCTAAAAAATACTTTCCCTAAGAAAATATTTGAGAGATATTGATCGAAATGTGAAATCACAGATTCAATAATAGAATAGCAACATTCTTGAATACTACTTGTTGTGTGGCTTAGTTGAATCCCGAAGATAGAATTGTTATTTATTCTTCTATTTGCTAGTGGGAGAGACTCCAACTATCTTCAAGAAACGTCTTGCCGTGCCTCTAATCCAAACAAGTTTTATTTTGGAATTCTTATATTATTGTCATCTTTGTTTTAACAAAGAATACGCTATCATCAGCGATACATGAAATTTGTTACTCTTTTTATTTGTTGCAAGTTTGTACGCAATTATACTGTAAATTCAAATGTCATAATATTATCTTTTCTGCGGTAAATGCTCTATTCTAAATTTTAGGAATAATTATATTAATTTCATATTAAATTTTGGTTATTCTTTCATTATTTATAAATAAATAAAAAAGATAAGTATGATTTTCTATGTGCTCCTAAAATAAATGACATCTTTAGAGAATATAAGTGATTCTTGTTGTGATACAATTATTGCAGGGAATGAAAAGTAAGTAACTATTACAATAGTAAGAAAGGATAAGCTAAATATTACAATAAATTGGAAATCAAGAACTTAACAAACTGCTTGTGTGATTTGCTGAGTCGAGTGATGGCACGCTGTCTTTAAGACAAGATTGCCCCGTATATCTCCTTTTACGGTGTTGAGCAATAGTCTCCCAAGATACAACAACAACTTAACAAATGAGCAAAGGAAACTCAAGTGTTACTCTTGAAGAACTTTGAGTATAGTAACTTTGCTAGAGAGGAAGAAGATGAATTCAGAAAATCTGGAGTATTTTGTAAGTGTTGAGTGTTGTGTTCAATTAAGCCAAAGACCTAAATTTATAGTGTAAGTAGAAGACCTCTAAACTAGCCAACTAATGACCTTCAATAGCCATGTAATGGCACTTGATTGAGGGGTTACATTCAACCAAATAATGGCTGAATTCATGTGCCAAGTAATGGAGAATCAATGCTCCAAAACCAGCCCAAAGGTCAGATCTTTCCAACTTTCCATCGCAACAATCTACCTCCGAAGCGCCGCGGCTCTCTGAATTAGCGCCGCGGCTCTCTGAATTAGCGCCGCGGCTCCAGTGAATGTGCAACCAATTAGCGCTCCGGTGCCGCGGCGCTCCACGGCTCCGCGGCAAAATCCGACTCATTTCATCTTACACTTCGTACACTTCTTCCTTTGTTTACCAACGTGGAATACTTTGTCATTTGGCCCATAATCGTCCATAATTCTATGTCTCAAACGTATTACATACGTACCAATATCTCTTTCACTAGTGAAAATATTGATACTTGACACTACGTGTGCACGTGTGTGGAAACGACGTTTCCGACGTGCGGGCCCCAATTATTCCAGTCATAAATTAATGGGATATACTTAATTTCACATTTAGTAAATTTCTAACAATCCCCTCTTGAAAGAGATTTTGGCGCACACACTTGGTGCATTTTCCAGCAATCTTTTAGCGGACCGATGTTGCATCTGTATAGGTAGCATACGCTTTGAACCTTTCATAGTTGAATACCATTAGACTTACTTATTGCGCGGTGAACGCGATATCTTGAACCGTCAGTGTTTAGTGTAAGCCAAGTCAATGGTACCAACACAACAACTTCATTTACTCAGTTCTTCGTAATATTTTGTTCGTTGTGGCCGTGGACACTTCTTGGATTCTTAAGTGCGTTCATTTGAGGCGGTCTATCCTCGCACTTAAATAGGTGGTCTCCTACAAGGTATCTTGCTATACCCCACTTTACAAGTGTTTAGGAATCATTAAAAGTTTCCCCAAACCTAACCTCAACCGGTGATGATCATTAAAGGTTTTGGAAACTTAACCTTCACCCACGCTGCAGATAGCACTTATAGTCTATCGCGGGAACGACTTTGGATTTTGTGTTTCTTTACAGAAATCACTATCCGAAGTGCTCATGCTTCCACCGAAGCGATCAACTGAACCTTTACAGCTTAGTTTTCCCATTGAACCTAATTCCTAGGATCTCCAGTCAGTAAGGTTGGGTTACCACCATATTGGTCCTTATACTTTGGGTTTTAAGACCATTCCCCTAGACAGACAGAACATCTGATCCTTGGGTAAGCCTTTTGTTAGTGGGTCAGCTATGTTATCCTTTGATTTTATGTAATCAATGGATATTATACCCGTTGTGATCAGCTGCCTAACGGTCTTATGTCTCCGTCGAATATGACGAGACTTGCCATTGTACATAGAATTATGTGCCCTTCCTAAAGCCGACTGGCTGTCGCAGTGGATCATTACAGAAGGTACGGGTTTGTTCCAACAAAGAACATCCTCTAAGAAGTCGTGAAGCCACTCAGCTTCTTATCATGCTTTGTCTAAAGTGATAAACTTCGATTCCATCGTGGATCGGGCGATGCAAGTTTGCTTAGAGGATTTCCAAGACACAGCCCCACCACCAATTGTAAATACATACCCACTGGTGGACTTCGTGTTCTCTATGTAAGATGTCCAGTTTGAATCATTGTGCCCCTCTAGTACAACTGGATATCTTGAATAATGCAACCCATAAGTTAGCGTGTATTTCATGTATTGTAGTACCTGATTCAATGCATTGTAGTGATCATTACTCGAATTACGGATAAACCTAGCCAACTTGTTGACTGCATAAGCAATATCAGGTCGGGTGCAGTTTGTTATGTACATCAAACTACCAATCACCTGTGCATATTGCTCCTGGAATATGGGTACACCACGATTTTTATCAAGCTTTTGATTTCTATCCATTGGTGACTTTATAGGCGAACTGTCAAACATCTCGAACTTTCTCAAAAACATCCTCGATGTAGTGAGACTGAGATAAGACTAGTCCGTCAGACGTCTTACATATTTTTATCCCTAAGATGACATCTGCGATACTCATATCCTTCATGTCGAAGCATTGTTTCAACATGTTCTTAGTCTCTAGAATTATACTAGGACTGCTTCATGTGATCAACATGTCGTCTACATACATGCATATCATAACGAATAAGTCAGAGTTACCTTTCATGCAGACACATTTATCACACTCATTAATGGCGAAACCCTTCGATAGTAGAGTACTATCAAATTTTTCATGTCATTGCTTCGGGGCTTATTTCAGCCCATACAGAGATTTGACAAGCCGACATGCTTTCTTCTCTTGCCCTGGAACCACATACCTCTCAGGTTGTTCCATATAAATTTCTTCTTCCAATTCACCATTTAGGAAGGCTGTCTTGACATCCATTTTATGTATCTCAAGGTCACGCAACGCTGCGATCGCAATGAATACTCGTATGGACGTTATCCTAGACACCGGGGAGTACGTGTCAAAGTAGTCAAGGCCTTCCTTTTGCCGATAGCCCTTGACTACCAACCTGGCCTTGTACTTATCTATAGACCCATCTGCTTTATACTTCCATTTGAGTATCCTCTTACAACCCAACAATTTATTTTCCGGAGGAAGATCAACCAACTCCCAAGTATGGTTATGCAGAATGGAGCCTATTTCACTCTTAATAGCTTCTTTCCAGAGCGGTGCCTCTGGAGTTGACAATGCTCCAGCAATTGTCCTTGGTTCATCATCAACCATATAAGCTACAAAGTTAGGACCGAAGGATTTCTCCTTCCTGGCCTTTTTACTTCGCCTTAGTTCCATTTCTGGAGTCTCCAAGTTCTGAGAATCTGGAACACTAGATTCTGGAACACTAGATTCTGGATATTCAAAAACTTCGAGATCCACTAGATCTGAACTATATAGATCCAGGCCGTCAACGACTCCCGATTCCTGAGAGCTTTGTTCATAACTTCGTTTGCGAGAGGTTATGTCTTTTTCCTTTCTCGGAAAGGTATCTTCAAAGAATTGTGCATTCCTTGATTCCATGATTTTATCCCCGTGGATATCCGGAATATCTGACTTATGCACTAAGAAGCGATAAGCACTACTGTTATTTGTATATCCGATGAATATGCAATCTATAGTCTTAGGCCCAATCTTGACCTATTTTGGCTTGGGTACTTCGATCTTTGCCAGACAACCCCACACCTTTAAATATTTATAGGTGAGTTTCTTTCCTTTTCATAATTCATATGGAGTTTTGTCTTTACCCTTATGTGGGACTCTGTTAAGAATCGTATTAGCGGTAAGGACAGCTTCTCCCCACATATTTTGGGGAAGACCAGAATTGATGAGCAAGGCATTCATCATTTCCTTCAATGTGCGGTTCTTAAGTTCTGCTACACCGTTCGATTGAGGTAAGTATGGAGCCGTCGTTTGATTAACAATGCCTGATTGGGCACAATATTCGTCAAATGGTGCTACATATTCTCCCTTTCTATCTCTACGAATGGATTTAATCTGCATGCTTAGTTGGTTCTCAACTTCTGCTTTGTAACGTCGGAACGCTTCAAAGGCTTCATCCTTACTTTTCAACAAGTAAAGGTAACAATACCTTGTGTTATCATTAATAAATGTCACAAAGTACTTGTTTTCCCCTCTAGTTTGTGCAAACTTCAAATCACATATATCTGTGTGAATAAGTTCTAGATGGGTGGCATTCCTTTCGATGGATCGAAAATGAAGCTTTGTGAGTTTTCCCTCTACGCACACCTCACGCTTATGTTGAGGGTTTACGTCGATAGACGGCAACAACTCTAACTTTACCAACCTTTGGATGGACTTGTAGTTGACATGTCCTAATCTATGATACCATAAATTAGAGGACTCAAGCAAGTAAGAAGAAGATTCAATATTATTGCTTGTACGTAATACAGACATGACGTTAACTTTGAAGAGGCCTTCATAGATGAATCCTCTTCCCACAAACGTTCCATTCTTAGTGACTACAAATTTATTGGACTCAAACACTATCCTAAAACCAGCATTAACCAATAAATGACCTGAAATTAAATTTCTTCTAATCTAAAAAACATAAGCAAACAGAGCAAGCCCAGACAGTGCCTTTCAAGGAATCCCCCTCTTTGGTACAAACCAAAGAAAGTTACGAAATAAAACCTCTAGAATCTTATGCAGGAGCGGTAAAACCAGTAACTCCTGTCAAAAGGGAGGCAGCAAGAGCAACAACTACTACCAGCACCCCGCCACCAAAGTGGGAATTCATTACATCTCAAGGACTACCGATAATAGCCTTGGACAAACAGTATGAAAATTTCAGGGTACAAGATCTCTTAAAACCCTGCTACACCAATTTCCAGTACGTGGATTCTCAAGATCCCATTAAAACCAGAAAATATTTTGAATTTATCCTCGTTGATACATATTCTATATATATTGAGCATAGGTACTTCAAAAACAATCCAGAAACCATTGAGTTTTCTAAGTTCACAATTAAAAAGATTTTAAGTCCTTTAATTGGTATGTAGATCATCTGCACACACCAATCCCATTTTCTCGAGAATCTTAAACCCGCAACATATAACTGGTATGACTACAAGGATGCCTGGTTTAATTTCCTATATGTCAGGCCCAACACTCATACTTGGTTCGTGAAATATGCTGAAGGGTTAAAAAACAGTATCATTCCCCAATGGTTCTATGAATGGTGGAACGTCTTCGGGGGAACATTACAGGTGGTAGCTCCTAGATTCCAAAGTAGATATACAGGCTTCCTAGAGGAGCAACAAATCTCAACTCTCCCGAGCATATTAAATTATGCAAATTTTTTATTAACAAGAGGATCTCTTATATTTTAAATTGGTCCTTTGATATTCAAGAAATGAATAGGATTAAGTATCTCAGTAAAATGATTAAGATAAAGGGATGGAGTCCCAAGGTTAAAGAAGAAGTGAAAAGGAACAGCCCAACAACTTCCGGTGACAATTCCAGACCCATTTCCAAAGCAGAAACAAGAAGAAAGCTCCTAGAAGCTTTATCAAAGCTTGATGACAATGAAGATTCCCGAGAAATACAGGAACTCCTTGACACAACTTCCAGTTCAGGTGATAATGGTGACATGCTAGCCCTAAGAGGAATAGCACAGTCATATTATTTACAGTAAAAAAAAGATAAAGCAGACAATGACACAAAGAAAAAGCAGAAAGAGACGCAAAAACGGACAAAAGAAAAAGCAGATAGTGAAACAAAACAAAAGCAGAAAAGCATCTTCAAACAGTAGATGGCCTTTCAAAAAAGCAACAGACAAACGACCTTTCAAAAAAGCAAGGAACGTTTAGTCTTAGCCGTCCATTTGTAAAGAAGATTATTACTTTTACTTTCCAGAGGCCTATATTAGTATTTGAAAAGTTATTTCTGATCTCATTACTGCTTTAAGTTATTTCTTTAAAAGTTATTTTCAGTATAACTCCGCAGATCCTTTTTATGGTATCAAAGCCATGTTGTTTGTAAGCATGCGTAGCTAAACTCATACTACTGTCTGGAGCATGTTTGTCTAGAGGTCCTGACTATTGGTTCTTGGTTACTATACACTAAATTATCTTCGCTTAATAGATTAGAACTAAAGTATAAGGTTATTATGCTAAGATCAAGATAAAGTTCCGGAGCGTACGTTGGCAAGCTATAAGATACCGTTGGATTAGCTCCAGGCGGACCCGGTTTTGTGTTCCCGTTGCCAAGATACTTAGGAAAGAGATAATCACTTAACCACTATACACTAAAGAAATAGATTAGAACTAAAGACAATCCTAAGATCAAGATAAAGTTCTAAGAAACAACTACCTTTTAAAGACAAGAACAACTACCTTTTGTAGTATGCTTAGACATCCTTCCTTCGACATAATTAGACGAGCTAATCTCCTTAAGTCAGATTGTATAAAGGACAAGGCCAAGCTTGTTAAAAATCTGAAAGAAGCTCGCCTTAAGCTAGTATTCTATAAGGCTGTTAAACCTTCCGCCAACTTAAGTCCAGAAAGAAGTATTATATTTAGACAAATAGTAGTCCAAAAGCAGACTGCGCTTTACGAGATTATTGCCCGAATAAATAACCTCATTAGAATTCAGGAAAATATCCTTGAAAACGCCCAGTGGCTTCTAGACCACTACTCTACCCAGTATTAAGATGAATAGTTCTGAACATCACAGTATTTTAAATAGTGAAAACCTCTCTACTCAACTATGAAAATAGCCAAGGTAGAAAGAGATTTGCAAAACTGGGATATTCCCAAAGAACCTTTCAAAACTATTTATGAAACCGGAAGGTTTGATTTTGTTAAAAATTATAATATTAAAACATGTGAGTCTACTATATCTATTAATAACTCGAAAGAAGTTGTTAAGCTTTTAGCAGCTCAAGATATTTGTAATTATAAAAAGATTTTAACTTCCTTCACATAGGACTTGTTCAAATAGATGTCAAGCCTCTCTATCGTTTAGGCTTAGACACCCCTATCTGTCTTCTATTGAGAGACGCCAGGATGTTGAACTTTGAAGATTCCTTACTAGAGTCTTACAGAGTAACCTCGCCAGAGGCCCGGTATATTTTAACTGCTATCCCAATTTCTCTGTAGATATCCATGATCAAAATATTATGGATACCCTGACATTGAATATTAAGACTTAGGATATGAATAGCAAGGTAAATACAAAAGAGATTGCTATCATCTACAGAATCTATTACAGATTAATGAAGACCACCCTAGCTCCAAAAGCTAAGTTGATGAGTAACAAAGGGTCACTATGCTCATGGAGGCAAACCAAGAGTATAGCAATATCTTTGTCCCTAGAATGCTTCGATGGGATGGAATTTTGGCTAAGGATGAATGGCACTTTGATGCAATCACCCAGCCAGAAATCGAACCGAGAGACTTCAAAGATTAAGGATATAATTCAGTATCTGACGGATCGATTAATCTAAAGTTTCTTAAGTTCAGTCCTGAAACTTCTTCAAGAAGATTCTCTACCAATAGACCATCTTCCTCAAAAACCCGGGAGGATGACTACGACGAAGAAGCTTTAATCAAAGAGTTAGAGCAAAAAATCAAAGGAGTAGACTTCTCCAAAAGTATTCCCAAGGTCCACTACGAATCCGTAGCAAGACCTGGTAGTCCTACCCCGAGCGACTTGCAAGGTCCTGCTGAAGGATCGCTAGGAATGATCACTGGAGATAATAAATTCAGAGTTGATTTTAAACTCCTTGATGGTTATTGGGTACACCCCGAGAACGCCATTAAAAGAAAATGGTACGTCGAGACCTATCCTAAAGACCAAAGATTATCCTTTAGGAAATCCTGGATCACAGATATGAAAAGACTTAGATGTAATATCGAATTCTTTAGATGGTTCCAGGTCACTGGCCAGTTAGGTAGCGAACCTGAGTCCTTGAATACTCTAGTATCCAAATGGTACACAAGTACCAAAACAGTTATCTCAGTTACCCCTCCACTTAGAAAAGATAAGTATTCCCGTAGAAGGAGAAGTAATAGTTGCGGCTCCTTTCAAGAGAGATCTAAAAGACCTCGCAGGTAACCCTACCAACAGTGATGTAAACAAGCTTATCCAGCAAAACAATTACACCAACCAACTGCTACACGTGGTCTCCACTCAGTTGAAACAAACCGGTAGTAATGCAGTCTTTAGAGATAGGACTAGCCCTTCCAAAGAAGTTATGGCAACAAATCCTATATTTAAGATTCCCTAGTTTACAGCCAATAATTACCCCAGCCTAATCGACCCGATCGACGTAAGTGATAAGGTATTAGAAAAAATTAACCTTAGGCTTCAGCAGAGTCTTGCTGACAAGGGCCAGACTATCAAAACTATTTCTGACCAAGGATCAGACTTGAACAAGCTTTCCATGTATACCAATAGAAAGAACTATTATCCTAGAGCCTCCTTCCCCGATATGCAATTCGAGGAAAATGAGTTTTTATCTCATGGCGCTCACTTCGGATCGGAGATCGCAGAATGGAATATTGATGGCCTCGTTGAAGGTCAGATTTACAATAAGTTACATGAAATAGGTATAGCCATAACGACCCTCAAGATTAAGAAAAATGATGATAAGCAATGCGCTACCATGATAGTTGCAAGTTTTACAGGTATGCTGAAGAATTGGTGGGATATTTATCTCTTAGAAGAGCAGAGGCAGGGCATGTTGAATGCCACCTCCATCATCCAGATAAACCAAATAGACAGAACAATAAAATAAGAAACAGTAGCCGACTCTACTGCCACCATCGTTTATAGTATAGCCAAACACTTCGTAGGAGAACCTAAATTATTCCAAGAGAAGAGTTTAGAAATCCTTAGTTATTTAACCTGCCCTAAGCTTCACGACTTTAGGTGGTACAAAGACATCTTTCTAAACAAAGTTATGATCAGAGAAGATTGTAACCATGATTATTGGAAAGAAAAGTTTATCAGCGGTCTACCCCCTCTTTTCGCAGAAAAGGTTAGAACAACCATTCGAAATAAGTTCGAGGGAGAATACCCTATAGTGGCCTAACATACGGTGATATAGTTAGCATGATAAACCTTACAGGTGCTTTATACTGACCTAAAACTAAGACACCAATTTAAGAAAGAAGGAAGACTTTCCACCACAAAAATGGGAAGTTTCTGTCAAGACTTCGGTTACACTAAGATAACCGCCCCGTCTAGATCAGTTGCTAAGAAGCATAAGAAGCAAGCAAAGCCTAAAGCCCCTCCCAAGAGGCAAAATAAGAATTACCAGAGAAAACCCCAAAGACCTAGAAGGATGGCAAAATCCCCAAAGACCTAGAGAGCGAGCTTTGTTCATAACTTCGTTTGCGAGAGGTTATGTCTTTTTCCTTTTTCGGAAAGGTAGATTCAAAGAATTGTGCATTCCTTGATTCCATGATTTTACCCCCGTGGATATCCGGAATATCTGACTTATGCATTAAGAAGCGATAAGCACTACTATTATTTGTATATCTGATGAATATACAATCTACGGTCTTTGGCCCAATCTTGACCTATTTTGGCTTGGGTACTTCGACCTTTGCCAGACAACCCCACACCTTTAAATATTTATAGGTGGGTTTCTTTTCTTTCCATAATTCATATGGAGTTTTGTCTTTACCCTTATGTGGGACTCTATTAAGAATCGTATTAGCGGTAAGGACAGCTTCTCCCCACATATTTTGGGGAAGACCAGAATTGATGAGCAAGGCATTCATCATTTCCTTCAATGTGCGGTTCTTAAGTTCCGCTACACCGTTCGATTGAGGTAAGTATGGAGCTGACATTTGATTAACAATGCCTGATTGGGCACAATATTCCTCAAATGGTGCTACATATTCTCCCTTTCTATCACTACGAATGGATTTAATTCGCATGCTTAGTTGGTTCTCAACTTCTGCTTTGTAACGTCGGAACGCTTCAAAGGCTTCATCCTTACTTTTCAACAAGTAAAGGTAACAGTACTTTGTCTTATCATTAATAAATGTCACAAAGTCCTTGTTCCCCCCTCTAGTTTGTGCAAACTTCAAATCACATATATCTGTGTGAATAAGTTCTAGATGGGTGGTATTCCTTTCGACGGATCAAAACGGAAGCTTTTCGAGTTTCCCTCTATGCACACCTCACACTTATGTTGAGGGTTTACGTCGATAGACGGAAACAACTCTAACTTTACCAACCTTTGGATGGACTTGTAGTTGACATGTCCTAATCTATGATGCCATAAATTAGAGGACTCAAGCAAGTAAGAAGAAGATTCAATATTATTGCTTGTACGTAATACAGACATGGCGTTAACTTTGAAGAGGCCTTCACAGGCGAATCCTCTTCCCACAAACGTTCCATTCTTAGTGATTACAAATTTATTAGACTCAAACACTATCCTAAAACCAGCATTAACCAATAAATGACCTGAAATTAAATTTCTTCTAATCTAAAAAATATGCATCACTTCCTTCAGAGTGAGCTCATTTCCAAAAGTCATCTTCAGGACTACCTTTCTTACCCTTTATACGTTAGAGGAAGCGTTGTTGCCCATGAACAACTTCTTGTTTTTAACCGGTGTATAAGTGGAGAAGGCATCTCTATTGGAACAGATGTATCTTGTAGCACTTGAAAATGCACCAAGTGTGTGCGCCAAAATCTCTTTCAAGAGGGGATCGTTGGAAATTTACTAAATGTGAAATTAAGTATATCCCATTAATTTATGACTGGAATAATTGGGGCCCGCACGTCGGAAATGTCGTTTCCACACACGTGCACACGTAGTGTCAAATATCACAAATTTCACTAGTGAAAGAGATATTGGTACGTATGTAATACGTTTGAGACATAGATTTATGGACGGTTGTGGGCCAAATGACAAAGTATTCCACATTGGTAAAGAAAGGAAGAAGTGTACGAAGTGTATGATGAAATGAGTCGAATTTTGCCGCGGAGCCTTGGAGGGCCGCAGAGCCATACTGTCGGAGCCGCGGCGCCGGAGCGCTAATTGGTTGGCCATTCACTAGAGCTGCGACGCTAATTCACAGAGCCGCGGTGCTTCAGAGGTAGATTGTTGCGATGGAAAGTTGAAAAGATCTGACCTTTGGGTTGGTTTTGGAGCATTGATTCTCCATTACTTGGCACATGCATTCAACCATTATTTGGCTGAATGTAACCCCTCAATCAAGTGTCATTACATGGCTATTGAAGGCCATTAGTTGTCTAGTTGAGGGGTCTTCTACTTACACTATAAATTGAGGCCTTTGGATCAATTGAACACAACACTCAACACTTAGAAAATACTCCAGATTTTCTGAATTCATCTTCTTCCTCTCTAGCAAAGTTACTATACTCAAAGTTCTTCAAGAGTAACACTTGAGTTTCCTTTGCTCATTTGTTAAGTTATTTTTGTATCTTGGGAGACTATTGCTCAACACCGTAAAAGGAGATATACGGGGCAATCTTGTCTTAAAGACAGAGTGACATCACTCGACTCAACAAATCACACAAGCAGTTTGTTAAGTTCTTGATTTCCAGTTTATTGTAATATTTAGTTTATCATTTCTTACTATTGTAATAGTTACTTACTTCCCATTCCTTGCAACAATTGTATCCCAACAATTTTAAGACAAGATTGTGTTGTAAGTACCTAGAAAGATGACTGGAAGAGATCAAAGTGCTTCTGATTCTGCTGCTGCTGTTGCTCAAGGAAATCATCTGCCTTCCCCACTGTTCAAGGCATACCTAATGCCTTTCCGGTTGCTCAAGGCTCATCCAACGCCTTTACTTCCGCTCAAGGGAACGTTGACGTTTCTCCACCCGCTGGATTTCACCATGAACGCCCTGAAAAGTCCATGGGCTCAAACTTCAAGAGATGACAACAGAAGATGCTATTCTATCTGACTGTTATGGGAATGACACGTTTCCTAACAGAAGATCCTCCACAAGTTGGAGATGAAATGGACCCTTCGCCTTCTGAAATGACTGAAGGGGGCCTAGGTATCTATGTCATTAATGGCATGAAGATGGTTCTTGATGCATGGAGTCATAGTGATTTCATGTGTAAGAATTACATATTGAACTGCTTGCCAAATGACAAAGTATTCCATGTTGGTAAACAAAGGAAGAAGTGTACGAAGTGTAAGATGAAACGAGTCGGATTTCGCCGCGGAGCCGTGGAGGGCCGCGTCACCACACTATCGGAGCTACGGCGCCGGAGCGCTAATTAGTTGGCCATTCACTGGAGCCGCGGCGCTAATTCACAGAGCCGCGACGCTTCGGAGGTAGATTGTTGCGATGGAAAGTTGGAAAGATCTGACATTTGGGCTGGTTTTGGAGCATGGATTCTCCATTACTTGGCACATGAATTCAGCCATTATTTGGTTGAATGTAACCCCTCAATCAAGTGCCATTACATGGATATTGAAGGTCATTAGTTGGCTAGTTAAGGGGTCTTCTACTTACACTATAAATTTAGGTCTTTGGCTTAATTGAACACAACACTCAACACTTAGAAAATACTCCGGATTTTCTGAATTCATCTTCTTTCTCTCTAGCAAAGTTACTATACTCAAAGTTCTTCAAGAGTAACACTTAAGTTTCCTTTGCTCATTTGTTAAGTTGTTGTTGTATCTTGGGAGACTATTGCTCAACACCGTAAAAGGAAATATACGGGGCAATCTTGTCTTAAAGACAGCGTGCCATCACTCGACTTAGCAAATCACACAAGCAGTTTGTTAAGTTCTTGATTTCCAGTTTATTGTAATATTTAGCTTATCCTTTCTTACTATTGTAATAGTTACTTACTTTTCATTCCCTGCAATAATTGTATCTCAACAAGAATCACCTATATTCTCTAAAGATGTCATTTATTTTAGGAGCACATAGAAAATCATACTTATCTTTTTTATTTATTTATAAATAATGAAAGAATAACCAAAATTTAATATGAAATTAATATAATTATTCCTAAAATTTAGAATAGAGCATTTACTGCAGAAAAGATAATATTATGACATTTGAATTTACAGTATAATTGCGTACAAACTTGCAACAAATAAAAAGAGTAACAAATTTCATATATCGCTAATGATAGCGTATTCTTTGTTAAAACAAAGATGACAATAATATAAGAATTCCAAAATAAAACTTGTTTGGCTTAGAGGCACGTCAAGACGTTTCTTGAAGATAGTTGGAGTCTCTCCCACAAGCAAATAGAAGAATAAATAACAATTCTATCTTCAGGATTCAACTAAGCCACACAACAAGTAGTATTCAAGAATGTTGCTATTCTATTATTGAATCTGTGATTTCACATTTCGATCAATATCTCTCAAATATTTTCTTAGGGAAAGTATTTTTAGATTTCTTATCTTTTTCAAATAAAATAATCACTATTTATAGGATAAAGAATACATAAGATAAGAGTTTTTGTTAAATAAAATTTAATAATAGGTTCATGAATTTGTAAAAAAAAAATGTTTCTTCCAAAAGAACCTAAAACGTATAAACTAAATGAAGTGAAACTTATGAATTCACATTCATTCAATTTGAAAACAAAACTCTTATCAAATGTACTATTTCAAAATTAATTGAAACATTTGTTCCAATAATCCCCCACTTGTTTTAAGAAATTTTGAAAAAATTGAGATATTAATCTAGTAACATGCATCAATAATGGTGTCTTTTGGACTTGAACCATTAGCTAGTGAAGGATTTCTAAATCATTGACTATTTGGTGAACAAATTTTGAACTAAGTAGTTCATTGAATGAACTAGAAAAAATTTCACGCACATTACTATTTTTCGGTGAAAATCGAAATTCTTTTATCTAAGTGCTTTATGGTTTCCTGTTAAAATCTTACTGAAGCGACCTTCACTTCGCACTTAGCGCGGTGAGTTCATCAAGAGTAACTTTGCATACTCCGACCAAATAGTCTATGAATTCATTAAGAGAATTTAATCTCATCCTCCTTTACAGCAAAGTGCCGGTAAATCTATCAAGAATGTTTCTATACACTCCAACCGAAACCGATTTATAGACTTATTAAGAACATATAATCTCATCCTCCTATTTAGTAGGAGTATCTGTAAATCTAACAAGAGTGTTGTTACTAACTCCAATTGAGATCAATCTTATAGATTTACTAAGAGAATAGAATCTCAATCTGTGCACATCAGCTTACTCTTTTAGAAAATGAGAATTTTATTGATGTACTTCATAGTTGTAACTTTACTTGTTTTTACGTTTGAACTTAAGATTGCATCATTAGGTAGGGTTCCCATAAAGTACAATCAATATTCATTAGGCTTTATTCACATCTCTTTATAAGTTTTTTTTACCACCAATTAACAAAGAAATTGCTAAATTAAATCTGGACTTCATATATATAAGGGAATTATACCATCCTTCAATAACTTTTTCATGTTATTGTGTTTGAGACAAACTTATCTCGATTTTTCATTACAACAATCAACTAGAACAAAAATTATAGCAGTTTTATTATCACCATAGATAATCAATAAAGGTGCCCCGGTTAATTCCATATTATAATAACTAACATAATACTTCTTATAAGCCAGTCAGTTTCTTCTCAAATAGGTATAACAATAAATTCTTATTCCATAAACTAATCCTCATTAATAGTGCACCAGCTCAATATATCCATCAAAGTGGAAATGACATAACAAAGTTTATATCCTTAAATTCATCAAAATTATTTTAGATAATTCAGTCTATTGTTGACTATTACGAACTAACCAAATGTTTCATACTTTCAATATTCTAATAGCTTTTCCATAATTTGGAACTCAAATATCATATTATTGTCGAGTATAATACACCATATATTTATATGTTATACTCCTCAAAAGAAGACATCATCATATTAATACATAAAAAATCTTAACTTGTAATGAAATCAATAGCATTTTCTCTTTGTCTCAAATTAATATCCTAGATTTCAAGTATTGATATGATCCTTATAAATAATATATCCATGTACTGCACAAACATGAAAATATATTTTTCTTGATCTCTATGCACAACATATATGTACACCAACTTTCAAGTATAGATATTGATGCTAACATATCTACTAACAAGTTTGAAAGTTTATGTTGAATAATTATCAATGACAATGATAAAATATATCTTTGCATTACGTGATAAATAATCCATCTATGAATATGTGCGTGGATTACTCTCAGGAATGTGAATTTTCTTTCAACTGTCTTAAAGTGTTTCTTTATTATCTTGCACTTACTATAAGTGAGATACTAACAATATCTTTAACCACAAATAATAATCAATACATTATTTACCAAGAATCAAATGGATCTAAGATTCACATGATTCAGACGTTCATGCTTTAATTTAAAGAAACTCCATAATATAATAAAAAGTATTTCATTTTGTCACAATCTCAAAATAATATTTAAGCTTTCAAGCATATATATTATCTTTATAAATAATATGCTTCATATCCTTTCACGAACTTGGAAGTCTACGTTTTGCAATTTTATGAATGCGTTTTATTTATATGCAAATCAATTATATTTTCAAAGAAATTATATGATATCTCTAATCATGTGTACCACTCAAGATTATCACAAAATGGTAATCTACCTAACATTAGATTTCATGAAAAAATCATAATAGGCAGAGAATAAAGAGAGACTATAGTTTAGAAGATAGAACCCGAATTTTATTGACAACTTTCCTTCTGCTTATGACTTTGATGTTGTCTAATTGGTCATCTCCATAGTCAACGCCATAAAGTACTCTGAAATTTTGAGATGATTTCTGCACCACTTGATCCCAAATATTTGACTTCTATTCAATATCAATTTATTTTTATACTACGCTTGGTAATGCCCCATCAACAGAACAACCAGATCTCAATGAAGTTTCAGCATTCTTCTATGCAAAAAATAAAAAAAAAATGATGGACCTTACTCCTTCAACATTTCAAGCCATAATATACAATCCTTGTTTTTTTTCCACTTTTCCACATGATAGAATTTCCACAGAGATATACACTAACTCTATCATATCCCCCACTATTTCATAATTTTTTTAAAGCATTTCACGTCACCTGATATATGACAAGTTTTATGACAATGTATTCAACATACCAATTGAATCCTCAACATCTATATTCGCTCTAATGTATGTATTTGTTGTTCAACTAATAGAGACAACTATCTTTAAATTGTTAGAACAAAGATGACAATAATATAAGAATTCAAAAATAAAATTTATTTGACTTAAAGGCACTTCAAGACGTTTCTTAAAGATAGTTGGAATCTCTACCACGAGCAAATGAAAGAAAAAATAACAATTCTATCTTCGGGATTCAACTAAGCCACACAACAAGTAGCATTCAAGAACGTTGTTCTTCTATTTTTGAATATGTGATTTCACCTTTTGATCAATATGTCTCAAATATTTTCAAGGGAAAGTGTTTTTAGATTGCTTAGCTTTTAAAATAAAATAATAACTATTTATAGGATATAGAATACATAAGATAAGAGTTTTTATTAAATAAAATTTAATAATATAGGTTCATGATTTTGTAAGAAAAATGTTTCTTCCAAAAGAACCTAAAGTGTATAACTAAATGAAGTGAAACTTATGAATTCACATTCATCAATTTGAAAACAAAACTCTTATCAAATGTACTGTTTCAAAATTAATTAAAATATTTGTTCCAACATTCTTCATGTTTGAAATTTAGTCTTCTCACAAATAAGACCATATGTCATTCTCTCCTCTACTTCCTAACATATAATTGTGCACCAAAATTGTATATAAAATTAATAATATTGGCAAAAACACAAATAATGAGAAAAAAGAAAATAAAAAAAGAAAGAAAGAAACTTTTTGTAAGAAAAATTTCAAATGAAAAGGAGCAAAATAATAATAATGAAGAATTGAGAAGAAAATTATGAAATGGAAAAGGAAGAATGTTATAAAGTGGAAACGATTTGCTTTAGTATTTATAGTAACAAAAAGAATTAGTAACATAACATAAAATGAAACTAACGTATTTGAGTAATTATTATTGAATGAATATTAAGTGTATTAATTGTACCTAATTGGGTTTTACTGCAAACAAACAACCACATAAACAACATACCCAATGTAATATGGATCCGGAAAGGGTATCATGTATGCAAACTTTACCACTATCATTGTGAGGTAGATAAGTTGTTTCCAATAGATACTCGGCTTGAGTTTCACTGCAAATAAATTTAAATTAGTAATAAATGATTTATGCAACGTTGGCTTCTCAGATTTACTTGGACTTTATTGCATTTGTTTGCTACGTTTAACAGGGCATTAGGAGGCCTACGTTAATAATCCATTAGTTAATACCAGAAATGAACCAAAAAATGCAAAAAGAAAACAAGAAAGAAGAAAAATGTCAAAAAAGGAGATAAAAGATAAATGCAATTGCTAGCCATAGCCATAGATGTAGGGTTTTTGTTGGGTTCAAAATACCTAAGTAAGGCATAACAGAAGTTTAAATTTTTTATTTCTTCCTTACCCCAACAACATTTCTGGTATGGTTATACAATAATTAAACTTGTAAACATGAATATGAACATGAACATGGATATAATAACATGTGTAAAATATGTAAACTATATATATGTATATTTATATATATGTGGGGAGAGCATTAGTTTCACCGACATGTAACCACCACACGTGAACGTGGCGTCTGATCTCTTCCAGATCAGCTAAGCCATCTCATACCTTGCTGTAGTACGAGATATGAACATGAACATGATGGGTCCAATAATTCCACTGAGGGGTAACTTGAAGGTAACATCCTCTGGGTCGAGCGATTCTTATCCTACACTGGCAGATGTAGTTTCAGGCTATCATAGCCTTCTCTATAATCTGTGCAACTCCCAAACACATGTACTTGAAAATAGTTGGCTTGTAAGCCCATGAATTCTATAAACATAACTTGTGTAAAATATTAAAATATGTGTAATTTCATGGAAATTGAGAATATTACTTCATGATCTGTATTTATAAACCCATGCAATTCAAGGTTATGGGTATTCATAGATTACGGACGGATTCCCAATAAATATAATAGTATATCGATAATACAACAATGAATTAATAATACAGACATGGGAAAACAAGATACATGTAGTTTAGGGTTATCATGCACTTGAAATAGAACCCTAAGTATAAAAATTCATAGTTTCGTGGATAAATGTGGTGTGAGGAAAAACATGGATATTCCCACACATGGATAGAAGCTCTACATTCCTAGTTTGACTCTAGTTTTGGCTTCAAAATCAACACTTTAGAGTTGAAACCCAAAGCTTGAACCTTGGAACCTTGAGATGGGTTTATCTTGAGAACACGTGGAAATACATGGAAATGACTTACCTTGAGTTGTGAGGATGATGGGAGAAAAGAACTTCGTTCTAGGGCTTGTGGGAATAAGAAAAACTGATTTTGGAACTAAGTCTGCGTATTTATACAGTTCCTATCGTTAGAGGTTTTACGGCCGAAATTGACGGTCCGTCAAACTTTTTATGATCTGAGATTAGACCATCAAATATTGTACGGTCAATATAATTAGACTGTCTTGAAAATTGCCAATTTCCAGTGATCTGTAAAAGCTGAGGGACTGAGATGGTCAAAATCTTTGGGCTGTATAAACTTATAAGGTCTGTAGAAATTATAGGGTCCCATCAATTTCAAAAACCATTTCGACGGTCCGTAAAGCATTTTACGGTCCGTAAAGCATTTTACGGTCCATAAATTCTGGGCGTAAAATCAGATCTGCAGAACTGAAGCTGGTTTTTCAACTATAACTCCCCATTTTGGTTTCCTAAACCCGTGAATCGTAAACAAGGCTTAGTTTGGAGGTACGAGGTGTTAAAGATATATATCGAATGCACCAAATCTTTTTGACACACTTACTTCTTAATGATGTCAAAACGGGGAAGATTCACTTCAAATATTCACAAAGATCATGTGCCAACATTAGATATATCAGGCACAAACAATACATGACCAGATAAACATTGAAGATGGTCCAAGATATTGAAAGCTACATACATCCCAGATGCCAATTAGAATTCATTGTAAAGGCACATGTTCATATTTATAAAATAACTCAGTCCTATTAGAAGGCACTGGATGAGAATATATAAAGTTGGAAAAACAATCCTAAGCAAGAACCTGGTCGTTACACATATCATTAGGACACACATCATTTTATAGGTTTCATATAACCTAGCATATTAAGAAGAACATCATATTTTCTTAGTCATGCAAGCTACCAATCAAGCAGTCCGAAACTAATGGAAGGTAAAGTCCTAGTATTATTCGACTCAGTGATCTTACAAACCTTGCTATGCTCCTGGGTGAACTACTGTGAGCTTACAAACATCGTGTAGTGAGCCTTAATTGTATCATCACTAAGTTGTAGTATTAGAACAACATGGAGCTGATTGCCAATATAGAATCACAACCCAAAGGGGAAATATATATGAAGCTGCTATTTGTTTGTCATCATAAAAAAGGGGAAATTATTGACTTGTTACTGGATTAATGATAGGTGAAAAACTTATATTAATGTTCTGATGATTTGACGAACAATGTACCCAATGACAATCAAAGGAGACATAAGGAAGACATTGAAGA
This sequence comes from Anisodus tanguticus, assembly GCA_034509755.1. Lineage (NCBI taxonomy): Eukaryota > Viridiplantae > Streptophyta > Magnoliopsida > Solanales > Solanaceae > Anisodus > Anisodus tanguticus. The sequence goes on from CM067549.1 coordinate 35,752,909, forward strand.
ACCAGACATGCAAATAGATATCCAAAGGATTCAGTAAAGCAGTCAAGTCAACAAAGGAACTGCTAAAAGAACTGATCCTTATTATCACGCAACATGGGAGACTGAAAAGCTATTTCATGCCAACTAGGAGGAAATGAAATATTGAGTGATTCTTACTCAATAAAAGGTTCTATTTCAAGTTATGGAAATACTACCATATGTTTATCAACATGGAGTTAGAATTGAAGTAGGAGAACATATATGATGCCCATACAAGAAAATAAAGAAAGATCCATGTCAAACAAGTTTCAGTTACAATTATGGATGAAAAACATGGTTGGATTCAACGTTCAAGTGCGGCTACTTATATTTAAACATAACACAAACAAGGTTTAGAGCTTAACCACAACCACAATCACAACATTCCAATGAGAGGCAAAGTGAGCATAATCAACATTTACCCTTAAGAAAATCCAACTACAAGTGGATGAAGAACTAGAGCTTATCAAGATTTATCGTTAAGTTCTTTAGTTGTCTTAATTAGGTTATGTTGTGATTCCATCTATTTCCCTTTGCAAGTATTGTGTAATAGGTGTTTCGTTGGTTATTGAGTCGTAAGGGATATCTTGACTAGGTAGATTCTTGAGATATCTATTGTATAAGTGGGTAGATGTGGACTATTAGAGAAACATGTTCTTTAGGTATTACAAGGAAGATTTAAATATTTGTATGGCTCTTGACCAGTGAAGTTTGAGAAAAGTCCTATAGAAGATAGGTCGTACTTTTTGTCTCCCTTAGGTAAGGAGTTTTTCACATGAAAATACTTGTGTGGATTTACTTATTCTGCTGCATTATCTTCTTGCGTAGTTACTCTAGGAACCTAATTCATAGAGTTTATAGGAGTGACCCGATCCCAACAGTTTCGTCATGACCCCTTTTAAAGATCATGATGGCACCTACACTTTACCCACCGATAGGCGAACCACTCCAACTAACAACACGATAAGGATAAGAAATGCGGAAATAATATAAGATCTAATAATAACATAATTATGGAATAAACCTGATAATAAGTTCTACAATCACGAAAATCTGGTCAATAATACAAGAGTACTAAATCCAAATATAAGAGCCAAAGAAGTCTGATAATGTCTCCTAGAACAAGTAAAAGACATAAATAGAGATAAAAGAATCTAGGGCAATGCCAAAGAGAAGCATCCTCACCCCGAACACTGATGATCCACCTACTCAGACTCAGCCACAAAGTCCTAAACTAGTAGAAGGAGTTGTATCTGCATCCAAAAGAATGTAGTAAGTGTAGTATGAGTACACAACGTACCTCAGAAGGCACGTAGGCCGACAACGACCAAAGATACGCAAAAAGAGATAAATATCGAGTTGACACAAATAAATCATATACTAGATAGTTCAATAATCCAATTAAGTCACATAGTTCATAAAAAGGTTCAATGAAACAACAAGGCACTTGGTTCACATAAAACCTTATTATCATATGAGTTATTCCATTCCAGAGAGGTTCAATAACAGTGTTCAAGTACTTAATAATCAGTCTTTATCCTTATTTATCCATAAATCCACCAAGTCATCAATTACCAATGCAACACTTAATTCATAACAAATAATCAATGCGATGAAGTATGTATGATATGAATGCAATGCGTATGCCAGATACCTTTCATCTTCAAATATACATACATTCAAATTATATGAACAACACACCCATGGGAGACCCGTAAAGTCCATATACTCTTCCGGAATTTCCCATTGGAGCGCAACTCTAGGCTGAATAATAATAAATGTTGCAGGCGTGCAACCCGTTCTCCCATGTATAATCATCATCATCTCAATGTTGCCATAATGTCATAAAGCTCTTACCTTTTTGGTCTCTTGGACCCATAACATTTCCATACCACTCTCATATCAATATCATCAGGACCATGAGTGTATGAATGCAAATGACAATAGAAGGCAAGAATCATGATGTAATGAGATGCAACCAAGTATGGAGATGAATATCACATGCTTTCAAGAATTCAACAACATATAATCCAATTACAATCAAGATATCATAACAAACCATATGTGATGAATAAGCACAACAACAACAAATATGGCAATGAGCCCACATAATTGCGATAAGCCCAAATAATCAGCAGTCGAAATTAGCTCAAGGCTGATTCCCCAAACCCATCACCACAGTTCAACATCGATACCTTGTCAAACGTTTATCACAACCATTTGAATGCAACACACAAAGCCATCCAATACACCTCAACATTTATAACTAATTACGTACTTCTATCGGAGTCTAGTGAAAGTAGACTGTAGCCTATCTCTAGGTTAAGAAAGAGCCTCGAACGGTTACCCCTCCATGAAAGCCTTGCCCTTCCGGAGTACCTCGTGGTAATCGAAGTATAAGAGGCGTATGTTATACGTTAAAATCAAGTTATCACATAATACAAGGACGTAGTCCTTTAACATACCAAGACTTCCAAACCAACCCTGGGCCCATGGTTTCATGATCCAACATTTATCCTCCAAAAAGCATAAACACACACTAACTAACCATATCCTTAAGTTAAGTGAAGAACAAAATCCAATTGAAGCCTTAATTGCACAATTTAAGAAAAACCTCAATTCATAAACCCTAGAATTTTCCCCAATTCATAAAGGGTCTCTATAATAAAATTAATTGCTACAACACGATCTTCTATCATAATCAAATACCAATCTACAATATCAAGACAAACTAAACCCAATTACACCCTTAAGTCAAGATTTCACCTCTCTTATTCTCATATGAATACTAGACCTCATTTCCCCAATTTACATACATCATTCAAGACATAATTCATGAAACATAACCACAAGAGTGAAGATTATTACCTCAAACGAAGAATCTAGCCAAAACCTTCAAGAATCCTCATTAGATAGCTCTAGAACCGAAGTGAATATATTATGGAAAAGTGATTCTACCTAGGGGATTTTATTGGGTTACCACATACAACAACTCTGCCCCTGCATACCCGAATCTGCTGGAGCGATCTTGCTCCCGCATAACAAGACCTCGCTAGGGCACATTGACCGGACAGCTTGCCCCAGCGCGGAAGAGAACAGAATCCTGCAGAGGCGTGTTTGTCTCTATGAGAGAACATCCGCCGATGTGGAACCTGACCAAACTTTCAACCCCCACTTCTGCGAGCCAACCACTGCCAAGGCAGACATGTAAGAGTGGATAACCCATCCGATGTAGCAGACACTAGAGACCAGCAACTTAGATTTCATCCCAAATATCCACCAAACACCAAAAACACTCCCGAGACCCCCCTCATACACAAACTAGACATGCTCTCCCAAGGTAAACAGTGCTAGAACTCACTCGTTTCCTTGAATTTCTCATTTGTCTGAGCTAAGACATACTTTTCTAAAGAATCGCCCAAAATAATTAAATATCCAAATTTCATAAATAAAGCCATAAAGTACATCCAATTGTATCGGGAAGCAAACCAGTGACTCGACTAAGTCATAAATGACCCTCCGGAACTACTAGAAGCAATGGAACACGAAAATGAACCTATCTACTCAAAAGACAACCTTGAGCCAAACTATCCAACTCCAAGGTTCTTATTTTTGGGTTTTCATCCGAAACTCACATAAATGGACCTCAGGATCCATTCTACCCATCTCCGCATATCACAAACCCTATATGGAGTATACGGGAAAGGTAATATATTCAAATAGAGGTCTTTAGATAAAAACGACCAGATGAGTCGTTACATCAGATACCAATTAAACAAACGTTCATCCTCGAACGGAGAAAAACGAATAGGAGAAACATAATAGAAGTTGTAAACAAGTGAGGATATCTGCTCCGCATATCAGACTCTGTCTCCCAAGTCGCCTCCTCAGTGGAATGATGCTTCCATTGCACCTTCCTAGAAGCTATTTCCTTAGACCTCAATTATCTCACCTGTCTGTCCAAAATAGCCAGAGGCTCCTCCTCGAACTCTAAATTCTGATCAGGTAATATGGAGTCCCACTAGATGATATAAGAATTTTCGGCATATTAATTTTGTAGCATAGACATATGAAAAAACATATGGACACCTAACATACCTGGTGGCTAAGCTAACTCATATTCCACCTCTCCAACCCTCTGAAGAATCTCAAGCCTGATATACCTAGGACTCAACTTCCCTCTCTTGCCAAACCTCATCACACCCTTCATGGGTGATACCTTCAAAAGAACTCTGTCACCCATCATATACTCCATATCTCAGATCTTCCGTTCCACATACTCTTTTTCCTTAATCTAAGCTACCATGATCTTGTCCTGGATCACCATCATCTTATCTAAGGAATCCCTCAACAAATCAGTGCCCCAAGGTTGAACCTCAAATGCATCAAACCTCCCAATTAGAGAACGACACCTCCTACCATATAAAGCCTCAAATGACGCTATATTAAAGCTGGAGTAATAACTATTATTGTACGAAAACTCTTCCAAAGGTAAGAACTGGTCCCAATGTCCATCAAAATCAACCATGTAAGATCATAACATATCCTCCAAAACATGAATGGTCTACTCGGACTGACCGTCTGCTTGAGGGTGAAAATGATGTATTGAGATCCATACCAGTACCCAACTCCCTTTGCAAAGTTTCCCAGAATGAGAAGTAAACTGAGTACCTGATCTGAAATGATAGAAATAGGGACACCATGAAGATGAACAATCTCAGGAATATATATCTTAGCAAACTTCTCAAAATTGTAAGTCGTCTAGACCGGAATAATATGTGCGGACTTGGTCAACCTATAAATAATGACCCAAATAGCATCCAACTTACCCAATATCTTGGGCAACCCAACAATGAAATCCATGGAAATCCTCCCCAACTTCCACTCAAGAATCATCATCCTCTAAGATACATCACTAGGTTACTGGTGCTCATACTTAACATGCTGACAATTTTGACACCGATAAACAAACTCCACATGTCTCTCTTCATCCTCCCCCACCAACAGTACTATTTTAAGTTATGGTACATCTTGGTAGCACCTGGATGAATCAAATACCTAGAGTTGTAAGCCTCCTCCATAATCAATCAAGTCAAATTAACAACTCGAGGAACACACACTCTACCCTTTGATCCTCAACACCCCCTCACTATCAAACACAAGCTCTTTGACTTCACCACTCATCACCTTATCTCTAATTTTGCACAACTTCACATCATTGTACTGGTGGGCCTTTATCTTCTCCAAAAGAGATGACCTCGCCTCTACACAAACCAAAATCCTACACGGATTATAATATCAAGCCTCACGAAACTATTTGCTAAAGACTGAATCTCTAATACCAAAGTACGCTCGGAAATAATCAAGTGAGCTAAACTCCCCACACTCACTACATTTCGACTCAAAACATCTTCCACCATATTGGCCTTGCCTAGATGATACAAAATAGTCATGTCATAATATTTTAGCAACTCCATCCATCAACGTAGTCTAGAATTAAAATATCTCTGATTGAACACGAGATGAAGACTGTGGTGATATGTATACACTTCACAACAAACTCCCTAAAGGTAATGCCTCCAAATAAACACAACAGCCGTCAACTCAAAGACATGAACAGGGTAATTCATCTTGTGAACCTTCAACTACCTCGACGCATAAGCTATAACCTTACATTCCTACATTAACACATATTCTACCCCAATCCTCAAAGTATCACAGTATATGGTAAATTCCTTCCCCTCTACCGAAAGAGATAAAATTGGGACTGTGGTCAAAATATACTTGAGCTTTTGAAAGCTCTCCTCACACTCATTGGACCACTAGAAAGGCACCTCCTTCTGAGTCAAAATCGTCAAATGAGAAGAATTAGAAGAGAATCCTTTCTTAAATCGATGATAGTAGCTAGCGAGACCCACAAAACTCCAAATCTCTATCACTGAGGCAGGTCTAGGCTATTCCCTGATTGCCTCTATATTCTTAGGATCGACCATAATACTGTCCTTGGACACAACGTGTTCCTGAAATGCCACTAAACTCAACCAAAACTGACACTTCAAGAACTTAGCATACAACTTCTTCTGCTTCAATATCCCAAGAACCACTCTCAATGCTTTTTGTGGTCCTCTCGACTCTTCGAATAGATCAAAATGTCATCAATGAATACAATCACAAAAGAATCCAAATACGACTTGAATATCCTATTCATCAAATCCATGAATGCTGCGGGGCATTGGTAAGCCCAAAGGACATCACCAAGAACTCATAATGACTATAACGAGTCCACAAGACCGTCTTGGAAACATCCTTGGCCCGAATCTTCAACTGATGATACCCGGGCCTTAAATCAATCTTTGAAAATAAAGAATCACCCTGAAGCTGGTCGAATAGATCGTCAATACGAGAAATTAGATATTTTTTTCTGATGGTGACCTTGTTCAACTATCCATAATCAAATCATATATGCATAATGACATCCTTCTTCTTTACAAACAACACAGGAGAACCCCAATGAGCCACACCCGGTTGGATAAAACCCTTACTAAAAAATCCGGAAGTTTTTCCTTCAGCTCTCTCAGCTCTGCTGGAGCAATATGATGCGGAGGAATAGAAATGGGACGAGTACCCTACTCTAGATCAAAGCAGACATCAATATTACTATCTGGTAGCATACCCGATAGATCCAACAAAAATACATCGACAAACTCACTAACTACTGGAACAAACTCGAGAGAATGAGTATCCGCACTCGTATCTCGAATATGAGCTAGATATGCTACACATCCATTATCTACCAATTTTCTATCCTGGATGAAAGAAATAATCTTCTTAGGAGCACGGCTGGGAGCTCCTCTCAACTCTAACCTTGAAAGACCAGGCATCGTTAGAGTGATTGTATTAGCATGACAGTCCAGAATCACATTGTACGATGATAACCAATCCACCTCAGGGTAATATCAAAATTAACCATGTATATTATGACCAAGTCTACCCAAGTATCATAACCCATAAAATTAACTACACAATGTCGATAGACACGATATACAATAACAGAATCACCAATTGGTGTAGATACACGAATAGGGATATCAAGCATATCACACCACATATCCAAATCAACAAAAATATAGGTAGACACATATGACAATGTAAACCCCAGATCAATTAACACTGTAGAAAATCGATGACAGATTGAGATAATACCTTTGATAACAGTATCTGATGCCTCAGCCTCTGGCCTACTAGGAAAATCCTAACAATGTGTGTATCCTCCATCGAACTAAGTACCCTGTAGGCCACCTTGTCCTGAAAGAGCCTTATATATACCCATCCGAGATCCACTATATCTAGTTTGATAGTCACCATAGTTTGACTGAGAACCCCCTTTGCTAGACTATCTGCCACTCCTGGATGGATGTGCTGGTGTAATAGGAGTCTAAGATCCTCCCAATATAAGCCTGGGGCGATCCCTCTTCAAATGTCCAACCTCTCCACAATTGTAACAAGTCCTAGTCGTTGAGGGCTATTGTATAGAGATAGAAGAACTTGAGTGACCGCCACAGTCAGAATACCAAGACCGACTGTCCCTGGATGACTTGTCCCTACTATAACTTCTCTACCCTACAGAAGTACCATCTGTAATCTGGAGGGTTGCCTAAACTTGGAAACTAGACTGCGAATACAGAAATCCACTACGTTATCCATAACCACGAGAAGTAGACCCACTGTACTGTCCATATAGGCACATCTTCTTATCAGACTCATACCTAGGAAACTTGCTCCTAACAGACTCAACCATCCTAGCATGCTCAACCACTATCTCGAATGAATCCCCAGCAACTACAAATATTAACGTAGCCAACTAAAGAGGAATACTCAACCCTCTCGTAAAGTATCTGACTCTCTCTACCTTTGTAGGTAGTAACGGTGCTGCATAGTGTGATAAGGCATGGAAGTGAGTCTCATAATTAGCAATTATACCCCTCTGCTCAATCCGATAGAACTTATCATACTTGCTCAGATGCAAGCTAAGAGGCACATACTTCTCTAGAAAGATCTGATAAAACCTGACCCAAGACAGTGGAGGAAACCCCACTAGTCGACAATCAACATAAGCCTTCTACCATTGCTTTGCATCCCCTATAACTTTAAGAAGAAAAAAACAAACCCGTGCGTCTCAACGATACCCAAAGAGGGCAACCTCTCATGGCAACTAACAATAAACTCATACCCATTCTCATCGGGCTATAAATAGAATACAGAAGGCTTCATGTTGGAATACTGCTCCCATATCTTCCGCTGATCGCGGGTCATAGCAGTCCCTGCAGTTGGCCAGGGACCAAACTTAGGTGCTGAAATTTCATCAATACGGGGAGCCAACATAATATCTAACTGAACCCCTGAAGTATGAAACTCGGGAATTGTCCCTCTCCTAATAGGGTGTATGTTCCACTCAGTGTAGTCGAATGCACGCCCGCTTTTGAAAAACGATCAACAATACTCAACAACCTGACTAGAATGTCCTGTAGAATCGGAGTAGCTATAAATATGGGCTAGCTCGATCTCGTCATCATAATGCTCATATTGAGGTTCATTATATGATTCGAGGGATACAGATCTTAGAACGAGCCTGACTGGCTCCAGGTTTTCCAACCCTCGCTGGTGCAGCTCCTCGATCTCTACCTTGGCCTCTACCACGACCTCTGCCATGACTGTGAATTGCAGGTGCAAGTGTTGATGTCTCATCTCTCGATTCATGGGCACGAGTCCTCACAATCTGTGTAAGAATAGGGAACAAAGGTTAAATACCAATTTGATTAACCTTAGCATGAAAGGTATGTAGAAAGTGAAGTTTCCTAGATGTCTCATTGCTCTTGTATTTAAGATTATTTAATCTAAAGCTCTGATACCAACTTTGTCACGACCTCTTTTAGAGATGAATATACCAACTAACAACACGATAAAGACAAGAAATGCGAAAATAACATAAGATTTAATAAGATTGTCTAATCATAACATAATTACGAAATAAACCTGATGATAAGTTATACAGTCCCCAAAATATGGTCAATAATACAAGAGCACTAAATACGAATACAAGAGCCAACGAAGTATGATAATATCTACCAAAATAAGTAAAAGACATAAATAGAGATAAGAGAATTCAGGGCAATGCCGAAGAGAAGCATTCTCACCCCTAACACTGAAGATCCACATGCTTAGACTCAGCCATGAACTACAGAACTAGTAGAAGGAGCTATATCTGCATCTAAAAGAATGCAACAAGTGTAGTATGAGTACACTACGTACCTCCGAATGTATCATAGGCTGACAATGATTGAAGATACTAAAAAATATATAAATATCAAGTTGACACAAATAAATCTTATACTAGACAGTTCAATAATCCAATTAAGTCACATAGTTCATAAAAAAGTACACTGAAACAACAAGACACTTAGTTCACATAAGACCTCATTATCATAAGAGTTATCTGATTCCAAATAGGTTGAACAACAATGTTCAAGTACTTAATAATCAGTTCTTATCCTTATTTATCCAGAAATCCAGCAAGTCATCAATTACCAATCCTGCACTTAATTCATCAACATATAATCAATGCAATGAAGTATGTATGATATGAATGTAACGCATATGCCAAGTACCTTTCATCTTCCTATATACAGATGTTCAAATACTATGAATAGCAAACCTATGGGGGACCCATGAAGTCCATATACTCCTCCGTATTTTCCCATCGGAGCGCAACTCTAGGCTGATTAATAATAATCATTGTAGGCATGCAATGCGTTCCCCTGCATATCATCATCATTATCTCAGTGTTCCCATAATCTCATAAAGCTCTTACCTTTCTGGTCTATTAGACCCATAACATTTCAATACTACTCTCATATTAATATCATCGGAACCATGAGTGTATTAATGCAAATGACAATACAAGTCAAGAATCATGATGGGATGAGATGCAACCAAGTATAGAGATGAATATCACATGCTTTCAAGAATTCAATAACATATAATCCAAGTACGATCAAGATATCATAATAAAGCATGTGTGATGAATAAGCACAACAATAGCAAATATGGTGATGAGCCCACATAATGGCGACATGCCCAAATAATCAGCAGTTGGAATCAGCCTTGGGCTGATTCCCCAAACCCATCATCACAGTTCAACGTTGGTACCTTTTCAAACGTTCATCATAACTATTTGAATGGGACCCCCAAAAATTCCCAATACACCTCAACATTTATAACTAAATACGTACTTCTATCAGAGTGTAGTGAAAGTAAATCGTGGCCTACCTCTGGGCCGAACAGGAGCCTCAAACGGTCACCCATCCACGCAATCCTTTCCCTTCTGGATAACCTTATCGTAATCAAAGTCTAACACTCATATATTATACGTTAAAATCAGGCTATCACATAATACAAGGATGTAGTCCTTCAACACACCAAGACTTACCAAACCAACCCTAGGCTCATGGTGTCAAGATCCATACTTTATTACCCAAAAAACATAAACACATACTAACTAATCATATCCTTAAGTTAATTGAAGAACTAAACCCAATTGAACCTTTAATTGCAAAATTTAAGAAACGCCCCAATTCATAAACCCTAAAATTTCACACAATTCAAAAAGGGGTTCTATAATCAAATTAATCGCTACAACATGATATTCTATCATAATCTAATACCTATCTACAATATCAAGATAAACTAAACCTAATTACACCCTTAAATCAAGATTTCACCTCTCTTATTCTCATATGACCTCATTTTCCCCAATTTAAATACACCATTCAAGACTTAATTCATGAAACATAACCACAAGAGTGAAGAATTTTACCTCAAATGAAGAATTTATCCAAACCCTAGAATAATCCTCCTTAGATAGCTCTAGAACCGAGGTAAATATATTTTAGGAATATGATTTGACTTAGGGAATTTTATTGGGTTACTAGATAAGGCTATTCTGGCCCTGTGGACCCAACTTCACTGGTGGTATCTCGCTCCCCCATAACAAGACCTAACTGGGGTGCAGTCACTTGACAGCTCACCCTATCCCTTAAGCAAATAGAATCTCGGAAAGGCGCATTTTCCTCTGTGAGAGAACCTCCACCGAGGCAGAACCTGACCAAACACTCAAACCACGCTTCTGCGAACCAACCGCTGCATAGGCAGACACGCAGGAGCAGACAACCTATCCAGTGGGGCGGAAACAAACACCAGCAACTTAGATTTCATCCCAAACATCCACCAAATACCCAAAACACTCTCGAGATCCCCAGACACATACCATACATGCTCACCAAAGGTAAACAGTGCTACGAACTCACTCGTGGCCTCAGATTTCTCATTTGACTTAGCTAAGATATGACTTTTCAAAATAATCACCCAAAATAATCAAATATCCAAATTTCACAAATAAAGCGACAAAGGACATCAAATTGTCTCAGGAAGCGAACCAATGACTATACTAAGTCATAAATGACCCTCCAAAACTACCGAAAGTGACGGAACTAAGAAAATAACCTATCTACTCAAAGTTGGATAGTTTGACTCAAGGTTGACTTTACAGGTCATTACAGGTTCCATTCATAAATGATTCTTTAAGTTTAAAATATGGGATCATAAGCCAAAACTGAAGCAATGTCAATCATATGCGTAACATTAATAACTTAGTCTATGAATACTCTAAGACAACATCATGAATAAGAACATTTCCTAGGATAAGGCCCAGTTATACCAAAAATTAATTAATAAGACTGAATGAAGGAAAAAGTATGCCTCATAGATCAAGTGGCGCTCACCAAATAAGCTTAAATGTGCGTAATTCCTAATGTGGAGTCATATCACCTTGAATGTCCATTTTTGCATCGTGAAATGTTGTGCCTAGCAAAAAGGATGTGAGTACTATGGAATAACACTCGTATATAAATCATAACTGAATGAAACAATTAGGGGAAATAAAGGGAAGGACAACCCAAACAGTACACATAAGACTTGAAGGAGTCAAGTAACCATGATATTGGAATTTAGCATTAACATCATTAAGCATAAGTTATTTCATTTTTGGGAGACATTAAATAACGACATACCACTATGTGAGCATATGGAGTCAGGTCTCAACTGATCGGCTATGCTATCCCACCACCTTGCCGGTGCAATGAGACATACCTAATGTTCGCTAGCAATTGGATTCTTATCATAACCCTCTAATGGTAACATAAATGAATCACCCCAACCAATGGAATGATCCTTATACTACGTTGGCATACATAGTTTCGAGTGCTTGTCACAAGAACGTACGCCTTCTCGATTAACAATTGTACTCCCAAAACATAAATATTAATAAGATGGCTCAATGCCCAAAACATATTTAATCATCATATGAGAATAGCATAGAGATTTACTAAGCAAATTGAGCTTAATAATCCTTTGGTTTGGATGTTATGACTTAGAGTGGTGCGTGTTAATATTTTTCCTAAGGTTTTAAGTGGCCATGAGTTTGATATTTATCGAATACACCAGATCTTGTTGACACACTTCTTAATTATGTCAAAAGGGGAATATTTAGTTCAAATATTCACATAGATATTGTGCCAACATTAGATACATCAAGAACAGACAATACATGACCAAATAAAGATTGAAGATTGTCAAAGATGTTGTCAATTGAATGATATACACAACCTAATTGCCAATTAGGAGTCATTGTTAAGGCGTTGGTTCTTATTTATAAAAGAACTTTGTCCTATTATAAGGCAGTGGGTGAGAATATATAAAGTTGGAAAAATAATCCTGGGCAAGAACCTAGTCCTTACATATACCATTAGGACACACATCATTTTAAAGGTTCCATACAACCTAGCCTCCTATAGGATTGGAAAAGTGAAAGATTAGTCCCTAGCATATTAAGAAAGACATCATATTTTCTTAGTCATGCAAGCTAGTAATCAAGTAGTCTACAATGAATGGAAGGTAAAGTCCTAGTATTATCTAACTTAGTAAGCTTACAAACCTTGTTGTTCTCGAGGGTGACCTACTACGAGCTTACAAACCTTGTGTAGTGAGCCTTAGTTGTATTAACATGAAGTTGTAGTGTTAGAAGAACATGGAGCTGGTTCTATAGGGGAAGATTGTCAATATAGAAGCACAACCCAAAGGGGAAGAATTGATCCAAAAATGATGAAGAATGAAGGAAGTTGATCAAAGGTCATATATATATATATATATATATACACGGCCCTAGTTCTGCACACGAATGAGAGTGTAGTTAGCCGAATAGAAGTCTTGAGAACTTGAGATTGTTCTTGAGTGTTTGTACAACATATAAGGATGTTACGGTATGGTTTCAGAAGGTTGGAAGCCAATAGGACCTAAGTAAACACAACTCAATGAAGATTGACGAATATTTGGTGATACGCTAAGTGTTTTGCATTGCAGATGCCATTCTACCTCGCAGATATGACCGCATACCAAACCACCCTTCCTCCACCTCACTGCCACCATATGATGTGGCATATGAGGCCACATATGCAGCCACATATATGAGGTGGTGGAGATGGTTCATTTAAGGTAAGTTCGGGGCAACATCATTTTAACTCATTTCTCGACCCCTTAAGCTCTAAAATCCTCCCAAACTCTCTCCAAAGCCTTTTCCATCATTGAATAATATCTCTACATGTATCTAAGGTCACTCCTTCCAAGAATCAAGAACACCTTGAAATCCTCTCTAGCTGGCTTGGTAAGGTTGTGAGCTTTTTTGAGATTGAGTTGAAGCTTGTTGTGGGAGACCTCTTGGCTTGTTAAGGTAAGGATTACACCACTCTTAGATGTTATTTAGTTCATCCTATCTTAGCCTAACTCATTGATGAGGATAACTTGCAAGTTATGTAAGTATGGTAAACATGGCCTTGAAAAATTAATTCTTATAACTTAAAGTTGTATTGCCTTGTTTGTTGAGATTAAGTAAAGATACAAGTGTTGAATCTTGCTAGATAAGTTGTAAAGTTAAGGGAAGAGTTATAGGAAAGAGTGGTGTTGTTTGGATGAGTTTCCATTATGGAAAAGCTCAAGAACTTCATGTACTTAAGATGTTTAATGAAATGTCCAAACAAACATTCTTATTATATATGAAGTCGGTATTGATACACATCCTTCGTATAATGTAGATAATCGATCGTAGCATGTGCGAAGGCTCCTGGATCATAACTAGATTCTTCAATAAGGTATGCAGGGCTTACTTTCTTATCTTTGGGCATGATCAACATAACAACGTTAACCATGACATACTCCCCAATAAGAACTCTATTCATAATCGCTAAGAAGATACGTAGACTCTATTCTGTAGATTGATTGAAGTACTCTACATGTTCTCAACCAAAAGTATGTTTCACTCTCGACACTATCCTCTTCATATTGATAAAATAAGGTTTATTGGTGTTATTCTGAAAAGCTAAAGATAGTAACATTTTACCTTTTCATTGATTCATAAGCAAATAAATGACAAGTTGTAATTTTGATAAGGATACTCGGAGGTGGAATGGCCTTACGTCACTCCGAAGGGGTTAGTAAGTATTCTATGAACTTCATTAGGTCTTTATATGCATATAGTATGCATTTACATTGCGCTTAGAGGCCTATTGCTTTATATACGCAACTTATACATATATGACATTGATGATATTTTCCACAGAGGCCTACAACATTATATATGTGATATACAATATACAAGATATTGCTCACAGAGGCCTATATCGATGTATAACCGATTATATCTTACATCTATGCAGTCTAATCTATTATGACACTATGTGTTTCAAGTGGTACCTCTTGTCTTCCATCTATTATTATTATTTTATTTACCTCTACTTATGCTCTACATATTCAGTACATCTTTTGTCGTGCATCCCCTTTTTGGGTGCTATGTTCCATGCTTGCAGATATAGATAGAGATACAGATGATCCCACATAGTAGTTGTCTCAACTCAGCTGAAGGTGGTTACGCTCCCTTCTTCCGAACTTGTTTAGTGAGTTAATATGTATGATGGTTGCATATATGTACATAGTTGGGTATGGTAGCCCTATCCCAACCAGATATTGTCAACGCACTCTCTAGAGACTTGTAGATAGTCATTTTGTATATAGTAGTCTTGTATGGCCTTGTCAGCCTTGTTGTATATATGTATTTTGAGCCTTTTCTCTGTGTAGGTGGTTTCCTTATTTGATCAGGTAATTATTTGTCAGAGGCCTTGTCGGCCCATGTATTGTTGAGTATGCTAAGGATATCATGAGTGGTATGCTCAGGCTTAGGGCATCGGGTGCTGTCCACACACCCCAAGTTTGGGGTGTAACAAACTTGGTATCAGAATAGGTCAGACGTAGGGGTGTCTACAAGCCGTGTCTAGTAGAGTCATATTTTTGGGTGTCTTGCGCACCACATTTATAAACAGGAGGCAATAGGACATTTAGGATGGTTTCCTTCTTTCTTGATCTAGATCATGCAATAGAGCTGAGTTGTAAGTATCCTATTCTTAACCTCGTCATGTTTACGATCCAGCGATGCCTTCTTCAAATGATACACATTCTATCAAGACTAACCTGTCAGAGGATACAATCGGGTTACCCTTCCACCAATCTCCTACTCAGATATGATTAGGGGTGCTGAGAGAGACCCATGCACCACCAGATATTCCATTAGATATACCCCCAGCACCGTCTGACGAAGATGTTATGAGGGCAGTTCAAGTATTGTCTCATCTAGTTGCTTCTCAAGCATGATATCACCCTGGTATGATTGATAGTAGTAGACCCTTGGACGGTTTAAGGAGTTCACAACCTAGGGAGCTCATTGACAAGGGACAACAGATGTTTAGTAGATTGGGCTCAATTGTTTATAAGGAAAGGACTAAGAAGGCTAAAGTAGTTGGTGATTATTGGGGAGGATAGAATGAGGAAGGATTTTTTTATACATGATTGGCATGACAAATGTTCACGTTAGAGCAAGTATGATTAGAGTTCTCGGGTAAGGCTGAGGCAAGAGTCACATCCCTCAGTCATTTAGGGTCAAAATAAGAAAGGTATGGACCGAGTGGAACCATCTAGGCCATATTGTAAGATGTGTGGACGGATTCATGTTAGGCCTTGTCGTAAGGGGATAAGAGGTGGTTATTAGTGTGGTAATTGAGGACAAAAGATATGAGAGTGTCCTGGGTGGGCCTGCAGAAGGAAAGAAGAGAGCTAGGATATAGTCTCGAGTTCTTATGCTACCCGAGGAGGGCAGATGAGTGTAGGTATGCTACTGGTTTTCTTATTCATCTATGTACCATCTACATGCGCAAAATGGACTTGTTTTATATCCCTAAAGAGTCATACCACTTTAGGAGTCGACTTCCTAAATTTCCTGTGAAATAAGAAATTTCTATAAGAGAAAATCATGAATGTAATGATATCAACTAAAGAGAAATGTTTTAGTCCAGTGGCCAGTTAAAGTCACTTATGTATATTGTGAATGGAAAGGATATGGAGCACGTAACCCGACCTAGTGCCAGAATGCATGGAATATTTTTAACGACTATACTAGATAAACTCCCAATTTGTGATTATCTATCATCTAATGATTGTGTGAAAATCCTAGAATTCAGGCGATAAAGGGAAAGCCGAAATAAGACCGAAATGGAAAGTAAAGCAAGAAGGATTTCCACAGAGTTTGGAACGTTTGAGAATGTTTTTTCCTCTTAGTGACTTACATCCCTTGAATGTGAGAATTTGTTATGAATGCATGATTTAAATAGTAACCTCGGGCCCTATGGATTAGAGTAACAAGGTAAGTTCTGTTGATTGAAGAAAATAGCATATATCATTTACTGATAACAACTATGTGTGTGAGTAGTGCAATGGCTTATAGATTCCCAACAATGGGTGATAAGGGCTTCAGGTTCTGTGGTGTGATTTTGTGATCCGACGGAGTGAGAATAGCTGGTTGAAGATTGTTTATGATAAAGATCATATCATGGCAGAAGGAGGACATTAATTGGTAGATGAATGTTTGGTAGGTGCAAGTGGAATGTTATAACCAAGTAATGAGGCCAAAGGACATTCCTAATAAGGACAGACGAGCGGAAATAATTTTAATGATAAGGATACCGATAGCAGGTTTAAGGTGCAACCCATAATAGTATGATTACCTTGAAGATAAGGACCATAACAAAGAAATGATACTTAGACCCTTCCAGCCAAATGTATAAACCCTGACGTTTAGAAGTGATAAGTACTAGAACTACATGCAGAAAAGGGACCCTTAAAGGAGTTCACTCACAAATGTAAAGGTTAAAAGATTGAATGATAGGTTAAGAGGGGATCTAACACCCATTAAGGGGGGAAGCCCGAGTCAGTAGTAAGTTGAAGTCGGGCCAGGATTTCAACATGGATAAGTTAAACATTAGTTCCGCTCCAAATACCAGCAAGACGTTGAAGGACAAGTAAGTGGAAGTAATGATGAATAAGGCCCAACGTGGGATAATAATGGGATGAAAAAGTGGCTGACAAATCTCGAAGGGTTCAAGGTAGACATTAAGGAAAGGAATTAAAGAATAGGAATAATGAAGTAAGGATAAGGGTAAGCAGATAATGACAAATATTGGATTTGTTAAATTGAATGCAAATTCTATAAGATGCATGATATGAGTAACGTAAGGTCCACATACATTGGTTACAATAAGGGACTTGAGCCAAGTAACAAAGGTGGGAGCATTAACTCAAATACGGTGATCATAGTGAATTTGGTAGATAGACTTCTTGCAGAGGTGAATCCTTTGATGAGGAAAGAGTAGCAAGACCTTTAGAGTGGACAATACTGAAGAACAATACAATTAATTGTAAGGTTTTCCTTCAGAAAAGGTATATAAGACATTACCAGCCAAAGAATATTCAAATCTGATGTGTAGCGAATCTTGAAGTTACAAGGGTCAAGTATTGTTCTCTTAGTATGGAGTACATGTTGCTCTCAGAGGGGCACAAGTCTAAAGCTATCAATATAAAGATGCGTAAGAGGTAAGATTGATGAAGGTGAGAGGACGTCAAGGGAAAGAGGAGGTCATGTTACTAGCATTCAAACAAAAAGGTGGAATTTAAAGTGAAGAGTAAACGAACTATACACATCAAGAGAGGATACTTGAACAAGTATGGGACACAATTAAGGAATGATGAGCCTCATCCAGATTTCATAGCAACGTTAATACGGTATTCGGAAATGAGAAGTTACAATAGATAAGGGGTTTCAACGTAATAGACAATGACGTTACGATGTGGTCGAGCACCGTTACTAAGGGGATGAATATAAACACGGAAGGAAAGAGTAAGGTAACAGGTAGCTTGCAAAAATAAAAGCCAAGTGATGATAATTTTTAGAGCAGAATACGGTAGAGCCCTTCTTCATATTGGGAACAAAAAGGATGCCAATAAAAAGAACGTTGTAAAATCCATCCGTCACAAATTTACCGAGACACAACATGAGGTGGAATAAAAGTAATTATGGGAACCTTATTAAGGTGGGAGAATTAGTATATTGATTGTCAGCACATAAGAAGATGTTCCATCAAAGTTGAAGCCTTACATAAGGACTATTGATTATTTTGGGGGTTATTGTGAGCCATCTCATTATCATCATATGTTATTCCGGTCTAGGAGATTAATGCCCAAGTGACTCATCAGTTATCATGACAATTAAGACCACTTATACGATCGAAGATTGGCCGACATTTCACTTAGAAGTTATCTCGATCTATGGTATAAGTGCTCTCTTTATGACAAACAACTTTTGGAGAAACCAGCTCGAAAGAGGCTTTGGATGTCCAGGACTAACCCCATCTTCCTCCGCAGGAGCGAACTAAAATTGAGGTTCAAACCATCAGACACCAATTGTGAGTGGACACAGGGAACTTAGACGAAATGTAGAGTAATTGTCTATGGATCAACAACCTTTATGCGACGTACCACCAGGTCGATGTATAAGGCGTTTTGTACGGAAGATGAAAAAAACTCTTATCTAATAATGAAAAAAGAAGTGATCTGAGGTAACAGTATCGGATTTAAGATAGTATCTATGAGGAAATGCTCAGAGTAATGGTGGGTTGTTTTAAAGGATTTGGTGGCAGGAGCAGGATAAAACTTTACAAGAAAGGAAGATTTTTCCTACAACGTTCACGACCGCAGTACCCGAACTCGGCCGAGAAGCGTAGTAACAGACAAACAGAGTATATTTTTAACCATGAATGTCGTTGAAGGGAACGTATGGAATGAAGAAATTCTAGGACCTGTGAGTTGTCCATAATGTACGTCTTTAAGTATGACGATATAAAAATAGTAAAAAAGGAACATATAAAAACGTAATAGAGAGATGGAAGGGGAGAACAGAAGAAAAAATAAAGTCTAATAACCCTATCATTTTCAAAACCCCTGGATTATGATGATCATCGTACAATGACATTTAATTACATCCTTACTAATGCTCCATGCCCATGAATTTATGTCATGTATATCCCATCTTAACATGAAAAATTTAACAACGGACTGAAGGACATAACCTTGATTTCAGAGTTTAGTGGTTCGAATAAAGTGCAGTTACTAAGAGATATTGTAAAAGGGATATGACCGTATGAGGTAGATGACGTACGAATATTGTTTGTATAACCCTAGGAGGCGATAATGATAGTAGCTGACTGTGAGACATGTTGAGATAGTCCTATATACAAAGACTTTACCAGAGTAGTGATGCCCCAACACTCGTCCAAAAAAGTAGCTTCAGTTAAAGTACATTGGTGAAACAATAACGTGGAAGAAATGACATAGGAAGAAGAGGAAGGTATAAAGCACATATACCCTCATTTGTTTCAACCTTCAGGTTCACATTCACACTCGTGTGATGCGGTTCTTTAATTCTTATTCTACCTATCGAACTTAATCCATATAACTTATTTAGGTGATAATGTTGAGACAGATATGCCAGGAACAACTTAGATTACAATAGATGATAGTTGAGGTGAGTTATGGCTAACCCTTTTAATTCTTACATAAATAGATGGTCGTGTGAGGCCAATACAATATTATTGTGCTATTCTGTAGCGCTGTATCATATTGGATGTATATTTGGGCTGCTTATCAGGTTTTTCATAGTCCTATTTATAGAGGAAATTCTTCCAATTTTTTTAGAAATCGTGAGAGTTAGAATATTATTCAACATTTGAGGATATTCTTAAGGGGGAAGGATGTTATGCCCTATAGTTTCGCACATAAATGAGAGTGTAGCCAGCTGACTCGAAGTCTTGAGAACTTAAGATCATTTTTGAGGGTTTGTATGGCATATAAGGATGTTAAGGAATGGTTTTGGTAGGTTGGAAGTCAATAGGACCAAAGGAAACACAACTCAATGTAGATTGATGAAAATTCAGTGATATGCTAAGAGTTTCGCACCGCGGATGCCATTCTGCCTCGCGGATCTGGCCGCGAACCAAAGCCACCATTCCTCCACCTCACTTCCACCATATTCGGTGGTATATGTGGCTGCATATGGGCATATATGACGTATATGCAACTGAATATGTGAGGCGGTGGAGTTGGTTTACTTAAGATAAGTTTGGGGCAGCTTAATTTTAACTCATTTCTCGACCCCTTGAGCTCAAAAATCCTCCCAAACAGTCTCAAAAGCCCTCTCCATCATTGAAGAACATCTCTAAATATATCTAAGGTGATTCCTCCTTTCAAGAATTAAGAACACCTTGAAATCCTCTCTAGTTCGCTTGTCAATGTTGTGAGCTTATTTGAGATTGAGTTGAAGCTTGTAGTGATGAAAGAAAGCTCGCAGACTTAAATTCTCAACCCAAGTTGAGGGGTGCTTTACTAAGAGTTCCAACGATGACTCATAAATCTACACTTACATGCCTAGTGTGGCATGGATGGAGTAGAGTTGGAGTTGTCACATGAAGATCTAAGAAACATGTTTATTTCAGCTTTTTATTTAGGTCTTGGCCGAAGACCATTTTGTTTCTTTTAGCTTATCTTTAATTCCTAGATTAGCTTGTAGTTCTCCTTAGGACATGATGTAATGTGCAAATAAATCCTAGCTCCCATTAGGATACAATTAATAAGCCATGTAATAGGAAAGATGGTGATAATGCCTAGAGTTCCTACAACAAGATGAGAAGGACGAAAGTGACAAGGTGGCATGAACAAGAATGGTCTAGAAGATGAGGCTTCCAAGAAGACAATTCATGAACCAACTAGTTCATGGATTTGGCTACTTAGAATACATCAAGGTCGGCCTAGGGGAGGAGAAGAGTTGTCCGAAACAACTCACCCAAAACACATATGCAAGGAATGGAAGCTTTCAAACATATTCCAAGAAGATGAGATCTTTGAGAAGCCAAATTCATGCATTCTTCTACATGGGAACCACAAAGGGGTGTGATAGAGATTGAGTTCATCCTTGTCCCCAAGAAAATCCAAGATCTTTCCCATTGTTCCCGCAATGGCCGAGAACACCCTTGGCCACCAAGAAAACTCGAACCCTTCACCATTTGTCCCCATTTGGCTAAGATTACCAATGTAGTTTGTGAACTTTAGTTTGTTTTCAAGAAAGGTCCATGTAGTACTATAAATAGGACCCTTAGGATGTTATAAAAATCAGAGTTGATGAAATATAAACTTTACTCATACTCTAAAGTACTCAACTTGTGTGTTGTCTACCTTAGATTGGTCCTTGTGTGGGCCTTGGTTCTTGTGTTAGCCAACCCCTTAGTTGGAGATCCAATTGCTTCGATTTGAATTATCCAGAGAATGCAATGCCTGATATATATCAAAAAAATGGACAATCAAACCTATTTCTAGATTCACTCAAAGAGGTGAAGAGGGTCCGAATAGAGATATGTAAAAAGCAGCTCCGAAAGTTAAAGCTCGGACTTGTGTGACCTAGCTAAACCCAAGCTAAGGTTCCTTCGTTGTAATTCTTGGTTAGGACTTGTGTGACCTAATCAAACCCAAGCTTAAGGAACCCTATTGGTCCAAGTGGACGTTGGAACTTGTGTGATCCAACAAAACATAAGCCTAGGGTCTATTTTAAAGTTACCGGCCACCCTCACTTATGTCGCGACCCAAACCGGAGGGACGCGACGGGCACCCGGACCTTACCCTCCAGGCACCACAGATACATTGTACCCTTAATAATGTCTAAACACGGACTAAGCCGTGATAGATAATATGAGGTTTCAACCCAACAGCCCCAACTTACACACTTATATACCAAGGCCGACAATGCCGTACATGACAACTAACCACATGACACCTATCTACAAGCCTCTAAAGAGTAAACATACCATGACCAGACCGCGACTCCGAAATGAATAGAGCGCTCCAAATATCAGCTGAACCAGTAACCCACTAGGGTGAACTGTCACTCTCGCAATATAAACCTGCGGGCATAAAACGCAACGTCCCCCGACAAAAGGGACGTCGGTACGACTGATGTACTTAGTATGACAAGCATAAGAAATAACATAGCTGAAATATATCATACTCTGAAACAGAAACAGCTGAACATCAGTAAATGCCTCTGAGGGCCCTAATACACATGCCTAAATGTTATGCACAACGCAGTATACATATACATCAGCCTCTTCGGGCATCATCCTTATCATAACAACCTCTGTGGGCATCATACCATATAATGATTAATGAATGTATGCATAATGCAAATGCGGTATACTAATGTCCACACAGGAATCCTCCCATAACCGCCTCTGTGGGCATCAGGTTATATCGCCACACAAGGGCATCACGTCATCACATCATATTGGCCTCTTCGGGCTCTTTTTGTGATAGTCTGTACCAACTGCAGGTGGTGTGCGTATATAACGCCTTTTTCCCTTTTCCCAATTCCCATACATATATATATATATATAATATTACCATATAGTAATATGCATAGCAGAAGTGGTCCAGAGTAACATATGAGTGCAATGCAAATAAATACATGAATAATAATAAAATATCCGGAGTTACATAATATCCCTTACACTTTTGGTTAACATTGGGAACATCAACCTCTTTTCCGGTGTGCCTTTTAGAAACATACTTGGACATTCTTTCAACATAGGAGTCAATGAGTTGGCCATTCCTAACTACCAAGAGTAGAGTAATTTATGTAGCAACACGAAGGTTATGTTTCGCACATAGAATTATGCCAAACAAAGAAAGAGCCTTGCATACCTTCTTGTCAAAATTATCTAAGTTCCGCGGGTCCTTGTAAGCTCTATGAATGATTATTTACATCATACAGATGATTTAAATCATAATCGAATCAACATACTAGAAAAAATTTCATTGAGACATTCTAGCGAACACCTTGAACGCGTAGAACCTATATTCCTTCTATATCGAAATCTATACATGTAGCGAAACACCCAACCCTCTTAATCCTTCTTTTTACTGCTACAATCTTCCAAAACAGTACAAGAATTTCACATGCAATCCCAGTACCTTACAATTACGGTAGTCCCGACAACACCCAACCCAAACTTAGCATTTTGACAATCGTCTTAGAACTAGTGGAAAGAACCGAATTCTGAAATTGTATAAACTTTAGTAACAAGAAAGATTACCTTTGTTAAACATAGCGACGAGAATCGCCGAAAAAACTTTCGCTCGTACCGGATTCCTCCTGACAGAACCAGAGGCACTGGAGTCGTTTTGCTTGAGCCTTGGCGAGACTTAAAGTCTCATCTTGGTTTATGAACCTTCAACCTTGCTTCAAGTTTTCAATTTCACTGCAACTAAGGTCTAGAACACCATGAATTTCTCCCATTTTTGGTTTTATGAAATTTATAGAAAATTCCCAATTTCGACCGAGAATTCCGAGAACCCACCAACTGGGATTTCCTCTTCTTGCTAGAAATGTGACCATTAATTCTTCATGGAAGGATTCCTTCTAGAGTGTTAAGGATTTGAGGGACCTTGAAAAACTGGTGGCTGGAGTTTATTGAGAGAGAAGGGATCGGTTGAAGGCTTATGAAGCTGCCAGCGATCCCTTTCTCTACTGCTGTCATTGCACCGATGCCTTATTAGACTACACGTATAAATCCCCACTACAATTTTTCTCCCCAATTATAGTTAATTAACCCCACAATTAATTAATTAATCTAAAATTAAATTCCCGATCTCAATTCACTTAAATCCCGGCGATTATAAAATCCTCTTATACCTAAGGTCATAATTCTTATAATATAACACTAGTCTATAATTTCTTCGGGGATACACAATTATTATTATTAATCCCCGTCGTCATACTTATTAAATCTAAAATTATTTCGGGATCACATCCTTTCCTATACTAATTTCCTTATTAGCATACGTAAATATTTTTGAACTTTCCAGGGCCCGGGTCTACCTGCCTACGTTAGGAACTCAAACCGTTATCCGAAAGGATGGGGTGTTACATCCTTTCCTCCTTAGAAACATTCGTCCTCGAATGTCGGCGTGACATATCTAATTCATGTCACACAAAAAAAAATGAACACACATTTGACCAAGTTTAGTAAAAGCTTGAGAGGAAGTATCAAATTGTTACTCTAATTCATCAAAAACAGGGAATAAAACACTCATGGATTACTTCAGATTATCATTTAAACAGTGAGAAGATACTTATCAATCTATGACCACTTCTAAAGAATAGACTCAAGTTTTATATACAAACTAAAATAACACATAGTGATACCTTCCAATTCTAGTAACCTTGTGTGAAGCAATCTTAATCTAGCTAATTCTTTATATAGAAAGTTAATAGGGTGATGGATTCTTCCCTAGGTCTGTAGTATATCTTATTCATTCTTTAACTTCAAACAACATACATATTTTAGTTGAAAGTCATATATGCATCATGCTATTAAACAATAAACAGATGCTTTTCAAATGAGTGAAATATGGTGTAATAACATGACACTGATTTAAGTTAAGATGCAACAAACATAACTGCTTACTTTCATATCTGTCCCTGTTCAGGACTTACAACAGCCTTTGCCTCTAAACAAAGGCAGCAATATGTGTTTGAACATGACAACAATTCTTATCAAGTACAACAGTGATAACAGTAGCAAGTAACAACAAAAACAGTAGCCAAACAGCAACAACAAGTGACCTCAAACAACAACCAGAACATGGTAGCTAAATGCATAAAAAAAATAATAGATATACACAACAACCAGCTCAATATAACAGTGCCAATAACCAAATGCAGCAGCTAATGAAAAACAATCATCAATTATTCAGAAAATGGAACACAGACAGCAACAACCAGCGCCCCTCACCAGTAGTAGCCGCTCCCCTTTTGAAAAAACAACCACTCAACCTCAAAGCATAACTAAACAACCTTAACAACAACCATAAATGAGCCAAAAATGCAGCAATTATTTTGTACTAAAGCACAGTAGATCAGCAACCCAATTAACATAATAGGCCAGCTCAACAAGTGCAATATCTGCAGCAAAACCACTGTAGTAAGTAGCAACCATTTATCTCAAGTTACAGTAACACAGGGAAACATAACAACATATAGCAAGAAATAGTAGTAAAATAGCAGCCACAACTGAAGGGGTATAAGATAATTTCTCAAAGTGTAGTATTTTGAGGACCTCACAAGTGCATTTATGCATAGCATGGATAGCATGTCTTAAAGAAGGAGTTGAAATACACAACCTAGACAAAGTAGTATTTCAACATATAAAAGCCTATTCTTATCATGGTTCTTATACAATTATGCACATATCACACACTTTAATCAACATGTTATCATGTTTTAATTTGACAAATACCAGGCCAAACCTAACAGACTCTTTAACATAAACCAAGATCTCTTAAGACTATATACACTGGAGACATATCTAGAGACAGGACAATTAGTTGTCATAGCTGGTACATAATGAACACAAGCAATCTTCCTATTCAAGTTTAATAGTTATTTAAGTACTTCACAACTCAAATCACATTTCAACACCTGTTGTTTCTAGCTTCAGAATCTGATCTAAGCTCATACATCTCACTGTTGATATTCAACTCTAAGTGAGGATATAAACAAATCACTAAACACATGTTCCAATCCTCATACACACCAACAATTTTCTAAAACAAACAAGCAGAAACTAGCCAAAGTATACATATATATACTAGAATCAGTTTAATTTCAGACTTACAAAAATACAGATTTCATAGACACATCAGACCAAGCAACATATATCATAGTACCTCCTAGCTAATCAATGTCCTAAAGCATATCAATAATACCACATCATTGCATATAAGCCTACTAAATATCTTAACCAACTAGATTCCTTAAATAAATTAATCAAACACCTAGCCTAAACATGGTCGGTCTGCAATAAGTCACTTAACTACAACACTTCAATCAAGCATACAGTACCCTTAAAGGCTACATACTAACAATCCATCAATCAAACCAATCAGACACACATGAGGTTCCTATTAATTTCTCAAGTCATATACACATATTCCATTCATGTAAGTGTAAACATACCAGTGCACAATCTCAACTAACATACTTCCCATCCTTTTTTTTTGTCACATGAAAACAGATCCATATTTAGTCGAAATTATCTCTAACGAACATTAATTACTCCAAAATCAGTTCAATCAAGATTATTATTGCCTAACTTATGCATACAAATATTTTTAAAGCCATTTCATGACTTAACTAAAATCACACCAAACTACACAACAACCTTATCAATTCACATACAAAATTCATACATTCCTTTGATTAATCCAAACATATAACCTTATACCGGTTACACACAATACACCATTTATTTTAAAGGTAACTAATTTAAAGAGCCTATGGATTATCGGGATAGGTACTAGGACAGCCTTATGCTCTTGTTGGTGTATATGCACTATCCTACCTTGCTCCTATATATGCGCCTCGATCCGATATACTTCGGAGTGGAACCCTCTTATCCTTACTACCCACTCGCCTTCTCCTTGCCTGTCTCTTGTCTTCCCCCGGCGTGTATCCCATAACATAGACCGATGAGCCTTGATTAACCCAAGATTGAGGACTATCCGGAATCTCGAAAGGGTCAGGGTCATTGAGTGACATGTATACCCGGTCATGGCGTGATGTTTGAGGAAAATTTGGTTGTACCCATCCCTGTGCTGTTCCACCTACCCCATGGTCAGTGGGGCCCGACACTGATACTAAAGTCCTTGGTGAAGTCGGAACTTTCCCCACCCCACTCCTAGATGGAGAAACCGAGGGTGTTCCAACGGGTGACTCATATGGATCTTCAGATGGATCCTCCTCTATAGACTCCATTTCTGATGGATCTGAGTCCATGGTATAACTCATCTCTCTTCTTTCAATTTCTGTAACCCTCCGACCCATGCCAGGGGGTAGTATCTGTCTAACATCTTCTCTTGCGACAGTACCCACACTCTTATTATCCGAGATGTTTCTCATTGTAGACGTTACTGCAGTTCAAATGATAATATGTGATTAGGAACCAATACTCTCACAACTCAGCTCTATCGAATGATCTAGATTATGAAGAATGGAAATAATTCTAAAGGCCATGTAGCCTCCTGCTTATAAGTGTGGCGCGCAACACATCCATAACCAAGACTCTACTAGACACGACTTGTAGACACCTTAGGACATACATGCTTTGATACCAAGTTTGTCACGACCCAAACCAGAGGGCCGCGACGGGCACCCGAACCCTACCCACCGGGCACCACATATACATTCTACCCTTAATAATGTCTAAACACGGACTAAGCCGTGATAGATAATATGAGGTTTCAACCCAACAACCCCAACTTACACACTTATATACCAAGGCCGACAAGGCCGTACATGACAACTAACCACATGACACCTAACTACAAGCCTCTAAAGAGTAAACATACCATGACTAGACCGCGACTCCGAAATGAATAGAGCGCTCCAAATATCAACTGAACCAGTAACCTACTAGGGTGAACTGTCACTCTCGCAATATAAACCTGCGGGCATAAAATGCATCGTCCCCCGAAAAAAGGGAGGTCAGTACGACTGATGTACTGAGTATGATAGGCATAAGAAATAACATAGCTGAAATATATCATACTCTGAAATAGAAACAGCTGAACATCAGTAAATGCCTCTGAGGACCCTAATACACATGCCTAAATGTTATGCACAATGCAGTATACATATACATCAGCCTCTTCAAGCATCTTTCTTACCATAACAGCCTCTGTTGGCATCATACCATTTATTGATTAATGAATGTATGCATAATGCAAATGTGGTATACTAATGTCCACACAGGAATCCTCTCATAACTGCCTCTGTGGGCATCAGGTTATATTGCCACACAAGGGCATCACGTCATCACATCATATTGGCCTCTTCGGGTTCTTTTTGTTATAGTATGTACCAGCTGCAGGTGGTGTGCGTATATAATGCCTTTTCCCCTTTCCCTAATTCCCATATATATATATATATATATATATAATATTTATCATATAGTAATGTGCATAGAACAAGTGGTCCAGGGTAACATATAAGTGCAATGCAAATGAAATACATGAATAATAATAATATATCCGGAGTGATATAATATCCCTTACACATTTGGCTAACATTGGGAATATCAACATCTTTTCCAGTGTGCCTTTTAGAAACATACTTGGACATTCTTTCAACATAGGAGTCAATGAGTTGGTCATTCCTAACTACCAAGAGTAGATTAATTTATGTAGCAACACGAAGGTGATGTTTCATACATAAAATTATGCCAAAGAAAGAAAGAGCCTTGCATACCTTGTTGTCAAAATTATCTAAGTTCCGCGGCTCTTTGTAAGATCAATGAATGATTATCTACATCATACGGATGTTTTAAATCATAATCGAATCAACATACTAGAAACAAATTCATTAAGACATTCTAGCGAACACCTTGAACGCGTAGAACCTATATTCCTTCTATATCAAATCTATACAAGTAGCGAAATACCCAACCCTCTTAATCCTTCATTTTACTTCTACAATCTTCCAAAATAGTACAACAATTTCACATGCAATACCAGTTATAATTACGGCAGTTCCGACAACACCCAACCCAAACTTAGCATTTTCGACAATCATCCTAGAACTAGTGGCAAGAATCGAATACTGAAATTGTATAAAAATTAGGAATAAGAAAGATTACCTTTCTTAAACATAGCGACGAGAATCGCTGGAAAATCTTTCACTCGTACCGAATTTCGACCGACAGAACCAGAGGCATTGGAATCGCTTTGCTTGAGTTGAGTCTCGGCTTCGTTTCTGAACCTTCAACCTTGCTTCAAGGTTTCAATTTCACTGGAACTAAGGTCTAGAACACCACGAATTTCTCCCCTTTTTGGTTTTATGAAATTTACAAAAATCCCCAATTTCGACCGAGAATTCTGAGAACCCACCAACTGGGATTTCCTCTTCCTGCTAGAAATGTGACCATTAATTCTTCATGGAAGGATTCCTTCAGGAGTGTTAAGGATTTGAGGGAGCTTGAAGAACTGGTGGCTGGAGTTTATTGAGAGAGAAGGGATCAGTTGAAGGCTTATGAAGCTCCCATCGATCCCTTTCTCTACTGTTGTCATTGTACCAATGCCTTATTAGACTACACGTATAAATCCCCACTTCAATTTGTCTCCCCGATTATAGTTAATTAACCCCACTATTAATTAATTATACACACAATTAAATTCCCAATCTCAATTCACTTAAATCCCGATGACTTATAAAATCCTCTTATACCTAATGTCATAATTCTTGTAATATGACACTAGTCTATAGTCTCTTCGGGGATACACAATTATTATTATTAATCCCCGTCGTCATACTTACTAAATCCAAAATTATTTCGGGATCACATCCTTTCCTATACTAATTTCCTTATTAGCATACATAAATATTTTTGAACTTCCCGGGGCCTGGGTCTACCTGCCTACGTTACGCACTCAAACTATTATCCGAAAGGATGGGGTGTTACATTTTGGTTAGTATTCGGGCTTGTACTTAGCAACCCTGGTCTAGTCCTTGTACAATTGTCCAAACTCATCTTGGTGTCAACTCGAGCATTAAAACCCTTTTGTCATTATCCTTGCTTATATCGACCGTCCTTAACTTGGATTGTACTTGAGATTGCCTTCGCAACTCGTGTTCATTCCTTGTTGGAGGCACCATATTCCTTCCACCACTATATCCCCAAAATAATTCCCTAACATCCACTACAAAGGCCACCAACTAAAACACCACGAATGCATATGTCCAAACCCGAAAACTCCAAACAGTCGACCAAAACTACCCTTGCCGGGACCTCACAGTTTTGGTTCATTTCCGAAGCCTTGCCACCACCAAACCACCAAACCCCGACCATCACCCTGACCCTATACACACCCGTAACAATCCTACAAAATGCCTTAGCCCGACTGCACCCACAACTACCAGAAATAACCCCACAACACAACCCTGCCCGGCTAAGCCGAGAACCGCAATCTTGGTGTCAATTTTTGGGTCGACCTGAATATAACCAAGACCCGACCCACTTACCATCCAACATCCCTCCATACTTACTTCCTTCATATAAGGTAGATAATCGATCATAGCACATGCGAAGGCTCGTGGAACATAACTAACTTCTTCAATTTTTGGAATGATCATCATAACAATGTTAACCACGACATGTTCCCCAATAATAACTCTATTTAAAATGCTAAGAAGATACTTAGACTCTATTCTATTGTTTGATTTTTGAATGTTATTTGTTCTCAATCGAAAGTATGTTTCACTATCAACACTGTCCTCTTCATATTGATAAAAAGGGTCATTGGTGTAATTCCAAAAAGCTAAAGAAAGTAAAGTTTTACCTTTTCATTTATTCATAAGTAAATAAATGACAAGATGTAATCTACATAAGCATAGTAGGAGGTGTAACAACCTTACATCACTCTGAAGGGATTATTAAGTATGCTATGAACTTCAGTCGGTCTTCATACACATATACTATGCATTTAAACTACCCTCAGAGGCCTATGGTGTTATATACGCGATTATATCATACATCTATGCAATATAATCTATTATGACACTATGCGTTTCAGGTGGTACCTCTTGTATTGCATCTCTTATTGTTGTTTTATTTACCTCTTCGTATGCTCTACATTTCAGTACATATTTCATACTGACGCCACATTCTGGAGTGTTGCGTTCCATGATCGTAGGTACATATAAAGATACAAATGATCCCACGCAGTATGTGTTTCAACTTAGCTGAAGGTGGTAACACTCCCTTATTCTTGAGTTGTTTAGTGAGCTGATAAGTATGGTGGTTGCATATATGTACATAGTTGGGCATGATGGGGCCTTCTCTTGACCATATATTGTTGACGTACTCTCTAGAGTCTTGTAGATAGTCGTCTTGTATATAGTGGTCTTGTGTGGCCTTGTCAGCCTTATTGTATATATGTATGTTAGGCCTTTTCAATGTGTAGGTGGTTGTGTTATTTGATCAGGTAATCATTCGTCATAGGCCTTTTCAGCTCATGTACTGTCGAGTATGCTACAGGTATAATGAGTGGTACATTGAAGCCTTAGGGCACCCGGTGCCGGCCACACACCCCCAAGGTTGGGGTGTGACATATATATATATATATATATATATATGAAGATGTTATGTTATTGTCATCATAGAAAAATGGGGAAATTGTTGAGTGGTTACTGGCTTAATGATAGGTGATGCACTTATATGAAATTTTGATGATTTGACAAATAATGTACACAATGACATTCAAAGGAGACATAAGGAAGGAACAGAAGAACCAGACATCCAAAGGATTCATTGAAGCAGTCATATTAACAAAGGAACTACTCGAAGAACTAATCCTTATTATCACGCAGCACGGGAGACTGAAAAGCTATTTCATGCCAACTAGGAGGAAATGCAATATTGTTTGATTTTTATTCGATGAAAGGTTGGATTCAAGTTATGGAAATACTGTCATAAGTTTATCAACATGGAGTTAGCATTGAAGTAAGAGAACATATATGACACCTATATGAGGAAAAAAAAGAAAGATCCAAGTCAAACATGGTTTTAGCTTTTAGTTACAATTATGGAATAAAAACTTGGTGGGTTCAACATTCAAGTGCGGAAACTAATTCTATTTAAACACAACACAAACAATATTTAGAGCTTAACTACAACCACAATCACAACATTCCAAAGAGAGGCAAACTGAGTGTAGTCAACACTTAGTCTTAAAGAAAATCCAACAACAAGTCGATGAAGAACTGGAGCTTATCAAGATTTATTTTTAATTTCTTTAGTTGTCTTAGTTAGGTTATGTTGTGGTTCCATCTATTTACACTTTGCAAGTATTGTGTAATAGGTGTTTCGTTGGTTATTGAGTTATAAATGATCTCTTGACTAGGCAGATTCTTGAGGTATCTATTCTATAAGCGGGTAGTGATGGAAAGTTAGAGAAACATGTCCTTAGATATTATAAGGAAGATTGTAAATCTTTGTATGGATCTTGATCAATAAAGTTTGAGAAAAGTCCTATAGAAGATAGGTCGTGGTTTTTGTCTCCCTTGGGTAAGATGTTTTCCACGTGAAAATACATTTGTTGATTTACTACTTCTGTTGCATTATCTTCTTGCATATTTACTCTAAGAACTTGATTTTTAGAGTTTATAGGAGTATCTCGATCCCAACGGTACCATTCATAAATGATTCTTAGTTTAAAACATGGGAACATAAGCCAAAACTAAACAAATGTCAATCGTATGCATAAACTTAACAACTTAGTCTAGCCTCTAAGATAATATCATGAATAAGAACATTTCCCAAGAAAAGGCCTCGTCATACCAAAAATTAGCTAATAAGACTGACTACGCCCCATAGATCAAGTGGCACTCACCAAATAAGCTTAAATATGCGGAATGCTTAGTGTGCAGTCATATCACCATGAATGTTTGTTTCTGCATCGTGAAATGTTGCGCCCTTCAAAAAGGATGTGAATACTTTGGAATAACACTCGTATTTAATGCATAACTAAATGAAACAATTAGGGGACATGAAGAGAAGGTCAACCCAAACAGAATACATCAGACTTGAAGGAGCCAAGTATCCATGATATTGGAATTTATCATTAACATCATTAAACATAAGTTAATTCTTTTATGGGAGACAATAAATAACCTACATACCACTATGTGAGCACATGGAGTTTGATATCGATTGATCAGCTAAGCCATCCCACTACCTTGTCAGGGAGATGAGACATACATAACGTCTGCTAGCAATTGGATTAATATCATAAGCTTTTAGTGGTAATATAAAGGAATCACACCAACCAACGCAATGATCCTTATCCTACATTGGCATACTTTGTTTTGAGCGCTTATCACAAGAATGTATGTTTTCTCAGTTAACAATAGTACCCCCAAAACATATTTCATCTTCATATTAAAATAACATAAGTGAATTAACCTTCAAATCATCATGTTATCATCGTTGAAGAAAAATCATAGTTTTATCGTTTATCGTATTCTATGGTACAACGAATGGAACTCTTAGAATAAGTATATAATGAACTAAGGATAACATACAATGTTCATGACATTCGGAATGAAATATCATGAACTAATGTTTTTATAATTAAAGTCATAACTTTTCCTATGGAGGAAATACATGGAGTATGAAGAACGTAAAATGGGGAAGAAGAAATAAACATTCCCACGTGATGATAGTTAAGCCTTGTATACCTTAACCGCTTCAAATCCAAGGAAACATTCAAAGGTTTGAAGAAGAACTCTAATATCTTTATTTGAACCTTTGAGAATGGTTTTCTTGAAAATCATGTGTTTGTAGCATAGATTCTTGTTAATAATTTATGTATAATGAGTAGGAATACTTAGAAATACATGGAAGGAATTACCTTGATATGAGAGGGTAAGGAAACCATAGGATAGTCCTCTTAGGGTGTAACGACCTATTTGGTCGTTTAGTCCTTCTTGGTATTACAATACTGGAAATACCCATTTCATAACCTTCATTTTGGTACTTTTATCTTGCGGAGTGAGATGGCATGCTTCCTGAGGTAAATCACACTTGTTTTTGAATAAAAATCCTACGTTAGAGCTTTCTTAAGTTTTTGAATGATATGTTTGACTAAAAATTGAGTTTTGTGTAAACGTATCTGTTTATGAGTTTTTTCAATTTTGTTTGATCCAAAACATAATTTATGACATAGTTGAGTCCTTGGTTTGGGTATCGAGGCGTTCGTGTGCAATTTGGTTACTTAGTTGGATAAATTTGAAATGTGAGAAAGTTAGTTGGTTTTGTGGTCAATTGTGCTCTAATGATGTCGAATGGATGTTTTATGTGTGCGAGAAAGTCTATAGTGTTGATTATACTCAAATTGTATGTTTGTCTTTTGTCCGGGGGTCCGCGATGAGTTTTGGGTGTCAAAATAAGTTCGGAAGAAATGAGAAAAATCTAGTGTTCAGCTGCTAGTTTCCATTTTTGCGATTGCAAAGAGGGGATTGCCATCATAAGGAGTAGCAAATGTTGGGCTTCGCAATCGTGTCATGGATACCGCGTTCGTGAGCATGGGTGCATCACTAGGTGAAGATTCACGAGCCTAGGCATTCACGAGCCTTGGTCTCACGATCGCGATGGTCTAGTCAAGTCAGGTGACTATTGAGCCTCGCGATCACGATACCTCAGGCCGCAAGTTTGAAAACTTTTCCAAGTTTGATGGGAAGAACAGTGAAATAAATTCCAAGTTTGAAAACTTTTTCACATTTCGAAAGTCCTACCTCTAGAGTTAATATTGGAGTGATTTCAAGTGGGATTGGCTCTTCTAAACTTTGTGGTAAGAATTTAACCCTTTTCTTATCTATAATTATTGATTCCTTCCATTAATCATTGGATAAAGCTGTTTAGAATGGGGAAATAGGGGGTTTAAAATCCTAGATTGAAGAGAGGAATTTATGAAAATAAATACCAAGTTCAAGACTTTTTATTGTAATTTTTATAATATAGATTATTTAGGCTTTGGGTAATGTGATTTTGAAATAAAATTCTCATTTTTCCCTTTAGGTCCGGGTTTGGATTTTTGGGGTCTTTTTGGAATCTTTTCGATAAGTATAGTGCAATGGGTATCAATGGAACTATATTTTGATGTAGAGCACTAATTGTTAGATTTTGATCATTTGGAGGTGATTCAAAAAGGAAAGGCTCAAGTTGGATAGTTCATGGCACTTGCTCGGCCTCGAGGTAGGTTATGACTTAAATTAGTTAGACTCTGATTAGAGAATCATATATAGTTGTAGAAATTTAGGAGGGGTAGCATGATAGGCCTTTGTCCATGAAGTGGAGGTGAATTCCAATTAGGTTGGTTCCGTAAGCTATTATGTGGGCTTGTCGCCAGATGTATTATTTTCTGTGATTATTACCTGTTGTATCTCTGTCATATATTAGCTCACTCATCTCATGAAAAGGAAGGGTAATATTGATAATTAAATCCTGAACAGTTAATATGACTTATACTTGTTGATTGTATATTGGTGATATTGTTGAGATTGATATCATCCATATCATGCTTTCCATATTACTCTTATGTTGTCATGATGGTGAGGTGAGTAATTGAGAGCCTCCGGTGTCTTTGCCGGAAATGGAGAGTGATGGAAAGACTCTGAGTTCTTTGTCAAAAAACGAGAGTGATTGATAGCGTCTGAGGTTTCTTTTGGAGAGCATGAGTGGTACATGGACTTCACGGGTCCCCCATGGGTCATGACTTTGAGGCATTGCCCTTAGTATGTATGTACGAGAGTGGAACGAAGGAGGTGACTATTGTATTGCACTGAATTGAATTAATTCATTCGTATATTTAAAGTGATCATTTGGTGACGGATCTACCTTTGGTTGATTTCATGATTACTTGACATTGTACTAATATATGATACGTGATCATACCTGCTTACTCTATGTGATACTTTGTTGTTATATAATCATTGTCGGCCTATGATACTTACCAGTACAAGTATAGTACTGATACTACTCTTGTTGCACTTATTGTTGAGTGCAGAGTATGATCCAGGCTCCAGTTCTACGCCCCATGGCTGATACGCGAAGGGGGACATCCTTCGGTCAATTAGGGTGAGATACATGGTCATCTGTGGCCCCTAAAGGACCCTCTTTTAGTTACTTATGTAGTTGCATTCGATAGACAATATGTATCATTTGGGCACTTTCAAACATGTATTTCATTTTGTATTTAGCACTCTTGTACCCTTTGACCAGATTTTGGGGATGTTGGATATTTATAGTTATGATAAGTATTTAAGACATGACAACTCATTTTACTTAATTTCTGCCTAGTTAACTTGGCTCGTACAAAATGTTAGAATGTGGTTCGCCTACCCGGAGGGATAGAGTCGATGCCACCACAGCCCGTGGTTTGGGTCATGACAAATTTTTATCAGAGCTCATAGGTTAACTAGTCTAATGAGTACAAGAGAAATGTCTGGTAGAGTATCGCGGATTAGTTCATAAACTTTAGTACCCATCCTCGAGAGGTTATAAGAAATTTAGGAAACACTTCATTCTTTCTTCCTCTTCATACTAGTTCGATCTGAATTATATCTAGTTTATTCTTTTCATACTAGTTCATCCGATTGGTAAATGGGTTATTCTTTTCGTGCGAGTTTTTTTAGATTGGTATCTTAACCTCGTTCTTGTGTTCTCTCACGGATGGTAAGGATGCAATTGACTGCTATTGCAGGCCAGGATACTACACCTGCACATACATCCACACCCATACCCGTTGCCCGAGCACCTACACCCACACTAGTACCCATTTCCCGAGCACTTGCACCCATACACAAACCCATTGCCTGAGCACCTGTCCGTGGGCAAGGTAGGTAATGTGGAAAAGGACGTGGTAGGGGTAGTGGCCATGTAGATTTTCTAACTAAGGGCTGAGCACCAACACCAGCTCAGAAACCCAATAGAGAGTTGACTCCAAAGCTTGAGAATTTTTGTTGATGAGGGGCCGCAAAGGCACAACCTAGGTTCTTTACTACTCCTAATATACATTAGGTTGTGTTTCAAGTGTTGGGGTACTTTGATAATTTAGCCCAGGGAGGCGTCATTCCATTCACTCCAGATGGCTCACAGACTAGAATGGGGGATTAGACTCCCGATGCTAGGGTTGCTCCAGGGTTTCAAACTCTGGGGCTACTGCCAACAGTCACACTGGCTCCCCATATTGATGTGATTATGATGCATGATTCTGCACTTTGCCCTATGGATGGGCTAGTGTTGACTTTAAGTAGCAGAAATTGTTCGAAGGGTTCACTAGGATGTCTCTTCCTTGTTTCCATGGTACTCAGGGGGGATGCGTATGAGTTCATTGTTAGCTTCCACGAGATACTTCATAAGTTAAGTTTGGTGGAGTCTCATGGAGTAAATTATGTCTTTTTCTAATTAGTTGAGGATACCAAGCAATGGTTGAGATCTTACATGGAGTGTTAACTAGCTAGGTCGCATCATTTGACTTGGACTTAGTTTTATCAGGTATTCCTCGAGAAGTACACCCCTCGTACTTTTAGAGATATCATGAAGGATAAGTTTTCAGCTTTGAAGCAGCGAGATTTATCCATTGCAGAGTATGAGGCTAGGTTCCTTACTTTGTCCAGATATGCAGTAGCATTACTTCCCACAGATGATGAGACAGTTCGTGAATGGTTTAGGCCTTCCACTTCAGTTGGCGATCTTACATTTTGAGGCCATTGGGGCCTGATTTTAGTTAGTAGTATAGCATGTCGGGAGAGTCAAGGTAGTGAGAGTTTAGAAACATAATAGAGGGGACGAAAAGAAGGCCCCAGATTTGATACAGAGGTCTTGTTAGAGGTGGATGAGACTATGACAGAGGTCGTTATCATCCCTATAGTTGTCTCATCCAGTCAGCACTTCAGACATCAGTAGGTGGTTCTTCAGAGTATAGCGGTCACAGTTCTGGAAAAACTTCCCGAGGTTCTTACTTTCTATTTTTTAA
The DNA here is from genome assembly GCA_034509755.1 of Anisodus tanguticus. NCBI lineage: Eukaryota > Viridiplantae > Streptophyta > Magnoliopsida > Solanales > Solanaceae > Anisodus > Anisodus tanguticus. The sequence goes on from CM067549.1 coordinate 35,791,105, forward strand.
TATTAATTATGCCTAGGTGGGATTTTTATTTAATCAAAATCATCCTAACAAAAACAAAAGAAAACAGTCCAAAAAACAAACAAAGACCAGGCCTAAAACAAATGACCTAGTCCAAAACATAACAAAAAAACAAAGCGCAAAACGAATTAGAAAAATGTTCTTCCATTTGCTTTGGTTACCCTAAGTTGGCTTATCTCTCTAAAAATCCATCCTCTCTCTAGCTTACTTCTCTTTAATGGTGTGAGGATGATAAACAACCAGGCTTGGTGATCGTAGACCCTATGTAAGCCTCTTAATCACATCAATTTCATCTTCTTCCAATTTATGCATCGATTTTTTGAGGCGAGTTGATTTTGTTGTTGTTTTTATTCTAATATTCCATTTTACCTCATCTTCAGCTACTAAATGTCTCCATTTTGTTATGTATATGCTTGATTTGTTGTATATGGTGGCTGAGTGCTTGGATATTGGTTCTCTCCATCCTTTCAGCTGCTTGCCAGCCTCTCCAAGTTCTGCTCTCAGGTATCTCTCTTTTCTAGCTTTTCTATGTGTATTTATTATCTTTTGAGCTACTATGATGTTACACCTATGTAGAAAGCTGAGTTTAGCCTATTTAGGGCCTGAAGACTTATGCGTTTTTGTTGAATACACATTCTTTGTGTGTTGAGATATGTATTGTTGCTATATGACCTAAACTCATATTTATGGAACCTATGATTTGTCACTATTCAGGATCTTCCTTAGTCCCACTTCCATGTCCATGAACTGTTCATACACCACTGCTCATTTATCTAGGGCTCGATTAGCTAGTTCATCAGCTAATTGGTTTCCTTACAGAATATGTGTGTGTATGTCACCAATTTCCCATCTTCAAGTTACTTGATCTCATCAATCCAATTAGCTAAACTCCATGGAGTTTTCCACCTTTCTGTTAAAATCCTCTAAACAAATTGTGAATCTGTCTGAATCATTATTCTATGTATATGACTACTATTATGCCATCTTATTTCCTTTAAGATTACCAATTCTTCTGCCTCATTATTCGTTATATGTGCTATTTTATTTGTCTTTGCATAAATTAGGTTGCCTTCTTCATTTCTAGCACAAAACCTATATGTGCCTCTCTGAGGGTTGCCTCTTCAGGCAACATCATTGTTGCATAAGATCCAACCCATAGGGCGAGGTTGCCAATACACTTTCCTTATCTTCACCTTAGTTTTGTACCCTTCCAGCAGTTGTATCATTTCTTTCCACTTATTAGGAATATGTTGTATTTATGGATTCCTAAACCTGACAAAATTCCGAATCATAGCAAAAATTTGGTATATGCATATTCCCATGGACTTCTTTTCTTCATGTGTATATATATGTATTTATTCTTTTCCAAAGCTCCCACAAGACTATAGCATGTATAGCATGGAATAGTGGTTTCAACCTATCATTGATAAGTTGTTGCCACCATTTTACTATAATATGTTGTAGTTGGAGTCCTTCAATGTTAATACCTGCAAAAGAAGAAAAATTGGACCATGTCCTGTTAGTATAAAAAGACCTAGCAAATAAATGTTGGATTGTCTGCTCTTTAGGATTTCAACAACACCAATAGCTAGATTCTAAGTTTATGTTCATCTTCTTCAATACATCATCCAAAGGAACCTTAAACTTCCAACACCTCCACATTAAGAAATATATCTTGAATGGAAAGCCTTTTACCCACATATACTTGTATATCTCATTCTCTTGCCCTCTTAATCTTAGATAATCCCATGCAGTCTTGACAACAAATTCCCCTCTATTATCTAGTAGCTACCAATGTGTGTCTATCACCTCAACATATACAAGGGGTTTGATAGTACTGGTGATATGTTGTACTATATCTCCTTGCAGTATGTTCTCCAATTTCTCAATATTCCATATCCCATCATCCACCATTTCATACATATTTTGAATCCTAAACCTGTCCAATTATCATACAAAAATTAGCATTGCCCATCATGGTTTGCCACCAAATGTGTTGTTCTATCAGATCTCTAGCTTGTAGCATATTTTTCCAATTTTGGGATCCATATCTCCATTGTACTACTACTGCATTCTCCTTCTTACAATATTTATTACTAAGGTAAGCACCCACAGTGATGGTGAAGTTCTTAACTTCTACCATAGTTTTCAATACAGAGCCATTGATACATCATTTAAAGATCTTAAGCCTAGACCCCTTTTTTCTCTAGTATACAAAAATTGTTCCAAGCTGACCAGTGTCTGCTTTTTCCTTCGATAGTATTATTGCAGAAAAAATGTGAAAATAACCTATGCATTTGTTTAATCACACATTCTGATGGGTTTAAAGCTGATAGAAAATAAATTGGCATATCTTCCAGTAGATGTTTGATTAACACTACTTTTCCCCCTAAAGACAATATTTTCCCTTTCAAAGATTACATCATGTTCATAATATTTATCAAGATAGGATTGTAGTAATCATTTTTCCTCATACTGTTGAAAATAGGACAACCCAAATTGGTAAAAGGAAATTCCTTTCTCCCAATTCTTATGACCACTTCTACAATAGCTTTTACATCTCATGTTACATTATGATGCATGTAGACTGAGCTCTTATCCCTATTGATCTTCTATCCAGAGCTTTCTTTATATCTTCCCAACACTTCCATAATCGATTGTAGAGATAGGATATCAGTTGATGCAAAGATGATCATATCATCTACATATGCTATATGATTTACTCTAGGACTCTATTTAGGAATCCTAAAGCCCTTAAGCTGTGGTATCTGGCATATTTGGTTTATGTTTCTTAAGAGTACCTTTGCAGTAAGGATAAATAAAGTAGGGGATCCCCCTACTTTACTCCCTTAGAAGATTGAAAGAAACCATGCCAGCCTATTTATGAGGATTAAGTACCAATTATTACTGTTGATTCTAAATACCATATCCACCACCAAATGTGAATACCCACATTCTCTCATGACGTTTTTCAAGAATAACCAAGAAACCGTGCCAGCCTATTTATGAGGATTAAGTACCAATTATCATAATACTTTTACAAGTCCAGCTGTATAACCACATTTCCAGTCATAGTTCTCAGCCTTATGTCTAAAATAATTTCTTGTGTCAACAATACATTTTCCACTATACTTCTCCCCTTGAAAAAACCTGCTTAATTAAGAGAAATCATATCTTGCAAACCCTCTGGCAGTCTCTTATGTATCAGTTTTGAAAACATTTTACTACTGAAATTACTCAGATTGATAGGTTTAATATCAGAAAAGGTGCTTGTGATATCCTTTTTTGGTAGTAAGACCAAATTTGTACGAGTGACATACCTTGGAAGTACTTCTCCACAAAAGAAACTTCACACCATGTCAGTAACATTCTCCACAATAATGTTCCAACAGGATTGACAAAACAACCTAGTGAAACTATCAGGTCCTCCTGCACTTTCCCCTTTTAACTTAAACACAATATCCTTCACTTCTTCTTCAGTTGGCATTGCAGCAATTCTACTATTTTGATCTTCTGTCACCATTTTGGGAACATGACAAAGAATCTCAAATTTAGTAGGGCTTCTTCCTTTGCAAATTGATCCTTAAAAAATCTGATGGCTTTGTTGCTATATCTTCCTTCTGCTATAACTATGTCCCATTAGAGGTTCTTACTTTTGATCTACAGACTTTAGGGGTTATTCGTGTTCTTCTACGACAAATCAGAACCCTATTGCTATAGGGGCATGTTTTGATTTTGGTGAGATAGGGAATTTCATTGTAGAGTGTCCTAGGCTCAGACAAGGTTCCAATGTTCAAACATCTAGGCCCCTAGTACTGCCAGCTAGAGGGGGCGGGCATTCTGGTAGAGATAGATTACACTCTGGAAGAGGTGGCCATAAGTCCGGCAAGGATGGTTATCAGTCAGTTATGGGAGCGCTCAGTCTAGGAGAGATGGATCTTAGTCAAGCCATGGTGGTCGTGGACGCACACAGTCGAAGGGTGGATGTGCCCATTATTATGCTTTTCTTGGTAGGCCAGAGGTCGAGGCTTCTAATACAGTCATTATAGGTATTATGTCGGTTTGTCATCAGTAGGCTTCAATATTATTTGATCCGAGATCTACTTTCTCCTATGTGTCTACATATTTTTCTATTAGTATGGATATTTGTGTGATTTACTTGATGTGCCTATTCATGTTTCTATTCATATTCGTGATTCTATTGTAGTTGATAGAGCTTATAGGTCATGTATAGTCACCTTCATGAGATATGATATTTGGGTAGACTTGGTTATTCATGACATATTAGATTTTGATATTATCCTGGGTATGGACTAGTTATCTCCTTATCATGCTATTCTAGACTGTCATGCTAAGACAGTCATATTAGCCATGTCGGGTATTCAAAGGTTAGAGTGGAAGTATAATCCTAGCCCTACACCTAAGAAGATCATATCGTTTCTCATATTGAAAAAGTTGGTGAGTAAGGGGTGTTTGGCTTATTTGGCCCATATTCAACATACTAGCATGGACACTTCACCACTTGAATTGGTACCGGTAGTGAGGGAGTTTCTAGAGGTATTTCTGATAGATTTTCCCGGTATGCCACCTAATCATCATATTGACTTTTACATTGAATTGAAGCCGAGAACTTGACCTATTTCTATTCCGCCTTATAGGATGGCTCCTGCTGAGTTGAGAGAGTTCAAAGAACAGTTACAGGACTTGCTGAGCAAGGGTTTCAACAGACCAAGTGTTTCTTCTTAGGGTGCTCCCGTTGTTGTAAATAAGAAGGATGGTTCGATGCGGATATTTATTGATTATTGGCAATTGAACAAGGTTACTATTAGGAACAAGTATCCAATTCCCCGCATTGATGACTTATTTGATCAACTTCAGGGTGCATCGGTCTTTTCCAATATCAATTTGAGATCGGGTTACCATCAGTTGAAGATTTGAGTGGAGGATATCCCTAAGATAGTTTTCAGGACCTACTATGGTCACTATGAGTTCTTGGTTATGTCTTTCAGTCTTACCAATGCCCCGCAACTTTTATGGATTTGATGAATGGGGTTTTCAAGCCTTATTTGGTTTCATTCATTATCGTCTTCATCAATGATATCGTAGTTTATTCTTGTAGTGAGGAGGATCACGAGAAATATTTGAGGATCGTACATGGATTGTTTAAGGAGTAGCAATTGTATGCCAAGTTTTCCAAGTGTTAATTTTGGCTTAATTCGGTGGCATTTTTGGGACATATAGTGTTTAAAGATGGCATCATGGTGGATCCTAAGAAGATTAAGCCATTCGAGATTGGGTCAGGCCTACTATGGTGACAGAGATTAAGAGTTTTGTGGGTCTTGCGAGTTATTATCTGTGGTTCGTGAAAGGTTTCTCGTCTATTGCTTCTCATTTGACTTGGTTGACCCAGAAGAATGTTCCTTTTCAATGGTCAGATGAGTGTAGAGAGAGCTTTCGAAAGCTCAAGTCCTTGTTAACCTCAACTTTGATTTTGGCTTTACAGGTAGAGAGGAAAGACCGTGCAGTTTATTATGATACTTCATAGCTCGATCTAGATTGTGTGTTAATGCAAGAAGACAAAGTGATAGCTTATGATTTGAGAAAGTTGAAGGTGTATGAAAGGAACTACCCCACTCATGATTTGGAGTTGGCGGCGGTAGTCTTTGCCTTGAAGATTTGGAGGCATTACTTGTATGTGGTCTATTGTGAGGTGTTCACAAACCATCGTAGTCTTCAACATGTGTTCAATTATAGGGATATGAATTCAATATAGTGCAGGTGGATGGAGTTACTCAAGGACTATGATATCACCATTGTTTATCATATGGTCAAGGCTAATTTGGTAATAGATGCTTTGAGCTGAAAGGTAGTGAGAATGGGTAGTTTGGCTCGTTTGATTGTGGGGGAGCTTCCACATGCTAAGGAGGCTCATTATTTGGCATGTAGTCTGGTGAGACTAGTATTTTGGAACAGTGCAAGGTTCTGGCTTATATTGAGGCGAGGTAATCACTTTTAGAGCAAGTCAAGGCCCAAGAATTTGAGGATGCGAAATTATGTAAAATTCAGGACAAGGTGTTGAAGGGGAAGGCTAGGGAGGTGATTTTTGATGATGAAGGATTTTTTTATGATTAATGGTAGTGTGTATTCCTCGTGGGGGTGGTTTGACTAAGTTGATCATGGAGGAGGATCACAACTCTGGTATTCTATTCATCCTAGTGAAGATGTATCATTATTTGAGGCAACATTATTGGTGGGTTTGAATGAATAGGGATATAGTGGAGTTCGTGTCTCAGTGTATGACTTGTCAATAGGTCAAGTATGACATTAGAAACTAAGGGGTATGACTCAGAGAATGCCTATACCATAGTAGAAATGGAAGCGGATTTCTATGGACTTTGTGGTAGGGTTTCCTAAGACACTGGCATGTTTGTTCTACTTGTGTTTTCATGGATAGATTGACTAAGTCCGATCACTTCATTGCAGTTCAAACTACATATAATTCAAAGAAGTTGGCATAAATATACATTTGGGAGATTGTGCAATTGCATGAGTGCCCATCTCTATTATTTAGAACTGAGGCACTCAGTTCACTTCTCATTTTTAGAGGCCCTTGCAGAAAGACATGGGGACTCAGTTGGATCTCAGTATGGCAATCATCTGCAGACGGACGGTTAGTCCGAGCGGACTATTCAGGTTCTAGAGGATATGTTGCGGGCTTGTGTGATCAACTTTGGTGTCATTGGGACCTGTTCTTTCCCTTAGTAGAGTTTGCCTACAACAATAGTTATAATTTGAGTATTGAAATGGTGTCGTTTGAGGCTTTGTATGGTAGGAGATGTTGATCTCCGATTGGTTGGTTCGATGCTTTTGAGGTGAGGCCATTGGGTACAGACTTGTTGAGAAATTTCTTGGACAAGGTGAAATTGATTCTGGAAAAGCTCTGGATGGCTCAGAGTAGATAGAAGGAGTATGCGGATCGGAATGTTCAATATGACCGTGTGAGTGATGGTAAATGTTTATTTGCCAATTGAACTAGAAACTCCACGAGAAAGATAATGCAATAGTCGTGAGGTTTAAATACATTTGTTGTGAAAGAAGACAAAATTAGGAAATAAAAGCGGAAGTGTTAGCTCAAGTACAGTGACCACAGGAGATACCCAACGAACTAATAGTTGAAGATGACATATAAGGGATCTTGGAGTTACAAGGGTCAAGTGTTACGCTCTTAGTATAGAGTTAGAGTTGTCCTTGGAGAGGCCTAATAAGTAAGGATAACTAAAAGGGAAACAATGTCGAAGGTAAGAGAATGTCTTGTTTCCAGTACTTAAATGAAAAAGGGAAATTAAGGTAAATAGAAAGGGAACTATACGAATTGAGAAAGAGTACTTGAGCAAATATGGGATACAACTAAGGAATGATGAACCTATCTTGCAATGCGTAGTATTGCTTATAAAGTATGCAGAATGGAGACGTTATAAGAAGCAAGAAGTTTTGTCGTAGTATACAGGGAGATAGTGGACGATAGGGTCGTGTACCATTGAAAATAAGGGCTATTATGAAGACTACATGAATGAATTGACTCAAGGAGGTAATAGGTGGCTAGCCGCAATAGAAACAAGATAATGATAAGCAGAAGGCAAATGAACTCTTCCTTATATAAAGAATTAGAGGGATGTTAAGAAAAAGAGCCCCGTCTAGAGTCCATTGGGAGGTATTGTGATATGAAATAAAAGTGATAACGGGAATCTTTTTAGGATCAGGGAGTTAAGTCTATGGGTTAACAACACCTAAGGAGATTTCCCCTTAAAGTTAAGATATTATGTAAGGACTATTGACTGGTCCAAGAATTGTTGTGGGCCACCTCATTATCATCATAAGCCATTTTGGTCGGGGAAATTAATGCCCAAATGACTCGTCAGTTTCTGCCGTGACAACTAAGATTGTCTATACAATAAAAAATTGCCAGATAGTTCATCCTAAAGTTATTTCAAGCCATTGTACAAGAGCTCCCTTTATATTAAACAGCTACCGGAGAAACCAATTTGAAAGGGGCTTTGGATATATGCAGGATTAACCTCACCCCCGTCCTAAGAGAACCAACTAAAACAAAGGTTTAAACCACCAGATTTAGATAGCGAGTGAATGTATAGAACCTGGAAGGAATTGGAAATAATCATATAAGGATCAATAACTATTAAATGACATACTACCAGGTCGATAAATAAGGGGTTATATATAGAATGAGAGTAGGACTCCTATCAAATTACAAAAAGGGACCCAAAGTAACTGTATCAGATTTGATGTAGTAAGTTATGGAAAATGCTTAGATTAATGCGGGGATGTTTTAACAGATTTGATTACAGGATCACGATACAAACATGACAAGAAAGAAAGATTTTAGTTTGAAATATTTGCGATCATAATAATAAATTCAGTGGAGAAATGAAAAAACCGGCAAGCAGGGTATATTCCAAACCATAGGTGTCTATTGAATATTCACTTCAAACATTTCCATGATGAAAATATAAAGATGAGAAGGAACTTACTGAACAAAATAAAATTCCAAGACCAACGAGTTATCTATAAATTAAGTCTTTAAGTGCGATGATATGAATGTAATAAGAAAAGGGTGAATAATGATGTAACAAGATGATGGAAAGGAATCGCAAAGGAAGAAATGAACCCCAACAACCCTATCCTTTTCAAAACCCCTGACCTTTGACAATTATTGTGACACATCTACTCGTTATAACCATACCTATACTTCACATCTATGAATTTCTATCACGTGTACCTTATCTTAAGATAGAACCTCTAATAAGAGACTAAACGGTACTGATCATGCGATGTTTGTGTAACTCTATGAGATGATAGTTATGGTATCTGATTGTGTGACAGGTTGAAATAGTCCTAAGTGCAAAAGAACTCTGCCAAAGTTACCAAGAGATATAGGAATCGAACTTGATATATATACCTTAATTAGGTGGTGGTGTTGAGACAAATGTAGCAGGTGCAACTCAGGTATTAGCTGGAGGATGTTAAGGTAAGATATGGCCAACCTTTTTCTTATTATTATAAGTACAAGCGATCTTGTTATTATATTTTTTGGGATACTTGATAGGTTTTGGGATAGTCCTATTTAAAAAGGAAACTTTGCCAAAATTATTGGAAATCTTGAGAATTAAGCATACCCTCAACATTTGCGGATGAATGTTCCTAAGGGGGAAAGGATGTTACGCCCTGTAGTTTCACGTTCCATCGCATCGTCAACTGATGGTATATCAGGAATATGTGTGACCTTATTACGTAAAGATAATGAGAGTTATTATGTTGTCTATGGAAGTATCAGAGTGTATAGAAGTTAAATGGATCGAAGAAAATACATTTCGATGAAATGGGCAGACTTTTGGAATTGATGGCCAAGATGTACGGACTGTACAAATTGGGAAGTGAACCGTAAATTTTTCTGAAAAGTTTTAAATGCAGGTCAGATTATACGGTCCTTTTCTACGGACCGTACAAAAATGTACAGATCGTAAAAGTAGACCGTCAATTTGGGTGGTGGCCGACTTTGCTTCGGTTTTAAGTGATTTCAAAGGCCATTTATAGTCATTTCTCAACCAAACATCACTCTAACTCTCTCTCAAGACCTCCTAACAGATTTCTAAGGTTCCAATGTGATTACATCATAATCACACATCAAAAGCTAGGTTAAGTGAAGGACAATACTTCTATGAAGTTGTGATGCACTTTAGGGTTGTTCTTGGAGCGAATGAGACTGGTTACAAGATTATACTTGTTTTGTAAGGTAATATTAACACTCCATTTCTTTTTCTTAAGCTTATTCATGTATTGATTAAGTGTTGGGTGAAGAATCTACAAGTTAGCACTCTAAATGGCAAAGAATATTGTTGTCTTGATGTTGGATTGTTTGTGGCTTGAATATATGACTTGTTATGACTGAAAATATGGGATGTAACTTGATTATGTTGTAGATGTTGTTGTTGTGCTCATCTATAGTACTGGTATTGATAATGGTACTACAAGGTAGAAGGAGAAATTGCTAGAAAACACGTAAAAGTCCTTTTTGTTGTTGTTAACTTGTATTTGGTTGTTTAGTTAAAGTTAAGATTGGTATTAAGTCATTGACTTTTGATTATAGTTGTTTTTTGAGGAAGGGAAGATAGAAATAGCTAGGGATGTTATTCCAATATTTAATTGCCCTTGGTAAAGGATATGAAATTTTAGGCACGTCAAGTGTTTGATAAAATGTCATATTGAAACCATCTTTAGTTTATCAACCCAATCTTGATCCGAATCATCTCTAATACGTAGGGTATTTTTCGAAGGAAGGACGGATAATTGCAACCTAGCATTATTCAAGCAACAAAGGTATGTTAAGGATCACTCTTTCTTTCTTTTGGCATGACTTACAAATAAGTGTAACTATAAGGAACGTTCCTCCAAAGAAGAACTACATTCTTTGGATTTGATCTTATGAACACCTTTGTTTCATATTTTTATAGCTTATGACTTATTATTCTTCATCGGAATCACTCATCGCCTTAGTGGAATTCTGAGTTGTATGTTTTCTTATGATCTTTATTGACTCCTGGATAAGCAATACAAATACAATTAGATAACCATAATCGGAAGGTAATGACCTTGAGTCACTGTGATTGAATTCATGAGGTCCTTTAGAGTCACAGCTGGATCGACTCTATCCGTTCGGGACTCCAAGACTGAAGGAGAATTGCTTCTTTATTGAAAAAGCTGCTAAGAAGAATAGTTTTATTTTCTCTTGCGACCTTTCACACCAAGGAGGGTTGAAGGGATCAATCCCAATAGACTTTCACGAGGGGAAAGACCCATTCTTTATAGCCGTTACGAAGTTTTGAATTTTATAAGCCCTTCGATTGTATCCCATAAGAAAATCTCTCTGATAATTCCTTGCATTGCACTTATATTTATGTATCTATTTTCTTACTTAGCCACTCAATAGTCGGCCGGATATGGCGCTTATATGCATACCAGTGTAGTTGGTTTTGATATTATCGAGTCCCATATCTGGGCTGAGTACAACCGAGTACTCTACAAAGACGGGTACAATCGAGTCTTCTGCGAGGCCCGGTACGATATGATATGATATGATTTGCCCCATAAATTGGCTAGGTAGTATATTATATATATATATGGCCCCGATGAGTGGCTTGATTTTCATAAACATGCATATAGATGCATGATTGTAAATGGGTATGCCCACAAAGGCTATTTATGAGTTTAAGGTTGACTCCTATACTTTTCCTTCGTATTTCATTCTTTATATATATGTTACCTTCCATACATATTCAGTACATCATTCTTACTGATGTCCTTTCCCAAGGACATTGCATTTCATGCTCGAAGGTACTGATAGAGATAAAGATGATCTCTCACAGTAGGTGACTTGATTCAGCTGGAGGTTGTCATGCTCCTTTCTTTCAGAGCGATCTTATAAGTTAATAGGTATGGTGTTTTTATATATGTGTATGTAGTTGGGTATGGTGAGGTCCTATTCCAACTAGATATTGTTGATGCACTCTCTCTAGAGGCTTGTAGACAGTCGTTTGTGTATAGTGGTCTTATGTGGCCTTGTCGGCCATAGCTATAGACTCATTGTATTTATGTCGGCCTTATCGATTTGGTTGTATATATATATCTATGTTAGGCCATTTTTGTGTGTAGGTGGTTGTATCTCTTAATCAAGAAATCACTCGTCAGAGGCCTTATTGGCCTATCTATTATTGAGTATGTTCCAGGTATCAAGATTGGTACGCTCGAGCATTAGGGCACTAGGTGCTGGCCACACCCCCTACAGTTGGGATGTGACAAGATTTTCTCATTAGGACTACATCAGTATTTTCCATTGGTGATCCCCATCTCATTCGGGGTGTCAGCTTATTTTATTTACATGTCATGTTTTACAGTAGAGGTATGCCAAATCCTTGTCCTGGTAAATAGTCAGACTCATGTTCAAAGGTTTCATAGACTAGCTTATCATGTCATATGATTCTTTCAGAATTATTATATTTTCAGACTATTTTCGGTTATGATATTGCAGACTATTTTCAGTATTCAGTTTTATATGTTTTATCATCATTATTATTTCATGCTTTTGATGCCCATATTGATTCAACAACCCATGTGGTTCACTCAGTCACATGTAGTCAGGCACCGAATGTCGTGTTTCGCCTAGGCCATAGTTCCGGGAATTACATTTTTAATAAAGTATGGTAAGGTTATAACTTATGCATCCGGACAGCTTAAGACTCATGAAAAGAACTATCTAACTCACGATTTAGAATTGGCAGCCATGATTTTCGCGCTCAAGATATGACGTCACTATTTGTATGGAGTTCACATTGACATTTTCAAAGATCACAAGAGCCTTCAGTATATTTTCAAGCATCGAGAGTTGAATCTTAGATAGATAATATGGTTTGAATTGATAAAGGATTATGATATGGATGTTCTCTATCATCCGGGCAAAGTGAATGTGGTAGTAGATGCTCTTAGTCAGAGATCCATGGGAAGCTTAGCTTGTGTTGAAGAAGAAAAGAGAACCATGACGAAGGAAATTGTCACACCCCAACCTTGGAGGGTGATCGGCACCCAGCGCCCAAGGGCTCGAGCGTACTAATCCTGATACCTGTGACATATACAACAACTCATGGAAAAATGAGGCCTCTGACACATACTTAGCAAAATAAAGACATAACCACCTACACTCAGAAAAGTCTCAATAAATACATATAGATAAGCATAATAAATCTACGGAAAAGGCCAACCAGTCCACACACGACCATCCACCATACCCAACTATAAACATATGCATATCTATCATAAGTATCAACTCTTTACGCTGCTCGGGAAGAAAGAAGTGTGACAATCTTCAGCTGACTCGAGTCCTACTATGAGGAAAGCATCTGCATCTCTATATGAACCTTCGGACATGAAATGCAGTGTCCCCAAAAAGTGTCATCAATACGAATGATGTACTGAATACGTAAGGCTAAAACTGTAAATAGGTACAATGCTATAAATGAAGGATAAGCTGAAACTGTGACTGGATGTAAAATTGTAAGGTAAAGTAGTAGAAATACAACATGTACTCTAAGAGCCTCTGCGGGCAAAGATTATGCATACTTTGCTTTAAAAATCATTTGTATACTTATATAAGTACATATATACCACATATCGAGCTACTATCTCATCATTACACCGCACTTTAGGGCTATTATCATAAACTACCCAACTGTCATGGTGTGCACATATAAGTGCCTACCCTGCCAACTATAATGCGGCGCGGTGTCATAAAATAGATACATATATATATATATATATATATATAATGCATGCACTTACTCTAAAGGGCCTTATAAATCTGGTCGGAGTGACTCGTAATCGTTGTCCTCTGACTACTATTATATAACTGTATCTATATTGATGGATTAAGAGGCAATAAGAGTCATAAGAAGGCATAGGATTCACATGACTATCAAGTTGGTTAAATGCTTCCAAAGAAGAACAACTGGAATGATGAATCATGACAATATGATAAGAAAGTAATCTCAAGCTTAAACTTTAGGAGTAGAGTTCTTTTTTTATGGGACGTCTTTATGGTTACGCTTGTTCTTCGATCATGCCAAATGAATGAATGAGTATTCCTTAACATACATGTTACTTGTCTCTACAATCATTCTACAAGTCCTCGCTCCTCTTACGAATGATCATCTATATCATATAAAGAGTTGACGTCAATATCAAATTCAAATTCCGTAGAGAAACTTCAGTTTAGGCATCCTATCGACAAACTTGAACACCTCAGGTTCTTTAGACTTCTTTACAAGGGATTCTTATGTAATTCTATGCCAATACTCTTCAAAACACAATTTTCCATAGAAAACTCATTTCGGTGTTCTCCGACAACTTTAAGCATAAATAATTGTTTAGGCTTCTCATATATGGAAAATTCATGTAATTCAATCCCAAAATCCTTTAATCAGTACTTCCCTTAGTCCATAATGTATACCATCAGTTCAACTATCCAAACACAACTCATACTTAGAGTAATACAGCCCAACAACTTATACTATGATGATTTCATAAGTTTACGAGTTTCGATTTCAAAAATCCTTTCACAACTTTCTCCATTCTTCAATTAATCATAAACATAAGTAGAGGATGATAATACCTACCTTAAAACATCATAATATTCACCCAAAATAGTAGGTTATTTTGCCTCCAAGGTTTTCCAAAAGCAACTCTTTAAGAAAAGACAATTCCTATGATAATCACGGGGTTTATCACATTAATATTGTGGATTATGGCTTGGATTTGACCTTGGGATAATATGGTATCTTAGAGAGGGTTTGGAGAGAGTATTAGTATCTGTTCTTGATGAGAAATGAGCCCTAAATCGCGTAGCCTGAATATAAACCCGAGAAACATTTTGCACCGCCGCAAAAGGATGGTCCGTTTGACGGTCCTTCAATCTAGACGGTCAATTTCAGATCTACAATCTCAAAATCTCAGGGAAAATTGACGGTTAAGATTCGGCATTTTGACGGTCCATCAATCTTCCCATCAAATTGCCAAAAAAAAATCCAATTTCGTTAAAACCTATTTTTGTTGAACCGTTTAACTTCCAAACATTCTGGTACTTCCATAAATAAGTTTAAACCTTCATTATCCTTTCGTAAGGTCATACCTCTTCCCCGGACACTGATATCTCTTAACCATATGACAAAATACGAAATTACGGGGTGTAACATCCTTCCCCCCTTAGACACATTCGTCCGCGAATGTTGGAGATATTCTAACATTCTAAAATTTTCCAGAACTTTTGGCCGAATTTCCTTTGTAAATGGGACTATCCAAAACCTGTTAAGAAGTACAAACATATACCCAATGCCACACAAGGCAACACAATAACACTACAATATCAACTTGGCCTCACACGACCGCTTACACTAATAATAATAAGAGAGTTTAGCCATAACTTACCTTGACATCCCCTTGCTAACATCCGAGATATACCAGATACATTTGCTTCTGAAATATGGTATAAATAAAGTACATGGTCCAACTTTGATAAACCGAATAGGAAGAGAGGGATTATGTCACACGAATACTAACATGGAGCTAGAATTTGAATCATTTGAGTATAGAGATTCTTAGGTTCCTTGACCATTCTGGCAGAGTTATTTTGGACCAAGAATTATCTCAACTTGTCATACAACCCGGTTACACTAACATTACACTATTGGTACATCATTGATCTTCACATGGTCAGACATTTATTTTTCATAATTACCTTATGGCTACAATTTGTCTAAGCCATTGAATTCTAACATCTAACTATGCCTTTCCTTCATATGTTATAATTTTTGTATTATGATGGAATTTAGGTAATATTGTTCGTAGGCACAGAACGTAAGATGATAATGAAAGATTGTGACACGATAACCGCCAAAGTCGAGGGCGTAAAAATTATTCGAGTCCACTTTTCCTCTTTCCTTATTCCTTCTTTTGTCGATAGTGTCCTTATACGGTACATAAGTTTTGAGCAGCCTACTGACCTAGAAATTTCTTTCATCGATATATCTTTGTTCCACTTTCATTTGGAGTATTTTCTGGATAAGCGCCTCTGATTGGGACTATGCTCTACTTGCTGGTTACTACCTTTCCCAACAGAGTCCGGTACAATATTCTTGAATATGCTTAGGTTAAATATTCCTTCCTTGAAAAGTTAACTACTTCGAACACCAATTTCTTACTTCATTTCCTTGTTGATCTAAGTATTCTCTCATAACCTATTTCCTTATATATGATGTCGTTACTCTGGGTTCTTTTCCTTTCTGTGGCCTTGATAAGAGTTCTATTCTCTTGTCGTGTATAGTTCTTTATTTGTTGGTCTGGTAGTATATCGCTTAATAGACATCAATCCTAGTTCTAAATTTCTTCCAAAGTCTATATGTTCACTCTCGGCCTGGGTCAGTAGTCTGACCTGAAATCTTCATTGTTCATCTTAGAATGGGACAATGGAAATTCTAAATACTCGTAACTTATTTTAAAGTAATCCTCCCCTTAGTTGCTTATCTTAACATTCGTTCGCACAATGATTTGAGGTAGTCTTCAAAATAAACCTTCAACCAAGTTTTGATCGTATAGTCAGACTTAACTGTTATAGTGTAGGCTGACGAGCCACTTAGGCGTAAATATCCCTGAACTAAAATAGTTCCAAATGATCACATAATGGCCCATAATGATCCCTGGATCACTCAATAATCCATATGTAATATCTTAATTTCAAGGACAACTCTTCCTAAACACTATTACTCGATACAGTTAATCCTTGGATCTTGATAGGGTTCTTGCTATCACCCTTACTTTGCATTGCAAAACCTTTCAATGGGTTGTAAACGGGGTGCTTTGTCTTGACGCTCCTCCAATTCCCAATGTAAGGGAGAACTCGTTTACCTACCACTTAAAGACGTATCATCCGATTTTTATTACAGCTAACTACTTGTTATTTCTTTGGAGTTGTTTCTTCTTGTAATTACCTTAATGATCCTTTGTATGAGACTCTATGGTCCATTACCTTCCTGTTTATTACCTTGGAACTTCTTGCGTCTTATAATGCCTCGAATATGCAAACTTCCTTGGTAGTTCTGTGTATTTCAAGATAGGTTCATCATTCCTTAGTTGTATGCTATATTTGCTCAAGCATTTTCTCTTGATTCGTATCGTTACCCCTTTAATTTTTTATTTCCCTTTTTCATTAAATATTGAAAATAAGATGTTCTTTCCTCTTCGACGTTGCTTATCCTTTTGTTGACCTTATTTCTTATGAGTGTACTATATTTACTAGCTCCAGAATTATCATTTTTCTGAAAATAACATTTCTTTCATACTAAGAGCGCATATTTGCCCCTTGTAACTCCAAGATTCCTTATACGTCATATTCGACTGTTTATTTATTGAGTATATGTTGTACACTAGTCTCAAGGTAAACCTTTGTTATACACATGCTATTTTTCAATATTACCCATGCTAGGAGTTATCCTATCTCATTTTTCATTGAAGGTTTTACTTTTGCAAGGTGTTGATCTACTTGATCCCTTCGGGTTTACCCTTCTTGAGTAAATGCTACTGACTTCATATCCCAATATCGGTGTCTTTTGTGACTATTTTCCTTAACCTGATAACATTTACCTTATCGTTCTTGTAAGGTCTCTAGTTCACTTGGCTGTTACCATCTACCATTACTTTCCTGTTCACCTCTTATTTCCTTTCTCTTATCCTTTAGCTCTTTTCTTTATTACTTTTATTAGAACATTTCTTTATTATCCTATCATATGGTTGTATTGGGTTTCATTTGTTTTTTACCTTCCCTCATATATATCTGTAAGTGTCTTATTGATATTCATGGTGGAACTAGAGTTTAACATCTTTAACTTCAACTCGTGGTGGGATTCAATCTTGTCGCTGGTTTGAGCTTCCTTCCCTTACTGGTATTAGAAGACTCCTCCATTTGTCGTCCAGCCAACCGATTGGTATATTACTAATTTAAATTCTTTTAAAGATTCCTTGTCTTAGTGTGTTCCCAGTGCTTTCATTTATGGATGTTATAGATTTCATCTTTGTCTTGGAAAGCTTGAGTACCATCTCCTTACTAATATCCTTATCTTGTAGTGGCAATCTTATTGCTTAGAGTCTCCCTCCAATCCCATTATAGACGTTCTTTACCATTTCTTTTTTTCCACCGATCTATTGGTGTGAAAACCTCATTCGACTTCATTATGTTGTCATAGCACTTTTTCTTGTGCCCACCAGACACTCATACATCATCTATCACAATTTACTTATCAAAAATCTTGCTATCATTTGATGTCGTCCATGCATGGGCTGTTAGGGTGAGGAAAGTATATACTTCGCCTTTAACCGACAATGTTTCCTTCATCTCACGATCTTCTTAAGTAGTTTAGCTCTTGTGGAGGAATTTGGGGTCGATGTCTTATATACAACATTTTCCGTCCTTTTTCCTTAACTACTTTTTGAACAAAACTTCATGTAACTTATTCCCATGAATCCATTTTCCTTATGATTCTCATGGGGCTTCCCTTTATTCTTTGAATTTACAACTTTCCCTTTGTATGTTACCTCCCCTATCCATATATCTTATGTGTTCCAGTATTACTCACACTACAGAAACTAAAGGTACTGGGTATGTATGTAACTAAGATACGATTGATTCCTAGATCACTTAGAACCTTTAAATAGAACTATAATTTCGCTCACCACTTTTTACTCTTATTATCCATCCATAGTCTATATATATCTGTATGACACACTTTCTACCACAATGATAACTGACCTATCATAGGAATAAATACAATTATTCTTTAATAATTATCTACATACTTGATTAGTTACATAACTTCTGCGTAACACTGGAACCTACTATTCCATCTGGCTTAATCTCAGGCATCTATACACTCTATGGATTCTGCTCTCGCACCAATAACATTCATTCAGATCACCTCGGTATTTTTCATAATGCACCTGTCCACACTGATGACACAATAACTGAAACCTCTTGGGACATTCCCTAGCCCTATGTCCCAAAGCTTCGCATCTAGAACATAACTCTATATCAGATGAACATACACTATCATGTCACTCTCCACATTGCTGACAGCGTGGTCAACTACTTCCAACATCATTTGGTTCTTGCCTGATTTCTACCCCGGAACTTCGATTTGACACATCTCGTAACATAAACCCTTCGATATATGCATTTATCCCAAACCTTAATGTATGTCTACTGGTTACTTCTTCCTCACTTCTAATCATTAGGGACGAACCTTGGTTAACTAACTTCCATGATAATGGACTTCTCGGGGTCTCGGAGGGTCTAACCTGTAGGGGCATCTGAATATGACCCTGCTCTGGAAAAATAATTGGAGGCGCTGTTCCATACACAGTACTACTCACACCTAACCCAACTAAAAATGACCGTTGCGCTGATGGTCTCTGTACTTTGTGGGATTTCCTATGATCTGGCAATAATTCTAGAATTGGTGGCACTTGGAAGGGTGACTCTTTTAGGGCCTCAAATGGATCTTCTTCCATAGACAAATTTTCTAACAGATCTTCCGTAGACACATCGTCTTCTATAGATGGATCTTCTTCCATAGAATAACTAATATTTCCTTATATTGCTCGGATCCATGATAACGGGTGGCAATCGGCTAGTGTCTTATCTCGCATTTCTGACCCAATTCCTGCTATCAGTATTTTCCTTGGATCTTAGCATTACTGAAAAAGAGAATCAAGATGAAAATATAGGAATTCAGTTACTTGCAACTTTATTTTTATCGCACGATCTAGATTTTATAGACAGGTAACATCCTAAATGCCTTGTAGACTCCTGTTTTAAGTACGGCGTGCAACACACCCATAAGCAAGACTAGAACTATACACGGCTTATAGACATCCCTAGGAATGGCCTGCTCTGATACCACTTTATCAAACCCTAACCTTGGGAGTTGTGGCCGGCACCCGGCACCCGGCGCCCAAGGGCCCAATTTCTATCGAAATCTCTCTAGTAGAAGAGGAGAAGCTCTAATTAGAGCAAATGATGGGTATGTTTTAGGAAGCTTACCGATCCTGATACCTATGACATATACAACAACTCATGGGCTGACGAGGACTCAGACACATACTTAGCTTAATAAAGACATAACCACTTGCACTCAGAAAAGGCCCAATCCATACATATAGATATAAGCATAATAAATCTACTAGAGAGGCCGACAAGGCCACACACGACCATCAGACATAACACAACTACATACAAGCCTCTAGAGAGTGAAAAAACAATATATGGTCAGGACATGGACCCGCCATACCTAATTATAAACATATGCATATCTATCATACGTATCAACTCTCTACACTGCTCCGGAAGAAAGGAATGTGACAACATTCAGCTGAGTTGAGTCCTACTGTGAGGAAAGCATCTCCATCTCTATCTGATCCTACGAGCATGAAACACAGTGTCACCAGAAAGGGACATCAGTACGAAATATGTACTGAATATGTAAGGTTGAAACTGTAAATAGGTACAATGCTATAAATGAAGCATAAGCTGAAACTGTAACTGGATGTACAACTGTAAGGTAAAGTAGTAGAAATACAACATGTACTCTGAGAGCCTCTGCGGGCAAAGAATATGCATACTTTGCTTTCAAAATCATTTGTCTACTTATATAAGTACATATATGCCACATATCGGGCTACTATCTCATCATTACACCGCACTTTGGGGCTATCATCATAAACTACCCAACTGTAGTGGTGTGCACATATAAGTGCCTACCCGGCCGACTATAGTGCGGCGCAGTGTCATAAAATAGATATATATATATATATAGAATGCATGAACTGACTCTAAAGGGCCTTATGAATCTGGCCGAAGTGACTCGTGGTCGTTATCCTTCGACTTCTATTAGGTAAATGTATCTGTATCGATGGGTTAAGTGTCAATAAGAGTCATAAAAGCATCAGGTTCACATGACTATAAAGTTGGGTAATTTCTTCCAAAGCAGAACAACAAGAATGATGAATCATGACAATATGATAAGAAAGTAACCACAATCTTAAACTTAAGGAGTAGAGTTCCGTTTTGATGAGACGTCATTATGGTTACGCTTGTTCTTCGATCATGCCAAAAGAATGAAAGAGTATGCCTTAACATACCTGGTCCTTGTCACTACAATAATTCTATAAGTCCTCACCCCTCTTACGTCACTTTAGGAATACTATCGACAACCTTGTAGAAATATATTTTCCTTGATCCGTTTAACTTCCAAACACTCTGATACTTCCATAAATAAGTTGTAAACGTTCACTATCCTTCTATAAGGTCGTACCTCTTCCTAGGACACCGGTATATCTTAACCACACGATGAAACACGAAACTACGGGTTGTAATAGAAATTCACTAACTAGCCGAGGTGAAATAGAATAGTTTAATAACTCCTATTTATTATAGCTGAAAGAGGGATTCACAAGCACAAGACTACGACTTTTGAACAAGGGTGAGATGGTGGTACTTTAAGGTACCGATACAGATTATGTGTTCTCGATGTGGATGGACTCGGAGAGAGGATCATAGCAGAAGCGCACAACTCTAGGTATTCTATCCACCCAGGTTCTACAATGATATTTCATGATCTTAAAGAGATTTATTGGTGGAATGATATGAAGAGGAATGTGGCAGACTTCGTATCCAAGTGTCCAAATTATCAGCAGGTGAAAGCCAAGCACCACAGGCCTGGTGGGTTGGCTCAGAATAGTGATATTTTAGTGTGGAATGGGAGATGATAAACATGGACTTCATATAATAGGTCTACCTCACTCATCCTGAAGGGATAGTTCGATTTAGGTGATTGTGGACCAACTTACTAAATCAGCCCACTTCTTGCCAGTCAAGACCACAGATTCAGCAGAGGATTACGCCAAGTTATATATTTAAGAAATTGTCAGGCTTCATGGGACTCCAGTGTCCATTATTTCAGATCATGGTGCTCAGTTCACATCAAACGTTTGGAAGTCCTTCTAGAAAGGATTGGGTACCAAGGTAAATCTTGGTACAACTTGTCATCTTGAGACAGATAGTCAGGCAGAGCAGACTATTCATACCCTCAAAGATATGTTGAAAGAATGTGTCCTAGATTTTAAAGGTAATTGGGATGATCACTTGCCTCTTATTGAATTTGCTTATAATAACAGTTAGCATGCTAGAATCTAGATGGCACCGTTCGAAGCTCTATATGGGAGAAGGTGTAGATCATAAATTGGTTGGTTCGAAGTTGGTGAAGAAGAATTGTTAGGATCAAATTTGGTCCATCAAGCCATGGAGAAAGTCATGTTAATTTAGGAGCAGTTGAAAACAGCTCAGAGTCGCCAAAAGTCCTATTCGAATGTGAGGCGTAGAGGCTTGGAGTTTCAGGTTGATAATTGGGTGTTTCTAAAATTTCACCTACAAAAGGTGTCATGATGTTTGAAAAGAAAGGGAAACTCAGTCCCAGATATATCGGTTCATACAAGATCTTGTAAAGATCAGTCAAGTGGCTTATGAGCTTGAATTGCCATAAGATTTAACTGTTGTACATCCGATGTTTCATGTATCTATATTGAGGAAGTGTGTGGGAGACCTATCACTAGTTGTTCCTACTTAATCCATCACGGTTAAGTTTGAAAGTTAAGAACTAAGGAAGTTGCCTCAGTGAAAGTGTTGTGGAGAAGTCAGAGGCGAAAGGGCACCAAATAGTTCCCTCGTTTCGATGTCAGCCATCTTTCCTATTTCATCGGTCCTAAGCATATAGTCATCGTAGCATGATGTTCACTTCTTAGCGCTTAGGCCACTACCTAACAGTAATCTTTTCGCTCTTTTCCTCTTACATAACAACGATAGAGGAGATAGTAAGCACGACTTTCTACGTAACGATTTCTTCTTCTCTTATGATTTATCAAGTTACAGGGGGGAGACCAAAAAAAGGAGAGTAGATTGGCTGGTTTTTCCAGTCAAGTATAGTTGAGTTTCCCATTTTTGAATATGAATTTGAATAGATTTTCTTTATTCAAAGTTGAGGAGGCTACATAGGAAGCCGAAGAGGAGATAAAGTGTAGATATCCGCACTTATTTAAGGAGCAAGCAGAAAGCATACAAGGTAAATACCCTCAGTATTCATGTCATGTCTCATGTTTATCCATGTATCATGTTTCACATCCATGTATTCATTACTCACGTCTGATGCCTCCACCTTCATGTTTTAATGTAACCATGTCATTTAATCCCCATGTTCCATGTCATGTTCCTTCATGTCCATATAATCATGCCATGTCCAATCTCATTCTTAACCATGACCCATCATTTTAGGACGAATGGTCCTAAAGAGGAGATATTGTAACACCTCCTACTTTCAAACTAGGCTTTGTGCATGATTCAGGAGTTTAGGAAACTAAGACAAGGAGTGTAAAGTTAAAAATCTTTTTTAGTTGAGCAACCTTTGTCTTATGCTAGGTTTACACAGACCATAGAATAGAGTATGGACCGTAGAATCATATCGTACAAATCACCATAAAAATTAACGAAATACGATGGCTCATACGGACCGTATAAAATTATATGGAACGTACATTTAGACTAAACTTTTGGTAATCACTAGAATTTGCAATTCAATGACGGTCGCTTTAAACAAATTGTTCAATCAGAAGTGAACTAAGCCCTCAGGGTAAAATTTAGAAATTTCTTACGATATCAAGTTATCTATCCTTAGGAAATCCATATCTGATATTTCAGCCAAAAATAACTTCAAATCGACCTTTAAATCAATAAGTTTCATCCTCTTAAGTTTTAGGACTAAAACCTCCAAATCCCCAATAAAAATATGGATTAATTTACTAATGAATGAGCATAATCATGTTGAAATACATAAATTGAGGTTAGATTCTTAACCTCATGTTGAAATGAGAAGAACACCACGAAAACACCAAAATTCGAGCTCTAGAACTCCCAAAAATTGATCATGAAGAATGACGGCAAAGTCAGACGTTTACGATATCATGCTTTCCGAATATGCAGGCCTTCACATTTTCGAACCATAGCCACTTTTGTGGATGCACCAATACCAACAATAGCTCATCAAGGTAAAATGGTCGTAATTCTCTCATGCAACCTCAAAATTCGACGATTCTTGTTGATAAGTGTTCCGCAATCACGATACAGATCTAGTGGTCCAATCAAAATATAATTTAGATCTCATTTGCCTAGTGTGTTACCGTTTATGCTCAAAATGATGCCTAAACATTAAATATGTACACAGGTCGATCACAACCCATCTGAAACTCATTGAAATTTAATGAAAACTTGCGGACAAGTTGAAAATCATCGTACAAAACTGTTGGGACTTGCGAATAATTAAGCTACGCTTATTAAGTAAACTATTAGACTGTGGTCAACTCTTAACTTTCAATTCTACTAGAATGCAACTCAAGTGTCTGAATTACTCTCGAGCCATCTCGTGATTCATCCAAGCTATCCGACTAAGTCATAAATCACAATCCGAACCTATGAAAACTTTTAGACCTCAATTCTGAATTTATTTATCCCGATAATTGCTTTTGGTCAACTCTAAGGGTGTCATAGGGGACGAGTCGGCCCTATCCCATCCCAGTTTCTTCTCGGTTTTACAAAAAGTAATATGCCAAAATAGAAAAGGTATGCAGATAAGAAAGGACTCTTATCACAAACTCTCCCAATCCCATGTTAGTGGGGGCGATTACAGGGATAGAGAGATAAGGGATGGTTCGGGCATGTGATAGTTTATCAATTTTTCATACAATTCTCTCACTCTATCTATATAAATTTGCTAATCATCTAAGTTCTATCTAGTTATATTTATGAATTTGGAAATATTTGGAGAAACTTTCAAGCTTCAAGTCTCAATTTCAACACGTTATCAATTTATGTTTGAGGTTTTATTTTAAATTTGTGTCGATTTAGTAAATTTATGTAGCCTTGTATCACACTATTAACAATTCATTTAGGACTTAAATATTTAAATGAATTAAAAATATCAAAAAGCCCCCGAACATCCCCGACCCATCCCGTCCCTTAGATAGAGGAATAGAACGGGGCCCCGATTAAACCCCCTAGATCTCGCTCGGTTATCCCGGTCCCCCCCTCATCTTCTTAAATTTTCATCCCTTTCCGTCTCATACACCTAAATTTGGCACATCTCGTCCTGCCGCTATGACATCCTTAGTCAACAATATTTATTTTTCAAAACCCTTAATTTTTGGTTTTTGTTTCTCTGATACACATCCTAAACCTCGAAACCTATTACGACCATCCCCTCAAAGTCATAATATGCATGTTGAATCTATAAGAAGTGTTATTTGGGAAACAATGGTTTCCAATACTCAAAAAAATCGAATAAGGTCATTAAAGTGAAAAAATATATGCATGAAGTAAAAAAATGTTACTCAACATCATCACTCCCATGCATCGTCACTCCTCATGCCAATAAATCTGGGCAATGTGCACAAATTACATAGGTGATAAAGTGACTCATGAGGGATGAATCCTTATCAGCACGCCATAACCAATGTACTAGATCCCATAGATGTTACACTCAAGTCATTGATCACACCACTCATCAGCTTAAACGACATATCTCAATGACAGTAGACAAGGAAAAATCTTCTGGAGCGCACTGACGAAAAATCTGAGATAATTATTAGCTATTGTGGAAGCCACCCTCTGTTAGCAATTTTCTTCTATTATGATTTTTTCTTAAGTAGGGGTCCTTTATTGATGACCTAGTTGATTCAGCCCCACAATCCTTAAGGAACTAACCTATGAAACTGAACTCATTTAGGTTAGAGGCTAAGAGTATAATTGCTGACACAGAAGGACTGGATCTAGAATTTCTACTTTGTAAGAGGGAGAGAACGATCTAGTCACACTAGCTCAGGTGTAGTACCAACACATGTTTTATGGGTAGAGACATTGAACTTGTAACGCCCCGAATCATGGCCTGGGCGAAACACGACACTCGGTGCGTAACTGCATATGATTGAGCTAACCATATGGCTTGCTGAATAAACATGAGCATCAAAAGCATGGAATAATAATGATATAAAAACATGTAAAACATATTTACTAAAAATAGTCTGAAAACATAATAGCAAAAAATTCTAATAATCTGATAAAATATAATAAGTCTGAAAGTAAAAACTGACATGATAACTAGTCTAGTCTATGAAATCTCTGAAACACGAGTCTGCAAAATTGTTTACAAGGATAAGACACTTGCATACATCTACAATAAACCATAATCATGAAAGTAAATAGACTGACACCCCGAATAGAATGGGGCTCACCAAGTAGGTGATACCGAAGTAATCCTAATAAGTAGATCTATCGTCTTGAAACTCAGTACCTGCACCGTGAAGTATAGGCCCCGTGCAAAGGGATGTTAGTACATTTGAAGTATACCGTATATAAAGCAACTGAAAGAATAAGCATGCACATGATATAATAGGAACATGAATCTGAAACTGAAACTGAGCATGAACATGAATATAATAACATGTGTAAAATTTGTAAACTGTATATTTGTGGGGAGACCAGTACTATAACCGACAACATGAAATCATCACGTCGGTATACCTTGCCCGACCAGTAGAGCACTCCTATACCTTGTCGGGGTATGCCACAATGAACTTGACATGAAAGGATCCAATCAATAATATGAAGGTATCATCCTCTAGGCGGAGCAACCCTTATCCTACGATGGCATATATAGTTTCAGGCTACAAGAGC
Source organism: Anisodus tanguticus (assembly GCA_034509755.1). NCBI lineage: Eukaryota > Viridiplantae > Streptophyta > Magnoliopsida > Solanales > Solanaceae > Anisodus > Anisodus tanguticus. The sequence continues at coordinate 35,817,563 of CM067549.1, forward strand.
CTTCTCGGTAATTTATGCAACTCCTAAAACATATACATGAAAATAGATGGCTTGTAAGTCCATGAATTTCATAAATATAACTTGTACACATGATTCATGATGGTAATCTGGCATGTAATTAACTATATAATATAACTTGTGTAAAATATAAAAACATATGTAATTTCATGGCAATTGAGAATAATACTTCATGACATGTATTGATAAACCCATGGAATTCTAGGTTATGGGTATTCATAGATTACGAAAGTATTCCAAATAACCATAATGGAATATGGAGAATACAACAACGAATTAATAATACAAACATCGGAAAATATGATGCATGTAGTTTAGGGTTATCATGAACTTGGAATAAAACCCTAAGTATAGAAATTCATGGTATGATGGGTAAACATGGCATGGGAAAGAACATGGATATTCCCACACATGGGTAGAAGCTCTACATACCTTAATCATTCCAATTCTTGCACTAAAGGTCTGAACTTGGAAGAAGGAATAAAAAAGCTTGAACCTTGAGCCTTGGAATGAGTTTATCTTGAAAACACTAGGATAAGAACAATGATTTTCTACTTAAAATTCATGTATATGTATTAGAATACCCTTGGAATAAGCTTACCTTGGTGTATGAGAGTGATGGGAGGAGAGAACCTTCGTGCTAGGGCTTGAGAAGAGTGAAAATTGATTTTTCAGAACTAAGTCTCGTGTTTACACTGCTCCCAGTCGGAAGGGTTTTACGGCCAAATTTGATGGACCGTTAAATTTTCTACGGTGGACTGTATAATAATGTACAATCTATATAATCGGACTGTCACCCATAATGTAACTTTCTAGTGACCTTTAAAACTTCAGAGGCTGAGACGGTCAAAAGGGATGGAACGTATAATCTTGTACGGTTCATAAAATGTACAGGAGATTCGTCAATCTCAAAAACAAATCAACTGTTCAAATCTACGGTCCGTAAAATATTTTACAATTCGTATAAATTGGGCATAGAATCTGATCTGTAGAATTGAAGCTGGTTTTTCAACTTAAACTCTCCGTTTTGGTTTTCTAAACCCCTGGGTCATAATTATGGCTTAGTTTGAAGGTACAAGATGTTACAATATCTCCCCCCTTGGGATTATTCATCCTCGAATGATGGATCATGGTTAAGAATGAAACTGAACATAGCACGAGTACATGAACGTGAAGAAACATAACATGAAACATGGGACAGAATGACATGGTTATATGAAAACATGAACATAGGACATGGGACATGGAACATGAGTAATGAATACATGAACGTGAAACATGAGACATGGATACGCAAGGGACATGACATGAATACTGAATGTATTTACCTTGATTTTTTTCTGCTTGCTCCTCGAATAAGTGTGAATATCTAGACTTCATGTCTTCTTAGGCTTCCCATGTAGCCTTCTCAACATTCTGACTTCCCCACAACACTTTCACTGCGGAAACATCCTTAGTCCTCTACTTTCGAATCTAACAATCCAAAATAGCCACATGGATCTTTATAGGTCAGACCATGCTTAACTGAAATATACTCGGTAAAGACAACTAATGATGGGTCTCCCACACACTTCCTAAACCTGGATACATGAAACACTGGATACACAACAACTAAATCTTGTGGCAATTTAAGTTCACAAGCCACTTGGATAACTCTCCTCAAAATCCTGTATGGTCCGATATACCCCAAATTGAGCTTCCCTTTCTTTCCAAACCTCATGACACCTTTCATAGGTGAAACTTTCAGAAATACCCAATCCTCAACTTGAAACTCCAAGTCTCTATGTCTCACATCTAAATAGGACTTATGGTGATTGTGAGCTATTTTCAAACATTCCTGAATCAACTTGACTTTCTCCATAGCCTGATGGATCAAGTTTGATCCTAAAAACTCTGCTTCACCAACTTCGAACAAACCAATTGGCGATCTACACCTTTACCCATACAAAGCTTCAAACGGTGCCATCTGAACACTTGCATGATAACTGTTATTATAAGCAAACTCAATGAGAGGAAAATGGTCATCCCAATTACCTTTAGAATCAAGAACACATGCCCTTAACATATCCTCAAGAGTCTGAATAGTACGCTCTACCTGGCCATCTGTCTGAGGATGAAAAGTTGTGCTGAAATTTACCTTGGTACCCAATCCTTTCTAGAAAGACTTTCGAAAGTGAGTTGTGAATTGAGTACCACGATATGAAATGATGGACACTGGGTACCATGAAGCCTGACAATTTCTCAGATATACAACTTAACATAGTCCTCTGTTGAATCTGTGGTCTTGACTAGCAAAAAGTGGGTTGATTTAATCAGTCAGTCTATGATCACCCATATCGAATCATGCCTTCGGGTTGAGCGAGGTAGACCTGTTATGAAGTCCATATTTATCATATCCCATTTTCAATTAGGAATATCAATATTCTGAGCCAATCTACCAGGTATCTGGTGCTCGGCCTTCACCTGCTGACAATTCCAATACTTGCCTACAAAATCTACCACATTCTTCATCATATCGTTCCACCGATAACTTTCTTTAATATCATGATACATCTTGGTAGATCCTAGATGAGTAGAATACCTGGAATTATGCGTTTATGCCATGATTCACTCTCTGAGTCTGTCCACATCTAGAACACATAACCTGCCTTAGTACTCAAAGTACCGTCATCTCCCCTTGTTCAAAAGTCATCGTCTTATGCTTGTGAATCCCCTCTTTCATCTACAATAAGTAGGGATCACTAAACTGCTTCTCATTCATCTCGGCTACTAAGAGGACTCAAACTTGTTCTGAAGAACAACACCATCATCTTCAGAGTCCATGAGTCGAACGCCTACGCTGGCTAGTTGATGAAATTCTTTCATCATAGTTCTCTTATCTTCTTCAACATGAGATAAACTTCCCATTTATTTCCTACTAAGAGCATCGGCTACCACATTCGCTTTCCCTGGATGGTAAAGAGCATCTACATCATAATCCTTTATCAATTTGATCAACCTCCTTTGTCTAACATTCAACTCCCGCTGCTTGCAAATGTATTGAAGGCTCTTGTGATCTGTGAACACCATACAAATAATGATGTCATATCTTGAGTGCAAAAATAATCACAACTAATTCTAAGTCATGAGTTGAATAATTCTATTCATGAGGCTTAAGTTGTCTGGATGCATAAGCTATAACCTTACCATGCTGCATTAAAACACACCCAAGACCAACTCCTGAAGCATCACAATATACAACGAACCCCTTGGTCCCCTCTAGCAAAGTTAACATTGGAGCGGAAGTCAGTCACATTTTCAACTCTTCAAAAATATGCTCACAGGCATCTAACCACTGGAATTTGTCTTTCTTCTATGATAATCTAGTCAATGGAGCTGCGATGGAGGAAAAATCCTCTACAAAATGTCTGTAAAAGTCTTCCAGACCTAAGAAACTTCATATATCTAAGGCTGAGGTGGGTCTGGGTCAATTCTTTATAGTGTCTATTTTTTGAAAATCAACCTGGACGTCTTCGCCTGAAATTACATGGCCTAAGAATGCTACTGACATTAGCCAAAATTCACATGTGGAAAATTTCACGTAGAGCTCGCGATCCTGGAGTGTCTACAACATTATTCTGAGATATTTTGCATGATCATCCTTACAGAGGGAATAAGACTAGAATATCATTGATGAAGACAATGACAAAAAGGTCAAGATAATGCTTGAATACCCTGTTCATAAGATCCATAAAAGTAGCTGGTACATTAGTAAATCCAAATGACATGACACAAAATTCGAAATGACCATAACGAGTTCTAAAGAAATTTTTTAGAATATTGACTTCCTTAACCTTAAGCTGATGGTACCCTAATCTGAATTCAATCTTGGAATAACACTAGGCACCCTGAAGATTACCAAATAAATCATCAATTCTAGGATGAGGATACTTGTTCTTAACAGTGACCTTATTCAACTGGCAATAGTTACTGCATATACGCAAGGATCCATCATTCTTTCAAACAAACAAGACTAGTGCACCCCATGGTGAGACACTTGGTATAATAAATCCCTTCTCAAGGAGATCTTTCAACTAGGTTTTCAATTCTCTTAACTCTGTTGGAGTCATTCTGTATGGCAAAATAGATATCGGCTTAGTGCCAGGAAGTAGATCAATTCCAAAGTCGTATCTCCTTATCAGGAGAAACTCCAGAAAGATTTTCTGGAAAGACTTCTGGAAACATATTGACAACTGGTATGGACTGAAGAGTTGGTATCTGGGTATCTACATCCCCAACCTGAACTAGATGATTAATATACCCCTTGCATATTATCTTTCTGTCTTTAAGATAGGAAATAAATCTACATATGAGTGTTACTGCATCACCCTTTCATTCTATGACTGATTCACCGGGAAATTCAGAACTGACATTTTTGGTTCTACAACCTACTGTCGAATAATATGAAGACAACCAATCTATACCAATGATTACATTGAAGTCTACCATTTCTAACTCTACCAAATCGGTTATGGTAATGTGGTGATAGACTTTAACTGGACAATCCCTATATACCCGTCTGGCTATGAATAACTCACCAACTGGAGTGGATATTTCAAAGGGTTTATGCAATTTTTTTGGTTCTATCCTAAATTTCTTAGCACAGAATGGGGTTACATAAGATAGAGTGGATCCGGGATCTATAAGGGCATAAACATCAAAAGTAATAATGATTAGTATACCTGTGACAACATCTACACGAGTCTTTGTATCCTGACGACTTGATAGTGCATACAAATGGTTTGGACCTCCGCTTGTGTTACCAGACTTAGTAGTACCGCGCCCTGATTAGGCATGAGAATTACGAGGAACTGCTGAATTTATGGACTAAGCCGCATTACTTCATGTACCTTGCCTTGTTGATGGACAGTCTCTCTGAAAGTGACCCTGCTGACCACAATCATAATAGATATTCATGCCAAAGAAGCACTCCCATGGCTGCCTCTTACCACACTTAGCACAAATTGGATTACTGAAAGACCTTAGGCCCGCACTGGCTTGTGACTGAGAGCCTGATGCTTTGATGTTTTGCCTCTTATTATCATTCCTGAACTTTGGGGCTGGAACACTAGCTGAAGATGGAGCGGGTCCTGATGACCTATTTTTAAAGAACAGTCTACCTCTACCTCCCTCGTGACTGAAATGACCTATAGACTTAACGCTCTTGTTGAATTCCTTGTCTTTCTCCTTCTACAATGCTTCATTTTCCTTTATTATATTCTGATTACCTTGTACAAAAGAAACCATCTTAGTGATGGTCATTTCCCTATTCTGAGCAGAAATATTAGCAGCATCGTACAACTGGGGATCAAGTCAATACACAAAATGCCTAAATATGGCCCTCATGTCTGGAACCATATGTGGATCATACTTTGCCAAAGAAACAAAATGAAGATAGTACTCCTGCACGCTCCTACCATTCTGCTTTAGCTTTTTAAATTCAATGGCATTTGCCTCCCTGACCTCTACTGGAAGAAAGTTCTCAATAAAAGCATCAGCAAAGTTATTCCAAGTTACTGGAGGTGCATCTTCCCCATGGGACTGTACCCATGAGTCATACCAAATATTTGCAACATCCTACAATTGATAAGCTCCAAACTCTGTTGCTTCTACCTCAATAACATGCATAACACAAAATATTTTCTGCAGCCTATCAATAAAAATTTGTGGATCTTCCTTTGACAAGACCCTGTGAACACTGGAGGCTCCATGCGCAAAAATTCCTGAGTTAAATATGTGATTCAGCAAGCACATGATATAATAGAAATATGAATCTGAAACTGAAACTGAGCATGAACATGAATGTAATAACATGTGTAAAATATGTAAACTGTATAACTATGTATTTGTGGGGAGAGCAGTAGTATAACCGACAACATAAAATGACCACGATGGTACATGGAGTCTGGTACCTGGCCCGACTAATAGAGCTCTCCCATACCTTACCAGGATATGAAACATGAACATGACATGGAAAAATCCAATCAATAATATGAAGGTATCATCCTTTAGGCTGAGCAACCCTTATCCTATAGTGGCATACGTAGTTTCAAGCTACAAGAGCCTTCTCGGTAATCTATACAACTCTCAAAACATGTACTTGGAAATAGATGACTTGTAAGCCCATAAAATTCATAAATATAACTTTTAAGCATGATTCATGATGGTAATCTGGCATGTAATTAAATATATAATATAACTTGTGTAAAATATGCAAACATGTGTAATTTCATAAAAATTGAGAATATTACTTCATGACATGTATTTATAAACCCATGGAATTCAAGGTTATGGGTATTCATAGATTACTGAAGTATTCCCAATAACCATAATGGAATATCGAGAATACAAAAATAAATTGATAATACAAATATGGAAAAACATGATGCATGTAGTTTAGGGTTATCATGAACTTGGAATAAAATCCGAAGTATAGAAATTCATGGTTTCATGGGTAAACGTGGCGTGGGAAAGGACATGGATATTCCCACACTTGGATAGAAGCTCACATACCTTAATCGTTCCAATACTTGTACTAAAGGTGTGAACTTGTAAGAAGGAATCCAAAATCTTGAACCTTGAGCATTGGAATGAGTTTATCTTGAAAAACCTACGTTAAGAACAGTGAATTTCTACTTAGAATTCATGTATATGTGTTAGAATCCACTTGGAATAGGGTTATCTTGGTATATGAGAGTAATGGGAGGAGAGATCCGTCGTGCTAGGATTGAGAATAGTGAAAACTCATTTTTCTGAACTAAGTCATGTATTTATACAGTTCCCAGTCGGAAGGGTAAAGCTGTTGCCATGTGACCAAGAGGTCATGGGTTCAAGTCGTGGAAACAACCGCTTGCAGAAATATGAGGTAAGGCTGCGTACAATAGACCCTTGTGGTTCGGCCCTCCCCCGAACCCTGCGCATAGCGGGAGCTTAGTGCACCGGGCTGCCCTCCCAGTCGGAAGGGTTTTACGGCCAAATTAGATGGACCATCGAATTTTCTATGGTTCGGGTCTTGACCATACAATAATGTACGATCTGTATAATCAGACCGTCACCCAAAATGTAACTTTCCAGTGACCTTTAAAATTTGAGAGGCTGAGAGTGTCAAAAGGGACGGACTGTATAATCTTGTATGGTCCATAAAATGTACAGAGGCTCCATCAATCACAAAAACAAATCAACAGTCCAAATTGACGGTCCGTATAAATTGGGCGTAGAATCTGATCTAGCAGAACTGAAGCTAGTTTTTCAACTTAAACTCCCTATTTTGGTTTCCTAAACCCCTGAATCATAAACATGGCTTAGTTTGAAGGTACGAGGTATTACATAACATATTCCCACTTCACCACATATGCCATGTAAAAGAGTTTTGTAAAATAAACTCTCTTTGGAGGAGCAATGTCTTAGTCAAATAGAAATGGATTGGTTTCACAAGGATAGCGACAACTGAAATAATTACTCGTCATCTCAAACAACATATAAAGATGTGAATCACTTATGGAAATAAGTGTATGATGTATATAAGGAGGGGATTGTATAGTTAGCTGCATCGGAGTTTGGTTGGCACCGGGTGGATACGAAAATAGGGGTCAAATGGAGGTTGGCGGGTTTCCACACAATGTATGTTTGATGGGGGGTGTGCGGGTGAATTTGGAGGGTGTTAGGCTAAGGCGTTTTGAGGGGATGAACTAGACATGTTGTAGGTTATGTTGGTGGTTGGTATTTGGTGGGTAGGTGGTGGTAAGGTGGCGGAAACTGGTCAGGACAGTAAGGTTGGCAGAATAGGGGTGCGATCGGGACGGTGGGTAATTGGCTGGCGGTTTTGGGTGTTTGTCTTTTTTCAACCATTGGAGAGTATATGGCTTAGAATGGTTGCGGGTAGGTATTTTCAATTTGTCCACCCTTTCTACGGAGGCCATGTTGGCACAACTTCCTCCATCAACGATCATATTACATACCTTGCATCGAGTGTAGAATAGTTTCTATCTTTGTGTCTCCTCATGTTCTTCAAGTTGAACAGTCAACACACGTCGGAGTACTAAACTTCCACCCTCCTTCACAAGATCAACATCATCATCTAGGGCCTCATTGACTTCGGGTCCCTCAATAATAAAGGAATTCCTACACTCTTGATATTATTCACTTTCATCCCTTGGGCTGTTTTGTACTACCCCGAACTTGGAATTATTTCTTGCAGAACGCGCCGCAAATTCTTTTCCCAAGATTTGCGCTTGTTTCGCAAATAGGTCACTTATGATCCTCCGTAGTTCTTCCTTTATGTTAGCCATAGCATGAAGGTGTGGGACAGGAAAGTCTTGCTCTGATACCAAATTAATGTATATAAAGAGGGAATTTTATGGTTAGGTGGTTCGGAGTTGGGTTGGGACCGGGTGGATACGAAACTGTGGGTCAAATGGAGGTTGGCGGGTTTCCCGGCAGTGTGTGTTTGGTGGGGGGTGTGCAGGTGAATTTGGAGAGTGTTGGGATAAGGCATTTGGAGAAGATGAACTAGACACGTTGTAGGTTATGTTGGTGGTTGGTATTTGGTGGTTGGGTGGTGGTATGTAGGCGGAAACTGGTCGAGAAAGTAAGGTTGGCGGAATAGGGGTGCGATCGGAATAGTGGGGAATTAGTTGGGGGTTTCGGGTGTTTGTGGGATGAGCCGGTTGACGACCTTTTGGGTGTAAGTTGGGGAAGTGTTGGAGTGTATTGGGGTGAAATGAATTAGGCACTTTGGACAAGGATGGGACACAAAATTGATAAACAAATTCGTGTGCGGGTATGGTAATGTAGGTCGAGAAGACCTTCAGTGTGTTTGTAACAAGTAACCGGATAGAACCTTTGCTTGGGTATAGTTAGATCACGAAAGTTCTAGCTATACTTACACCAAGGGTTTGGACCACTAAAGGACCAAGGGGAGGCCCACAAAAAGACCGGGATTTGGACCACAAAAGGACTAAGGGTTGGACCACAAAAGGTCCAACTAAGATAACAACACAAAAGTTGAAAACATAGCATGTTTGAGTAAACTCAAATATATTTCATAAAACTTTAATACCCCTTTACATCAATTACATCTCTTATTTATACTAGTTCTAGACTTTCTAGAAGAGGAAACAAGAAAGACACAAACATGGCACTCGGCCGAATGGGAAAGGGGAAGATGTTCGACTGGTTTGGGAGAAGTGAAAAGGCCCAACTCTTCATATTCTCTAGGCCACCCTTTTGGTGTCATCCATGTAGATAAGTGCATGAACTAGCTAGTTCATGAATTACCTCTTTGGGGCAATTTGGAAGCTTCTCATTCTAGATGGTTCTCAGCCTAGTAATCTCATCATATTACATGGCCTAGTAATTAAGCTATAAGGAAATAAAGCTAGGAATTAAAATAAGCTAAAAGTTGGTCTCGGCCAAGAACTATATAAAAGTCGAAAATTAATGTCACTTAGCTTGGAACTTCAAGTCTTTTCTTCAATTCCACTCCATACTCCATTCCATGTTTGGCATGTCACCATAGGATGGTTAGAAATCTTCGACACTCTTAGCAAATCACCTCACGATTCATGATGGAAAAATAAGTTCACTTCCTTCTTTTCATCATACTCCCCTTCTTTAACATAATTTGGCCTCAAATTCTCGTCATCTAAGTATGGTGATAACTCTCCAACATTAAACATTGAACTAATACCTCCATATTCATCCGGAAGCTCTACCTTGTAGACAATTTCTCCGAACCTTGCCAATATCATGAAAGGACCATCCGCCTTTGGCATTAGCTTGTTCTTCCTCGTGTTGGGAAATCTTTCCTTCCTTAGGTGTGGCCAAACCAAATCTCCGGGCTGGAATTGGTTGAGTCCTTGACTTGTTCGCATCCATTTTGTACTTGGCGTTGACCTTTTGAATTTGTGCTCGGATTTGATCATGTAACTTCTTGAATGCCTCAATGCGATCTTTAGTCGTGAAGCTAAGGATTTATTTCTTTGGGATTGGAACTAGATAAATAGGTAAAAACGGGTTAGTGCCATAAACAATTTCAAATGGAGCTTTACCCGTTGTACGATATTGGCTCCGATTATAAGAAAATTACGCGTGTGCCAACTTGATGTCCCAATCCTTGGTGGTCATGCTCACCAATCTTGTCAATAGTGTGCCAAGAGTTCTATTAGTCACTTCCGTTTGGCCATCCGTTTGAGGATGATGGGAGGTACTAAGTATCAACTTGGTTAGAAGTCTCCATAGTGTTTTCTAGAAAAAACTTCGGAACTTCACATCCATATCAGACATAATAATCTTAGGAACTCCATGCAATCATACCACTTCCTTCACATACAAGTCTGACATATGTATTCTATCATCAGTCTTGTGACAAGCAATGAAGTAAGCCATCTTCGAGAATCTATCCACAACCACCATGATAGAGTCCTTGCCCCGTTGTGTTTTTGGTAAGCCGAGGATGAAATCCAAGATCACACCTTCCCATGGTCGCTCCAGAACTGGTAAAGGAGTATACAATCCTTTGTGACAAAAACTTTTAGCCTTTTGACAAGTGCAACACCTACTTACCACTCTATTTACATCTTTATCCGTCTGTGCCCAGTAAAAGTGTTCTTGTAGAATCTCTGAAGTCTTCACTACCCCAAAATGTCCAGCTAGTCCACTCGAATGCACTTCATGTACAAGTAATTCTCTCATGGAACATTCGGGCACACACAATTTGTTTCCTTTGAAAAGGAAACCTTCTACTATGGAATAAGAACCATGAACTCCATAATTCTATCATTACGTCTTTGAACTCAGGATCTTGTTCATAGAATTCCTTTAGAACTTCAAATCCCACAAGTTTTTGTTCAAGCATGGTCAACATTACGTGCCTCCGGGAAAGTGCATCCGCCACTATGTTGAACTTGCCATCTTTGTGCCTTGTAGAGAATGTGAAAGTTTTCAAGTACGCCACCCACTTAGCATGCCTTGGATTCAACTTTATTTGTCTGTGTAAATACTTCAAGGATTCATGATCCGAATATAAGACAAAAGGTTTAGGCCTCAAATAATGTTCCCATTGGACCAAGGATCTCACAATAGCATAAAATTCATTGTCATAAGTAGAATAATTGAGTCGTGCACCACCTAATTTTTCACTAAAGAAAGTAATAGGTCCCTTATCTTGAATCAAGACGACACCAACACCAACTCCACTAGAATCACATTCAACCTCAAATAGTTTCTCAAAGTTTGGAATAACTAGAACTGGTGCTTCTCACAACCTTCCCTTCAAGGTTTCAAAAGCTCTTTGTGCTCCTTGGGACCATTTAAACTCACTCTTCTTCATTAGTTCAGTGATAGAGGCAGCAAGGGTACTAAAATCCCGAATGAAATGATGATAGAAAAAGGCCGAACCATGGAAACTTCTTACCTCACTTACATTCGTAGGCTCGGGCCAACTCCAGATAGCTTCCACCTTGGATGGGTCCACATGAATACCCTCGGATAATACTATGTACCCTAAGAATGGGACAGTAGTAATCATAAAATCATACTTCTCTAACTTGCCATACAACTTTACTTCTCTTAACTTTTCAAATATAGATTCTAGATGAATCAAGTGAGATTCCCTATCTTAATTATAAATCAAGATATCATCTAAGTAAACCACAACAAAATTTACCCATGAACGGTCGTAGCACCTCATGCATGAGCCTCATGAAAGAGCTGGGAGCATTACACAATCCAAATGGCATCACAAGCCACTCGTACAAGCCATACTTGGTTTTGAAAGTCGTCTTCCATTCATCTCCCTCTCGTATCCGCTTTAGATGGTAGCCACTCCTTAAATCTATCTTGGAGAATAACATGGCCCCACTCAATTCATCCAAAAGATCATCCAATATCGGAATAGGAAACCTATACTTCACGGTGATGTTATTGACCGCTCGACTATCGATACATATGCGCCAAGTTCCATCTTTCTTTGGCACCAACAGGGCGGGTACCACACATGAACTAAGGCTTTCTCGGACAAAGCCTTTTCTAATAATTCTTACACTTGTCTTTGCAATTCCTTGGACTATTCCGGATTGCATCTATAGGCTAGAAAATTAGGTAATGAACTTCCCAGAATAAAATCAATAGCATGTTTAATACCTCTTATTGGTGGTAATCTGGGTGCAAAGTCATCCGGAATCACATCTTCAGATTTATTCAAGAGTTCCTTCGAGTCGACATATTCAACCATATCTCCCACAAGACTCTTCTTCTCCTCGCGCACCAATTCACTTATAGAACTCCCCTTCTTCAATTCCTCTTCTATCTCTGATGCATTAAGTAAGAGGGCCTCAGACTTTTCCCTGCGTTTCTTGGCATTTTGGATCTTCATCTCACTAGGTGACAATAGTATCAATCAGATCTTCTTATAATCCTTTTGAAAAGAATAGATATTTTTTATCCATCATGTTGGACTTTCCTATCAAATTGCCATGGCTGACGCAATAAAATATGACAATCATCCATATGTAGGATGTCACACAATATCTCATCTTCATACTTACCAACCCGAAAACTAACAAGAGCTTGTTTCATTACCTCTAACCCTTTGTCTTTGTTCAACCATTGGAGAGCATATGGCTTAGAATGGCTGCGGGTAGGTAGTTTCAATTTGTCCACCATTTCTATGGAGGCCATGTTGGCACAACTTCCTCCATCAATGATCATAGTACATACCTTGTCTTTTACCTTGCATCGAGTGTAGAATAGTTTCTCTCTTGTGTCTCTTCATGTTCTTCAAGTTGAATAGTCAACACACGTCAGAATACTAAACTTCCACCCTCCTTCGCAAGATCAACATCATCCTCTAGGGCCTCATTGACTTCGGGTTCCTCAATAACAAATGAATTCTTACACTCTTGATATTATTCACTTTCCTGCCTTGGGCTATTTTGTACTACCCAGAACTTGGAATTATTACTTTCGGCACGCCCCGCAAATTCCTTTCTCAAGATTTGCGCTTGTTCCGCAAATAGGTCACTTATGATCCTCCGTAGTTCTTCTTTTATGTTAGCCATAGCGTCAAGGAGTGGGACTGGAAAGCCTTGATCTGATACCAAATGATGTATAAAAGGAGGGAATTTTATGGTTAGGTGGCTCGGAGTTGGGTTGGGACCGGGTGGATACAAAAATATGGGTCAATGGAGGTTGGCGGGTTTCCGGGCAGTGTGTGTTTTGTGAGGGGTGTACAGGTGAATTTGGAGGGTGTTGGGATAAGGCATTTGGATGAGATGAACTAGACACGTTGTAGGTTATATTGGTGGTTGGTATTTGGTGGTTGGGTGGTGGTAAGTAGGCGGAAACTGGTCGGGAAAGTAAGGTTGGCGGAATAGGTGTGCGATCAGAATAGTGGGGAATTAGTTGGGAGTTTCAAGTGTTTGTGGGATGAGTCGGTTGACAACCTTTTGGGTGTGATTAGGGAGAGTGTTTTAGTGTATTGGGGTGAAAGGAATTAGGCAGTTTGGACAAGGATGGGACACGAAATTGATAAAACAATTTGTATGCGGGTAAGGTAATGTAGGCCGAGAAGACCTTCAATATGTTTGTAACAAGTAACCGAATAGAACCTTGGCTTGGGTATAGTTAGATCACAAAAGTTCTAACTTGACTTACACTGAGGGTTTGGACCACAAAAGGACCAAGGGGTGGCCCACAAAAGGACCAAAGGTTGGACTACAAAAGGTCTGACTAAGATAACAACACAAAAGTTGAAAACATAGCAAGTTTGAGTAAACTCAAATATATTTCATAAAACTTCAATACCCCTTACATCAATTACATCTATTTATACTAGTTCTAGATCTTCTAGAAGAGGAAACAAGAAAGACACAAATATGGAACTCGGCCAAATGGGAAAGGGGAAGGTGTTCGACCGGTTTGGGAGAAGGGAAAAGGCCCAACTCTTCATGTTCTCTAGGCCACCCTTTTGGTGTCATCCATGTAGATAAGTGTATGAACTAGTTAGTTCATGAATTACATCAGTAGAACGTTGGAAGCTTCTCATTCTAGATGGTCTCAGCCTAGTCATCTCATCCTATTACATGGCCTAGTAATTAAGCTATAAGGAAATTAAACTAGGAATTAAAATATGCTAAAAGTTGGTCTTGGCCAAGACCTACATAAAAGCCAAAAATTAATGTCACTTGGCTTGGATCTTCAAGTCTTTTCTTCAATTCCACTCCATACTCCATTCCACATTAGGCATGTCATGATAGGATGGTTAGAAAGCTTCGCCACTCCTAGCAAATCACCTCGCGGCTCATGTTGGAAACATAAGTTCACGACCTTCTTTTCATCAGTAGACATATGCATCGTGCGTGATTAATCAGCTAAAGATGCACATAACTCATAATGTTAAACGAGAATTATCATGATGCCTATAATATTATACTAACATGACAGGATGCTCAAATTAGTCATCGCAAAGAAACAACACATAAACATGTATGTGTACAATGACATATACACCAGATAACATTTATGACTCTGGTACGTACATAAATGTTCGACACCTCACATATACAGTATACCCATATACATAGTATCTATAAAACGGTATCAATTTAGGAAACATTCTTCATTTAGGTCAAATACTTAATTTACCTCGATCTAAGAAAAGCTTTAACCTTCCAAATAGCTTTACCACGCATGATTCCATTAATCGACTCCAATCTATTCAAAAGATTACTCAACGATGTCAAACAAAACCGCTGAACTTGATATCTTAATTTATTATGCGGTCAAAGTCAACCCAAAAAGTCAACTTTGAGCTCATACAGTCATACCTCAAAATGAAATTCATATTCGGGTTACCGATTACCCATGAGTTCAAATCTATAATTAATTTTTTATTTGAGTGCCTTCACTAGAGCAATCATCAACTTAGTGGTTTTAGGGTTATGTCTCAAATCCTCAATTTACCCATCAAATTTCATATTTAATGGTAAATCTTTAAGAAAAATCTTTAAAAAAAACATGATATAAACTCAAGAAGATGACTAGAACACTTAACCCAACTCAAATGGCAAAAATCCAGTCCAATTTTCCAAGTCTTGCAGCTCCTAAGGTTAAAATTTGAATGAACAATAAAGTTGAAATACGATATACCTGAACAACTTTCCATTGCGATCACGATACTCTTCTTGTAGTCACGTCTAGGCTCAAATTTCCCCTTTGTAGTGGTGTAGCCTACTCCTCGTTCGAGATGACCCACCTACCGGCACTCTGTGATCGCAACCTGAATTCTTGTAATTGCTTCCCTATGTTGACATCGTGATGCACCATATGACAATAGCTTTCATATTTTCCCAAACTTATTCAAAATACGGCAAAATATGCGAGCCTCTCGAATCCAATCCAGACATACCAACAAGTCCTAAAATGTCATATGAACTAGGAGAAGTCTTGAAATATGAAACGGGGCGCAAATACTCAAAATGAGGGTTTTGGTTGTTACATAGACACTCAAATAATATCAGATATTGAAAGGCTCCACACTAGTTCACAATTGTCAAGCTTCTACCTTCATCAAATCGTGGTAAAACCACCAACAAATTGATTTCTGATGAACAATTACAGAGACTATTGTTAGAATTTAGATATAGTCGAGTGATATTTCAACTGAAATCAAAAGATTTTATAGGGTCTATTTCTTGATGGAAAATCACCAAAGATGAGATTCTTGGGGAGATTTTTGGGAAAATTACTCTTAGTTTGTGTTTTTAACTGAGCAAGTCTTGCTTTTAACTAATTGAATCTTGTTTTTGTTTGTTATATCTAAGGCCTATACCTGATATGTATAATTAAAAAAGGGATATATTTTAATTGGTTAATTTTTTCACGTAATGGGTGCTTGAGAACATGCGCAAAAACTTTTCCAAGGTTTGAGCTTGAAGTGTCTAATAGGCACACTTTGTCATGAATTCAGGTGATTGATTGGAACAGACTAAAGTTTGAGTGTCTAAATGAAATATACTAACAAATAAGGAGTTGTTGATGTATTCCTCAAGAAGACTTTAATTTAGATGATGATCTAGATGATTCACCCACTAATGTAGATGACAACACACCCACTAGTGCACCTTCAATTGAAATGCCTCATATTCCCCCTAGTATGAGATGAGGTCCAGCAAAACGACCATTAAAATCAGATGCATGGACAATTTTTTATAGGGACGTAGAGAATCAAGTAGCTAGATGTAAAATTTGTAACATGTTTTAAAATTTAAAACTGGAAAAGGTCACGGGGGGTTTAATGAGACACGTAGAAAGGGCTCATCTAGCTAGGTATGCCCAATACGAGGCTTCAAAACTGGGTGCGCAAATGCTCGCTCTATCGGGACAAGGTTCAAATACTGTCCCGGACCAAGTACAGGGTCAAACTAACCCCACGACGGGGGGAATTGTAGGCCCTAATTACAATAAACATAGAGATAGGGAAGCAATAGCAAAATTAGTTGATGCGGAGGGTTTGCCTTTTTCATTTCCTTCATCTCCTGGTTTTATTCATTATATTAGAGAAATGTATAATCCTGCTTTTAACGGTTTTTCTAGATCAACTATTAAGAGAGTTGTATTTAAATTTGCACATGAATATCAACATTATTTACGTTATTCATTATATCATTTTAATGGCAAAGTGGCTATCACTTCTGATATAGGCCGTAGTACTAACGACCATGATTATTTAACGGTAACCTGTCATTGGATAGATTATAAATGGTCTATGCAAAAACATATCTTAACGTATAGATATTAAGATGATAGGCACACTGGTACTTTTGTTGCAGAAAATATTTATCAAGTGTGCATTTATTACGGAATAACTGATAAAATTATGACTATTACATTAGATAACACTTTTTCTAACAATTATGCTATTACAATTTAAAAAAAATAGTTTAACTCCATCTTTTCCAGATCATTTTCATATAAAATGTGTGTGCCATATATATAACTTAGTTGTAAAGGATGGCCTATCACTTTTTGAAGACATTCTTAGTAAAATATAATTTGCTATAAACTTTATTTTTAAAAATAATAGCATACAACGAAAAAAAGAATATAAAAAAACTTGTCACGATTGCCAACTACCTTATAGAAAAATTTCAGAAGAAGTACCCACTAGGTGGAATTCTTTATACGAGCAAGTACTTGTTGCTTATGACTATAGAAAAGTTATAACTTTATTTTTTAACTCTCATAATCAAAATCTAGCTGATAATGTTGTAGATAGCGATTGGGGAAAAATTTCCGAACTTATTGTATTTCTAGAGAAATTTTTTCAAGCAACAAAAGAATTTTCCGGTATATATTATCATACTATTTCAACTATGTTGTTTTATATAATTCTAATATTTTTACTGCTTAATGAATATATGGATAAACCAGCTTATAAGGTAGCTATTAAAAAATGTTTATCAAAATAAAAATATATTTTATTCCTATTCCCACTATTTATATTATTGGTGTTGTATTAAATCCGACTATTAAAATAGACGATACTAAATCACTTATTGAAACTATTTATGATTGTATATTAGTACTACCACCTACAAGTTCCAAAAATCCAAATCACCCACCACCTATTGAACAAACTAAAGAAGAAGTGTTGTCTAGCGTAGAAGATGAATGCAAAAAAGTATATAGGTTTTATCAACAAGAAAGTGCTAGCAACCTATCGGTTTCCATACCATCTTCTTCTTCTTCAACACAACCTCACAGAAGACATGATGTTTCTGCGGCTAGTATTGAAAGCCTCAGAAATAGAATGTGTGGTGGTATCACTACTAACCAAATTAGCGAGTTTGACCTTTTTGTTTTGCAGGGTTCTGTACCGTACCAAGCAGTTCTCAATGAAGAAGGACGTGAAGACTTGCTAGAATACTGGAGGGGAATGAGAAGACCTTTCTGACACTTCAATGATGGGCCGAGATGTTTTGAACATTCAAGTGTCATCAACGGCGTCTGAAAGCGTTTTTTCTACCGGCAGATATCAAATAGGAGAACACAGAGACTCATTAGCCGGAGACAGCTTGGAGATTGCAGTATTATTCAGAGATTGGATACGAGCGGAGAGGAGAAGGTGCGATCAACTGGAGATCAACGAAGAAGATGACGAAAACTACAACGACATCTAATCCAAAGGTGGTGGAAGCGACGTGGAGCAATTTGACCAATAAATATCAATACCAACCGAAGAACCACAAGAAATTATCAAGAAACTAGAACATGTTTTTTTCAAAATGTAATTTTTTTAATTGCAATTTTACTATGTCATTTGCAACTTTTGAACAACAACACAAAGTTGCAATTTTGACAATTGTATTTGTAATACAAAAAAAATCATATGTTTATTAAATAATATAAGAGGCACAAAAACAGCATTGAGATGTTTTTATTAGACTATCTTGTTCAATTATTGAGTTGTTTATATATATGCTATTTTTTAAATTAAGTGCAAAAAAAAGGAAAATCCTGATCCTGGCCCGCCCCAGCCCGATCTCGCCCCGCCTCTTTTCTGACGGGACCGGAACTGGGATGGGACTTTGGCGAATCCCACCTATCCCACCACGGCCAGATCCCGCCCCTCCCCCGTCCCGCCCTGACCCCGATCCCCCCAAACCTGCCCCGACTCGTCACGGCCCGTTGGCCACCCGTACTTCATACCAGTATTGAGTAATTTGGAGTTCCAATGCTTTAGGTTCTCTATATTTTCTACTAATATAAAATTTACATACATACTAAAAAGATTCCAACCACACCTTCTTTTGTTGTGGTAAACCCCATTACCAAAGCTCCCCTGGCCCTAGGAGCTCAAGAGTAGCTTTGGTCATTTATAATAACCTTATGGGGGGGAGATAAAGATCCATTTATACTAGAGTCTCAAATACACCTATATTGCACATTTGGAAATCCCTATCAGTTCTTACAAGTTTTGATCTACAAATATGTTTTAAACTAATTCTGGGAAAATAGCATCATTCCAATTACATATGAACCCCTGTATCCTCATACTTATACAAGCTACTAAAATCATAAGAAATCTATCTTTTGGAAGGGCCCGATGCCTGATCCATAGACCATTGTCCGCAGTTTCTAATCAATTAAAAGTAAAATCGAGCCAGATGGGAACATTAACCTGAAACTTTGGGGCCATTGCTGAGAAGAAAAGATTGATATTTGATCGGCCTCCTCATCGACACCACTATCACTTGCTTCATAACAACTAGTACCATTGTTATCATTGGCTTCTATGTCATATTCATCAAATGTATCATCCTCCAACAAGAAATCTGATCATTCATCAACCTCATTTGCCATGGTTATCTCCAATGGAATGCAAAAACTGAAACCTGCAAGTACATGTAAAAATGCACAAGCGATATGGGCGGTGCAGATGCATGATCGACTCCTGTGAATTCGTTACCGAAATTTCGAGAACCATTGGAATTGGTAATTTGTTCCTATTCGGAAAGGAGTTAAATCTTTGATGTAACTATCTACTAACGAGCAACACATGGAACACCTAAAGTTTATCCACACAGACCATGGATACTTTTTGCGTTAAAAATTATTTGACTCTCTATCATTTTTAGTCCATTATTTTTTAAAAAGGAATAATTACCCAGTGTAATAATGCTACTAAAATTGACTAACTTTTTAATTCTTATAAAAAATTACCCAAATCTTTTCTCTGACCACCTGAGTATCCTACCCCTCCAGGTTGCACTTCCCAACCTCCGCCAGCGTGTTCATTGTCTTCTCCAGTCTCCATCGAATCAACTTTTTCAACCACCGACCTTCTGAGCATTGTATCCCTCCCTATTGCGCTTCCCAACCTCTGCCACCATATTCCTTTATCATTGTGGCAGTGAGGTGCCTCCGCTACTCCACCTTAGTTGAGTCAAAATGACCCAGCCGCAATATTGAAATTCGTCCATCTTCCGGCCAATTTCTTGAAGATTTAACTACTAAGGTTTGTTCCCCATCCTCAGATCTACATCTTCAAAACAATTCATCAAATTTTGACGGTCAAAACTCTGGTGAGACACTGTTAGCCGCCCGTGACGAAGCTTCGATGAGTTTCTTCAACCAAGCCTAATGCCAAAATGAGTGCCACTCCATTGCGCACCCACCCCACTAAAAATCCCCAATTTTTAGCGAGCCAAACGCCATGATTTTCACTTAAAGTGAACTAGCGATTCTAGGTGGCGGAGGCGGTGACTGCCAAAAATTGTGTATAAATGTGTATAAGTACGTATTTTCGTGTATTTATATAATTGTAGTTTTTAGTGTAAATACCTACACATTATACACTTTTATATACATATATTCATAATGTACCTTTCTTTGTATATAAACGTATAACAGAGTATAAAAGTGTTTTTTGGCCTAAGCCTTGCAAGGAACCTGCGAGCATGAAACACAGGTTGTGGAGGTGTATCTGTCTATCTATCTGCACCTGCGAGCATGAAACACAATGCCCCAGCAAGGGACGTTAGTACGAAGGAATGTACTGAATATGCAAGGCAGATAAAGCATGTAAATAAGGAGAGTAATACAAGAGAAGGATACAGAAGTCAACCTAAAACTCAGAAAGGCCATTGAGGGCGTACAATTGACATAACTATGATCAAATGCATAATAGTAAAAATCGAGCCACTCTATAGTGTCATATAGCATAATATCAAGCCTCTCTGTGGGGCAAATCTCATCATAGCGTATCCGGATATAATACGACTCAGTGATATCGTACCCAACTGCAGTGGTGTGCATATATAAGTGTTATACCTGGCTGACTATAGCGCGACTCGATACAAAATATATACATAATATATATATATATATATACATATGAAAGACCTCAGAATATCAACATGAACAGGATGGAGTGAGCTAAGGTCGTTAAACCCCCGCCTATCATTATGGAAACATGTACATCGATTATTACAATCCAATAAGAATTTCAAAAGTTATTACATAACAAAGGAGAATCGTAAAATGCAGAAAGTACTCCTGAAAAGGGACATATAAAATTCATATGACGTTCAAATTAGGGATGGATATACTTTGATGTTCAAGATTGAAATTTTCATAACGAATATTCTATCTTATAACATGCTTACAAGGATCATGCCACAATAAAGGAGTGTAAGCCTTACATACCTTGTTTCTTAGCTTATACATATTCTACAAGATCTCAAACGTTCTACGAGCGATTATCTATATTATAGAAATGTTGGTATCAATGATGGATCCAAAACTTATAAAAGAACTCATTTGGACATTTCATCGAACACCTTACATTCATAGAGTTTATACTATCTTCTACATCAAATTTACATGAATTCCAACACAACCCTTTCAAATTATCCTTCCTTAACTTTATAACCCAATTCTCCTTCCTTTAAATTCCAACACTACATCCATAACTTCCTGTAAAACAGCCCAACAACAACCCAATTCTAGTTTCAAGGTTTCTAAGACTTGTTCTAAGAGAATCCTTCAATAATCACTTTCCAAATACTTGTATATGTGTAGAAACAAGAAGAAGTAGACAGAACTTACCTTAAACCACAAGAACTACCTCAAATCAGAGGTTACTTAACCTCAAGAAGCCTCCACAATTACCACAACGAAGAGAAAGACGATGATTACTGGATTCTTTACGTTAGACTTGCGTAGTTTGCCTTTGGTTTTATCCTAGGATCATTGGAGAGCCTTAGAAAATGGTTTAGGAGTGATTTAGGGTTGTAATTAGGATGAAAATGAACTCTGGTCAAATAGAGAGGTATTTATACAACTTAAAAACATTTTCACCGCCACGAAAAATGCTAGCCAAGTACGGTCCGTACATTTTGGTCATATAAAATGTATGGTCTATACATCCTTGGTCGTACTTCATTGGACAGAAATTTGGAAAATTTCCCATACTTGATATGGTCCAGAATCCCCTTTTATACGGTCTATACATTATTGTGCGGTCTGTACCTTGTAGGGTACATTTGAAAAGTTGTCGAATTTCATCGAAACGTACTCTCTTAAGTTCATTTAACTCCTATACTTTCCGACTCCTCTATATACAAGTTTTAAACATCATTATCCTTATGTAAGATCTCATACTTCACCGGGACATCTAAGTTAGTCGATGGCAGGACATGTCGGAAAACTATGAGGTGCAACATCATTCTCCTGATAAGAACATTCATCCTTGAATGTAGGAGTAACGTAATCTTTAGGATCTCAACTCTTAAGGATTTTCTAGAAATTTTGGCAGAGTTTCCTCTATATCAGGACTATCTAAAACCTATCAAGCAGCCCAAAACACATATCCAATGCCATACAGGGCCATATAATAACATAACCAAACAATATTGGCCTTAGATGACCGTCTATCTATCCAGAAATCATAAATGTTAATCATAATTCACCTCAACTGCCAAATGCCGAAGTTTGGGTGGCTACATCTGCTACCTTTGTGTCAACAACATTGCTTATCTAAGGTATATGAGATAAGTTTAATATACAATATAGGAATAGGGATATCCTATCACATGAGTTTTGATATAAAGCTATGGCCTGAAACAAATAAGGATATGTAGACTTCACAACTTCCTCAGCATCCCACGTCATTTCTTCCACATTATTGTTCCTACATAACTCCTTAACAGAGGCTACTTTCTTTGGTCCGTAGCTTGCTGACCTGACAATCTAGAATAGAAACTTAGGTTTCTTCGCATGATAGATCCTCTGTAATTTGAACATCCTCTATAGGGGTAATACGGGAGGGATTGTCTATGCATTTCTGAAGCATGGACACATGGAATAATGGATGGACCGCCTCCAACTTTGAGGGTAATTCAAGCCTATAAGACACCTGGCCAATCCTCTAAACAATCTTATATGGACCTACATACCTGGGGCTAAGCTTGCCCTTCTTACCAAACCTCATCACGCCCTACATAGGCGACATTTTTAGAAATACCCCATTGCCAACAACAAACTCTAGGTCTCGGCATCGATTATCTAAATAAGATTATTGCCTACTCAGGCAGTCAACAACCACTCCTGAATCAACTTTATCTTTTCTATTGCTTGATGCACCAGGTGATGTCCCAATAACTTTGCTTCACCAACTTCAAACCAGCCGATAGGAGACCTATACTTTCGCCCATATAGGGTTTCATATGTAGCCATTTTGATACTAGAATGATAATTTTATTATAGGAAAACTCGATAAGCGGCAAATAATATTCCTAACTTCCCTTAAAGTCCAATACACAAGCCCATACCATATCTTCAAGCGTCTGAATAGTGTACTCGGCATGTCCATCTATCTGCGAGAAAGTTGTGTTGAGATTAACTTGAGTACCCAAACCTTTCTGAAAGGATCTCCAGAAGTTAGTTTCGAACTGGGCACCTCTGTCAGATATGATAGAAATTAGAACCCTGTGTAGATGAACTATCTCCTTGATATATAACTTAGCGTAATCTTCGATTGAATAGGTAGTTCTGGCAGGTAGAAATGTACTGACTTTGCAAGTCTACTAATACAATATAAATTGTTGAAACGAAAACAACCAACAAGAAATTAAAGGATAGAGAGGTAGACATAAGAGTTGGAATAAAAAAACAACCCAATGTATATGAAACTAAAGACCTCAATTGAATTAACCAAACAAAATCACCTAACCTATTAAGTGGAGCTTAAGGGAATTGCAAGCAATCCCAAGGAACCTCCTTTTCCTAAACATGGATCAACATAGCTTCATGAAGCACACCTTGCAAATAAGCTCTGAAAACTCTCACAAGATTATTCAATATCAATATTCAACAATAACTAAGGAATGAAATGGCCTAAATGCCCTTTTAATAGTCCTAGGCTAAATTATTACACAAAGGGCCTAAAAGTGACACCTTTGATTTGCAAAAATAACCAAAATAGTTGAGTTGTCATCATCTGCTCTTGATCTGCGAATCGCAGACATGGTATGTGGCATGATCTGCGATTCGCAGGTCATGCCCTTCAGTTCTTCAACTTGTGTGACGCCATTGCTCCATATATGATCTGCGGACTCATCATGTGGCACCATTTACGAATTGCGGATGGTGTTATCCTCACCATATGTTGTCTTTTCGCATTCCCATGCAATCATCCACACTCGAAATCCTCGGGATTGCACTAAAGTATGCTCTCGGACATCCATCTTCATTTACAATCCTCATGAAGCTTGGAGATTCTGGTCTAGACTCCACATAGATGATCTTGAGGCAACTTGGACTGCATCATTCTCCTCTTCTTGAACTTGGCTATCCCAAATAACATGAAATGGGGATATCATAGAGGATCCAATGGTTTCAAAATACCAAGTAGACAATATCACATTAGTTCTAATAGACATGATACACAGATGATCCTCAATTTCAAAGTGATACCACCCCAAAGGTTGTACTATGACCAAGTCACATAACTTTAAAACATCACCGAGGTCAAAAGGAAATAATATCCACACAGCTTGGATATGAACAAAACCATATCCCTTATTAAGAGCTCCGCCATCATAAGATGCACCCCAAACACAAGCATGAGTGTCATCATAAGCAAACAAATAATAGAGGAAAGTGCCCCACAATGTAAGATCAAGTAGAAAATCTTTAGGGAACACATATGCCTCCTCACACCAATATGAGACCTCACTAGCATTTGCATCAAGGAATGGGTCACATTTTGAGGGGTCAATGGAATTGAGCCATGCATATGTATCATTATCAAAGATCGATGGAGAATCGTACAAAGGCTCACAATTAGGATCATTAGATAAAGAGTAAGCACTAGTTGGATTCCTCAAATAACCAAGCAAGTTAATTTCCCGCTCAACTAGAGATGTATTCTCACTCAACATATGAAGGCTACTATCCCAAACACATATATATCCCTCATCATATGTAAAAAAATAATAAATAAAGGTGTCTCCTAGAGTAACTTCATCTATTATGTCCTCACATATATCATCATTATTAGGTTCATGAATGAAATCAAACATACTACAAGTGTTCAGAACACATAAGAAGAAAGTAGCAAGTTGGAAACAACCATCACCTTCTTTTTCAAAACTTCCCTCCACATGAAGTTCTACATGACACACATCACCACTGCATCCTTGGACCTCATCACTTGACACAAGGACAAGACCAAAAGACTCTATTTCAGATTTATCAAACAAGGGTGGGATATCACACTCATTCAAATGATCAACTATATCCACATCATCACTAATCGGAGGTTCATTAAGCACATCACAAAATACCTCAACTAGTAGATTAACAATACACTCCAATTGCTCACCACAAATATCAACACTAGTTGTTAGCATGTCAAGATCACAAGGTCCACTATCATGATTACCACAATTAAAATCAACTAGCATTTGATCATTCTTATCACATGATAATGTACTATCAACCAAGTCACAAGTGCCAACACTAGGTGGAAACAAATCTATCTTACAAGAAGAATCAATTCAGTTATCAACAGGATCAACTAGTGTAGGAACACTCTCAACAATAATATCATCATTACATGTCAGAATAATTAAGCTCATAGAAGGACAAGCTGATACTCACACTCATATCACAAACTTGTTCATTCAAAGAGTTGGAAGTATTGAGTTTAGCCGTTGTACCTTGACCAACAACTTATAGGTTTACTTGACCAAGTGGAAAAGTGGTCTTGGCCTACATTCTCTCTTCCAAGCACGGGAGTTCTTCACGTGAAGACTCATTTAGAAGTTCATTTTCATGAGTACCTAAAAATGCTTTTTCATAATAAGATTAAGAAGTAGAAAGGTTAGTTAGATTGTGTGGAAATTCACTCACATCACTCCGCACATCCTCTTTTTTTCCACTCGTGAGTTGCCACTTTGCTCTCCCTTAATTCTCTCAATCTTTTATCTCTCAAGTTCATTAGACCTTTTGGTTCCACACAACGTCTTTTCCTTTTGCACCAATTGGAAGGGTACGGTAATCTCTCCTTCTTATGGAAAGTGATGAAGGTTCTCACAAGGAGAGTTTTGTTTTCCTGTCTTTGAGGGTCTAGGAGAACCCTCCATTCCAAGTTTCAATGTAGCTTCATGAGCTTCATAGGGGTACCATCTTCCTTTTCTTTGGGTGACAAGGTTTTCATGGAAGTAGAGCCTTATAATCTTGCATGACTTGCCTCTTGTTGAAGCGGAACGGGTGGGAAGAGAAGTCTCACATACTTATCCATGACATACTTGTGCCACTCTCTTTCATCGACTATCCCATGACTTTCAAACCAATCAAATCCCAAAAATAAGTCACAGCCTTCCAAAGGGATCACATCACACCAAACTTCCTCTTTGTAGTCTCCATACGAGAACGGTACCCTCACCCATATATCAACCTAATTGCCTTTTTAATCATAATAGAGGTGTTTCCTCCTCGAGCAAGATAAGCCCAACCAATTAATCATATTAGAGGCAATGAAGTTATGGCGATAGGACATATTAATCACAAGACATAATACCATAACCCCACTTACTCCCACGAGCATTTGGTTACCTCTCCTTTTAAGCTCTCTTTATTTTTCTACCCTATATTCTATGGTTTTCACCTTGTCCTCGAGGGTATCAATTTGTTTACCAACAGAAGAAATAATGTTCATCACATCAACAAGTACAGGTTCCCGGATGGGAACGCGTGTTTCATAACCTTGATTCACCATGGCACATATTTGAAGACACTCAACAAAATAAGAAAACATGTTAAGTTAGCAAAAAATAACTCATAAACACTATTCCTACACACCTTTTAAATTGCCTCGCAAATTGGATCGATCGATGTTGATCAGCACTTAGGCTAGGGTGTTGCAAATGTGCACAATTACTACCCTCGATCGAAATTGATTCTTGTTAAGTACAATAACAGATGACTCGATTAAAGCTAACGGACTT
The DNA here is from genome assembly GCA_034509755.1 of Anisodus tanguticus. Taxonomy (NCBI): domain Eukaryota; kingdom Viridiplantae; phylum Streptophyta; class Magnoliopsida; order Solanales; family Solanaceae; genus Anisodus; species Anisodus tanguticus. The sequence goes on from CM067549.1 coordinate 35,844,634, forward strand.
GAATCAAGAAGTTAAGTATGAATTATAAACGAGAAAATAATGAAAAGAAATAGCACGAAAGAAAATAAGGACACAAGAACTAATTAACAATAAAATAGGTCAATTACTTGATGTTAAATAGTTTGGAGAATAAAAAAAATGAAAATAAATGGATTCAGAATTGAATTGAATGCACAAAACCTGATAAAGCACGATCTGCTATTCCTGTACACAGTTTACGGTTCGTAGATGCTAACTACGACACAATTTGAGTTTCGCAAATGCAAACTGCACTTCCAAAAGTTTTTGTCGCGTTCTATGATTCATATGCGATCTGCAGATATTATTTGCGACACAACCTGTGATTCGCAGGTTATGACTGTGTCCCAAATCGCTAGTGACGTCAAAATTCCTTGGGATCCGTTTGGTTGATCACTTTTTGAATATTCTCTACAATCTTAACGAATTAGACCCACTTTCATTGGATTTTTACAATTTTTGGGCCCAAAAACACTTTTCCCAACTTTGTCTTGAGAATTTTGGATCAAACCTTCCCTTTTTTCTTATTCTTCACCAAGAACAACGAAGAACAAGGTTGAACATTAATGAACAACCAAAATTCCAACTATACCCAAATTGCTTCAACTTTTAGATCTAGCTTCTCCTTGGTGTAGAGAACAAAACCCAAGCAATTTTGGATCCAATCACTTCTTCAAAGCTTGAAGGTCTTCAAATGTGATTTCACTCAAAACACCTCCAAATCACTTGAAATTGGTGTATGTGATAGATTCAATCTCTAAGAGTCAAAATCCACCAATAGAAACACTCAAATCATTTTTTTGTGAATTTTAAAAAAATTCAGATTTTTTTGTGATTTTCCAAATAAGAACCCTAGGATTGAGAATTGTAGAAATAAAAATCTAGCCTAAGCTATGATACCAATTGATACAATATAATTGCAAAAACGAAAACAACCAATAAGAAATTAAAGGCTAAAGAAGTAGACACGAGAGTTGGAATAAAAAGCAACCCAAAGTTTATGAAACTTAGGACCTCAATTGAATTAACCAAATAAAAGCACATAACCTATGAAGTGGACCTCAAGGGAATTGTAAGCAATCCCAAGCAACCCCCTTTTCCTAAACATGGATCAACATAGCTTCACTAAGCACACCTTGGAACTAAGCTCTCAAAACTCTCACAAGGGTATTCAATATAAATATTCAACAATAACTAAGAAATGAAATGGCCTAAGTGCCCTATATATAGTTCTAGGCTAAATTACTACACAAAAAGGCCTAAAAGTGACACCTTTAATCTGCAAAAATAGCCAAAACGACTGAGTTGTCATCATCTGCTCTTGATTTATGAATCGCAGACATGGTCTGTGGCATGATCTGTGACTCGCAGGCCATGCCCTTTAGTTCTTCAGCTTCTGCGATGCCATTGCTCCATCTGTGGTCTGCAGACTCAGCCTGTGGCACCATTTGCAAATTACAGATGGTGTTTTCCTTACCATATGTTGTCCTTTTGCCTTCCCATGCAATAATCCACACTCGGAATCCTCGAGATTAACTAAAGTATGCCCTCGAACATCCATCTTCATGTGCAATACTCGTGAAGCTTGGAGCTTATGGTCTTGACTCCACATAGATAATCTTGAGGCAACTTAGACTACATCATTTATCAACAATAACCCAGATAGAATCAAACTTCTGACGAGAACAATATAACCCTGTAATAAAGTCCATATTGATCACCTCTCATTTCCATATCGGAATTTCTATATTCTGAAGCAAAATGGTTTCTGATGCTCAACCTTAACCTGCTGACAATTTGGACATTGGGCCACGAATTCTACAGTGTTTTTCTTCATATCATTCCACCAATAAAATTGTTGAATATCATGATACATCTAAGTAGAACCAGGGTGAATAGAATATATGTACTAGTGAATTTCTGCCATAATTCGCCCTCAAAGTCCTTCAATGTCAGGAACACAAAACCGACCTTTATATTTAAGAACTCCATCATCTGACAACTAGAACAACCATTTTTTTGGAAAGGAATTCCTTCTCTCATTCTGACTAACTCTGAATCATCGAACTATCTCCCTTTTATTCTGATACCAAAGATGACTCTGCAGCATTCCGAACTATAGCACCTCCATCATCTGTGTCAACCAGTCATACATTCAGGCTGCTAATATATATAGATACTTGAAAATTCCCAATTTGTTAGAATCTACATGCTTCAGTCTACCCATAGACTTAGGACTCAGCGCGTCCGCCACCACATTTGCTTTATATGATGGTATGGAATATCAACATCATAGGCCTTAAGTAATTCAAGCCATCTCCTCTGTCTCAAGTTTAGCTCCTTATACTTGAATATATATTGTAAAATCTTATGATCGGTATACATGTCAACATGAACCCCATATAGATAATGATGCCACATCTTCAAGGCAAATATAACAATCGCCAACTCAAGATCATGAGTTGGATAATTCTACTCGTGCTTCCTTAAAACATATGCAATAACCTTACCATGTTGCATTTGAAGAAAACCTAACCCAACTCTAGAGACGTCACAATAAACAAGATAGCCCTCGGTACCTTCTTAAAGTGCCGGGACAGTGCGATGTCAACCTACTCTTTTAATTTTTGGAAACTCTTTTCAAAAGCATTTGTCCATTAGAACTAGCTTCCTTATGAGTTATCTTTGTCAATGGAGTAGCAATGGAAGAGAAATTCTCCACAAACCTCGATAATAAACTTCTAAGCCCAAGAAGCTATGTACCTCTAAAGGAGTTGTGGGCCTTGGTCAATTCTTTCGGCCTCGATCTTCGGCTATCAACTTTAATGCCCTCATCGATACTAATACCCAAGGAAAGCTTCAACCAAATTCATATTTGGAGAATTTAGCATATAACTTACGATCTTGGAGCGTCGCAATATCGCTCGCAAATGATTTGCATGCTCTCGCCTCTAATCAAGAATACACCGAATGTCATTTTTAAATACAATCACAAAGATATTCGGAATGACTTGAACACCCGACTCCTCAAGTCCATGAAAGTCGGTGGTGCATTATTAAGACCAAAGGACATGACAAAAAACTCAATGTGACCATATCTAGTCCCGAAATAGGTCTTCGAATATCTTTCTCCTTAACTCTTACCCGATGGTATTCATACCTAAGATCGATCTTCGAGAAATATTTAGCGCCATACAAAAGATCAAACAAGTCATCGATCCTTGGGAGTGGATATTTATTCTTGATAGTAACTCTATTCAATTGACGGTAATTAATACATATCCTCAATGACCCATCTTTCTTGCGAACAAACAACAATGGCGCGCCCCGAGTGAAGTACTAGGCTAAATAAAGCTCTTTTCTAGAAGATCCTTCAACTATGCCTTCAACACTTTCACTCGGTCGGGGCCATTCAAAAGACGACAAAAAGATATAGGTTAGGTATTTGGAAGTACATCAATAGAAAAGTCAATCTCCCTTTCGGAGGAATTCCCATAAGTTTATCGGGAATACATCGAAATTCATTAACGACATGAATGGACCGAAGAGTTGGAGATTCTTCTTCTATAATTTGCACCCATACTAAATGATATATATACCCCTTTGAAATCATCTTTCGAGCCTTAAGGTAGGAAATAAACCTCCCTTTAGGTGCCACTGCATTACCTTTCCACTCAATAACGAGTTCAACTGGGAAATTAAAATGAACAACTTTTGTCCAAAGCAATTTACATTACCAAAACAAGAGGCCAAATAATCCATACCCATAATAATATCAAAATCAAACATTTATAATTCATTTAGGTTAGCTAGAGTATTACAATTGTAGATCATCACATCACAACCAGGTTATACACTCTTAACAATTACGGATTCGCCAACCGGCATAAACACTTCAAAGGACTTAATAACTCATGTTCTTTACCAAACTTGCCAGCAATAAAAGGAGTAACATATGATAAAGTGGAGCCTGGGTCTATCAATGCATACACATCAAAAGAAGAAACATATAGTATACTTGTAACCACATCAGGAGATGACTCTTAAGTCCTATAGACCTGCCAATGACGTATAAATATAGTTCTAATGACCGCCTAAGGTGGTGCGCTAGCCATCATCATGATCAGACCAGAATAAGTGGTCTGATCATGATGATGGCTTTAAACTGAGGTGGTGCGCTAGCTTCTGGGTAGGATGGACACCTAGGAAATTGTGGCCTAGACCAACCCGCTCCTACCTCTTAAGATCTTCAAGATTTTGTGCACAAACCTGAATGCAGGCAATATCCATACCCAGATTCAGAGATGTTATAATACACTCATTAACCAAGTGCGACCCCAAACCATTAACAAACTAGTGTACCCGATACTCATCTCAGCTACCAACGTAGGAGTATACCTCACCAACGAATTAAACTGCAAGTTGTACTTCAGTACACTCATATTATCCTACTCAAAATGCAAGAATCTATCCTGTCTAGCCCCACGGAGCTCAACTGGAAAAAAATGCTATAAGAAGGCCTTAGAGAACTCTCTCCATACGGATGGTAGGGCACGAGGTCCGCTAGACTGCTCCCAAGTCTCATACCATGTCACTGCAATATCCTGCAACCTATAAGAAGCCAATTCTACAAACTCAGTGTATGTGGCATATATTACCCGCAAAGTATGTTGCATTTCATTACGAAAATTCTGCGCATCTGCGTTTGGGTTAGATCCCGTGAATACCGGAGGGTCCAAGTAGATAAAATCTTGAACTCTCGCACTAATTGCTCTATCAAATAGAGTAGTAGTCTGGCATTAGGCCTGAGTAGCCACCAATTGATTCAATAACTGCACGGTGCTCCGCATATCAAGCTCCTGCTCAGGAGCAATCTTGGAGGAACTGGAGGTATATCAACTCCCCTATGCTCCTCTGGAGATGGTAGGGGTGGAGTCTTGGAGGCCTGAGATACGGCTTTATCCTAACGCTCATACCGCCCTGTATTAGTGGATGGTACCTGACTGACACCTTCTCCCCCTCCATATCTAACCTTTCAATTGTCATCTATCGTCTAGTCGTAAGCATCACTGAAAGTACAAACAAGATAAGGATTAGCAGTTGAACACTTAAAACTCAACTCTATCACACAATCTAGACCAAGAAGGAATGTAACAATTCTAAATGTCCTATAGCCTCTTATTAATAAGTGTGGTACATAAAACACCCATAAATAAGACTCTACTAGACATGGCTTGCAGCTCCCTCGGACAAACCTGCTCTGATACCAATTTTTTCACACTCCAATCTTAGGGGGTGGCCGACACCCAGTGCCTGAACGACTCGAGTGTACCACTTGTATATCATGACATGAATTTATAACCATCTAGGCTGACAAGACCTCCGAATGACAACCATAAGGAAAACCTAAGTATACGAACCCAAGATATATACATATGACTAGGCTGACAAGGCTATAACAGAGTACCAACAACTGACATGGGGCCGACAAGGCCAAACAAAACATATATAAAAAAATCTCTAGTCTGTAAGACTCTAAGGGTACTACAACATATCAGTATGTCGGGATAGGGCCCGCCTTACCCAGAAATAGCTATAAGCATAAGTAACATAGCCTACTGACTCTGTACATCAACCTGGAAGAAGTGGAGTGGAATAACCAAAGCTGAAAGCAGATAACCTTGTGTGGAGGTGTGTTTGTCTGTATAGCTGCACCTGCAGGCTTGAAACACAGCGCTCCAGCAAGAAACGTCTGTACAAAGAATGTACTGAATATGTAAGGCAGATAAAACATGTGAATAAGGAATGTAATACAAGAGAAGGGTGCAGAAGTCAACTTGAAACTCAGAAAGGCCATTGATAGCGTACAACTGACATAACCATGATCAAATGCATAATAGTAATCAGGCCACTCTATGGGGCTATATAGTATAATATCAAGCCTCTCTATAAGGGAAACTCATCATAGCGTACCCAGCCATAATAAGACTCGATAATATCATACCTAACTACAGTGGTATGCACATCCCGACTGACTATAGCGTGACTCGGTAGAAAATAGATACATATATATATATATATATATATATATATATATATATAATACATGAAAGACCTAAAAATATCAACATGAATAGAATGGAGTGACCTAAGGTCGTTAACCCCTGCCTAACGTTATAGAAATATGTACAATGATCGTTACAATCCAACAAGAATCTCAAAAGTTACTACATAACAAAGGAGAATCATAGAATGCGGAAAGTACTCCCGAAAAAGGACTGATAAGATTCATATAACGTTCAAAATAGGGATGGATATACTTTGATGTTCAAGATTGATTTTTTCTTAATGAATATTATGTCTTATAACATGTTTACTAGGATCATACCGAAAGAAAGGAGCGTAAGACTTACATACCTTGTTGCTTAGCTTATACGGATTCCACAAGTTCTCGGACGTATTACGATCGATTATCTATATTATACAAATGATTGGTATCAATAACGGATCCAAAACTTACAAAAGAACTTATTTGGACATTTCATCGAACACCTTATATTCATAGAGTTTATATGATCTTCTACATCAAATTTTATATGGATTCCAACACTACAAGCCCCTCAAATTCTCATTCCTTAACTTCACAACCCAATTCTCCTTCCTTTAAATTCCAACACTACATCCATAACCTCATGTAAAACAGCCCAACAACAACCCAATTCTAGCTTCAAGGTTTCTAAGACTTGTTCTAAGAGAATCCGTCAATAATCACTTTCCAAATACTTGTATATGTGTAGAAACAAGAAGATGTAGATAGAACTTACCTTAAACCATAAGAACTACTTCAAATCAGAGGTTACTTTAACCTCAAGAAGCCTCCATAATCTCCACAACAAAGAGAAAGACGATACGATGATGATTACGGGATTCTTTACGTTAGACTTGCATAGTTTGCCTTGGTTTTAGCCTAGGATCATTGGAGAGCCTTAGAAAATGGTTTAGGAGTAATTTAGAGTTGGAATTAGGATGAAAATGAAGTATGGACAAAGAGGGAGGTACTTATACAACAACTTAAAAACATTTCCACCGCCACAAAATATGCTAGCCAAGTACGGACCATACATCATATACGGTCCGTACATTTGGCCGTATAAAATGTACGGTCCGTACATCCTTGGCCATACCTCATTGGACAGAAATTTGAAAAATCTCCCATATTTGATACAGATCCAGAATCCCCTTTTTTATGGTCCTTACATTATTGTACGGTCCGTACCTTGTAGTGTACTTTTGAAAAGTTGTTTAATTTTGTCAAAACGTACTCTCTTTGGTTCGTTTAATTCCTATACTTCCCGACACCTTTATAAAAAAGTTTTAAATCATCATTATCCTTCCGTAAGATCTGATACTTCCTTGGGACATCAAAGTTAATCGACGGCACGACATGTCGTGAAACTACGAGGTGTAACATCATATCCTTAAATTTGATGAAAAACTAATCACAATTAAGCCTTCAATTTTATTTATTATTAAAAACCCTAATCTTATATCAAGAACCATGGATTGAATTGCAAATTCAAGCTTAGGAATAATTTACCCATAGATTAGACAATATAAATCCAAAGGATCAAAGTAAAAATCCTAGCTCTTGCCATACAATTTCATGAAACACTCTCTTAACATTTGGGGACAACCCTAAGTATCCTCCCTATAAATCATGATTTAATCTATAAATAAATGGTAGGAAACATAGTTTAATAAAGAATTTAAGGTTATAATCTTACCCTCAAGGTGAAATAATTGAATCTCTACAAAAATGAGCTTAGAACTTGAATAGGGTGAAAAATTAAGTCTAAATCAAACTTGGGGATTTTAAGGTCTCTGATTTAGAGATTTCCGCTTCTGCGGACCATTCGTCGCAGTAGTGCCCTTGCATCTGCGGGGAAATGGCCACATAAGTGGTCCTTACTTAAGACGTCAAATGGAGCAGGAGTTGGGAAGGACCCACAGATGCGGTCACACACCTGCGCACCAACTCCCCTGAAGTGGCCCTCTCTGTCCCATAAGAATATTGCATCTGCGGACCAACCTCCATAGAAGCAGCTCCGCAGGTGTAGTGATGTTTCAGCAAAGGTGGTTACACTAAAACTAGCAACTAAATTTAAAGAAACTCCAGATCCAACACATGAAACTCATCTAAGACCTTCCGGATATAAACCAAATATGTTACTTAAGTATAAATGATGGTACGGACTTGCTTGCGCACTTAAAATACCAATCCAACATCGTACGACATATTTTCCCCAAATCACCTCTAACATTCTCAAAACTCAAACTTAGCAAATCAAGTACCCAAAACACATCCGAACGCCTTAGGACTTCAACCAAAGCCTCAATGAAGTCATAAATGACATTCCAGACCTAGAAGAATCGAGAAAACTTATAAATGAACACATTTACCCAAAAGTTAACTTTTAGTCAAATCCTTGCCATTTCAAAACTTAAGAAACTTCTAACTTTAGATTTTCCTTCTGAAACCCAACCAATTCACCTCAGGAAGCATGTCAGTCCTCCCTGCCAGTCATAAACATCGATAAGAGGCTATGAGAAGGATAATTTGGCCAAAAAATGATAAGAAACCTTAAACGATCAAATGAGTCATTACATCAGATACTAATTAAACAAATGTTTATCCTCGAACGAAAAAGATACGAAGGGGAAAAGTACCTAAATCAGTTTAAAAAATGAGGGTATTAACTCCACATATCTACCTCGGGCTCCCATGTAGCCTCTTCAACTGGACGGTGCTTCCATTATACCTTTACAGAAGAAATATCTTTGGACCTCAACTTTCTAACATGCTTGTCCAAAATGGCCACAGGCTCTTTCTCAAATGCCAGATTTCGATCAAATGACACCGAGGCCTATTGAATGATATAGGACCCATCATAATGGTATTTCTTTATCATGGAGACATGAAACACCGTATGAACACCTAATAAACCCAGGTGGAAAGGCCAACTCATAAGCCACCTCATCAACTCACCGAAAGAGCACGAGTGGCCCGATATACCTCGGACTAAACTTGCCTTTTTTCCTGAATCTTATCACACCTTTCATAGCTGAGACCTTCAACAGAACTTGATCACCTGCGATGAACTCCATATCATGAACCTTCCAGTTCGCATACTCCTTTTGTCTACTTTGAGCCACAAGGAGCTTTTCCTAAATCTACTTCACATTATACAAGAAGTCTCTCAACAAATCCGTACATCATGGCCTCACCTCAAATGCATCAAACCAACCAATCGGAGAGCAACACATCTTACCCTACAAAGCCTCAAATGGTGACATCCTAATACTCAAGTGGTAACTTTTGTTGTAGGCAAACTCAGATTTTAAAAAAATTCAGATTTTTTTGTGATTTTCCAAATAAGAACCCTAGGATTGAGAATTGTAGAAATAAAAATCTAGCCTAAGCTATGATACCAATTGATACAATATAATTGCAAAAACGAAAACAACCAATAAGAAATTAAAGGCTAAAGAAGTAGACACGAGAGTTGGAATAAAAAGCAACCCAAAGTTTATGAAACTTAGGACCTCAATTGAATTAACCAAATAAAAGCACATAACCTATGAAGTGGACCTCAAGGGAATTGTAAGCAATCCCAAGCAACCCCCTTTTCCTAAACATGGATCAACATAGCTTCACTAAGCACACCTTGGAACTAAGCTCTCAAAACTCTCACAAGGGTATTCAATATAAATATTCAACAATAACTAAGAAATGAAATGGCCTAAGTGCCCTATATATAGTTCTAGGCTAAATTACTACACAAAAAGGCCTAAAAGTGACACCTTTAATCTGCAAAAATAGCCAAAACGACTGAGTTGTCATCATCTGCTCTTGATTTATGAATCGCAGACATGGTCTGTGGCATGATCTGTGACTCGCAGGCCATGCCCTTTAGTTCTTCAGCTTCTGCGATGCCATTGCTCCATCTGTGGTCTGCAGACTCAGCCTGTGGCACCATTTGCAAATTACAGATGGTGTTTTCCTTACCATATGTTGTCCTTTTGCCTTCCCATGCAATAATCCACACTCGGAATCCTCGAGATTAACTAAAGTATGCCCTCGAACATCCATCTTCATGTGCAATACTCGTGAAGCTTGGAGCTTATGGTCTTGACTCCACATAGATAATCTTGAGGCAACTTAGACTACATCATTTATCAACAATAACCCAGATAGAATCAAACTTCTGACGAGAACAATATAACCCTGTAATAAAGTCCATATTGATCACCTCTCATTTCCATATCGGAATTTCTATATTCTGAAGCAAAATGGTTTCTGATGCTCAACCTTAACCTGCTGACAATTTGGACATTGGGCCACGAATTCTACAGTGTTTTTCTTCATATCATTCCACCAGTAAAATTGTTGAATATCATGATACATCTAAGTAGAACCAGGGTGAATAGAATATATGTACTAGTGAATTTCTGCCATAATTCGCCCTCAAAGTCCTTCAATGTCAGGAACACAAAACCGACCTTTATATTTAAGAACTCCATCATCTGACAACTAGAACAACCATTTTTTTGGAAAGGAATTCCTTCTCTCATTCTGACTAACTCTGAATCATCGAACTATCTCCCTTTTATTCTGATACCAAAGATGACTCTGCAAAGATTCCGAACTATAGCACCTCCATCATCTGTGTCAACCAGTCATACATTCAGTTTGCTAATATATATAGATACTTGAAAATTCCCAATTTGTTAGAATCTACATGCTTCAGTCTACCCATAGACTTAGGACTCAGCGCGTCCGCCACCACATTTGCTTTATATGATGGTATGGAATATCAACATCATAGGCCTTAAGTAATTCAAGCCATCTCCTCTGTCTCAAGTTTAGCTCCTTATACTTGAATATATATTGTAAAATCTTATGATCGGTATACATGTCAACATGAACCCCATATAGATAATGATGCCACATCTTCAAGGCAAATATAACAATCGCCAACTCAAGATCATGAGTTGGATAATTCTACTCGTGCTTCCTTAAAACATATGCAATAACCTTACCATGTTGCATTTGAAGAAAACCTAACCCAACTCTAGAGACGTCACAATAAACAGCATAGCCCTCGGTACCTTCTTAAAGTGCCAGGACAGGTGCTGATGTCAACCTACTCTTTTAATTTTTGGAAACTCTTTTCAAAAGCATTTGTCCATTAGAACTAGCTTCCTTATGAGTTATCTTTGTCAATGGAGTAGCAATGGAAGAGAAATTCTCCACAAACCTCTGATAATAAACTTCTAAGCCCAAGAAGCTATGTACCTCTAAAGGAGTTGTGGGCCTTGGTCAATTCTTTCTGGCCTCGATCTTCTGGCTATCAACTTTAATGCCCTCATCTGATACTAATACCCAAGGAAAGCTTCAACCAAATTCATATTTGGAGAATTTAGCATATAACTTACGATCTTGGAGCGTCTGCAATATCGCTCGCAAATGATTTGCATGCTCTGCCTCTAATCAAGAATACACCAGAATGTCATTTTTAAATACAATCACAAAGATATTCAGGAATGACTTGAACACCCGACTCCTCAAGTCCATGAAAGTCAGTGGTGCATTATTAAGACCAAAGGACATGACAAAAAACTCAATGTGACCATATCTAGTCCTGAAATAGGTCTTCGGAATATCTTTCTCCTTAACTCTTACCTGATGGTATTCATACCTAAGATCGATCTTCGAGAAATATTTAGCGCCATACAAAAGATCAAACAAGTCATCGATCCTTGGGAGTGGATATTTATTCTTGATAGTAACTCTATTCAATTGACGGTAATTAATACATATCCTCAATGACCCATCTTTCTTGCGAACAAACAACAATGGCGCGCCCCCGAGTGAAGTACTAGGCTAAATAAAGCTCTTTTCTAGAAGATCCTTCAACTATGCCTTCAACACTTTCAGCTCAGTCAGGGCCATTCAGTACGACAAAAAGATATAGGTTAGGTATTTGGAAGTACATCAATAGAAAAGTCAATCTCCCTTTCAGGAGGAATTCCCATAAGTTTATCAGGGAATACATCGAGAAATTCATTAACGACATGAATGGACTGAAGAGTTGGAGATTCTTCTTCTATAATTTGCACCCATACTAAATGATATATATACCCCTTTGAAATCATCTTTCGAGCCTTAAGGTAGGAAATAAACCTCCCTTTAGGTGCCACTGCATTACCTTTCCACTCAATAACGAGTTCAACTGGGAAATTAAAATGAACAACTTTTGTCCAGCAATTTACATTACCAAAACAAGAGGCCAGCGAATCCATACCCATAATAATATCAAAATCAAACATTTATAATTCATTTAGGTTAGCTAGAGTATTACAATTGTAGATCATCACATCACAACCAGGTTATACACTCTTAACAATTACGGATTCGCCAACCGGCATAAACACTTCAAAGGACTTAATAACTCAGGTTCTTTACCAAACTTGCCAGCAATAAAAGGAGTAACATATGATAAAGTGGAGCCTGGGTCTATCAATGCATACACATCAAAAGAAGAAACATATAGTATACTTGTAACCACATCAGGAGATGACTCTTAAGTCCTATAGACCTGCCAATGACGTATAAATATAGTTCTAATGACCGCCTAAGGTGGTGCGCTAGCCATCATCATGATCAGAATAAGTGGTCTGATCATGATGATGGCTTTAAACTGAGGTGGTGCGCTAGCTTCTGGGTAGGATGGACACCTAGGAAATTGTGGCCTAGACCAACCCGCTCCTACCTCTTAAGATCTTCAAGATTTTGTGCACAAACCTGAATGCAGGCAATATCCATACCCAGATTCAGAGATGTTATAATACACTCATTAACCAAGTGCGACCCCAAACCATTAACAAACTAGTGTACCCGATACTCATCTCAGCTACCAACGTAGGAGTATACCTCACCAACGAATTAAACTGCAAGTTGTACTTCAGTACACTCATATTATCCTACTCAAAATGCAAGAATCTATCCTGTCTAGCCCCACGGAGCTCAACTGGAAAAAAATGCTATAAGAAGGCCTTAGAGAACTCTCTCCATACGGATGGTAGGGCACGAGGTCCGCTAGATCGCTCCCAAGTCTCATACCATGTCACCGCAATATCCCGCAACCTATAAGAAGCCAATTCTACAAACTCGGTGTATGTGGCATATATTACCCGCAAAGTATGTTGCATTTCATTACGAAAATTCTGCGCATCTGCGTTTGGGTTAGATCCCGTGAATACCGGAGGGTCCAAGTAGATAAAATCTTGAACTCTCGCACTAATTGCTCTATCAAATAGAGTAGTAGTCTGGCATTAGGCCTGAGTAGCCACCAATTGATTCAATAACTGCACGGTGCTCCGCATATCAAGCTCCTGCTCAGGAGCAATCTTGGAGGAACTGGAGGTATATCAACTCCCCTATGCTCCTCTGGAGATGGTAGGGGTGGAGTCTTGGAGGCCTGAGATACGGCTTTATCCTAACGCTCATACCGCCCTGTATTAGTGGATGGTACCTGACTGACACCTTCTCCCCCTCCATATCTAACCTTTCAATTGTCATCTATCGTCTAGTCGTAAGCATCACTGAAAGTACAAACAAGATAAGGATTAGCAGTTGAACACTTAAAACTCAACTCTATCACACAATCTAGACCAAGAAGGAATGTAACAATTCTAAATGTCCTATAGCCTCTTATTAATAAGTGTGGTACATAAAACACCCATAAATAAGACTCTACTAGACATGGCTTGCAGCTCCCTCGGACAAACCTGCTCTGATACCAATTTTTTCACACTCCAATCTTAGGGGGTGGCCGACACCCAGTGCCTGAACGACTCGAGTGTACCACTTGTATATCATGACATGAATTTATAACCATCTAGGCTGACAAGACCTCCGAATGACAACCATAAGGAAAACCTAAGTATACGAACCCAAGATATATACATATGACTAGGCTGACAAGGCTATAACAGAGTACCAACAACTGACATGGGGCCGACAAGGCCAAACAAAACATATATAAAAAAATCTCTAGTCTGTAAGACTCTAAGGGTACTACAACATATCAGTATGTCGGGATAGGGCCCGCCTTACCCAGAAATAGCTATAAGCATAAGTAACATAGCCTACGACTCGTACATCAACTTTGGAAGAAGTGGAGTGGAATAACCAAAGCCGAAAGCGAGATAACCTTGTGTGGAGGTGTGTTTGTCGTATAGCCGCACTGCGTTTGAAACACGACGCTCCAAAGAAGAAACGTCTCGTACAAAGAATGTACTTAATATGTAAGGCGTATAAAACATGTGAATAAGGAATGTAATACAAGAGAAGGGTGCGAAGTCAACTTGAAACTCAGAAAGGCCATTGATAGCGTACAACTGACATAACCATGATCAAATGCATAATAGTAATCGAGCCACTCTATGGGGCTATATAGTATAATATCAAGCCTCTCTATAAGGGAAACTCATCATAGCGTACCCAGCCATAATAAGACTCGATAATATCATACCTAACTACAGTGGTATGCACATCCCGACTGACTATAGCGTGACTCGGTAGAAAATAGATACATATATATATATATATATATATATATATATATATATATAAAATACATGAAAGACCTAAAAATATCAACATGAATAGAATGGAGTGACCTAAGGTCGTTAACCCCTGCCTAACGTTATAGAAATATGTACAATGATCGTTACAATCCAACAAGAATCTCAAAAGTTACTACATAACAAAGGAGAATCATAGAATGCGGAAAGTACTCCCGAAAAAGGACTGATAAGATTCATATAACGTTCAAAATAGGGATGGATATACTTTGATGTTCAAGATTGATTTTTTCTTAATGAATATTATGTCTTATAACATGTTTACTAGGATCATACCGAAAGAAAGGAGCGTAAGACTTACATACCTTGTTGCTTAGCTTATACGGATTCCACAAGTTCTCGGACGTATTACGATCGATTATCTATATTATACAAATGATTGGTATCAATAACGGATCCAAAACTTACAAAAGAACTTATTTGGACATTTCATCGAACACCTTATATTCATAGAGTTTATATGATCTTCTACATCAAATTTTATATGGATTCCAACACTACAAGCCCCTCAAATTCTCATTCCTTAACTTCACAACCCAATTCTCCTTCCTTTAAATTCCAACACTACATCCATAACCTCATGTAAAACAGCCCAACAACAACCCAATTCTAGCTTCAAGGTTTCTAAGACTTGTTCTAAGAGAATCCGTCAATAATCACTTTCCAAATACTTGTATATGTGTAGAAACAAGAAGATGTAGATAGAACTTACCTTAAACCATAAGAACTACTTCAAATCAGAGGTTACTTTAACCTCAAGAAGCCTCCATAATCTCCACAACAAAGAGAAAGACGATACGATGATGATTACGGGATTCTTTACGTTAGACTTGCATAGTTTGCCTTGGTTTTAGCCTAGGATCATTGGAGAGCCTTAGAAAATGGTTTAGGAGTAATTTAGAGTTGGAATTAGGATGAAAATGAAGTATGGACAAAGAGGGAGGTACTTATACAACAACTTAAAAACATTTCCACCGCCACAAAATATGCTAGCCAAGTACGGACCATACATCATATACGGTCTGTACATTTGGCCGTATAAAATGTACGGTCTGTACATCCTTGGCCATACCTCATTGGACAGAAATTTGAAAAATCTCCCATATTTGATACAGTCCAGAATCCCCTTTTTTATGGTCCTTACATTATTGTACGGTCTGTACCTTGTAGTGTACTTTTGAAAAGTTGTTTAATTTTGTCAAAACGTACTCTCTTTGGTTCGTTTAATTCCTATACTTCCCGACACCTTTATAAAAAAGTTTTAAATCATCATTATCCTTCCGTAAGATCTGATACTTCCTTGGGACATCAAAGTTAATCGACGGCACGACATGTCAGGAAACTACGAGGTGTAACATCATATCCTTAAATTTGATGAAAAACTAATCACAATTAAGCCTTCAATTTTATTTATTATTAAAAACCCTAATCTTATATCAAGAACCATGGATTGAATTGCAAATTCAAGCTTAGGAATAATTTACCCATAGATTAGACAATATAAATCCAAAGGATCAAAGTAAAAATCCTAGCTCTTGCCATACAATTTCATGAAACACTCTCTTAACATTTGGGGACAACCCTAAGTATCCTCCCTATAAATCATGATTTAATCTATAAATAAATGGTAGGAAACATAGTTTAATAAAGAATTTAAGGTTATAATCTTACCCTCAAGGTGAAATAATTGAATCTCTACAAAAATGAGCTTAGAACTTGAATAGGGTGAAAAATTAAGTCTAAATCAAACTTGGGGATTTTAAGGTCTCGATTTAGAGATTTCCGCTTCACGGACCATTCGTCGCGAGAAGTGCCCTTGCATCTGCGGGGAAATGGCCACATAAGTGGTCCTTACTTAAGACGTCAAATGGAGCAGGAGTTGGGAAGGACCCACGGATGCGGTCACACACCGCGCACCAACTCCCCGAAGTGGCCCTCTCTCGTCCCATAAGAATATTGCATCTCGCGGACCAACCTCCATAGAAGCGGCTCCGCAGTGTAGTGATGTTTCAGCAAAGGTGGTTACACTAAAACTAGCAACTAAATTTAAAGAAACTCCAGATCCAACACATGAAACTCATCTAAGACCTTCCGGATATAAACCAAATATGTTACTTAAGTATAAATGATGGTACGGACTTGCTTGCGCACTTAAAATACCAATCCAACATCGTACGACATATTTTCCCCAAATCACCTCTAACATTCTCAAAACTCAAACTTAGCAAATCAAGTACCCAAAACACATCCGAACGCCTTAGGACTTCAACCAAAGCCTCAATGAAGTCATAAATGACATTCCGAGACCTAGAAGAATCGAGAAAACTTATAAATGAACACATTTACCCAAAAGTTAACTTTTAGTCAAATCCTTGCCATTTCAAAACTTAAGAAACTTCTAACTTTAGATTTTCCTTCGAAACCCAACCAATTCACCTCGGAAGCATGTCGGTCCTCCCCCGCCACCATAAACATCGATAAGAGGCTATGAGAAGGATAATTTGGCCAAAAAATGATAAGAAACCTTAAACGATCAAATGAGTCATTACATCAGATACTAATTAAACAAATGTTTATCCTCGAACGAAAAAGATACGAAGGGGAAAAGTACCTAAATCAGTTTAAAAAATGAGGGTATTAACTCCACATATCTACCTCGGGCTCCCATGTAGCCTCTTCAACTGGACGGTGCTTCCATTATACCTTTACAGAAGAAATATCTTTGGACCTCAACTTTCTAACATGCTTGTCCAAAATGGCCACAGGCTCTTTCTCAAATGCCAGATTTCGATCAAATGACACCGAGGCCTATTGAATGATATAGGACCCATCATAATGGTATTTCTTTATCATGGAGACATGAAACACCGTATGAACACCTAATAAACCCAGTGGAAAGGCCAACTCATAAGCCACCTCATCAACTCACTGAAAGAGCACGAGTGGCCCGATATACCTCGGACTAAACTTGCCTTTTTTCCTGAATCTTATCACACCTTTCATAGCTGAGACCTTCAACAGAACTTGATCACCTGCGATGAACTCCATATCATGAACCTTCCAGTTCGCATACTCCTTTTGTCTACTTTGAGCCACAAGGAGCTTTTCCTAAATCTACTTCACATTATACAAGAAGTCTCTCAACAAATCCGTACATCATGGCCTCACCTCAAATGCATCAAACCAACCAATCGGAGAGCAACACATCTTACCCTACAAAGCCTCAAATGGTGACATCCTAATACTCAAGTGGTAACTTTTGTTGTAGGCAAACTCTGCCAAGGGCAAAAATGGATCCCAATGACCACCGAAGTCAATCAGACATGCCCACAACATGTCCTCCAGCACCTAAATAGTCTCCTCAGATTGACCATCCGTCTGCGGGTGAAATATTGTACTGAGATCCAACTGAGTCCCAACTCCTTCTGCAAAGTCCTCTAGAAATGAGAAGTTAACTGAGTGTGCTAGCTTGTCCATTCAAGGTTGCCATAAAATTACCGATCTTGGTACTGCACAAGTTACTTCCTCATCAATTCTTCAATTGTAAAGTACTTTTGGCACTTGCCATAAACTAAGTCAAATCTTCTATAGTCTTCCTTTCTCAATCGTAGTTATCACTTTCACACCCTATCATAATGATATAAATTAATGACACCATAACACGTACGTGATTCAAGTAGTCGGGCTGCTTCAAATTCAAGTATTATAAACCTTAATCCTCTAAATTGATAGTAAGATGCATTTATCTTAATTCTTCGGTAACCATATCCCATTTAAAATCACTTTTATCATTATCAATTGAAAATCACTTAAACGCACCCATGGGGTGGATCCGAATATCATAAATGTTGCAGAATATCTAAGTCAATCATGAAGGTATTACTAAACCACAATCTTAAGCATCTGAAGCTTTACTTGCCTTACTCGAACCATAAAATTGGACATTCCTTTGAGCCAAATGCATCACTTATACAATAGCTACATTTCTTCTCTAATTTAGGTGCAACAGCTAATAACTCTTTAATAAATTAAATCTTCATACTTGTCCATCACTAGAGTCATTTCTATTAGTTGGTCACTCTTTCCAGTAGAATTCCATGACACAGTCAAACTTACCAATCAGTTCATGCTCCTTTAGCATTCACTTCATAAACATAGTAGCCTCGCAAAACTCAATAAGCTCATGGTCCAAAATGACTCCTTCTTATCACCATACCCCCGAGATATCAAGAGAACCTGCAAACACCCCTTTACTAAAATACTACACTCGACTATTCCCACAAGATTCAATCATTAATTTTTTTTCAGATAAGCACATCTAGTACTTGTGCTTGTCCTATAACTGAGAATGACCCATTTGAATTCCTTTCTTTACATCTTTATTCTATCAAGTAGATGAAAAACCTTCACACACTTCCCAATACAAAGTCCTACTCCCTCATACTTTATCAGAAAAGGTCATCTTTCATGTTTGTATGCCTTCGAAACTTCTCTTGGCCTCATTACTTATTCAACTTACCTGATCAACTAATTTATCCCAGTTTTCCTTCATCTTCAGAATATTAGTACATGTCCCATCTCATTACACCTTAAGAAATCCTTATGTTATGCACAAGTCTCTCAAGCATAGTCTTTAAAGCCACAACACTTATCACATTTTCATTCTGCTAGTCGTACCTCTTAAAATCACTCACTCACTTTCATTATCCTTATGTCATAGATACACTTGCCCAACTTCCGAGCGACTAACTGTAGAAGACATGTTGGTCATTTCAGTCTTTCGTACCATTACCCTCATTTCCTAGAGGATATCACCAAACCAAAAGGTCTGAAACACAACCTCGCTCAACTAAGTCTTTACAACATCACTATAATCCCAACCTGTACACGTGTCCTTAATACGACAACACATCTCTTACCTTACCAAGAAACATTGCATCCAGCCGCTCATCGTACGAACTCGACAACATGTACTCACCATCAGTGAGAGAGTGAACCAAAAAGGTTTAGAACTTGAACTAAATCATATACGCACGATAAGTAATGAAAGAATAATTTTTTGCTAGATGTCCTATAGCCTCTCGAAGATAAGTACGGAGCTCATCGTACCGATCTGTAAGACTCTACTAGACATTGTTCTTGTACTTGTGAGACTGGGGAACCTAAAGCTTTGATACTAATTTGTCACAATCCAATTTAATAAGATGTGATGGCACTAACTCCCACGAGTCAGTAAGCCAACCACAACCCAACTATCCAAATTATAAAGGAAATCAATTGCGAAATAATACAATAAAACACTTTTTAGGACTTAATGAAATCTTAATATAGAAAAATATGAAGAGTACAATAATTTCCCAAAACCTGGTATCAGTAGTATAAGAAGTAACTAAAAATATAAGTTTGGAATATATCCCTAAATACATAGCTGTCTGGAAATGAAAAGACAGAAATAAGGAATAAGGAAGAAGAATATGGTGCACGGATCTGCCATGTAGCTCACCCTGAATCCTTTGAATAGCTCCTCAGCAGGCTGGATAGTCGTGAAGCCCACTAGAATAAGGACTAAATCTTGCACACAAAAAGGTGTAGCAAGTTCAGTGTGAGTATGAGAAATAACGTGTACTCAGCATCATCATCGACCAATCCTATCGTAAATGGAGATGAGGTATGGCCTTTCGAATACTACTATCACATTAACCGTTATTAGTTCACTATAATAACTACAACCACAATCATACTTAATCTATGATTCCAAGCCTAGGTTATAACATCTAGTTCCAAAATCATACTTACCGGTACACACACATTTGAACATTAATGGATTGTGACTCACGGGGGACTCGCGAGGTCCATATACCACTCAGGTTCACACAGTACTAACCACACATCAGGCTCATATAGTACCTATTTATAAACACACAGTAGGCTCACACAGTACCTGTTTATAATCATAGAACTCATTATACTCGTTTCTTGCTACACAGGCTCGTATACTTATTTCTAGCCACACGGTATGAAGCATGAATATAACATGCACAACAAGAAGAAGCAATGATATGCAATAAAGAGTCTAACTTTAGTCAATTATACCATAAAACTCGATACGATTTCTCTTTTCAATTGTTGAAGTCCTAAATCGAAATAGCTAAGTACAAACACCAAACTCTTTTAAAATTTACCATAATAGGATTACGCCTAAATTCAAGCACCACCCTACGCAAAGTAATCTTTTCACACCCTATTCCATGTGGGATTTGACCCCAACATTATTAGGTTACTATATTTGACATCGATTGCCTTACGCCATTATTTAGGTTAATTTGAGTGTATCAATGACATGATTTAAAATCATGAAGGTTTTATATAAACCGTTGATGTAATTTTTTTATGCCCCTCTTGTTAAATTCATTCATTGTTTTATTACACATATACACAGGAAGCATGTTGAGTCAAATGGTCATTGGATGGGTAGTCTCATTATATTGCATCATCTTTGGATGCTCGAATTTTTTGGACAGTGTAGTGATGGCTATTGGTGCTTTGAAGGTGTTGTGACCCAAAATAAAAAGTTTTATAGCTCTTGAGCCTGCCAAGTGTGACAAGGATGATTATAGACGAGCACAATATCATTTGATTATGATAATAAATTTACAAAGTGGATTATAAGCGATTCATGGTCTACGGAGAGTCTTAGGTCTAAAATAAGTTGAAAACTACGCAGTAACTGAAGTTTCATACAGGCTAAAACAATGGCTAATATTTCCCTTAGTAAGAACAATCCAGATGCGACATCCGAGGATAAATGTCCATTAAGCGGGAAAATGTGATTCCCCTTATATTCTTAACTTTTGCATGGACTACTAATGCCACACAATGAAGGTATATTCTAAAAATATGAATATAGGTGTTTTGAAGTATATTTGAGCAGGTTGAGAATAAATTGGATAATTTTATGAAAAATAGCAACTAGCGTGGCAGTTGACAAAAGTTGGGTAGTGCAGCACTTCAGTAACATTTACTAGTCTTTTGTAAAAAGTTTAGTTTATATTAACAAACATGATGTACTCTTTCATAGAATTGTGTTCCCTGACTCATGAGGGCACACTTTGAATCCCAAACTTTCTGTCTAAGGCAAATACTGGAAGTCCAAGACGGTGGCTTGAAAAAATCAGGTCCTTACTGCTTGTGTCTTAAGTTTTGAAAAATTTATCTGTGTTAAGAACTTATGCCGAGATATTATAGAAAAATATATGAAAAATTATATTTGTCTATTTCCTGAGTCATTCATACAATATATTATGAGATATTTACAGGATCTTTACATAGTAATAGAGTGGGGAAAGAATTTCGTGTGATTGGAGATACTTTTGAAAGGACATGGTTTGAAGAATCTTTTCCGATTAAAGACTTAGATTTGATTTCGATTTACTTACTTGATAGGATCTCCAAACTATATGGTGTCTCTAGCATATATTTAACCATTATATGTCTCATATTATGATACTTTTATCGTTGTTTGAATATTAATTATCATGATTTTGTGATTAATATATTTTTACTTTATAGGAATAATGTGTTGCAAAAATGAAGAATTTCGAACAAAAAATTAGACAAAAAAGCATGAGGTTATATAATTGGAAAAAGAATAAAAATGGTTTGTGATTATTAGGATCGGGCTACAACATATGCACTCAAGGAACCAGGGTCTTTGAGAAACTATGCAAGAAGGTAAATTGTGGAATATGTAAATCAAAATAAGAACTTTTTCATAGAAAATGTCTTGCTCAAGAGAGGAAAAATCACGACCTATATCTTATAGGACATTCTCAAACTTCACTAAACTCAAGCAGTTTAAGGTTATAACGGCCTATGGAACTATTTCTCACAGTCCTGCCTCTACCCTCTTAATCTTTATACTTCAATGACTCTACTCAGTCAAGAAAGTCCCTAAAACTTAATATAAGCACCTATTACAAAATACTAACAAAGTTAAATAGATGGAATTACAATTCGAACCTAACTAATATATACAAAGAACTTGACAATAAATTTTGATAAGCTCAGGTTGTTTATAGTTAGTTCTTTGAGAGATTAGGTGTTGACTATGCTCACTCTTACCTCACTGGAATTGTAACGTTCATTGTGGTTACGCTTCAAAACTTATTCATGTTGAGTTTATATAGAAGTAGTTGTCGTATGTCTTGTTACATCCAACCAAGTATTTATTTCATAATTATATCCACAAATTAATCATTGCTTGACTTGGGTCTCTTCATTTATTGTATGCGCGTAGGCTTCTCCTTTTCATACTACAATGCAAATTGCATGTTGTGCTTATGGTAATATTTTTATAATTTGAAATCAAACCTTTTATCAATAGCAATGAGTCAATATTCCAGTTTCTACCTGTTGACATGAAATTACTCTTTGATAGTCTCCCGTGTTACATGATAATGATCAGTTCCTTTGAGCAGTTCTTTTGATGATATGACTACTTTACTGAATTCTTTGGAGATTTTTTAGATTTCTAGATCTTCAATTCCTTCCTTGTATCTCCCTTGAACTTGATTTTCTTCTAAATACATTGTTTGTCAAATTATCAAAACATCATTTTAAGCTCATGACTATAATGACCCGTTAGGTCGTTTTGGCTATTTTGATCATTTTCCCATAAATGTCCTTTCCCTATCTTTATTTAGATATTTTGATATGCATGGATAGGTGGCATGATTCTCGAGGTAATAAGATGAAAATAACATAAGAAAATCTAAGATTAAATATTTTGACTAGGAGTTAACTTTTGGGAAGACGCGCTCAGAATTGAATTCTGATGGTTCCATTAGCTCCGGAACATGATTTTTGACTTAGTAGAAAGGTTAGAACGAGTTCCGAGTGATTCGAGTGCGGTTCGGGTAAGTTTGTGGAATTTAGGAGGTTCTTAAGTTAAGGAACGAGTGTTGACTAAAGTCAACATCAAGGGCATTTGAGTATATTTCGAAGTTTCATCATGTTACACCCTTTAGTTTGGTACGCGAATGAGAGCATAGTTAGATGACGTAAGCCGGAAAGGTTATGATCCCCAGGTTAATGAAGGTTTTTATCTAGTTTTAAGAGAGTACTAAAAGATTTCAAGGTCAAACGAATCAAAGAAATTCATTTCGTCAAAAATCAGGGAAAGGCAGGCAAAATTTCGGAAAGGATTTTTGTCCCAACTTGGCAAGGGAATATCTCCCCGTATATAAGAATTTATGGAGTGCCTAACTATCTAAGTTCACATTCAGCGATTCGCAGACCCCGCCACGGACTATGTCGGTGGAAACTTATCCTAAACCCTATATAAACCCCTAAGTCGAAGTTCATTTCATTTCTTGACATTTTCAGACCTTATTAGCTACCAAACACTCTCTATAAGCTCTCTTATGATCCAAGGTTAAATTTAAGAACAAATCAAGTGAATCCAATGTAAGGAAGCCTGTGCTTATTTTTAGATGTTCTCCTCTTCGTTGTGTTGGACTTAGAAGACTTCTTGGGAGTGAAGTAATCTCAAAAATTAAAGTGAATTCTTGTTATTGGAGCTAAGTTTCATCTCCTTCTTCTTGTTTTTGAGTTTATAAAAGTATTATGAGGATGATTGTTGAGAAGTCATGTAGCACAAGTTCTTGGATTTTGAATCTTATTGTTGAGTGTTGTTGGGCTGTTTTGTATGAATTGTGAATATGGTATGGAGTTGCTAGAGTGTAAATAGTGTTATGGATATTATGGAGGACGAGTGGAAGGATTGAGTTGTGTGGATATGCATTAATCTCCATGTAGAAGATGATGTAAACTCTATGCACGCTAAGTGTTCGATGAAATGTTTGAATCAGTTTTCGTATGACATATGAATCTGTTGTTGATATGAATCATGTGTATATTGTAGATAGAGATGGCAATGTATCTTGGACCCGGTGGATCCATATCCGTTTTATAGGATATGGATCTTCAAAATTTGGACCCGACGGATCCGGATCGGACCCGGATCTGTTTCTGACGGATCGGATCTGGATCTGGATCTTGTATTTGAGATCCGTATCCGGTCTAGATCCGATCCGTGGATCCATTTTTTATTAAATATATTCATAACCTAGAATGTAATTTTATAAGTATTTTCTTAAATTTTTTTCATAATTTATGTATTGGGTAAAGGGTTGAACCAGGATAAGGCACAAGTCACACAGCCATGTAATTTGTCTTTGAAGTTTCATTTCTTTTATCTATATGCTCTCTGCAGTTTTCCATATTTTCATTTCTATAAAAAGAAAAAATTACCACTCTTCTTTAAATTTTCCTTTCTTGAATCTGCTAGCCGTAAGCTTTAAGTATCTTTCTCTCATTTGTTTGATCAGAAAAATAAAAACTGGGACTTTTGATATATGAATGACATTGTTTTATGTTGTTTAATGAAGTCAATCAGTAGAACTACAAGTGAAGCATCACTAAAGCCTCCAAAAATTAGCTCAAAGTTGCAACATGTTCAACATCACTAATGAAGTCAATCGTCTTTATTTTCTTGTGATGCTAAAACTTTGTTCAGTATTTTGGAAAAATGGTGTCATGTTTGTGTAGGTTGATTGAATGAACTGAATCATTTTTTCAATCAGATTGAGTTTCATTTTTTCATAAAAGTTTCAACATATGGGAATATTATTCAAGCTAAAAAATTTTACATATAGATCCAGATCCGATCCGTGGACCCGGTAGATCCGATGGATCCGGATTTAGATATGATTTTTATGGATCCGATGGATCTGGATCCAGATATGAAAAATGGATCTGGATCTAGTCCTACTAGATCCAGATCCGATCCATTGTCATCCCTAATTGTAGATACTTGTTCGTGGAGCGCACGAGAAATCATGGAATCCATATAGCTAAGGCGACAAGGTATGTTAAGGCTCATTCCTTCTTTGGCATGATTTTTGGTTAAAGAACAAAATGAAATGAAATATTTTTCAAACGATTCTAGTCTTGTTATATTGAGTTGATATATCTTCTTTTTCATTGAGTACATGACTCTTGTTCATTCCTGGTCGAGAATACTTTCCGCATTTTATAATGTCTCATCTTTGTTGACATCCTATGGTTGCCTTGTTGGTCTCATGAACACTAGAAATGTTATGTCTTGACTTGTTAGTTCATATGAAAGAATGAACTGGTTATGGTCCTTACTCTATTGAACAAACATTGTTGATTCTTATGAAAGAGTAGAGGTGAAATGACATGTTTTCTTCATAATATTAGTCGGAAGTGTAATGACTATGTTCTTAATGGATTAGGAAGCTCTTACTTAAGACCTCGTATGAGGTGCATAGTCATGTTAAAAGAAATCCCTTTGCTTTATGATGAAGTAATGTTGTTGATGATAGTCCTCAAATGTAAAACAAGAGTTTAACGATCTTACATCATTTCGGTAGGTTAATAGAAGTCTCTTATAACTCTTCATGTATGTGTGTATGTATGTATGTATGTATGTATGTATGTATGTAGTACCTATATGGGCATGGATATGATGTTATGGCTTACCACTAAGCTACGACCAGTTGGCCAGACAAGCATTACCACCGAGCTATGGTCGGTTGGGCAGACACGTATTTATCATCGACCTACGGCCAGTCAGGCAGTTATGTTATATTCATTTACCATTGGTTGGGCAGTTATATATAGTCATTTACTACCGGTTGGGCAAACATGTATTGTCCACCAGGCTATGGCTGGTCAGGCAGTTACCACCGATTGGGCAATTATGTATCGTTATTTACCACCAGTTGGGCAGTCCAGCAGTTAGAATTACGACATTTCTATAGCGATGTAAAATAAGGTTAAAAATTAAAATGACCATTATGTATGTTGTGGCCCTCAGTGGCAATTCAGGGGTTTAGGTTGATTCGTATCTCTCTCTCTCATTTATGATTACTTATTATTGTGTTTGATTTTCACCTTCCATATTCAGTACATTATTCATATTGATGTCCTTTTGTCTGGGGATGCTGTGTTTCATGTCGTGCAGGTTCAGGTAGGCGAGGAGAGCATCCTCCACCATAGATCACCTTCAGATATAAGCTTTTATTTGTGAGATCCACTTCCTCCTAGAGTATTGTCGAGTTAGGGTCATGTTTATGTTCATGTCCTTTTGAGAACTTTAGGTATGTCGGAGGCCTTGTCCCGACTTAAATATCATGTCGACATTTCTTCTTATAGGCTTTGTAAACATGTCATGTGTTATACAGTTTGTTCAGTACGGCCTTGTAGGCCTAGATGTTGGTTAGAGATCATGTTGGCCTTATCGGCCTTTGTATGTATATATGCATAGGCTGGGTTATTCTGTTTGTAGGTTATTATGTCGGGTTGTTTTATAATCTATCATTCTGGGGCCTTGTCGGTCTAGATGGTTATACGTTCGCGTGATGATATTTAGGTGGTACGCTCGGGCCGTCCAGGCGTCGAGTGCCGGCCATATTCCCAAAGGTTGGGGTGTGAACAAACTTGGTATTATTAGAGAAGGTCGTGTCCTATGGAGTATACAAAGCCGTATCTAGTAGAGTCTTACTTATGGATGTGTTGTGCACCACATTTATAAATAGGAGGCTATGGGGCATCTAGGAATGGTTACCCTTCTTTCTGATCCAGATTGTGATGTATAAAGCTGAGTCATAAGGATTCATTGTCGAACTCCGATTCGATAAATATTTTAAAAAGATGTTTGCAATCCAAAAGATTACTATTATCCATAGAGCCAATGCAGCAGTAGGTAAGAACATTAGTAGAGGGAATTTCGGATGATGTTAGGTCTTGAGAATATCATATGGTAGAAGTATAAGTTCTAACAGATGAAAGGAGTAAGGTGAAAAGGGTACGAGGCATCCAGTTAGTGAAGGACCAACATGTAGTAGTAGATCTCAGAGGAGACAAAAATATGACCGGAATAGCTGGTTTGAAGTAAGTTAGGGATTGAGGGCACATGAAGTACATGATCAGGAGAACGATGGACAGATGATGACTTTTAGTATAAGATTTCATGCCGGGGGATAGAGGGGGCTCGATTTATAGTTATTAAGTAGGATTAGAATGGATTGCCTAGGCTTGAATCAAAAGGATCGAGCATCGAAGTGGAAGTAATAGTCGTACATTGGTGAAGTCCAAAGATAAATGACCCTTGTATGAGAACAATCACAATCATGAGGTAGCTATATGTGTAGACCCTAACATTTGAGGATGAATATTTTTAAGGGGGAATGTTACACCAAGTAGTTTAGTACGCAATTGAGAGCATAGTTAGATGATGTAAGCCAGAAAGTTCATGATACCCTTATAAGATTAATGAAGGTTGTTATCAAGTGTTAAAAGAGTACCAAAAGCTTTCGAGGTCAAAAGAATCAAATAAATTAACTTCGTCAAAATTTGAGGAAAGGAAAGAAGAATTCCGGAAAGGATTTTTGGCCCAACTTGGCAGGGACATATCTCCCCTTATATAAGAAGTTATGGAGTGCATTACCTATTACACCCCATAGTTTTGGATGTCATTTTTATCGTGGGTTAACTAATGTAAGCTTAGTAAGATTGAGATCCCATCACAAGGTTAACAAGGATTTTGGATGAGTGTTAAGTATGTTTCGTAAGAGTTGGGGCTAAATGAATCAAAGAAGGTAAGTTCGTTGAAATCTGGGAAAAAATCGGGTTGAATTTCAGACCTGATTTTTTACCCAACTTGTCGGGAGTATATCTCCTAGTATATAAGGAATTACGGAGTCCATAACCTATCTAAATGCAAGTTTAGAGAGTCTAATTTCCAATGCAATTTACAGTTCGTAAATCTGAGCAATAAGGAAGATTTGACGGACCGTCAAAACGTTGACGACAGATTTGACGGCTCCGTCAAATGAACCGTCTTTTTACGGTGGTGCAGATATGGTTTTGACGGTCCGTCAAATGAACGGTCTTTTTACGGTGGTGCAGATATGGTTATGGGTTTAAATTGGGTCTTCAACTTAGAACCCTCATTTTTGCCCCAAAACAGTCCCAAATCTTCTCCTAAGCTCTCTCCATCATTTCCTATCATCTGAATACGAAATCAAAGCTAAAATCCGCAAGAATTACGTGAGAAACCCCGTGATTATAGTAAGAATTATCGCCTCCTTGAAGAGTTGATTTGAGAAAATATTAGAAGCAAGCTAGCCTAATGTTTTGAGAAAAATTATGGTGTATTGAGGTATGTATTATCTTCCTCTACTTATGTTTATGACTAATTGTTGGTTTGGAATAAGTTGTGAAAATATTTTCAGAATCAAAACATCACAACCTCATGAAATCTTTGTAATATGAATTATTGGGCTATTTTACTAAGTATCATTTGGATGATTGAATTGATTGTGTATGTTATGGATTAAGTAAAGTACGGTTTGAAGGATTGTGAGACATATTCACATAAAATTTTCCGTATCAGAGAACCATAAGGAATCATATATGCTAAAATTATCGAAGAACACCTCAATTATTTTCTTTGGAAATTGTATTTTTGATTGAATCATGGGATTGAATTTCATAAGCATCCCTTGTAAAGAAGTCTAAGAACCTAAGATGTTCAAGGCTATCGATAAGATACCTAAGCGATGTTTCCTATGGAATTTGGGTTCGATATTAATATTAACTCCTTGAATGATATAGATGATCATTCGTAAGAGGAGTGAGGACTTGTAAAATTATTGTAACGACAAGAACCAGGTATGTAAGGCTACCCCTTTCTTTCAAAAGCATAAAATCCAAAAAGTTATCATTTCTGAAAAGAAACGTCAAAAGCTTTGTTCTATTGTATATTGAAATCTCTTGTCGAGAAGTATTCATTGATTATTCTTATTCTCATAATCATTGTTGTTGGTTATTGGTTTATCTTGTCATAAGTTTTTGAAAAGAAGTATTCCAAAGAGTTAATCATCGAGTCGTGTCAAGGCAAAGTCAAATATTTCATGAGTTTCAAAAGAGGCCAAAGAGACATTGTTATCACAGTCTGTTGTCCATACCACTGATGTCCATTAGTGTTGATATATTTTATTTCATTGGCATTTGATATCATGCATACAATCATGATCATACATTTGGATCGATTTGCGCATTCTGAAACATATATATGAGTTGCGCATTCTGAAACATATATATATATATATATATATATCAGGTTGCGCGCCACAACAGGTACATAGACTCCGTAGGTCCCCCATGGGTCATGACTACCAAGGCGTAGAGGTATTCTGTCGGAACGGGTGTGTACATTGCATTGCATATCCAAAGATACACCTTATACTTAAGGGTAGTGACATATTATACACCTCGCACTTTAAGACAATGATAGTTTATATAGTAAAGGACTATCCAGACAAATTGTATTTGAGTTTCAGAGTTTCACTATTCGCCTCCTATGGCATCCAGGTTGCTTATGCTTTCATTTACAACTTATCGCCTCATATTGCGTTTATGCCTTTCCTTACAGTTTATAGATTCATATTTTTATTCAAGCTTTACATACTCAGTACATTATTTCGTACTGACCTCCCTTTTGCCTGGGGTGTTGTGTGTTCATGCCGCAGGTTATGATAGAGACTTTGCTAGGCCACCACAGTAGGAGATGTCGAGTTCAACCGTCAGTAAGTAAGCCTCATTTTTCTTAGATCTTCCTGGTCAGATAGTGTATGTTTTGCATGGTTATGTACAATATGGGTAGGTCGGGGCCCTGTCTCGGCCATATGTCAGTTTAGTTACTCATAGAGGCTCACATACTTGTTTTGGTATGTATAGTATTGATGTATAACCTTGTAAGCTAAGTTGTTTTTGTTCAACCATATTGTGACATTGTCGATCCTGTTATGTATATATGTTGGGTTAAACCCTCTTGTTCAGTGTTGTTGTGATATAATCCAGTACGGCCTTGTTGGTCAAAAGTTCTACTCATACAGAAGACTGGTCATCAAAGTGGTACACTCGAGCCATCAGGGCACTGGGCACCAGCCACACCCCCTAGTTTGGGGTGTGACATAACCTATCTAAGTTCAAGTTCAGGGAGTCTACTTTCCAATGCAACAAATCATTCGTCAATCCGATCTCTATAAAAATGTTATGAACGTTTTAAGAAAATACTGCAGGGCAGACATGTATGACGGAATCCTGGCAAGGTCAGCGACATGACCTGCAGTTCGCAGGCAGTGTCTGCGATTCGCAGACCCCGCCACGGACTAAGTCGGTGCAAACTTATGATCCAAGTTCATTTCATTTCTTGACATTTTCATACCTAATTAGCTACCAAACATATTCTATTAGCTCTCTTATGATCCAAGGTTAAATTCAAGGACAAATCAAGTGAATCTAAGGAAGAACATGCTTATCGTTAGATCTTTCTCCTACGTTGTGTTGAACTTGGAAGACTCGTTAGGAGTGAAGTAATCTTGAAAATTGAAGTGAACTCTTGTGATTGGAGGTAAGTTTTTGTAACGCCCCAAACCATGGCTTGGGCGAAATACGGCACCCGGAGCCTAACAACATGTGATCGAGTGAACCACATGGTTGTTGAATCAACATAGGCATCAAACCGTACTATAGTAATAATTTAAAAATATATAATTCAAACTGCTGAATTTATAAGCTGAAAGTATATTGCAGAAATAGTCTGAAAATATCATAAGTCTGAAAATAGTAATACTGATATGTCTGCAATGCTAAAATAGTCTAGTCTATGAAATTAAACAAGTCTGCAAATCTATGTACTATGACAAGGCTTTGTCATATCTCTACTAATAAAACATAATCATGAAATAATAGACTGACACCCCGAATGAGATGGGGATCACCAAGCAGCTGATACTGAAGAAATCCTACTGAGCAGATCCGTTGTCCTAAAACTCAACACATGCACCGTGAAGTGAAGACCCCATGCAAAGGAACGTTAGTACATTTGAATTTTATTGTATGTAAAGCAACTAAAAGAATAAATATTTGTGGGGTACTGTGGGAAAAGGGCAACCCAAATCAATATACAGTTATTGTACTGAATTTGAAGCTGAAATCGATGATTGATAACTGAACAAGGAAGCAAATAATAAAGAATACTTCTTGTACTAAAATGAAGAGTCACCTATTTAACTTAAATAATAAATAATAATAACTGTGGACTTAGTCCCAATATGTGTGCACAAATATGTGGCCTTGGGCCCAAGTATACGTATATAAAATATGTGGCCTTTGGCCAAATATATATATTTGTCGCCTTTGGCCCAATATATATATCTGTGGCCTTGGCCCAAAATATAGGTGCTCAACATGATACTGAAATACTGAAATATATTGATATGAATTCATGAACTAATTATGAATACTAAAGCTTTAACTACTTTATGACCTGTTGAATATTCTATATTGAGACTCATTGATATCAAACACCAGTCTATATTGATTACGCATTGATTTCACAACAATCAAAGTGATAATTATGAAAAACTATGAATTTATAATCACAAGTCTTAGTCTTTTCATGAACTAGGGTAAAATCCCAAACTCTAATGTAATTCACACTAATCTCGATGAACGAGTCATGGAGAAGAACATGGATATTCTCACATGTGTATAGAAGCTATACATACCTTAATCACTCCAAACGAGTCTTAAAAATCTGAACTTAGAAGAACAATCCCAAAGTTTGAACCTTGAAACATTAGAATGGGTTTATCTTGAAAATCCTAGGTTGAGAACATTGGATTCTACTTAAAATTCATTAGTATTATGTTAGAATCACATAGAATCGCATGAAAAGGCTTACCTTGATATAGGAGGTGATTGGGAAGAGAGAGTCTTCATTCTAGGGTTTGAGAGAAGTGAAATCTGATTTTTAAAACTAAGTTGCGTATTTATACTATTTGTTGTCAGAACGATTTGACGGTCAATATTAACAGACCATTAATATTTTTACAGTCGGGGGCTGGACCGTCAATAATTTTATAGTCCGTATAATCAAACCGTCGAATTATTTACTACTTTTCCAGTAACCTCTAAAACTTGAAAGTTTGAGACATTTGAAGTTGATGGGCCATATAAATTTATACGGTCCGTAGAATTTGTAGAGTGCCGTCAATTTCATTTTTGAAATTGACAGTTCATTCTGACGAGCTGTAGAAAATTTTACAGTCTATAAATCCTGGCGTAAAATCTGATCTGCAGAATTAAATCTGGTTTTCAACTTTACACTTTTCGTTTTGGGTTTACAAACCCTTGAATCATAAACATGACTTAGTTTGGAGGTACGAGGTGTTATAATATCTCCACCTATGGATCATTCATCCTTGAATGATGGATCATGGTTAAGAATGAGGCTAGCCTTAAACATGACTGACGGAAATATGATAATACTGATCTTTCATGAACACATTAGTACTGAGCTGGATACTGAATGGAACATTGAACTGACTACTAAATTGAATGACTGAATTGAATAAGATGTATGTACGTAAAGGTTAGTTACCTTCAACATTTTCTGCTTGATCTTCAAATAAGTGCGGAGATACGGACTTCATGTCCTTTTCATCTTCCCATGTAGCCTCCTCAACCTTCTGACTTCCCCACAACACTTTTACTGAGGCAACTTCCTTAGTTCTCAACTTTCGAATGTGACAATCCAAAATAGCCACTGGGATCTCCTCATAGGTCAAACCATATCTAACTATAAATGGAGTCGGTAGGGACAACCAGCGATGAGTCCCCCACACACTTCCTCAACATAGGTACATGAAATACTAGATGAACAACAACTAAGTCTTGTGGAAATTCAAGTTCATAAGCCACCACCAATTCTTCTCAAAATCCTGTAAGGTCCGATATATCTGGGATTGAGCTTCCCTTTCTTTCTAAATCTCATGACACTTTTCATAGGCGAAACTTTCAAAAAAACCCAATCATTAACTTGAAACTCCAAATCTATATGCTTCACATCTGAATAGGACTTTTGGCGACTCTGAGTTGTTTTCAAATGCTCCTGAATCAACTTGACTTTCTCCATAGCCTGATGGACCAAGTCTGGTCCTAACAATTCTTCCTCACCAACTTCGAACCAACCAATTAGATATCTACACCTTCGCCCATATAGAGCTACGACCGGTGACATCTAGATACTAGCATGGTAACTATTATTATAAACAATTTAATAAGAGGAAAATGATCATCCCAATTACCTTTGAAATCTATGACGCATTCTCTCAACATGTCCTCGAGGGTCTGAATAGTTCGCTCTGCCTGGCCATCTGTTTGAGGATAAAACGTTGTGCGAAGATTTATCTTGGTACCCAATCCTTTCTGGAAAGACTTCCAAAAGTGCACTGTGAACTGAACACCACGATCTGAAATAATGGACATTGGGGTCCTATGAAGCCTGATAATTTCTCGGATATACAACTTGGCATATTCCTCTACTGAATCTGTGGTTTTGACTGGCAAGAAGTGGCCTGATTTGGTAAGTCGGCCCACAATCACCCAAATCAAAGCATGCCTTCGGGCTGAGCGAGGTAGACCTATTATGAAGTCCATGTTTATCATCTCCCATTTCCAAACAGGAATATCAATATTTTAAGCCAACCCACCAGGGCATCTGGTGCTCGACATTCACTTGCTGACAATTCGGACACTTGGCTACAAAATCTGCCACATTCCTCTTCATACATTCAACCAATAAATTTCCTTAAGATCATGATACATTTTTGTAGAACCTGGGTGAATAGAGTACCTGGAGTTATGCGCTTCAACCATGATTTGCTCTCTGAGCCCGTCCACATTTGGAACACATAATTTGCCTTGGTACCTTAAAGTACCATCA
Source organism: Anisodus tanguticus (assembly GCA_034509755.1). Classification (NCBI taxonomy): domain Eukaryota; kingdom Viridiplantae; phylum Streptophyta; class Magnoliopsida; order Solanales; family Solanaceae; genus Anisodus; species Anisodus tanguticus. The sequence continues at coordinate 35,879,243 of CM067549.1, forward strand.
TCTCCTCCTTGTTCAAACCTCGTAGTCTTATACATGTGAATCCCCTATTTCAGCTGCATTAAATAGAGATCATTAAAATGTTTCTCCTTCACTTCGACTACTAATGATGATTCAAACTTGTTCTAGACAACAACACAACCATCTTTGGAATCCATAGGTCGGACTCCTAAACTGGTTAGTCGATGAATTCCTCGTCATGGTTCTATTTTCTTCATCAACATGAGCTAAACTCCCCATGGATCATCGACTAAGACATTGGCTACCACATTTACTTTTCATGGATGATAGAGAACATCCATATCATAATCCTTTAATAATGTGAGCTATCTTTTTTGCCTGATATTCAACTCCTACTGCTTGAAAATATATTGAAGGCTCTTGCGATCCGTGAAAATGTCAACGTGAACTCCATATAAATAATAACGTCATATCTTGAGTGCAAAAATCACTGCTGCCAGTTTTAAGTCATGGGTCGGATAATTCTTTTAATGAGGTTTAAGCTATCTAGATGCATAAGCTATAACCTTAATATGATGTATTAAAACACACCCAAGACTAATGCATGATGCGTCACAATATACAATGAACCCCTCGGTTCCCTCTGGCAATGTCAACACTGGAACAGAAGTCAATCTCATTTTTTTAATTCTTAAAAACTACGCTTACAGGCATCTGACCACTTAAATTTAACTTTCTTATGAGTTAATCTGGTCAATAGAGATGAGATGGAAGAGAAACTTTCAACGAAGCGCCTGTAATAGCCTGCCAAACCCAATAAACTCAAAATATCTAAAGCAGAAGTGGTTCTAGGCCAATTCTTAACAGCATCTATTTTATAAAAATCAACCTGGATGCATTTGCCTAAAATCACATAGCCTAAGAATGCTACTGACTTAATCCAAAATTCACACTTGGAAATTTTAGCATAAATCTCACAGTCCTGAAGTGTCCACAACACTATTCTGAGATGTTCTACATGATCACTCTAACTACGGGAATAGACTAGAATATTATCAATGAAGACAATGATGAAAAGATCAAGATAAGGCTTGAAGACCCTGTTCATACAATCCATGAAATCAGCTAGGGCATTCGTCAATCTAAATGACATGACACAAAATTCGAAATGACCAAAATGAGTTCTGAAGGTGGTTTTTAGAATATCATCTTCCTTAACCTTAAGTTGATGGTACCTTGATCTGAGGTCAATCATGGAATAACAATGAGCACTGTGAGGTTGATCGAATAAATCATCGATTCTGGGAAGGGATAGTTGTTCTTAATTGTAACCTTATTCAACTATCGATAGTTAATTCCCATACGCAAAGATCTATCTTTCTTCTGAACAAACAAAACTGGTGCACCCCATGGTTAGATGTTTGGTCTAATGAATCCTTATCAAGTAGTTCTTTCAACTGGTCTTTTAGCTCTCTTAACTTTGCTGGAGCCATTCTGTATGTCGAAATAGATATTGGCTTGGTGTCGGGAAGTAGATCAATTCCAAAGTCAATCTCCCTATCGAGAGAAACTCTGAGAAGATTTTAGGAAAAGACTTTTGGAAACTCATTGACAACTGTCACTTACTGAAGAGTTGGGGTCTGGGTATCTGCATCCCTAATCTAAACTAGATGGTAATGTACCCTTTGGATATCATCTTTCTGGCTTTAAAATAGGAAATAAACCTACCTATGGGTGTTGCTACACCACCCTTCCATTCTATGACTGGTTCACCGGGAAATTTGAATTTTACAATTTTGGTTCTACAACCTACTGTGGCATAACATGAAAACAACCAATCCATACTCATGATCACATCGAAGTCTACCATTTCTAACTCTACTAAATCAGTTATGGTAATGCAGTGATTGATTTTAACTGGACAACCCCTATATACCCGCATGGTTATAATTGACTCACTAACTGAGTGGATACTTCGAAAGGTTTGTGTAACTTTTCTAGTTCTATCCAAAATTTCTTACCAACAAAACGGGTTACATATGATAGAGTGGATCTAGGATCTATAAGGACATAAACTTCAAAAGTGAAAACGGTTAATATACCTATGACGATATCTGTACAAGCCTCTATATCCTGACGACTGGCTAAAACATATCTACATTTGATATACAGGTGTATAAAGGGCATGGACAATATGTTTATGCACATGGCTCATCTTTAGCAATACATCAGTATTTTGGACCTATTTCTTGGCCTAGTTTTGGTCATAAGTTAATCCATCTTGTGTATGCCTTTTTAGATAACTTAGTTCATCATTTAGCATTTTTAGCATCTTCTACCAGCAGCTTATGATATGTTATAAATTCTAAGTTGCTCATTAGATTAAATCTTACATTTCTTGGCCTTTTGGCCATTATAAAGACCTTTTGTGTTTTGTTTTGAGAAAAATAAATAAAATTATCCCTAGGCCCTCAAAAGCCTAGTGGACTTGCTAAAATATATATATAGCTATAGTCATAGATAGATATTAATTATAAGTATTCAAAACTGGCTCTGATACTTCCAGTGAGTGTGATTACACTCGGGTAATTCCATAACCCTACAAAGGAATACGTCTTTGTACCACCTAAATGAGGTAAGGGTTTTGCATCTCAAATTTTGGAGCATAGTCATGATGTTTTCACTATCATTTGACCATCGACCAGTGAAATGCTCAATAATACTAAAGAGTAAACAACATTCAGCTCTGGTACTGTTGTCGATCCATCAAGCCCAATTTACACAACAGTTAAAATCCTATTACGTTGCTCCTGGGTTAAATAATTATCCCACCAACCCTTTAATTGGCCAGTAAACCCTGCAACAATCATCTCTGCAATGTTTTATCAAAAATATTATTGGTTTTGCAGATCGTACTATACATAAGCATTATATGTACTGCCGTATAAATCTGTCTTTCGGTATAACCATCTATGTTCCATTCATAGATATTCTTTTCACTATAACTGTTATTATCGACAATTTCCTATTTCTTCAAATAGAACATCCTGCGGAGTAGGTCTAGGATAATATTACATCCTCTGTATAGGTTTACTAGCATATTTTTCTAGGTTATTAATCTCATCTAACACTCTCTTCTTATAATCATTATCCGAAAGGTCAAAAATCAGAATCCCCATTATCCACACCCATTAAAGGGCTAATTTTTAATCCTTTGAACTTATCATCCAGCAGTTTCTCAATTTCAGAAAATGCTCTAATCTTGAAATCTTTGATTTCAGTGGGAGGTTGCACACTAGAAGTGGTGACAATAGTATCCTGTGTATAAGGACTAGTAGAATGATGTAATTTTTCGATTTCAGAAGTCAATTTTTCTACTCTATCATGTACGAGAACAATCTGTTCACCCAATATAGTCATGTAAACATTGGCATAATTTTGTTGTTTTAGCATAACATTAATATGCTTAGTAGTAATTTGCAAAGTATCATTTTCAAATAATTTTGAAAAAGATGCAAAATGAAGGATTTTATTATCCTTTTCGATTAAAAAGGGTTGTTGGGGAGGTAAAATAGTATTAATAATTTCCCCACTTGTCAACTTATATTTCTTTCTAGAACAGAGATATAATCTCCTACGTATTTGGCCATAAACCAAGGAACAAAATATATAACTTTGTTAACTTCAGTAAGATCTTCATAAAATTCTTCCTGATAATTTGTTATTTCCTTTGTATCGAAAGCTTCAAAAAAATATTTTTTAAACGGTTTCCATCAAGATTTAAAGAAATCTTCACTAGTCTTTTTCTTGCGGGTGATCCCCGACTAAAATCAATTTTTCCCAATTGATCCATTATGTAATAGGAAAATTCATATCTGACTCAGTGATTTCTGGGTCTTCTTGGATACCATTGACAATATTATTTTTGTCAATTCTAATACTATTAATCTTGTTATCGGTATTTTCTCTAATTTGAGAAGTAGAAGCTCTGGATGGAGATTTGACAATATAATCAATTGGCGGGATATATGAACAATTTGAATAATCAGATCTAGTAGATCTAGATCTAAAGTCAAAGTTATTACGTTCGACTCTGTCTATCAAGTAATTTGGTTCAGAAAACTTTAACTTGACAGTCCCATCTGGAGTTTGCTCAATCTCAGTAATATCAGTATTAAAATTATTTTGGGGAGGAGCAGCTCCCTCTATGATCCACTCTTTGGAAAAATCTATTTCACCCCATTTAATAGGTCTTCGAGTAGTAATTTTGGATTTACCAAAATTAGTTTCTGTTAAAATAGTTTCATTTTAAAATCCATTTTCTTGCACATAGGATTCATGGTATATAAGGGTTTAAAATATATTCTATAGCAGATACATATAACTTCAATACCAGATATATAATCATACCCATGTAATTTCACACTTAATATTAAAGCATTTAATCAATTCTCATCCTGCAAGGATACCTACAAATTAGGATAAGCATTAAAATATACAGGAACATATGCTAAACTAGTCTGAACAGTCCCTATAAGGGATTTCTTCCAGTTTTGGTTCCTGCAATCTCTAGAAGCTGCTATAAAGCTTTCGGTAAGCCTCTTAATGTAAGTGTCTTAAAAGCAACATGTACTAACAAAAAATATGCGTAAATCTATGGGTTACTCTATAAGGAGCAATATCACAGTCATTTAATAATTCAAAAGTAGCATGATCGCTATTAACAATGATTGTTTCTTTAGTAATTTTAACTACCTGTTTGAGACCTAATTTCTCAAAAGTACCCATTTGATATATTAATCTAGGTTGAATCTTCAGAATGGTTCACTTATTAAGTATATCTAGGTGTTGAGGTATATCATATTCCTCTTTCTTACTATTTTTAACAGTATTCTTGTTTTTGATGATATTTAACTTTAAACAAAATGTTGAACATATGTCACCTATTACTACGTATGTACCATTCAACGAGCGAAAGGGATCACCGAGAGGACACTACCAAAAGAGCCTTTAAAGGGTCGATAACCCTGGAAGGGAGGCTGTCTTAACTCAGAACAAATCCAAAAATGCCCTAACGCCACCTCGGCTCGGCGGGCTAAAAACAGGACCATCACCCTGATCTTCAAACATTCTTCCTGGGTTATCCTCTGCCCGACCTTAGTACATTCTCATATGAATCTTTGCTAGTTAAAGCATTTTTACCATAATACCCGATAGTCTAGTATGACATAGTTCAACATATAGTGTTTAGCCTATCATTTAGGTTAAATCTGAATATAAAATAATTAAAATAAAACAAAATAAAAAAAAGTTACCTAATTACAAGTGGTTGTGCTTAGTAGAGAGAAATATACTGCAAACTTCAAACTTTATTTATTTAGGGAAAGAGTATTTTACAATAGAGAGAGGGCGGTTCAAAACCTTAGTGGTTCCAAAGCCTGCTTCTAAACTAAAACTTCAGATCCTTTATATAGCGGATCTTTCTTTAAAGAAAACAGTACAAATGGCCAATTATTTACAATTATGGCCGACAAAACAAAATATAAGAAGGGTCCACTACATGTGGCGAACAAAGAAAACTAACAAAAATACAATTCTACTTTATTAAAGCAGATTCCTGGGCCCACTTCATGTGGCCGACAAAGACAATGAACAAGAATACAATTTTGCTTTATTAAAGTAGATTCCTTATTTTCAGCAGATAATGCTATTGGGTCCTATTGCTTTATTCAAACTTTTTCCTTCCATTTGGATTTTCCGGAGGTTCTTTCCTTTGTATCCAAAGCTTCAAAAAAACATTTTTAAACGGTTCCCATCTGGGTTTAAAGAAATCTTCACTAATTTTTTTTCTTGCGGGTGATCCCCGACTAAAATTAATTTTTAAGAAAGAATTTTATAAAGATCATACTGAAGTTAATAACAAAGTTATATCTTTTGTTCCTTGGTTTATGGCCAAATATGTAGGAGTTATATCTCTTTTCTAGAAAGAGAATATAACTTGACAAGTGTGGAAATTATTAATACTATTTTACCTCCCCAACAACCCTTTTTAATCGAAAAGGATAATAAAATCCTTCATTATGCATCTTTTTCAAAATTATTTTAAAATGATACTTTGCAAATTACTACTAAGCATATTAATATTATGCTAAAACAACAAAATTATGCCAATATTTACATGAATATATTGGGTGAACAAATTGTTGTCTTACATAATAGAATAGAAAAATTGACTTCTGAAATCGAAAAATTACGTCATTCTACTAGTCCTTATACACAGGATACTATTGTCGCCACTCCTAGTGTGCAACCTCCCCCTGAAATCAAAGATTTAAAGATTAGAGCATTTTCTGAAATTGAGAAACCACTGGATGATAAGTTCAAAGGATTAAAAATTAGTCCTTTAATGGGTGAGGATAATGGGGATTATGATTTTGACCTTTCGGATAATGATTATAAGAAGAGAGTTTCAGATGAGATTAATAACCTAGAAAAATATGCTAGGAAACATGTGCAGATGATGTATTATTGTCCTAGACCTACCGCAGGATGTTCTATTTGAAGAATAGGAAATTGTTGATAATAACAGTTATAGTGGAAAGAATATCTATGAATGGAACATAGATGGTTATACCAAAGACAAATTTATACGGCGGTACATAGAATGCTTATGTACAGTACGATCTGCAAAGCCAAAAAAAAATCATATAAAATCATTGCAGAGATGATTGTTGCTGGGTTTACTGGCCAATTAAAGGGTTGGTGGGATAATTATTTAACCCAAAAGCAACGTAATAGGATTCTAACTACTGTTAAAATTGGGCCTAATGGATAGACAGCAGTACCAGAGAAGAATGTTGTTTACTCTTTATACATTAATATTATTGAGCATTTCACTGGTCGATGGTCGGATGACAGTGAAAACATCAGGACTATGCTCCAACACTTGAGATGCAAACTCTTAGCTCATTTAGGTGGTACAAGGACGTATTCCTTTGTAGGGTTATGGAATTACCTGAGTGTAATCACACTCATTGGAAGTCTAAGTTCATAGATGGATTACCAAGCCTTTTCGCAAAAAGAGTTACAAAAAATCTAAGAAGAGGAGGAGTTAGTATCAATTATGATGACTATACTTATGTAAAACTAATAGGAACATGTATTCAAGAGGGTTTGTCCTTATGTAATGAAATCAAGTTGAATCAGCAAATAAAAAAATAGAGTCTTAATGAAAGATAACAATTAGGTGAATTTTGTGGACAATGAGGAATTGAATTACCAAAGTCCAAGGAGACTCATAGGCGTAAGAAGAAAAACTAAAAGAATTTCCAAGCATGGATAGAGAAACGCCTAGAAAATAAGGCAAAGAGAAAACGGAAATTCAAAACCCGTAAGAATTTCATAAAATCTAAGAATCCTAAAGCATGTTGGAAATGTGGAAGAAGAGGGCACTATTATAAGGATTACAAGATTAAGGAAAATATTAAAGCCCTTAACATAGATGAAGATTTGAATGATACGTTATCCAAATTATTATTGAATTCAGAACCAGAAGATTCAGGTTTCGAATCAGATACAACGAAGAATTCTTCCTCAGATGAGGATATTAGAGTTCTAAATAATGAGAATTATAGTTCTTCTGATATAGAGGATGAATGCATGTCATGTCAATTACGTGTCTTCTAGCAATAATAACTAGGAAGAATATGAGTTTTATAATATATCTTCTCAGTTTAAGGACATGAATGTTAATGTTCTAGATGGTAATAACCTCATGGAATTATTTAGAATGATTAAGGATCCATATATAAGATCTAAGATTATTGATCAAATCCAGGACGTCCCTGAAACTTCAAATGAAAGATAAGTTCAGGAAAAGTCATGTGCATATACCGTGTCCGAGCTCAAGAGACTCATTGGGCAAAAGAAAAGTACAATAAGTACTCCAAGAGATTTGGAAAAAGAGATTGATAATCTCAAAAAAGAAATATCAGATCTGAAACAATATTATACTATACCAGATAATTGGATTTCTAGTATTGGGGGGAAAGGCTAGCAGAGAATAGATGCCCCTACATTGGAAGAAATAATCGCTATAGGTACAGGTAAGGAAAAGGAAAATTTCCTACAAACTGTTGAAGTTATAACTTCTCAAAAGTCTTTTATAAAAATAACTCTTTTAATTGATTATAATTTTAAAAAAGAGTTTACTGCTCTAGTAGACAGTGGAGTAGACGTAAACTGTATACATGAAGGATTAATTCCTTCTAAGTATTTTCATAAAACTACTCATTAATCTGCTAATGGGCAGAGATTACAAATTACTTTTAAACTGCCAAAAGCATATATTTGAAAAGAAAAGGTGCATATCAAATAGTTGTGTACTAGTAAAAGATATTAGTAGCAAAATCATTTTGGGAACACCTTTTATACAAAAAATATTTCCCATTGTAATAATTGATAAAGAAGGTATTATAGGAACCTTTGAAGGGAAAGAAATTAAGTTTCAGTTTATAACTGAACCTTTTTCACGAATTTTAAATGAAATCAAAGATAGATTGATGAATAAACATCAATAGATCAATTTTCTTAAACAAGAATTTTATAGTCTTAATATTGATGAACTTTTGCAAAATCCTAAATTGTTGCAAAAAATTGACTTCATCAAAAATCAGTTTTTATTACACATTTGTAGTGATCACCCTAATGATTTTTGGAATAGAAAAAAGCATGTGGTTACCCTTCCTTATGAAGAAGATTTTAGTGAAGGAAGCATTCCTACAAAGGCAAGACCATGCCAAATAAATTCTGAATATTTGGAATTATGTAAAAAGGAAATTTCTTCTTTTTTACAAAAGGGTTTAATAAGACATTCAAAGTCTACTTGGTCATGTACTGATTTTTATGTTAATAAGCAGGCTGAACAAGAAAGAGGAGTTCCTAGACTCGTTATTAATTATAAACCTCTTAATAAAGTTTTAAAATAGATTAGTTATCATATTCCTAATAAAAAGGATTTACTTGATAGGCTTAGTAGTGTCATAATATTTTCTAAATTTGACTTGAAACCATGGTATTGGCAAATCCAAATTACTGAAGCAGATAGATATAAGGCTGCTTCAATGTCCCATTTGGGCAATTCGAATGGAATGTCATCTCATTTGGATAAAAAAATACCCCTTCTGAATTTCAGAATATCATGAATGATATTTTCATACCCTATAGTAATTTCATCATTGTTTATATCGATGATATTTTAGTATTTTCTAACATATACAAACTTATTTTAAGAATTCTCATCCTGCAAGGATACCTGCAAGTTAGGATAAGCATTAAAATATACAGGAACATATGCTAAACTAGTCTGAACAAACCCTATAAGGGATTTCTTCCAGTTTTGGTTTTTGCCATCGCTTGAAGCTTCTATAAAGCTTTTCGGTAAGCCTCTTAATGTAAGTGTCTTAAAAGCAACTTGTACTAACCCAATATGCATAAATCTATGAGTTTCTCTATAAGGAGTAATATCACTGTCATTCAATAATTTAAAAAGTAGCATGATCGCTATCTACAGTGATTGTTTCTTCAATAGTTTTAACTACCTGTTTGAGACCTAATTTCTCAAAAGTACCCATTTGATATATTAATCTAGGTTGAATCTTCAGAATGGTCCACTTATTAAGTAGATCTAGGTGTTGAGGTATATCATATTCCTCTTTCTTACTGTTTTTAATAGTATTCTTGTTTTTCATGATATTTATCTTTAAAAAATATTGAACATATGTCACTTATTACTACGTTCGTACCATGGCTCTAATACCATTCAACGAGAAGAAGGGATCACAGAGAGGACACTACAAATGAGCATTTAAAGGGTCAACAACCCTGACAGAGAGGTTGTCTTAACTCATAACAGATCCAAAAATGTCGTAACGCCACCTCGGCTCAGCGGGCTAAAAACAGGACCATCAGCCTGAGCTTCAGACATTCCGCATGGGTTATCCTCTGCCCGACCTCAGTACCTTCTCATATGAATCTTTTCTAGTTAAAGCATTTTTACCATAATACCAATAGTCTAATATGACATAGTTTAACATATAGTGTTTAGCCTATCATTTAGGCTAAATATGAATATAAAATAATTAAAATAAAACAAAATAAAAAGAAAGTTACCTAATTACAAGTGGTTGTGCTCAGTACAGAGAAATGTACTGCAAACTTCAAACTTTATTTATTTAGGGAAAGAGTATTTTACAATAGAGAGATAGCGGTTCAAAACCTTAGTGGTTCCAAAGCCTGCTTCTAAACTAAAACTTCAGATCCTTTATATAGCGGATCTTTCTTTAAAGAAAACAGTACAAATGGCCAATTATTTACAATTATGGCCGACAAAACAAAATATAATAAGGGTCCACTACATGTGGCGAACAAAGAAAACTAACAAAAATATAATTCTACTTTATTAAAACAGATTCCTGAGCCCACTTTATGTGGCCGACAAAGACAATTAACAAGAATACATTTTTTCTTTATTAAAGCAGATTCCTTCTTTTCAACAGATAATGATGTTGGGTCTCGTTGCTTTATTCAAACTTTTTCCTTCCATTTGGATTTTATAGAAGTGGAAGATTCTTCCATCTTATCTTGAAACCTTTGGAGGTATTCGTCCATGTCAAAGGTTTCATCATACGGCTGAGATTCTCCTCCCAAGACATTGTCTTGCTCTTCTTCTTCTCCTGTATTACCTGAAGCCTATGTATCCGAGGGGAATTCTTCTTCCATAGTTTTCATTAAATCTTTCTTTACCTCTACCATATAAGAGACAATAATCTTGGACTTTGCAATTACTCCTATTTTTATTTGTAGTCTCATTGCAATATGCTTAAAAGGACTATGCATCTCTTACTGCTTTTTTGTTTGTTTCAGCTCCTTATACTGAGCTATGGTAGACGTGATCTAATCTATTAACTCTTGGCCAGGAATTACGCCTTTCTTTGATTGCTGAAGGAGTTTCATCCAGAATTTTGTATAAAACGTTCTATGGAGGCATGGTATGTTTTGCGGGGTATAACCCACTTCTATGGACCATTTCATTATCCAATGGACAGAAAATTCAATGAAGAAATGCATATTAGCAATTCCTTCAATAAGCATATTATCATTTTCCCATTCTATAACTTTGGGAGATACTTCAATCCATTCAGTGTATAAACTCTTGAATGGTTCCGGTAAAATTGTTATAGATGGACCATAATTAATCCACCATTGACAAAACTAATTTGGTACATTTTGTTTATAAACATTGGCACAAATTTTTATAAACCACGAGTGTTTCCTATTAATATTTCTCGTATAGCAAAGCTTTATGAAAGATATTAATATAGTCCCAGTAATTAAATTTTACCTGGACTCCTTGCTCCAGGTGAAGATATTCCTTCTACTTAAGCGTGCTCAAACCTCATTCATCTAAAGAAAATATTTTTTTAATAATAATTTAAGAAAAGTTATAAACTTTTTTGGTATTCGCCAGATAAAAGTGTTGCAATTATGCTGATTCGGTTGATGAGAGTATTATCTCATAGTTCATTCGGGATTTATAAGTCAGGGTGGTATATGATACCGTATCCAGATACCTTTGCATAATTTTCCAAAGTTCTTCCTTCCATTGGAGGTCTTTTTTGTCTAGGAGAAGTGTTACTTCTCTGTTATTATTCTGTTCATATGAATCAGTGTCTTGGTCATTTTCATTAATGGTCTCTAAATAAGGTCACATTTCTCTGACTTTTTCTTTGAATTTTATAAAATTCATGAACTTGTGATATAAAGGACTATCCTTATCAATATTGGATGATCTTGTTATGTCTCTGGCTATCAGTCTTTGTTTTCCCATTTGGATGAGGGTATTTCCTCTTCCAGTTCCTCTGCCTCCCCTTCCTCTATAAGAGTTGGGGTTCTTTTGCCAAGTTGGCCGCATCCTACAAATAATGAGATTAGTAGAGTTATTAACTCAAGTATTCTCTTGTGAGAAAATCAGAGAGACTATTATCTACCCTTTTTTGTTTTGAATATGAAAATCAAATGGCGCTAATAAAGATTGTCATCTCTTTTGTCAAGTTGACCTCATCCTACAAATAATGAGATTGGCAACTAGTTTTTATTTTAAAAAATTGATTGTATAAATCACCTTGAAATTTTAAAACACTTTTGACTATTGCCAGGATTTCGTTAGCAACAGTTGAATAATTTTTCGGACTGTCATTCCAATTACTAGAATAAAATTGTACCAAATACTCCTATTTATCTAATGGAGAATATTGGTTTAAAATCCCTCCATATCTGATGTCAGAAGCATTTGTCTCAATAAAATTTCTCAAAACTCGTGTTTATGATATACCTCAACATCTAGATCTACATAATACGTGGATCATTCCGAAGATTCAACCCAGATTAATATATAAAATGGGTACTTCTGAGAAATTAGGTCTCAAACAGGTAGTTAAAACTACTGAAAAAACAATCATTGTAGATAGCGATCATGCTACTTTAAAATTATTGAATGACAGTGATATTGCTCCTTATAGAGAAACCATAGATTTATGCATATTGGGTTAGTACAGGTTGCTTTTAAGCCACTTACATTAAGAGGCTTACCGGAAAGTTTTATAGCATCTTTAAGAGGTGGAAGGAACCAAAACTGGAAGAAATCCCTTATAGGGACTATTTAGACTAGTTTAACATATGGTCCTGTATATTTTAATGCTTATCCTAACTTACAAGTATCCTTGCAGGATGAAAATTCATTAAACGCTTTAATATTAAGTGTGAAATTACATTGATATGATTATATACCTGGTACTGAAGTTATATGTATCTGCTATAGAATATATTTTAAACATTTATATACCATGAATCATATGTGCAAGATAATGGATTTTTAAAATGAAACTATTTTAATAGAAACTAATTTTGGTAAATCCAAAATTACCCTATCAAATGGGATGAAATAGATTTCCCCAAAGAGTGGGTCATAGAGGGAGCTGCTTCTCCCCGAAATAATTTTAATACTGATATTACTGAGATTGAGCAAACCCCAGATGAGACTGTCAAGTTAAAGTTTTCTGAACCAACTTACTTGATAGATAGAGTCAAACGTAATAGCTTTGACTTTAGATCTAGATCTACTATATCAGTTTATTCAAATCGTTCATATATCTCACCAATTGATTATATTGTAAAATCTCCATCAAGAGCTTTTACTTCTCAAATTAGAGAAAATACTGATAACAAGATTAATAGTATTAGAATTGACAAAGATAATATTTCCAGTGGTGTCCAAGAAGACCCAGAAATAACCTCGTCAGATATGAATTTTCCTATTACATAATGGATCAATTGGGAAAAATTGATTTTAGTCGGGGATCACCCGCCAGAAAAAAGATTAGTGAAGATTTCTTTAAACTCGGATGGGAACAATTTAAAATGGTTTTTTGAAACTTTTGATACAACGGAAAGAACAATTTTTCAGGAAGAGTTTTATAAAGATCTTACTGAAGTTAACAAAGTTATGTCTTTTATTCCTTGGTTTATGGCCAAATACATAGGAGATTATATCTTTGTTTTAGAAAGAGAATATAAGTTGACAAGTGGGGAAATTATTAATACTGTTTTACCTCCCCAACAACCTTTTTTAATCGAAAAGGATAATAAAATCCTTCATTTTGCAGCTTCTTCAAAATTATTTGAAAATGATATTTTGCAAATTACTGCTAAGTATATTAATATTATGCTAAAACAACAAAATTATGCCAATGTTTACATGAATATATTGGGTGTACAAATTATTCTCTTACATGATAGAATAGAAAAATTGACTTCCGAAATCGGAAAATTACGTCATTCTACTAGTCCTTATACACAGGATACTATTAACGCCACTCCTAGTGTGCAGCCTCCCCCTGAAATCAAAGATTTCAATATTAGAGCATTTTCTAAAATTGAGAAACTGCTGGATGATAAGTTCAAAGGATTAAAAATTAGTCCTTTAATGGGTGAGGATAATGGGGATTATGATTTTGACCTTTCGGATAATGATTATAAGAAGAGAGTGTCAGATGAGATTAATAACCTAGAAAAATATGCTAGGAAACCTGTGCAGAGGATGTATTATTATTCTAGACCTACTCCGCAGGATGTTCTTTTTGAAGAACAAGAAATTGTTGATAATAACAGTTATAGTTGAAAGAATAATCTATGAATGGAACATATATGGTTATACCGAAAGACAGATTTATACAGCGGTACATAGAATGCTTATGTACAGTATGATCTGCAAAGCCAATAAAAATTCAAAAAAAACTATTGCAGATATGATTGTTGCAGGGTTTACTGGCCAATTAAAGGTTGGTGGGATAATTATTTAACCCAGGAGCAACGTAATAGGATTCTAACTGTTGTTAAAATTGGGCCTGATGGATCGACTGCAGTACCAGAGAAGAATGTTGTTTACTCTTTAGCCATTAATATTATTGAGCATTTCACTGGTCGATGGTCGGATGACAGTGAAAACATCAGGACTATGCTCCAAAACTTGAGATGCAAAACCCTTACCTCATTTAGGTGGTACAATGACGTATTCCTTTGTAGGGTTATGGAATTACCTGAGTGTAATCACACTCATTGAAAGTCTAAGTTCATAGATGGATTACCACGCCTTTTCGCAGAAAGAGTTAGAAAAACTCTAAAAAGAGGATGAGTTAGTATCAATTATGATGACTATACTTATGGAAAATTAATAGGAACATGTATTCTAGAGGGTTTGTCCTTATCTAATTAAATCAAGATGAATCAGCAAATCAAAAAATAGAGTCTTAATGAAAGATAACAATTTGGTGAATTTTGTGGACAATTTGTAATGGAATTACCAAAGTCCAAGGAGCTTCATAGGCGTAAGAAGAAAAACGAAAAGAATTTCCAAGCATGAAAAGAGAAATGCCTGGAAAAGAACGCAAGGAGAAAATGGAAATTCAAAACCCGTTAGAATTTCATAAAATTTAAGAATCCTAAAGAATGTTGGAAATGTGGAAGAGCAGGGTACTATTATAAGGATTGCAAGGTTAAGGAAAAGATTAAAGCCCTTAACATAGATGAAGATTTGAAGGATACGTTATCCAAATTATTATTGAATTCATAACCAGAAGTTTCAGGTTTCGAATCAGATACAACGAAGAATTCTTCCTCACATGAGGATATTGGAGTTCTAAATAATAAGAATTATAGTTCTTCTGATACAGAGGATAAATGCATGTCATGTCAATTAGGTCAACCTTGTCCTAGCAATAATAACAAGGAAGAATATGAGTTTTATAATATATACTCAGTTTAAGGACATGAATGTTAATGTTCTAGATGGTAATAACATTATGGAATTATTAAGAATGATTAAGGATCTACATATGAGATCTAAGATTATTGATCAAATCCAGGACGTCCCTGAAACTTCAAATGAAAGACAAGTTCAGAAAAAGTCAGGTGCATATACCATATCCGAGCTCAAGAGATTCATTGGGCAAAAGAAATGTACAATAAGTACTCCAAGAGATTTGAAAAAAGAGATTGATAATCTCAAAAAAGAAATCTCACATCTCAAACAGTATAATATTGTACTAGATAATAGAATTTCTAGTATTGAGGGGAAAGGCAAGCAGATAATAGATGCCCCTACATTGGAAGAAATAACCCCTACATTGGAAGAAATAACAGCTATAGGTACAGGTAAGGAAAAGGAAAATTTCCTACAAACTGTTGAAGTTATAACTTCTCAAAAGTCTTTTATAAATATCACTCTTTTAATTTATTATAATTTTTTTAAAAGTTTACTACTCTAGTAGACAGTGGAGCAGACGTAAATTGTATACAGGAAGGATTAATTCCTTCTAAGTATTTTCATAAAACTACTTATAGTGTAAGATCTGTTAATGGACAGAGATTGCAAATTACTTTTAAACTGCCAAACGCATATATTTGCAAAGAAAAGATCTGCATATCAGACAATTTTGTACTAGTAAAACATATTAGTAGTCAATTCATTTTGGAAACACCTTTTATAAAAAATATATTTCCCATTGTAAGAATTGATAAATAAGGTATTGTAGGAACCTTTGAAGGAAAAGAAATTAAATTTCAGTTTATAACTGAACTTTTTTCACGAATTTTAAATGAAATCAAAGATAGGTTGATGAATAAACATTAACATGTCAATTTTCTTAAACAAGAAATTTATAGTCTTAATATTGACGAACTTTTGCAAAATTCTAAATTGTTGCAAAAAAATTGATTTCATCAAAAATCAGTTTTCATTACATATTTGTAGTGATCACCCTAATGCTTTTTGGGATAGAAAAAAGCATGTGGTTACCCTTCCTTATGAAGAAGATTCTAGTGAAGGAAATATTCCTACAAAGGCAAGCCCATGCCAGATAAACTATGAATATTTAGAATTATGTAAAAAGGAAATTTCTTCTCTTTTACAAAAGGGTTTAATAAGACCTTCAAAGTCCCCTTGGTCATGTACTACTTTTTATGTTAATAAGCAGGCTGAACAAGAAAGATGAGTTCCTGGACTCATTATTAATTATAAACCTCTTAATAAAGTTTTAAAATAGATTAGATATCTTATTCCAATAAAAATGATTTACTTGATAGGCTTAATAGTGCCATAATATTTTCTAAATTTGACTTGAAACCATAGTATTGGCAAATCCAAATTACTGAAGCATATAGATATAAGACTGCTTTCAATGTCTATGTTGGGCAATTCGAATGGAATGTCATGCCATTTGGATTAAAAAATACCCCTTTTGAATTTCAGAATATCATGAATGATATTTTCATTCCCTACAATAACTTCATCATTGTTTATATCGATGATATTTTAGTATTTTCTAACAATATACAAACTCATTTTAAGCATCTTGATATATTTAAGAAAATTATTATTCAAATTGGCTTGGTTAAATCAAAACCAAAAATGGCCCTTCTAAAAATAAAAGTCAGATTTTTTTGTCATAATATTGGAAAAGGAAAAATAATTCCTATAAATAGAAGTATTGAATTTGCTTCAAAATTTCCGAATGTCATTATTGATAAAATCCAACTTCAAAGATTTTTTAGAAATCTAAATTATATTTCATCATTTTATAAAGACTTGGCAAAAGACACTTCTATTTTATATGATAGATTAAAGAAAATTCCTAAGTCATGGACTGAGGATCATACACAAGCAGATCAATGTATTAAAGAAAGAGTTAATAACCTTCCTTGTCTTACTTTAGCTAATCCTACTTGGAAAAACAATTATTGAGACACATGCTTTGACATCGGATATGGAGGGATTTTAAAACAATATTCTCCATTACATAAATAGGAGTATTTGGTAAAATTTTATTATGGTAAATGGAATGACAGCCAGAAAAATTATTCAACTGTTGCTAAAGAAATCCTGGCAATAGTCAAAATTGTTTTAAAATTTCAAGGTGATTTACACAATTTTTTTTTTAATAAAAACTGATTGCCCATCAGCCAAATTTATGTTTAATAAAGACTGTAAACATGATGTTTCTAAACAGATGTTTGCTAGATGACATGCTTTATTAGCACCATTTGATTTTAATACAAAAAAAGAGTTAGATAATAGTCTCCCTGATTTTTTCTCACAAGGGAATACTTGAGTCAATAACTCTACTAATCTCATTATTTGCAGGATGCAGGCAACTTGACAAAAAAAACCAACTCTTATAGAGTAGGGGGAGGCAGAGAAACTGGAAGAGGTAATACCCTCATCTAAATGGGAAAACAAAGGTTGATAGCCGGAGACATAACATGATCATCCAGTATTGATAAGGATAGTCTTTTATATCACCAGTTCATGGATTTTATAAAATCCAAAGAAAAGGAGGGAGAAATGCCACCTTCTTATTTAGAGGCCATTAATGAAAATGACCAAGACACCGATTCATATGAACAGAATAATAACAGAGAAGTAGTACTTCTCCTAGACAAAAAGGATCTCCAATGGAAGGAAGAACCTTGACAAATTATGCAAAGGTATCTGAATACGGTATCATATACCACCCCGACTTATAAATCCCAAATGAACTATGAGATAATACTCTCATCAACCAGATCAATAGAATTGCAACACTTTTATCCGGCGAATACCAAAAAAGTTTATAACTTTTCAAAAATTATTATTAAAAAAATATTTTCTCCAGATGAATGGGGTTTGAGCACGCTAAGGAGAATTAATATCTTCACCCGGAGCAGAGTCCAGGTAAAATTTAATTACTGGGACTATATTGATAGTTCTCATAAAGATTTGTTATACGAGAAATATTAATAGGAAACACTCGTGGTTTATAAAAAAATTGTGCTAATGTTTATAAACAAAATGTACCAAATTGATTTTGTCAATGGTGGATTAATTATGGTCAATCTATAATAATTTTACCGGAACCATTCAAGAGTATACAATGAATGGATTGAAATATCTCCCAAAGTTATAGAATGGGAAAATGATAATATGCTTATTGAAGAAATTGCTAATATGCATTTCTTCATTGAATTTCCTATCCCTTGGTTAATGAAATGGTCCATAGAAGTGGGTTATACCCCGTAAAACATACCATGCCTCCACAAAACTTTTTATACAAAATTCTGGACGAAACTCCTTCAGAAATCAAAGGAAGGCGTAATTTCTGGCCAAGAGTTAATAGACTAGATCACTGCTACCATAGCTCAGTATAAGGAGCTGAAACAAACAAAAATGCAGTAAGAGATTCATAGTCCTTTTAAGCATATTGAAAGGAGACTACAAATAAAAAAAAGAGTAATTTCAAAGTCCGAGATTATTGCCTCTTATATGGCAGAGGTAAAGAAAGATTTAATGAAAAATATGAAAGAAGAATTCCCCTCGGATACATCAATGGCTTCAGGTAATACAGGAAAAGAAGAAGAAGAGGAAGACAATGTCTTGGGAGGAGAATCTCAGCCCTATGATTACCTTTGACATTGACGAATACCTCCAAAGGTTTCAAGATATGATGGAAGAATCTTCCACCTCTGGAAAATCCAAAGGGAAGAGAAAAGTTTGAATAAGGCAACGGGACCTAGCACCATTATCTGCTGAAAAGAAGGAATCTGCTTTAATAAAACAAAATTGTATTCTTGTTCATTGTCTTTGTCGGCCACATGAAGTGGGCCCAGGAATCTGCTTTAATAAAGTAGAATTATACTTTTGTTAGTTTTCTTTGTCGGCCACAAGTAGTGGACCCTTATTATCTTTTGTTTTGTCGGCCATAATTGTAAATAATTGGCCATTTGTACTGTTTTCTTTAAAGAAAGATCCGTTATATAAAGGATCTGAAGTTTTAGTTTAGAAGCAGGCTTTGGAACCACTATGATTTTGAACCACCATCTCTCTATTGTAAAATACTCTTTCCCTAAATAAATAAAGTTTGAAGTTTGCAGTACATTTCTCTGTACTGAGCACAACCACTTGTAATTAGGTAACTTTCTTTTTATTTTGTTTTATTTTAATTATTTATATTCATATTTATCCTAAATGATAGGCTAAACACTATATGTTGAACTTTGTCATACTAGACTATCGGTATTTATGATAAAAATGCTTTAACTAGCAAAGATTCATATGAGAAGTTACTGAGGTCGGGCAGAGAATAACCCAAGCGGAATGCTTGAAGCTCAGGCTGATGCTCCTATTTTTAACCCGCTGAGCCGAGATGGCGTTAGGACGTTTTGAATCTGTTCTGAGTTAAGATAGTCTCCCTGCCAGGGTTATCGACCCTTTAAAGGCTCCTTTGGTAGTGCATTAGTTTGTGGGCAACAACTAGATACCTTATTTTTAGAAAAAAAAGAAAGGAAAAATCACACAAATACAAGTTTTTGAAATGATAATTAAAAAGATTACAACTACTTTCTAAAATTTACGTAAATATAATTTATTCAAATTGTTAACTTTTTAATTACAAAAATATAACTTTTTACATTCTCTTTCTTGGGAGTTACTACCATTAATGACTAAGAGAGAATGTAATTTTTCAAATAAATAAAATAAAATCAACTTTAAATTCCATATTCCATCTACCATTTAAAAAAAATCTTTCGTTTTCTCCTTTTTATTCTTCTTTTTTTTTATTTTTACTTGATGACTGATACAACTATTTATTTGTGACTAAAACAATTATTTGAATATATTAATATTAATAAAAGTACATGGAGATATATGGTATATGGAAATATGGTATATATATGGAGAGAACCTGAGAGAGAATTAATGTAACTTTCCAAATATAACAAAATTAGATGAATAATATTGTTTGTTAGAACTTTAAATCCGACATCTATCATTTTGAAAAGATTCTTTTTCGTTTCCTCCTCTTTATTTTTATTCTTTTACTTTATACTTGTTACAATTATTTTTTATGACTAAAAGAAATTATTTGAATATATCATTAATTAAGTTTTTCATGAATATATAGTAATTATTCACGCTTCAGCATAAAATTATTTTTATAATTTTTTTATTGTACATAATATATGTGTGTGTTTAAATATATATTTTATATCATTAAGATAGTTGACATACCAATGTTATATGTTGTATATAATATACTTAATATTATATAATTTATACAATAGCACAATATACTTAATATTATATAATTTATACAATAGCACAATATACTTAATATTATATAATTTATACAATAGCACAATATACTTAATATTATATTAATATTATATGTTGTATATCGTATACTTAATATAAATAATGTATACAATAGCAGAAAATACTTAATATTATATCAATGTTATATGTTGTATAGAGTACACTTAATATTATATAATGTATACAATAGCATAATATCTTAATAATATATACCGTATATAATATTACAATATACTTAATAAGTATTAATTAATATGAATATTCACACACTTTTCTTAATAGTAATATATTCAAATAATTTCAACAATTGTTTTTAGTCACAAAAAGATAATTGCATAAAAATTAAAATAATAAAAATATTAATAGAAATATATTTAAATAATTCCAACAATTATTTTTAGTCACAAAAAGATAATTACATGAAAAGTAAAAGAATAAAAATATTAATAGAAATTTATTATATTTAATATATTACCATTTATTTATGCAATAATAATTTATTTATGAATGATTGTTTTGTAATTAAGGGAAAATTGATATCATTTAAGGTATATACATTTAATGGTACAATATGTAATATTGAAAGTCTTTTAAAAAATTGTACTTATGAAAGTTTCCCTAAAACAATATTAAAAATTACAAAGCCAGGGAATGAGAGGCAGGAAATGGGCCCCTAGGAGGAGAATGGGAGGCAGGGAAGAAGAAGAAGGTAATGGATTGAAACAAAGCCACACGATTCTCCCAATCACATCTCCTTCTGGGATAATCCTCACTTGCCCCATATCATAAAAGAAAGACAAACATAAAGAATCAATATATTATCTGAAAAATACAAATTTATATCTGAAATATGCAATCTTGATCATTTAGTGTTGAGCAGAAGATGAGAGATTGGTGAATACGTTTTCATCGATGATGGCAACTTTACCTGTGTGTTCGGCTACTGCTTCCTCTTCTTCCCATTCACAGGTTACGAATTCTTAGAGTTCTTGAGATTGCTAACTTCAACTTCTTGCTACATTTACTCTAGTTTTTAACTGTTCAAATGTTATACTATCAGTATTAGTGAGAGTTAAAAAATGTAGACCACCACCTGACAGGTGTGAATCACTTACAAAGGGATGGGAGCTACAATGGCAACACAACTGATCTAAACTGTATGCTCGTTTTCCTCTATTCACAAGATCTAAACATGTGTTTTGCCAGCTATTGTGTCCGAAGCAAGCTAGTATAAATATCTTGATAGTTTGAAGCTGTTGATTTTCAATCAACAAAAGAAAAGCTTCATTCCCATTTTCTATTTCCACCTCCAAAAGACAAAAGTTGCAGGCAGACACAGTAGTAGTAATGTTATTCATTCGCAATGAGTGCACTCTTAGTTTCCCAATGCTCCACTCACACCAGTGGTGTTATTACTTTTGAAATTTAACTTCACATACTGTTTATCTTTATATACTTGGAAAGTTTTTGTTGTCGGAGGTAATTTCAACTTATGTTCTTGCAGATTCCTATGTATGTGGGCTTGAGATCCTTTTCCTCCTGTTGGAAAACATACCAGATGAAATGCAATGTCGTGGACCGTGTGGCTGTGGACTTGTCTAGTTCATTTCATCTTCATGGAGGACAATCACCTATATCTTTGTACTCAAAGTTTGTACACAATAGCAGTTCCAGTGATATCATTTGTAGTTCTTGCCGAAATGTAATTAATGGTGAACTATTGACTAATCATATGGGAGGAAATCTGAGATTTGTAGATGGTTCTGTTGGAGGGGAGGAAATGATGGGTTTTAGTAATGACTTGGTCAATATTGCACCAGAGTCTGCTAATCTAGAGTCCATAGATCTCACCCCTGCCTCGATATTGGAGTTGGATACAAGTTCCTCATCTGCTATGGACATTTTCAATAAGTCAATCACTGGTTCACTTGATGGAATCAGCTCGTCTGCCAGAGGTGCTACTCAAGCAGTTGATGACGTTATTAGTAAATTGACATCCACAGTGGACAATTCAGCAGGTAATGGTGTGGCAGCCTTGAAAGAAGCCTCTGGTAGAGTTGGGGTTCTTGCTGTTGATGCATTGAGACAAATAATTCTCATTGTTGAGGATTCCGTATCACGACTTGTTGTGTATTCTTATGGGTCTGTGAAGGAGATACTTCCTCCGCAACTCCAGGATGCGCTAAATGTATATGAAGAGAAGCTTTTTACTCCATTTGGGACCGCTCTGGGACAGGTATGACTAGTCTTAGGGCTACAAATGTTTGATACATCCTTAAATATTTTATGGAGAAATCGGACTAACAGAGTAGATTGGATAAGAATTAACAACGCACAACCTTCTGTTTGCTTCCTTTTAAGGTTATACTGTACTTCTCATTCCATCTATTTAAGGTTATGCTTTAGATTTCATTCATCTGTTTGTTTTAAGGTTATACTGTATGTTTCTTTCCATACTTGAGAAATACTTTCATGTTTCTTCTACATTGTAATTAGCAGGTCTACGTTGCTTTGGAGAGGAGCCTTGGCTTGGATCCAAGTGACCCAATTATTCCGTTTGTTCTTTTCCTTGGGGCATCAACTTCTTTTTGGTATGAGCACCCGTCTATTCCTTATTTTCCTATCACAATTAAAGTTGTGTGAGTTTAATTTCTACAGAAAGAAGTTATATTGCTTATTAGATTTCTGCAGGGCTTTCTATTGGATATTGACCTATGGTGGATATGCTGGAGATTTATCTCCCAAGTCAAGTCTTGAGCTTCTGAAAGGAGACAGGAATGCTGTACTCGTTGATATCCGGCCTGAGGCATGGCGCTGCATATTTATCAATGTCAAATATTCTGTTGTTCACTGTATTCCATTAATAATAATGCTTTGGTTGGATACATGGAGCAAATGTTTTAGCTAAACATGAGCAAATGTCTTATATTTTCTGAAGGATCTCAGAGAGAAGGAATGCATTCCTGATCTTCGACGCGCTGCTCGGTCTCGTTTTGCCAATGTCACATTACCTGAGGTTGGTTGATCAAGCTCAAGGGTTGAATTATTAATTTCCTTCTAATTTCAAGAGTCTGTCTTTCAATTGACAGTCCTCTTTTTCCGCTAAAATGTTTTCAGATTGATGGATCTGTAAGGAAGTTGTTCAAGAGTGGAAGAGAACTTGATGACTACCTGCTAGCTGCTGTCATTAGGAACTTGAAGATCGTTCAAGTAAATAGATATATCTCCTACACAACTGTTTTTGTATTTGTTCAAATTCAAATTTTAAAACTTGTTGCTCATAAGAACATCTTCCCATGTTTTCTCTTTTTCATGCCACTACTTGAGGGAGCAAAGACCCACAAAAGAGCCAATTGACTTTATTTTCTCTTGAAGTAACCTGCACTTATTAATTCATGCTCTTGTTTTCATTCTTAGAACATGTAAAGAGTCTGTTAGTTGTAAAAGTTCTTATGCGTCCCTTGCCAATTGACTTTTCATAACTTTTTGTAGTATTTTGATTAACACTTCCATTACCCAACCTATAGGACAGATCTCAGGTTATAGTTATGGATGCTAATGGTAACCGTTCCAAGGGCATTGCAAGGTCACTCCGGAGACTTGGAATCAAGGCAAGTATATCTACATGTCGATCTCCCTTGTTTGTCATTAAATATTACAGGTAGCAGAAGTCATGAATAAGAATAATATGAAGAAAGAGGCAACTGTATGGTCTACAAATTTTACCTTTGGTACTTTTTAGTACCCTAATCAGTTAGAAATAAATGCAGGCATGGAAAGCCTCAGATCTGTGTATGCTCTTTTTGTAAGTTATACACTAATTCTTTAAAAATCTTCTGGTGTGTATTTGCTCTCCCTTTCCCTGTTTTCTTTCAGTTATTGTAACTAATCTGATAAGTGTTACTTGGTAATTGCTGAGACAATGATATTCAGTTTGTGATGACAATGGACCAATAAATAGGATAATAAATCTTTCATGCCTTACTGATTTCAAGAGACATACAGTTACTTATTAAACATTAGGACTTTGCATATAGATGCAAGGAAGTGCAAAACTTGGTTGTAGTACTGATGTGCATTATGTGTTTAAAAGATTGAGATCTTATATATCCTTCTCAGATTCCAAATTTGGTTGATAACTGTTTTCTTATTTAATGTTACAGAGACCATATTTGGTCCAAGGTGGCTTCCGGTCTTGGGTGAAAGAGGGCCTTCGCATTAAGGAGTTGAAACCTGAGACTACATTGACAATTTTCAATGAGGTATCTGATATGTTTCTTAAATGAGCCCTGTGATTGCTGAGGCTGTGCCAATCTTCCTGTTAAAATGTCGAAAATGAAAGATGTCTTTATATCAAAAGTAAACTACTATGAGCTATACCACGCCGATGAGTATGCTAATCATCATGACAAGTCAACTACTTCTCCTAACACCAGATATTTAAAATTCATCTCTTTCTTTCTAACCAAGCATACCAAATTAAGTGGATGATTGTCCAATATTTCTCGTCACCCCAATACTTTTCCAACTATTTAATAAACAATGAAATTGCCAGTGGACATTTGCATGACTTACTGTAAAACAAGCACAATAGCAGCCAATTCAGCAAACCTCTTGCAGTGGAAAATGTTGTGCAGACTCTTCAACCTCTTATGAAAATGAACAGCTTCATCAGTTGCTTCCCAGGCAACCAAAGTAAGAAGCTTATCTCAGCCGTTTTCCCTTATCAGGCCACCATGAATTCCCTCATCAATTTTTTCAAGGCATTATAATACAACCTTAAATTAAAAATGCACTGCTTGACCTTTCACAATGCCAAAGACCATCCCTTCAAAACTTTGGATTAGGTAACACTATACTGTTTCTCACTCAAATGTCTCCTTACCAGTGCATAATTTGTTTGCCGCTTCCTGTTGCATGTCGTTGGAACATTTTTATATCATATGACCATCTATTTTGTGCAACTTTCTTTGAAATACAACCAAGTTTAGGCAACCTGTCATGATCTTTCTTTAGGGCAAAGTGATTAATACAGTAAACAAGCAGTGTGAACACAAATCAAGGGAGATCTTTTTTTGCCTTTGATTTGAAGTTGTAATATCTAAGGAAAACTAAATTTACTGGAGAAATCAATGGTTCTTATCTTTTTTCTGTTTGCCCTTTTATTGATTTGTTAAATCCGGAAGAACTAAAGATGATAGGACAAATCATATTTTCCCTTTTTATTTTCCTCTCTTACCCCCTCCTATGATAAAAGGTTTTAAATGTGCTTTTTCACCCATTAGATTGTGAAATGTCTATTTCTTTTTTCTATTTTTTTATTTACTCTTTTGTGGTATCATCTATTTGAAATTGTAGAAATAAACAGGAACTCAACTTATTCAAGTTCCCTTTAAATCTTAATCAAGTTTTAATTAATGTTTGTTTTGATGAATAATTTGAGTTAACTTTTTATTGTTAAGATGGATCTTATTTATAACATTTTAACTTTATGCGGTTAGGCTTCTAATTGTATTTTGAATTTCCATGAAAGACAGATATAATTCTTCCTCATTAAATTGAATTTTGACTTGTAGGAGTATAATGTTGATAAGCTTTTTATTCCAAGTAATTTGGTGGCTTTAGAGAATTATTTTTAATTTTTCATTTCCATGAAAGAGATTGAGTTACCCCTTTTTTTTACTTATACATGTATCTGATAAAATTATGAGGAAAGAACAGTTGTTCTCAAAGAAAAGCTTACATCGGCATCAGTATTCTATGTCATTTTATCGGTAAATATTGGATATATAGGCACTGGACTAAAATTATAAAGCTATCCCCTACTAGTAGGGGAGAAGGTGGTTATTTCAGTAATATGCCACATTTGGTTATTTTCAGGAAGCTGAGGCAATTTTTGAGGAAATCAACCGAACACCATTACAACTTGTTGGATATGGAGTGGTAAGACTTTCTGAAATTTAAGTCTTATAAAGCATTTCGTTTTCTCTCAAATGTTTTTCTATTTATTAGTAATTTTTGCATATACAATCAGAAGCTCTAATTATGTGGTTCTCTACAAAGCCCATCCAATCATCATCTCAGTCATTTGTATCTGGATGATTGATTTCTCTTTACCTTGAAATGCTCAGTAGTTCCTTTTTCCCATACAGTCCATGACACTTTGAGGGTGATTTCCCTTTCTCTCTACCTCCACATGAGTTGTTCTACATTACTGGGCATAGTCCGGATGATGCCAAACATGTTTAACTCATTTGTGTTACTACATGGATAAGCAAATGTTATAACATTCTCCCATTTCCTATTATATTGATTCTTAGGGCTTGAGAATAATTATTGTTCTGGAGATGCTTCATCCTTTGTTAGTGTAATCCAGGACATGCTATTCTCCATTTATGTATTTATGGTTTGATTAAACAAAGGGAAGTGGAGGAACTGAGTCTTTGATTCCCTTAAGAATGTTTTTAATCTTCCCCTCACGTTGTTTGGTACAGCCAGAAAAATGAAAATACTCCTTTCGTCAAATCGGCTATCCTCAAATGAACCTTTTGTTGCCATAATATTATCCGTCAAAAACTGTTGGTCACCTATTTAATGGATGTTATCTTATTTAGCTTAGTTTAAGTACTATCAAATACAATTTCACTATCATACTGCTATGCACGGTCATGAAAATAAAATACGATTGAATATTAATGTCATAATTTTATAAAAGAAAATCAATCTTTAGTAGCAAGAGATTCTTTTGACATCCTATATACAAAATTCTTTGGCTGAAAAGATCTGTGAGAAACCAAAATTCCAGACTATAGATGAAGTAATTCATTTTAATCAGTATTTGTAAACTTGAATAAGAAAAATGGAAAATAAAAAATAATTGCAAAAGAGAATGGTACTATAAAAATCATTAAAATGATGGCTGTGGCGCTGCCATTCTTTCGCCGATATCTGTTGGACTTTTTCCCTCCGCGATCATACTTCTTCTCTCTTCTTTGTCTGCTTTCGAAGAGAATCGTAATAGACTTGGGAGATAGAAG
Organism: Anisodus tanguticus; assembly: GCA_034509755.1. Lineage (NCBI taxonomy): Eukaryota > Viridiplantae > Streptophyta > Magnoliopsida > Solanales > Solanaceae > Anisodus > Anisodus tanguticus. Next base: position 35,906,981 of record CM067549.1, read on the forward strand.
AAGGGAGTCCAAATTGTTTCATATAAAAGCACAAACCCTACCCATTCTAGAGCATATTAGATTACACCTTATCCTTAAGCTATACAGAAATAAAAACCGTGCAAAAATACATGCTCTTGAATTGGTGGATTTTGTGCTTTTACCAAATGGGTCGGGTTGGGTATTAATATGGGGTTACTACATTATCTTATTATTAAGCCTATTAACAACATCAGATTTTTCCGGTTAAACTATGTATCTTCTGAATTTTAGTTAGCTAGACTTTAATTAGACGACTTCTATGTGAGAAAAAAGAATAGTGACTTTTGAGTTAAAAATATTTACTTGGATAAATTTCGCCGGAGAAAGTACATTATGTTAGTACACTGAAAGTATTCTGCACTTACACATTAGATTCCAATCTTGAATCAACAAAGTTTCTATTATATTATTTAATCTCTTTGAGATAATAGTTAATGGGAAAGATCTATTAGCATAGCTATGCTGTACAAACGTTGAAAAATAATGTTCAGAAATGCGGTAGAAACACTTGAAGTAATCTATCCTAATGTTTTAACAAATCTGAAAGTAAGCTAAAAAACATTATAAGTAACTGGATGCCATTTCTGATGAAGCGGAGGCTCGGTGCATGAGACGACAAAGAAAGATTGAGTTGGGGTTAGCTATTCGTGGCAGAAAGACTAGGAAGGGAGGAACGCCAATTAAGGAAGTTAAAGTCTAAAGACGTGACTATTCAGTTTTTGTTGTCCAAAGACATGACTTTTTTTTGTAGACCACTTGCATTGGAAAATTTGAAGGAAAAAGATAAATGCAAACCTGGTCCATGAATTGGTGCCACATCACCTCTCCATACACCAACATTTTATATATGTACATATTTGCTTCAGTATAACCTTAAAGCATCTGCTGATTGATTTCGGTCTATAAAGTTTAAAGCTTACGAATAATGAAATTGATATGTCGTGCTTTTTTTGCGTTTCATGTTTACCAAGCCTTATTCCTATCTTTAGCGATGCAAGATTTTTCACCCTTTTGGTTAACTTTATCACACTAACATTGTTTGCTTGCTTCACTAACTTATGTGATGCACTCTTGGCAGGGTTTTGTAGCAGCAGCATATGCATTGGTTGGTGAGTGCAATTTCTGCCAAATATTCTGATAATCTGCATATTTTCTCCATAGTTGCGATTTTTGGATTTGCTTATTCAACAGATAATGTTTATTGGAGAAGAAAACAGGCTATTATGAAGTTTCTCTCTAGACATTCAAGTTAGAAGAAATTTTCTGTCAATGTTTCTTGTATCTTCTTTTGGGGGTGGTCGTATGTGTTGGAGTACTCTCAATCTCTCATTTTCTCTTGAAGACAAGTGGAGGAAATGGTTTTTCTTTACTTCACTCAATTTGCTTACATAAAATGGCTATAGTACCTAGGTATTTATAGAACAATTTTTCTAGCACGTACCTAGTTTAGTATATGTACTTTAATTTAATTCTAAATTTTTGCTTTTACCTGGTTCATGAACAAAACAACACATGTATCCTAAGAGTAATACATTTAGTTTCTGATTCATGAACTAAGATAATTCATGTATCACAAAAATCTAAGAAAACCTTTCCTTTTTCCAACCCAAGGTTCAATTTTCAACAGTATGCTGGAGCTGCAGACCACTTTGGGTTTCATGATATTAGGGCAGCTTGTTTGATCTTTAAAATTAATAATAAAACAAGATGTTCTGTTTCTAATCTCCAATCTAATCTAGCCTAGTAATATGAATTGTAGTCTCTCCAACAGTTTTTTTTTGGGTCACGATCTTCATTCTCTTAGTTTTACAAGGAGGCAAGGGAGTGCCCTTTATTCTGTTTAAGGATTGCGAGTGCATCACTGGATGCTTGTTCTCCTAACTGAAGACACTAAAGATTTTTTCCTTTTTATTCTCTAGAGTGGGAGAAGACACTACAATATGTTGGAGTTTTTGGCCTATGTCAGGTAATTGTTCTAGTTTTCAAATAAACTTCCTTTATGCTATAAAGAGACAAAGAATTTCCTATGACTAACAACTAACTGAAATGAGTGAATAAACTTTTTCATACTGGATTCTGTTCTGTTTTGTTTCTCATCCCAGTCTCTCGCAACACTTCAGGTTTACTTCTTTTGTTAGGTCTCGACTTCATGATTTTTTTCAAAATTTAATTGCTAAAAGCTTGTTATCTGTTAGATGTTAAGCTGACACTTGATTTCCTAAATTCTGGATATATTTTCTGTTTTTAGACTTTATACCGTCGACTTTCTTCTTACGAGGATTCGGCAGATTTTAAACAGGATGTGAGGTAACAGCCCTTTTCATGAACTTGAATTGCTGTAAAGTGCTATATATCTTTTACATAGTGTTACTTTTTTTTTTGTTCTTTGAGCCACTGTCCTAAAGTTTTACTAAGGTGGAATAAAGGTTAAAAGAAAGAATACAAAGTGAAGAGATAGCTAATGCACCCATTGTATATGGGTTCACTAATGAAACGAATTCTTGTTGTAAATATGATACTAGTTTTCACATTGAGCTTTTCGTTAAGTACTGGGGCAAATTTAAAAATCTTTTTAGCATACACAAGTTGGAATTTACGTCTTGATTAAAAAGAAAAAGTTAATAGGGACTCACTTGAAAGGAGAACAACTCTTCGTAGGCTATGACAAAGTACAATGAGTCTGGGGAAACTGCAGATGCATGTCTGACAGTTCCATTCTTATAGCTTATGCATTAACATGGCAGAATATGATGACAACTCAAAAATAGCCCGTTTTAGGATGAGATCATATCTTGAGACATCTTATCAGTTACCATCATGGTTTTCTCCCAGATCTGTTTTTTATCATTGCACACTGTTGGACGTCATTACCTTGTTAGAATTTGTATATGCTTGTGATACGAGATAATTTAGTATGTTGCAACTGCAAATTGTAGCTTTGATGGTATTAGACATATGCTTACAGTGTTCTTTCCAGGCAACTTTTGGCCCCAGTTAGCCTAGGAGGCCAGGCAATGACATGGGCAGTTGGCAAGTTGGAAACAAACCATAATCGTAATGGACTACCAACTTCACCTTCTTCAACTGACGTTCAGAGCAGGGTGTTGCAAGCTGCTGCAAAGCATGAATCACAACCAGATAACGAAGAGATTCAAGATCCCTCCCCCGAAACTATGCTTTCAGTCAGCGAAAAACGTTGATCTTTCCTAAGCATAAAAAATATAAGTATTTTGCAGCTAACTTTAATAGTCCAACTGAATGACATTGCATGTTGCTGGAAGTGGAACCCAATTTGTATATTCAGTTAAGACACTGAAATCATCAACCAAATAAACACCGTCTTAAAACTTGTATATGTGTGAAAATTATAACATTGGCCCATCCTGGATTCATACATTATGTACCATCTTGTACATTCGTTGGATATTCCATTGCAAACACTATGTTATGAATTTAGCAAAACATGACCCCCAATCTGATGCAGTTGCTTTCTCTTCTGTTGTGCCCCTGATAACCTTCGCATTACACTGGATTTTTTTTTAATCACATTCCACTGCATGTTTGAGAAGTTACCTTGACTATTCCCTTTTTTACGTTATAACATTTAGGTCGCATCTTTATTGATATGTCTAGGCAAAAATGAATTATAAATAAATGATGTTGAAACGTGCCCAAAAGATGGCCCAAAAAATGATAAAACATAAATGTTCTCTGCAATACAGAATGACCTTTAAACATAAATAATTATGCTAACATTGGTGTACAACACATTGTAGGCTTGATATACAACAGAATCGACATCCTTATAAAGACATTATACACCTGCCCATGAGGAAAGATTCAACTACGTATGTCATTTAGAGAAGCAGGTCAGCAAATTTGTTGTCCATTATCCTAATTATATACCAAGTGAACAAACAACAAGAGTTGATGAGGCAAAAGAATTGGTTGATTGTTCATGCTATGGTTCCTGAACCAAAATGTCATGTGGGGTGCTCTTTCATCTCCATCCACAGCTCACTTATTTGAACAAGAGACTTGAGATGAGACTGACTATCTTACGGCATCTTGCCTTACCACATACACGAGAAATTCAGGTTTGCCATTGGCATATTTCATTCCTTGTCAGCTATTACAACAAAAACATCCTTAACTGACCACCTTCTTATCTCTGTTTTTGTCGGGGGATTGATGACCGTTTTTTCTGCATTAGCAAGACGGTAACCAATCACAATCTCTCTCCTTTGTCGTGCACGCAGGAGCACTTCATAAAAACTCAACTCCTCACCTTCACAAAGGTATAGATCTGCTTCTCTTATTTGCATCTCATTTCCCTGCAACGTCAGAAGGTTTTATTAGTCATTAACAATCAAAATAACCTACAGCCCTAATGGAGGTTGCAGAATTTAAGGCTGCAGAATACTACCATGATAGGAAGGCATTTCATGCTTCAGCATCTAGTGAAGCATTCAATACTGTCAAATTTTAAAATTCGGCTCAAGTTTAAAAAAATGAGGAATGCGTCCTAGCTGACCTTTTACTGATTGAAGGTTTGATAATATAAAAGCCAAGAATCAGAAAAAAGCTCTCCGTACAAATTTCTCTCCTCAAAATTACATCTGTTCGCATCTAACGGAACCTAAGGGCCGATAACGGCTATTTTCTAGCACCGGCGAGCTCCATGAGCCTCCCACCAGACAAATCTGGCTCTCTTACCACAAAATTACCAGATCCCCCAGACCCTAATCGCAATAACAACCCAACTTCCTAATTGGATGGTTAATACAGTTCGTTGGTTAGCTAGTTCTGTTTCTATCATCAAAAGAGAAAATAGCTCTTGAGTATAGTCATTACTCTTCTTTTTATTGCTCACTTTCGTTTATGTTTTTTTCTCTTTCTATTTTATATGTTATTATTATATGTCATGTTGCTTCAGTTGTTAGCTCTCCCTAATAAACGGAGTGCTGGATCTCCTACAATACCCTGATATGCATAATCCCTAAAAGCTCCTATAATACTGGATGTGTACTTGAGCGATGTGTGGCTCCTATATACTTGAGACAGAACATCAGGAAACCCAGTAGGCATGACTCATGCCAGTTGCCTCACCTCTTCAGCGAAAAGCTCTTCCAATACATCATTTATTTGACGGTCCTCTGCCACCATGGCCAATGCCATGCTAACAAGCTCATTTGACAAAACATAGACACTTATCTTTGACATAGACGAGGTTTTTAGTCCTCGGGTCCAAAATTTCACTGATTATGACCGACTTATCTGAAGCCTGCTGCATCTCCTCTCTCCAGGAGCCTTGGGAGGAGCTACCCCCGTGAATTTTGGAAACTATAGCTTCTCTGTATGGGAGGCGTTTGGCCTGCAAAATCAGAAAAAAGATTTCTGAGTGCATGATCTGATGTCACAGCTCAAAGATTGAATTTAAATAGTAATAAATCAGCTCAATAGAATCAAGTTGAGTGCATCCGAAGATAAAGAAACAGTACATCTAAATTTAACAAGATAATACAAGAACATTGCTACTTTATGAAAATAGAAACATGCATCTAAATTAAACTCAAAGGGACAGATGACTCGATTTTTTACTTGAGAAACCTTAAATCTTTGCGGTTAAATTTGAAAATATGCTAATTGTTCAATGAATAAGAGGATTTCTACATCCATCCTGGATCCTGTTGATAATGTCCTCAATATAGTAAAGCACTATTGGGAATCAAGAGAAAACTATTGGTTCTGCAAGGGACGACTCCAAAATTTGCACATGAATGCAGTAATACTGTTGAGAAGAACACATGCCAGAAGAGAAAAAAATGCAGGTGGCTGATGGCAAAGACATATTCTGCCAAATCAGTCAATAACTATGAAGTAGTCTGATCGCTTTTTGATCAAGTAAAGTATTTCATTAATAATAACAAGGCCATCTTGGCCGTATACAAGAGATATACCCAAGAAAGGAGAAACCTACAAAATATGGTTCTCTCCAAAAGACACCAATCCAATATACAATTAGGAACTACATGGGTGCACCAAAAGAAAATAAGGGAGCGGAGGCTACTCCTCAGTTGAGCAAAGCTCATCTCCGTCCCTTCAAAAGATCTCCTATTTTTCTATCTCCAAATGACCCACATTAAAGCAAGAGGAGTAGCATTCCAAGCCTTTTGCCTTCTTCTCCTAGCACTAGTCTTCCAACTGAACATCAACTCCTTCACGGATCTTGGCATCACCCATGAAACGCCGAACCATCTAGAGATATCCCACCCTAACCTCATTCTAGATTGCAATGTAGAGCATAATGTGATCTACATCCTCACCTTCCTCCTTACAAAGGAAACACCAATTAATGAAGACAACCTTCCGTTTCCTAAAATTCTCCGCCGTCAAAATCACCACTCTAGCAGCTAACCAAGTGAAGAAGCACACCTCGGCATCCTAGGAATCCAAACCAAATCAAAAGAAAAACTATCTTCTAGCCTAGCCAACAACTTTTCGTAAAAAGACTTGACAAAGAACAATTTTTACTCCCCACCTCCCAACACAAAGCATTGGGTCAATCGACTGGCTCGCATTGCTTATGAAGTAAAGCTAGCAATCTCTGAAGCTCAGTCACCTCCCAATCCTGGAAATCCCTCCTAAATCTCCAAATCCCAAAAAGTCTCATCCTGTTGTGTCCCCCAACTTGCTGAATAGTGCATTCCCTTTGACAAGAGACCTTATACAAGCCCGGGAAATCATCCTTTAGCACCGAACATCCACACCACTTTTGACCCTAAAAACTAACTCTACTCTCTTCCCCAACCTTAAAAGTAATATTGTCATTAAAAACTTCTCATCCCTTCACTATATTCCTCCACACACCACACCCGAAAGCCATAGTAATTACATTTATTCTCCATCCCCCTTCCATTACTCCATATTTGTCTGCCATCACCTCTCCATAATGTTTCTCCCTCCACCCCAAAGCAACCACTTACCCAACAAAGCTTTGTTAAAAACCTTCAAGTCTTTAACTCTAAGTCCTCCCCACCGTTTAGGAGATGTCACGGTTTCCCACCAAACCAAGTGAAACTTCTTTGCCTCATCTGCCGCACCCAAAGGAAATTTCTTCGCAACCTCTCCAATTTTCACAGGGACATGTAATATGTAGGGATACTCGATAAAGTGCTTGTATTAAGTATTTCCCTTCCTCTTTTGGACAAGTATCTTTCCGTCAACCTGCTAGTCTCTTCTCTACCCTCTGAATGACCAGGTTCCAAACACTGATGTCCTTGTTCAACGTGCTTAAAGGTAATCGAAGGTCCTATCCACCGCATCAATGGGTATGATCTCGTATTTTCTAAGGTTAATTTTAAGCATTGAAACTACCTAGCACCAAGTTAACACTTGTCCAAGGTAATCTAGCTTGAGTCCCGTCAGCATCACAGAACTCCAAGGTATCGTCTACAAACAAAAGATGAGTGACCGACATGGTACCAACACCACCAACCACAAAATCCCTCGATATGTCCACCTAAAATAGCTCTGTCCATCATCCTGCTCAAAGCTTCGATCACCAAAATAAAAGGCATAGGTGATAAAGGATCTCTCCGCCCCAACCCCCTCGAGCTACCAAAGAAACCACACCATTCACCAAAATCGAGTATCTCAAGATGCAAAAACTGACCCACTTCCTCCATTTCTCCCCCAAACCCATATTCAACATAATGAAATCCACGAACTTACAATTAACATGGTCAAAAGCCTTCTCAAGATCTAACTTGCACAGAACACCTGATATGCCCTGTTTCTTCCTCGAATCTACCACTTTATTAGCCACCAAAGCTGCATCCAGAATCTATTTTCCTTGGACAAAAATATTTTGCGAAGAAGAAACAGTCTCGTCTAGAATACTTTTAAGCATATTAGAAAGCACCTTAGATATAATCTTGTAGATGCTTCCCACTAGACTAATATGTCTAAAGTCCCCGATGCTAGTAGCCCCTTCCAACTAGTCTGATCGCTTAAACATGAAAACAATGAAAAAGAAAACAGATTCTGGTTAAACTTGGAAACTTAAAGACATATTAAGCAAAAAATTATAGAGAAGTGTAACTTTTCACATGGTTGGTAGCAAGCGGAATACTATTGACAGCTGAGAATTTAAGAAAATGACGGATTTAATGTCAGCTAGTACATCACGTGCAAATGTTCAAGTAAAGATGTGGACCGCCTATGTTTTCTCAGAGCCCTCAAAATCCTTGGTGAACCAGTGTCAGCCTGATACAATTTGGATTTGGGTGTGGGATTCTCACTGGATTTGGTCAACCTAACTTGGGTTCTTTGACTACACTTGTCGCCAGGAAGTTTAGGTTGATTGGTTATTTGGTATGATTTTGGTTGTCATATATATATTCACATAAAGTACTAGATCACTTTGTTGTTATACGAGATAACTTATAGATAAAATATTAATCCCTCCGTTTCATTTTGTCTTAGTTTGATTAGGCACGGAGCTTAATGAAATTAAGAATTTTGAATCTTATGATCTTAAATTAAAGATGTCTATAATGTACCAAATTTCCCTTTGAATCTTGTGGTCTTAAACATGCCACGTGGGATGTTGGAATCAAAGAATTACTACAAACGAAAGACTAAAAACGAAAGTAAGACACATAAATTGAAATAGAGGGAGTAACAGTTTACAAAGAATTTAATAAAGTTCAATCAATTGTCAAAATATATACTTATATATGTCGTTATATACATTTTATTAGTCGTATCCAACACCCGTACTCGAACTCCGACCCATACCCCCAAATTTTAAAATTTAGGTGATAAAAGATCCGACCTCTAGATCCATACCCGTATTGGATACCTGCACCCGTAATTCGAGCAACATAGTGAACCACCTCATCCTAATTGTCCAGCAACAACTTCGCTTGTGGTGTGAGATTTTGTGATGATCTCCATCTGGATTTTTAGAAGAAAAATAATTTGAAGAGCTTAGGGTGTTGCTTCACTAGCACTCATGTGCATCCTGTGGAAGGAAAGAATATGAGAGTTTTGGATGGTATAGAGAAGGACTATGTACATTTGAAGAATAGCGTCTCATTCCTAGTTTCTATTTGGTGCACCATGAGGTTTCAGTGTATAGACAATTGGATGTCGTTTGTAACAATTATATTTTATATATTCTTTACTTTAAGGTAACCTGCTTATTTATGGGATTTTCTCACTATCAATAAAATCATTTTCCTTAAAAACTTTTTAGAACAGGAACATATCACGTATCTAAACAACATGAGATATTAATAGATGTAATGGGGCACAATTCATATATGCGGCATAGGATAAGATATAAAATATCCCTTCTAAAAAGTACCTGAATGTCACGTATTAACAGTAATGTGGCAAGTGATCTGGAATCAGCTTGAATTGCGGAATCTTCCACTGATTCACCAGCTAAAATTAAGATCTGTACATAAAAAAGGAAAATTCAGAACAGTAGAATAAGAACAGTGATACAAGCTATAAAAGACACCAATATGAACAAGGACACCCCAGAAACCCCACTCTATTCCCCCCCCCCCCCCCGCCCCCCACTCTAGCAGAAGAGAATAAGGGATCCAATCCATCTGAGCGTCGTTAACATCAGAATACAATCACTTCATATTACCTAAAGTGCATCTTATTGCATATTTAGTGAATCTTACTCACCGAGTCAAATGATTCTAAGGGAAGACTTTCTAGATGGCGTCGTATAACAGCATTACCCTCGTGATTTACCGGCATTATGTTTGCCAGCCGGCTAATATCCAGGCCACATCTGTCAGCTTCTTTTCTCTTTCTTTCTCAGAGACTTCATTGAACATCCACAACTCTGAACCATGTGCTAAGAAGGCATACCTAGAATGAGTAGCTGAGTTTGTTGGAGTTACAGAGCATCACTTTCAAATATTGTTCAGATCTTAAATACTTTCTTTCTGGGCTTCTCTCATCGTTCTCTGGAACAAAGAGATGGAATGAGAAAATATTCGAAATCAGAAAACTTGGAAGCATATATACAGGCTGACAGGAGGTGGGAAGATACGGTAAACAAGCAAGGAATCTCTACCCCCATAGCCTATAGAGAAAAGCTTGCATGAGTAAGGAAAGCATACAGTTGGCTCCTCACAAGATTACCAGTATCATATCCTCCATATCTCGTCGCCAACCACAAAAAAGAATCCTCTCAGTAGTAATTGGAATAATTAAGTTCTTTGGCAACTTTCCACTCTGAACCTGCAGCATTCAGGTAAAATGAAAAGGAATTAGGAGCTTTGATTCAAACTCACCACAATCATATCATCAATGTCTCGTCTCCATCCGGTTAGTAGAATCTTCTGTGGCTTTCTTGTTGGTCGGACAATATGCTGAATAACCAAATTAATTGTACCTTAGAAAGTCTATTCATCCCACGTTCTGCTTGCTTGAAGTCAACGCCTGGAATCCCTCAATTGCGAAGCAGAAGAGGATTTCCTTCATGTGAGGACTAAATGTTGAAGTTGTTAGAGTTTTTTTCACTCCGTTTATTAAGTAAGCCTATTAATGATACGAATCTAATAAAAGCTTTTCCATGTCCTTTGAGAGGTTGGCATTAATGATTTTTGCTTGCAAATATCCAAGCTCAATTATCTCTGCGATATGAAAATTTACAATCTAATTTAGATCTCTTCAGTTTCATAACCTATATTCTATTGACCATAAAAATATAGAATGCAGTTCATCTCTGCTCTAAATAAAAGTCGAGGAAAAAGGTTCTTGACATTTATCTAAAGAAAAATTTACACCAAAGTGAACCCATTTATCTTATTGATGAATATACTTTAAAGAATCTTCTAACCTTGTGATGCATTCACTTTTTAATCATCGTTATAATATGTGATTTGGGTTGACTACGTTTTCAAGCAGAGAAATAAGAGAAGGTAGCTTTCTTAAGAAAAGGGGAAGCACCATAGGCAGTGCCACTGGAGCATATGAGTCATCATCCTCAGCAATAACAAGGACCTCATCTCCTTCTTGCAACACATAGGAATCATCGGGATTTAGTATTATTTTTCCACCTAATGATGCCACCTTGATTCCACAAGGAATAGCATCAGGAAAGCTGATTAGGACTTCCTTCAAATTGCATGCCATGCAACTGTGACCATTTCATGATGTAGAACTCACAATTCTCAAATCCAAGGATGTCTTCCCATATCTGCCATTGCCAAGTCCATACAGAAATAAATTACATTCATTGACACGGATATACTTCCCTCTTCTACTCAATGTAGTAGCTAGGATTAAATTAAACATTAGCCATATACAAAGTTGACAGCTAAGAATTGACCTGTGCAAGGCCTGGCTGTCGAGCACATTGAATCATTAAGCGCCCAATTACATCATGAGCTACCACAGTTTCAACAAGATCTCCACCAACAAGTTTCACAAGGACCTCATTATCAAGATCACTGAGGTCAACCACTAGGTGGCTCCGAAGTCCTTCCTTTACTCCTGTCAGGCTTAAAACTGTCCTCAGAGCACGGACATCACTCTACATTAAATATTTTGTTTATTAGCTACTACAGTTTTGAATCCTGAAAATGAGTTTTGCTTCAAAGTATCTATTGCTCTGACCTGGTCAGCATTCCCATCTTCAGCAAGGACAACTATTGCACGAGCCTTAGAGACAGACACCTACTTCAAATTTACCTAGTGAGCTCAAAAGATCATTTAACTTGAAAATTCTGGACAACTTCAGGTGCCTTTTATTAAACAATCAACATGAGAAAAAAAGTGGCCTCTTGATGAGAAGCTGTTTAAAATCAGAAAAAAGAAACACTAGAAAGTTTTCACGATAAAGAATTGCATGATGGAATCAGATCTCTGAAAAGAAAACGGCATTCAATACCAAGGTAAGAAAAGGAAAGAAAGGTCTTTGAAGACGCAATTAATGTTTGGAAGCAAAAAAAAAGATAGATACCTTTTTCAGATCAGCCAAAATCAAGGGGCTCCCACTTCTGCATATGACAGAAGTTCCTCTAAAATCAAACTCCATTTTAGCAATATCAAGTTCCATCTCTTCTTTATCTCGCTCAGCCATGACTACAACTGTTCCTCCCCCCAAACTCTCATTAGCTATCGCGAGTTGATTCAATAACGATCCATGGGTATACAGACATACTCATAGTGAATAAGGCCATTACTTCTTCCGAGTCACTTTAAATTGTCCAAAAATACAGAGTTGAATTAAGAAATCTCCAGCAAGTATCAGTAAGACTCAGCTGCATTTTGTATATTTAAGCTTTTATTTTTTTTGCAAACTTTACCATTTTCAAGAAAATATTTAAGTTTTTTGCAAGGTCAACTAATCAAAGTTCAATGATTGTTCTCAACTGTGTTCCAATTCCTTACATAATAATGAAGACTGCTGTCCTAGACAATCTCATTATTTTCATGGAGCTTGGTAAAAAATTGGGAATGGGCTTAGAAAAATTGATAAAAGCTAGCAGCAATCTACTTGGCAAACAAACAAGAGATAAAATTAATGTGGTTCTTCTGATTATCAATTGGCAATTATAGAAAGAAAAAGGATAATCAAAGGTTTGGAGCTTCATCTCATTGTCGCGAAATCTGAAGTAAAATTAGAGAGGGCTTCTGAGCAATGCAAAAATAAGAAATAACATACTAGGGAGATTGCGATTCAGATCTGGTGCTAAAATTAGTCAGCAATTTGGGGGCAGTTATATAGAGAAAGGAAAAAGAACGCAGATCATTCAAACATATGAGCTTCTCAAAGAACAGATAGTAATTAACGGTTGGAAATCTTCCTCTTTACACGTGCATAATCTACTAAGTGGGTAGATGACCATAGGGCCAAAGATCGTCAAATTTCATTGAGAAATGAAAGAGATATTGATCAACGAAGTAAGGTGTTTGAGGCATAGACATATGGTGTGGACAAATCTGCCACATCGGTGGGAAAAGAAAGAATTGTTCACTTTATAAGTCTCAAAATTGACTAAGGGTTTGGGACCCCAAGGGGTAACCCGTGTGTTTGAAGGAGGGAGGACTTAGATGTGCTTGGGTTCAAGGCTAAGCCCACACGCGCGCTGCTACCTGCTGATTAAGTCCCTCACTAATGGCCATAAACAGTCATTACTTAGCTGATTAATGGTTATACTAATGGCCATAAAAAGCCATTACTTGGCAGTTGAGGAGTCCCTCCCTTATGCTATATATTGGTGTCTTTTGGCACAATTGTGAAGACTACAACATATATACACAGAGACAAACAGAAAGAGAAAGAACTGAAATTCTGTCCAAAAACGTGAGTAGCAGAAACGTGTGGACAAACAGAAAACTCTTCATTCCTTTTCCATTCTTCAACAAATCGTTTCGTGTTTGTTTTCTTCGTCAGAATCAACCTATTTGCTTTGTAGTGTTGATTAGTTGTTGTTTCATCTTGGGATACTATTGCCCGTTAACGTAAAAGCATATATACGGGGAAATCTTGTCTTAAAGACAGAGAGTCATCTCTCGACTCAGCCACAGTTGTAATAATCCAGATTTAGTGTTTCTTGATTTTAGGTTAATAATATCTAATGCTCAACAAGCTTGCGGCAGTTCTGAATATTGCCTATTTGTTTATCCTTTCGAACACTTGTAATATTTATTTACTTCCCGTATTGCTTTACATATCCAAGAATTACAAGGACCCACCAGTTTATCACTCCAACCAAGTAAAAATGTGTGGTTCTGCTCAACTACTTCACTTCTTCCCTTCCTGAGCGAGTCAAATTTCTCAGAGATTGCATAAAAAACTAGTCCGAGCATCATGGCAAATAACAGCATTCCACCGAAACTAACAGAAACTGACACTAGGCGTGGACCAATGCCTTCAGAATTAGCATGATTTCCTGAATCTGCAACATACGTCCATGATAACCAAAGGCAATCTGCTATGCTATCATCTGTTACGCCAAAAAGTGCTAAGCCACCAAGACAAATAAGGAGCAGAGTGGCAACTAACAAGGTCAGTGGTTTAGCATAAGGATGAAATGATAAGAATATATCTACACGGTACGCTAGCTGCTTGTTCAGAGATAATTCCTCTGTGGTACTGTCGGACGGCCTTCTAACATAGGAGATATACTCCATATATTTAATAAAAACAAGATGAAGGGACAACATCATGAGTGAGAGAATCAATGCTGTATTTTCAAACTTGCACCGAAAACATTATGTTCTGACATTGAATTAATAATGTCAATAGAATCTGAAATGTTGTAGCGTCTCAGTCTGATATTGAGCTTTGAAAGTTCATCCTGATATAATGGGAAGGAAAGGAGAAACAGGTAAACAGTTAGGGGACGGATCTAGTAATATCTTGCATACATGTTAGTCAAATTCTACTTCTTAAAAGCCCATTTGTCGTATCAATTTAACACTTGAGAATAGTTATGAGGAAGTAATGCTAAACACACTTAAGTTAACTAATAACTGAAGACGATGAAGGCTATATATTAGTATAGTTCCTTTTCATGGATATTACTTGAGTTGTCCTTGGAAGATGATTGGGAAAATAAGAGCTCCACCTGAAGTAGCTACTTCTATAATCTTGTTTGACACAAAATAACTTACAAAGAAGAGGCTACAGTGTATGCAGCAGATGTGGCATATGCAAGGAAGCAACTGAATAAGTCAATCATCTTTTACTTCATCGCAAAGTTGTGTAGCAGATATGGAATATGTTGCTAAACTTGTACGGATTCGGAAGGGTAATGCCTGGAAATCTGACACAAGTACTAAGCTGCTGGCAAGGCCAGAAGATAGAGAAAAGGCGCAGACAAGCATGGAGAACAATACCATTGTGTATACTCTGGATCATTTGAGTAGAAAGTGTTGGGTGCGAACAAAGTCCCACATTGGTAGTTGAAAAGAAAAGGAAGCTACATATAAGGTGTAGGGAGTGTGAGGCCTTCCGAAGAAGACCGTGCAGGCTTGACCCAAGTGGACAATATCACACGGTGTTAAGAGTATATTTAGGGATGTTTCAACCCAACAACTGGTATAAGAATTAATGGTTCAACTAGACGAGTATTGAGTTGGGAGAGTGGGGCTCGACTTATTGCCTTTGCCCATCTGCGGGCCGATTACTACCTAACTCGTAGCTTGGAGACGTATACACACAAAAACAATCCTATGTGCTTTGGTCGAAATAAATAGTTGGATGATGTGGGTGGCGCATAGTTAATCTCTAGATAAGCTTATAAGGCGATAGGTCATGTGGAATTTGAGGGGGATATTGTTGGGTGCACAAACAAAGTCCCAAATTGGTAGTTGTAAAGAAAAGGAAGTTATGTATAAGGTGTAGAGATACTTTTAAATAGTGTGAGCACTTTGGAGAAAAATGTGTTGGCTTGGCCCAAAGCGAACAATATCACACCATGTTAAGAGTATCTTTGGATTATTTGACTTTTAGCCCAATATAAAATAACTAGGAGAATTTCTTATGTAAAGATTAATGTAGTTAAAATTTACATATTTGGATTAAAAGGAATATAGTAAATGACGTTGACGATATCCTAGAACTAATGGAGTCCTTGCAGGCTTAGGGTGCACTTGGAACTTTTAAACATATTAAGTCCCTTCTTGATACCCTTTAATTTTAGAGAAAGGGCCAATTTTACCCCTAAACTATTCAAATGGGACAACTTTGTCCTTCATTTCGTTTTGGCCTAGAAGTGCCATCGTTAGACAAGTAGCTCAAAAATGCCCTCCATTGATAAGAAAAAGAAAAAAAATGTGAATGTGGGTTACTCAATCTCGAATAAAATGCAAATAAAACAAAGGAAAAACCAATTTTGCCCTTGAACTTCCCCTTGTTTTTTGCCCATGTTTGTAAGTTGCTAAATCTCTTATATATAAGTTTTGGAGATTTAGTGGGGAATCAAGCTTTCAATGTCTAAATCTTTTGTATCATCGCATGAAACCAAGTATGCAAGGAGATGTCGTTACAGACTGATTGCTCACCACTTCACTGCTTGCATTCATTCGAATGCTAAGAGGTTTTACAAATGTCCTAGAGCAGCTGTAAGTTTAGTGAATTGATTTTCAAATTACTGAGTTTTAGTTTAATGATTTTTGTTTGTAGGGTTTAATTTCTTGATTTGTTGAATTTAGTGAATTGAACTAAAAGGAGGAGAGCCTTGAAGCAATGATAAAGTTGACTATGTGTGACCTACAGGTCACGAGTTCGAGCTCAACAAAATACATTTGATTGTCTTGGGAAGTTAACCAATGACTCAACTAAGTCAAAAATGACCCTCCGGGGCAACCTGAAACGACGAAACCCAAAATGAACCCATCTAATCAAAAGTTAAGTTTGAGTCAAATTATCCATCGCTATCCATCCCCGCATATCACAAACCCCACATAGAGTCTACGGAAAAGAGTAAAATAGTCAAATTGATGTCTTAGGCTAAAAATGATTGGATGGGTCGTTCTATCAGATACCAATTAAATAAATGTTCTTCCTCGATCTAAGAGAAATGAATAGAGGAAACATACTAGAAGTCGTAAACAAGTCAGGATATCTGCTCCGCATATCAGACTCTGTCTCCCAAGTCGAGGCCTCAATAGGATGATTTCTGCACTGAACCTTCACAGAAGCTCTCCTTAGACCTTAATTTTCTCACCTGGCTATCCAAAATAGCCATAGGCTCCTCTTCAAACTCCAAATTCTGATCAAGCAATACGGAGTCCCACTGGATGATATAAGAACCGTCATCACGATACTTCTTCAGCATAGACACATGGGAAATTGGATGAACATCTGAAAGACCTGGTGGTAGAGTCAACTCATATGCCACCTCCCAAACTCTCTGAAGAATCTCAAAAGGTCTAATATACCTCAGACTCAACTTCCCTCTCTTTCCAAACCTCGTCACACCCTTCATGGGTGATACCTTCAAAATAACCCTATCACCAACCATAAACTCCAAGTCTCGGACCTTCAGGTCCGCATACTCCTTCTACCTGCTCTGAGCTGCTAGGAGCTTATCCTGGATCACCTTCACCTTCTTTAAGGAATCTCTCAATAGATCGGTACCCCAAGGCCGATGACAGACGAAATGATACCTGTGATAACCGCATACGATGCCTCAGCCTCTGGTCTACCTGGGAAAGTATAACAATAAGTGCATCCTTCCTCAGATTGAGTCCTCTGCTGGCCATCTCAGCTTGAATGAGCTTCATCTCTCCTTGACTAGGATACACCACGACCGGTTTGATAGCCATCATGACATGACTGAGATCCTCCTTGGCTAACCTGACCACCACCCCTAGATGGATGTGCTTGGGTCTTGGGTTCGTGGGATGCACTCGATACAGATCTAGGGTAATCTCTCCTAAAATACCCAATCTCACAGGTGTAATAAGTCCTAGACGTTAAGGGCTAACGAAGAGAGATGGAAGAACCTAAACCACCATGATCAGAATATTGAGACTCAGAATCTCTTGAAGACTGGCCACAACCATAATTGTTCTACCCCGCAAAGACACCATCGGTAATTTGAAGGGCTGCTTGAACTGGTCGACCATGCTGCGACTATTGATATCTACCCTGCTACCCATAACCACGAGAAGTAGATCCATTGTACTGTCCATGTTGCCTCACCCTCTTATCTGACTCATATCTGGGCATTTTGCCCCTCACAGACTTTACCATCCTAGCATACTCAACTAAAATCTAAAAAAAAGCCGCAACCGCTACTAGCTGTAATGTAGACAACTGAAGGGGAATACTCAAACCTCTAACAAAATATCTCACTCGCTCAACCTCTGTAGGTAGGAGTGGCGCTGCATAACGTGATAAGGCGTGGAAGCGAGTCTCATAATCTGCAACGGAAGAACCTCTCTGTTCAATCCTCTGAAACTCATCGCGCTTGCTCAGACGCAAGCTAAGAGGTACATACTTCTCTAGGAATATGCGATAGAACGTAACCCATGACAGTAGAGGCGACCTCGCTGGTCGATAGACAATATAAGCTCTCCACCATTATTTAGCATCTCCCAAAAGCTGAAGGGCCATAAAACTAACTATGTGCGACTCGACGATACCCAAGGTATGCAACCTCTCATGGTTGCTCACAATAAACTCATAAGCATTCTCATTAGGATGACCATAGAATACCGGAGGCTTCATATTTGAAAAGTGCTCCCATATCTTCCGCTCACCGCGAGTCATAGCTGTCTTTGTAATCGACTAGGGACCAAACTCTGGAGCAGGAACCTCATCAATACAGGGCACTGACATCGCCGCTAGCTAAACCCAAGAGTATGGACTCAGGAGTCTAAGTTTGTCCCTCTCCCATAAGGGTCTGAGAACCACCCGGAATAGTCAGATACACGCCCGCCTGGGTAAAACTATCTAGAACACTCAATAATCTTACCAACATATCCAGTAGAACTAGAATAACAATAAATCTAGGCTAATCCTATACTGGCCCCATATCCTCCTCAAGTAACTTATCATGAGGCTCAATAACCCGTTCAAGAGAGACTGATCTAGCATGAGTCTGACCAACTCCATGTGCCCCACCCCGAGCTGGTGTAGCTCCTCGAGCTTTACCTCGGCATCGAGCACATCCTATACTGCGACCGCATAGTACAGGTGCCTGTGCCGGTGCCTCCTCCCTCGCTACATCGGCACGAGTCCTTACCATATCTGAGAGAATATGAACAAAGATCATATACCAATTTGATTCAACTTAGCATGAATAGAATGAAGAAAGTGAAATTTCCTAAATGTCCCATAGCCTCTCGTAGATAAGTACAAATGTCTCTGCACCGATCCATGAGACTCTACTAGACAATGCTCTTATATTCGAGACTGTTTAACCTAAAGCTCTGATACCAACTTTGTCACGACTCCTTTTTAGGAATCGTGATGGCACCTACACAACTCCCACCGGTAGGCGAACCACTCCCGAATCATTCACATGATATAACATAATTTAAGCGAAATGAACAAAATACTATATAATATGTCTCATAATATAAATGCTGAACATATAAGTTTGAACATCAACAACATTCCCCAATATCTAGTCTAATGAATACAAGAGCACTAGAGATCCGATACAAGTCTGAGATAGGCACGCAGGCCAAACCAAATACATAATCAAATTAAGTCTCACGTGTCTCTCGAGTAGCAAATAAAAGACTGTAATAGAGATAAAACACCCAAGGGTATTCTAAAGATAGCATCCTCACCCTGATTGCTGGAGAAACAACTGCTCGGACTCAGTTATGAGTACACAACGTACGCCGTAGGCATCATAAGTCAACAACGATGGAAAACACGTAAAAAGAGATAAATACCAAGTTAACACCAAATAGTCCTATTCTAACAGTTCAATAACCTAACAACTATCACTTGTTCACATAATGATTCACAGAATTAGCATAAGGCAATGTTCAAATAAGAGTTCATGATCACATAAGTCACCCAGCTCCAAATAGTTCAATAACAAGTTCCAAGTATCATTGAGTAAATAACATACTTCATTTTTCCAGAAATTCAATCAAGTTATCAATAGTCAATTCAACACTTGTTTCATCAACAGATAATCCATGAATGATATGTTATGAATACAATGCATATGCCAAGTACCTTAATCTTCCAGTATACATGCACTCAAGTTTTTATTATGAGACGCACACCCATGGGGGACACGCGAAGTCCATATACTCCTCCGGAATTTCCTATCGGAGACCAGCACTTGGCTGAATAATATCATGTTACATGCATGCAACCCGTCCCCTTGAATATCATTACTGTCATCTTAGTGTTTTCATAATATCATAAGTAATCTCATCTTTCTGGTCTCTTGGACCCATACCACTCTCATATCAATATCTCAAAATCATGTGTATGAATGCAAATAATAATATAAGGCAAGAAATCATGATGTAATAAGATGTAACCAAGTATAGAGATGGATATCACATGCTTCCAAGAATTTAACAACATAACAACCCAAGTACAAATCAGGATATCATATCGGAAACAGTTGTGGTGAAAAACAAACAATATGCATATGTCGACAAGCCCAATCAATCAACAGTCGAAACTAGCATAAGGCTGATTCCCCAAATTACACATCATCACAGTTCAATACCGGTACCACTCAAATGTTCATCACAATTAGCTGAGTGGGACCCCCAAACACGCCCAATACCCCTTAATATTTATAACTAATTATGTACTTCTATCGAAGTCTTGTGAAAGTAAACCGTAGCCTACCTTTGGGTCGAACAGGAGCGCTTACCAATCAAGCCTCGATGATCACCTTGCCCTTCTACTGTGTCTCGTGATAATTAAAGTCTAATCACACATATACTATTTGTTAATGAAGAGCTTACATAAATACAAGGACATAATCCTTAACAAGCAAGACTTTAAATACCAACAACGGGCCCACGTTACCAAGACTCAAACTTTATTACCCAAATACCAAGAACACATACTAGGGAATCATACCCTTAAGTTAATTAGAAAACTATACCCATTTGAGCCTTCAATGGAACAATATACAAAAATCCCCAATTTGGAAACCCTAGAATTTCCCTCAATTGGAATAGGTGTCTATATTCAAATTAAGCTATACAACATGATTATCTAACAATTCCCATCACTAATTCATAGTAATCAAGTAATTTAATGCATCATCACCCTTTAAAATCCATGATTTAACTATATTAATCTCATAAGAACTTGCAACTCATCTTCCCCAACTTATAGACATATTATATCACCATTAAAGGATTTAGAAACATAAAATGAAATCACAAGAGAAGAAAATCTTTACCTATATGATGAATTTCACTCCGGAACTTCATAATACTCCCCCTTGCGGCTCTAGATTCGAGATATGCTATTTTGAGAAAAGACCTTGACTTAAGAATTAAATAGGTCACCTAATACAATGATCCCACCCTGCAGAATAGACACTGCTAGAGTGGACCCGCTACCGCGAACATGTACCTTGCTAGGGCGCAGTCACTTGATAGCTCACCCCAGCGCCATAGAGAACCTGATACCGCAGAGGCGGACTTGCCTATGTGGATAAATCCTTCACCAGGGCGGAAACTCCACAACTTCCCAACCCCCGCTTCTGTGAGCCAACCTCCCGCCGAGGCAGACACGCAAGAGAGAACATAGATGCCGCTGAGGCGGACACTAGATCATGGGAAATAACCTCAAACTCCTATCAAACCCCCGAAACACTCCCGAGATCCCCCGAACACAAAACAGACATACTTGTCTAAGATAAATAGTGCTACGAACTCACTTGTACCCTCAGATTTCTCATTTGACCGAAAGAATCATTCGAGAAAACCAAATATCCATATTTTACAAATAGCACATGATTATCTCGTGAAGCGAACCAATGACTCAACTAAGTCATAAATGACCCTCCGAAATTACTGAAAGTGACAGAACTCGAAAATGAACTCATCTAGTCAAAAGTCAACTTTGAGTCAAACTATCCAACTCTAAGTTTCTAGTTTTGGGGTTTTCATCCGAAATTCATGTAAATGGACCTCAGAATTCATGCCACCAATCCCTGTGCATCAAAACCCCCACATAGAGTCTATGAGAAGGGTAATATAGTCAAATAGAAGTCTTAGGCTAAAAATGATTGGATGGGTCGTTACACCGGGACAAATACGACCGATTTGCTAAAAGTAATTCTTTCAACCTCGCTGGAAGCGAATATTCAGACTGGCACTCTTTTATTTGCAATCGTCTCGGACATCGAAGAGATGGATGAGTTGGATTACAGAGGGGTATTCACTGGATAATTAATTACGATCACCGATTTTCTTTGAGGATGTATTCTGGGATAGGCAATCTTTGTCGAATGACCACTTGTTTGGTAAAATCGACCAAGCAGTAGATTGTAGAGGTCCTTAGTTTATATGTGCCTTGTCGTTGATAGTCTTAGGAAGTGGTGTTGGCGTTATAGAGTCACTGTGTGCAGTAGTGGATGTGTCAAGAGTTGGAGAAGAAGGCCTAGACATGGTAATAAAAGCACAAAAATAAATAGAAGGATGGATGTGAAGATGGTTGTTTCAGCTCTGGCAAGGCTTGAGAATCTGAAGGATACCAGAGCAGACCTTTAGAGATAGGTGTGGAGAAATTGAATTGAAGATCTGAAGTAAAGTGAAAGGGTTTTTATGGGTTTTCAAAGAAGAGAAATCATCATTGCCTTAGAAGTTAGTCACGACTTTGTTTTAATCACGAGAAGACACGTGTTCAAAGTATTTAAGGCGAGGAGACTTGCGTTATGTCAAGTCGTGTCTGGCCAGTTCAAATGTTTTTTCGCAAGAAATAAGAAACTTTTCCACTTCCATGTTACAACTCAGCGAATAACTAGAAAATTAGGGAACTATCTGTATGAGTAAAATCGAGCTGGGCACATGAACAAATCACAAAGCGACATATGGAAATAAGGATAGGTCGAACAAGACTCAGGGATAGTACGGGGTGTTGTCTGCAGAGCGAGGTTGGCGAGGATGATTATATTCGCAAAGGACCCGTAAAGAGGACATTCAGGTCAATGTCACATTGATAGATCTAGCCTAACTCCGAAAATACGTGTTCGGATACTAATCATTGGATACTAGTCTGTGGTCTGCCAAGATAAGATCAAAACCAGTCATTAAGGGAAAGTCCTAGATTTCCGTCAACCGTTACATAACCGAAATAATATATAATTAATAGACTTAATGAAGGCAGGATTTGTGGATTATCCTCCCTAGGTTTTAGCTATAAATAACCCTTTCACCCTCATTTGTATGGGGATCAAATTCTTATTTATTCACTAAGCTCATCACTTCTACATTGTAAATCATGATGTAATGAGATACAACCAAGTATAGAGATGAATATCACATGCTTCTAAGAATTCAACAACTTAACAATCCAAGTACAAATCAAGATATCATATCGGAAGCAGGTCTGAATAATAAACATACAATAGAAAATATGGCGACAAGCCCAATCAATCAGCAGTCGGAACCAGCATAAGGCTGATTCTCCAAATCACCTATCATCACAATTCAACACCGGTATCCACTCAAACTTTCATCACAATCGACTAAGTGGGACCCCCAAACATGACTAATACCCTTAATATTTATAACTATTACGTACTTCTATTAGAGTCTAGTGAAAGTAAACTATAGCCTACCATGGGCCGAAGTGGAGCCTCGAACAGTCAAAACATTATGGTAGCCTTGCCCTTCCGTTCTGCCTTGTGATAATCAAAGTTTAATCACGTATATACTATTCGTTAATATAAGGCTTACACACATAAAAATATATAATCCTGAACAAAGCAAGACTTCAAAAACCAGTAATTCCGCCCTGGTGAAATTGACCCGCTCCCGCATATAATAACCTCGTTGGGGCGCAGTCACTTGACAGCTCGCCCAAGTGTCATAGCAAACCCGAACCCACAGAGGCGCACCCACCATTGCAGAAGTCCATCCGCCAAAGAAAAAAGTCAACAGATTCACATACCCCACTTCTATGAGCTAGCCTCTCGCTGAGGCGGACACACAGGAGAAAATAAAAATGTCGTTGAGGCGAACACTGGACATCGGATAACAAAAAACAACTCCATCATCCACGAAACACCTGAAACACTCCCGAGACCCCCTGAATATAAACCAGACATGCTCCTCTAAGGTAAACAATCCTACGAACTTACTCATACCTTCAGATTTTTCATTTAACCGAGCTAGGTATACTTTTATAAAGAATCATCCGGGAAAACCAAATATCAAAATTCCACAAAATGTATCTACTTATCTCGGGAAGCGAATCAATGACTCGACTAAGTCATAATGACCCTCCGGGACTACCAGAAGCGACACATACCGAAAATGAACTCATCTACTAAAAAATCAACTCTGAGTCAAATTATCCAACTCTAAGATTCTAGTTTTGGGTTTTTGCATCCGAAATTCATGTAAATGGACCTCGAGATCCATGTCACTCATCTCCACGCAACACAAACCTCACATGGAGTCTATGGGAAGGGTAAAATTATCAAATAAAGGTCTTAGGCTAAAAATAACCAGACGGGTCATTACATTTACTTATTTATTATTTGTTGTTTGATACAATAGTTATGTACATCAAACAGGTCCAGAGACTTGGTAGTACATGAGTGCTAGCTTGGCAGTTACGAATATGTTAGCTCATAGATGACTAATATGCTAGTCTAGAAGTATATGCTTATTAGTCGGGTATGATAGAGAGAGCACCATACACTAACCGAGAAAGTACAAACTCACAAATCTGGTAGTTAGCACAGACGTATGAGACGCCATTATCACTTAGTAACACAGTGCTATGTGTTTATGCAACTGGCGTATTGTAGACTAAAGACTATACATGTTGTGTGATAATGGTTCCAAGAGATTTAAAGAGACAGAGTTACAGAGAGATGCTATGTATCCAGTTGGTAAGTGTATGGTATATGAACTTACAGATTGCCCTGACAATTGTTGTACACAACTGTTGCTTTAGTTATACTTTCTTTCGATTTATACACTTGTTATGATAATGGTTCTAAGAGATTTAAAGAGACGGAGCATTGGAGGGCCGCGGCGCCGGAGCTCCGCGGCACTTCGGAGGCATATTGCTGCGATGGGAGGTTGGAAAGATCTGACATTTGGGCTGGTTTTGGAGCATTGATTCTCCATTACTTGGCACATGAATTCAGCCATTATTTGGCTGAATGTAACCCCTCAATCAAGTGCCATTACATGGCTATTGAAGGTCATTAGTTGGCTAGTTGAGGGGTCTTCTACTTACACTATAAATTTAGGTCTTTGGCTTAATTGAACACAACACTCAACACTTAGAAAATACTCCAGATTTTCTGAATTCATCTTCTTCATCTCTAGCAAAGTTACTATACTCAAAGTTCTTAAAGAGTAACACTTGAGTTTCCTTTGCTCATTTGTTAAGTTGTTGTTGTATCTTGGGAGACTATTGCTCAACACCGTAAAAGGAGATATACGGGGCAATCTTGTCTTAAAGACAGAGTGACATCACTCGACTCAACAAATCACACAAGCAGTTTGTTAAGTTCTTGATTTCCAGTTTATTGTAATATTTAGTTTATCATTTCTTACTATTGTAATAGTTACTTACTTCCCGTTCCTTGCAACAATTGTATCCCAACAATTTTAAGATAAGATTGTGTTGTAAGTACCTAGAAAGATGACTGGAAGAGATCAAACTGCTTCTGATTTTGCTGCTGCTGTTGCTCAAGGAAATTATCTGCCTTCCTCACTGTTCAAGGCACACCTAATGCCTTTCCGGTTGCTCAAGGCTCATCCAACGCCTTTACTGCCGCTCAAGGGAACGTTGACGTTTCTCCACCCGCTAGATTTCACCGTAAACTCCCTGAAAAGTTCATGGGCTCAAACTTCAAGAGATGACAACAGAATATGCTATTCTATCTGACTGTTATGGGAATGACACGTTTCCTAACAGAAGATCCTCCACAAGCTGGAGATGAAATGGACCCTTCGCCTTCTGAAATGACTGAAGGGGGCCTAGGTATATATGTCATTAATGGCATGAAGATGGTTCTTGATGCATGGAGTCATAGTGATTTCATGTGTAAGAATTACATATTGAACTGCTTGTCAGACCCTCTCTACACGGTGTATTGCACCGTAGGTACTGCCAAAGAGTTGTGGGACAAGCTGCAAAAGAAGTACAACGCACAAGATGCATGTACTAAGAAATTCATCATTGGAAATTTCTGAAATTTTAAATGGTGGATAGTAAAACAGTGATGTCCCAAGTCCAGGAATTCCAAATGATTCTACATCACCTGGATTTGGAAGAAATGAAACCAAATGAGCAGTTTTTGGTTGCATCACTGATTGAAAAGTTACCTCCTTCATGGAATGAGTTTATGAGTTACTTAAAACTCAAGACAAAGGAGATGACCTTTGAAGAACTTATTATCAAACTCCAAATTAAGGAAGATAATAAGAAGGAAAGGTTGGACCTTGGGAGGTAGACCTGCACGTTGTAATGGAGCACGAGTAGATGTTGAACGCGTGGAAACTACTTATAGACTAGATTTACCTTCAGCCTTTTGTTTAGAACTAAATAATTATTATTTTGTTCCCTCATTAACGAGGAATATCATTTCTATCCCAATGTTAGACATTGAGGGGTTTTCCTCATTCATTGCCAATGGCAGTTATGTATTGTCTTTTAATGGTTTTATTTGTGGAAATGCTCCGATTATGGATGGATTGTATAATTTAAACTGTAGTCGTGAAATTTTCATTGTGCAAAATAAACGATCTAAGATAAGTAATCCAAGAAACCCCACCTACTTATGGCACTGCAGACTTGGTCATATCAACGAATCAAGGATAACAAGATTGAGAAAGTTAGACTACCTCGAACCATTTGACTTGGAGTCCTATGGTAACTGCGAATCTTGCTTGAGAGCAAAGATGACCAACAAGCCACTTTCTGGGAAAGGGATGCGAGCCAAAGAGGTACTTGAGTTGGTCCATACCGATGTATGTGGGCCATTTTCAACTCAAGCTAAGGGAGGCTTCCCTTACTTCATCACTTTTACAGACGATTTCACAAGGTTTGGGCATGTGTATCTTATGAAACATAAGTCCGATGCCTTTGAGAAATTCAAGGAGTACAAGTCAGAAGTAGAGAAGCAACTTGAAACAAGTATCAAGACACTTCGATCAGATTGAGGAGGTGAATACTTAAGTAAAGAATTTCTAGATTATTTGAAGCTTCATGGAGTTCAATCACAATGGACACCTCCTGGAATGCCACAGATGAATGGTGTTGCTGAAAGGAGAAATCGAATCCTATTAGATATGGTTAGATCCATGATGAGTTTCTCAGCTCTACCAACATACCTTTGGGGCTATACATTGCAAAGCTCAATTTATATTCTGAACATGGTTCCTTCAAAGTCAGTAGAGAAAAATCCATATGAGATATGGAACGGCAAGAAGCCAGCACTTAAACACATGCGACCCTAGGGGTACCCTGCATATGTAAAGAAGATGCTTACTAACAAGTTGGAATCTAAAAGTGAGAAATATTATTTTGTGGTGTATTTAAGGGAAACTAAGGGATACTACTTCTATCTTCCTGGAGAACATAAGGTCATTGTTTCCAGGAACGCAACTTTCCTTGAAGAAGAATATGTCTACAAGGAACATAGCTGCACAAAGATAGAACTTGAAGAAATTCAAGAACCACAAGATAACACAGAAAATGAACCATTGTCGAATGACCTAAACAAGGATTCAGTGGGAGTATTTGGTGAAGATTGGGTGCTTAGAGTACGCCCTTCAGCCAGTGGGAGTGTTGTGAGAGATAATGCAGAAATGCAAGACTCTCATACACAACCAATGGAAGATGATAAAATGGTTGTACATCATTCCAATAAGGAAATATATGAAAATGACATTCTTGAAAGATCTCAAGGTGATGGATTGTCCAACACACAAAAACCTTCTCACAATCAGAATGTAATAAACACTGAAACGCATAATACTCAACTCTGTAGGACCACTAGGACTCATCGTCCGCCTGAAATACTTAATCTCCTTATTGAAACACACAATGAGATATATATTCCTGATAACGACGAACCTACAACCTACAGCGAAGCTATGTTAGACATTGATTCGCAGAGATGGCAAGAAGCCATGAAATCTGAGATGGGCTCGATGTACATAAATCAAGTTTGGAACTTGGTTGATTTGCCAACCAGGGTTAGACCCATAGGATGCAAATGGGTCTTCAAGAAGAAAATTGATGCACATGGCAAGGTACAGACTTATAAGGCAAGATTGGTGGCTAAAGGTTATAATCAACGGCCTGGGGTCGATTATGATGAAACCTTTTCACCTGTTGCGAAGATTAAGTCCATTCGGATTTTGCTTGCAATAGTTGCATATTATGACTATGACATTTGGCAGATGGACGTCAAAACTGCTTTCCTCAATGGTAATCTAGTTGAGGAGGTGTATATGAAACAACCTGAGGGTTTTTCACTTGAGTCTAAACCAAAATGTTGTATGCAAGCTACAAAAGTCCATTTATGGACTTAAGCAAGCTTCAAAGAGTTGGAATATTTTCTTTGACAAAGCAATCAAATGTTTGACTTTGTTAGAAGCAAAGAAAATACCTGCGTTTATAGTAAGCGCAAGGAAGGGAATATTGTCTTCATTGTTATATATGTGGATGCCATATTGATAATGTGAGATAATAAGACTCTTCTGCAATCAGTCAAGGAATGATTATCTATCACCTTCATGATGAAGGACTTGGGTGAAGCCTGCTACATTCTTGGAATTAGGATCTATAGAGATAGACCTAATAAATTGTTAGGGTTGTCACAGTCCACATACATAGACAAAGTGCTAAGATGATTCTCTATGGAAAACTCCAAGAAGGGAAATCTTTCTATGGGTCAAGGGATCAAGTTATCAAAGAAGGATAGTCCTTCTACTGTTGCAGAACTTGAACGCATGAAAAGAATCCCATATGCTTCAGCTATAGGATCTATCATGTATGCCATGACATGTACGAGGCCAGATGTGGCTCATGCACTTAGTATGACTTGCAAATTCCAGCAGAATCCTAGGGAAGAGCACTGGAAAGCAGTCAAGAGTATTCTTAGGTATCTTAGACTAACTAAAGAATATTTCTTAATCTATGGTGGACAAGAGAAGCTAATATGTACTGGGTACACTGATGCTAACTTCCAGATAGATCTTGATGACTTCAAATCTCAGTCTGGATATACCTTTATTTTCAATGGCGGAATAGTGAGTTGGAAAAGTTCCAAGCAAGCTACAACTGCTGATTCAACAATAGAAGCTGAGTACATTGCTGGATCAGAAATTGATAAAGAAGCTGTCGCGATATCTGAGTTCCTGAAGGAACTAGCGGTTGTTCTAAGTGCCACTTGTCCAATAACGGTTTATTGTGACAACACTGGTGCGATTACGCAAGCTAAGGAACCAAGATCAACCAACATAAACAAGCATGTACCAAGGAAGTACCACATACTCAGGGAGATGATGGAGACTGAACAGATTAGATTAGACTATGTTTCCACAGATGATAATCTAGCTGACCCGTTTACTAAATCATTAAGCTTAGTTAAGCATAATGGTCATTTTGAAAACATGGGTATTAGATACATCGGAGATTGGCTCTAGGCCAAGTGAGAGATTGAAAGTATGTATGTCCTAGAGACAATCACTATTAGGGACAAATGTACTTGAACACATTCGTATTATTAATAAGATTAATATTTATGGCATTTGCGATTATTGAATTATTATTTGATTGTTTATAATTATTCATTAATGTGCATTCCTTAAGCTTACGTTGTCATTAATAGAGTGAGATATTGATGATAGAGCGTGACTCTTAAAATAACCTCGACTAATGATCATCGAGAATGGGATATTGATGATATGTGATAAGTCGACATGTGGTCTGCATCACATCCTTAGAGGATGTAGTATGTCTCACCTACTATGAGTAATGGCTACTCGTGATGGACACATGGATACTTTGGATGTATTGGTATACCCTGTTGATATACTGTTTGTTATACTTGTCTAAAGTATGATCAGTGTGTGGGAGATAAAAGTCCTTAATGTCTACCTTGAACCCTTCGAGATTTGTCAGCCATTTTTTCATCCCATTATAGTCCCACATTGGGCCTTATTCATCATTACTTCCACTTACTTGTCCTTCAACGTCTTGCTGGTATTTGGAGCGGAACTAATGTTTAACTTATCCATGTTGAAATCGTGGCCCGACTTCAACTTACTACTGACTCGGGCTTCCCCCCTTAATGGGTATTAGATCCCCTCTTAACCTATCATTCAATCTTTTAACCTTTACATTTGTGACTGAACTCCTTTAAGGGTCCCTTTTCTGCATGTAGTTCTAGTACTTATCACTTCTAAACGTCAGGGTTTATACATTTGGCTGGAAGGGTCTAAGTATCATTTCTTTGTTATGGTCCTTATCTTCAAGGTAATCATACTATTATGGGTTGCACCTTAATCCTGCTATCGGTATCCTTATCATTAAAATTATTCCGCTCATCTGTCCTTATTAGGAATGTCCTTTGGCCTCATTACTTGGTTATAACATTCCACTTGCACCTACCAAACATTCATCTACCAATTAATGTCCTCCTTCTGCCATGATATGATCTTTATCATAAACAATCTTCAACCAGCTGTTCTCACTCCGTCGGATCACAAAATCACACCACAAAACCTGAAGCCCTTATCACCCATTGTTGGGAATCTATAATCCATTGCACTACTCACACACATAGTTGTTATTAGTAAATGATATATGCTATTTTCTTCAATCAACAGAACTTACCTTGTTCCTCTAATCCATAGGGCCCGAGGTTACTGTTTAAATCATGCATTCATAACAAATTCTCACATTCAAGGGATGTAAGTCACTAAGAGGAAAAAACATTCTCAAATGTTCCAAACTCTGTGGAAATCCTTCTTGCTTTACTTTCCATTTCGGTCTTATTTCGGCTTTCCCTTTATCGCCTGAATTCTAGGATTTTCACACAATCATTAGATGATATATAATCACAAATTGGGAGTTTATCTAGTATAGTCGTTAAAAATATTCCATGCATTCTGGCACTAGGTCGGGTTGCGTGCTCCATATCCTTTCCATTCACAATATACATAAGTGACTTTAACTGGCCACTGGACTAAAACATTTCTCTTTAGTTGATATCATTACATTCATGATTTTCCCTTATAGAAATTTCTTATTTCACAGGAAATTTAGGAAGTCGACTCCTAAAGTGGTATGACTCTTTAGGAATATAAAACAAGTCCATTTTGCGCATGTAGATGGTACATAGATGAATAAGAAAACCAGTAGCATACCTACACTCATCTGCCCTCCTCGGGTAGCATAAGAACTCGAGACTACATCCTAGCTCTCTTCTTTCCTTCTGCAGGCCCACCCAGGACACTCTCGTATCTTTTGTCCTCAATTACCACACTAATAACCACCTCTTATCCCCTTACAATAAGGCCTAACATGAATCCGTCCATACATCTTACAATATGGCCTAGATGGTTCCACTCGGTCTATACATTTCTTATTTTGACCCTAAATGACTGAGGGCTATGACTCTTGCCTCAGCCTTACCCGAGAACTCTAATAATACTTGCTCTAACGTGAACATTTGTCACGCTAATAATGTATAAAAAATCCTTCCTCATTCTGTCCTCCCCAATAATCACCAACTACTTTAGCCTTCTTAGTCCTTTCCTTATAAACAATTGAGCCCAATCTACCAAACATCTGCTGTCCCTAGTCAATGAGCTCCCTAGGTTGTGAACTCCCTAAACCGTCCAAGGGTCTACTACTATCAATCATACCAGGGTGATATCATGGTTGAGAAGTAACTAGATGAGTCAATACTTGAACTGTCCTTATAACATCTTCGTCAGACGGTGCTGGGGGTATATCTGATGGAATATCTGGCGGTGCATGGGTCTCTCTCAGCACCCCTAATCATATCTGAGTGGGAGATTGGTGGGAGGGTAACCCGATTGTATCATCTGACAAGTTAGTCTTGATAGAAGGTGTATCATTTGAAGAAGGCATCGCTGGATCGTAAACATGACGAGGTTAAGAATAGGATACTAACAACTCAGCTCTATTGCATGATCTAGATCAAGAAAGAAGGAAACCATCCTAAATGTCCTATAGCCTTCTGTTTATAAGTGTGGTGCGCAAGACACCCATAAATATGACCCCTACGTCTGACCTACTCTGATACCAAGTTTGTTACACCCCAAACTTGGGGTGTGTGGCCAGCACCCGGTGCCCTAAGCCTGAGCATACCACTCATAATATCCTTAGCATACTCAACAATACATGGGCCGACAAGGCCTCTGACAAATAATTACCTGATCAAATAAGGAAACGACCTGCACACAG
The DNA here is from genome assembly GCA_034509755.1 of Anisodus tanguticus. NCBI lineage: Eukaryota > Viridiplantae > Streptophyta > Magnoliopsida > Solanales > Solanaceae > Anisodus > Anisodus tanguticus. Next base: position 35,939,133 of record CM067549.1, read on the forward strand.
AAAAGGCCCAAAATACATATATACAACAAGGCTGACAAGGCCACACAAGACTACTATATACAAAATAACTATCTACAAGTCTCTAGAGAGTGCGTTGACAATATCTGGTTGGGATAGGGCTACCATACCCAACTATGTACATATATGCAACCACCATACATATTAACTCACTAAACAGGTTCGGAAGAAGGGAGCGTAACCACATTCAGCTGAGTTGAGACAACTACTATGTGGGATCATCTGTATCTCTATCTATATCTGCAAGCATGGAACATAGCACCCAAAAAGGGGATGCACGACAAAAGATGTACTGAATATGTAGAGCATAAGTAGAGGTAAATAAAATAATAATAATAGATGGAAGACAAGAGGTACCACTTGAAACACATAGTGTCACAATAGATTAGACTGCATAGATGTAAGATATAATCGGCTATACATCGATGTAGGCCTCTGTGAGCAATATCTTGTATATTGTATATCACATATATAATGTTGTAGGCCTCTGTGGGAAATATCATCAATGTCATATATGTATAAGTTGCGTATATAAAGAAATAGGCCTCTAAGCGCAATGTAAATGCATACTATATGCATATGAAGACCTAATGAAGTTCATAGAATACTTACTAACCCCTTCGGAGTGACGTAAGGTCATTCCACCTCCGAGTATCCTTATCAAAATTACAACTTGTCATTTATTTTCTTATGAATCAATGAAAAGGTAAAATGTTACTATCTTTAGCTTTTCAGAATAACACCAATAAACCTTATTTTATCAATATGAAGAGGATAGTGTCGAGAGTGAAACATACTTTCGGTTGAGAACAGGTAGAGTACATCAATCAATCTACAGAATAGAGTCTAAGTATCTTCTTAGGGATTATGAATAGAGTTCTTATTGGGGAGTATGTCATGGTTAACGTTAATTTGATCATGCCAAAAGATAAGGAAGTAAGTAAGCCCTGCATACCTTATTGAAGAATCTAGTTATGATCCAGGAGCCTTCGCACATGCTACGATCAATTATCTACATTATACGAAGGATGTGTATCAATACCGACTTCATATATAATAAGAATGTTCGTTTGGACATTTCATTAAACATCTTAAGTACATGAAGTTCTTGAGCTTTTCCATAATGGAAACTCGTCCAAACAACACCACTCTTTCCTATAACTCTTCCCCTTAACTTTACAACTTATCTAGCAAGATTCAACACTTGTATCTTTACTTAATCTCAACAAACAAGGAAATACAACTTTAAGTTATAAGAATTAATTTTTCAAGGCCATGTTTACCATACTTACATAACTTGCAAGTTATCTTCATCAATGAGTCAGGATAAGATAGGATGAACTAAATAACATCTAAGAGTGGTGTAATCCTTACCTTAACAAGCCAAGAGGTCTCCCAAAACAAGCTTCAACTCAATCTCAAAAAAGCTCATAACCTTACCAAGCCAACTAGAGAGGATTTCAAGGTGTTCTTGATTCTTGGAAGGAGAAATGACCTTAGATACATGTAGAGATATTATTCAATGATGGAGAGGACTTTGGAGAGAGTTTGGGAGGATTTTAGAGCTTAAGGGGTCGAGAAATGAGTTAAAATGATGTTGCCCCGAACTTACCTTAAATGAACCATCTCTACCACCTCATATATGTGGCTGCATATGTGGCCTCATATGCCACATCATATGGTGGCAGTGAGGTGGAGGAAGGGTGGTTTGGTATGCGGTCAGATTTGCGAGGCAGAATGGCATTTGCAATGCAAAACACTTAGCGTATCACCAAATATTCATCAATCTTCGTTGAGTTGTGTTTACTTAGGGCCTATTGACTTCCAACCTTCTGAAACCATACCGTAACATCCTTATATGTTGTACGAACACTTAAGAACAATCTCAAGTTCTCAAGACTTCTATTCGGCTAACTACACTCTCATTCGTATGCAGAACTAGGGGCGTGTATATATATATATATTTATACATGTCCTTTGATCAACTTCCTTCATTCTTCATCATTTTTGGATCAATTCTTCCCCTTTGGGTTGTGCTTCTATATTGACAATCTTCCCCTATAGAACCAGCTCTATGTTTTTCTAACGCTACAACTTCATGTTAATACAACTAAGGCTCACTACACAAGGTTTGTAAGCTCGTAGCAGGTCACCCTCGAGCACAACAAGGTTTGTAAGCTTACTAAGTTAGATAATACTAGGACTTTACCTTCCATTCATTGTAGACTGCTTGATTACTAGCTTGCATGACTAAGAAAATATGATGTCTTTCTTAATATGCTAGGGACTAAGCTTTCACTTTTCCAATCCTATAGGAGGCTAGGTTGTATGGAACCTTTAAAATGATGTGTGTCCTAATGGTATATGTAAGGACTAGGTTCTTGCCCAGGATTGTTTTTCCAACTTTATATATTCTCACCCACTTCCTTATAATAGGACAAAGTTCTTTTATAAATAAGAACCAACGCCTTAACAATGACTCCTAATTGGCAATTAGGTTGTGTATAGCATTCAATTGACAACATCTTTGACAATCTTCAATCTTTATTTGGTCATGTATTGTCTGTTCTTGATGTATCTAATGTTGGCACAATATCTATGTGAATATTTGAACTAAATATTCCCCTTTTGACATCATTAAGAAGTATGTCAACAAGATCTGGTGTATTCGATAAATATCAAACTCATGGCCACTTGGGTTGCATTATCATGAATATGTACAAGAGCTCTAACAATATAATATAGTTAAAACCTTAGGAAAAATATTAACACGCACCACTCTAAGTCATAACATCCAAACCAAAGGATTATTAAGCTCAATTTGTTTAGTAAATCTCTATGCTATTCTCATATGATGATTAAATATGTTTTGGGCTTTGAGCCATCTTATTAATATTTATGTTTTTGGAGTACAATTGTTAATCGAGAAGGCGTACGTTCTTGTGACAAGCGCTTGAAACTACGTATGCCAACGTAGTATAAGGATCATTCCATTGGTTGGGGTGATTCATTTATGTTACCATCAGAGGGTTATGATAAGAATCCAATTGCTAGTGGACATTAGGTATGTCTCATTGCACCGGCAAGGTGGTGGGATAGCATAGCCGATCAGTTGAGACCTGACTCCATATGCTCACATTGTGGTATGTCGTTATTTAATGTCTCCCAAAAATGAAATAACTTATGCTTAATGATGTTAATGCTAAATTCCAATATCATGGTTACTTGACTCCTTCAAGTCTTATGTATACTGTTTGGGTTGTCCTTCCCTTTATTTCCCCTAATTGTTTCATATAGTTATGATTTATATACGAGTGTTATTCCATAGTATTCACATCCTTTTTGCTAGGCACAATATTTCACGATGCAAAAATGGACATTCCAAGGTGATATGACTCCACATTAGGAATTACGCACATTTAAGCTTATTTGGTGAGCGCCACTTGATCTATGAGGCATACTTTTTCCTTCATTCAGTCTTATTAATTAATTTTTGGTATAACTGGGCCTTATCCTAGGAAATGTTCTTATTCATGATATTGTCTTAGAGTATTCATAGACTAAGTTATTAATGTTACGCATACGATTGACATTGCTTCAGTTTTGGCTTATGATCCCATATTTTAAACTTAAAGAATCATTTATGAATGGAACCTGTAATGACCTGTAAAGTCAACCTTGAGTCAAACTATCCAACTTTGAGTAGATAGGTTATTTTCTTAGTTCCGTCACTTTCGGTGGTTTCGGAGGGTCATTTATGACTTAGTATAGTCATTGGTTCGCTTCCTGAGACAATTTGATGTACTTTGTCACTTTATTTGTGAAATTTGGATATTTGATCATTTTGGGTAATTATTTAGAAAAGTATGTCTTAGCTCAGTCAAATGAGAAATCTGAGGCCACAAGTGAGTTCATAGCACTATTTACCTTTGGTAAGCATGTATGGTATATGTCTGGGGATCTCGAGAGTGTTTTGGGTATTTGGTGGATGTTTGGGATTAAATCTAAGTTGTTGGTGTTTGTTTCCGCCCCACTGGATAGGTTGTTCGCTCCTGTGTGTCTGCATATGCAGCGGTTGGTTCGCAGAACCGTGGTTTGAGTGTTTGGTCAGGTTCTGCCTCGGTGGAGGTTCTCTCACATAGGAAAATGCGCCTTTCCGAGATTCTATTTGCTTAAGGGATAGGGTGAGCTGTCTAGTGACTGCACCCCAGTTAGGTCTTGTTATGGGGGAGCGAGATACCACCAGTGAAGTTGGGTCCACAGGGGCAGAATAGCCTTATCTGGTAACCCAATAAAATTCCCTATGTCGAATCATATTCCTAAAATATATTTACCTCGGTTCTAAAGCTATCTAAGGAGGATTATTCTAGGGTTTGGATAAATTCTTCATTTGAGGTAAGATTCTTCACTCTTGTGGTTATGTTTCATGAATTAAGTCTTGAATGATGTATTTAAATTGGGGAAAATGAGGTCTCATGGTCATATGAGAATAAGAGAGGTAAAATCTTGATTTAAGGGTGTAATTAGGTTTAGTTTATCTTGATATTGTAGATAGGTATTAGATTATGATAGAAGATCATGTTGTAGCGATTAATTTGATTATAGAACCCCTTTTTGAATTGGGGGAAATTTTAGGGTTTCTGAATTGGGGTATTTCTTAAATTTTGCAATTAAAGGTTCAATTGGGTTTAGTTCTTCAATTAACTTAAGGATATGATTAGTTAGTATGTGTTTATATTTTTTGGGTAATAAAGTATGGATCTTGACACCATGAGCCCGAGGTTGGTTTGGTAAGTCTTGGTATGTTTAAGGACTACATCCTTGTATTATGTGATAGCTTGATTTTAACATATAATAAATGAGTGTTAGACTTTGATTACGAGAAGGTTATCCAGAAGGGAAAGGATTGCGTGGATGGGTGACCGTTTGAGGCTCCTGTTTGGCCCAGAGGTAGGCCACGATTTACTTTCACTACACTCTGATAGAAGTACGTATTTAGTTATAAATGTTAAGGTGTATTGGGAATTTTTAGGGGTCCCATTCAAATAGTTATGATGAACGTTTGAAAGGGTACCAACGTTGAACTGTGATGATGGGTTTGGGGAATCAGCCTTGAGCTGATTCCAACTGCTGATTATTTGGGCATGTCGCCATTATGTGGGCTCATCACCATATTTGCTATTGTTGTGCTTATTCATCACACATGCTTTGTTATGATATCTTGATCGTACTTGGATTATATGTTATTGAATTCTGGAAAGCATGTGATATTCATCTCTATACTTGGTTGCATCTCATCCCATCATGATTCTTGACTTGTATTGTCATTTGCATTAATACACTCATGGTTCCGATGATATTAATATGAGAGTAGTATTGAAATGTTATGGGTCTAATAGACCAGAAAGGTAAGAGCTTTATGAGATTATGGGAACACTGAGATAATGATGATGATACGCAGGGGAACGCATTGTATGCCTACAATGATTATTATTAATTAGCCTAGAGCTGCGCTCCGATGGGAAAATACGGAGGAGTATATAGACTTCATGGGTCCCCCATAGGTTTGCTATTCATAGTATTTGAACATCTGTATATAGGAAGATGAAAGGTACTTGGCATATGCGTTACATTCATATCATACATACTTCAATGCATTGATTATATGTTGATGAATTAAGTGCAGGATTGGTAATTGATGACTTGCTGGATTTCTGGATAAATAAGGATAAGAACTGATTATTAAGTACTTGAACATTGTTGTTCAACCTGTTTGGAATTAGATAACTCTTATGATAATGAGGTCTTATGTGAACTAAGTGCCTTGTTGTTTCAGTGTACTTTTTATGAACTATGTGACTTAATTGGATTATTGAACTGTCTAGTATAAGATTTATTTGTGTCAACTTGATATTTATATATTTTTTAGTATCTTCAATCATTGTCAGCCTATGATACATTCAGAGGTACGTAGTGTACTCATACTACACTTGCTGCATTCTTTTAGATGTAGATATAGCTCCTTCTACTAGTTCTGTAGTTCATGGCTGAGTCTGAGCATGTGGATCTTCAGTGTTAGGGGTGAGAATGCTTCTCTTCAGCATTGCCCTGAATTCTCTTATCTCTATTTATGTCTTTTACTTATTTTGGTAGATATTATCATACTTCGTTGGCTCTTGTATTCGTATTTAGTGCTCTTGTATTATTGACCATATTTTGGGGATTGTAGAACTTATCATCAGGTTTATTTCGTAATTATGTTATGATTAGACAATCTTATTAAATCTTATGTTATTTTCACATTTCTTGTCTTTATCGTGTTGTTAGTTGGTATATTCATCTCTAAAAGAGGTCGTGACAAAGTTGGTATCAGAGCTTTAGATTAAATAATCTTAAATACAAGAGCAATGAGACATCTAGGAAACTTCACTTTCTACATACCTTTCATGCTAAGGTTAATCAAATTGGTATTTAACCTTTGTTTCATATTCTTACACAGATTGTGAGGACTCGTGCCCATGAATTGAGAGATGAGACATCAACACCTGCACCTGTAATTCACAGTCATGGCAGAGGTCGTGGTAGAGGCCAAGGTAGAGATCGAGGAGCTGCACCAACGAGGGTTGGAAAACCTGGAGCCAGTCAGGCTCGTTCTAAGATCTGTATCCCTCGAATCATATAATGAACCTCAATATGAGCATTATGATGACGATATCGAGGTAGCCCATATTTATAGCTACTCCGGTTCTACAGGACATTCTAGTCATGTTGTTGAGTGTTGTTGATGGTTTTTCTCAGGCAGGCGTGCATTCGACTACATCGAGTGGAACATACACCCTATTAGGAGAGGGAAAATTCCCGAGTTTCATACTTTAGGGGTTCAGTTAGCTATTATGTTGGCTCCCCGTATTGATGAGATTTCAGCACCTAAGTTTGGTCCCTGGCCAACTGCAGGGACTGCTATGACCCGCGATCAGCGGAAGATATGGGAGAAGTATTCCAACATGAAGCCTTCTGTATTCTATTTATAGCCCGATGAGAATGGGTATGAGTTTATTGTTAGTTGCCATGAGAGGTTGCCCTCTTTGGGTATCGTTGAGACGCACGGGTCTATTTTTTATTCTTAAAGTTTGGGGGATGCAAAGCAATGGTGGAGGGCTTATGTTAATTATCGACTAGTGGGGTTTCCTCCACTGTCTTGGGTCAGGTTTTATCAGATCTTCCTAGAGAAGTATGTGCCTCTTAGCTTGCATCTGAGCAAGTGTGATGAGTTTTATCAGATTGATCAGAGGGGTTACAATTGCTAATTATGAGACTCACTTCCATGCCTTATCACACTATGCAACACCGTTGCTACCTACAGAGGCAGAGAGAGTCAGATACTTTACGAGAGGCTTGAGTATTCCTCTTTAGTTGGCTACGTTAATATTTGTAGTTGCTGGGGATTCATTCGAGATAGTGGTTGAGCATGCTAGGATGGTTTAGTCTGTTAGGAGCAAGTTGCCTAGGTATGAGTCTGATAAGAAGATGTGCCTATATAGATAGTACAGTGGGTCTGCTTCTCGTGGTTATGGATAACATAGTGGATTTCTGCATTCGCAGTCTAGTTTCCAAGTTTAGGCAACCCTCCAGATTACAGATGGTACTTCCGTAGGGTAGAGCAGTTATAGTGGGGACAAGTCATCCAGGGACAGTCAGTCTTGGTATTCTGACTGTGGCGGTCACTCAGGTTCTTCTATCTCTATACAATAGCCCTCAACGGCTAGGACTTGTTACAATTGTGGAGAGGTTGGACATTTGAAGAGGGATCGCCCCAGGCTTATATCGGGAGGATCTTAGACTCCCATGACACCAACACATTCATCCAGGAGTGGCAGATAGTCTAGCAAAGGGGGTTCCCAATCAAACCATGGTGACTATCAAACTAGATGTAGTGGATCTCAGATGGGTATATATGAGGCTCTTTCAGGACAAGGTGGCCTACAAGGTACTTAGTTCGATGGAGGATACACACATTGTTAGGATTTTCCTTGTAGGCCAGAGGCTGAGGCATCAAATACTGTTATCAAAGGTATTATCTCAACCTGTCATCGATTTTCTACAGTGTTAATTGACCTGGGGTTTACATTATCATATGTGTCTACCTATATTTTTGTTGATTTGGATATGTGGTGTGATATTCTTGATATCCCTATTCGTGTATCTACACCAATTGGTGATTCTGTTATTGCATATCGTGTCTATCGACATTGTGTAGTTAATTTTATGGGTTATGATACTTGGGTAGACTTGGTCATAATATACATGGCTGATTTTGATATTACCCTGAGGTGGATTGGTTATCATCGTACAATGCAATTCTGGACTGTCATGCCAATACAATCACTCTAGCAATGCCTGGTCTTTCAAGGTTAGAGTTGAGAGGTGCTCCCAGCCGTGCTCCTAAGAAGATTATTTCTTTCATCCAGGCTAGAAAATTGGTAGATAATGGATGTGTAGCATATCTAGCTCATATTCGAGATACGAGTGCGGATACTCATTCTCTCGAGTTTGTTCCAGTAGTTAGTGAGTTTGTCGATGTATTTTTGTTGGATCTATCGGGTAGGCTACCAGATAGTAATATTGATTTCTGCTTTGATCTAGAGTAGGGTACTCGGCCCATTTCTATTCCTCCGTATCATATGGCTCCAACAGAGCTGAGAGAGCTGAAGGAAAAACTTTAGGATTTTTTAGTAAGGGTTTTATCCAACCGAGTGTGGCTCATTGGGGTTCTTCTGTGTTGTTTGTAAACAAGAAGGATGTCATTATGTATATATGATTTGATTATGGATAGTTGAACAAGGTCACCATCAGAAAAAAATATCTAATTCCTCGTATTGACGATCTATTCGACCAACTTCAGGGTGATTCTTTATTTTCAAAGATTGATTTAAGGCTCGGGTATCATCAGTTGAAGATTCGGGCCAAGGATGTTTCCAAGACGGTCTTGTGGACTCGTTATGGTCATTATGAGTTCTTGGTGATGTCCTTTGGGCTTACCAATGCCCCGCAGCATTCATGGATTTGATGAATATGATATTCAAGTCGTATTTGGATTCTTTTGTGATTGTATTCATCGATGACATTTTGATCTATTCGAAGAGTCGAGAGGACCACAAAAAGCATTGAGAGTGGTTCTTGGGATATTAAAGGAGAAGAAGTTGTATGCTAAGTTCTTAAAGTGTCAGTTTTGGTTGGGTTTAGTGGAATTTCAGGAACACGTTGTGTCCAAGGACGGTATTATGGTCGATCCTAAGAATATAAAGGCAATCAGGGAATAGCCTAGAACTGCCTCAGTGACAGAGATTTGGAGTTTTGTGGGTCTCGCTAGCTACTATCATCGATTTAAGAAGGGATTCTCTTCTATTTCTTCTCATTTGACGCTTTTGACTCAGAAGGAGGTGCCTTTCTAGTGGTCCAATGAGTGTGAGGAGAGCTTTCAAAAGCTCAAGTATCTTTTGACCACAGTTCCAATTTTATCTCTTTCGGTAGAGGGGAAGGAATTTACCATATGCTGTGATACTTTGAGGATTGGGGTCGAATATGTGTTAATGTAGGAATGTAAGGTTATAGCTTATGCATCGAGGTAGTTGAAGGTTCACAAGATGAATTACCCTGTTCATGTCTTTGAGTTGACGGCTGTTGTGTTTATTTGGAGGCATTACCTTTATGGAGTTTGTTGTGAAGTGTATACCTATCACCACAGTCTTTATCTCGTGTTCAATCAGAGATATTTTAATTCTAGACAATGTTGATGGATGGAGTTGCTAAAATTTTATGACATGACTATTTTGTATCATCCAGGCAAGGCCAATGTGGTGGAAGATGTTTTGAGTCGAAATGTAGTGAGTGTGGGGAGTTTAGCTCACTTGATTATTTCCGAGCGTACTTTGGTATTAGAGATTCAGTCTTTAGCAAATAGTTTCGTGAGGCTTGATATTATAATCCGTGTAGGATTTTGGTTTGTGTAGAGGCGAGGTCATCTCTTTTGGAGAAGATCAAGGCCCACCAGTACAATGATGTGAAGTTGTGCAAAATTAGAGATAAGGTGATGAGTGGTGAAGCCAAAGATCTTGTGTTAGTGAGGGGGTGTTGAGGATCAAAGGGTAGAGTGTGTGTTCCTCGAGTTGTTAATTTGACTTGATTGATTATGGATGAGGCTTACAGCTCTAGGTATTTGATTCATCCAGGTGCTACTAAGATGTACCGTAACTTAAAATAGTACTGTTGGTGGGGAAGGATGAAGAGAGATATGTGGATTTTGTTTCTCGGTGTCAAAATTGTCAGCATGTCAAGTATGAGCACCAGTAACCTAGTGACATGTCTTAGAGGATGTTGATTCTTGAGTGGAAGTTGGGGAGGATTTCCATGGATTTCATTATTGGGTTGCCCAAGATATTGGGTAAGTTGGATGCTATTTGGGTCATTATTTATAGGTTGACCAAGTCCGCACCTATTATTCCGGTCTAGACGACTTGCAATTTTGAGAAGTTTGCTAAGATATATATTCCTGAGATTGTTCATCTTCATGGTGTCCATATTTCTATCATTTCAGATCGGGTACTCAGTTTACTTCTCATTCTTGGAAACTTTGCAAAGGGAGTTGGGTACTGGTAGGATCTCAATACATCATTTTCACCCTCAGGCAGATGGTCAGTCCGAGTAGACCATTCAGGTTTTGGAGGATATGTTATGATCTTGCATGGTTGATTTTGATGGACATTGGGACCAGTTCTTACCTTTGGCAGAGTTTTCGTACAATAATAGTTATTACTCCAGCTTTAATGTAGCGCCATTTGAGGCTTTATATGGTAGGAGGTGTCGTTCTCTGATTGGGAGGTTTGATGCATTTGAGGTTCAACCTTAGGGCACTGATTTGTTGAGGGATTCCTTAGATAAGATGATGGTGATCCAGGACAAGCTCATGGTAGCTTAGATCAAGGAAAAATAGTATGTGGAAAGGAAGATCTGAGATATGGAGTATATGATGGGTGACAGGGTTCTTTTGAAGGTATCACCCATGAAGGGTGTGATGAGGTTTGGCGAGGGAAGTTGAGTCCTAGGTATATCAGGCTTGAGATTCTTCAGAGGGTTGGAGAGGTGGAATATGAGTTAGCTTAGCCACCTGGTATGTTAGGTGTCCATATGTTTTTTCATATGTATATGCTACAATTCTTATATCATCTAGTGGGACTCCATATTACCTGATTAGAATTTAGAGTTCGAGGAGGAGCCTCTGGCTATTTTGGACAGACAGGTGAGATAATTGAGGTCTAAGGAAATAGCTTCTAGGAAGGTGCAATGGAAGCATCATTCCACTGAGGAGGCGACTTGGGAGACAGAGTCCGATATGCGGAGCAAATATCCTCACTTGTTTACAACTTCTATTATGTTTCCCCTATTCCTTTTTCTCCGTTCGAGGATGAACGTTTGTTTAATTGGTATTTGATGTAACGACTCATCTGGTCGTTTTTATCTAAAGACCTCTATTTGAATATATTACCTTTCCCGTATACTACATATAGGGTTTGTGATATGCAGAGATGGGTAGAATGGATCCTGAGGTCCATTTATGTGAGTTTCGGATGAAAACCCAAAAATAAGAACCTTGGATTTGGATAGTTTGGCTCAAGGTTGTCTTTTGAGTAGATAGGTTCATTTTCGGGTTCCATTGCTTCTAGTAGTTCCGGAGGGTCATTTATGACTTAGTCAAGTCACTGGTTTGCTTCCCGATACAATTGGATGTACTTTATGGCTTTATTTATGAAATTTGGATATTTAATTATTTCTTTAGAAAAGTATGTCTTAGCTCAGACAAATGAGAAATTCAAGGACACGAGTGAGTTCTAGCACTGTTTACCTTGGGAGAGCATGTCCAGTTTGTGTATGAGGGGGGTCTCGGGAGTGTTTTTGGTGTTTGGTGGATATTTGGGATGAAATCCAAGTTGCTGGTCTCTAGAGTCTGCTACATCGGATGGGTTATCCGCGCTTACATGTCTGCCTTGGCAGTGGTTGGCTCGCAGAAGCGGGGGTTGAAAGTTTGGTCAGGTTCCGCATCGGTGCATGTTCTCTCATAGAGACAAACATGCCTCTGCATGATTCTGTTCTCTTCTGCGCTGGGGCAAGCTGTCCGATGAATGTGCCCTAGCGAGGTCTTGTTATGCGGGAACAAGACCGCTCCAGCAGATTCAGGTCTGCATGGGCAGAGTTGTTGTATATGGTAACCCAATAAAATCCCCTAGGTAGAATCACTTTTCCATAATATATTCACTTCGGTTCTAGAGCTATCTAATGAGGATTCTTGAAGGTTTTGGCTAGATTCTTCATTTGAGGTAATACTCTTCACTCTTGTGGTTATGTTTCATGAATTATGTCTTGAATGATGTATGTAAATTGGGGAAATGAGGTCTAGTGTTCATATGAGAATAAGAGAGGTGAAATATTGATTTAAGGGTGTAATTGGGTTTAGTTTGTCTTGATATTGTAGATTGGTATTTGATTATGATAGAAGATCGTGTTGTAGCAATTAATTTTATTATAGAGACCCTTTATGAATTGGGGAAAATTCTAGGGTTTATGAATTGAGGCTTTTCTTAAATTGTGCAATTAAGGCTTCAATTGGGTTTTGTTCTTCAATTAACTTAAGGATATGGTTAGTTTGTGTGTCTTTATGCTTTTTGGAGGATAAATGTTGGATCATGACACCATGGGCCCAGGGTTGGTTTGGAAGTCTTGGTATGTTAAAGGACTACGTCCTTGTATTATGTGATAACTTGATTTTAATGTATAACATACGCCTCTTATACTTCGATTACCATGAGGTACTCCGAAAGGGCAAGGCTTTCATGGAGGGGTAACCGTTCGAGGCTCTTTCTTGACCCATAGGTAGGCTACAGTCTACTTTCACTAGACTCCGATAGAAGTACGTAATTAGTTATAAATGTTGAGGTGTATTGGACGGCTTTGTGTGTTGCATTCAAATGGTTGTGATGAACGTTTGACAAGGTATCGATGTTGAACTGTGGTGATGCATTTGGGGAATCAACCTCGAGCTAATTTCGACTGCTAATTGTCGCGCCCGATTTTGACCTGGCTCGCAGGTCAAAAGCGAGCACGGCGTGTTCAGGTGATTCCTGGGTAAAAGAATTGAGGAGTCGCCACCTAATTATTTTTTACGGTGAATTAGGACACCTAAATATTTAAACTAAATGCTGCAATCTAAACTCCGATTTTAGTGGTCTGCGAAACTAATGAGATTCTAGGTAAGGGTTCTCTATTCTCCTAAAGGGAAGGGGTTAGGCATCCTTTAAGATCCGCTAACTTGCGGTTATCCGGTCAAACTCAGGTTAATATTATAGTAAGAAAAATGCATGTTTAAAGTATGAAGTTAAAAAGATGTTTGCAAATAATTAATGAAAGAGATGCATTTTGTACATGTATGCATTTGTGACAATAATAAGGAGAAAAGCAATTAATTTGTAATGCCAAATGAGTAATTTTTGAAAATCATTTTTTAGTTGTACAATTAATAATATGAATAGAAGATGATCAAAGTTTGTTTTTAAAAATCTTAAATATGCATGACGAGCCTAAAAAATAAATAAACTAGCGGGAGATTTCTAAGTTTTGAATTAACCGAGCCTACAAGTAAATAAGCTAGCGACGGGTTTCCAATCTTAGACTATCCTATGAATTAATTCTAAGTTTGCCTATTTCTAAGCATTTCAATAATTACATAAGTGCGGTAAATAATATTACAATACAGAGCGGGATAAAAGCTGAATTAAAGAAAGAAATAAAATAAATAAACATCGAGGAATAATCTGCCTTTATTTACTCTAATCCCTGCAAGTTGTCAAGAACAAACGGTTAAAAACAGTTAAATACAAATAACTTCATATCCGTATTCAAAACAGTGAATGTTTTGATCACGGAGGGCTCAGACTTAAATTTTGAAAAGAACATTCCAATCACGTCGTGGCTGCAAACATATGACTAATGTGGTCTATTTTGATTGCCTCGCCTACTAAACGTGTTTGTCTCTCGGGTGAAATAGAAAAGATCACTATAATCACGTCGTGGCTGCGAATATATAACTTGTTGGTTATTTTAGTCACCTCGCCTACTAAACATGTTGATCTCGGATAAAAAGGTTTAAGTCTTCATCATTGCCCAGAAGTTATATTTTCCGTCTTTACAACTATGGAGGCCTCAAAATCGACGGATATTTTTCATCGGCCAGTGTAGTATCGTGTTCAAATCAGCAAAATTTTAAAACAAGGCAGCAAACAAAAGCGAAGCGGAATCGAAAAGCGAGAAAAACAGAGAGACAAATTCGAAAAGACGCGGTGTTTAGTTTTAAAATAGTAAAAACAGTAAAACAGTAATATGAAATCGAGGAGGAAGGGAAGATGGACGCAATATTGGTTTGAATCAATAAAACAACAAAGAGAATGCGGTATTTATTCCATCAATAACATAATAACAATGCCCAAAAAACAGAGACGAGCGACTAAACTATCCGACCCGAATTCCGAAGTTTCGAACCAAAACAGGACTAAGAAGCATTTATGAAAAAAATAAACAGACCGGATTATGAACGGTGACCCGAATGAAATCGAAATTCAGATTTTTTGATAACCAAAGAACGATATGAAAAACACAAAAATCGGAAATTTATCCGAACCGGGTCGACCCGACCCGAACAAAGTTGACCCGACCGAATCGGATTTTTCAACCCGATCGATTTCTTTCCAAATTTCGGATAACCAACAACAAGATATAAAAATACAAAATATGAAAATTATCCGAAACCGAGTCGACCCGACCCGAACGATGTTGACCGACCCGACCCGAATCCAAAATTTTCAAACCGTATCGATTTCTTTCCAAATTTCAGATAACCAACAACAAGATATAAAAATACAAAATCTGGAAATTATCCAAATCGGGTCGACCGACCGAACAGTACCGACCCGACACGGAACAGTACCCGGACCCGACCCGGAATTTTCAACCCGGATCGATTTCTTTCCAAATTTCAGATAACCAACAACCAGATAGAAAATGCAAAAAAAACTGGAAATTATCCGAACCGGGTCGGCCCGACCCGGAATCCGAAAATAGTGAAAAAATAGCAAAATTTCAGATTATTCACTACCAAAATCCCAATAATTTTAACTTATATTTTCGGACTCTTTAAGATGATGAACAACACCAAAAAAGAAATAATACCAACCTTAGGAGAATCTTAGATTTTAAATTTCGGATTTCAACACTTGAATTCGATTTTCGGACCTCCAAAATTCATATTTTTTCCTCCAAATCCAGATTTTCTTCCCCCAAAAAATGAAGAACAAGGGGGATATTTATAGGTGGATTTCCCCCCCAAGAACGAGTTTGAAATTTGAATTAAAGGCAAAAAAAATCTGAATTTTGGGGCGTGTTCTTGGGGCATGTGTTGCAGAAAGGTGATGGGGTAGATTGGTGGTGTCAGGCGGCGGTGTGGGGACTGGTGGTGTCAGGCGTAGAGGTGTAGGGTGGCGGCGTAGGTATGGCAGGGGGTAGGGTGCGGCGTAGGTGCGGCAGGGGGGTAGGGTGCGGCGTAGGTGCGGCAGGGGGGTAGGGTGGCGGCTGATTTGGAGAGTTAGGGTTTAGGTTTTTTTTTTTTTGATTTTTTTTTTGGGTTTTGTTTTGGTTTAAAGGGGTAAGGGGAAATGGGGTTGGGCTGGTCTGGCTGGGCCGACGGGAGTTGGGCTGGGGCGACGGGGCTGGGGCGATGGGGTGGCCAGTTGGGCTGTTTGGATTTGGGCTTAAAGGAGTGGCCGGTTGGGCCTGGTAAAAGGTGTGTTGGGTTTTTGGGAATGGTTGTAAGGGAAATAAAAAGGAATGGGTTTGGGGTGTTGTTAGGGGATGGCCGATTGGGCCTCGGATGTGGGCTATGGGAATTGGGGGGAAATAAATGGGGAGGGAATAAGGGGAATGGGTTTGGGCTTGTGAATTTTGTTTGGGTAGAATTTGTATTGGGTTGGAAAATGAAATGGGTTGGAAATCGTTTTGGGTTAAAAAAATATAAAAAGGGTTTAATAAATTTTTTTATTTTTATTTTGTAAAAGATGTGAATTATTTAAAATAACATAACGATGTGATAATAATAAAATAAAATAAAATATTTGCGAGATGTTTAATGCTTGATAAAAAAATGGAAATGCGATGCAATTTTGCGAGAATAAAATAACATAGAATTTTCGGATAAAACTTATGATTATGATAAAGATGCAAATGATAGTAAAAAATGCGAATAATAATAATAATAAGATATATACACATATATGCCTATATTTTAAAATTGTTTTTAAAAGTGTCAAAAATATTAAAAATTACGAATAAAATCATAAAAGATGGGACAATATTGGGTGTCAACAGATGCCCCTCTTTGGACGGAGATGATGAAAGAGTTTTCGGCCAAAGAAGTTGACTGAGTAGCCAATTTTGTCCTGATCATTGGGACTGCATGGAAAGAAATAGAATCCCGAGAGGGAAGAGAAGTTGCAAAAAGATGGTGCACATTCAAGAAACAATGCCCCAGTGTCGACTTATGATGACACTGGTTGCAAATGTGAAAACTTATTGGGGAAGAGCGGAACGACGTTCGAAGTAGGCTGCTGACTGAGATTTCCTCGGTTCGACGTAAGAGATAGTTCCACGTTGTGATGAAGTTCCTGCAAATTAAAAACTCCTGCAAACTAAAGCTTAAGATATAATTAGTGTATAACTGCTGAGAAAAAATTGTAGAGAATATAACTTGGAAATACCCGCATTAGGAGGTGGGCGCCTGACTGAAATTAAAATACCCGCATTATAAGGTGGGCGCCTGACTGAAATTAAAATACCCGTATTATGCGGCGGGTGTTGTGTCGAAGACGTTGTTGTAATGTTGTTGATGTCGCTGCAATGATGTAAAGATAGTTGTGCTGCCGTAACGTCGAAGACGTTGTTGTAATGCTGTAAAAAGTAACTGTTGTGCTTTGAAGACGTCGTTGTAACGTTGTTGACGTCGTTGTAATGATGTTCATGACGTCGTTGTATGGACGTGTTGCGTTGACATAATGCTGATGACATTGCTGTAATGCGATCTGCTGTAAGATGTAGCTGGTGTGCTGTCATAACGTTGATGACGTTGTTGTAATGTTGTTTGCTGCTGACATCGTTGTAACGCTGTTGATGTCGTTGTAATGCTGTAAAAGGTAGTTGTTGTGCTGCAGTAACGTCGAGGACGCTGTTGTAATGTTGTTTTGCTGTAGAAGATAATTGTCGTGCTACCATAACGTCGATGACGTTGTTGTAATATTGTTTTGCTGTAGAAGATAATTGTCGTGCTGCCATAATGTCGATGACGTTATTGTAATGTTGTCTTGCTGTAGAAGATAATTGTCGTGCTGCCATAACGTCGATGACGTTATTGTAATGTTATTTTGTTGTAGAAGATAATTGTGTTGAAGACGTCGTTGTTGTTGACGTCGTTGAGATGCGGTAAAAGATAGTCGAATTGCTGAAGACGTCGTTGTCGTTGACGTCGTTGAGATACGGTAAAAGATAGTCGAATTATTGAAGACGTCGTTGTCGTTGACGTCGTTGAGATGCGGTAAAAGATAGTCGAAGTGTTGCCGTAAAAGATAGCTGCTGCGCTGAAGTCGTCATTGTAATGCTGTTGACGTCGTTGAGATGCCGCAAAAGATAGTTGCCACGCTGAAGACGTCATTGTAATGTTGTTGACGTCGTTGGGATGCTGTAAAAGATAGTTGATGTGCTGAAGATGTCATTGTAATACTGTTGACGTCGTTGAGACGCTGTAAAAGATAGTCGTGACGTCCTTGCCGTCAATTTGCTGTAATATAGTTCCACGTTGTGCTGAATCTTCTGTTGATTCAAACTCCTGTGGACCGTGAATTGAAATGTCACCCAGACGAAAAAATATGATGCGACATCCTTGTCGTTGTTTGATGTAAATGACGTTCTTGCCGTCAGTTTGCTGTAATAGATGGTTCCACTTCAGTTTTCTATGCTTAGGCTCCCTGTGATAACATCATTGTGCAGACACAATGGTTGGGTCTCTGTAGGTCAAGACGATGTCTTTGTATAGACGCAAAATAGGAGCGTGATCCTTGCGGTGAGCTGCCATGCAGAAATTCTTTGTGAAGTTGATCATAAGTGATGTGGCTTCCCTGCTTCTTTCAACCTGAATAACATGTACTCAAAGAAAAATTTGTGAGTTCGGGGGATGGACGGTTGATTCGCGTTGACTTTGTAGCTTCTGCTCTTGATAGTTGCATGTCCCGCTGATTCGGACCTGTAGCCCATGTTTGGTTCCCGGTCTTGGCTAACCGTTAATGAAAACATTTGTTGAAAACAATTTATTTATAAGAAAGTATGCATATTAGTAAAAAATTCTTGTCAAACTCTATTGAAAATATTTGTTGAAAATAATTTGCTTATAAGAAAGTATGCATATATGTAAATGTCTGTCGAGCAGTGACATGCGGTGAAACAAAACAAACGTTTTATCCAAAATCCTTCTTCTGGCTGAAGACTTAGTTTGCCGATGCTTTTCCATGTTTCTCGGCGTCTTCTTGCGGTGATATCTTAAAAAAAATGCCCCAGTTTTTTACATGTGAGGATGCTGAACTTTCAACTGGACCAGGCCGAGTCTTGTGTGGGTTGCTTGCCTGTCCTATCAGGGTGATCAAATGGGTGCATTTTGTCATATGTGAGATAAAGTGAAAAAAAAAGATTTTCTAATGGTGGGACCGAAGCCGATTTAGGCCGCCTACGTATCCCCATGAGGGAATCAGGTCATAACGTAGTTCATTGCAAGCAAAGGGGATTGTAAGGGTTTTTCTAAAAAATGGAACCGAAGCCGATGTGGCCGCCTACGTATCCCGCCGAGGGAATCAGGTCATAACGTAGTTCAGGTAGCAAACAAGAGATTTGTAAGGATTTTCTGAAAATGGGACCGAAGCCGATGTGGCCGCCTACGTATCCCGCCAAGGGAATCAGGTCATAACGTAGTTCATGTCAAGCAAAGGGGATTGTAAGGGTTTTTCTAAAAAATGGAACCGAAGCCGATGTGGCCGCCTACGTATACCGCCGAGGGAATCAGGTCATAACGTAGTTCAGGTAGCAAACAAGAGATTTGTAAGGATTTTCTGAAAATGGAACCGAAGCCGATGTGGCCGCCTACGTATCCCGCCGAGGGAATCAGGTCATAACGTAGTTCAGGTAGCAAACAAGAGATTTGTAAGGATTTTCTGAAAATGGGACCGAAGCCGATGTGGCCGCCTACGTATCCCGCCAAGGGAATCAGGTCATAACGTAGTTCATGTCAAGCAAAGGGGATTGTAAGGGTTTTTCTAAAAAATGGAACCGAAGCCGATGTGGCAGCCTACGTATCCCGCCGAGGGAATCAGGTCATAACGTAGTTCAGGTTACAAGTAAAAAGGAACTTGGGGAAATTTGTGATCTAAAGAAACAGAACCCTACGTGGGTTCAATGCGTATCCCGCCGAGGGAGCACAACTTTTACAACATAGAAAAAGTATTACAGAGAGAATAACTAATCTTAGATATGGTATCTCTTCACTGCATCTGCATAGATAGTTTTTGGCCATTCTATTCTGATAAGGTTGCCCCAGACAACTGCGTCCATCTGCTTTTCGTCAATCAAACTCCTTGTGCATGATTCTCGTTATCCACTCGGCTTGAAAGATATAGCATTGCCCCAGTAGAAGTCCTGATCGTAGTGTGGTAGCCCAAGAGTACAAATGGCAAACTTCTGTGCCAATGCTTGTAACATCAACCATCTTGATGTTTTGATCCAAACCTGGCTTTGGCTTATGCCCCAGTTCTTCCGGTTGTGAGTCTTCCTCATATTCTTCGGAGTCTTGCTCGTTGTTTGGGACTTGTTTGCTTGTTTCATTATATGTCACATGTCATCGACAAATTTATTAGCTTGCATGATGAAAAAGAAAAGAAAATTATATAAACAAAACAGATTTTAAAATAGCAAAAGCAATGCAGATTTGTCTTTTTAAGCTTTCAAAAGGTAGAGGCAAAACACATTAAATATATGTGATTCAGGCCTCAATCTGAATCGCATTGTTTCATTAAACATTAACGAAATTAACTAGTTTCTTGGAGAAACAAGGTCGGGGCACAGGTCCAATTTCCCGAATCATCTTCTTGCTCTGCATCCCAAATGGTTGAGTCTTTAGCGTAATCCTCGAAAATCACATTGCATCCTGCTTCTTCTTCGGTAATGAAAAGACTTTTGAATCCCTCAACGAGGTTGGCTGCATTGTCCTCCTTTGATTCCTGAGTGGCGCATGCTCTGACGAATGACTGACTCAGAGGTGGAACAGGTTTTGGCAAAAGAGCATCTCTCTTCCTTCGGAGATTGGTTGGTAGGACTTTTCCAAGAAAAAATGGTGCCATGACCCGCGACTTTGGAGGAAGTACTTCTACTCCGAACGGTGCCCTTAATTGGACTGTAATCATAGGGGTGACAAAGGCTGATGATTTAACCTTTTCCTTTCTCTGGACTGGCACAATAGTCCCTTCCAATTTTTGTTCTTCATCAACAGTAATCATGTTCACATTTGCATCGTCATGATCTGGCAAAGAGTTATTGTTTTCATTAGAGCGAGTCCTTTCAGTCGGATAACTCCTTCTTTGATTAATGCCTCGATTTTGTCTCTGAGGGCATAGCAATTTTCAGTGTCGTGTCTAGGGATTCCCGAGTGGTATGCACAATGCTTAGTCTCATCATGCCATTTGGGAACAGGATTGGGGACATTTCCTGGGATGGGCTGGAGTATTCCTGCGGTTTTCAGTCTTTCATATAACTGGGCTCGAGGTTCGGCTAAAGGTGTATAGGTTTTGGTTGGCTTTCTTTCGTGTTTTGCGCGGGGTCTGGGTGCATGGACTCGTGGCTGAGGTAAGTATGCGGGCTGATATTGTGGGAGATTCGGATAGGCTGGCGCTCGAGGCAGGCTATATATTGGCTGAGTATGGTAGACAGGGTAGGGAGCAGGTGGGTATTGATAGTAAGGTTGAGGGATTTGGACGTATGGGCAATAATAGGAAGGCTGAGGACTTTGGTTATTTTGATTGTAGTATGGAGGCTGGGGTGATGGCATTTGGTAGGTTGACATTTGATTTGGCCTATGTTTCTGAACTGTCACCACAGAGGACACTCCGTCTCTCTTCCTCTTTACTGCTCCCTCAAATGAGTCCGATTGGATTGTCTCACTCATTGCTTGCAATGCTACAAAGTTTGTAATTCTTCCTGTTCTGATTCCCTCTTCTATGAAATCTCCCATCCTTATAACTTCAAAGAAACTTCGTCCTATGACGCTTATCATTCTCTCATAGTATGTTGCATCTTTCAAAGATTGTACAAAGAGAGTGGTCATCTCACTTTCTTCTATCGGGGGTTGAACTTTCGCTGCTTCTGCCCTCCACTTCATGGCATATTCTCTGAAGGTCTCTGTGGACTTCTTTTCCAACTTCATCAGATAAAATCTGTCCAAGACTGTGTCAGTGTTGAATTTAAATCTGTCCACGAAATCTTGTGCCATCGTGCCCCAATTACACCATTTTCGCGGGTTTTGGCTCGTGTACCAGTCGAGTGCTTCTCCTGTTAAACTCCTTACGAACAACTTCATTATGATGGACTGGTCTTTACCTACCCCAATCGCTTTGTCACGATGATCTTAAATGAGCGTGAGGATTTCCTTTCCCATCAAACAAGCCAAATTTTGGCACCTTATATCCTACAGGCAATTCAATATCGGGATGCATACACAGATCTTCGTACTCAAGTCCTTCATGTCCCTTGCTGATTTGGATATTCTTGAATGCCTCTTTTTGGTCAGAATCTCTCTCGCCACACTTTCATCGGTTCTGATCCTTACCCGTCTGTCCATTTCTTCACACTGGCCAATTTCCTGAAGAGTCATGTTTGGTGTTGCGGTAAGTAAAGGTTGGGCTTCCATTACATATACTGGCGGCACATACTGCTTGCTGTGATCAGCGATGTGTGCCATCAATATGTGTTGGTCTGCCGGGTGACTTTGCGTGAAAGGGGTGTTTTGGACGAGTGGGGTAATTTGGGTATGTGGAGTTGTGAATGAGGTCGGATCATTTTGTAGCGGGCTTTGTTGTGGACTTGCTTGCGGGTTAGTGTGTTGTGGATTGGTTTTGCATAGTGGCGAATTATCGGGGAGGTTTTGGGGAAATGGTGATTCAGGAGATGAAAAATTTTGTGGTGCAGTTGCATTCGTCCCTTGTTCAGGGAGTGGGGTATTGGCGCTAATGGACAGGTTGGTGAGATTTTGGAGCCGCTCTATCTCGGTTGCATGGCGCCATCTCGTTGTAACAGGTTGGGCGATGTATTTTCTTGGACGGTAGCATTTCTATTTTCCGAAGCCTCTCGGTTCATCTCTTGAAAGAGTGATAAGTTCCAGTGCCGCCTATTCGGGATGCATCCGAATCGGTCATTTTGTCAAGGATTGTGCCTTTGACCTCGTGAAGTAGGGATGATCCGCCAGTTTTAGTCAACGCAAATCAACCTTTGGGAAAATAATCTAGACAAAATAAACCTTCTAAAAAAAATGAAGAAAACCAAGTTAGTATAAGGCGAGTAATTATTGCTTTAAATAATATGCACAGAGTGAAAAAGCAGGAGAAAACAGCAAAATGCTTGTAAGGCAATTAAATGCGCATCCTAATATGCATGGGGCCTCCCTTATGCCGGAGGTGGGCCTAAACGCCAGATATGCGGGATTACGACAGATTTGATCCAAGCTGCTAAACTGTAATGCTTTGTCGGAAACGAGACAAAATGAATGTACATTTTCCAATTTCAGCATGTCATGATTAGTCTTGGATTAGTCTATCATTATCACGCTACACGTAATATGCTGATTGGTCGTTGGGTTGCGAGACCCGTTGACAATTTTGGTAGATTTCTTAATTGTGGAGTCGATACCAAGGATCGACCCACCTAAGGTGTATGCATGCATGACTTAAAATAAAGGGTGGTATAGCTCTATCCTAAATTTTCTAAGATTTGGATGACTAGACTCAAGGTTCCCGAGCGGACTGCTCGAGTGAGAAGGCTACGCGGCCAACCGGATGGTCCGGACGCTCCGCGCATATACCAACTCTCCTAAAAATTTGGTAATTTGAAAGAAATTTGCGGGTGCGCAAAACACACCTCGCGTGTAGTGTGTGATAGTGTCAATTTTCCAGAGTAGAAGAAATATGAGCGGAATGCCAATTTAAGGAAAGCAGTAAATCAATATAGCAATTATGCAAAATTTTCACAAATGAAACATATCAAAGCATTAAAACAAATAATGAGCAAAAAGTAAAGCACAATAATAATTAACCTGATTTTGCTATGGTTAAGAACCTGAAATTCCCCAGCGGAGTCGCCATGCTGTCGCGCCCGATTTTGACCTGGCTCGCAGGTCAAAAGTGAGCACGGCGTGTTCAGGTGATTCCTGGGTAAAAGAATTGAGGAGTCGCCACCTAATTATTTTTTACGGTGAATTAGGACACCTAAATATTTAAACTAAATGCTGCAATCTAAACTCCGATTTTAGTGGTCTGCGAAACTAATGAGATTCTAGGTAAGGGTTCTCTATTCTCCTAAAGGGAAGGGGTTAGGCATCCTTTAAGATCCGCTAACTTGCGATTATCCGGTCAAACTCAGGTTAATATTATAGTAAGAAAAATGCATGTTTAAAGTATGAAGTTAAAAAGATGTTTGCAAATAATTAATGAAAGAGATGCATTTTGTACATGCATGCATTTGTGACAATAATAAGGAGAAAAGCAATTAATTTGTAATGCCAAATGAGTAATTTTTGAAAGTCATTTTTTAGTTGTACAATTAATAAAATGAATAGAAGATGATCAAAGTTTGTTTTTAAAAATCTTAAATATGCATGACGAGCCTAAAAAATAAATAAACTAGCGGGGGATTTCTAAGTTTTGAATTAACCGAGCCTACAAGTAAATAAGCTAGCGACGGGTTTCCAATCTTAGACTATCCTATGAATTAATTCTAAGTTTGCCTATTTCTAAGCATTTCAATAATTACATAAGTGCGGTAAATAATATTACAATACAGAGCGGGATAAAAGCTGAATTAAAGAAAGAAATAAAATAAATAAACATCGAGGAATAATCTGCCTTTATTTACTTTAATCCCTGCAAGCTGTTAAGAACAAACGGTTAAAAACAGTTAAATACAAATAACTTCATATCCGTATTCAAAACAGTGAATGTTTTGATCACGGAGGGCTCAGACTTAAATTTTGAAAAGAACATTCCAATCACGTCGTGGCTGCAAACATATGACTAATGTGGTCTATTTTGATTGCCTCGCCTACTAAACGTGTTGGTCTCTCGGGTGAAATAGAAAAGATCACTATAATCACGTCGTGGCTGGCGAATATATAACTTGTTGGTTATTTTAGTCACCTCGCCTACTAAACATGTTGATCTCGGATAAAAAGGTTTAAGTCTTCATCATTGCCCAGAAGTTATATTTTCCGTCTTTACAACTATGGAGGCCTCAAAATCGACGGATATTTTTCATCGGCCAGTGTAGTATCGTGTTCAAATCAGCAAAATTTTAAAACAAGGCAGCAAAAAAGAAGCGAAGCAATAATCGAAAGCGAAAAAACAGAGAGACAAATTCCGAAAAGACGCGGTGTTTAGTTTTAAATTAGTAAAAACAGTAAAACGGTAATATGAAATCGAGAAGGAAGGGAAGATGGACGCAATATTGGTTTGAATCAATAAAACAACAAAGAGAATGCGGTATTTATTCCATCAATAACATAATAACAATGCCCAAAAAACAGACAGTAGCGACTAAACTATCCGACCCGAATTCTGAAGTTTCAGAACCAAAACAGGACTAAGAAGCATTTATGAAAAAAATAAACAGACCCGGATTATGAACGGTGACCCGAATGAAATCAGAAATTCAGATTTTTTGATAACCAGCAACAGATATGAAAAACACAAAAATCTGGAAATTTATCCGAACCGGGTCGACCCGACCCGGAACAGTGACCCGACCCGAATCGGATTTTTCAACCCGGATCGATTTCTTTCCAAATTTCAGATAACCAACAACAAGATATAAAAATACAAAATCTGAAAATTATCCGAAACCGGGTCGACCCGACCCAGAACAGTGACCGACCCGACCCGGAATCCGAAATTTTCAAACCGGATCGATTTCTTTCCAAATTTCAGATAACCAACAACAAGATATAAAAATACAAAATCTGGAAATTATCCAACCGGGTCGACCGACCCGGAACAGTACCGACCCGACACGGAACAGTACCCGGACCCGACCTGGAATTTTCAACCCGGATCGATTTCTTTCCAAATTTCAGATAACCAACAACCAGATAGAAAATGCAAAAAAAACTGGAAATTATCCGAACCGGGTCGGCCCGACCCGGAATCCGAAAATAGTGAAAAAATAGCAAAATTTCAGATTATTCACTACCAAAATCCCAATAATTTTAACTTATATTTTCGGACTCTTTAAGATGATGAACAACACCAAAAAAGAAACAATACCAACCTTAGGAGAATCTTAGATTTTAAATTTCGGATTTCAACACTTGAATTCGATTTTCGGACCTCCAAAATTCAGATTTTTTCCTCCAAATCCAGATTTTATTCCCCCAAAAAATGAAGAACAAGGGGGATATTTATAGGTGGATTTCCCCCCCCAAGAACGAGTTTGAAATATGAATTAAAGGCAAAAAAAATCTGAATTTTGGGGCGTGTTCTTGGGGCATGTGTTGCAGAAAGGTGATGGGGTAGATTGGTGGTGTCAGGCGGCGGTGTGGGGACTGGTGGTGTCAGGCGTAGGGGTGTAGGGTGGCGGCGTAGGTATGGCAGGGGGGTAGGGTGCGGCGTAGGTGCGGCAGGGGGGTAGGGTGCGGCGTAGGTGCGGCAGGGGGGTAGGGTGGCGGCTGATTTGGAGAGTTAGGGTTTAGGTTTTTCTTTTTTTGATTTTTTTTTTGGGTTTTGTTTTGGTTTAAAGGGGTAAGGGGAAATGGGGTTGGGCCGGTCTGGCTGGGCCGACGGGAGTTGGGCTGGGGCGACGGGGCTGGGGCGATGGGGTGGCCGGTTGGGCTGTTTGGGTTTGGGCTTAAAGGAGTGGCCGGTTGGGCCTGGTAAAAGGGGTGTTGGGTTTTTGGGAATGGTTGTAAGGGAAATAAAAAGGAATGGGTTTGGGGTGTTGTTAGGGGATGGCCGATTGGGCCTCGGATGTGGGCTATGGGAATTGGGGGGAAATAATTGGGAAGGGAATAAGGGGAATGGTTTGGGCTTGTGAATTTTGTTTGGGTAGAATTTGTATTGGGTTGGAAAATGAAATGGGTTGGAAATCGTTTTGGGTTAAAAAAATATAAAAAGGGTTTAATAAAAATATTATTTTTATTTTGTAAAAGATGTGAATTATTTAAAATAACATAACGATGTGATAATAATAAAATAAAATATAATATTTGCGAGATGTTTAATGCTTGATAAAAAAATGGAAATGCGATGCAATTTTGCGAGAATAAAATAACATAGAATTTTTGGATAAAACTTATGATTATGATAAAGATGCAAATGATAGTAAAAAATGCGAATAATAATAATAATAAGATATATACACATATATGCCTATATTTTAAAATTGTTTTTAAAAGTGTCAAAAATATTAAAAATTATGAATAAAATCATAAAAGATGGGACAAAATTGGGTGTCAACACTAATTATTTGGGCTTATCGCAATTATGTGGGCTCATTGCCATATTTGTTGTTGTTGTGCTTATTCATCACATATGGTTTGTTATGATATCTTGATTGTAATTGGATTATATGTTGTTGCATTCTTGAAAGCATGTGATATTCATCTCCATACTTGGTTGCATCTCATTACATCATGATTCTTGCCTTCTATTGTCATTTGCATTCATACACTCATGGTCCTGATGATATTGATATGAGAGTGGTATGGAAATGTTATGGGTCCAAGAGACCAAAAAGGTAAGAGCTTTATGACATTATGGCAACATTGAGATAATGATGATTATACATGGGAGAACGGGTTGCACGCCTGCAACATTTATTATTATTCAGCCTAGAGTTGCGCTCCGATGGGAAATTTCGGAAGAGTATATGGACTTTGCGGGTCTCCCATGGGTGTGTTGTTCATATAGTTTGAATGCATGTATATTTGAACATGAAAGGTATCTGTCATACGCATTGCATTCATATCATACACACTTCATCGCATTGATTATTTGTTATGAATTAAGTGTTGCATTGCTAATTGATGACTTGGTGGATTTATGGGTAAATAAGGATAAGAACTGATTATTAAGTACTTGAACACTGCTATTGAACCTCTCTGGAATGGAATAACTCATATGATAATAAGGTTTTATGTGAACCAAGTGCCTTGTTGTTTCATTGAACCTTTTTATGAACTACGTGACTTAATTGGATTATTGAACTATCTAGTATATGATTTATTTGTGTCAACTCGATATTTATCTCTTTTTGCGTATCTTTGGTCGTTGTCGGCCTACGTGCCTTCTGAGGTACGTTGTGTACTCATACTACACTTGCTACATTCTTTTGGATGCAGATACAACTCCTTCTACTAGTTTTGGACTTTGTGGCTGAGTCTGAGCAGGTGGATCATCAGTGTTCGGGGTGGGGATGCTTCTCTTTGGCATTGCCCTAGATGTTTTTATCTCTATTTATGTCTTTTACTTGTTCCAGGAGACATTATCGGTACTTCTTTGGCTCTTATATTTGGATTTAGTACTCTTGTATTATTGACCAGATTTTCGTGATTGTAGAACTTATTATCAGGTTTATTCCATAATTATGTTATTATTAGACAATCTTATTAGATCTTATATTATTTCCGCATTTCTTATACTTATCGTGTTGTTAGTTGGAGTGGTTCGCCTATCGGTGGGTAAAGTGTAGGTGCCATCATGATCTTTAAAAGGGGTCATGACGAAACTGTTGGGATCGGGCCACTCCTATAAACTCTATGAATTAGGTTCTTAGAGTAACTACGCAAGAAGATAATGCAGCAGAATAAGTAAATCCACACAAGTATTTTCATGTGAAAAACTCCTTACCTAAGGGAGACAAAAAGTACGACCTATCTTCTATAGGACTTTTCTCAAACTTCACTGGTCAAGAGCCGTACAAATATTTAAATCTTCCTTGTAATACCTAAAGGACATGTTTCTCTAATAGTCCACATCTACCCACTTATGCAATAGATATCTCAAGAATCTACCTAGTCAAGATATCCCTTACGACTCAATAACCAACGAAACACCTATTACACAATACTTGCAAAGGTAAATAGATAGAATCACAACATAACCTAATTAAGAAAACTAAAGAACTTAACGATAAATCTTGATAAGCTCTAGTTCTTCATCGACTTGTAGTTGGATTTTCTTAAGGGTAAATGTTGATTACGCTCACTTTGCCTCTCATTGGAATGTTGTGATTGTGGTTGTGGTTAAGCTCTAAACCTTGTTTGTGTTATGTTTAAATATAAGTAGCCGCACTTGAACGTTGAATCCAACCATGTTTTTCATCCATAATTGTAACTGAAACTTGTTTGACATGGATCTTTCTTTATTTTCTTGTATGTGCATCATATATTTTCTCCTACTTCAATTCTAACTCCATGTTGATAAACATATGGTAGTATTTCCATAACTTGAAATAGAACCTTTTATTGAGTAAGAATCACTTAATATTTCATTTCCTCATAGTTGGCATGAAATAGCTTTTCAGTCTCCCACGCTGCGTGATAATAAGGATCAGTTCTTTTAGCAGTTCCTTTGTTGACTTGACTGCTTCACTGAATCCTTTGGATATCTATTTGCATGTCTGGTTCTTCAATGTCTTCCTTATGTCTCCTTTGATTGTCATTGGGTACATTGTTCGTCAAATCATCAGAACATTAATATAAGTTTTTCACCTATCAGTAACAAGTCAATAATTTCCCCTTTTTTATGATGACAAACAAATAGCAGCTTTATATGTATTTCCCCTTTGGGTTGTGATTCTATATTGACAATCAGCTCCATGTTGTTCTAATACTACAACTTCGTGATGATACAACTAGGGCTCACTACACGATGTTTGTAAGCTCACAGTAGTTCAGCCAGGAGCATAGCAAGGTTTGTAAGCTCACTGAGTCGAATAATACTAGGACTTTACCTTCCATTAGTTTCAGACTGCTTGATTGGTAGTTTGCATGACTAAGAAAATATGATGTTCTTCTTAATTTGCTAGGGACTAGCCGTTCACTTTTTGCAACCCTATAGGAGGCTAGGTTATATGAAACCTATAAAATGATGTGTGTCCTAATGATATGTGTAACGACCAGGTTCTTGCTTAGGATTGTTTTTCCAACTTTATATATTCTCATCCAGTGCCTTCTAATAGGACTGAGTTATTTTATAAATAAGAACACATGCCTTTACAATGAATTCTAATTGGCAACTGGGATGTATGTAGCTTTCAATATCTTGGACCATCTTTAATCTTTATCTGGTCATGTATTGTTTGTGCCTGATATATCTAATGTTGGCACATGATCTTTGTGACTATTTGAAGTGAATCTTCCCCGTTTTGACATCATTAAGAAGTTAGTGTGTCAAAAATATCTGGTGCATTCGATATATATCTTTAACACCTCGTACCTCCAAACTAAGCCTTGTTTACGATTCACGGGTTTAGGACACCAAAATGGGGAGTTATAGTTGAAAAACCAGCTTCAGTTCTACAAATCTGATTTTACGCCCAGAATTTATTGACCGTAAAATGCTTTAAAGACCGTCGAAATGAACCGTCGAAATGGTTTTTGAAATTGATGGGACCCTATAATTTCTACAGACCTTATAAGTTTATACAACCCAAAGATTTTGACCATCTCAGTCCCTCAGCTTTTACAGATCACTGGAAATTGGCAATTTTCAAGACAGTCTAATTATATTGACCGTACAATATTTGATGGTCTAATCTCAGATCATAAAAAGTTTGACGGACCGTCAATTTCGGCCGTAAAACCTCTAACGATAGGAACTGTATAAATACGCAGACTTAGTTCCAAAATCAGTTTTTCTTATTCCCACAAGACCTAGAACGAAGTTCTCTTCTCCCATCATCCTCACAACTCAAGGTAAGTCATTTCCATGTTTTTCCACGTGTTCTCAAGATAAACCCATCTCAAGGTTCCAAGGTTCAAGCTTTGGGTTTCAACTCTAAAGTGTTGATTTTGAAGCCAAAACTAGAGTCGAACAGGAATGTAGAGCTTCTATCCATGTGTGGGAATATCCATGTTTTTCCTC
Organism: Anisodus tanguticus; assembly: GCA_034509755.1. Lineage (NCBI taxonomy): Eukaryota > Viridiplantae > Streptophyta > Magnoliopsida > Solanales > Solanaceae > Anisodus > Anisodus tanguticus. The sequence goes on from CM067549.1 coordinate 35,969,678, forward strand.
ACACCACGTTTATCCACGAAACTATGAATTTTTATACTTAGGGTTCTATTTCAAGTGCATGATAACCCTAAACTACATGTATCTTATTTTCCCATGTCTGTATTATTAATTCATTGTTGTATTATCGATATTCTATTATATTTATTGGGAATCCGTCTGTAATCTATGAATACCCATAACCTTGAATTGCATGGGTTTATAAATACAGATCATGAAGTAATATTCTCAATTTCCATGAAATTACACATATTTTAATATTTTACACAAGTTATGTTTATAGAATTCATGGGCTTACAAGCCAACTATTTTCAAGTATATGTGTTTGGGAGTTGCACAAATTATAGAGAAGGCTATGATAGCCTGAAACTACATCTGCCAGTGTAGGATAAGAATCGCTCGACCTAGAGGATGTTACCTTCAAGTTACCCCTCAGTGGAATTATTGGATCCATCATGTTCATGTTCATATCTCGTACTCCAGCAAGGTATGAGATGACTTAGCTGATCTGGAAGAGATCAGACGCCACGTTCAGATATGGTGGTTACATGTCGGTGAAACTAATGCTCTCCCCACATATATATAAATATACATATATACATTTTACATATTTTACACATGTTATTATATCCATGTTCATGTTCATATTCATGTTTTAGTGTCATGTTCCTATTATATCATGTGCCAGTTTATTCTTTTAGTTTCTTTACATACGGTACAATTCAAATGTACTAATGTCTATTTACCCGGGGCTTGTGATTCACGGTGTAGGTATTGAGTTTCATGATGGTAGATTTGATCGCTAGGGTTTGCCTCAATATCAGCTTTGGTAATCCCTATCTCATTTAGGGTATTAGCTTTATTTATTTTCATGTCATGATTATTGGTAGAGGTATTCCAGGGCCTTGTCATCGTAAAAAAATTTGTAGTTAGGCTCATGTTCAGAGGTTTCATAGAGTAGTCTAGTTAGCATGGCATGACAACAGTATTTTCAGACTTATCATGTTTTCAGATATTCTGCTATGATATTTCAGACTATTTTTAGTATACAGTTTTACATGTTTCATTATCATTACTATTGTATGCTTTTGATGCCTATGTTGATTCAACAAGCCATGTGGTTCATTTTGTCAAATGCAGTTAGGCACTTTGTGTTGTGTCTCACCTAGGCTATGGTTCAGTATGTTACAAAACTTGGTATCAGAGCCTAGGTTCAAGTGTATTAAGGAGTCAATGAAACCGTGTCCAGTGGGGTTACTTTTATGTGTGTGAGGGCACCATGTAAATAGTTGACCACCAAGACATCTAATATTGTCTCACTTCTTTCATACTCTAGATCATGCAGTTAGAGCTATACCTTCAGGACATCCTTCTAACTCGTGCATATTACGTATTTCAGAAAATACCTTCAAAAAAGAAATTAACTACAAACAAGAGGGATGATTCTAATGCTTCTCGTGAAGAAGATGCTTAGGCTTAGGGAGCTAATTCGGGTACAACACCTCTACCTGATACCACAGGGCCTGCGGAGATTCCAGTTCTATATGTTAGGGGAGCTATTCAGTTTCTCACCCAACTTATGGTTGCTCAAGCCCAACGTCAAGGAATGACTCTAAGTATAGGAACTAGTAGGGATTCATCCAGTTTGAGGAATCCATAATTCTTACGCATAGGGCCTTCGGTATTTACAAGGTCTTATAAAAAGGAGGATCCACATAATTTTATTGATGGGGTGTAGAAAATCTTTCATGTTATGCATGTCACTGAGGTAGAGGCATCAGAGTTTGGAGGTTATTCATTGCAGGATGTTGCCAACATCTGGTATGGGTAATGGGAGCAGTCCCATGGGGAAAATACATCTCCAGCAACTTGGGATTAGTTTCTTGATGCTTTTATTGAGCATTTTCTACTAGTAGAGGTTAGGGAAGCAAATGCCATTTAATTTTAATAGCTCAAGCAGAATGGCAGGAGTGTGCAAGAGTACTATCTTCATTTTGTTTCTTTGGAAAAGTATGATCCGTATATGGTTCCAAACATGAGGGCCAAAGTTAGGCTTTTTGTGTATGGTCTTGATCCCCACTTGTTTTATGTTACTAATATTGATGCTCAAAATATGGAAATGACCATCACTAAGATGGTTACTTTCGTTCAGGGTAATGAGAACAAAATAAAGGAAGAGAGAGAATTGCAGAAGGAGAAAACAAAGAATTCACCAAGAGAGCTAAGTCTACAGGTCATTTCTGTCATGGGAGAGGTCGAGGCAGACAATTTTTCAAAAATAGGTCATCAGGATCTGCTCCATCTTTAGCTAGTGCCCCCGCTCCATAGTTCAGGAATGATAACAAGAGGCAGAAATTTAGGGCATCAGGCTCTCAGTCACAGGTTAGTGTGGGTCAAAGCTTTTTTAGTAACCCAATTTCTCTAAGAATGGTAAAAGACACTGTAGGGACTGTCGTGTGGGTATGGATATCTATTATGGTTATGGTCAGCCAGGTCATTGTTAGAGAGATTGTCCATCAGCGAGGCAGGGTACATGAGGTAATGTGGATCAGTCTACAAATACAACAGTTCCTTGTAATTCTCAAGCCCAATTAGGGCATGGTCCAACTTAGTTCGGTAACATAGGGGGATGTCCAAACCGCTTATATATACTATTAGGTTATAGAGGCCGATGCATATGTGGTCATAGGTATATTAACCATTTTCACTTTTGACATTTATACCCTTATGAATCCTGGATCCACTCTGTCATATGTAACCCCTTTTGTTGCTAAGAAATTTAGGATAGAACCAGAGATGTTGCATGAACCCTTTGAGGTATCCAGTCTAGTTGGTGAGTCATTCATAGCCAGGCAAGTATATATGGGTTATCTAGTTAAAATGTATCCTTGCATTACCGTAGCCGATTTGGTAGAGTTGGAAATGGTAGACTTTAATGTAATCATGGGTATGGATTGATCATCTTCATATTATGCCACAGTAGGGTGTAGAACCAAAATCGTCAGTTTCAAATTTCTCGGTGAACCAGACATAGAATTGAAGAGTGATGCAGTAACACCCATAGGTAGGTTTATTTCCTATCTTAAAGCCAGAAAGATGATATCCAACGGGTATATTTACCATCTAGTTCGGGTTAGGGATGTAGATACCTAGACCCCAACTCTTTAGTCTGTACCAGTTATCAATGAGTTTCCAGAAGTCTTTTCGAAAGATCTTCCCCGAGTTCATCCGGAGAGAGAGATCGACTTTGCAATTGATCTACTTTCCAGCACTAAGCCGATATCTATTCTGCCATACAGAATAGCACTTATGAACAAGGTCTTCAAGCGTTAACTTGAACCTTTTCATCATTTTCTTCATCGATGATAGTCTAGTCTATTCCCGTAGTGAGGTTGATCATGCAAAACAACTCAGAATAGTGTTGTAGACATTCCAAGATCACGAGCTTTACACGAATTTTTTTAGTGTGAATTTTGGCTAAAGTCAGTAGCATTCTTAGGCCATGTGATTTCAGGAAAAGGCGTCCAGGTTGATTTTCATAAAATAGACAATGTAAAGAATTAGCCCAGACCCACCTCAGCCTTAGAGATACAAAGTTTCTATGGTCTGGCAGGCTATTACAGATGTTTCATAGAGGGTTTTTCCTCCATCGCAACTCTATTGACTATATTGACGCAGAAGAAAGTCAAATTCCAGTGGTTAGATGCTTATGAGCATAGTTTAGAATAATTGAATACGAGATTGACTTCCCCTCAGTGTTAACATTGCCAGAAGGAACCAAAGGGTTTGTTATATATTGTGATGCTTTGGGAGTTGGTCTTGGGTGATTTTTAATGCAGTATGGTAATGTTATAGCTTATGCATCCAGACAACTTAAGCCTCATGAAAAGAATTATCCGACTCATGACTTAGAATTGACAGCCCCGATTTTTGCACTCAAGATATGGTGTCCTTATTTATATGGGGTTCACGTTGAAATTTACACAGATCACAATATCCTTCAGTAGATTTTCAAGCAGTGGGAGTAAAATCTTGGATAGAGGAGTTGACTCGAATTGATAAAGGATTATGATGTGGACGTTCTCTACCATCCAGATTAGGAGAACGTGGTAGCCGATGGTCTTAGTCGGAGATCCATGGGGAGTTTATCTTACGTTGAAGAAGATAAGAGAACCATGACGAAAGAGATTCACCAACTAGCCAGTCTAGGAGTTTGACTCACAAACTTCGAAGATGGTGGTGTTGTTGTTCAGAACAAGTCTGAATCCTCCTTAGTAGCCGAGGTGAAGGAGAAGCAATTTAGTAATCCCTACTTGTTACAGCTGAAAGAGGGGATCCAAAAATATAAGACTACGACTTTTGAACAAGGGGGAGATAACAGTACTTTGAGGTATCGAGGCAGGTTATGTGTTCATGATGTGGATGGACTCAGGGAGCGAATCATGGCAGAAGTGCATAATTCGAGGTATTCTATTCAAATAGGTTCTACAAAGATGTATCATGATCTTATGAAATTTTTTTGGTGGAACGATATGAAGAGGAATATGGTAGATTTTGTAGCCAAATGTTCGAATTATCAGCAGGTCAAGGCCGAGCACTAGAGGCCTGGTGGGTTGGCTTAGAATATTGATATTCCTGTTTGGAAATAGGCGATGATAAATATGGACTTCATAACAGGTCAACTTTGCTCAGCCTGAAGGCATGATTTGATTCGGGTGATAGTGGATTGACTTACTAAATCAACCCATTTTTTGCTAGTAAAGACCACAGATTTAACTGAGGATTATGCTAAGTTGTATATCCGAGAAATCGTCAGGCTTCATGGACCAGTGTCTATTATTTCAGATCATGGTGCTCAGTTCAAATCTCACTTTTGGAAGTATTTCAAAAAAATACTAGGTACCAAGATAAATCTCAGCACAACTTGTTATCCTTAGACAGATAGCCAGGTAGAACGTACTATTTAGACTATTGAGGATATATTGAGGGCATGTGTTCTCAATTTTAAAGGTAACTAGGATGATTATTTGCCTCTCATTGAGTTTGCTTATAACAACAGTTATCATGCTAGCATCCAAATGGCACCATTCGAAGCTCTATATGGGTGGAGGTATAGATCACAAATTGGTTGGTTCGAGGTTGCTGAAGCAGAGTTGTTAGGACCAGACTTGGTCCATCAGGCTATGGAGAAAGTCATGTTGATCCAGGAGCGTTTGAAAATAGCTCAGAGTCTCCAGAAGTCCTACTCGGATGTGAGGCGTAGAGATTTGGAATTTCAAGTTGATGATTGGGTATTTCTACAAGTTTCACCTATGAATGATGTCATGAGGTTTGGGAAGAAAGGGAAGCTCATTGCTCGATATATCGGACCATACAGGATTTTGAGGAGAGTTGGCTAAGTGGCTTGTGAACTTGAATTTCCATAAGATTTAGTTGTTTTGCATCCAGTGTTTGATGTATCCATGATGACGAAGTATGTGGGAGACCCGTCGTTGGTTGTCCCTAGCGAATCCAATACAATTAAGGATGGTTTGACATATGAGGAGATCCATGTGCTATTTTGGATCGTAAGTTTGAAAGTTGAGAACTAAGGAAGTTGCCTCAGTTAAAGTGTTGTGGAGAAGTCAGAATGTTGAGGAGGCTACATGGGAAGCCGAAAAATACATAAAGTCTAGATAACCGCACTTGTTTGAGGAGCAAGCATAAAAGGAACAAGATAAATACCTTCAGTATTCATGTCATGTCCCTTGCGTAGCCATGTCTCGTATTTCTCATTCATATATTCAGTACTCATGGTCCATGTCCTATGTTCATGTTATCATGTAACTATGTCATTCAGTCTCATATTTCATGTCATGTTTCTTCACGCTCATGTATTCATGCTATGTTCATTTTCATACTTGACCATGAGTCGTGATTCAATGACGAATGATCCTAAGGGAGAGATATTTTCACACATCGTACATATAAACTAAGTGTTCTTTATGATTCAGGGGTTTAGGAAATCAAAATAGGGAGTTTTAGTTGAAACACAAGCTTATGTTATGCAGATCTGATTTTAAGACCAGAATGTAAAGACCGTAAAATACTTTACGAACTGTCAAAATGAACCGTCAATTTCAAAAATGAAATGGACGGGACCCTGTAAATTCTACAGACCGTATAAGTTGATACGGCTCATCGATTTTGACCGTCTTAGTCCCTCAGCTTTTACAGATCATTGGAAATTGGAAATTTTCATGACAGTCCGATTTTGCTGATTGTTCAATATTTGATGGTCCAGACTCATACCATAAAAATTTTGACGGATCGTCAATTTTAGCCATAAAACCTCCAACGACAGGAACAATATAAATACGTAGACTTAGATCCAAATTCTGTTTTTCTTATTTCCCCAAGCCCTAGAAAGAAGTTCTCTTCACCATCATCCTCACAACTCAAGGTAAGTACTTTCCATGTATTTCCATGTGATTCTAACCTAGTGTATTCAATTCCTAAGCAAAACTTATTGTTCTAAACCTAGGGTTTTCAAGATTAACCCATCTCAAGGTTCGAAGGGTCAAGCTTTGGGTTTCTACTCTAAATTTCAGATTTTTAAGATAATACTAGGAACAAACAAGGTATGTAGTGATTCTATCCACATCTGGGAATATCCATGTTTTTCCCCACGCCACGTTTATGCATGAAACCATGAATTTCTATATGTAGGGTTCTATTTCAAGTTCATGATAACCCTAAGCTACAAGTATCATGTTTTCCCATGTTTGTATTATTAATTCATTGTTGTATTCTCGATATTCTATCATAGTTATTGGGAATTCGTCTATAATCTATGAATACTCATAACCTTGAATTCCATTGGTTTATAAAAAAAGATCATGAAGTAATATTCTCAATTTCCATGAAATTACATATGTTTTCATATTTTACACAAGCTATATTATGTATTTAATTACATACCGGATTACCATCATGAATCACGTTTTCAAGCTATGTTTATGAAATTCACGGGCTTACAAGCAAACTATATTCAAGTACATGTTTTGGGAGTTGCATAGATAGCCTAAAACTACGTTTCCCAATGTATGATAAGGATCGCTCTGCCTAGAGGATGATACCATCATGTTTCCCCTCAGTGGGATTATTGGGTCCATATGTTCATTTTTATGTCTTATACTCCGGCAAGGTACGAGATGACTTAGCTGATCGTGCAGAGATCAAATGCTATGTTCATGCGTGGTGGTTACATGTCGGGGTATACTAATGCTCTCCCCACATATATACAGATATACAGTTTACATATTTAACACATGTTATTATATCCATGTTCATGTTCATGTTTCAGTTTCAGTTTTATGTTCCTATTATATCATATGCCTGTTTATTCTTTCAGTTGCATTACATACGGTACAATTCAAATGTACAAACGTACCTTCTCCTGGGTCCTGTACTTCACAGTGTATGTACTGAGTTTTAGGAAGACGAATTTTCTCGCTAGGATTTGCCTCAGTATCATCTTTGGTGAGCCTCATCACATTCGGGGTGTCAGCTTTATTTATGTTCATATCATGATTATTGGTAGAGGTATGCCAGGGCCTTGTCCTGGTAAACATTTTTGCAGTTAGTATGCTTCAGAGGTTTCATAGACTAGTATAGTTAGCATGGCATGACAATAGTATTTTCATACTTATCATGTTTTCTGATATTTCTGCTATGATATTTCAGACTATTTTTAGTATACAGTTTTACATGTTTCATTATCATTACTATTGTATGCTTTTGATGCCAATATTGATTCAGCAATCCATGTAGTTTGCTCGATCACATGCAGTTTGGCACCGAGGGTTGTGTCTCACCTAGGTCATGGTTCAGGGCATTACAATATCAAACTCATGGCCACTTGGGTTGCATTATCATGAAAATGTGCAAGAGATCTAACAACATAATCTATTTAAACCTTGGGGAAAATATTAACATAGACCACTTTAAGTCATAAGACCCAAACCAAAGGATTATTACATATTAATCTATACAGCCAGGAAAATATGAAATTCATGTTATTATTTGGTATGATTTAGATTTTGTATATATTGCTAGGGGATGGGGACCAGGTTCTCTATTTATGCTCAATTTGATTAGTAAATCCCTATGCTATTCTCGTATGATGATGAAATATGTTTTGGGCTTCGAGTCATCTTAATAATGTTTATATTATGGAAATACTATTGTTAGCCGAGAAGGCGTACGTGTGATAAGTTCTCGAAACTACCTATGCCAACGTATGATAAGGAACATCCCATTGGTTGGGATGATTACTTTATGTTACCACTAGAGGGTTATGATATGAATCCAATTGCTAGTATATGTTATGTATGTCTTATGACCCCGACAAGGTCATGGGATGGCTTAGTTGATCGGCCGAGTTCGGACTCCATGTGCTCAGATGGCCATATGTCGGTTATTTAATGTCTCACATAAATGAAATAACTTATGTTAAAATATCATGGTTACTTGACTCCTTCAAGTCTTATGTATACTAGTTGGGTACTTGAAATCCAACATTTCATGAAATACGAATGAGCCAATATTCATTTCCTCCTAGTTGGCATGAATTAGCATTTCAGTCTCCAGTGTTACGTGATAGTAAGGATCAGTTCCTTTGAGCAGTTCTTTTGTGATATGACTGCTTAACTGAATCCATTGGATATCTGTTTCGATGTTTGGTTCTTCATTGCTTTCCTTACGTCTCCCTTGATTGTCATTGGGTACGTTGTTTGTCAAATGATAAAAATTTCAATTTAAGTTTATCATCTATCATTTAGCCAGTAAGTAGTAAAAAATTTCCCTCTTTTTTATGATGACAAACATTACAAATTCATATATATATATATATATATATATATATATTCAATTGCCATTTGATCAACTTTCTCCAATCTTCTTTAGTTCCGGATCAATTCTTCCTCTTTCACGTCTGCTTCTATATTGGCAATCTTCCCCATGAGAACCAATTCTATGTTATTCTAACACTATAACTTTATGTTGACACAACTAAGGTATACTAAAAGAGGATAGTAAGCTCAAAGTAGTTCACCCTCGAGCAGAATGAGGTTTATAAGCTCAATAGGTTGGATAATACTAGTACTTTATTGTCACGCGATGAATCATGACTGGGACGGGACACGACACTCGCTTTCTGACTACATGTGACCAAGTGAACCAGATGGCTTGCTGAATCAACATGAGATATGAACTGATGTGGAATATAATTTAAAATACAAAAATCTGAAAAAACATAAAATCTCATCGAAATGCTAAAAATACTGTCTGAAAATATAATTTGTGGAATAATCTGAAAATATGATAAGTACGAAACCAACACGGCTTAACGACTGTGAATATCTGACATGACATGCTAGACCAGTCTATGAAACCTCGCAACATGAGTCTGCATACTAAATTGTTTATCGAGACAAGGCTCCCGACATACCTCTACTACATGGCATGGCATAAACATGAAATAAAGATAAGACCTCTGAATAAAGTGGGGCTCACCAACAACTGATACATGAATGTCCTAGCAAGAAGATCTGTCATCCTGTTAATCAGTACCTATATTTGAAAATGAAGGCCCTGGGAAATAGGGATGTAAGTACACTGGAATTGTAATTGCATGTAAAGCAACTGAATAAATAAGCATGGACATGAAAATAATAAGAACTGAAACTGAATTGTAAGCTAAGCATGAAAAGAGTAATATCTGACATAAACGTAATATAACATGGTAAATCACTTTAAGTGGGAGAGATTTAGTGTAACCGACATGTAATCACCATGTGAGCACGTGGCATTTTATCTCTCCCTGATCAGCTAAGTCATCTCGTACCTTGTTGTGGTACAAGACATGAACATGACATATATGGATCCAATAACCCGCAATGGGTAATATGAAGGACTCGTGCTAACTAGGTGGAGCGATCCTTATCTTACGTTGGCAGACGTAGTTTCAGGTATTAAAATTTCTTAGCAATTTGTACTACTCCCAAGACATGAACATGAATATAAGTGGCTTAAAAGCCCATGAATTTCATAAAGATAACTTGTAAACATGGTTTGTAAGTAGAGTATAGAACGTATACTTAAAATATAACTTGTATGAGACATGGAAGCATGTAAAATCCATAGAATGAGATAATGTTGGTTCATGACTAGTACCTGAGTGTTACACCCCATAATTTGTACGTCATTTCCATTGTAAGTTATCCGACATATGTTCGGAGAGGGTGAGATCCCTCTACAAGGTTAATTAAGGTTTTTTGGAGTATTAAGTATGTTCTGGGAAAATTTGAGACTAATCTGATCAAAGAAATAAGTTTCGACAAAAATTGACAAAAAGGGATTTTTGTGGAGCATTCAGCGAACTACATTATAGTATTGCAGACCACACTGTGGAGCACAAAATTTATCAAAAAATTTGACACTTTTGGGCAATTCTTCGGTCCATTCTGTGTACAATTCTGCAAACTGCATAAGGTTCTGCAAGTCGCAGAATATACCACAAAATGGAGGCGGTGGCTGACTTTTTGAGATATTTATTTAGTGGCTTCATCTATTTTCACCATTTTCTCGAACAAACCAAACCTAAACACCTACAAGCTCTCTCTAAAATATTTATATGGTTCCTAAGTAATTACAAAGCCAAACCAACTACTTCCTTCATTAAAAGTATCGATGATGATGAGAGAGTCTCTTGAGTGAAGTTGTTTTTTAAGTTGTGGGATGCCTCAAGGAGATGAAGCATTGGATTGATTTTGAAGTTGTGAAGCTTGAGGAGAATTTATTTCATTATTTCCTGTTATGGTTAGCATGTGAAATAGTAAATGAAATTTACGCATATAAGGTGTTTGACAGAATGTGTGAATGAATTTTCTTATAAGTTAAGAATTTGAGATTGATACAAATTCTTTGTATAAAGTAGATAATTGTTCGTAGAACGTGTCAAAGCTCATGGAGTGTAGATAGCTTCATCGATAAGGTATGTAAGGCTTATCCTTTTCCTTCTTTTGGCATGACCCGTATGTAAACGAACGTAAATGAATATCCGTCCAAAGTCACTCTACTCTTAAGAGCTAGGAATGTCAGTGTTTTTCATTCTATTAAAGAAGTTCATTGATTCATGTATATCTTTTCTTATTAGCTCATAACAAAAGGAACATTGATGAACATAGTTATATAATGATGGTCGGAGGATAACGACCATAGGCTCGACTCTATTCAGGGTGTCCATTGAGGTCTGTCTTACATTACACACACACACACACAAATATATATATATATATATATATATATGTATCTATTTTACCAAACCGTGCCGCGCTATAATCAGGTGGGCAGGCTCTTATATGTGCATACCACTGATCAATTGGGCAGATATCAACGCATCCATATGGCCGAGCAGTTTATTATGATCTCAGCCCCACAGAGGGATTTTACATGATACTATATGGCACCATAGAGTGACCCGATTTTACTTAAATTCATATATTTATGGTTATGTCAGTAGTAATCCCTCAGCGGCCTTTCTCCGAGTTTCAGGTTGAATCTATATCCTTTTCTCTAGTATTACATTTTATGTTTACTTGCTTTACCGGCCTTACATATTTAGTATATCTTTTGTACTAATGTCCCCTTCCGGAGCGCTTCATTTGATACCCGCATGTACATATAGAGATATAAATGATCTATCACAGTAGGTGTCCCAACTCAACTAAAGGTTGTCATATTTCTTTCCTCCAGAGTTATCTAGTGAGTTCATAGGTATGGTTGTTGAAAATATATGTACATACCTGGGTATGGCGGGGACCTGTCCTATCTAGATGTTGTTGATATACTCTCTAGAGGCTTGTAGACAGTCATCATGTAAACATAAGTCTTGTGTGGCCTTGTCGGCCTTTCTATTTGACTGTTGTGTTTCTGATACCTTGTCGGCCTTGCTAAATAAACATATAGATGTTGGGAATTTTCTGCGTACAAGTGGTTATGTCATCTAATTATGTAATCATTTGATGTATGTAAGGAGGGGTAAGTGAGGGTAAGAGGGTAGGGTCTTGGTTGTTTCGGGTCGACCCGAAATTGGGACACAAAGTGGGGTTCTCGGGTGGGGTTTTACTACCGGGAAATGGGGTGTTCGGTGGCTGTTTCAGGTAGTTATATGGGGCATTGCATCAAGACATTTTATGGGGCTGTTGCGGGTGTGTTTAGGGTCAGGATGATGTTTGGGACTTGGTGGTTTGGTGGTGGCATGGCTGTAGAAATGAACAGAAATAGTGAGATCTCGGTAGGGTTGGTTTTAGTGGACTGTTTGTGGTTGTCGGGTGGGACAGTTCGATACGTGTGGGTTCGGGTAGTGACTCTTGTAGTGAAGATTAGGGAAGTGTTTTGGGATGTGGTGGTGAAATGAACAAAGTGGTTTGAGTGAGGGATGAACAAAGAATGCAAGAAGCAATTCTGAGTATAAACTAAGTCACAATCGGTCGATATAAGGCTATTGGATAGAGACACAAGATTTATTGCTCGTGTCGACACCATGTATATTGTGGTCAATTAGACAAGGATTAGATTGAGGTTTGCTGACTACAATGCTCAATACTAACCAAGTGAGGATGACTAGAACCTTAGAAAGTAACAAGATAAAAAACGATCCTCTCAGAGGACCAACTAAGAATTACAACCTCGGGTTAAAACACTTAGCAAAGTGAGTAAAAACAAAAGTTTTATATATCAACAACAACTGAATATTACAATATCCTAAAGGTCCTATTTATAGTAGCAAAAGGGACCATTCTAGAAGGGAAGTACAAGGGACACAAACACAAGCCATTCGGCCAAGGTGGGAACGTGGGAGGGGAAGGAATCTTTGGCCGAGGGGAATGAATACCGATCTCCCATGTTCTCTAGAACCTTTCTTGGTGGCTTCCACATATGAACTAGTTAACTCTTAAATGAACTTCTTGGAGAGTGTTGAGATTCATCTCCCCTTGGCATGCATCTTTGGCCGATCAGTTATTGGAGTGGTTCACCCAATTGTGATTGAGCGTGGTAGACCAGGGGTCTACCACTTTACATCCCAGGGAACTCATTGACCAGGGACAGTTGATGTTTGGAAGGTCTAACTCAACTGGAGCATTGGAAAGAATTAAGAGGCCTAATGTGGTTGGTGATTATCGAGATGGAAAGAATGAGGAAAGATTTTGGATACATGATCATCATAGAAGATATTTCCGATAGATCAGGTACGATCAGAGTTCTCAGGTAAGACCGAAGATGGGTCACAACCCTTGATATTTCAGGGTCAAAATAGGAATGGTTCAAACCGAGTGAGGCGGTCTATGCTATGTTGTAAGATGTATGGACAGATGCCTGTTGGGCCTTGTCATAAGAAATTAGGAGGTTGTTATTGGTGTGGTAATATAGGACATAAGATACGAGAGTGTCTAAGGTTGGCCTACATGAGGAAAGTGGAGAGCGAGGGTGTAGCCTCGAGTTCTGATGTTACCCGAGTAGAGCAGACGAGCGCATGTATTCCATTGATTTTCTTATTTATTTACCTACATTCTGCATGTACAAGTATGGATTTGTTTTATACTCTAGGAGAGAGACACCATTTTAGAATTCAATTTTCTGAATGACCCGAGGTATGTTATTCCGAGGAGAGAGAGTCATGGATGTAATGATAACAACTGAATAGAAACTTCTAGTCCAATGGATAGTTAAAGTCACATATGCATATTGTACATGGAAAGGATATGGAGCACCCAACCCGACCTAGTGTCGAAATGTGGGGCATGTTTTCGAACGACTATACTAGATAGACTCCCAATTCGTGATAATATATCATTTGATGATTTTATGAAAATCCCAGGTTTGGGGTAAGAAATGTCAAGCTAAAATTTGACTGAAAGAAAATATAAAGGAAAGGGATCGTTGGGAAGGTTGAAATGTCATGAGAATTCTCATATATATACTTGTATATTGGGAGAGAGTAAAACCCCACTGACTTAGTGAGTGAATAGTTAATATGATTCTTCTTTTCGAATAATTATGTTAGGCCGATCCCGAATTTGTGAGGTTACGTTACTCTAATGACTTTATGAAAACCCAAGACTTGTAAGCAGAGGGGTGAGCCAAAGATAAGTGTGAAAGTGGGATGTAGAGTGTCATTGAAAGGCTTAAAAGAGGACTCTGAGAATTCACCCATTTCGCGATGACTTTCATCGACATAAACATGAAAGTGTTTTATGAATATGCGACTCGAATAGTCACACCTTGCTTAGGAGGTTGGGACTGACTCCAGGAGATCATTAACGAGGATGAATTACCTCAATTGAGTCGTATTGAGATTCACTATAGATATGTTAAAGGAATAATGCGCTGGATGATGCACCCCGAATAGTAATCCTAAGTCGTGCATGAGGGTTAGTTTGCCATGGTAATAAAAGGTGGTATAATCCTCTCATTTAGTCATAAAAAAAATTATGTCGTTTTTGGTTGGATGTTACATACCGTGATGTTATTAATCCCGGGGCATGCTATGGGTAATGAATTGACAAGACATTTGAACTTATTAGGCAACATTATATAATTCTAGATACCCTCCTCCCTTGATAAGAATGTCTTGCGAGAGACAAGTGATGTGGGAAATCTCAGAATAATTAAAATAGTTTGGAGAATTCACCAGATGGGTAATTAGAATGAAAGAGATGGCGTGATGGAGTGTTGAGACAAAAATATACATGCTAATGATAGACATACAGATCTTTGTAGAAAGAATAAGAGTAGACGAGGCTATCGTTATATAAGATTCGAGAAAGTGTGGTTATGTCAAAATAATATAAGAACCCCCCATGAGGAGGGAGTGATGAGGATCCTTCAACTAAGGGGTGTCAGACCTTCGAGGTTGGAAAAGTTTGTATGAGATATATATATAAAAAAATAGGAAATCCTCTCTAGATAACCTGGAATGGAAAAGTGTGAGTAAAACGATTAGATATTTGGTTGGTAGAAGAACCGATTGAGCAAGACAAAGAGAATTGGAAGTTGAATCTTATAACACAATAAATTGGTCAAAATCATGTGACGACTCTCAAGAGTTATGTAAATGCAGGTAATGGTGAGTAAAATCTTGAAATACACATACAAAGACACGAGAGAAGGGGGCCTAATGAGCCTAAGAATGTCAAGTAGACATTGTAAAAGTATGCCAAGGGATAATGAACGGATAGAAAATATAAAATGTTGAGCCAATAAAGATATTTGTGAGTGTCCTTGAATTGACTAAAGGTTCTATGAGATAAATGAAGTAACGGGTCTACATTTCAATGTCATTAATGAAATCTGTTCCCAAGTGCCATTGATGGAAAGTTTTAGCCATGAGGCAAGTGAAGGAGTTTGTATTTAAGTACGACGATCACATTTTGATATAGTCGAGCAACTCTATGTAGTGTCAAACCTCCAAAATTTAGTTTGCACCACATAAGAGAATAAGTTAATGACTTGTTCCTTACAAAATAATTACCATAAAAAATAAGTAACGGCAGTGATGTTTGAGATTACACATATATACCAGGACATTTCAGAATGAATGACGGCGAATAAATGGGAAATTGTTAAAAGAAGTAACGAAAGAAAATCACTTATAGCCACGAGTAATGAGAAAGTAAGAGAAGATTTTTTTTAACTCCTGAATGAGAATTTGATGAAATCATACATGGATTATTCACGGCTAAGGCATTACAACCATAAGGATTCTAATACATTGTGGGTGAAACGAGGATAAATTTATGAAAGGAGTGATGGCTTAAGAATTCTAAAGGTTTCACGTATGGATAGTCATATATCTTTGGAAATTAATTAGTATTGTAACCTGTACAACTAGTCATCTACCCACAAGAGAGTTGAGTAGTACGGAGCATGTTAGCTGATCATGTGAAAGCCTAACTAATGAACTTAGAAGATGGTACTCTTCATCTTCAGAACTCAATAGAGTCATCCCTCATATGGAAAGATAAGGAACATCAAGATAAAAATCCCACTTTTTGGGAAATCGGAGAAGATATTTAACAAATAAGAACTGCAACCCTTAAACTTAATGGAAGAAGCCTCAAGTACTATGGTTAATTATTTATTCCCAATGTAACAAAACTAAGGAGAGAATATTACAATAGAGATCCCCTAAGCGCAATACAAGTACCCATAGAGGATGTACAAAGATGTATCAAGGTGATTAATGAAGGTATAAATTGAACAACATGAAAAAGGAACCTTATAGAGGTTGTGTCCAATGTAATAATTATCAGCAAGAATGTATTGAGCACTAGAAGTTAGTGAGTGGATAGAAGACATTAAGGATCCATGAAATTGGGAGATAATTAGTATGTATTTTACTAAGGATTTATCTTGCCTTTATCATGAATTGATTTGTCCGAGTAATTGCTAGTAGGCCGAATACCCGACTCATTTCTTGCCGACCATAACAATCTATATAACTAAGGACGATGCGAGATTGCACGATTAAGAAAATGGTGCACCTTCATGGTATCAGAAGATCATTCGAAAATAGTGCTTGGGCACTCCGGTTCCTACCCTAAAAAAGATATAAAAATCAAACTTATGATCCAGACGTTCGAGAGCATGTTATGAAATTGCATAGTGGGTCCTAAAGGAAGTTGGGTTGACTACCTCTACCCTAGAAAGTTACATGCCACAATGACTATCATGTTAAGAATCAGAATGATACCCTATGAAGATTTGAAGTAGTAAAAAGGTAGAACTCATATCGGACGATTAGAAGTATGTAAACCAAAGTTACTGAGATCTAATTTAAAGTAATAAGTTATAAAGCAAATAATGCCTCGCAGTAAGAAGTATTGACTACCTGGGATCATTGGTATGTTGTGTTCAGATGGATAACATCAGGACTTAGAATTCCAAGTCGATGATTTATGAGAGTATCGCCTATGAAAGGCATGATAACAATTAGAAAGAGAGGCAAGCTTAGCCCTAAATGAATTGGATTGTGTGATATTATTCGAAGATATGACCAGGTCACCTATAAGCTAGTATTACCCCCCAGAACATGGATCGATTTATTCACTATTTGATATGTCAACGCTTGGGAGTGCATGAGACATTCCCCCCATGATACCCTTTTATAGTATATTCATATTACAAAGAACTCGTTGCACAAAGAAATCTCAGTTGCTATCTTAGATTACTAAATCCAGAAGTTTCAGGCCAAAGGAATAGCCTCTATTACAACATTGGAGAAGGTAATGAGGTGAAAAACATGACATGGGAGACTGAGGAAGACATGAAGTCCATATATCCTCATTTGTTTTAAATAAGAAGTTTACGTTAACATTTGTGTGATACGATTTCTCCCATTCCTATCTTATTAAAAGAAACGTATCTTCTATTCCTTGAATAGGTGATGTTCTTGATACAAATATTATGAATGCAGCTCCAACTACATGACTTTACAGTTGAGGTGAGTTATGACTAACCTTCTTTATTAGTCGATAGATAGACGGTCGTGTGAGGCCAAGTTGTCTTATTATGATGGTGTGCGTCCTTGTATGGCATTGGATTTGTCTTCTGGTTGCCTGACAGTTTTTGGATAGTCTTGTTTACAGAGGAGTCTCTGCTAAAAATTTTAAAGAATTCTAAGAGTTAGAATTTTTGGGTTATGCTACCTCTACATTCGAGGATGAATGTTCCTAAGGGGGAAGGATAATACACCCCCTACTTTGTACGTAATTTCCATTATAAGTTATCCGATATAGGTTCGGAGAGGGTGAGATCCCTATAGAAGGTTAATAATGGTTTGTTGGAGTATTAATTAAGTTTTGGGAAACATTAACACTGATCAGGTCAAAGGAAATATGTTTCGACAAAAATTGACAAAAAAAGATTTTGTGGAGCATTCTGCGGACTACAGAATAGGACTACGGACCGCACTGTGGAGCACAAAATTTATCAGAAATTTTGAACTTTATGGGCAATTCCGTGGACCATTCTATGGACCGCAGAAGGGTTCTGTGGGCCGCAGAACATGCTGCAGAATAGAGGCGGTGGATGATGTTTTGAGCTATTTATTCAGTGGCTTCGTATTTTTTTCACCATTTGCTCGACTAAACCAATCCTAAAAACCTCTAATCTCTCTATGAAATAGTTCTCCATGGTTCCTGAGTTATTAAAATGCCAAACCATCTATTTCATTAAAATTATGGAACATGATGAGAGAGTCTCTTGAGTAAGGTTGTTGCTAAGTTGTGGGTTGTCTCAAGATTGAAGGTTATTGTTTTACATCCTCATAACTCTTGAAGGTATTTTCTCCCTCCCTATTATGGATTTGGACATGTTTATGTCTTGGATAAGTGTATGGAATGAAAGGATATAAGATAACAATTGTGTGAGTTGTAAGACTGGTTCAAATACTATTATGTTGTGTTGTGTGGCTGCTTGTGTGAAGTTATGAGTAAGAGATAAAGTATTGGATTGATG
The DNA here is from genome assembly GCA_034509755.1 of Anisodus tanguticus. Lineage (NCBI taxonomy): Eukaryota > Viridiplantae > Streptophyta > Magnoliopsida > Solanales > Solanaceae > Anisodus > Anisodus tanguticus. The sequence goes on from CM067549.1 coordinate 35,988,236, forward strand.
TTGATGTTGTGAAGGTTGAGGAGAATTTATCATATTGTATCATGTATAGGTTAGAATGGGAAAGAGTATGTGATATTTACACACATAAGGTGTTCGACGAAATGTCTAAATGAATTTCCTTATAAGTTATGAATCTGAGAATGATACAAATTCTTCGTTTACTATAGATAATCGTCTGTAGAACGTATGCAAGTTAGTGGAGTGTAGATAGCTTCATTGATAAGGTATGTAAGACTTATCTTTTTCTTTCTTTTGGTATGACCCTTATGTAAACGAATATCCTTCCAAAGTGACACTACTCTTAAGATCTAGGAATGTCCATGTTTTTCATTCTATTAAAGCAGTTCATTGATTCATGTATATCTTATCTTATTAGCTCATAACAAAAGGTACATTGATAAATTTAGTAATGACGATGGTCGGAGGGTAACGACCATAGGGCACTCCGACTCTATTCAGGGAGTCCCTTGAGCTCTATATTGCATTGGAAATATATATATATATATATATATATATATATTTATCTATGTATCTATTTTACCACACCGCCTCGCGCTATAGTCGGCCGACAAGGCACTTATATATGCACACCACAGATCAGTTGGGCAGATACCACCATGTCCTATATGGCCGGGAAGTTTAGTATGAGATCAGCCCCACAGAGGGATTTGACATGATACTATATGGTCCCATAGTGTGGCCCGATTTTACTTACATGCATATATTCATGGTTATGTCAGTAGTAAGCCTCAGCGGCCTTTCTTCGAGTTTTATGTTGAATCTATATCATTTCCTCTAATATTACATTTCTTGTTTACTTGATTTACCCGCCTTACATATTCAGTACATCTTTCGTACTGACGTCCCCTTCCTGGGCGCTGCATTTCATTCCTGCAAGTACAGATAGAGATACAAATGATCCCTCACAGTAGGTATCGCATCCCAGCTGAAGGTTGTTACGTTCCTTTCCTACGAAGTAGTTACTGAGTTAATAGGTATGGTTGTTGCATATGTATGTACATAGATAGGTATGGCGGGGTGCTGTACCTACTAGATGTTATTGATATACTCTCTAGAGGCTTGTTGACAGTCGTCATGTAAACAAAAGTCTTGTGTGGCCTTGTCGGTCTTTCTAGTTGACCATTGTGTTTGTTTCAGCCTTGTCGGCCTTGTTGTACTAAATATATAGATGTTGGGCCTTTTCTGCGTGTAAGTGGTTGTGTCATCTAGTTATGTAATCATTTGTCCAAGGCCATGTTGGCCCATGTGTTTTTAGCATGCTACAGGTTTCACGACTGATACGCTCGGGCCTTAGAGCAGCCGACCACCTTCCCTTAAGGTTAGGGTGTGACAATCGTAGTGATACATATGAATACAATTATTTGAAATGTGATTGAGTTTAATAATACATAAATAGAATTAACTTGTATCTGAGGTTTTTAAAAAATGAGACATCTCTATGCATGTGGAGAAATAATGATTTCATGAATTACCGTGGCATGGAGAATAAAAATAATGCTCCCATAGACAAATAGAAGCCCTACATACTTATAAATGGTCCAACCCAATGAACTAGTTTGATTTTCAAATGAAGAACACCCTAAACCCTAGCTTGAATTACTGGAGAAGGATTACCTTGGAAATCTTATGTTTTGGTTGGATAATTATGTAACTATTAATGAATTAATGTTTGAATTGCTTAGGAATTGTTAGAGCGATCTTGCCTTGATGTGGGAGGATGAGGAGAGGCAAAACAAGCTTTTAGGGCTTTAGAACAAAGTTGGAATGAGAAAAATGTCATAAAATCGTCCTAAGGGTCGCATTTATAGGCGTGGAGGAAAGTACCCCTTGGCTCGCTGAGAGAGCTCAAAAGCAATCTCACACTCATTCTGGGCCTCACTAAGAGAGCTCCAGGGCAAGCTCACCCATCATTTTGGGGTCGCTCAGTGAGCTCCCAGCTCAATTTGGGGCCTGCCGAACGCGCTTTAGTAAAATAGGCATAACCTTTTGTAAAATGGGCATAACATTTTGTATAGAGATCCGTTTAAGATGGTCCTTATATGGATGGAATGGTATTTCAAAGGTCTACGACATTCATGTTTTGAGTTTTTCAAATTACTTATAGATATTCACTCATACTAGCTTTAAGTGAAGGGCTTGTGCAAACTCACTTTAAAACATGGTCCGCAGAGCAGCTTTCACCTTTTATAGCTTTCAAATCACTTTCCATATTGCCCATGTCCATTATATCCACATCTTATGGGTTCAACTTTAGCCTGAAGGTATGGGGTGTTACATTATCTCTCATTTGGGATAATTTGTCCTCAAATGATGGTAGTAGATAGAAGTGGGACTAACTCTTGAATTCTACATAAATTTTGATAGAGTTTCTTTTGTAGATAGGACTATTAAAACATTTCTCAAACACGTTCTAGCTAACCATAGCACAACACAATCCTCATAGGGCATCAAATATGCATGACATTACATAATAGGGTAACAGAAATATAGATGTGACTAACATGAATACTTAACTGACATGAATACGTTTATTGTAACTGTCATGAACAACGGTCAGAAATGAACACATGGTTATTGAACTGAATGAATACATTAATACTATATATGGGATTTGGAAAAGAATTCATAGACACGAATGACATGAGTAATGGAGCATGAGTATCAACGTGACATGATCACATGGATGTAATGAGAATGAAATGGAAGATGAATACTGTATTGATATAAATACATGAATACTTGCTGACATAGATATACGAGGCTTGAATTGACATGAGATCTGAATACATGAAAGCATAGATATCATAACATGAGATCTAAATACGTGAAAGCATACATATCATAACATGAGATCTGAATGCCAAAAACATGAATGTTACAATAAGATATTTGAATGTTGAGCGGAGATGGGAACTAAACACTGAACTGACATGAGGTCTGAGTTGTTGAGGTAGTTACTTTAGATATTTTCTGCTTGTCCATCAATAAGTGCGGATATTTTGACTTCATTTCCTCTTCGATTTTCTCTATAGCCTCTTCCACATTTGATTCCGTTTATATCACTCTCACTGGAGCGACTTCCTTAGTCCTTAACTTGCAAACTTGACGTTCAAGAATAGTCACTGGAATTTTTTTGTAACGCAGGCTATCTTTAATTGCTTTGTTTTCTGTAGGAGAAACTAGAGATGGATCTCCGTGAATTTCGTTAACATGGTCACATAAAATACTAGGTGTAAAATAACCACCCTACTGGTAACTCTAGCTGATAAGTCTCTTGACCAATACTTCGCAGGATCCTGAATGGTCCAACATATCGAGGACTAATCTTCCCCTTCTTCCCAATCTCATAATTCACTTCATAGGTGAAACTTTCAAGAACACCCAATAATCAACATGACTAAACTTAACCTTAAAATCTAAGTCACATGCTCCCAATATATATGTGAGTGTCAGGATAGATTGCTCTACCTGACCATCCATCCGTCTGAAGATGAATAGCGGTACTAAGATTTACCTTCATACCCAATCCTTTCTGACAGGTCTTCTAGAGAGTTTTTGTGCACTGGACACCTCGATCTGAAAAAATTGATATTGGAGTCCCATGCAACCTGACGATTTCTTAAATATACAACTTAGCATAATATTCTGTTGAATCAACTTTTTCTTGCTGCGAATTTTGGCACTTAGCCACAAAATCGGCTAGATTATTATTCATGTCATTCAACCAATAAACCTCATCAAGGTCATGATACATTTTCATGGAGCTTGAGTTGGTAGAATATCTAAAACTACACACCTCTGCCATAATCCTCTTTTTGTGTCTATCTACATCTAGGATGCAAAATTTTCCCTAGGTACCTTAGAGTACAATCATCTCCCCCTTGTTCAAATGTCATGATTTTATTCCAATGAATCCCTTCCTTTATATGTAATAGATAGGGATCATGAAAATATTTTCCTCTTTTGCTCAGCTACTAAGGAGGATTTGGATCTATTATGTACAACAACTATACCATCTTCGAAGTCCAAAACATGAACTCCTACGTTTGCTAAATGATGAACTTCTCTTATCATTATTCTCTTGTTTGTCTCAACATGAGCTAAACTACCTATACTTGATTTATTTATGAGTTACTTCCTGAAATACTCATAGTATTGTTGTGCACTATGTCTTTGATCAGCACCCTGAACAATAGAGTCTCGTGCAATGGAACTACCCTTATGACACATAATTGGGCATGATCTTATAGATTTTCTGTAATCTCTTAATTGAAATAACTGATCTTGGCACAAGTCGATTGGCGATCATTATACTCATTTCGTGTTTCTTGTACATGCGAGGCATATTTCTTATGGAGACTATCTCATTTTCCCATCATTACTGAATATTGCTTCTTTATATCTCATGCTAACCCTTCAGATTTCAAATGTCCAACTAGACTTACTGACAATATACATATCTCTCCCTTAGGCTAAAGGTTAAGATCTTGTACTTGTGGATCTTTCTCTCTTGTTGGGATCCGACCAAATTTCCTTATCTTCTCCAATTCTTTGCTCCTTACATCACTGGCGACTCATCTTTCGACTCACTTCTTATCAATATTTCTTATTAGGAAAAATTGAATTACTTACATAGAGAAATAATGTATTTGCAACTGACATATTCTATCTTAACCACTTAGCTTTGCTCCCACTGTCAATCTAAGGAGAAACCCCATTTTGATAACACTTAAAGACTATTCTTCTGTAGTTTGCTCACTTATTTCCTAGCTTTCCACTACCACTGTACTCCGTGTTAAACTTAAACTCTTTGGGTTCTAACACACGTTCAGTGTATTCGAACTGTTACCCACTCACTACTGTTAACCTAACTAAGGGAATCAAATCATACCTCTACTCGCTGTACTAAAATTGCTAATTCACTATATCTACTCAACTCTTACTTACTATTATTCTACTAACTACTTGCTAGCATCATGTTCTCTTGTCCTTCTTTGAATAACTAAAGTGAAACATAAGGTTATTTCTAACTTCCCTCTTCATCCAACCCTATTCTACAGTCGTATACTATCTTTTATGAACTATAGACGGATCACGCTTAGGGAAATTTTGTTTGTATTAAATGAAAAAAAAACTAGAATACCTAACCCCGAACTTTCGTATACTATCTTTTATGAACTATAGACATGGATCACGCTTAGGGAAATTTTGTTTGTATTAAATGAAAAAAAACTAGAATACCTAACCCCGAACTTTCTACACACTTCACTATCATATCTTTTATCAAATAGAAGCCCTACATGGGGAAGAATAATTCTGCTCCCACACATAGATAGAATCCCTACATACCTATAAACACTCAAACCCAATGAACAAGTTTGCCTTTTTGATGAAGAACACTCAAAACCCAAGCTTGAATATCTTGAGAAGGATTACATTGGAAATCCTATGTTTTTGTTAGAGAATCATGTTAGTAATCATGAATTAATATTAGAATTACCTAGGAATCATTAGAGTAATCTTACCCTGACATGAGAGGATGAAGGGAGGCGAAACAATGGATGCTTAGCGCTTTAGAACGAAGTTGGAATGTGAAAAATGAAATAAAATAGTCTAAGGGTCGCATTTATAGGCCTATGAAAAAGTACCCCTTGGCTCATCGAGCGAGCTTGCCCCTTGCTCTAGGTCCCGCTGAGCGAGCTCACCCCTTGCTTGGGGCCTCGCTCAGCGAGCTCTGAGTGTGCTTCAGTAAAATGAGCATAACATTTTGTACAGAGATCCATTTGTGTTGGTCCTTATATGGATGGAAAGGTATTCCAATAGGCTACAACTTTCCTATTTGTGTTTTTCCAAATTCCTTATATATATTTATGAATACTCACTTTAAGTGAGGTCTTGTGCAAACTCACTTGAAAACATGGTCGTATAGTAGCTTCCAACTCAACTGTCATGCCCCAGCTCTAGAGGGGCAAGTCCAGCACCCGGTGCCATATTTGACTGAGCATAACAACTGCAACTCAGAGCTTTGGATGTAGTCAAGAATACTTAGGCCCATAAGGCCAAGCTGAAACTCAAACAATACTAATGTATGATGACAAGCCGTACTCAAGATATACTGTAAATAATGATTATCTCAAATGTAATGAAAACAACTCCAAAAAAATATACATAAATGGGCCAACGAGTCCACAATGAGTGTTCTCATGATACAACCCAAAAGATATATACAAGGACTAGCAAGCCTCAAAACTCACAACTGTACAATAACAAAACATGTCTACAAGCCTCTAAGGATAACAAATGTACTTTGATCTGGATAGGGCCCCAGCCTACCCATATTGTATGTACAACAAAACACTGAACTTGGAAACTCTGAATGAAATAGAGCTTACCAACAAGCTGATGATCACCACATATACTGTGGGGTTTATCTCTCTTACTATCAGAACCAATAGGAATGAAATGCAGTACCCCTATCAATGGGATGTTAGTACGAAATAATTTACTGAGAATGTAAGGCAACTGAATAACTAAAAGTTTAGACTGAACTAAAAGATGTAACAACTGAAAGTATTGAGAGTCAATGATAATCAGAGTATGTAATTACCTGCTCCTATCTCAACTCACACACTGATGCAATGCAATATATATATAGCTACTAGGCCACATAAAGGTCTTGGTAAGTGTGTGACCACACAGCCACGTGGGATCAGTAAGTGTCAACCCGGCCATGTAGGCTGGGTAAGTATCTACCAGACCATATAGGCTCGGTAAGAGTCTACCCAGCTGTGTTCGGCTAGGTAATGAAGATATGGTGTATAACTGTAACCATATGAATGTACTATATTCTTTATCGCTTTCAAGGAATAAGTATCAACTGGAAAAGGAAATGAATAGAATAAAATGCTTCTCATTGAAAGCTCTTCTTTAAAATGTTGCCTTCTGAAAAGTAATTTTGGAACTAAGGTCATGCCAAAAGAGAGAATGAATAGCCTTTACATACTTTATAATAATATGTCCAATAAACACATTGATCTTAATTTGTCACACCCGAATCTATAATAATGATAATGACGCTATCGTTAAGCTATGAAAGATATAACTATCATACAATGAATGATAAGATTATTTTACGTCAACGAAGGTAGCATCCACCCTGTTCTCGTTACATTTCAAAAGCCATCATTAGACATAAAAAACAACTATAAGGAAGCAAAGAATTCCAACAATAACAACAGCAAGATACCAGCTCAGTTTTAACTTGGAAACAACAAGTCTCCACCTTCTATTTTCTTCCAAATAAAGCAACACAACAGCAACAACACAAGACAATGTCAACAAAATCATACTCAAGATACTCCATAAATTTCCAGTCCAAAACATAGCTCACAAACACCTCAAAATAGTCCATACAACACAACATCTTAAATACGATTTCCAAGTGTTATCTTGAAACTTTCTCATCCATATAGTTTAGATAAAACTTAGATAAGATAAAGAACAACCAAGATAGGGATTATCTTACCTTATCCAGCAAGGATAACCTCTAGCATAAACCTTTCTCAACTCACAAGAACCCTCAATCTAACAAAAATAAGATAGAGAAGACAACCATGATCTTCTTGAACTTCTAAGGGTGGAATCACCTTGTAACCTTGTAGATATCTCCCTATATTATAGGAGAACTTACAGAGAACACCTAGGAGTATTTAGGGTCTTAAATTCGTAAGAAATGAGGTCTGAAGTAGAGCCACACTTTATATAGGAGTTAAAACATTCCCATTGCCTTAGTAGGTCCAAAAGGGAGCTGCTTTGCAATATTTTTCTGAAAACGTACATAACGTTTTGTACAGAAGTCTGATTGACGAACGGTTTGTTGTGTTTGAAAGTAGACTCGTTGTCTTAAATTTGGATGGTTCTGCATCCCATAATTCTGTACACACAAGAAGATATACCCCCCTAAAGTTGGGCAAAAAATCCAGTGCAGAATTCTGCGCACCTTTCCCCGAGTTTCGACGAACTTAGTTTCTTCGATTCATTTTGCCCCAAATTCTTATGAGACTTAACACTTGTTTTAATACCTTCCTTAACCTTGTAGAGGTATATTAAGCTCTCGAAATCACGTTCACCTTAACTCATTTATAATTTAAAAGATGATCTCATTCCGAGCATATGCTAGCTAACTCAAGATGCAACTTAGCATGCGATATTATGGAATGTAACATCCTCTCCCCTTAGAAAACTTCATCCTTGAATGTACGGTATACATGAGGGAACTATCTCTTATAGACTTTTCTGAAAATTTCGGCAGAGTTCCTTTTTAATACTAACTATCCTGAACCCGCAAACAACCTAGAAAATATACTATATGCCAGATAGGGCCATATCTCAATATATAACACAATGATAGTCTCAATGGCTATCAAATATCAATATAAATGTCATGGTATTGGAACTCACCTTAAACTGGCTATGAATAAGCTATGATGCCTCACTCTGAATTACCTCTCCTATTTGTAACAAGTGAGGGTACTTCTTACTCATTGCCTCCTTTGATTCCCAAGTTATCGCTTCTCGATTCTTGTTCCTCCATAGTACTTTCATAGAGGCTACCCCCTTAGTTCTCATCTTGCAGACCTGATGATCTAATATAGCCACGGGAATCTCCTCGTAATATATATTCTCACTGACCTTAACATCATCTACTGGAACAACCCGAGATGGGTCCCCAATTCACTTCCTTATCATAGATACATGGAAGACAAGATGCACCACTTCTATCTCTAAGGGTAACTCTAACTCATAGGTCACTTGGCCAATTTTATGGATAATCCTATAAGGCACAATATACCTCAGGCTCAACTTGACCTTCTTGCCAAATTGCATTACGCCTTGTTTAAGAAAAATCTTCAGGATTACCCAATCATCAACATGAAACTCAAGGTCATGATGAGGAACGTCTGATTATGACTTTTGGTGACTCTGTGTTGTTAATAGTCGCTTCTGAATTAGTTTAACCTTCTCTACAACTCGTTGGACTAAATCTCTAACTCACCTACATCAAACCACCCAATAAAGGATCTGCACTTACATCAATACAAGGCTTCGTAAGAAGCTATCTTCATGCTCGAATGGTAGTTGTTATTATAGGCAAAATCTATCAGAGAAAAGTGGTCACCCCTGCTTCCTTTAAAGTCTAACACGCACGTTCCATATCCTCAAGAGACTGAATAATGTGTTTTGCCTGGCCGTCTGTCTGGGGGTGAAAAGTTGCACTGAGATTCACCTGAGTCCCTAAACCTTTTTTAAAGGATCTCTTGATATTAGCTGTAAACTAGGCTATTCTATATGATATAATGTACATTGCCATACCATGGAGAGGTATTATTTCCTTAATTTACAACATAGCCTAATCTTCGGCCGCATACATAGTCTTTACTATTAAGAAGTGGGTTGATTTTGTCAACTTGTCAACAATCACCCTTATAGAATAAACTTCCGATAAGCAGGGGTAAACCTATAATGAAGTCCATATTAATCGTTTCCTTTTTCCATGTCCGAATCTCAATATTTTGAGTTAGCCCACCGGGCTTCTGGTGTTTTATCTTCACCTTCTAATAATTAGGACAATGTGCCACAAACTCGACAATATTTCTCTTCATATATTTCCACCAATAGATGTCCTTGAGGTCATGGTACATCTTTGTTAATCCTTTGTGAATAGAGTATCGAGAGTAATGTACCTCTTCCATAATCTTATCTCAAAGTCCTGATACATCTTGAATGCATTCGGTATCTTTGGACTCCATCTTCCGTTAGCTCAAAATACGACTTCTCATTATGTTGAGCTTGCTATTTGTACTTCACTAATAAGGGATCCTCATATTGATGCTCTTTCAACTCCGACACTAGGGACGATATTGCCATATTCTGAAGGACAACCTGGCCATCACCTGAGTCCAGCAACCGCACTCCTAGACTCGCTATCTACTGTATGTCACGAATCAATTATCTCTTATTTGCTCGTACAAAGGCTAAATTGCCCATAGACTTATGGGTGAGGGCATCAGCTATAAAATTAACCTTTCATGGATGGTACAACAAATCAACATCATAATCTTTTAGCAACTCAAGCCATCATCTCTGCCGCATATTTGGCTCCTTCTGTTTAAAGCTATACCGTAGGCTCTTATGATATGTGAAAATGTCAATGTGAACTCCATAGAGGTAATGGCGCCATATCTTAAGTGCATGCACCACCGCTGCTAAATCCAAATCATCGGTTGAATATTTATTCTCATGCTTCTTTAACTATTGACGCATAGGCAATCACCTTGCCATGTTGCATCAGAACGCATCCTAGCCTTCTGATCCCTCAAGAAGTGTTAGAACCGATGCTGATGTCAATCTATTCTTTAACTCAATACTTTGATCACAAGCATTCGTTCATTGAAACTTAGTTGTTTTCTGAGTCAGCCTGGTCAAGGGTGCTGAAAGGTTAGAGAATACCTCTACAAATCTCCTGTAATAACCTACTAATCCCAAGAAATTATGAATATCATTCAACAACATAGGCCTAGGCCATGTTTTCATGGCCTCAATCATTTGAGTATCAACTCTTATGCCCTCATCTAATACAATGTGGCCTAGGAATACCATGGAATTCAACCAGAATTCACATTTGGTAAACTTCGCATATAGCTTGTGGTCTTGAAGTGTCTAAAGTACAGCTCTCAAATGATTGACAAGTTCCGTCTCCGAACGTGAATAAACTAGGATGTCATCAGTGAATACAATCACGAACAGATATAAGAATGGCCCGAATACGGTGTTCATTAGCTCCTTAAACACTGTTGGAACATTAGCTAATCCAAAGGACATTATAAGAAACTCAAAATTATCACCATATCTGGTCCTAAATGCCATCTTCGGAATATCTTTCTCTTTCACCCTAATATAATGGTTCATCTCTTTCACCCTAACCAAACTTACACCGAATGGACCTTAGCTTGGTTAGGACTTGTGTGACCTAGCTAAGCCCAAGCTCAAGGAAACCCCTTGGTGCAAGTGGACGTTGGAACTTGTGTGATCCAACCAAATCCAAGCCTAGGGTGTATCATAAGGTTACCGGCCACCCTCACTTGGCTTGTTCACGATCTTGTACTTAGCAACCTCGCTCAAGACCTTGTGATGAAAGAAAGACTGTGGAATTAAACTCTCAAACTAAGCCGAGAGATGCTTTTCTAAGAGTGCCAATGATGGCCGATCAATATACACTAATATGACTAATGTGGCGTGGAAAATGGAGTGAAGTTTGAGTTGTCACGTAAAGATCCAAGAAGCATGTTTATTTCGGCTTTGTATGTAGGTCTTGGCCGAAGACCATTTTGTTTCTTTTAGCTTATCTTTAATTCCTAGCTTAGCTTGTAGTTCTCCTTAGGACATTATGTAACGTGTAAATAACCCCTAGCTCTCATTAGGAAACAATTAATAAGCCATGTAATAGGAAATAGGGTGACAATGCCGAGAGTTCCTACAACAAGATGACAAGGCCGAAAGTGACATGTTGGCAAGGACAAGAATGGACTAGAAGATAAGGCTTCCAAGAAGGCAATTCATTAACCAACTAGATCATGAATTTGACTACTTGAAGGCATCAAAATCATCCAAGGGGAAAGTCAAAAGTTGGCCAAAATGGTTCATCAAACAAGTGCAGGGAATGGAAGATTCTAAACACATTCCAAGAAGATGAGATTCTTGGATGAATCAAGTTCATTCATTCTTCCACTTGGAATCCACAAGGGGAGTGTGAAAGATTCATCCTTTGTCCCCAATAAAATCCAAGACCTTTCCCATTATCTTGCTTTGGTCAAAACACCCTTGGTCACCAAGTAAACCCAAACATGTTCCCATTTGTTCCCACTAGGCCAAAATTGTCATGTAGTTTGTGTCCTTTAGTCTGCCTTCTAGAATGGTCCATTTTCTACTATAAATAGGACCCTTAGGACCTTGTAAATATTCAGAGTTTGATTAAGATATAAAGTTGAGTTTTACTCATTTGCTAAGTTATTCAACTTGTGTGTTGTTTATCTTAGTTGATTCTGTGTGAGCCAAACCCCTTGGCGTAAGTTAAACTAACATTGTGTGACATGGTTGAATCCAAACTAAGGTTTTCATTCGGTGTAAGTTTGGTTAAGACTTTGTGACTTAACTAAATCCAAGATTAAGGAACCCCCTTTGGTGTGAGTGGATGTTGGGTCTGTCTGACCCAACAAAACCCAAGCCTTTGGGTCTATCTTAAGGTTTTCGGCCAACCTTATTGGTTAGTATTCGAGCTTGTACTTAGCAACCCCGGCCTAGTCCTTATTAAATTGGTCACCCTCATCAAGGTGTCGACTTGGGCATTAAAACCCCATTTTCATTAAAATCATCTTCCACTCGAGCTTGCATCTTGGAACTCGTATTCAATCCTTATCCAACCCACTATATACTTACCATCCTCAACCCATAAAGTACTTCACAAGCATCCCCTCTAAAGGTTGTTAACCAAACAACCGGTATACAATTGTCCAAGTCCGACAATACCAAATAGCCCACAAAACCAGCCTTTGCCGCAACCTCACTATTTTGGTTCCTTTCTGTATCCTTTCCACGATCAAACACTGAGTCCCAACCATTAACACTACCATCAACATACCCAGAACACCTCCAAAAAATTCCTAAGTCCAAAAGCACTCACAACTCCCCGTCTAACCCCGACAATATCAAACTTTTTGCATAACACTCCCTGCTGAGAACTTCACTGGTTCAGTTTTGTTTTGTTGCCTTGCCATCATCCAATTACCAAAGATCGAATATCAAATAAACCCTCAATTTGTCTAAAACAGCCCGATAAAACTCCTTGACCCGACTCCCTTTGAATCTACCTGAAATAGCTATCAAATACTCCACTGTCCAGCCAAACTGAGAACCCTAGAACCACCCTTTTGAGTCCTGTTTTCTGGTTAACCCGAATATCACCAACACCCGACCCAGTTACACATCATGACCCCTCCTTACTTAAATTTAGATTGTACAATTGGCCAACTTCAAATTTGGTGTCGACTCGAGCATTAAAATCCTCATATCTCTATCCTTGTTATATCGACTATCCATCGCTTGGTTTGTACTCGAGTTTTCACCTACCATCCCGTGTTCATTCCTTGACCAAACCACTTTATTCTTCCTACCACCACATCCGACAATACGTCCCAAACATCTCCACTAAAGGGAACTGACCGAAAGCATCCACAACTTTCTGTCCAAACCCGACAACTACAAACAGTTCACAAGACAACCCTTACCGAGACCTCACTATTTCAGACAACATCCGCCACCTTGCCACTATCAATCCACTAAACCCAGATCATCAAGAAAACTCTCAACATACCTGGAACACCCCCATAAAATGCCTAAGTCTGACTCTATCATAAACTACCCGAAACCGCCACACCACACTGCCCGGCAAAATACCCCACTTAAAGGCCCATTTTTGGGTCGACCCGATTACAAAAAACTCCGACCCACTTACCCACTTACACCCCTCCTTATATATATCAAAGTCAATATCACGCTCCATAGGAAAACCTGGAAGCTCATCTGAGGACACATACATTAGTATATATAACTCAGACAATATGATAAATATATCCTTTGACGATCATCTTCTTCGATGTAAGGTAGGAAATAAACCTACCGTTAGGCGTTGCTGCATTACCTTTCCATTCTAGGACTAGTTCTCCCAAAAAATGGAATTGGACAATATTTTTCCAAAACTCCATATTAGCATAACAAGTCTCTAGGCAATCTATGCCCATAATAACACGAAATCAACCATCTCTAACTCAATAACATCTGCTGAAGTCTATCAACTACAAATCACTATGTACAGCATCAAGAAACTTGCCTAGCAATAACTGGCTCACCAACTAGTGTGGATACCACAATAGGCCTTCTTAGCAACTCAGGTACTATACCAAACTTCCTCGAGACAAATGGAGTAACATAGAATAAATTAGATCTAGGATCTCTTGAAGCATAAACGTTAGGTGAACAAGCAGCCAGTATACCTGTCACAACATCTAGTGAAGACTCCAGGTCTTGAAATGCGGTTGTGTTTACCACCTCAACGAGAAGCTCAACCTCTACCTTCTAGAGAATGAGATGCACACCCAGTAGGATGTACCGAGGTAGAAGACCCCACTATTGAACCAGTCAGCTATGCCATGCCACCCTAACCTCTATGTGGGTACTCGCTCATCATATGTCCCTACTGTCTACACATATAACAACTGTTTGACCCCAACTGACATCTCCCGAAGTGGCCCCGACCGAAGTTCTCACATCATGGTCGAGGTGTCTCCATCTGGCTTGAGTGATAAGAGACATACCAAAGGATTATTACATATCAATGTACACTGCACAAAAGAATATGAAATTCAAATCAGTATTTTGTAGGATTTAGGTTTGGTATAGATTGCGAGGGGATAGGAACCAGGTTCTCTATTTAATCTCAATTTGTTTAGTAACTTCTTATGTAAGGTAAGCACGTACATTAAGACCGGGCTACTCCTATGATTTTCTAAGAATTTGGTTCTTAGAATAATTGCAAAAAGGAAATGTTGTAGAAAGTAAATCAACACAATAATTTCCTGTTAAAAACTCATTGCGCAAGGGAGTCAAAAACCATGTCCTATCTTCCTAAAGGATTTACCAAAATATCACTAAATCAAGGTTCCATGAATAGTCTGCCTAAAATCACAATAGTAACAAAGTTAACCAACGAACACCTACTCATAATACTTTGAAAGGTAAATATATTGAACTATAATAGAACCTAACCTATAAAAACTAAAGAACTTTATTATAAATTTTTATAAGCTCGAGTTCTTCGTCGTCGTGGAATTGGCTCTTATAAGACTATGTATTGATTGTGCTCACTTAAGCCTCTCGTTTGAATGTTATGATATGTGATTATGGTTAAGCTCCAAAGATTGTTCATGTTGTGTTTATATATAAATATTTTCCACCTCTTGAGTGTAGAATCCAACCAAGATTTGGTTTATTAATTGTACAAGAATAAATAAAACCTTGTTTGACTTGGATCATCCTTCTTTCCTTGTATGCCCGTCCACTTCGTTGTCGTACCTCAATGATAATTTCATGTTGATGAACTTATAGTATTTTATGAAAATAATATCATAAATTGAAGTCCAAATCTTAATTGAATAGGAGTCGGTTAATATTTCATTTTTTCTAATGTCGGCATGAAACAACTTCCATTATCCAGTTACATGATAGTAATGATCAACTCCTTTGAGAAGTTCCTTTGTTGATATAACTGCTTCACTGGATTCTTTGAAGATCTGTTTGGATATCTAGCTCTTCAATGAATCCTTCATTATATTTTCATTTGGTACATTGTTTGTCAAATCATAAAAACTTCGATGTAAGCTCATAATCATTGAGACAACATCTACTCAACAATTTCTATTATTTTATAGACATATCTTCATCTACCTTCGGACCAAATTACTTCAATCTTCTTTAGTTCTGGATCAGTTCTTCCCCCTTGAGTGTTGCTTTTATGTTGACAATCTTTCCCCTTAGAAGAAAATCTATGTTGTTCTACCACTACAACTTTGTGTTGATAGAATAAGACTCACTACACGAGGTTATTAATCTCGTAGTTGTTCATCATCAAGTTCAACAATGCCCGTAAGCTCGTTGAGTTGGTAAGACTAAGTAAGAGGATTTACTTAATCTTATAATAGGGACTAACATTCCGCTCATATGATGTGTAAGGAACACGTTCTTCAGCTCAGGACATAATTTTTTAACGTTATCTCTCCATTTATTTTCCTCCCTTATAACTCCTCATCCAGTGCCCAAGACTGAGTACTTTTGTATATTAAGAACCAGTTTCTCTACATTGAGTATCGTCAAATACAACTGTTCTTTATAAGTAAAAAACAATCCATTTATATTAACTGTTAAATGGCAACTGGGAATATATATATTATACAACTAATTATAATGGGCCATCTTCAATCTTCTTATGGTCAATGTCTATGCTTGATATATCTGATGTTGTGTTGGAACATCATTTGTATATGAATAGATGCTTCCCCTTTTTGACATCATAAAAATAAGTGTGCCAACAAGAACCAGTGTATTTTATTAATATCAAACTCATGTACACTCGGGCTACATCATCATGAACATTTACAAGAGCACTAACAAACATAATATTTTATATAATCTCAAGGGGAATACTATCATGCACCACATTAAGTCATAAGACCCAAACCAAAAGATTGCTACATATCATTCTACACTGCTAGGAAAGATATGGTGTTCAGGTAAGAATTTAGTAGGATTTAGGCTTGGTATAAACTATGAGGGGAGAAGGACCAGGTTCTTTTAAGCTCAGTTTTTGTAGGTAAGTCTCTATGTAGGTAAGTACATATATCCTATTTTGGTACTCTTTTTTTCGATTTGATTCCCCCTCAAAATCACCATTGTCTTCTTCTATCTTCATACCAAATAACCCTATTTAGAGCAAACCTTTTTTTTGCTGACTTGGATGGATTGGCAGTATAGACATATTTATGCCACTTTTACATGGAAAGAAGGTGCATACAAATTAAGAACTGGCTTCTTTGACTAGTTTCCTCATTGTATGTGTTGTCTTACATTGATTTTCCATGCCATGCGTGCATACCGGTTAAGGTACAAGACTGAGTAAGACATTATTCCACTTGGATTTGTCTTCACACCTACTTTTTTATAGACAATGGGAGAGGATTGTTGTGATCAATTCATCTTCAATCTCTGCTCCTTAACTGCTTCTTCTTCTATCAATACAGGTCTATATTGTTCCCTAATTATTCAACACCCGTTTTTTAGATTAGTTTATTTTGGTGCTCATTTGATAGGTTGTCCTGGTATGCATGTATCTATATTGATAGTTAGAAAAATAGTTCCTCCATGTGGTTTCTCTAGGAATTATTTGATCGGCATAAGTCTGTGTGGTTTGCTTGCTGATCCTCCCTCTCCCTATACATATTGATATGACTTAATTGTTGCTTATTTATAGCTCATCCTCCTGCTAAATCTCCTATATACTAGGTTCCTAATGATGATATTTGGGAATTCAGCTCCCGGTGCCCCATAGTGTGCTCTTGTCAAGACTGATCTTTTGTTTCTTTGAGGGAGTGGATTGTTGTGCAGTTTCCAATCTCCCTTTCTACTGGGCCTTTGGTAAGATGGTTTGTTCCTTTCTTTTCCATGTGTGTAGACCATCCACATATTTATGTATCCCCTAACTCTGGTCTATTTATTTGGATCAAGGGTTTTCATTGGGGACACAATCCTTTTTGGGTCCCTTTCTTCTAGATGATACTTGACTTGTGTACTCTTTGATTTGTTTTGTATTCTATAATGTAGAGCCATTTATAATTCATATTTTCTCTTCAATGTGTTGCTTGCTCTTTTAGGTTACCCTGACCTCTGTTTGATATGGATGTTGAGAGCTTTCATAATTGTATGACATGGATATACACAAGTTATTATGTTCTAAGCACTTGTTGTATTGGGAAACCCCTTCTTCTTTCTCTTCCTGTAGCTCTTCCAGTAAGAATTTATTCTTATCCTTCTTAGCCTGTAATTCCTTCTTTATTATCTCAAGATTACTCTTTTGGTCCCTCTTTGACTGTTCAGCTTGGTCATTCATAGATGAGATTGTGGACCTAAGCTCTTACTTTTCACGTTCTAGTGTCTGCTTCACCTGGCTCATAATGAGAATCAACTCTCTAAGGCCATCGATTATCTCTACTAGATTTTCTTGTTATTCTTCTTGATTCATAAGATCTATTTGATGGGAGTCCATTGATTCCATTATTCTTCCCTTAGTGCTTTGAATATATTCATAGGCATCAATGACGATATAGGCCACTTGCTCGAGTTTCTCTCTTGACGGTTTTTGAACATCTTATTTGAATTTTGAGAAATCTACCTGGAGTTCCTCATCTTCTGAGTAAGAGCTTGGCATGAGTGCCAGTGTATCTTCTATTTCGAATTCTTCTATTGTTATGAGGGATCTGTTTGGGTTTTTTCCTTCATGTTCATCATCACTTGAGGAGTTTGCCATAGCCACTAGGGTCTTTTCTATGATTTGGTCGGCGTGCCATGGTTATTCTATTCCTAGGAACGTGTTCCTTCATTTTTTTGTCAGGTTCCCTTATTCTTTCATCATCATCTTTTTTCAGGACAATCTCTTATAAAGTGATTTATACTTCCAGATCTCTAACATCTATCTTGATTATTTCTCTCGAGCCCTCTTGATCTTGAGGAGCTTCCTCTATTTTGGATCCCTCATTTCCTAATGAACTTTTGAAATCTTCTAGTGAATAGCGCCATGTCTTCTTTACTGAGATCCTTGTTGTGGTTAGATGCAAGGACCAAGTTCATGTATCTTATATGTTTTTAGATTCCCATGAGGTCTTCCATGGTCATTGTATCCTGGACTTTTGCCTCCATTAAGGCGTTAACTTTTCTCTCCCATGAGTCAGGTAAGATATCGAACAGTTTTTCAATCTTCTTTGATTGAGGTGTGTCCACGCCAAGGGAATCTAGTTCATTGGTTAAATTGGTGAACCTATTGAAAGTATCTTGGATGGATTCCCCTTTTTCCAACTTAAATAAATCATATTGTCGATTCAATATAGAGATCATAGATTTATTTACATGACTTGTTACTTCGTGTATGGTCTATAAGGTATCCAACACTTTTTGGCCGTTTTGCATGAGGAGATTATGATGTTTTCCTTTAGGTACTATGTTAGAAATAAATATTTTCTTGGCCTTGGCATTTTTTGTGTCATACACCAACCTTGGGGTGTGTGGCCGGCACCAAACACCCTAAGGCTCGAGCTACCCAACTACAATGCATGAACTTCATGACACTAGGATTGGGCCGACAAGGCCATCAAATAACAATAACAAGATCAAAATGTAATCTGCAAGCAGAAGAATCCCAATGACAACAAGTCGGGATAGGGCCAACCCGAGTATATAAAAACTAACATGGTATGACTTGGCCATACAAAACATATATACAACAACCTCTAGTCTTCAAGCCTCTACGAATAATAACATATGTCATCAAGTCAGGACAGGGCCCCGGCATACCAAAAATAGCTATATATACAATTGTACCTATCGACCCTATACAAAAACTCCGGATAAGTGGAGTGCAATAATCAACAGCTGGAAATAGGTACCCTACTGAGGAGGTACACCAGCCTATATATTTGTACCTGCGGGCATGAACACAACACCCCAGAAAAGGATGTCAGTACAAAATATGTACCGAATATGTATGGCAGGTAAAATACGTATATAAGGAATATAATACAAGAGAAAAGGGTATAGAATCAAACTAAAAATCAAAACAAGGCTGTTGAGGGCATACAACTGTTATAACTATGAATATATGCATGTAAGTAAAATCAGGCCAATCTACGGGACTGTATCTTATAGTATCAAGCCCCTCTATAGGGTAATCTCATCACAAACTGCTCGGCCATATAGGACGCGGTAATATCTGCCCAACTGATCAGTGGTATGCAGCTATAACTTCCTGCCCGGCCGACTATAGCACGACGTAGGTAAGAAAATAGATACATATATATAAGTTCAATGCAAGAAAAATCTCAAAAGACATCATAATTAGAGTCGGAGTGACCTATAGTCGTTACCCTCCGAATATCATCATTTTCGCTATGTTCTTCAACCTCTAATCAATAAAAAAATAATTATAGGATACGGGAACTTCTCTCGACCATAGAAAATAAGAAGGTGTCGTCTTTTAGAACGATCGAATAAAACTATGCCAAAGAGGAAAAATGGCCCTACATACCTTGTCGCCTTAGATATATGGATCCCACGATCTCTCATACACTCTATGAATTATTATCTACAATAAACGGATGGTTTGGGATCAAAATAGGATCAAAAACTCACAAGGGAATTCATTTAGATATTTTATCGAACACTTAATGTGTATAGTTCTCATTCTTCTATTTCCATATCAACTAGCTACAATCAGTTCCCCTCCATCAACTACTATAACATCAATATAAGCACTACCATACTCTACCATATCCATCCATAAACACCTCAACAATTCCATCAAAATAGTCCAACAATCATATACAACATAACTACACTTTTAGGCAACTATCTAACATTTACTTCTGGTGCTTCACTTTTATATCTCAACCAACACAAAATTCAACTTAAGGACAAGCAAGAGAACACTTTAATTACCTTATACAACAGCCCCAACTTGAATTCCAAGCTTTCTTTAGCGCACCACATCACACAACTTCACCATAACATCAAGAATACACTTATTTCACATCTACCAAGATGTTAAGGTTATATTGGTATGAATCCCCTTTGGATTTGCTATTGAACCTTAGAGATATGTTAGGGAACCTTTGGGTGAGTATATGGGTCTTGTTTGGTCAAGCAATGGGCAAACATGAAGTCTCCATCAAATTTAAGACGAGCATAGTTGGCCACCGCCTCATTTTTGGCACCCTAGCTCACTGAGCGAAGAGCAGAGCGATATACCAGCTCGTTATGGAGCTCTCTCGGTGAGCTCACTTGGCTGCCTTCCCTGCATTCTGCGCCATCTAATGAAAAGGTGAATACCTCTATACTCTGACATTGTATAGATGAACTATTTAATGCACTGGAAACTAGACTCATAGACATTATATTTCATGGGTGGATCACCCAGAAAGTCTTTGTAGATTGAGAGAAAACATCAGGGACATCTGACTCAAATTTCATCGAACTAACGAGCATAACTTGCAGTGACTTTTGCTAACTTTTGATTTACAACTTTCTTGACCTCATGGCTTAATATACAACTATTTTATGATCTAAAAACCTCATAAAATATCTTCTTACCATGTTATGCACTCCTAGCCTTATCCCAAAAGTATGGGCTATTACAATGTACTTCATTTGGCAAACTTTGTCGAAACTTATTTCTTTCAATCCGATTAGTCTGAAAATTTTCCGAAACTAATTTAACACTCCAGTGAACCTCTCTTAACCTTTTAGAAGGATCTTAACTTCTCATAGCTTACATTAGTTAACTAGCGATGCAATCGATGTCAACAGTATAGGGTGTAATATCAACCCCCCCTAGGAACTTTCATCCTCGAATGTTGGGGTAACATAATTTAGGAATTACTAACTCTTTGGGATTATTTAGAAATTTTGGCTGAGTCTCCTTTGTAAGTAGGACAATCCAAACCTGTCAAGCAGCTCAAACACATATCTAATGCCACATAAGGCGATAGAACAACATAAAAACATTATATTAGCACCACACGACCGTCTATTTATGCGATAATAAAAAAGGGTTAGCCATAACTCACCTCAACTATCATCTGCTAAAATCTAGGCTTCACCTGCTATATTTGTCTCAACAATATCACCTAAAAATGATGTATGGATCAAGTAGAATAGGAGTAAAAGAATCGTATAACACGAGTGTCGATATAAACTTGAAGGCTGAAATAAATAAGGGTATCTAGACTTCATATCCTCCTCGTCCTCCCATGTCATTTCTTCCACATTATTATTCCTCTAAAGTACCTTAACTGAAGCTACTTATTTGGTCTACAACTTATGGATTGTATATAGTATGTTTATGACGTACGTAGTCTTTCATGCGAGCCAGTCAACCCAGATATATATATGTATCATTTTGAGTTGACTATCATGAGTAAGTTTATATTTTCTTTAGGGATGTATGTTGATGAGTTCTTATCGGCCTACTATGAGTCTAATGATAAGTGTGAAAGAGTAATGTTGGTGCTTGGTTGAGTAAGGCACCGGGTACTGGTCACGACCCTCTTATTTGGGTCATGACAAACTTAGTATCAGAGCAGGTCTATCATAGGGAGTCTATGCGATGTATTTAGTAGTTTTGTTTATGGGTGTTTTGTGCACCAGATCATAAACAGAAGGCTGCGGGACATTTAGGATTGTCACATTTCCTTCTTATTCTGGATCATATGATAGAGCTGAGTCATAAGAATTTAACTACTAATCTTTATTGTTCATAAGACAATGATATCTATGACTAGAAGGAAGACGGATAGTAAGAAATTGAATGTGGTTGTAGGGGAACTAAGTCATTAGGCCTCGATTTTAATTCGTGTTTATAATAAGTAAATTTAGGGTCTCTATCAAATCGTGTATATACTAGATATGCAAGTGTTATTCTTGATCCCTGATGTATGAACATCTATCTCACTCATACCAGAAAGAAGTTATGAAACAATCAGAAAGTGAAGTACGAGTTTTAGAAGGTAAATAAGGTAAAGTGAAGGAGGTACGAAGTATCCAATAGAGAAGATTGTGAAGTAGTTAAAGTCCAGACAGAGCAACACAAGCATTATGATTCCAGTTTCAGCAATGATAGTGGTATATATAGTAGCGTCTATTCGGCTTAAGACATGTCAGCATATGTAGCCTTAGGGAGGAGTCGAATTTTAGGATTTAGCGCGGGTTAGAGGTATTTTTGGCAATGGATAGATTATTAGGATCAGATGACATAATTGGATAGTATTACGAACAGGTAAGTAGTTCTTTCTTGCAGGACATATAGATGATGTACTCTGGCATTGAATAGTCGTGTATGACTTCTTTAATATTTAGGAGAGTTGGAGATTAGGCATTAGAGTTTGTGTTTATCACCTTAGTGTGGAATTATTTTCAGTGAAGAAGGAGTACTAAGTAATAAAAAAATATAAAAATGAGGTCTGGTGAAGTGGGGGAAACTGGAAGTGAAAGAATGTCTCACTGGAGTATTCCAAAGGAAGATAAGAGATAGTTATCTTAGTAAGGATAAATTGAAGGATAAGTGAAGTGTGATGAGTGGATATGGGAAATGGCTAACTATTATGAACTAATGTATGGTACTACGATGAGGTTCGTAATCTACAAGAAGAGAAAGAAAGAGAAGGCATGTTTTGAATTATGAAGAGGTATAAATCATAATTACAAGAAGTGAATTGGCGGCATTAATAAGAGTGAAATACCAATATTGGGTAGTAACCTAAGATAACCAGATGCAAGTTAGGAACTCAAAGGATTTTTGTTATAGTTGGCATTGCGATATTTGCAATGTGAAAGATTAGGCAGTAAGAGGATTAATGACAGTGGAACAACCTTTGAGGATTATTAGAAAAAGGTCTCCCTAGGACAAGTGTCATGAGCAAAGTTAAGCTTATTAATGTCTAGCATGACAGTTATGAGTATACAACACTACATGCATATAAGTTGTCTAATTTTCCTATTGAGGAAAAATTACCCCAAGGCAAGTTATAAGCCATCGAAAGTGTGAAGAAATGAAAAAGGTGAAGAGGTAACGATGTGACCTCTATAAGAGTGGAATTTAAGAGCATAAGGAGTAAATTACTCTTGTTAGGGGGGAAAATGGTATGATAAAGTATCGAGGCAGAATCATGTGGTTCGCTTAGTGATAGAGCAGTAAGAAAGATTATGACAAGAGGATTGAAATGGATGAGATTGTATTTACTCAGACTCTACATATGTGCAATGACTGTAGAATGACGTGTCGTACAAACGGTGGGAAGAGACAGTAATAACTCTCAAGCTAGAGGTGCCAATTGATGGTAAATATAACTACACATTTGATACACATAAAGCTAATGTGAGTTGTAAATTAAGGCAAAGACATAGCTTCAATAGGACTTACTTAGAATTGAGATATGAAGATAAATCAATTGAGCAACCAGTAATTGGATTATCAAGGTCCTAACCATGGCTAGATGACAGAGCTCTAATGAGTCATTAGGTCATAAAAATTACATGTTGGATCTAAATGTACAAAGTTTTAGCCCCGCAAGTGCACAGTCGCGACTCTTAGAAAGTGTTTCAGACAAAAGCAATGGCGGCGAAATTCAACATAAGCTTTATAAAAATGGAAGGTGATCATTGAGCCTAAAATACGAGGGAGGCATTTAAAATATGTGTTCAAAAGTAATATTATTAGAGTAAGGATGGAAAGCAACTAGGGAGGACTACCGATCATCGAAGGTTCTACAAGGTACATAGTGCAATGAGCTTTCAGATGAGTCTAAACAAGAGAATCTTGTCTAAATGCAATGATAAAAAAACATTACCTAAGAGAGAAGGAAGAAGAATTTCGTCCAAGTATAGTGGTTTGATTTAGATATTATAAGAAGAGTTATCCTGGAATACCAATATCCTCATATCATCTATCAAGTCTATTGAGTAGATAATTGAAGTCAATAGTAATATCGGAGATTATGAACAATGAAAGCAAGATACATTAGTACGTTTGTGTTCTAAGTGTCAAAATGAGCATGTAAAGACAATTGCTTATGATTAATGGCAGTGATGAAGTATGAGAAGAACTATTTGACCCATGATTTAGAGTTAACCGCAGTTTGATGGTATTAATTGTACAACATTATGTTGAAATCTTTATGGATCATAAGAGCCTCTAGTATATATTCAAATAGAAGGAGTTTAACTCGTGATAGAGGCAATGACTTAAGTTACTAAAGATTGTGACATTGATACCCTATATCATCTAGAAAAGGCTAATGTTGTAGCTTACAGGCTCAACCGCACACCTATAGGCAGTTCAACTTACTTGTGAGTCGAGAGAAAAGTGTTGGTCGAATGTTACATTAACTAGCTAGTTTGAAAAGTTCAACTTTTTTACCTAGACAATGATAGTATTCTGATTCAAAATAAAGCAGTGTCATCCTTAGTACGGAAGTGAATGAGCGATAGTATGAAATTCTTATTCTGTTACTACTTAAAGGGAAAGTCCAGCAGAATGAAGTGATAACATTCAAGGTGAAAAAAACATAGGGTCTTAAAGTATCGATGCCGATTATGTGTTCTAGATGTAGAGGGATTACGACATCAGATAATGGTAGATGTATAGTATTCCCATTATTCTATTCATCTAGATTCAGCTAAGATGTACCATGGGAAGAGAGAGTCAGAAGCCTCTGGCTATTACAGAACATTGAGATCTCGATGTGGAAATGGGAGATAATTAATATGTATTTTGTTACAGGTTTTCCCCATTCATATCATAATGTTGACTCCATATAGGTTGTGGTTGATAGATTCACGAATTCAGCCCACTTTTTGTCAGTCAGGACTACTTTTACAGTTGAGGATTATACGAAGTTATATATCAAAGAGATAGTGCAGTTTTATGGTTTTCCAGTGTTTATTATAACTGATAGTGGATCTCAGCTACAACTAAGTTTTGAAGATCTTTCCAGAAAGGTTTGGTGGTATTAGTAAATTTTAGTATAGCCCTCCTATTCGCAAATAGATGACCACATCGAGTGCATGATCCAGACGCTCAAGGATATGTTGTGAGCGTGCGTGCTATACCTCAAGGGAAGTTGGGATTATCATTTGGAATTTATTGAGTTCGCCTGTAATAATAGCTATCATTCCAGCATCAAGATAGCCCCTTATGAGGCCCTATATGGGAGAAAGTTCAGATCCCCTATTACGTGGTTTGAGGTACGCGAGACATAGTTTCTTGGACCCGATTTGGTCCATCAGGATGTAGAGAAGGTGAAGATTATTCAGAAGCAATTATTGACAACCCAGAGTCATTAGAAATCATATTCACATGTATGACAACGATACATAGAGTTCCAGGTTGATGATTCGGTATTCTGGAAGGTTTCACCTATAAAGGGTGACATGAGATTCTGTAGGAAGGATAAGCTTAGCCTAAGATACATTGATCCATATATAATCATTCGGTGGATAGGTCAAGTCGCCTAGGAGCTAGAATTTCCATAAAAGATAACGTTTTTCCATTCGGTATTTCATATTTCTATGCTGCGGAAGTGTATTGATGACCTTACCCAAGTTTTCTCAGTTGATGATATTCAAATTATAGAAAATTTATTCTTTGAAGAGGTTTCAATTGTGGTAGGTCCGCATGTTAAGGACCAAGGATATGAATTCCGTGAAGGTATTGTGGAGAAATAAGAAGGTTGAGGAGATGATGTGGGATGTCGAGGAAGAACTAAACTTCAAGCATCCTCATTTGATGATTGTGATTCGATTATAAGTTCCTTAGTCCATTTTATGTTCTTTTAGACTACCCCATTCTATACTTCCGACTTGAGGTGTTATATCATTTTTAGGAGAAAAGTTACTTGTGTATGAAGTAAGTTAAAGTTTATGATATGAATATTTGGATGTTGATCACCGTGTGAGACCCAATGAAATATTGTTATTTGTTTGCCACCCTATGAGGCATATGGTAGGTTTTCTAGCTGTTTCATAGGTATGGGATAGTCCTTTTTATAGTGGAGACTATTTCAAAAAATTTGCAAAATCCATAAGAGTTAGTTTATACTCTAAGACACCTTCACATTCAAGTACGAATGTTTCTAAGGGGCGAAGGATGTTACACCCTGCACATTCATGTTAAATGTGTCATAAGTGAATCAATATAAGCCTGAGAGTTTATGACCTTTATGAAGATAATGATGCGTTAAAACAAGTGTTAAGGAAGCATCATGAGGGTTGATGGTTAAACGAATCAAAGATGTTATAACTCGTGCTTTCGGGGTAAAAACTAAGAGTGCTTAATATGTTAAGGAGGCAATGTTTTAAGGTACTTGAATCATATAATATTTGTATGTTATGTTTTGAAGTCAAACAAGTAGTAAAACAAAATTCGGCAAAAGTTATGGCAAGTTACGTTCATAAATTTACCAAAATTTGGGTCTAATATCACTGAGATTTTCCCTAATATACTTGGATTTACAGGGTGATCCATCCAAACAATTGAAGGTCTACGAGTCTAGTTTCAAACACATTAAATCGCTCATCGATACGACGTTGGAGTAAAGAGATATTTGCATTTCCCCGAGATTGCTTAGGCATCCCCTTTGGGACCCACTTGAGGCGATGGAAACTTATTCACATATGTATATATGGTGGAAACCCCTTTGCACCTTATTTATTCGACCAAAATTGGCACACACGTCTATAAGAAGTTCTCTAACAGTCCTCTCATCTCCAAAGAGTAAATCCAAAGGTAAATCACCTAAATCAAGTGTCGGGAATCCCGTTTTTCTAGTAGAAAATAATTCTAACGTGTTGTGGTTGCATTAGATGTTCCTTTGGGTTAATTTAGCTTGAGATATAGCTTTCCCTTGCTAGTTTGAGGTAATAATTTGTATATTCTTCATGTGTATGGATTTATTGATGTTCTGGATGTGTTGGATTTTTGAGAATATGCGAGATATTGCCTAGATGTCGTAAACTAGATGTTTAATGTTAATTGTGTTGTCTTGTTGGGCTGGATGTTATCTTACGTTAAAGTTGGCTTGAAAAAGGTGTTTTTCTTGCTGGGTTAAGGTAAGATTTCCCTTCTCTTAGGTGTATTTATGTTTATCCAAGTCATAGCTAGGTTGTTGGGAGAGAAAATATGAAATTAATATAAAAAAATAGTATATGATGTAGTTGTTAGTTGCTGGACTATTTTGGAAGTTATTCCTATGATATTTTGAACTTGAAATTTAGGTAGTAAAATGAGTATACTATTTTTATTGTTATTAACATGTTTATTAAGAAAGAGAAATGGATTAAACTATCATTCGGTAATAGTAAATCGAGCTTGCCGCTCATTGTGTTTGTTGAACTGTTTGAGAAGCTTATCATGAGTATTACTGATGTTGTTTCGGTTGTTTGGTGTCTGTTGTAACTTGTGGGAAGTCATATAAATAGGGGAGATGTTGTCCCTTTTATTGTAGAATATGTTGTCGTCGTTATATGATAGTATCATTTCCATTATTGTAGACAAAAGGGCATCAAGATAATCTCAGTGGGTTATTGAGCAGGAGGTTGACTAAGGTATGTAAGGATCTTATCCTTTCCTTCTTTTGCACGAACTCGCTAAATCTAACACAAATGAATGTCCTTCCAATAAAAGGTTCTACTCTTAGTAGCTAGAAAATGTGCAAGTTCTTCATTCCAATGAAAAGTCTATGATCATGAATATGTTCTGATTCTTGGATTCTCATATAATGCATATATTGATGGTCTTTTCTGCTTCTTATGACATCATATGTTGACGGGTTAGCTCACATAATGTATTTGGAGGTTTACCGACCTTACGTTACTCTGAAAGGTTCAGAATGTTATTCTACGAGTATAGTGATTCCGCTTATGCAGAATCATCAACGCAGAAGTGGCTCGCTTCTACAGAAAAATGACCACAACAGTGGCCTAACTTAACATACCACATCCTCGCAGATGCAGAGATGATGCCTCCGAAGCCGCTTAACTTTACGTATAACATTTCGCAAAAACGGCGTTACATCCCATACTTTCATAGCCACATGAAAGAAACCTTTTTCGATTTAAGCCCCGGTGACTCAAGTTCCTTTCTGTGGGATCCCTATGATTTGGATGAATGTTACAAACGTGTACGGAAGGTTGGAGGCCACTGGGATTGAAGGAACCATCGCTCAGTGAAGTTCGATAAAGTTAGCGCGATACTAAGCATTTTGCATTGTGGATGAGATATGCCATGCAGATTGGGGCGTAGAATAACGTGATAGGTGAAGGAATTTTCTTCCTTGATCTCCGCCAGTAGATGCGGCCGCATATGTCCATCTGCGACACATAAGGCTTCACAGAATGGAGGCGGTGGCCGACCATCCTCTCTTATTTAAGCGGTGGCTCATTATTTTAGCTCATTATTCAACTAAACCTAATCCCTAACACCCCTAAACTCTCCCTAGACACTCTCCAAATGTTCAAGAAGGATTCCAAAGAAAATACATCAAGTCCCAATACCAAAATCTAGGATTGGGTGAAGAATAGTACTTTTATGGAAAATGCTATTCTATTGAGGGTTGCTCTTGGTGATGATAAGTCTTGGTTCATGGCTATAATTACTATATAAGGTAATATTTACACTCCCTTTCTTGTGCTTGAAATTATTCATGTGTTTATGGAGTTGTTGGATAATGAATCTACAAGTTAGTACCCTAAATGGCAAAGGATGTTGTTGTCTTGTTCTTGGTCTACTTTGAGGTTGGATATATGACTTTCTATGAATGAAAACTATGGAAAGTGACTCGATTATATCGTAAATGTTGTTGTTATGTTGGTATTGACTATGGAATTTCAATCTAGAAGGACAAATGGCTAAGAACCATGTAAAGATTGTTCTTGTTGTTGTAGACTTGTGTTGAGTTGTTTGCTTGAAATTAAGATTCATATTAAGCTGTTTAATCTTGTTAATAGTTGATGAATGAGAAAAGGGAAGCTAGAAGGGACTAAATGTGTTTTCTAAATATTATATTGCCTTTGATGGAAGACTTGGGGTTCTAGGCACATTAGGTGTTCGATGAATTGTCGCAATGAATTGAGTCATATCCTATTAATCTAATCTTGATTTAAATAACCTTTATTGCCTAGGTTATCGCTCTTAGGATGTACGGAAACTCATAAGCTATCATTGGCCAGACAACAAAGGTATGTAAGGCTTACACTTTCTTCCTTCTATTAGCATGATCGTAGATAAAATGTTATAGGATGAATGTTTATTATCTAAACATATCCTTTAAATATTATAGAACAATTATCTTAGATCCTTAATTGAATTGTGTACCTTATCTGTCCCTTATCAGAAGTACTTTCTGCGTTTTATGGTATCTCTTGATTTGTCCCTTATCGAGAGTACTTTCTGCATTTTATGGTATCTCTTGATATGTCCCTTATCGGGAGTACATTCTTCATTTAATGATATATTTTGATATGTCCCTTGTCGAGAGAACTTTCTGCACTTTATGATATCCCTAGCTATATGATTGACTCTAAGTTCCTTATTGGTTTATAATGATTGATGTACATAGTTACATAATGATAGGCAGGGGTTAACGACCTTATATCACTCCACCCTATTCATATTGGTCTTCTGAGGTCATTCATGCATTATATATATATATATATGCGTATGTATCTATTTTATGACACCTAGCTGTGCTATAGTCAGTTGGGTACGGTACTTATATGTGCACACCACTACAGTTGGGTACGATAACACCGAGTCCTATTATGGCCGGGTATGATATGGTGATTATATTTCCCCATCGTGTGGCCCATATATACATGTATTACTATGTTTTTAAAAGGAAAAAAAGCATATCATACGCTCTCAGTGGCATTTAGAGTTACATGTTGTATCTTTCCTATCAATACTTACATTACTGTATCCATTTACATTTCATTCCTTACATATTCAGTACATTATTCATAGTGACATCCCTTACTGTGGCGCTGTATTTCATACCCGTAGTTTTAGATAGATGGAGCAACGCCCACTTTAAGTAGGATCGCAACTCAGTAGTTGTGTCAGAGCTCTCCACTTGTTCCATAGGTGCTCTTCTGAGTCGGTATGGCATTATATACATATTTATGGGTATGGCTGGGCCGTGTCCCAACCTGTATGGCCTTGTTATCCTTCCTGTTAGACAGTGGATGTATGATGTGGCCTTATTGGCTTCCCGTATGTATATATGTTTGGGCTTCTTTTTCTTTTACAGGTTATTATGTCATGATTATCTCATTAGAGTCATTTAGAGGCCTGGTTGGTCTAATTACATGTTGATCCAGAGCATAGATGAGATGTGGTACGATCGGACCGTTGGAGCATTGGGTGCGGGCCACACCCCCAATGTTAGAGCGTGACAAACTTTTTTTTCTGAGTAGGTTAGTCCTAGGGATGTCGTGTCTAGTAGAGTCTTGTTTATTTGTGTATAGCACACCATATTTATAAACAGGAGCGTACAGGACATTTAGGATGGTTACCTTCCTTTCATAATCTAGATCATGCGATAGAGTTGAACCATAGGAAATTAAGTCTAACATATGTGTTAACATAGGTTGTGCGGATATATCTTCGTGCAGAAAGACTGTAGTTAGTTAGAATGTTAAGAAAGTGTTAGGAGGAGGTTGTGAAATGTATGTCCTATGTCAAAGATTGATCCATCTGGGGCCACAATGAGTTATCTCTACAGATAGCCCTAATTTTATCAGTACCACAGAAGTTGAGGGATGTTCCAAAATCATCAGCATCACTAAACCCACCACAAGTTCCATCTGATTGGGATATGAGCAAAGCTGCATAAGTATTGATGCAATTAGTTGCTTTACAAGATCAGTATTACCGAAGGCCCTAGATAGTGATAAAACTCTCAAAGAATCAAAGAGTCCATAGCTCAAATAGTCCAGGGAGCTAGAGTCGTTTACGTTTTTGGGAAATTATTCAGATAAAGATATGAGAGGGACCAAGAAGAGTAGGACAGTTGAGGATTCGAGAGGACTTCTGGGTGGTGGTAGGATACAACAGACTAGAGTGGTGTAGTGACTAGAGCGTGATTAGAAGTTTCCAAGTAAGACCAAACCTAAATTTGTAGACTTCAGTATGTTAAGGGTGAGTTAGTGCGGAAGAGTGGAGCCACCCTGATCATTGTTCCATCAGTGCGGTCAGGCATAGGCCGACCAATGTCATATAAGAATGGCAATTTGTATTTGATATGGCAACGAGGGCATAATATATGGGTGTGTCTGATACTTAAATAAATGGGGAAGAATTGTTGAACTCTGGTGCAATGTGGACTTTCTTCTAGGTACAGATATCTTCATCCTAAAACATGATTTTTGGTCGTATTGATGAGAACACAAGGTATTTCAATGGAATTAGAATACAAGTATAAAGTGAGAGTTAAGGTGAAGCTCTTATGTTCGAACTATAGTCAAGGGAATACTTATACTTTGTTCAGTCGATGCGACATATACCTTTACTAATGTTGCAATGGATGTACGGCCTAGTTTCTTCATCATGATGTTTACGTTGGCTAATAGAAAATCGGCCAAAGGTGCGGGAGTGTTAAAGTGGACAGTCCCTTGGTCCTTGTAGATAAGTTGTAGCATATGTTCAGGAATGGAAGGTAGGTAATAAGGTTAGAATGTGGAACATATCATTAAGGAAGAGTTATGACTATAGGATTGGTAAGAAGAGTAATCTCAACTAGTTAATGACTGAGGCCTACTAGAGTAAGGGATGTTAGAAAACTAGAAAGTATTCTACCGAGACACTCTGAACAAGGCAAGGAACGAACGATCGTGAAGGGTCAATATGAAATTCAGTACGATGATAAGTATAAGATGGGGAAGTCTCAGGAATACATAAGTTAAAATATGGAAACATGATAAGATTCATTGGTAAGAAAGTAAAGAGGAGGGGTGAGTCTTGAAAGTTATACAAGTGGTAGGGTCATGTTTTGTCGAAAGTAAATTAATAACTCAGAAATGATGATAACGAAAGATAAACTGGGACAAACTTGAGCCAAAGACGTTGATTGGAGAGTTGAAAGATTCCCCCGTTTGTTAGTATCATAGTAAATAAATGAGTGATTGAGTGAAATGAAGAAAATGGTTGGTGAAAGTAAGTGCTGGAAAAACTTCTTGACGAGCTGAGTGAAAGAAAGTAAATTAACCAAAAGAAGACATGATGGAAAATGTGTATAATGCTCCGTGAATGGAATTTTCGTAAAGACCTCTCAGATAAAGTGAGGTTATTCTAAGAATTATTATAAGTTGTTAGGACACAGCCAAGGAAGGATGGAATGATGGACTGATAGAGTTTAACCATAAAATTTGAGTATTTCCCTAAGAAGGGAAGATTGAGTTGTAATGTACCAGGTTAGGAATGTGTGTTTGCTCAAATAACAAAGATGATAGGAGGATTTACGGCAAACGGATGAGGACCAGTTTAAAAAAAACTCACTCAGGCAATTGATATGGAGAAAGGATAACTATAACCTATAACCTGAGGACGACCATAGTTGGACTGATGAAATGAAGGCTGTAAACATAAGTTTCCAACATGATCCGCAAGGTGATTTTCTAGGAGTGCCAAAGATTTCCAACCTTCCTATGGTGACATGCTTACTGTGGAGTGGAGTGTGTAGTGGAGTTGAAGACAAGACTTGAATATCCAAGAAGGAAACATTTTTTCGACTTTTATATTGGTCTTGGTTGAGACCATCTTTTAGCTTGTTTTAATTCCTAGCTTAATTACTAGATCACCTTATCACTTAATTACTATGCTATGTAATAAGATAAGATGACCAAGTCGAGAACCATCTAGAGGAGAAGCTTCCAACTTTCCCCAAGGAGGTATTTCATGAACTAGCTAGTTTATGCACTTATCTACATGGATGACACAAAAGGGTGGCCTAGAGAACATGAAGAGTTGAATTTTTTCCCTTCTCCCAAATCAGTCGAACCTCTCCCCCTTATCCATTTAGCCTAGATGCATTTTTATATCTATCTTGTTACCTCTTCTAGAAGGTTTAGAACTAGTATAAATAGGGGATGTAATTGATGAAAGGATACATTGAATTTTTATGAAATATGTTTGAGTTTTCTCAAACATTGCTAAGTTATTCAACTTTTGTGTTCTTATCTTAGTTGGTGATTTTGTGGTCCAAACCTTGGTCCTTTTGTGGTCCAACCCTCAGTCCTTTTGTAGTCCAGCCCTTGGTCCTTTTGTGGTCCAAACCTAGGTGTAAGTCTAGTTAGTCCTTTTTTGATCTAACTATACTCAAGACAAGGTTTTATCCGGTTACTTTATCACAAATATATTACAAGGTGTGTAATATGATCATTAATGGAGGAAGCTATGCCAATATGGCCTCCGTGGAAATGGTAGATAAATTGAAATTGCCTACCCACAGCAATCCTAAACTATATGCTCTCCAATGGTTGAACAAAGACAAAGGGCTAAAGGTAATGAAACACGCTCTTGTTAGTTTTCGGGTTGGTAAGTATAAAATATGGTGTGACATCCTACCTATGGATGCTTGTCATATTTTATTAGGTCAGCCATGGCAATTTGATAGAAAAGTGCAACATAATGGAGAAAATAATGTCTATTCTTTTCAAAAGGATGACAAGAACGGTTGATACCATTGTCACCTAGTGAGGTGAAGAAAATAAAGATCCAAAATGCGAAGAACCACAAGAAAAAGTCTGAGGCCCTCTTGCTTAATGCATCGGAGATAGAAGAGGAGTTGAAGAATGGGAGTCCTATATGTGCATTGTGTGCAAGGATAATAAGAGTCTTGTGGGAGATGCAGTTGAATATGCCGACTTGAAGGCTTGTGATGCCATTTGGATTATGTAATGCTCCAAGCTCTTTCATGAGGCTCATGCACTAGGTACTATGACCATGCATGGGTAAATTTGTTGTAGTTTACTTAGATGATATCTTAATTTGTAGTCAAGATAGGGAATCCCACTTGTCGCATTTAGAACACTTTATTTGAGAAGTTAAGAGATGTAAAGTGGAAAGTTAGAGAAGTGTGCTTTTATGATTACTAGTAGCCCATTCTTAGGATGCATAGTATCATCTGAGGGCATTCATGTGGATCCATCCAAGGTGGAAGCTATCCGGAGTTGGCCAAAGCCTACGAATGTAAGTGAGGTAAGAAGTTTCCATGGTTTGGCTTCTTTTCATCGTCGTTTCATTCGACATTTTAGTACCCTTGCTGCCCCTATCACTTAACTAATGAAAAAGGGTGAGTTTAAATGGTCCCAGGGAGCACAAAGAGCTTTTGAAACCTTAAAGGGAAGGTTATGTGAAGCACTGGTTTTAGCTATTCCAAACATTGACAATTTATTTGAAGTTGAATGTGATGCTAGTGGGATTGGTGTTGGTGCCGTCTTGATTCAAGACAAATGACCTATTGCTTTCTTTAGTGAAAAATTAGGTGGTGCATGGCTCAATTATTCTACTTATGACAAGAAATTTTATGCTATTGTGAGATCCTTGGTCCAATGGGAACATTATTTGATGCCAAAACCTTTTGTCTTATATTCGAATTATGAATCCTTGAAGTATTTACATGGGCAAAGAAAGTTAAATCCAAGGCATGCTAAGTGGGTAGCATACTTGCAAACTTTCACATTCTCTACAAGGTACAAAGATGGCAAGTCCAACATAGTGGCGGATGCACTTTCCCAGAGGCACGTAATGTTGACCGTACATGAACAAAAACTTGTGAGATTTGAAGTGCTAAAGGAATTCTATGAATGAGATCCCGAGTTCAAAGATGTAATGATAGAATGTAATAATGGAGTTCATAGTTCTTATTCCATAGTAGAAGGTTTCCTTTTCAAAGGGAACAAATTGTGTGTACCCAAATATTCCATGAGGGAATTACTTGTACATGAAGTGCATTCGGGTGGACAAACTGGACATTATGGGGTAGTGAAGACTTTGGAGATTCTACAAGAACACTTTTACTAGACACAGATGGATAAAGATATAAATGGAGTGGTAAGTAGGTGTTCCACTTGTCAAAAGGATAAAAGTTTCTTCCACAAAGGATTGCGTACTCCTTTACCGGTTCCGGAGCGACCATGGGAATGTGTGAGCTTGGATTTCATCCTCGGCTTACCAAGAACACAATGGGTCAAGGACTCTATCATGGTAGTTATGGATAGATTCTCGAAGATGGCTCACTTCATTGCTTTTCACAAGACCGATGATGCAACACATATTGCAGACTTTTATTTTAAGGAAGTGGTAAGATTGCATGGCATTCCTAAGACTATTGTGTCTGATAGGGATGTGAAGTTCCTAAGTTATTTCTGGAAAACACTATGGAGACTTTTTGGTACCAAGTTACTATTTAGTACCTCACATCATCCTCAAACAGATGGCCAAACGGAAGTGACTAATAGAACTTTTGGCACATTATTAAGAGGATTGGTGAGCAAGACCACCAAGGATTGGGACATCAAGTTGGTACATACGAAATTTTCTTATAATCGGAGTCCATCTCGTACAATGGGTAAAGCTCCATTTGATTTTTTTTATGGCACTAACCCATTTTTACCTATTGATATGGTTCTAATCCCAAAGAAAGAAATCGTAAGCTTCATGGCTAAAGATCGAATTGAGGCCTTCAAGAAGTTACATGATCAAATTCGAGCACAAATTCAGAAGGCGAATGTCAAGTACAAAATGTATGCGAACAAGTCAATGACTCAATTCCAACCCAGAGATTTGGTTTGGCTACACCTAAGGAAGGAAAGATTTTCCAACATGAGAAAGAACAAGCTAATGCCGAGGGCAGATGGTCCTTTCAAGATATTGGCCAGGTTCGGGGAAAGCGCCTACAAGGTAGAACTTCCAGATGAATATGGAGGTATTAGTTCAACATTTAATGTTGGAGACTTATCACCATACATAAATGATGTAAAGAAGGTCGTAAACTTATGTTTCCAACATGATCCGCAAGGTGATTTGCTAGGAGTGCCAAAGATTGCTAATCGTCCTATGGTAACATGCTTAATGTGGAGTGGAGTGTGGAGTGGAGTTGAAGACAAGACTTGAAGATCCAAGAAGAGGAAACATTTTTTTTTGGCTTTTATGTAGGTCTTGGCCGAGACCACCTTTTAGCTTGTTTTAATTCCTAGCTTAATTACTAGATCTCCTTATAGCTTAATTACTATGCCATGTAATAAGATAAGATGACCAAGCCGAGAACCATCTAGAAGGAGAAGCTTCCAACCTTCCCCAATGAGGTAATTCATGAACTAGCTAGTTCATGCAATTATCTACATGGATGACACAAAAGGGTGGCCTAGAGAACATGAAGAGTTGGGTCTTTTCCCTTCTCCCAAATCAGCCGAACCTCTCCCCTTTCCCATTCGGCCTAGATGCATTTTTATGTCTATCATGTTACCTCTTCTAGAAGGTTTAGAACTAGTATAAATAGGGGATTTAGTTTATGAAATATATTTGAGTTTTCTCAAACTTTGCTAAGTTATTCAACTTTTGTGTTGTTATCTTAGCTGGTCCTTTTGTGGTCCAAACCTTGGTCCTTTTGTGGTCCAACCCTCGTCCTTTTTGTGGTCCAACCCTTGGTCCTTTTGTGGTCCTAACCCTAGGTGTATGTATAGTTAGAGCTTTTGTGATATAACTATACCCAAGCCAATGTTCTATAAGGTTACTTTGTCACAAACACATTAGAAGGTCATCTCGGCCTAAGCTCTAAATACTCATGGTTCGTGTAAGAAATAAGAAAAACACATCGTGCCATAGCGGCAATTCGAGGAATAACCTCATGTATCTTGATTAAATCCTTTGAATGACTATGATGAGTCAATCATTCCGATACACACAATCTATTTAAGACTGCTAATATCAACATAACTAACAACCAACAACATACTACAGCTAATACAATACTATTGTCAAGCAATCAAAGAGAGACGATCTCTCCAAGCTATATACAATGGTTTACTCCACACCTCACCTCCTTTTGACAACAAATAAGCTCTATACGAGCTACTAAACCCCCACCAATCTCCACATCATATAAAAACAACCCTTATTCAATTTATACAATTACTACAACTTGAATTCACGGCTTTAGATCACTGTCCCGTGCGTTCTTAATAAATATATAAATGTAATTACTTTTTATAAGAACAATTATATAGAGAAAGGACTTACGGTTTGTAGTGGCTAAAAATTGTACAGAGGTGAATTTTATGTAACGTTTGAGAAAAGAACCAAAAACATGGTTACTGCATACTTTTGAGAATAAAAACGTAGTTGAAGTTGTTTCAGCAATATTTTTATGAAGAAAAATTCATACAACTCCCGTAATGAACTAAACCATAACATCTTTAAACGAGAAATCTAATGAAAATCAAATTAAACCCAAAAAAGATGACAAAAACGTTCCACTTGGTTTCAATTGAAGTTGTGTGTTGCGAGTAATTTCTTTTTTCTTTTTTTGTGATAAGCTTAAAATTCATAAAGTTTTTTTATAAAGATTACTACAACTCCATTGTCGGTTAAATATTCTTATCTATTAAGGACACTTGGAATTTAATGAATATAATATTCTAAAGTAGATTGGTCATCAAGTTAACAATATACGAAGTATTTTAATATAACATAAAGTAATGAGCTAGATTACAAAATAACTTGTACATGCACGTAAATATCATATAAACTCAATACATACAACTAAAATTTCATAAACATTAACATATCTAGAATAACAAATATTTATTTTATCACGTTCTAATTTTTCAATCTAATCTCAAGAGTACAAATTTTTGTACTATTAATTCTCAAAGCGGGAAAAGATATTTTTTCTTATGAGAAAATAATTCTATCTTTATAACAAAGAGTATCCCTTTTATAAACTTCCTCATATCATGTGTATAATTTAAAGCATATCCGGAAGTAGTAATAATAGTAACTACCCAAAATCATACTTATCAAATATTTACTAAAACGTTTTACTTAAAAGAAATTATATATACCATATTAAAGTAATATCTAACGGTATCAATGTTGTCAGACTTACGAAATATTACAATAACACAGTTATAAATCCTCTATAACCTCATGAATGACCTTAATCGCTTCAAGCTCATACGGATTTACTACGACACATCCTAATGCCAAAGTGCGGGGTATTACACATTTCCCTCCTTGGGAACATTCATCCTCAAATGTAGATTGTATCTATGGGCTCTAATACAAGATTCAAGCCTTCAAGGCACACTAATCTGATAGAGACTTTGTGATTAGTTATCTCTTTAATCATGATCATATGAAGCAGAATGGTTTCTTAAAACATAGCTCTTCTGCACGATCTGGAATATAAAAGAAGGGTAACATTTTCTAAATGTCATGTAGCCTCCCAATTATAAGTGTGGCGTGCAACACATCCATAAGTGAGACTCAAATAGACACGGCTTCATAGACTCACTAGGACTGAACCTCTCTGATACTATATTGTCACATACCAGTCTCGACTGGGATAGACTACGTTCTACATGAAACTAATGTGAATCTATAATAGACATAAATGACTTAGTAAAGTCTAAAAAGCTATAAACATGATCAATAAGATCCTATGTCTGTATAACTGAGCATAAACATGTATATGACTGAACATGACCATATACGTCTATGATGCCTCTAAGAACATCTGATAGACATAACATAGCCGGGACAGGGCCCCGACTTACCCATAATCTCTATACATATGAGAACAAGACCTAACACAACTCCTAGAAGAAATGGAGCTTACACCATCTCGCTGAACATTTGTACCATCTATGTAACACCCAAAACTAAGGAAGTGTGGGCAGCATAATCTGAGCATAAAATGGCCCGAGCGTACCACCTGTATCACAATATGAGCATGAAATGGTCTGGACCGACAAGGTCTCAGAATGACTAACATAAGTGAAGTTGAACATGACAATCTAATATAATGGCAGCAAGACCAACATGGGTATACAACAAGGCCACAACAAGACAACTATACATACAAACCCCGGTCTCGACCTTGTGGCATTGATCACCAAATACTTTGTGTCAGTTCAGGCAATTAACTCCCCGTTTCCTCTATCCTTGGGCCTATCCTCCATACCTTACGAAATCCACGGCTACTAAAAATCACAACCATCAACACTTAGCCACAATCATCAAATACTTAACAAAAATAGGTCTACCATACTTGGTTTGCATCCGGACTTGCATCTCGCATTCCAATTGACTCCCTCGACCAAACTACCTCTACCCTTCCACAAACACACTCCACAATACTCCCTTAACGTTTACTATAAACTCCCTTAATGTTTTTATAACACTCCTTACTGAGAACCTCACTGGTTCAGTTCTATTCCATCAACCTGCCACCACTCAACCACCGAACCCCGACCATCACTCTCACCTTCAAAGTGTCCACAACCACTCCAAAAAATTCCTTGAATTGATTCCCTCTATACCCACCCTAAATCACCACTCAACACCCCACTATTCTGATAATCCGAGAACCAATAACACCCCTACTTGTGCCCCAATTCCGGGTCAACCCGATTGTAACCAACACCTGGCCCACTTACCTAACATCACCGTTCCTTATATCCATCAAAAGGAACATCTTGATTCTACTAAACTTGTTGGAATATTATGTGAAGATGATGTCCACACCAACATACTACTTGAAGGTACATGATAGGTATTGTCAAATGTGACATTTAATTTAGGACCCATGGTTCAAACCCAATGAAGAGACATTAGTAGCACTAGTGCGGATCAACTTTCAAGAATTACCCCTTAATTTCATTGCCAAGGAAGCAGTTTTCTCAATGAAAACAGCAGTTGGAAAACCACTAACAGTCGATCTGGCAACAACAAACAAGACAAGGCCTAACTGCGCAAAGGTGAAAGTGGAATTAGATTTAATGGCTTGTTCACGGGCATTGCGACTAGCAAACCCCGATCTCGACCTTGTGGCATTGATCACCAAATACTTGGTGTTGGTTCAGGCAATTAACTCCCCGTTCCTGTATCCTTGGGCCTATCCTCCATACCTCACAAAATCCACGGCTACTGAAAATCACAACCATCAACACTATGCCATAATCATCAAACACTTAACCAAAATAGGTCTACAACACTTGGTTTGCATCCGGACTTGCATCTCGTATTTTGATTGCCTCCCTCGACCAAACTACCTCTACCTTTCCACAAACACACTCCAGAATACTCCCTTAAAGTTCACTATAAAATCCATTAACTGAAACCTCTCACAAATAACAATCCATGCCCGACGACACGCAAATAGTCCACTACAATCACTAACCGAGACCTCACTGCCTCAGTTTAGCCCCGAGCCTTTCCACCACCAATCCACCAAGACTCTAGAATATTCTTGACGCTCAAAATCCCCTGAACACCTCCACAAAAACCCTAAGTCAGAAACTATTCACAACTCCCCGCCCAACCCCGACAACACCAAGTTGTCCTTATAACACTCCTTACCGAGAACCTCACTGGTTCAGTTCTATTCCATCGACCTGCCACCACTCAACCACCGAACCCTGACCATCACTCTTACCCTCAACGTGTCCACAACCACTCCAAAAAATGCCTTGAACTGATTCCCTCTATACCCACCCGAAATCACCACCCAACACCCCACTGTTCCGATAATCTGAGAACCAATAACACCCCTATTTGTTCCCCGATTCTGGGTCAACTCGATTGTAACAAACACCCGGCCCACTTACCCATCATCACCGTTCCTTATATCCATAGATTGGTATCAAAGCAAGGACATCCCGTCCCACGCTTTGACGCTATGGAGCAAATAAGTGATGAACTCAAAAGGTTCCTAGCCAAAATTGTCAAGGAGCAAGTGCAAACCTTTAAAGGGGGGGGGGGGGCTTGCGGGACATACCTTGAAGAGTCAATCCAATTCCGAAGTTGTATCTACTTACCCAAGGCGTGAAGTCTTGGTACTCGTAATGAGTTGGAAGTTCCACACAAAAATCTGAAGGAATCACAAAGAGATCAACTTTTCTACACACGGTGCAAGGTGAAAGATGAAGTGTGCAATGTGATTATTGAAGGAACAAGTAGTGTCAACTTGGCTTCCGAGGAGATGATATACAAGTTAAAGTTTCCCACTCACAATCATCTGAAGCCATATGATCTCCAATGGATGAACAAAGATGAAAAGCTAAGAATCATAACACAAACTCTTGTTAGCTTTCGGATGGAAAAGTATGAAGATGAAATATGGTGTGACGTCCTTCCCATTGATGCATGTCATATTTTTTTGGGGCAACCATGGCAACCTGACACGCAGCCATAATATAATGAAAGAAGGAATACTTATTCTTTTCAGAAACATGATAAGAAAATCTGACTAGTGTCGATGTCACCTAGTGAGGTGAAGGACTTGAGAATCCACGTGCAAATAAGCTTGAAGCCGAGGCTCCTTCACCTAATGCACGAAGGATAGAGGAAGAATCAAAGAAGGGGAGTCCTACGAACTCATTGGAATGCGAGGAAAGTCTCGGAGGAGGCACGGTTAGAGAAGAAACCGATTTGAAGGAACCCATAGAGGTTTCGGGAGATGCCATGCCAAATGAGCCAACCACCGAGCTACCATCTAGCAATAATGTGGATCCTATTGGTAAGCTAGTTCTCAGAAGATCCCTCCCTCCCTATGAACATTTTCCGAAGGAGGATGAAGATACAAAACAAGGTTGGACCTTCTTTACCAACCCTTTGTACCAAGTTGAAGAAATAGGCGGTACCTTCTTTGTCAATACATTATATGAGCAAAGTCGCATGGAAGAAGATGTCGACATGGAATTCCCAAGAAAGAAAACATCCGGAACTCTACCAAAGGAAGATAATGAACTTGCTCTTGATTTATTTTCAAGAATCTCATTGTCTACTTAGAAAGACAATGGATGTCAAGACCAAGAGTTGGTAGGCAAAGAACAAAATCGAGCATGCATTGGTCCCTACACAACTCCCGCACTAATGGAAGCTTGGCCCGTATGTTGTCAAAATGATGATGCCCTCACTATGAAGTGCATAATGCCTATGCACAGCTTAAGAAATCTCTTGGGTGGAGGAAATAAAATGCAATTGTTCCCCGAGGATGATTTGAGGGATGGATACCATCACATAAGAACCCGAGAAGGAAGTAAAAGGAAGTTGGATTCTAATGCCAAACATGATCTTTTTGAATGGTTTGTGATGCCATTTGGAGCATGTAACATTCCAAACTCTTCCATGAGCTTCATGCCT
Source organism: Anisodus tanguticus (assembly GCA_034509755.1). NCBI lineage: Eukaryota > Viridiplantae > Streptophyta > Magnoliopsida > Solanales > Solanaceae > Anisodus > Anisodus tanguticus. The sequence continues at coordinate 36,031,104 of CM067549.1, forward strand.
AGCACGCTCCAACAATCCATAGATCACATCACATCATCCGAAAGCTTGTGTGCTCATCCAACCATGATGAAATCCAGCCAAAGATGTATCGAGCCTATGGGCATAGTTGCGGCAAATAATTATCTTAGTCCGGCTTCGTTTCCTCATCATTTCATGTGGAGATATTATGACTTTGTTGCCCCTATAAACCAACTCATGAGAGAAGGTAAGTATGAATGGTTCTGAGGAACAACAAGAGCACTTGAACTCTTGGAGAGTTATGATGCTCTGGTCCTACCCGTGCCAAGCCGTGAAAGGCCATTGAGCATCAAAAATAAAACAAGCATAGGTGCCACCTTTTGCTCTAACACAAAGTTGAGTGATGCACTGTGTCGTCCTTCTACCTATGGCCAGACAACATATCCTATGGAATTCGAGATCCAACATGAACATCATAAGGTGGCCAAATATATTATCTTGTATTCGGATCCGTATTTGGAAAATTTTGAAGAAGACACCTACAAGATAAGACTTCCAATTCTATCTAATGGTGTAAATAATGGATCAACACTTGAGAAAATGTTTTTTACCCCTAGATGGCACGAATTCGAGGATGAATTCTTTCAAAGAAGGGGAGTTTTATGGAAATATCCCCGTGAGCTCAAGGTGTCCAATTGATCATCAAGGTGATAAGCACGGGGTTCCAAAGATGTTCAATCAACCAATGATAATGTGCTTAAAATGCATGGAAAGTTGAGTTGAGTTGGAGTTATCACATGAAGATCTAAGAAGCAAGTTTTATTTGGCCTTCTTGTTGGTATTGGCCAAGACCATGTTTTATTTTAGCTTGTCGTTTTCTTTTATTTCTTACCTTAGCTTTTAACTCTTAGATTAGGACATGATGTAATGTGTAAACAACTCTTAGCTCCCATTAGGACACAATTAACAAACCATGTAATAGGAAAGAGGGAGACAAAAGCCGAGAGGTTCTCCAAAGGGACCAAAACCGTATAAAGTTTGTCCAAGCCACGATGGCAAGGACAAAGTATGATTTGATCGACACCATGTCAAGGACAATAGACTTCTAGAAGATGGATACTTGAATAACTGAATTTGAAGATAAGAAAGTCGTCCAAAGAGAAGGCCAAGAGTTGGCCGAAATTGCTTGTCAAACAAGAACAAAGAATGGAAGCTTCCAAACTAGTTCCAAGAAGATGAAGTCTGGAGGACCAATCCATCCCCTTTTCGACTTGGACTCCACAAAGAGGTGTGAAGGAGTTTAAGCTCAACTTTGTCTCCAAGAAAAGCCAAACCTTTTCCCATTGATCACACCAAAATCGAGAAGCCTCTTGGCCAACAAGAAAACCCGAACCCTTTTCCCAATAGGCCAAAAGTTTGTGTCTTTGGTTTGTTTTCTAGAATAGTCTTTTGTTTACTATAAATAGGAACCTTAGAACTTGTAAATAACCAGAGTTGACTGATATATAAAAGTGAGTTTTACTCAAAGCTAATTGTATTCACTTATGTGTGTTTACTTTTAGTTGGTTCTTGTGTGAACCAAACTCTCCTTCGGTGCAAGTATTGATTAGTACTTGTGTGACCTCGTATATACCCAAGCTTGAAGAACACCCTTGGTAGTAAACGAAGGTTGGTACTTATATGGACCAACATAGTCTAAGCCTTGAGAGCAACAAGGGCATCGGTCACCCTCACTTGGCTTGTTCACGGGCATTGTGACTAGCAAACCCCGGTCTCAACCTTGTGGCAATGATCACTAAATACTTGGTGTCGGTTCGGGCAATTAACTCCCCGTTCCTCTATCCTTGGGCATATCCTCCATACCTTACGAAATCCACGGCTACTAAAAATCACAACCATCAACACTTAGCCACAATCATCAAACACTTAACCAAAATAGGTCTACCACATTTGTTTTGCATCCGGACTTGCATCTCGCATTCCAATTGCCTCCCTCGACCAAACTACCTCTACCCTTCCACAAACACACTCCAGAATACTCCCTTAACAGTCACTATAATCTCCCTTAATGTTTTATAACATTCCTTACCGAGAACCTCACTAGTTCAATTCTATTCCATCAACCAGCCACCACTCAACCACCGAACCCCGACCATCACTCTCACCCTCAAAGTGTCCACATCCACTCTAAAAACGCATTGAATTAATTCCCTCTATACCCACCCGAAATCACCACCCAACACCCCACTGTTCTGATAATCCGAGAACCAATAATACCCCTATTTGTGCCCTAATTCCGGGTCAACCCGATTGTAACCAACACCCGACCCACTTACCCAAAATCACCGTTCCTTATATCCATCAAAAGGAACATCTTGATTCAACTAAACTTGTTGGAATATTATGTGAAGATGATGTCCACACCAACATACTACTTGAAGGTACATGACAAGTATTTTCAAATGCGACTTTTAATTTAGGACCCATGGTTCAAACCGAATGAAGAGACATTAGTAGCAGTAGTGAGGATCAACTTTCCAGAATTACCCCTTAATTTCTTCACCAAGAAAGCAGTTTTCTCAATGGAAACAGCAGTTGGAAAACCTCTAACAGTCGATCTGGCAACAACAAACAAGACAAGGCCTAACTACGCAAAGGTGAAAGTGGAATTAGATTTAATGGCAAAACACCTCATAGAATTAATATTGCTGAAGAACATGAAAATTCTGGTTTTTTTAAATCTAAATGGAACAAAATCTAGTATGACTTCCTTCCTAAATACTACAAACTACAAGGGCATGGGGAAGAGGAATGCAGGGCACTACATCCTGAACTAGAAAGAAAGTATAGAGAGGAATTGAGAAAAGAAAAAATGACTGAAGAGATCACTGTGCAACAGGATAATACAAATTATAGGGGCAAAATAAGGTGGAATTATCAAGTAAAGTAAGAATGGATGCTGAGGAGAAATAAATACATGAATGATAGATCTGGCAGAAAGATATCTGAGATTGAAGGCACCAACAAGAAAAAGATAGAAGAGACAATGGAGATAAGTAATACCTTTGTTGTGTTAGGAAATGAAGTGGAAGGAGAAAAGCATGAAGGTTCATCTTCTACAATTAAAAGACCTGTACAACAAGAGGAAAATTGAGAAAAGCAAGTGAGCACCAATGAATAGATTGAGAATAGTTTTACCAATAAATCAAGCCTTGTTAAGCAACAAGAAGAAGATGTGATAAGTCTAGAAGAGCAAGGTAACAATAGTCTAGAACAGAAGAGACACGGGAAGGAAGAAGCACATAAGATGTTAAAACAGCAGGAACCTAATAGTCAAACACAAAAGCAACTGCAAGAAAAAAACATGGAATTTGAGGACACTGACAATATTGCAGAGGTGGAGAGTGTGGAAGAGGAAGAATCAAAGGAATATGAATAGAAAACAAAGAGTACAAAAGGGTCACCAAATAAAGTTTCAATGCATCAAGGGGATAAAAGTTCCAACAGCAAATAGAAAAGGAAAGAGAGCTTACATTCCTTTAACAAATATCCAAAATTTATTGAGATAGACATAGGGCAAGAAAAGGGGAATGAAATACCTATAGAGAATGAAAGAAATAATGGAAGGAAGATATCTGCGCAAAAGGTGAAATCGCATCAACAATGTAAAGAAAACATAGTGATAAACATACAAAGAGGGGAGAAAAGCAGGCAAATTCAGGAAGGACACAAAGAAGATGACAGAAGAGGTAATATGGATGGGCAATCTTTAGAACAAAACTTACAGGAAGCAATGAGGGAAGCTGATGTTTCTGCTAAACTTAACAGAGGAGTTTGTAGGGGGAATAAGAAAACTCAAAGATACACAAGAGTTCCACCAGGGATTGTATATCAAACTAGAAGAGCTCTTAATAAATCTAATGTTTAATGATGAATGCTATGATATAGAACATTAGATCAGTGAATACTATGGAAGATTTTCAATGATTGATAAAAATACATCTCAACTATCATTTAGGGTTTATTGGATTGATAGAACCTTTTCAAGAGCCTAACAGAATTGAAGAATACAGAAGAAGGTTGGGTTTACATACTGCCTTCGTAAACCTATCTAAAAATATGGATTTTGTGGATGAAATGTTTGAAGTGGAAATTTTCATTGATCATATGCAACAAATTACCTTTAAACTTAAAGGGCAAATGTTGCAAGAGGATGTAGTGGTGACTATTGTATATGCCAAGTGCACACAAAGGGAGAGACTGAAGTTATGGAAAAGTTTAAAATATATGGCTGATAACATGAATAATTATGGATAATATGTGGTGATTTTAATGTGATAACATCTAAGAAAGAACATATGGTGCCTTACCTGTCAGTGCTACAAAGGTACAAGATTTCAAGCAATGCATTCACAATTATGGGGTACAAGATTTGGGCTTTAAGAGGAGTAAATTTACGTAGTGGAATGGGCAGAGTGGAGAGAATTGTATCTTCAATAGGCTAGATAGGTGTCTGAGTAATCTTGATTTGCAGAATAGATATCCAGAAATTGAGATACATTATTTAATCAGAACTGGTTCAAATCATGCACCTCTTTTGATCTCATAAGCTGGTAATTGTACACCTATTAAGAAACCTTTTAAATTTATTAATTTTGGGTGAATCATGAGACCTTTTTGGATACAGTTGAAGGCATACTGGAAGGCAGATTTTATGTTTAATCATTTTACAATTTTTCAACACAAAATGAAGAAATTAAAAGTAGCATTGACCCAATAGAGCAGATATACTTTTAGGAATATATTCCAAGATATAGAGACTTTAGAGGATATCATAAAGGTCCATGAGATACAATTTGAATTACAACCTACCCCAATTAATACGGAGAAGTTGCACAGAGTTCATGTTCACCTTAATAGATATATACATTTGGAAGAACAGTTTTAGAAACAAAAGGTAGGCATGCAGTGGTTTCAGGAAGGAAACAGGAATATAAAAATTTTCCATGCCTATGTTCAGGGAAGAAGAAAGAGATTGCAATTAAGAAGAATTCAAGATCAACATCGAAATTGGGTGGAAGAAAATAAAGATATTTTAGCAGAGGTTATAAGATTCTTTAGAAGACAATTCACTACAGAAATAGACCCTACTTAATTTGAAATTCTAGATCACTTATCCAAAATAATTTAAGAAGAATAAAATAGTTGAATCATTGCAATACCAATAGAGGAGGATGTAAAATATGTTGTTTTCAGTCTCAATGGTGAGAGTGTTGGGGGTCCTAATGGCTTCACTAGTCTGTTTTATCAGACATGTTGGAATATTATTGGGGATGATATTACAAACATGATGAAAGCTTTTTATGTAGAGCAGAACTGCTTAAATTTATTACTCACAATAATTTGGCCTTGTTACCAAAAAAGGATATAATCGATACCTTTTATAATATGAGACCTATTAGTTTAAGTAATTTTATGAATAAATTCTTTTCAAATTGATCCATGAAAGGTTGTTGGGTAATATATCAGATATTATCTCTCTTAATCAGGCTAGATATGTTAAAAGGAAAAGCATAGTGGAGAATATTTTGCTGACTTAGGAGATCATTGTTAATATTAGGCTGACAACTAAGACATCTAATGTGGTATGAAAGTTAGACATGGAGAAAGCCTATGATAGAGTTTCTTAAATGTTTCTTACAAAAGGTACTGAGGAAAATGGGCTTTTCAAAATATTAATAGATATGGTGTTCAGGATCATTAGCAACAACTAGTATTTTATATTGCTCAATGGACAACAGTATGGCTTTTCTCAATCATCCAGAAGGGTTAATCAAGGAGATCCATTATCTCTCACCTTATTTATCCTAGAAGCTAAAGAATTATCAAGAAATCTGAATGCTCTACATCAAGTACCTCAATTCAGAGTGTTTGGTTTACCTAAATGGAGTCCAAAGATAAATCATCTTGTATATGTAGATGATATGATTATCTTTTCCTCAGCAGATATCATGTCTTTGAATTTGATAAAGGAGGTATTGAAGGAGTATGAACAAGCATCTGTGTTGAAGATCAATAAGGAGAAGAGTTCATTGTACCTTTATCATAATGTTTTAGAGGAAATTAAGCCTATAGTCGAAGTGTCTACGTGTATAGGAAGAAAAGATTTCCCTTTCACCTATTTGTGATGTCCTATCTTTAATAGTAGAAAGAGAGAGGATTATTATAATCCAGTTTTAATAAAGATCATGAATAGGCTTCAATCATGGAAAGGGAAGATGTTGTCCTTTGGGTGAGGGCGATATTGATCCAACACGTCCTACAAGGTTTGCCCATTCATTTGTTATCTGTTGTTAACCCACCAGATTAGTGATCAAGCAAATGAACATAATATTTTCACAATTTTTGTGGAGTAATATAGTAGGGGGAAGGAGTAGACATTGGGCCTCATGGTCATACTTATTTCTTCCTGAAAAGGAAGGAGGATTAGGTTTTAGGTCAATGCATGATGTGTCTATGATATTATATTATAAAATTTGGTGGAAATTCATAACAGCACCATCATTATGGAGGGATTTCATGACTAATAAGTACTGCCAGGAAACAAGCAATAATAGCACAATGGAAATATGGGACACGTGCCAAGAAGAAATTTAATTGAACATCACATTTGGTGGCAAACCAAGAGGGGTGATGCAGAATTCTGGTTTGATAATTGGACTAGTTTAGAAACTTTATACTATTCTATTGTAGAAGACTATTATGATGTTAGTATTCAAAGTATGCATGAACTTGTGAAGAATGGGAGATGGGATACAAAGAGACTGACAGAAGTAGTACCAGAAGATATAGTACGACATGTTTTTAGTACTATCAAGCCTCCAAACAGGGACAAAGGAACGGATACTCCATGGTAGATTCTTGACAACTAAGGGGAATTTTCAGTGAGATCTGCATTGGAATATTTAAGATTGAGAGGAAAAGAACAAGAGGTTGTTAAATATATGTGGATAAAGGGATTATTTCATACCCCAACTTTGGGAGGTGTGGCCAGCACTCTGTGCCTAATGGTCCGAGCATACCACGTCTCGTCCGTACCCTGGATACACATGTATTTGGGCTAACAAGGCCTTAGAATAAATCTCATGAGATAAAAATATGTAATAACCTATAGAAGTAAAAAATCCCAACATATATAATATGAAATAAGCCAATAAGGCCACAGTAAACATCACACTGACTAACAGAGAGGCCGGAAAGGCCATACATGACTTCGACACACCGCACGACTGTCTACAATCCTATAAGAGTACATGAACATCATTAGGTCAGGACAGGGCCCTGCCATACCCACGACTATATATATATATATATATATATAGTCATACTGACTTCGATTAGCGCCTCAGAAATAAGTGGAGAGCTCTGACATCACCACTCAGTTGAGGTCCCACTGGAAATGAGTCGCTCCATCTATCTATACATGTGAGAATGAAACACAGTACCCCAGTAAGGGAACATCAGTATGAATAATGTACTGAATATGTAAGGCAAGAAAATGTAAATAGGTACAGTGATGTAAATGAGAATAAGAAAGAAACAACTTGTAAGTCAAAAGTGTCATTGTGGGTTATACTGTACATAAGTGAGATATAATCGCGTACATAATATTGTAGGACTCTGTGGGTAATATCATCAATATAGTATATCCCGTATATAACATTGTAGGCCTCCATGGGTAATATCATTAATATAGTATATCGCGTATATAACGCCGTAGATCTCCATGGGCAATATCATATGTATACCTCAAAGATATATATATATATTTATATATATATATATATATATATATATAAGTTATGTATGTAACACCATACGCCTCTGTAATCTAAAAATCCATTATAGGGGTAATATGGGAGGGGTCGCCTAAGAACTTTCGAAGCATGGACACATGAAATATCGGATGGACCACTTTGAACTTCAGGTGTACTTCAAGACTATATCCACCAGGACGATCCTCTGAAAAACCTTCTACTGTCCATTTTTCGAACCTTATCATACCCTTCGTAGGTGATACTTTAAGGAACACATAATCGCCAATAGAAAACTCGCAATCTCAGCATCGATTATCTGAATAGGACTTCTATCGACTTTTGGTAGTCAACAATCGCCCTTGAATCAACTTCACATTTTCTACCGCTTGTTGTACTAAATTAGGTCCAATTCAAACCAGCCGATAGGAGACCTACACTTTCGCCCATACAAGGCTTCATATTACGAGATATAAAGTTTATCAAAAACTGGGTCGACCTTGCAACTCTGTTGATCATTAATCATCCGGCTAACATCTTGGTATGAGCGGGGTGAACTCATGCTGAACTTTATCCTTGAATTACTAAACCATTTTCATGTTGGGATCGCTACTCTCCATATTGGCCCCTGGCCCCATATTCTTTGTCCTTTTCCATTGACCGTTGGGTCACTATGTTAAAGTTTGGCAATGCTTCTTGCCACATCATCATGTCATAATCTATTTTCCATATCATGGTACACTTTCATCAAACTTAGATGGATAAAATATAGGGAATAATGCACTTCCGCTTGAATCTTGTTCTGTAAATGTAGCCAATTTGGAACACATAACTGACCTAGGTATCAGATAACTTCATCATCCTTTAACTCAAACCTCAGCTTATTTTTGTCGATAAGATTAACTCTGGATTCTCATGTTGCTACTTTTTTGCTCCTACCATCGGGGTGACATTGATGACTTCTGTACGATAATTCTATTATCATGCAAAACTTGATATCTATTCCTTGAACATATTAATTAATAAAGCTCTTTTAACTACATTTCTCTTCCTCGGCTTCTCTATAGGCTGAACCACTTAACAAATTTACCTCAGGTTGCCTTAAAGGCTATCATCTTGCTATGTCAAGTTCTTTGTGTAAACTATATTAGAACAAAAATCTTTTATTCTTGTTCTTTTTCCTTGACCATTAAGGGGACCACTACTGAGCTCTGCTTAGTGACTCCATCTGTTGTAATCTAGTTTCTGAACCGTCTCCTACTTGAGGAGGACCATATTTACTATACCATCTGAGCTTGCCTTTTCTTTATTTATTAATCCCAAGAGCGGATACTATCCTTAAGAATACTCATGGATCTCTATATTATTGTGACTCATCCCGGAGGGCGCCTTTACCTATAATAGGAGAAACTCATCTCAATTTCGACTATTGTCACCTGGAAAGGGGATACTGGAGTCTCTTATGTTCATAAAAGATATCACGTTAAACTTCTAATGCATACTTACCACTGCCGACCTTAAATTTTGGGTCTACAATTCTTCTTGGCTTTCTTAATCATCTTTTAAGCATAGACATGTTCATTTCCTTATCCATTCAGAACATTCATTACAGTGCATTGATTAATCTCAACATTTATCATCCAGGAGTTTCTTATATATTTGGTCTTAAGTTACACTCTGGGTCATAACCTTGGCCCTTTATTCAACCAACACCTAAATGATAATTATTGAGGTACTTCCTCACTAAGTACATATCTATACTTAAACACTTTGCTAACATCTTCTAGCAATATACTTTTAATAACCTCGTCGTTACATAATCCTATATGATCTTATGCATCTTTGATTGTTCACCATTATCCCGTTTACCTCTTACCCATTCTCGTTATGGTATTACCTACTTCTAGTGTATGTACTAATTACTTGCATCCCTTTTTCCCAAGCGTTCATAGTCTTTTAACTTTATTTTCTTTACGATAGCCTTTTTTGGTCACTATTTCCCACCTGAATTATTTTCTAAGAATTGTGATCACTTACTGGTGAAGTTAAAACTTCAAATTCTTAAACCATCACATACTGTGAAATTTTGTATCAACCGAAGGCTCTTCCGTTCCCTTAAATCATCTTCCGTCCTGACCCCATTTACCACTTTCATTCATTAATTCTGAATACCTTTTTATGCTTTTATCTTCACATACGGGTCATGATCTTTCCTTCTAAGCCTCATATATATAGCAGCTCTTACCATTGCTTAATCCCTTTAATCAGGAGCTCGATACCCATCATTTCTTAGTGTTGATACTTATATATCATTTCATAATCATAACACGTTCACCAGTTCTGGATGATACAATCTGGTTCATTTTAAAATTCCTTGTCATAACCTTCTCGTCTTTTTATTAAACCATCAGGTGAATCTTGTATCATTATTCATTGTACTATCTTCCCTATAAGAGGAGAACCACTTTCTATATTCTGAGATTTCTGTCCTAAAAGGTCATATTGTTGCCTCAACTCCTTCCATACCACTACGATCTTTTAACAACTTACAATTTGCTTTAACCTAATTCTCTCCACTTACTTGGGATTTCTAAACACATCTATATAAATAAAATTCCATGCGTTCGTATCTTGCATGCTTTGTTTCAATAGGCCTTTCATCTTCTAGCTAAGACATTTAATTCCAAGGGCTTCTCTCTGAATAGTCTTTAAGGATTACCATTCTTTTTGCAGTTTATTCTCTTACCGTCCGATTGCATACTTCACAACTTCTCAATACCTATTCTTATAACAATCTCTCAATGTTCCAACTCTTATTTCGGTTAACCAAGGGAATTCCCCAATACCGATATTTCCTGACTTAGAGAAATAAACTACTCAATCGATACATGTTGTTGGCATTTGGCAGCTCAAACCTCACAGTAGATATTCTCATAATACATTCATCTTCACAACTCCACTCTTACTTTTTCTTGTCATGTGGGCTTACTTGGCTACCAACATGTTGTATTACCATATATATCTTCTTTTGTGTGACTCTCTGTTGTTTCTCATGTTGCTCATATGTCTTACCTATACTGGTGTCATTCCTTTATTATCCATCTCACTTATTTCCGTATTCTGAATACTTATAACAAAACATCCTCTCGCTTCTTAACTTCTCCTTCCTTAGTTGGCCTTATCTTCTAGGCACTTACTAAACCTTCTTTACCTTACACACTAAGAGTTCAACGCTTGACCCCTAAATCTTCGAAGGTCTTATCCAATTAACAAATTCCCGATACCATGTTTTGTCTATATCTTCTAAAGAAGATGCCTCTGACATAATTGTACCATTCTTATGTACTGCCCATGTTAAGGGTTGTTCTAACCTTTACTAGAATTCGATAACTTTCTTCTTTATAAACCCGCATCTATTAACGTTAATAATTCATAAAAATCAGTATAGATACTTCTCATTATAGTTCTATCATCACTAAAAATGAGATAACGATACTTACATCATTTTATTTCAATATTAGTTTCTCTACAAACTTCCGCATCTCAACACTCTATACCCACTACACTTTACTTCTTTAACATCTTAAAACTAGCACTTCACCATTCTATACTCGCTTTACCTTTTCTGTATAGGTAGGAGAAAAATACTCATGCTCTAAAAATTTAGTGTAATACTTGCATCTCTATCATATCAATAATCAAGTAGAGGGTCTTTTATTAACTAGATACGAATATGAACCAACTGAAGTCTTTCTGGCAATCGGCATTACTGGAATTGCATAAAGCACGAGTTAGTCTTGAATCCATACAACTCAGCTTTACTGTACGATCTAGATTATAAAAGGAAGGTAACCATCATAAATGCCTGATAGGCTCATATATATAAGTGTGGCACGCTACATACCCATAAAGAATATTCTACTAGACATAGCTTGTAGATATCCCTCGGACTGACCTGCTCTGATACCAAGTTTGTCACACCCCAACCATAGGGGGGTTGGCCGGCACCTGATAATGTATATAAGGAGGGTATTGTATGGTTAGGTAGGTTGGAGTTGTATTAGAACTGGGTGGATACCAAAATGGGGGTCAAATGCAAGTTGGTGGGTTTCCGGGCAGTGTGTGTTTGGTAGGGAGTGTGCGAGTGAATTTGGAGGGTATTGGGCTAAGGCATTTGGAGGGGATGAGCTAGACACGTTGTAAGTTATGTTAGTGGTTGGGTGGTGGTAAGGTGGTGGAAAGTGGTCGAGACAATAAGGTTGGCAGAATATGGGTGCAATCGGGACAGTAAGAAATTGGTTGGGAGTTTCGGGTATTTGTGGGAGGAGTCGATTGACGACCTTTTGGGTGTGAGTTGGGTAAGTGTTGGAGTGTATTAGGGTGCAAGGAATTAGGCTATTTGAACAAGGATGGGGCACGAAATTTATAAACAAATTCATGTGCGGGTACGGTAATGTAGGTCGAGAAGACGTTCAATGTGTTTGTAACAAGTAAGCGAATAGAACCTTGGCTAGGGTATAGTTAGATCACGAAAGTTCTAACAAGACTTACACCGAGGGTTTGGACCACTAAAGGACCAATGGGTGGCCCACAAAAGGACCGGGGTTTGGAATAAAAAAACTAAGGGTTGGACCATAAAAGATTCGACTAAGATAACAACACAAAAGTTGAAAACTTAGCAGGTTTGAGTAAACTCGAATATATTTCATAAAACTTCAATGTACCCTTACATCAATTACATCTCCTATTTATACTAGTTCTAGACCTTCTAGAAGAGGAAAAAAGAAAGACACAAATATGAAACTCGGCCGAATGGGAAAGGGGAAGGTGTTCGACCGATTTGGGAGAAGGGAAAAGGCCCAACTCTTCATGTTCTCTAGGCCACCCTTCTGTATCATCCATGTAGATAAGTGCATGAACTATCTAGTTCATAAATTACCTCCTTGGGGCACGTTGGAAGCTTCTCATTCTAGATGGTTCTTGGCCTAGTCATCTCATCCTATTACATGGCCTAGTAATTAAGCTATAAGGAAATTAAGCTAGGAATTACAATAAGCTAAAAGTTGGTCTCGGCAAAGACCTACATAAAACCCAAAAATTAATGTCACTTCGTGCATGAGCCTCATGAAAGAGCTGGGAGCATTACAAAATCCAAATGGCATCACAAGACACTCGTACAAGCCATACTTGGTTTTGAAATGTGTCTTCCATTTATCTCCCTCTCGTATCCAAATGATAGTAGCCACTCCTCAAATCTATCTTGGAGAACAACTTGGCCCCACTCAATTCCTCTAAAAGATCATCCAATCTCGACATAGGAAACTTATACTTCACGGTGATTTTATTGACCGCTCGGCTATCGATACACATGCGCCAAGTTCCATCTTTCTTTGGCACCAATAGGGTGGGTACCGCACATGGACTAAGGCTTTCTCGGACAAAGCCTTTGTCTAATAATTCATGCACTTATATTTGCAATTCCTTGGCCTCTTCCAGATTGCATCTATAGGCTGCAGAATTAGGTAATGAACTTTCCGGAATAAAATCAATAGCATGTTCAATACTTCTTATTGGTGGTAATCTGGGTGCAAGGTCATCCGAAAATACATCTTCAAATTTCTTCAACAGTTCTTTCAAATCGGCATCCTCAACCACATCTCCCACAAGACTCTTATTATCCTTGTACTTTAATGCATATATGGGACTCCCCTTCTTCAACTCCTCTTTGATCTCCCGCGCATCAAGCACGAGGGTCTTAGATTTCTCCTTGAGGTTCTTGGCAATTTGGATCTTCAGTTTTTTCACATCACTAGGTGACAATGGTACCAACCGGATCTCATTACCATTTTTTTGAAAAGAATAGACATTTTTTTCACCACCATGTTGCACTTTCCTATCAAATTTCCATGGCCGACCCAATAAAATATGACAAGCATCCATAGGTAAGATGTCACACCATATCTCATCTTCATACTTACCAATCCAAAAACTAACAAGAAATTTTTTCATTACCTTTAGCCTTTCGTCTTCGTTCACCCATTGGAGTGCATATGGTTTAGGATGGTTGCAGGTAGGAAATTTCAATTTGTCCACCATTTCTACGGAGGCCATGTTGGCACAACTTTCTACATCAACGATCATACTACATACCTTGTTTTTTACCTTGCATCGAGTGTAAAATAGTTGCTCTCTTTGTGTCTCCTCCTGTTCTTCAACTTGAACAGTTAACACACGTTAGAGTACTAAAGTTCCACCATGTTACACCTCGTAAAATTAAGACGATAATTAAGAACGTAATTAAGGAAATAGGATTCAAATACCGGAAATTAGTATACAAGAGGATGTGATTCCGGAAAGATGTTGGTCACAATGAGGATGACGTTGGAAACTTATAAAAAATTTATAGTCCCGATATGGGTTAATAATGTATTATAAAATTATGACATTGAGGATACGAGGCTTATGAAATTCTCGAGAATTAAAAGAAGTGGGTTTGAGATTTATTAATTGAAGAACTTGGGGCCAAAGTGTAATAAGAAAAATTTAGATTTTTGTTTATAACCTACACTCACCTCTTCATCTTCATTCTAACTTAACCAAAAACTCTCCTCTCTTCTCTCCTCCAAGCCCAGTCGAGAAACCCCCCACCCATAACCAAATTTAAGGTTTTTATCTCCTCTTCTTAAACTACAGTGGCAAAAACAGCCACTGCTTGCCGAGAATTTGCCCAGAAATTTCGATATTTTTGGGATGAAATTTTGGAAGAAAAACGTGTAGGGATGATGGCTTAACATTGTAAGGAGTTGAAGAAGTGAACAAAAAGGGGAAAGAAATACGAAAACAATGGGGATTTTCGGACACGGGCAGTGAGCAAACTGTGCGGACTGTTTTGGATGAAATTTGAGGTATAAAATTCTTCTTTCTATAATATAATTGGAATGCATATTGTTAGAATTAAGGATATGAATTTGTGTTAAGGAAAAATTTGGAATTTAAACAATGCATGTGACAATTTTGGGCTAGTTGCCAATTTGGGACAAATTTTGGTGTTGTTGGATTCGTTGGTTATTGTTGTTATTATTATCACTAATTGCATGATGAAATTTAAAGGAAACATTGATATTAAAGTTTAAAATTAGTTATATGAAAGTATTGAAATAGGGAATTGGATTTTATGAGTTAAGAGAAGAGTTATAGAATTATGACATGTTGTGGCCAAGAACTTGCATGAAATTATTGGACATGTTGAGATGGATATGGACTGTTTTAGAGACTGTTTTATAGTGTTATAATGCTGAAACTTTAGTTACCATTATGCATCTTTAAGTGTGGTAATTGCTAATGTAAGTCCTAAAGGAATAAGGGTGTAGAAATGTGTAGAAAGGCTTCACATTCTACCCTCGTTGTTGTTGGAACATGGATTGTTTTTGTAGGCTATTTTAATGTGGATTAAGAGGCTAAATTTACATGAGAAGTGGGTGTGTAAATCTCTTTTGTTGCTGTTTTGGTTGTGCCCTTAATTGGTGCTTGGTTATTGATGTTATTAGCCTCGTTTGAAAGTTGTGGAAACATGTATAAACAAGGGAAGTGCTGCCCGAATTTTTATAGAATAGGAAGTCGTTATTCGATATAAAGTATGCTAGTGATCATAGAATTGACGAACGTATTACCATTATTATAGGTTGAAGTTCTAAAACGAGACGTACTCTAATATTGAGTTGATTAGTTCGTCTAAGAGGTATGTGAACTATTCCTTCTTTATTTGGCATGATTTTTATTTAATGAAAGTACGGCGGACGTACGTGATTCTTATATAGTTTAATTCCTAAAGATGTTAGTTAAGAGAAGTGCCTATGATTTTTCAGTAAAGAGTTTATTATGACATTATTATAATGATTTTATTGAGAGTCAAATGAAAATTTTGATTGCATATGGTTAGTCATGAAATCTACTCGTGCTAAGTGTTATTACTTCACTTCACCGAGTCCCAGACCGGGTTATGTTCATGCATAGCCTTGTATTTTTCACCGAGTCCCTCACTAGAGGGACGATTTACGTAGGATGGATCCATAGATGAGATATAACTTTACCGAGTTCCAGTATGGGGCGGGTTATGATATGACTTCACTGAGTCCCAGTATGGGCCGGGTTATGATACGACTTCACCGAGTCCCAGTATGGGCCGGGTTATGATATGATTCCACCGAGTCTCGCATTAGTGGGCCGGGTTACGTTACAGGTATATATATGTATATGGACAGGCATTCATGTTTTCTTGACTTGACTCTCATTTTTTTATAAGGCACAACTGACTTTTATTGTTTATGGCACAGTTGGATTTGGATCCTGATTTTTATACTGATCTCTTGTTATCCATTGGCTACTTATGATCTCAGTTGTAGTATTTCATGTTTACATACTCAGTACATTATTTCGTACTGACCCCCTTTCCTCAGGGGGCTGCGTTCATGCCCGCAGGTACAGGTGCTCAGTTTGGTGACCCTCCAATTTAGGTTCCTGGGCAGCTGTTTGGAAAGCTCCTTTGATCCAGAGCTTTACCATTTTGGTACAGAACCCTATTATTTTGAATTATGTATATCTAGAGGCACGACGGGGCCCTGTCCCGTCATATGTCAGTGTCCTTCTTATAGAGGTCTGTAGACAGTTGTGGGTAGTACTTATATAAGGGTTATAACTCTGTTTTGGTCAGTCATGCTATTATACTCCGTGTTGGGGTGTCCCCGTGTATATATGATGTTATCTAGTGGAAGCCTTGTCGGCTTGCCTGTTGTATTATGTTGGCTAGTTGTGACTCCTCAGGAGGCAGGTACATTCGGGGGTAAAGGCAGCCTTGTCGGCTTGCCTACCCTGGCATATGTTGTTATTGCAGCATTATGCTGCCGGATTTCAGACTCATTAAGTATTAGTTGGATTATGTGTGACAGGTTAGTATAATGACGTCACTAGGGTGGTTAGTCGCGGCACGTCGGGTCGGGTCGTGACAAAAGTGGTATCAGAACAGTTAGTCCTTGGAATGTCTACAGACCCTGTCTAGTAAAATCTTGCGTATGGGTATGTTGTGCACCATACTTATACGCAGGAGGCTGCTGGGCATTTAGGATTGGTTTCTATTCTTTCATCTCTTAGATCGTGCAATAGAGCTATGTTATTAGGATAATCCCTTTTTGACGACTAACTATGTTTACAGTTATGCCTCCGAAGAAGGCGATAGCAGCCCAGAAGGGCAAGCCTACAGCGGGAGATACTAGTCGGATTCAGAGAGTTACCAGGTCCCGTACTCAGTCTATGCCGGAGACTGTTCCCCAGTCGACGAGCTCTACTTCGTCGCCACCACCAGAGGCTCCAGTTTAGAGGGCAACACCACCAGTTCCTGAGGCCCCAGCACCTGAGCCTCTAGCTCCTCAGCCGGAGGCAGAGGACAGAGCCATGAGAGATGCGGTGCAGCTGCTGACTAGGTTAGTGGCAGGGCAGACTTATTGACAGGGACCAGGAGTTGACCCCAGAGCAGATTGTTTGAGGGTCCGTGATTTCTTGAGCTATAGTCCACCAGAGTTTTTCGGGTCAAGGCCCGAGAATGACCCGTAGGAGTTTATCCGACAGATGCAGCGTACCTTGAGGGTAATCAGGGCTTCGGAGACTAAGTCTGTGGAGTTAGCTTCGTATAGGATGCGGGATATAGCTACAAACTGGTATGAGTCTTGGGAGTTTTCCAGGGGAGGGGATGTTCCTCCAGCAACATGGGAGGAGTTTACAGAGGCCTTCCTTGGTCACTTCTTACCTCCATAGATGAGGAGAGCTAGAGTGGATAGATTCTTACAGTTGAGGCAGAGTGGCAGGACCATTCATGAGTATAGTCTGGAGTTTGATACATTGGCCAGATACGCACCTACTATTGTAGCAGATATGGCAGACAGGGTGCATCACTTTGTGATGGGCCTGGACCATTATATGATCGATGGTTGTATGGCGGTGGCTCTTCAGCCGGGTATGGATATTGCTCATATCCAGGCATTTGTAGAAGGGGTTGAGGACCGACATAGAGGGCGACAGCCAGACAGAGGTCATGACAGGGACCAGCATAAGAGGGCTAGGTCGGCAGCTTATTCCGGTGAGTCTCGAGGCGCAGGGGCCCGAGCAGCGGTCGGATATTCATCTCCGCCAGCACAGAGTGCTCCTCTACAGTCTACGGGCAGGAGGTTCGACCGCCCCGGGTATTCAGGAGCCGGACAGAGCTCCATGGCTTCGGGTTCTCAGAGGAACAAGGGCTCTAGTCAGTTGAGGCCATCTTATCCTTGGTGCTCTCAGTGTGGTAAGCTTCATATTGGGGAATGTCGTTCGACCACAGGTGATTGCTTCTCTTGCGGACGTCAGGGCTATATGATAAGAGAGTGTCCCAACATGGGTGGTTCAGGTGGGATGGCTCGGCCTATTGGGTCGGGTACTGGTTCGTCATCATCTATAGCCATGCGCCCCATCGGGCAGGGTATTCAGACGCCAGCAGGCCGTGGTAGAGGCTGTGGTAGAGGTCGTGGCAGAGTTTCTAGTTCCGGCGGTCCTTCGAACCACATATATGCTTTGGCCAGTAGACGTGATCAGGAGGCGTCACCAGATGTTGTTACAGGTATACTATCGGTCTTTTTCTGTGATGTATATGCTTTGATAGATTCAGGTTCCACCTTGTCCTACATATCCCCTCTTGTTGCTAATAGAATAGGGAAAGAACCTGAGCTGATAGAACCATTTGAGGTAGCTACACCGGTAGGAGATTCGGTTATTGCTGAGCGTGTGTATAAAAATTGCTCGGTGGTGATATATAGCCATCATACCTTAGCAGATTTGATAGAGTTGGATATGACCGACTTTGATGTCATTATGGGTATGGATTAGTTGGCTTCTTGTTTTGCCAACGTTGATTGTAGGGATAAGTTTATTTCATACCTCAAGGCAAGGAAGATGGTCAGAAAATGTTGTATCTATCATTTGGTTCGGGTGCATGATACAGAAGCGGAGGTACCGGCTCTTCAGTCACTTTCGGTAGTTAGTGAGTTTCCGGATGTATTCCTAGATGATCTTCCATGTCTCCCTCCAGAGCGGGAGATAGATTTTAGTGTAGATGTATTGCCAGGTACCCAACCTATATCCATTCCTCCTTATAGAATGGCACCTGCAGAGCTGAAGGAGTGGAAGGAGCAGCTGAGAGACTTGATGGAGAAAAGCTTTATTAGGCCGAGTACATCTCCATGGGGAGCACTAGTGTTATTTGTGAGGAAGAAAGATGAATCGTTGCGGATGTGTATTGATTATAGGCAGTTGAACAAGGTAACCATCAAGAACGGGTACCCCCTTCCCAGGATTGATGATTTATTTGACCAGTTGCAGGGTGCTAAGTGCTTCTCGAAGATAGACTTACAGTCAGGTTATCATCAGGTGCGGGTAAGGGAGGCAGATATTCCAAAGACAAAGATTCGAACCCGATATGGACATTATGAGTTTAGGGTGATGTCTTTTGGACTGACCAATGCTCCAGCAGTGTTTATGGATTTGATGAACCGGGTATTCATGTCGTTCTTAGACATGTTCGTCATTGTATTCATTGATGATATCCTGGTTTATTCCCGTTCAGAGCAGGAGCATGCATACCATTTGAGGACGGTACTTAGGGTCCTCCAACACCAACAGTTGTATGCCACGTTTTCCAAGTATGAGTTCTGGTTGACTTTGGTGGCATTCTTGGGATATATTATCAGGGCTGATGGTATTCGGATGGATACACAGAAGATTGAGGCGGTGAAAACTTGGCCCAGACCTACAACACCTACTGAGGTACGCAGTTTTCTGGGGCTAGCAGGGTATTACAGAAGGTTTGTGGAGAAGTTTGCCTCGATCTCAGCGCCTTTGACTAGGCTAACCCAGAAGGCAGCTAAGTTTCAGTGGACGGATGCTTGTGAGCATAGTTTCCAGTTGCTGAAGGATAAGTTGACTACGGCTCCAGTTCTGACTCTTCCTGAGGGACCAGATGGTTATGTCATCTATTGTGATGCTTCAGGTATTGGGCTAGGTTGTGTGTTGATGCTGCATGGAAAAGTTATAGCTTATGCCTCCCGATAGCTCAAAAAGTAAGAAAAGAATTATCCCACTTATAATTTGGAGCTAGCAGCAGTGATTCATGCCCTGAAGATTTGGAGACATTATTTGTATGGGATTCATGTTGATATTTATACGGATCACTGGAGTCTCCAATATATCTTTAAGCAGAAGGATTTGAACCTATGGCAGAGGCGGTGGTTAGAGTTGCTAAAGGACTATGATGTTGATATCTTGTACCACCCAGGGAAAGCCAATGTTGTGGAAGATGCTCTTAGCCGTAGATCCATGGGTAGCTTGACGGATGTGCAGTCAGACAGCAGGGAGATGGTTCGTGAGATACACAAGCTAGCTAGTCTTGGAGTCCGGTTGGCGGATTCGGGAGATAGTGGGGTTCTTATTCGGGATGTTGCTGAGTCCTCTATCGTGGAAGAGGTAAAGAAACGTCAGTATGAGGATCCTGTTCTGGCCCGGTATAGAGATGCAAAGACACTCGAAAGGGAAAGACTTTATTTGAGGTTACACCTGATGATGTGCTGAGGTATGAGGGTAGATTATGTGTACCTAATGTTGCAGGGCTACGACAGCAGGTTATGGGAGATGCACACAATTCCCATTATTCCATTCATCCAGGGTCGACGAAGATGTACCATGACCTTAGATGCTTGTATTGGTGGGATGGAATGAAAAGAGACATAGCAGAATTTATTGCCCAGTGCCCGAATTGTCAACAGGTTAAGGTTGAGCATCAGAAGCCTGGTGGATTATTACAGGAGATTGAGATCCCGACTTGGAAGTGGGAAGTGATCAATATGGACTTCATTACAGGCTTACCTCGCACTCAGCGGAAGTGTGATTCCATATGGGTTATCGTGGATAGGCTGACGAAATCAGCCCATTTTCTTCCAGTGAGGACTACTTACTCAATTGAGGACTATGCTAGGCTGTACATCAGGGAGATAGTGAGTCTGCACGGGGTTCCCACATCTATTATATCAGACCGAGGAGCTCAGTTTATAGCTAACTTCTGGAGATCATTCCAGAAGGGATTGGGGACACAAGTGAATCTCAGCACAGCATTTCATCCTCAGACGGATGGGCAGGCAGAGCGTACTATCCAGAAATTAGAGGATTTGCTGAGGGCCTGTATTATTGACTTCAGAGGTAGTTGGGATGATCATTTACCACTCATTAAGTTTTCCTATAACAACAGCTACCATTCTAGCATCCAGATGGCACCATACGAGGCCTTATACGGGATAAAGTGCAAGTCACCTATTGGTTGGTTTGATGTAGGTGAGACTAAGTTGATCGGCCCAGACATGGTTTACCAAGCTGTCGATAAGGTAAAGCTCATTCAAGATAGATTATTAGCAGCACAGAGTCGACAGAAGTCTTATGTTGATAATCGACGTCGACACTTAGAGTTTCAGGTTGATGATTGGGTGTTCCTAAAGGTGTCACCCATGAAGGGTGTGATGAGGTTTGGCAAGAAGGGGAATCTTAACCCAAGGTACATCAGGCCTTACCAGGTCATTCATAGGATAGGCAAGGTTGCCTATGAGTTGGATCTACCATCTGAATTGGAGGCGGTACATCCAGTCTTCCATGTAACTATGTTGCGTAAGTGTATTGGTGATCCTTCCAGAGTCTTCCCAGTAGATGATGTCCAGGTGACAGAGGAGCTGTCTTATGAGGAAAGCCCCATAGCCATACTTGATCGCCAGGTCAGGAGATTACGGTCGAATGATGTGGATTCCATCAAGGTATTGTGGCGAAACAACAATAGGGAGGAAATGACTTGGGAGGCAGAAGATGAAATGAAGAAGAAATATCCTTACTTGTTCCCTATGACTCCAGGTAATGTAATTTAACTCCTTTTTTGTTTCTGGTAATTGGGAATTCTATATGAGTGATATATTGTGGCCCTGTGTGGCACCTGTTGGTTTGCTGAATATAGGTGGATAGACATAGTTATAAAGGAGACTCTGCCAAAAAAATTCTAGCATAAGACTTATTATGAACATTCGAGGACGAATGTTTCTAAGGGGGGAAGAATGTTACACCTCGTAAGATTAAGACGATAATTAAGAACGTAATTAAGGAAATAGGATTCAAATACCAGAAATTAGTATACAAGAGGATGTGATTCCGGAAAGATGTTGGTCACAATGAGGGTGACGTTTGAAACTTATAAAAATTTTATAGTCCCGATATGGGTTAATAATGTATTATAAAATTATGACATTGAGGATACGAGGCTTATGAAATTCTCGAGAATTAAAATAAGTGGGTTTGAGATTTATTAATTGAAGAACTTGGGGGCCAAAGTGTAATAAGAAAAATTTAGATTTTTGTTTATAACCTACACTCACCTCTTCATCTTCATTCTAACTTAACCAAAAACTCTCTTCTCTTCTCTCCTCCAAGCCCTGCCGAGAAACCCCCCACCTATAACCAAATTTAAGGTTTTTATCTCCTCTTCTTAGACTATATTTTTCACCAAAAACAACCACTGCTTGCCGAGAATTTGCCCAAAAATTTCAAGATTTTTTAGATGAAATTTTGGAAGAAAAATGTGTAGGGATAATGGCTTAACATTGTAGAACACTTGCATATCAATTGGAGTTGAAGAAGTGAACAAAAAGGGAAAAGAAATACGAAAACAGTAGGGATTTTTGGACACGGGCAGTGAGCAAACTGTGCGGACTGTTTTGGACGAAATTTGAGGTATAAAATTCTTCTTTCTATAATATAATTGGAATGCATATTGTTAGAATTAAGGATATGAATTTGTGTTAAGGAAAAATTTGGAATTTAAGCAATGCATGTGACAATTTTGGGCTAGTTGCCAATTTGGAACAAATTTTGGTGTTGTTTGATTCGTTGGTTATTGTTGTTATTATTATCACTAATTGCATGATGAAATTGAAAGGAAACATTGATATTAAAGTTTAAAATTAGTTATATGAAAGTATTGAAATATGGAATTGGATTTTAGGAGTTAAGAGAAGAGTTATGGAATTATGACATGTTGTGGCCAAGAACTTGCATGAAATCGTTGGACATGTTGAGATGTATATGGACTGTTTTAGGGACTGTTTTGTGGTGTTATAATGCTGAAACTCTAGTTACTATTATGCATGTTTCAGTGTAGAAAGGCTTCACATTCTACCCTCGTTGTTGTTGGAACATGGATTGTTTTTGTAGGCTGTTTTAATGTGGATTAAGAGGCTAAATTTACATGAGAAGTGGGTGTGTAAATCTCTTTTGTTGCTGTTTTGGTTGTGCCCTTAATTGGTGCTTGGTTATTGATGTTATTAGCCTCGTTTGAAAGTTGTGGAAACATGTATAAACAAGGGAAGTGCTGCCCGAATTTTTATAGAATAGGAAGTCGTTATTCGATATAAAGTATGCTAGTGATCATAGAATTGACGAACGTATTACCATTATTATAGGTTGAAGTTCTAAAACGAGACGTACTCTAATATTGAGTTGATTAGTTCGTCTAAGAGGTATGTGAACTATTCCTTCTTTATTTGGCATGATTTTTATTTAATGAAAGTACGGCGGACGTACGTGATTCTTATATAGTTTAATTCCTAAAGATGTTAGTTAAGAGAAGTGCCTATGATTTTTCAGTAAAGAGTTTATTATGACATTATTATAATGATTTTATTGAGAGTCAAATGAAAATTTTGATTGCATATGGTTAGTCATGAAATCTACTCGTGCTAAGTGTTATTACTTCACTTCACCGAGTCCCGGACCGGGTTATGTTCGTGCATAGCCTTGCATTTTTCACCGAGTCCCTCACTAGAGGGCCTGGTTACGTAGGATGGATCCATAGATGAGATATGACTTTACCGAGTCCCAGTATGGGCCACATTATGATATGACTTCACTGAGTCCCAGTATGGGCCGGGTTATGATACGACTTCACCGAGTCCCAGTATGGGCCGGGTTATGATATGATTCCACCGAGTCCCGCATTAGTGGGCCGGGTTACGTTACAGGTATATATATGTATATGGACAGGCATTCATGTTTTCTTGACTTGACTCTCATTTTTTTTATAAGGCACAACTGACTTATATTGTTTATGGCACAGTTGGATTTGGATCCTGATTTTTATACTGATCTCTTGTAATCCATTGGCTACTTATGATCTCAGTTGCAGTATTTCATGTTTACATACTCAGTACATTATTTCGTACTGACCCCCTTTCCTTAGGGGGCTGCGTTCATGCCTGCAGGTACAGGTGCTCAGTTTGGTGACCCTCCGGTTTAGGTTCTTGCGCAGCTGTTTTGAAAGCTCCTTTGATCCAGAGCTTTACCATTTTGGTACGGAACCCTATTATTTTGATTTATGTATATTTAGGGGCACGACGGGGCCCTATCCTGTCATATATCATTGTCCTTCTTATAGAGGTCTGTAGACAGTTGTGGGTAGTACTTATGTAAGGATTATAACTCTGTTTTGGTCACTCATGCTATTGTACTCCGTGTTGGGGTGTCCCCGTGTATATATGATATTATCTTGTGGCAGCCTTGTCGGCTTGCCTATTGTATTGTGTTGGCTAGTTGTGACTCCTCAGGAGGCAAGTACATTCGGGGGTAAAGGCAGCCTTGTCGGCTTGCCTACCCTGGCATATGTTGTTATTGCAGCGTTATGCTGCCGGATTTCAGACTCATTAAGTGTTAGTTGGATTATGTGTGACATGTTAGTATAATGACGCCATTAGGGTGGTTAGTCACGGCCCGTCGGGTCGGGTCGTGACACACCCTCCTTTGCAAGATCAATATCTTTCTCTAGAGCCTCCTTGACTTCGGGTTCCTCAATAACAAAGGAATCCCTACACTCTTGTTATTCTTCACTTTCATGCCTTGGGTTGTTTTATGCAACCCCGGACTCGGAATTATTGCTCGCGGCACGCCCCGCAAATTCTTTTCCCAAGATTTGCACTTGTTCCGCAAATAGGTCACTTATGATCCTTCATAGTTCTTCTTTTATGTTAGCCATAGCGTCAAGGCGTGTGATGGGAAATCCTTGACCAAACTAATGTATATAAGGAGGGTATTTTATGGTTAGGTGGGTCTGAGTTGGATTGGGACTGGGTGGATACCAAAATAGGGGTCAAATAGAGATTGGCGGGTTTCCGTGCAGTGTGTGTTTGGTAGGGAGTGTGCTAGTGAATTTGGATGGTGTTGGGCTAAGGCGTTTGGAGGGGATGAACTAGACAGGTTGTAGGTTATGTTAGTGGTTAGGTGGTGGTACGGTGGCAGAAACTGGTCGGGACAGTAAGGTTGGCGGAATAGGGGTGCAATCAGGACGGTGGGAAATTGGTTGGGGGTTTCAGCTGTTTATGGGAGGAGTTGGTTAATGACCTTTTGGGTATGAGATGGGGAAGTGTTGGAGTGTATTGGGGTGCAAGGAATTAGGATGTTTGGATAGGAATGGGGCACGAAATTGATAAACAAATTTGTGTGCGGGAAAGGTAATGTAGGCCTAGAAGACCTTCAATGTGTTTGTAACAAGTAATCGGATAGAACCTTGGCTTGGGTATAGTTAGATCACAAAAGTTCTAACTAGACTTACACCAAGGGTTTGGACCACAAAAGTACCAAGGGGTGGCACATAAACGGACCGTAGTTTGGAACACAAAAAGGACCAAGGGTTGGACCACAAAAGGTCCGACTAAGATAATAACACAAAAGTTGAAAACTTAGCAAGTTTGAGTAAATTCAAATATATTTCATAAAACTTCAATGTCCCCTTATATCAATTATATCTCCTATTTATACTAGTTCTAGACCTTCTATAAGGGGAAACAAGAGAGACACAAACATAGCACTCGGCCGAATGGGAAAGGGGAAGGTGTTCGACCGGTTTGGAAGAAGGGAAAAGGCCCAACTCTTCATGTTCTCTAGGCCACCCTTTTGTGTCATCCATGTAGATAAGTGCATGAACTAACTAGTTCATGAATTACCTCCTTGGGGCACGTTGGAAGTTTCTCATTCTAGATGGTTCTCGGCCTAGTCATCTCATCATATTACATAGCCTAGTAATTAATCTATAAGGAAATTAAGCTATGAATTAAAATAAGCTAAAAGTTGGTCTTGGTCAAAACCTACTTAAAAGCCGAAAATTAATGTCAGTTAGCTTGGATCTTCAATTATTTTCTTCAATTCCACTCTATACTCCATTCAACGTTAGGCATGTCACCATAGGATGGTTAGAAATCTTCGGCACTCCTAACAAATCACATCGCGGCTCATGTTGGAAACTTAAGTTCACGACCTTCTTTTCATCACCCGGTGCTTAATGGCCCGAGCCTACCACATCTCATCTGTACCCTGGATACATATGTTTTGGGCCTCAGAATAACTCTCATGAGATAACATGATGTAATAACTTGTAGAAGCAGAAAAGCCCAACATATGTAATACGAAAGAAGCCGACAGCCATACATGACTTCGACAAATTGGATGACTGTCTACAAGCCTCTAAGAGTACATGAATATCATTAGGTCGGGATAGATCCCCCTCATCCCCATAACTATATATATATATATATATATATATATATAATCATACCAACTCTGATTAGCACCTCCAAAATAAGTAGAGAGCTCTTACTTCACTGCTGAGCTGAGGTCCTACTGGAAATAAGCGTTGCTCCGTCTATCTGTACCAACAGGCATGAAACGCAGCACCCCAGCAAGGGGACATCAGTACGAATAATGTACTGAATATGTAAGTCAAGAAAATGTAAATAGGTATAGTGATGTAAATAAGAATAAGGAAGAAACAACTTGTTACTCAAGAGTGTCACTGTGGGCCATACTGTACATAAGTGAGATATAATCGCGTACATAGCGTCGTAGACCTTTGTGGAAAATATCATCAATATAGTATATCGCGTATATAACATCATAGGCCTCTATGGGAAATATCATTTGTATACCTCTGATATAGTTATATATGTATATGGAAAATATGGGATGATATGTTGTTCTTCATAAGGATAATCAGAGGTGCAACGACCTTACATCACTCTGACGGGATCAAAGAGTATTCTAAGTCCTTTATATTGTGTCTCGTGTGTAAGTATGTATTATGGTATTGATGATATTACCCACAGAGACACAATACATACTTACACACGAGACATAATATGAAGGACATAGAATACTATTTGAGCCCATTTGAGTTATGTAAGGTCGTTGAACCTCTGACTATCCTTACGCAGAACAACATATCATCCTACATTTTCCATATATGAACCAACGAGAAGAGATACAATAAACCATTTCTACCTTTCGATAAGTCAACAAAGAACCATACTATAGCAATATACGAATGATTTGTATCAACAACAGATTTATAGCTCATAAGAAAACTCATTTGGATATGTTGTCGAACATCTATCGTGCGTAAACTACAAATTATTTTCCATGGTGTTCACATCTTACCATCACTTTCCCCCCTTTTTCCACAACGCTTCCAACATGCCAACCATCAACATCTTACTATTTTTAGCCATAAAACATCTTAGAAATTGTCTAAAACAGCCCAGCCACTATAGCACCTCGATTATGAGTTTTCAAACATAGATTCTACAAGCTTAGTTCTCAACTCAACCAACCATGGTGAAACCTTAAATACATATAGGATGAGTTAAATCTTACCTTAGACTCCTTAAACCAACCTTAGCACACTTCAATTTCAATTAGCCAAATCCCCAACTTCATCACAAGAGTCACAAGAACAAGAAGGCTAGCAACACGAACCCTCCTACGTAAGATTGACGTTAATTACTTCTGATTTGCACTTGGATCATGAAGAAACCATGAGAGACTTTCTTAGATAACTTGAGAGCTAATTAGGGTTGATGGAACTGAGAAATGAACATTTAGGTTGAGCTAAGGACTTAAATTAAAGTACACCGCCTCATTTTAGTCACACTAGCTCGCTGAGCTAAGCCCATGGCAAGCAACAATCATGCTATGGAGCTCGCTCGGCTAGCTACCCCTACCATTTTCCCGACAGACTGCGGAGCCTGACGAAAATATGAATATCTCTCTACTCCAACGTCATATCAACAAACAGTTTAATACGCCAAAAACTAGACTTATAGACCTTCAATTTGATGGGTGTATCACCCAATAATTCCAAGGATATTGAGATAAACCCTCATAGACGTCCGACAAAAATGTCCGTTAATTTATGAACTTAACTTGCGAAGACCTTTGCCAACTTTTGTTTTAAAACTTTCTTGACTTCAAAGCTTGACCTATGACTATTGTATGATCAAAATACCTCATAACAAAACCTTCTTAAAATAATAAAAACTCTTACTCTTACCCTAAAAGCACGGGCTAATACAAGTCGATTTCCTTTAGCAAACTTTGTTGAAAAGTGTTTCCCTTGATTCGTTTTTCCCCAAATTTTTACAAAACTTACTTAGCACTTGTTTAAACTGATTGTAATCCGAATATGGAATCTTGGCCTCACCAGGCTTTTGTTATTTTACTTATGACACATACTAGCACATAAATTTTACTTGCGTAATAGATTACCATTCAAGATGACCTTTTGTATGTGTAGGTGCTAGAAATTTAAATTACCATTGGATGAGGTGTTGAAGAAGATGAACATCAACTTAGCATCTAGATGTTGGTCTTATTCAAGTCCTAAGGAGGAGACAATACAACATCTATTTGCTAAATCCTATTCTGCTAATAGGACTTTGTCCTATTTTTCTTCTTTTGCAGTTATAAATATTGAAGGACTATAGTTACAGTAGATCATAGTGAAATGGTGGACAACCTCTGTTTAAACCAATTTTCCAAGTTATGCCTACTATAATTGTGTGAGAGCTATGTAAGAGGAGAAATGCTTTGAAACATGGAGAGAAGAGATCAATTGGTAGATACATATATCAAATTTTCTCAATTGTTCAGAGATTAGTCTAATTCAGGAACCCTTCAATCAAGCAGATACCACATAAATGAAGTGAGTGATTTAGTTACTACAATCCTAGGCATAATTTCATTTTTTTTTAAAAAGAGAGAGAAAAGTCAACTTAGGGTTTTGTAGAAGTAAAAATAGACTTAAATTACAAAAATTCACATTTTAAAATTGAGTTATCTGTTTTTGGGGACCCTAAGCATTGCCCTACCATCACATGAAACTTTGTGTTCATGCTATGCCTAGGAGTCACCCAACCATAGCATAGAATGTTTTGCACATACACCTGATAGTAATATAGCCATAACTCCTTGTACAGAGGTCCATTTGACCAAGTCCTTATATGGATAGAAAGGTACTTCAAAGGGATACAACATTACTCAAGGAAGTTTTACCAAATTCCCAATATATAAGGAGGTTATACTCACTTGAAGTGAGGCCTTGTGCAAACTCACTTGAAAATATGGTCGGTAGTGTAGCTTCCAACTTTGCCCAAGTATTCTTCTCATACTTGTTATAGGTTTCAAAACACTTTCTACACCTCTCATATTGGTCCCACCATATCCCATATTATTAGTTAAACCTTGTCCTAAAGGCATGAGGTATTATACTGCGGCTCACCTTGATAACTAGTGGACCTTGCTCTCTTACGCATCTCTCCCTCTATCCTCTAATTAACCCTCTATTTCCGCTTATGCTCCTCTACTTTCTGATTGTGGGATATCCATGTCATCATATAATAAGGTTGTAGTACAAGGTGCAATCAAGTATGGTGCAAGACCAGCCACAAACTGATGAATCCTAGTCTGCATCATATCGACAATAAACGTAGCATACCTGGCTAAGGAATAAAATCAGAGGCTATACTAATGCTCATGTTACCCTACTTGAGGTCTAAGAACTAATCTACCCTGGCCTCACGAATCTCCAACAAAGGTAATGGTCCAAAAAAACCTCTAAGAATTCCTCCCACTATGCTGGCTCGATTTTACTTACATGTATATATTCATGGTTATACCAGTAGTATGCCCCCAGTGGCTTATCTCATGAGTTTCAGGTTTTTTCTATACCCTTTCTCTTATATTACATCTCTTTTATTTACATATTTTACCTGCCTTACATATTCAGTACATCTTTCGTACTAACGTTCCCTTCTGTGTGTTAAATTTCATGCCTGCAGGTACAAATAGAGATTCAAACGATACCTCGCAGTAGGTACCTCGACTCACCTGAGGATTTTCACACTCCTTCCTTCCAAAGCTGTCTAGTGAAATGATAGATATGGTGGTTGCATATATAGATATATACGTTGATAAACTCTTTAGAGGCTTGTAGATAGTCATCTTGTATATAGTAGTCTTGTGTGGCCTTGTCGGCCTTCCTGGTGGACCCGTTGTGCTTATATAGGCCTTGTCGACCTTGTTATATATATATATGTGTGTATGTTGAGCCTTTTCTGTGTGCAAGTTGTTGTGTCTTTTAATTAGGTAATCACTCATCAGAGGCCTTGTTGCCCTATGTATTGTTGGGTATGTTGCGGGTATCAGGGTGGGTACGCTTGGACCTTACGGCACAGGGTTTCGGTCACACCCCCAAAGGTTAGGGTATGACAAACTTGGTATCAAAGTAGGTCAGTCCTAGGAATGTCTACAAGTCGTGTCTAGTAGAGTATTGCTTATGGGCGTATTGCGCGCTTATAAACAAGAGGCTACATAACATTTAGAATGGTTCCCTTCTTTCTTGATCTAGATCATGCACTAGAGTCAAGTTGTAAGTGTCATATTACTAACCTTCCCGTATTTACGATTTCAGCAATGTCTTCTTTGAGAAATACACCTTCTATCGAGACCGGCCCATTAGAGGATACGAGTAGGTTACCTCCCCTCCAGTATTTCACCCAAATGCAATTAAGAGTGTCGAGAGAGACCCCTACACCATCAGATATACCATTAGATATACCTCCGGTACCGTGTGATGAAGATGTTAGGAGGGCGGTTCAGGTATTGACCCAGTTGGTTACCTTTCAGGCACGATATCTCTTTGTATTATTGATAGTGGTAGACCCCTGGAAAGAGCAGTTAGTTCACAGCACAGGGAGCCCGTTGAACGGAGACAGTTGGTGTTCGGTAGGTCCGACTTAGTTGGAGAGAAAGAAAGGACTAAAATATCTAAGGTGGCTAGTAGTCATCTAGGAGGTCAGAATGAGGGGGATTATAGATATGTGGTCAGCATGACGGAGTCTCGTGGTAGGTCAGGTATGATGAAAGTTCTCAGGTAAGGCTGAGGCAGTGGTCACAACCCTTGATACTTCAGAATCAGAATAGGAGTTGTTCAGACCAAGTGGGCCATCTAGGCCATATTGTAAAATGTGTGGAAGATGCATGTTGGACCGTGTCATAAAAAAATAGGAGGTTTCTATTGGTGTGGAAATCGGGGACACAAGATACGAGAGTGTCCCTGGTTGGCCTATAGGAGGGAAGAGGAGAACAGGGATATAGCCTCGAGATCTGATGCTACCCGAGGAGGGCAGACAAGCGCAAATATACTGTTGATTTACTTACTCATTTACCTACTTTCTAACTGCATAATATGGATTTGTTTTATACTCTAGAAGAGCGATACCATTTTACGATTGATTTACTAAATTTTCTGCGGAACAAGATATTTTAGTAAGAATGGATCATGGATATAGCGATATTAACTGGGGGGGAAAACTTCTAGTCCAATGGACGGTTAAGTTATGTACGCGTATTGTGGAACGAAAGGATATGAAACACCTAATCTGACCTAGTGCCGAGATATACGACATGTTTTCAAATGACTATACTAGATGAACTTCCAATTAATGATAATATATCATCTAATGGTTGTATGAAGTCTCAGACTTTGAGCAAGAAGGGTAAGTTGAAATAAGATCAAAAATAAATAAGGGATTGTTGACGCATTTGGAGCAGTTTGAGAATGTTTTTCACCTATTATTGATTTACGTCCCTTGAATGTGAGAATTTGTTATAAATATGTGATCTAAATAGTAACCCCGGGCCCAAGGAACTAGGGGAAACCCAGAAGGTTGTTAAGCGGGGGGGATAAATTTCTGAGGTTAAGTCATGTGAGGACTCGTTCCAAGGAATGTTTAAAGGAACCGTGAAAGACGTCATACACAAATCAGTGACCCCACTCCTCCCCAAGGACCGAACTCTTTATAAGAGAACGAGACGAGATAAGTTCCGTTGATTAAGGAAGAGGTATTTACATCATTTATTGTTTATAACTACGTGTGTGGGTGGCAATAAGAGATGGTAAATTTTCAGCACTAAGTGATAAGATCTTCATGTTCCATGTAATCCTACGTGCCAACCGGTCGAGCATAGATTGTTGAAGAGTAGTTCGCGATAAATATTATGGTATGTCTGAAGAACAACTGTAATTAGTAACTGGATGTTTGGTAGTACGAACAGAATGTTATGACCAAGTAACGAAGCCGAAGGATATTTCCCAAAAAACACATAGGCCAAAAGATTGTGATGGTAAGGATATTGCTAATGAGATTCAGGTGAAATCCGCAATAGTACAGCGACCTTGAAAGGAAGGATAATAATGAAGGAATAATACTTAGACTCTTCCAGTCAAAGGCATGAGACCCGGATGTTTAGAAGTGATAGTACGATGAATACGTTAAGACAAGAAATCCTTACAGGAACTCAAGATGAAATGTAAAGATTAAAGGATCGATTGGTAAGTTAAGAAGAGATCCAAAACCCATTGAGGGGGGGAAGCCAGGTTAGTAATAAATTGAAACCGGGCCACGATTTGAATTTGAATATGTCAAACACTAATTCCGCCACGAATACCAGTAAGACATTTCAGGATAAATAAGTGGAAATGGTGATGAATAATGCTCGATGTGGACATATAACAAAATGACAAAATGGTCAACAGATCTCAAATCTCCAGAGTAGACGTTAAAGTAAGAAGTTAAATAATAAGGATGATGAGATAAATATACGAGTAAGCGAATCGTGGTAAACTTTGGATTTGTTAAATTGACTAGAAACTCCATGAGATGGATAACGCAATCCACATAAAGTCTAGAGAATTTGGATTGTAGAAGGGATCGGAGCCAAGCAATAATGGTAGAAGCATTAACTTAACAGCATTGATCAAAATGGTATGAACAATACTGAAGAACGGTATGACTATGTCAAGGGTTTAAAGGCATACATGACATACCCAATGGAGCAATAGTTGAATATTACGAGTAGCGAATCTTGAAATTACAAAGGTCAAGTATTGAATTCTTAGTATGGAATAATCGTGAGGGGCACAAGTCTGGAGTCAGCAAAGATAGTAGATGCGTAAGAGGTAGGACTGATTAAGGGAGAAGATGTAAAGAGTGCGAGGATGTCTTGTTACCAACAATTAAACAAAAGGGAAGGTAAGATGGATAGCTATGAAATAGTACGAATAAAGAAAGGATACCTGAGCAAATATGGGGTACAACTAAGAGATGAAAGATCTATTTTGGATTACATAGCACCGCTTATAGAATATCTGAATTGGAGACGGTATAAAAAAGAATAGGTCCCAACATAATAATTAAGGACGTAGTTAACAATATGGTCTAGCACTATTAGTAAGGGGAGGAATATGTAGACTAAAAAGAAGAGTAAGGTAACTAGTAACTAGCAGAAATATAAGTCAAGTGGTGATAATTTCGTGGGACAAAATGCGGAAGAGATTATATTGGAAGCTGAAGGAACGTCAAGACGAAGAATGTTATAGCAATTCATCTGTCTAGAATCTATGGAGGTATAGTATGATATAGAGTAAAGGTAATAACGAAAACCTTATTAAGATAGGAAATTAGTATACTGATTGACGATATAAGGGGATGCGCACCCAAAGAGAAAAGACTTAATTAAGGATTATGGGTGATACGGGAATTGCTAAAGTTATCTCATTATCATCATAAGTCATTCTGATCTGGAAAATTAATACATAAACGGCTTCACAATTAGCATTGTGGTAATTAGGACCATCTATATGGTCGAATATTGATGGACAATTCATATTAAGAAGATTACCCATTTTCTAGAGGTTACCTCGAATCATTGTACAAGCACTCTCTCTATGGGGAACAACTTTTAAGAAACTGGTTCGAATGGGACTTTGGATGTTCACAATTAGCCCCACCTTCATCCTAATGGGCCAGCCAAAGTAAGATTCAATTTGCCGGGATTATATTGTGTGTAGAAGTATTAGACTTGAAATGATGGTAACTATTATATGAGGTACTACCATGTCAACATATAAGGCTTTGTGTAAGAAAGATGGACAAGACTCCTATCGAATAACAAAGAAGTGAGTGATCGGGGATAGCAGTAGTGGATTGGATACATTAAGTCATAAGGAAATACCCGGGGTAATAAAAAGATGTTTTCAAAGACTTAATGGCAAGAATAAGTGTGTTTTCAGATTACACGACAGACTGAGATAGTCCTGCGTACAGAGGAAGTACTGCCAAACATTTCGAAAGGAATCAGAACATAAGGTCTTCAGGCTACAATATTCCAACATTCGAGGATGAATGTTCCTAAGGGGGAAAAGATGTTACACCCCATACTTTATATGTCGTTTCCATCGTGGATTAACTAACATAAGCTTATTGCGGTTGAGATCCCTTCACAAGTTTAATAAATTTTTAGATGGGTGTTAAGTATGTTTCATAAGAGTTCGGGGCTAAACGAATCAAAGAAAGTGAGTTCGTGGAAATTTGGGGAGAAATAGGCAGAATTCGAGACAGAAATTTGGCCCAAATATTTGAGGGTATATATCTTAGTATATAAGGATTTATAGAGTCCACAACCAAACTAAACTGAATTTCAGTGAGTCTACTGTCCAAATCAATAAACCATTTGTTAACCGGAGCTATGTACCAAAGGTTATGTACATTTTAAGAAAACGTGTTTCGGTGAATGTAGAATGCATTGGCAAATTGAGTTTGTGGCACCGCATTTAGGTCGCACTTTGGATGTTTTTGAGTTTCCCACTGCCTAGAGATGGGATGGACTTGCGGCGCAGCATGTGTTGACTTGCGGCCGCAAGTGCCACCGCAATGGGGCAGTTCTATGACTCTATAACTCAACCAAGGCCTCGTGTTTCACTTCCAACACCCCAAATCACACCTACTATCTTCCTAAAAGATCCCTAAGGTTTCCTATACCTATCCTAAGCCAAATCACTCCCCTTCTCCCTTAGGAGTGATGTAGAAGTAGTGGAGCTACCTAGTTGACGTTGTTGTGGAAGTGTATCTTCTTCTAGGCAAAGGAGGAGTGATTGAAGAGGGTTATATAGCTGGATTAAGGTATGTTTTCTTTCCCTTTCTATGAAATTGATCCCACATAGGCTATGGTTAAGTTATATGGGGAGGTAAAACAAAGTTAGCACTTGAAGAGAGTTGTGTGGTGGTTGTAACTTGGCTGGGCTATTATTAAGGATTGTTATGGTAGATGTAAAGATGGATATGATTGTAGAGGTGATTGGTTGTATGTTGGATGTATGGAAGTTGTTATTTGAAGTATGAGAAAAGTGATAGGGCTAGGGGAGATGTTGCCCAAATTAGCGTAGAATGAGTTTGTCGCTCTTTCCATATCGGAATCTAGTTTCATAAACTATGTGATGGTTTCTGATTGTTGTTGTAGATTGACATGAATGACTGACTGTACATGTTAGCCTGCAAAGGAGAATGTCAAAGGTATGTTAAGGCTCACTCTTTCTTCTTTTTTTGCATGATCTATAAAGAAACGTAACCATAAAAGTGTCCCTTCAAAATGAGCTATATTCTCAAGATTAAAGCTTATTCACCTCATTGTTTCATATTGTTATAGTTCATGACTCTTATTGTTCTTTGTCGGGATAACTTCTCGCCTTGATAGTATCTTGAATCTCATGTCTTCTTATGATCCTCATTGACTCTCGGATGACTTATACAGACACAGTCACATAATGATAATAAAAAACAACGACCTTGAATAACTTCGATTAAGTTTATAAGGCCCTTAAGAGTCATTGCTTTCATCGCACTTATATATATATATGTATTTATTTTCTTACCAAGTCCCGCTATAGTCGGTCGGGTACGACACTTATATGTGCACACCACTGTAACTGGTCTTGACATTACCGAGTCCTATTAAGGTCGGGCACGACTGAATCCTCTTCGAGGCTGGGTACGATATGATATGATTTTCCCCATAGTGTTGATGGATACTATATTATATGGCCCCATAGAGTGAACCGGTTTTAGTAACATACATATATTTATGGTTATACAGTAGTATGCCCCCAGTGGCTTATCTCTTGAGTTTCAAGTTGTTTCTATACCTTTCCTCTGATATTACATCTCTTTATTTACATGTTTTACCTGCCTTACATATTCGGTACATCTTTCATATTGATGTTCCCTTCTAGGGCAGTGCATTTCATGCCCGCATGTACAGATAGCGATTTAAATGATACCTCGCAGTAGGTGCCTCGACTCAGTTGAGAATTGTCAGGCTCCTTTCTTCCGGAGCTGCCTCGTAAGTTGATAGGTATGGGTGGTTATATATATATACATAGTTGGGTATGGTAGGGCCCTTTCCCGACCATATGTTATTGATAAACTCTTTTAAGGCTTGTAGATAATCGTCTTGTGTGGCCTTGCCAGCCTTCCTGGTGGACCTATTGTGATTTTATCAGACTTGTCAGCCTTGTTATATATGTTGGGACTTTTTTGTATGTACGTGGTTTTGTATTTTGATCAGGTAATCACTCATCAGAGGCCTTGTCGCTCTATGCATTATTGGATTTGTTGTGGGTATCAGAGTGGGTACGCTTGGGCCTTAGGGCACCTGGTGCCAACCACACCCCCAAGGTTGGGGTGTGACAGGTTGGTAATAGAGCACTAGGTTCAAGTGTCATAGGAAGTGTATGAAGATATGTCTAGTGGAGACTCATTTATGTGTGTGTGTGTGTGCGGCATATGTAAATGGTTGACTACCAAGACATTCAGGATTGTCTCATTTCTTTCATACTTTATATTGTTCAATTAGAGTTATGCTTTCAAGAACTCTTCTAACTCATGCGTATTACGTATTTTAGAAATATGCCTACAAACAGAAGTCAACTACCAGCCAAAGGGATACCCTTAATGTTGTCCCAGAAGAAGACTCTTAGGCACCAGGAGTTCGCATTAGGATATAGGAAGTTGCATCGGGTTTAGTACCCCCGACTTTACCCCCACCTAATAGAAGTGTCACACCCCAGCCTTGGGGTTTGTGGCTCGCACCCGGTGCCTTGATTGCCCGAGCATACCATTTGTGAAGCATAACCTGAATATATGACTATCTGGGCCGGCAAGGCCTCCGAACAACATCCATAAGACAATCTGATTAAATTAACTTATAAAGGACTACAGTCCAACTATATATGTATATACAAGGCCACAATAAATATTAAACTAACCAATAGGAAGGCCGGCAAGGCCATACAAAACCATTGTACATAATACACAAGTCTACGAGCCTCTAAGAGTAACATACAAGAATAGAAGGTCGGGACAAGGCCCCGCCATACCCATACATATACATGAAACCATATTAACTCTGACTAGCACCTACGAAACAAGTGGAGTGCTCCAACACCACAGCTGAGCGGAAAACCTATTGATGGGGGTCGTCAATCCGAGTACCTGGACCTGCGGGCACGAAACACAGCGTCCCCCCGACAAAAAGGATGTCAATACAAAAGATGTACTGAATATTTAAGGTAGTAAAAGCATAAGTAAAACATCAATATAAGAGAGTCAAGAAAGATCAACATGTAACTCTGAATTGCCACTGATGGCGTGTTACATGCAATATTTCCTTTAAAAACTTATACATACGTATATATATATATAGGCCACACATTAGGGCCATCTTATTACCATTAAGCTGCTCTTTGGGCTATCATTATCATAATGTACCCAACTACAGTGATGTGAACATATACTTTCGAGCCGACTATAGCCTGACTTGGTGTCATAAAATAGATACATATACATCTATTATGCATTAATGGACTCGGAAGAACCTCATGAGCCTGGTCGAAGTAACATAAGGTCATTACCTTCCAACTATCATTATGTAGTTATACATATCAGTTGTCATGAAACTAACAAGAACCATAAGACGTCATACAGTCAAGGATACTATCAAGTATGGAAAATACTCCCAATAAGGGACAGACAAGAGTCATGAAATAATTCAATAGGAAGGAAAGACATTTGCACTTTCAAATCTTAAGAGTAGAGCCCATTTTGGAGGGATGATCATTTTCATTACGGTCATATATGAGTCATGCCAAAAAGAAGGAAGAGTGAACCTTAACATACCTTTAGCGTTCTCATTTACAAGCCAACGGGTGCAGCCGTACGTACTGTCAATCTACAACAGTCAATAAGGAGTCATCGTTAAGCTAATAGAGGCTAGAATTTGATACAAAAAGCTACAAGATCGTTTTACAACAATTTAGACAACACCTCCCCTATTCCTTTCACTTTACTCATATCTCAAACAATAAGCTAAACGCATTCAGCACATAACCAAGCATCTAAACAACAATATCCATCCTTATGGCCACAACAACTACCTTAACAAATAGCCCAACAAGCTATAATAACAACATAATCTTCTCCAAGTAGTATCCAATACTTTTCCATACATGTGACTTAGCTAAGACTTATACATGATCAA
Source organism: Anisodus tanguticus (assembly GCA_034509755.1). Lineage (NCBI taxonomy): Eukaryota > Viridiplantae > Streptophyta > Magnoliopsida > Solanales > Solanaceae > Anisodus > Anisodus tanguticus. Next base: position 36,069,731 of record CM067549.1, read on the forward strand.
ATCCATGGAATAAAGAAGCTCTATACCTATTCTCATTTAGGTTGAAAGAAGGCATACATCTACAACAACTCCAACTTGGTGAATTCCACCACTTCTACCTCACTTTCGATGAAGAGTTTGAGTGACTTGACTTAATATTAGCTTAGGAACCCTTGGACAGTGTCTTGGGGGAGTTTATTAGTGTAGGAGCTCTATTTTGGTCAAGGAATGGATGAAATAGATTAAGCACTGCTAAATAGATAGAAAAGGTCGGCCACCACCTTGCAGTTGGTTCTGTGTTGTAGATCACCTTCTGCGACCGCAGATGCCACCGCATCTCCAGGCAGTGATCTGGGAAATCTCAAGGCAAATTCTACGAGCCCTTCTATGATGCATATGCTATTATGCGGGGCAAAATTGAAACACCACGAGTTTTTTGCATTGGATTACATCGTCATAAGTTAAGTTATCCGGGGAGGATAAGGACTTGCACCAGGTTAGTTAGCTTAAACTAAAGTTGAGGCCAAATATGTAACATCCCGTACTTTTACATTAAAATGTGTCATAGATTAATCGACACGAACTCCAGGGATTTTAAGGTTAAAAATAAATTTAGTAAATTAGGACTACTATATAGTAGTAATTTGAACAAAAATGATGAACTCCAAAAATAACAAGATGTTAAAATGGGACATTGAGGGTTATGGACTAATTCTATATCACATACTCATGATAATGAGTATATGAAGTATGTTTAAAATGATTATTATTTACGTGAATTGTGATCAATAAATGAATTACAATTTGGAGTGGGAGACAAAATGATTTGATTAGGAAATAAAGGGGATAAATATTGGAATTTTCATGTCCACATGGGACCATGAAAAATAAAGATATCATATGACTAATACAATGTAAATGATCTGGTCGTTGACACATTTTTGGATAAGAATTCTTGGTAATCAATAAAGTGGATAAGTGGGGTCCACCAAGGGAGATTAACTTGGTATCATTCTTAATGGGTCTTAAAGTGGGCAGAAATGTTATATATATATACAGAGAGAGAGAGAGAGAAAGTGGATATATAAGTATATCTCTTTGGACTCTGGGAAAATTCATTTTTTAAAAGGAAATATGTGGTGCATATGTTTTCATAGAGCAGCAATGTTATGCTCATTTTTGGCAGCAACATGATTAGTGTTACAAGGGTAGCAACGTGAATAATTTAGGGGTTGCAACGTGATTGATGTTGATAGGGGCAGCACCCTGATTTTATGTTGTTAAGGGCAGCAACGTTTTTGTTCTACTTTAAGTGGATCGGAGATTTCTTCGTAGTAAAGTACGGTGGCGGAAAGATCTAAAGAAGGCATAGTTCTTGAATCTAAGATTAAGACATCAAGGGGGCTGGTTCTAATATCGTTAGTAGAGGTTCAGCATCAAGGTATGTAAGGCTAACCCTCCTTTCGAAGGCATGAATTTTAAAGATATATTGATTTCTAAATGAATTTTCAAAGAATCTTAACCACATATTTGTTTGTCCCTTGTTGGGAGTACTTTCCTGTCTTAATATTGTGTCCTTTATAGGTTGGTTTGTAAGGTAGTTATCTGAACTTTTTATCTTTTACTACCTAGAAAAAGTGTGTCGAAAAGAGTTATTCGGGAAGTTCACCAAGTGTCATTCTAAAGAAAGAAGAGAGTCTTACTAGTTAAAGAAGCCAAAACTGCTATTATTATTACAGTAGACTATGAACACCACCAAATGAATATCAATTGGGCAGTGATGTATTCACCACTAGTTGGGCAGTGGTGTATCATTATTTACCACTGATAGGGCAAACATGTACTCACCACTGAGCTACAGTGTATCACACCCCAGCCTTGGGGGGGTGGCTGGCACTCGGCACCCTAAGGCCCGAGCGAACCAACTATAGCATTTGAACTTCATGACATAAGATTTGGGCCAACAATGCCACCAAGTGACAATAACAAGATAAAAGTGTAACCCAGTATGCACAAGAAGCCCAATGACAACATATATACATTACTGAGGCTAACAAGGCCAAACAGGACAAATATATAGTAGCCACCAGTCTGCAAGCCTCTAAGAGTGCTACAATACATCAACTGGTCAAGATAGGGTCCCGTCAAACCCCAAATGCTAGAAATATATACAACAGTACCTATCAACTCTGTATAGCAACTCCAGATAAGTAGAGTACGACTACCAACAACTGGAAATAGGTACCCTATTGAAGAGGTATGTCGGCCTATCTATTTGTACCTGCGGGCATGAACACAGCATGGCAAAATGAATGTTAGTACGAAAGATGTACTGAATATATAAGGTAGGTAAAACATGTAAATATGAGATGTACTATCAGAGAAAAGGGTAAAGAATCAACCCAAAACTCAAAAAGGCCGCTGAGGGTACACAACTGATATAACCATGAATTTATGTATGTAAGTAAAGTCAGGCCACTCTATGGGGCCATATAGTATCATATCAAGTCTCTTTGTCGGGTAAACTCACAATAAATTTCCCAGCCATATAGGATGCAGTAATATTTGCCCAACTGATTAGTGGTATGCACATGTAAGTACCTGCCCAGCCAACTATAGCCTAGCGCGGTAAGAAAATAGATAATATATATGAGTGTAATGCAAGACAAATCTCTAAAGATTTCATAATCATAGTTGGAATGACTTATAGTCATTGTCTTCTGCCTATCATTATTCGCGTTATGTTCTTCAATATCTAATCAATACCAATGAGCTTATAGGATGTGAGAAGTTCTCCTGACCTCAGAAAATCATGAGATGTGAGTTGGTTCAATAGCATATGAGACATGAGTAGCATATGGCAACAAGAAGATGTCATATCTAAGAAATGTTTGTATCAAGTCATGCCAAGAAAGAAGATAGCCCTACATACCTTGTTGATGAAGTTATTTATGTTCCATGATCCCTCTCATGTTCTACGGATGATTATCTATATTATACGAAGGATTTGTATTAATATAGAATTCATATCTTATTAGGATGTTCATTTAGATATTTTGTCGAACAACTAAATGGAGTTCTTAAGCTTTTCTACAATAGAAACTCATCCAAATCAACACCACCATTTTCTATAACTCTTCTCCTTAACTTCACAACTTAGCTAACAAGATTCAACACTTGTGTCTTCACATAATCTCAACTAATATCCCCCAACAAACAAGGCAACACAACTTCAAGTTATAAGAATTGGTTCTTCAAGATCATGCTTACAATACTTCCATAACTTACAAGTCATATTCACCAATGAATCAAACTAAGCTAGGAGGAACTAAAGAACACATAGGGGTAGTGGAGTCCTTACCTCAATCATCCAAGTAGTCCCCCATAACAAGCTTTAACTCAAGCTCAATGGAACTCTTAACTTTGCTAATCCAGCAAGAGAGGATTTCAAGGTGTCTTTGATCTTCTAAAGAATGAACCACTTCAAACACACATGGAGATGTCATTAAATGATGGAGAACCCTTTGGATGGTGTTTTGGAATGCTTAGGAGCCCAAAAGGTCAAGAAATGAAATGACATAAGGCTGCCCTCGAAGTTGACTTTAATAGGACATTACCACCGCCATAAATATGCGATTGGTTTTGTGATGCATATCCCCATATGCGGCCGCATATGCCACCGCATAAGGTGTAAAGGAGGTGGTGGAGTGGTAGCCTTTGTCTATGGCCTAATCCACGAGGCGAAATGACATCCGCAATGTGAAACGCTTAGCATATCACTTAATCTTCATCAAACTTCGCCGGGAAGTGTTTCTTTTAATCTAATTGAATATTAACCTTCTATACATATTCTTAGCATCCATATAAGTTATACATGACCCTAAAACTTTATTGATGAGATTCAGAAGATCCTTCATATTATGCATGCTACTGAAGTAGAGGAAACAGAGTTTGCAGCTTATCAGTTGAATGATGTTGCAAATATTTGGTATGAGTCATGGGAAGAGTCCCGAGGAGAAGATGCATCTCCTACAACTTGGGATGAACTCACAAGCACATTTATTGAGCATTTTCTATCGATAGAGTTCATAGAGGCTAAGGCCCTTGAATTTGAGAGACTCCAGCAGAATGACATGAGTGTGAATAAGTATTATCTCAAATTCATTTCATTGGCTAAGTATTCACCAGAAATGGTTTCAGTATGAGGGCCCGAATTAGGTATTTTATGTTGGGTCTTGCACCTTACTTGTTTGGTGATGCTAATATCGATGTTCAGAATAATGACATGACCATTACCAAGATGGTTTCTTTTACATAGGGTATTTAAGATAAAAAGAGGGAAGATGAGCAACTAAAAAAATAGAGGGACATAGAAATCAACAAAACAATTAAGTCTGCAAGTAATTTCAATAATAGGATGTTTCAAGGAGGTGGAGGTAGGAAGTTCTTTAACATAAGGTCATCAGGGCCTGCTCCATCTACCGCCAGTGCATCGGCCCAAAAGTTTAGAAAAGTAAGTTCAGCCAGAAGCAGTATTTCAGAGAAAGTGCAATCAAAATGGATAACTATCAAGTATGATTACCTCCTTAAATATTATAAACATTGCAAATTACAAGGCCGGGAGAAGTAGAGTGCAGGGCATTGCATCCAGAACTAGAAAAGCAGTATATGGAAAAATTGAGGAAAGAAAACAATGAGATGAAGAACATAAATGAAGTGGGCACTGCAACAATCAAAGAAATACTTTAAATAGTGGAAGAGTTATCGAGAACATACAAGACAAACAAGAGTAGATGCAAAGAAGGAAAAAAAAATACATCAAAGAGAAAAGTGGAATAATAATGGGGGGAAGTAGGTGATAACAATCAAAACTCTGGAGACAAAATTGAAACTTAAAATGCTTATGCACTCCTTGGTGTTGATGATAATGTTAATGAGAAGGATGATGATAAGAAGTCAGAGGAGCTCAAATCTGTAAAAGGAAAGAAGATAAAAAGTGAGGAGAATAAGAAAGAGAACCAAGATACCAGCAGGAATAAGAACAGTGACACAAGTGAATCATCAAGTAACAAAGCTAATTCGGTGGAGGAATGAAATAAGAAAATGGAAGCCAGCCTAGTCATGTTGAATGTACAGAAAGAGAACAACCCAGTCAAGAGAAACTTAATTGTGGAGGTAAAGTATGAATGTAAGAACAACACAAGGCAAGAAGCAGACGTAGTAGAGGAAACATCATACAATACCATCAAAGGATAGATCAATCAGCAAATAACAAATGCAAGTTAGAGCAACTAACATACCACTGATACATGTAATACACCACAGAAGGAGGCATAAAATAGGATAAAGAAAAGAATAACTACAGGGAGCAAAGTGCAGAGGGAAATGTACAACAGGAAGTAAACTCATCAGTACAGAAGCAATAGGAGGAGAATGGAAACAGTAAGGGGGAACAAATAGATATAGATGACCATGGAGGCAATCAAATAGTCACAATTCGATGTATTTTGTGACTTAGTCTAGTCCTTGGTTCACTTTCCGAAACAATTCGATGTATTTTGTGGTACTATTTGTGAAATTTGGATAATTGATTTTTCTAGATGATTCTTTAGAAAAGTATACCTTAGCTTGGTTAGATGAGAAATATGAGGGTACGAGTGAGTTCGTAGCATTTTTTACCTTAGACGAGCATGTCTGGTTTGAGTCCGGGGGTTCTCAAGAGTGTTTCAAGAGTTTGAGGTTGTTTCCCATGATTTGTTGTCTGGTGTCCGCCTCAGCGGTATCTCTGTTTGCTCCTCTGTGTCCTCTTGGTGGGAGGTTGGATCACAGAAGCGGGGGTTGAGAAGTTATGGAGTTTCTGTCCTGGTGGAGGATTTTTTTGCAGGGCGGGTCCTCCTCTACGGTATCAGGTTTGCCATGATGCTGGGATAAGCTGTCAAGTGACTGCGCCCCAGCAAGGTACTTGTTCGGGGCAGCGTCCCTCTATTAGTGTCGATTCCTCTGGGGCAGAATCACTATATCAGATGTCCTATTTAATTCCCTAGGTTAGATTATTTTCCCAAAATACATATCTCGCACCTAGAGCCACAAGGAAGAGTATTCTGAAGGTCAAGAGTGAAATTCATCCTAGAGGTAAATATTTTCTTCCCTTGTGGTTTCATTTTATGTTTCTAAGTCCTTTAATGGTGATATAATATGTTTATAAGTTGGGGAAGATGAATTGCAAGTTCTTATGAGATTAAGAGAGTTAAGTCATAGATTTAAAAGGGTGTTGATGGATTAAATTACTTGATTATTATGAATTAGTGATGGGAATTGTTAGATAATCATGTTGTGGAGTTTAATTTGAATATAGAAACATATTCCAATTGGGGGGAAATTATAGGGGTTTCCAAATTGGGTTTTTGTATATTTTTCAATTGAAGGCTCAAATGTTTATAGTAAGGGTATGACTCCCTAGTATTTGTTCTTGATATTTGGATAATAAAGTTTGACTCCTGGTGGTGCGGGCCCGGAGTTGGTATTTAAAGCCTTGTTTTGATATGGATTTTATCTTTGTATGTTGTGTAAGCTATTAATTAATGAATAGTATATGTGTGATTAGACTTCGATTATTACGAGGCATAGCGGAAGGACAAGGAGATCACTGAGGCTTGATTGGTTAGTGCTCATATTCGTCCTAGAGGTAAGTTACAGTTTACTTTCACAAGACTTCGATAGAAGTGCGTAATTAGTTACAAATATTGAGGGGTATTAGGCGTGTTTGGGGGGTCCCACTCAGCCGGTTGTGATGAACATTTGTATGGGTACCTATGTTGAACTGTGTTGATAGGTAATTTGCAGAATCGTCCTTATGTTGGTTCTGACTGCTGATTGATTGGGCTTGTCGCCATATTTGATATTGTATGTTTATTTATCACACCTACTTCCGATATGATATCCTGATTTATACTTGGATTGTTATGTTGTTAAATTCTTGGAAATATGTTATATTCATCTCTATACTTTGTTGCATCTCATTACGTCATGATTTCTTGCCTTATACTGTCATTTGCATTCATACACTCATGATTCTGAGATATTGATATGAGAGTGGTATGAATGATGTGGGTTTAAGTGACCAGAAATATGAGATTACTTATGAGATTATGGCAATACTGAGATGATGATAATGATATTCCATGGGACGGGTTGCACGCCTGCTATAATTATTATTCAGCCAAGAGCTGGTATCCGATGGAAAATTCCCTAGGAGTATATGGACTTCACGGGTCCCTCATGAGTGTGTGTCTCATAATAAACTTTTGAGAGCATGTATATTGGAAGATCAAGGTACCTGGAATATGCATTGCATTCTTAACATATCATACATCTATTATTCATAGATTATTTGTTGATGAAACAAGTGTTAGATTGATTTTTTGTATAAAAGGGGAAGCATGTTATTTACTTAATGATACTTGGAACTTGTTATTGAACTATTTGGATAGGGTGACTTATGTTATCATGATCTCTTATATGAACATTGCCTTATTTTGATTCTGTGAGCCATTCTATGTTTAATGTGACAGTAATTAGGTTATTGAACTGCTAGTATAGGACTACTTGGTGTCAACTTGGTATTCATCTCTTTTTACGTATTTTCCATCATTGTCGACCTATGATGCCTATGAGGTTACTTTGTGTACTCATACTACATTTGATGCATCTTTTCTAGTACAAATTAAGTGTCTTCTACTAGTGCAGGACCGCGTGGCTGAGTCTGAGTGGTTGTTTCTCCGGCATTCAGGGTAAGGATGCTATCTTCAGCATATTCTTGGGTGTTCTATCTCTATTACAGTCTTTTATTTGCTACTGGAGAGACATGTAAGAGTTACTTTGATTATGTACTTGGTTTGGCCAACGTGGCTATTTTAGACTTGTATCGAATTTCTAGTGCTCTTGTGTTCACAAACTAGATCTTTAGGGGATGTTGTTGGATGTTCAGACTTATATTTTCCGCATTTATATCATGAGACAGATTATGTAGTATTTTGTTATCTTTCCATTTTATTTATGTTATATATTATGTGAATGATTAGGAGTGGTTTGCCTACTGGTGGGTTTACGTAGGTTCCACTACGGTCCCTAAAAATGAGTCGTGACAAAGTTGGTATTAGATCTTTAGGTTAAAATATCTCGAATACAAGAGCTGTCTAGTAGAGTCTTGCAGATCGGTGCGGAGACGTCCGTACTTATCTACAGGAGGCTATGGGACATTTAGGAAATTTCACTTTCTTCATTCCTTTCGTGCTAAGTTGAATCAAATTGGTATTTGACCTTTGTTTTTATTCTTTCATAAATGGTGAGGACTCATGCCGATGTAACGAGGGAGGAAACACCGGCTCATGCACCTGTAGCACGCGGTTGCGGTAGAGGACATGCTTGAGGCTGAGGTAAAGCCCGAGGAGTTGCACTAGCTTAGGGTGGGGCACAGGGAATTGGTTAGACTCGTGCTAGATCAGTCTCCCATAAGCGGGTTATTGAACCTCAGGATGAGTTACTTGAGGAGGAGATGGGGCCAGCCCAAGATCATTCTGGATTTATTGCTACTCCGGTTCTACAGGACACGTTGGTTAGATTGTTGATATAGTTTTGCCCAAGCGAGCATGTATCCGACTACTGTGGGTGGTTCTCAGACCCGTGTGGGAGAGGGACAGACTCCCGAGTTCCGTACTTCGGGATTCAGCGGTGATGTTACTACCCCATACTTGCTCTAGACTTCGGTCCCCGACCGATTGCAAGGCGACTATGACCCGCGATGAGTGGAAGTTATGGGAGAACTTTTCGAACATGAAGCCTCCTATATTCTATGGTCATCCCGAGGAGGATGGTTATGAGTTTATTGTGAGCAGCCATGAGAGGTTGCATACCTTAGGTATCGTCGAGTCGTACGGAGTTAGTTTTGTGTCCCTTTAGCTTTTAAGAGATGCTAAACAGTGGTGTAGAGCTTATATTGATTGTCGACTAGTGGAGTCGCCTCCACTATTATAGGTTAGGTTCTATCTCATATTTCTGGAGAAGTATTTGTCTTTTAGCTTGCATCTGAGCAAGTGTGATGAGTTTTGCCAGATTGAGGGGTTCTTCAGTTATAGATTATGATACACGCTTTCATGCCTTATTGCGCTATGCAACACCATTGCTCTATCATTCATGGATTATTTGTTGAGGAAACAAGTGTTGGATTGATTATTTATAACTGGATTGAATTTTTGGATAAAGGGGAAGCATGTTATTTACTGAATGATACTTGAAACTTGTTATTGAACTATTTGGATGGGGTGACTTATGTGATCATGAACTCTTATATGAATATTGCCTTATTTTGATTCCGTGAGCCATTCTATGTTTAATGTGACAGTAATTGGGTTATTGAACTGCTAGTATAGGACTATTTGGTGTTAACTTGGTATTTATCTCTTTTTATTTATCGTCCGTCATTGTCGACCTATGATGCCTATGGGGGTACGTTGTGTACTCATACTACACTTGTTGCATCTTTTCTGGTGCAGATTTAGTGCCTTCTACTAGTGACGGACCGCGTGGCCGAGTCCAAGCGGTTGTTTCTCCAGCATTCAGGGTAAGGATGTTACCTTCAGCATACCCTTGGGTGTTCTATCTCTATTAAAAAAAATTATTTTCTACTTGAGAGACATAGCCGACTTACTTTGATTATGTATTTGGTTTGACCTACGTGCCTATTTCAGACTTGTATCGAATTTCTAGTGCTCTTTGTTCTCAGACTAGATTTTTGGGGGATGTTGTTACATGTTCAGACTTATACTTTCCGCATTTATACCATGACACAAATTGTGTAGTATTTTATTATCTTTCCGCTTTTATTTATGTTATATATCATGTGAATGATTGAGAGTGGTTCGCCTACCGGTTGATTTACGTATGTGCCACCATGGTCCCTGAAAAGAGGTTGTGACACGGTCTTGCCTCTCTGGATTTGAGGCGTAACACGAGTGAACCTTTCATGACTAAACTAAACTGCTAAACATATAATTGTGTGCAATATAAATTATAAGCATAATGAGGTCACAATTAGTTATACATATGGACCTGAGGTTACAGTTAATTGTGTGCAATATAAATTATAAGCATACTGAGGTCACAGTTAGTTATACATATGGACTAAGGACCCGAGGTCACAGTTAATTGTGTGCAATATATATATATATATATATATATATGGGGGGACCCGAGGTCATAATTAATGAATTCAAAATACTACATGTAATTTTCCCAATTTATTCACTAAGGGGCGGTTGTGATTCTTATCTAGGTGTTCAGTGTCAATTTCAGTATCAGTATATCTCATGTTTATTGATCTGTCTATTCTTTCCAGATCACGCCACAACTATTTATTCTTTCAATTGATTTTACATTTACATCTTTTTTGTTGGGGGACTACATTTCACGATGAAAGTACTGATTTACAAGACGACAGGTCTATTTTGTTAGGACCTTACACGTATCAGCTGTTTGGTGAGCCCCAGTTCCCTTGGGTCGTTGCTTTAAATTTCATTTATTCAATTTTCAATTATGTTAGACAGTCATATTTGTTGGGGGTCTTGTCCCGGTAAACAGTCAGTATTTCATAAATATATATAAATGAAGGTTGTATGTTAGGAAGGTACCCATTTTTCATTTCTCGGAAATATCCTCAGCAACACATTAAAACATCAAAACTTAAAGGGCCTTTGTTTTCTTTTAACAAAAACTGAAGTCAGTACCACTTTTCATTCAGTTCTATCTCGTCATTAATGGTGAAACTAAAGCTAGTGTTGGATGAGCAAGTTAACCCAAACTCTCCCTCTTTTATTTTTGCGAAATGAATAGTCGATATAGATTGGATTCCTAGACCTGATCTCTAAACATCATGATGAAGTCGGACTCGTTAAATAAAATGAAATAATATAAAATCATATGTCATTCGTAAATTAAAAATTTGTTGAATTCAACTGGATTTAATTCAAGAGAATTTCAAATCTCTCAAAATAGGAATTTATCAAATTAATCTTATCATTTTTCTTTTACTGATTATATAGCATATGGATAGAGTTAATAGAGGAAAGGGGAAATGGGCTTCTAACGGAAAGGGGGGAAGAATAAGGTGGGTATGTTTTTCTTAGTCAATAATAATAAGAAGAAGAAAAACATCAAGAAAATATTTAGAATGTTACAGAAGACTCAGAAAAGCCATGGCTGGAGCTTTGGGTACCCGTGACAGCGAAGGAAATGAAAAAATGAATTTGTTTTTATGTAATAACAAAAGGTCCTTAATTCAATGCTTTGCTATAAATGTTAGTAAGGGTAATTTTGAGAAATGAAAAATGGGTATCTTGCTAGCATACAACCTTTATGTAGTATATGTTAGCAAGACCCTATATAAGTAATATACCATATATGCAAATAACTATGTTCATAATTCTACAATTCTTACATAAATCTGAGACTTATATTGTAGTATTGACATGTGATACTGAGAATATCTATACTAAGACATAATACCATACTGAGGTTCTGACATGGAGTATTGACTATTACTATACTGAACTGAGACATGGATTCGTGAACTATTCATGGAATTTAGAGTATTACTAATACTATGCATTATGTGGTCTGTGACTTATGAAATGTCAAACATAAGTATACATTGATTATGTATTGAGTTCATGATATTCGAAATGACATTCATGAACAACTACGAAACTATATCATTAAATTTTAGAAGTTCTGAAGCTTTTCATGAAATGAAGGCATGATCTCTATTTCTGATGCAATTCGTAGTAATCATGAAGAACGAGGCATGGAAAAGATCAATAACATTCCCACACGTAGAGAGTTAGCCTTAAATACCTGTATCCACTCCGATGTAATGTACAAAATTGTTTTTCTCCTAAAGAATACCAAAACCCTAACTTGGATTTTCTTGAGAAGATTTACCTTGGAAATCCTATGTTTATGTTAAGGAATCATGAAATTAATGCTAGAACTGATTAAGAATCATATAAATGATCTTCCCTTGATGTGGGAGGTTTAGAGGAGAGGAAAATGGCCGCTAAGGGTTTTTCCACGAAGTTGGAAAGACAAAAATATATTTTTAGACTAAGTGTTGAATTTATAGAACTGGGTCTAGGATGGATTGGCTCACCGAATGAGCTCCATAGCGATACAGGGTCTCGCTTTGGGCTTCGCTCAACGAGACTCAATGTCTCGCTCTGAGCCTCGCTGAACGAGACCCAGTATCCCTTCTGATACTCAGTTAAATTTCTGATTTTTTATTTTGGCACTACTATGCTGTCACGCCCCAAACCGGAGGGGCGTGGACGACACCCGGTGCCTCACTTGCCCGATTGTACCCATCTGTAATACTGAAAGTACATGCTCATAATTGGCCGACAAGATCGAATCACATCAAAAGATGGAACTCTGTAAGACAACAAGGTTGCACTTAAGTCAATATGATTTATCATCTGTAAGGGGTCTTAGCCCAAAAAATATAATTACATAAGTGGACCGTCAAGGCCACCATGGATTCCGTAACTTAGTCAGCACAACAAGTAACCAATCAAGGCTAAAAAGGCCATCTTATATAACCAAGATACAATATCAAGGCTTAAAAAGCCATACTATACATACTGGACATACACATGACACATCTGCAAACCTCTATAGAATGACAATTGTATTGTAATCAGGACAGGGTCCCGACCTACCCATCATCTCTGATACATATTAATACTCTATACCTGACATCTCTAAATGACATTGATCTTACGAATCAAGCTGAGCTCGACAACGCCTATTTAGGAAGTCTATCTATCTCTCAAGACCTACACGTATGAAATGCAGCGCCCCTGGCAAAGGGATGTCGGTGCGAATGGATGTACTGAATATATAAGTCAACTGAATAACTTAAAGTTGAACTGAAACTGTAAGCATAATACCTAAACATATCAAAGAGATAGAAGGGAATCTGAGGATGTATCTACATGTTCCCTGCTTGCATTATATAGTAATATCAACATCGTATCAGGCCCTACTAGGGCTCTTTGGATAAGTATAACATATCAGGCCTTGACAAGGCTCTGTGATAAAGTATACATATCAGGCCTTAACAAGGCTCTATAAGAAGTATCATAAATCATACTGGGCCACTGGGGGCATCTGCGGTGTACGCAATGTACCAGGCCGTAGCGAGGCTCTGCGTGATAAATATAACGTACCAGGATATAACAAGGTTCTGTGGAATGAGCATACAACGTACAGGGCCTTCTATAGGCTCTGTGGAATAAGCAACAAGGTGCCAAGCAATCAAACATAGCTCAAAGCAGTAAACAGTTGTCGTCAACCAAGGACTGAGTCCATAAGATCTATATATACCCAACTAATGAGGAGAATAAGCTCTAAGGCATAAAGTACTCCCAACAAGGGACAAACAATAGCATTTCAAAGATGTTTGAATAAAAGGCACAAGCTCAGTTCTCAATATTTTTTTAATACTTTTCTATCAAGTACCATTTTAGGTACGGAATCATGCTATAGAAAGAAGGGATAGCCATTACATACTTTTAACATCAACTTCCTACTTGTTTTTGTGACCAATATCCCCTACGCCTCGATCTACAAGGAATATAACGATACTAGCGTTAACTATAGTTACACAAGAATTATATATGGAGCGGCGCGCTCGTTTTATAATGAATCGGACAACATCTCCCCTATTTCTTTCATATCCATCAAGTTCAAAATAACAAGAACAACAACAACCACATCAAATCCATTGAATCCAGCCACACAACAACTTAGAACAATCACCCAACAACCCACACGACAATAACAACACCTTATACGATTTCCCTGTACCAATACTGTATTTCTCATCTCACAATTTAGCTATGACATGGATGAACTTAAATATATTTAGGAAAGAAGAATTGTTACCTTGTATGCCAAGAACTATTCTTCTTCCACTTTACTTCATTTTGAAGAAAGCCCGCATTTTACAACTCGATAAAAATAAAACAACGAGATCAAATCGGTGAGCAAAACCTCTATGTTGATCTCCGTATTTATTGTTTCTGCGACCAGAGGTTGCAGCATATGCATTATGTCTATATATATATCTTAAGAGAATTGTCTCCTAATAAAACGAAAACCAGAATTTTGTTGTACCCTTTTCACTTAATTCAATTCTCAAGAATTGAGTAAGCGATATATACATGCACTTTCCAATTTTTACACGTGACATTCATTGACCAACTCCCTTTTTTATACATATCATGTTGCCACAACACCACTTAGGTGTAGGGGTAGCCAGTGGGCCGTGTCGGTGCGGAACGGGCTCTGGCGGGATGGGGAGGGTGGCCGGGATCGGGATCCGGCGGGACTGGTGAGCTAGGATAGGCAGGACGGGAAGAGGTCCCGTCTCGTCCCACGTCCCGCCGGAAGAGGGGCCGGGATTTGGGGGGACGGGTCGGGTTGCGCGATTTGGGAGATTTTTTTAGACACTTAATTTTAATAAAATATATATTTAAACACTTAAATAATTGAACAAGATAGTGAATAAAAACATCCCAAGGCTGCTTTTTGTGCCTCTTTATTATTTAATAGAAATATGACTTTTTTTGTAATATAATTTCAAAATTACAACTTTGTTTCGTAGTTCAAAAGTTACAAATCACATAGTAAAATTGCCATTAAAAAAAATTACATAGTCAACCATACTCTTTCTAATTTCCTCACAATCTCTTGAAGATCTTCTGTCGGAATTGGAAGTTGTTGGTCAAATTGTTCGACATCACTTCCTACTCCCTCGGATAAGATTTCGTTGTAGTTGTAGTCGTCTTCTTATTTGATCTCTGGTAGACTGCACCTCCTACGCTCCGCTCTAATCCAATCTCTGAATAAAACTTCAATCTCCAAGCTGTCTTCCGCCAATGAGTGTCTATGCTCTCCTATTTGAAACCTTCCAGCAGAAAAAGCGTTTTCCGAAGCTGTTGATGACGCTTGAATATTCAACACATCTCGAGCCATCTTTTCTAGTGTCGGAAATGTCTTCTCATTCTTCCTTTAGTATCTCAGCAAGTCTTTACATCCACCTTCATTGACAATTGTTTCGTACGGTACAGCACCCTGCAAGACATAAACATCAAACTCGCTAATTTGTAAAGAAGTTGAACCACTATATATTCTATTTCTAAGGCATTGAATACTTGAGACAGAAACATCATGTCTTTTATAAGGTTGCAACGAAGTAGAAGAAGATGGTACAGAAGTCGGTTGATTATTTGCACTTTGTTATTGGTAATATATATATATATATATATATCGCATTCAGTGTGTATGCTAGACGTAACTTCTTCTCTAGTTGGTTCGTGAGTTGGTTCTTTATTTGGACTTGGAGGTGGAAGTTTTTCTATACTTTCATAAATCGTTTCAACAAGTGTTTTACAATCGTCTACTTTAATAGTCGGATTTAATACAACACTAATAATATAAATAGTGAGAATAGGAAAACAGTATTTTTTAAATTTTATAAACATTTTTTTAATAGATGGAGCGTAATATATTCACTAAGTAACAAAAATATTTGAGCTATATAAAATAACATATAGTAGGATAATAAATACCAGAAAATTCTTTAATAGCTAGAAAAAAATTCTCTAAAAATTCAATAAGTTCTAAAAAATTCTCAATCATTATCTACAAGCATATCCCTTGGATTTTGATTATGGGCGTTAAATAATAAAGTTATAGGTCTTCTATACTCGTGAACAACAAGTAGTTGTTCATACAGAGAATTTCACCTAGTCGCTACTTCCTCTGAAATTTTTCTATAAGGTATTCCACAATCATGACAAGTTTTTTTATACTCTTTGCGTCTTTGTATTTTATTACCTTTAGAAATAAAGTTTATAGAAAATTGTACTTTGTCAAGAATGTTTTCAAAAAGTTTTAGGTCATCCTTTATAACTAAGTTATAAATATGGCATGCCCGTCTTACATGAAAATTATCGGGAAAAGATGGATTTAATCGAGTTTTTAAAAGGTTTACAACATAATCATTAGAAGTAGCATTATCTAATGTAATAATCATAATTTTATCAGTTATTCCATAACATTCACAAATTTCATGAATATTTCTTGCAATAAACAATCTAGTGTGTCTATCATCAATATATCTATATGCTAAAATATGTTTTTTCATATACCAAGTCTGATCTATCCAATAACATGTACAGTTAAATAATCATTACTGTTAGTACTACAACCTATATCAGAAGTGATAGCCACTTTGCCATTAAAATGATAAAATGTATAACGTAAATACCGTTGATATTCATGTGCAAATTTAAAAACGTCTCTTCTAACCGTTGATCTAGGAAAACCATGAAAAGCAGGATTATACGTTTCTCTAATGTAATGAATAAAACCAGGAGATGAAGGAAATGAAAAAGTCAAACCCTTCACCATAACTAATTTTGGTAAATTTTCTCTATCTCTGTGTTTATCATATTTAGGACCTATAATTCCCCCGTCATCGGGTTAATTCGACCCTGTACTTGGTCGGGGACACTATGTGAACCCGACTTAGAAGACATTGGCACACCCGATTTTTCAGCAAGGTATTGGTTATACCTTATTTTGTGAGAGTTTTCTACATGTCTCATTAAACATCCCGTCCCACCTTAACCTTTTCCGATTTTAAATTTATAAACTTCTTGACAAATTTTACATCTAGCTAGTTGATTATCAATGTCCCTATCAAAAATATCCAATGCATGTGATTTTAATTTTTGTTGATTTGGGCCTCGACTCATAGTAGGGGGAATAGGAGGCATTCCAGTTTGAGTTTCAGGCTGTGACTTAGTCTGAGCCTGAGGTGGAGGTGCACTAGTGGGTGTGTTATCTAAATTATCTTTTAATTCATTTGTTAAATTAAAGTCTGGTTCAGATGCAGAATATACCTTATGATCTAATGGTATATTAATATTAACATCAAAAAAATCAGTTTCATCTACATGAGTGAAATTATCGCAATTAGGATTACTAGAAGATGCACCCTTACCCCTGTTACCCTTAGTACCTCTACTAGAAATAAAACGTCCAATTTGTTCCATTATAAATAAATAAATTAAAGATAATGAAATTAAGTACGATAATTAAAATTAAGTAACAATAATAATTTAAAGAAGGAACGAAGGTACCAAACGTCGACGTGTAATCGAGGTTGAAAATTAAAACTTTGCTCGATGGATGATCATCAAGCTAGTTGCCAAATTCACTCCCAATTTTTGAACTTTGATATAATTAAGCAAATAAAATAAAATATTTAGTAGGCAATGTAAACTTGTAGAGAGATATATAGAGAGATTAGAGAGATGGTGGGAATATTTGTGAGAAAAATGAGGTATTTATAGTTGAGAAATAGGATTAAAGTGTAAATATACTAACTTAGGGGTTAAAATTAATTATTAAGGTGGTAGGGGGTTTATGGGGGGGGGGGGGCAAAATGGGCGTTATAGACATTGCACAATGGCCAAAATCTAAATTTGGTTGTTGTGTAACGGTTATTTTTGCAAAGGGGGTCGGGATGGGGGGCGGGACGAGCCTTAGTCCCGTCTCGAGTTCGAACCCCGCTACCATTTTTTTAAGGGGGGGCGGGGCGGGGTGGTAAGTTGTCCGGGTCGGGATCGGGCCGACCCGGCCCACTGGACAGCCCTACTTAGGTGTATGTATATAAGACTTGCTTTCACTTATTCATGACATGTGTCCATGTAATATTTATCCATAATTTTGAATATTTTTTTGTCTTTCATCATAATCTCCTATTTAATTAATTACAGACATAATTAATTTTTTAATCTCAATTCACTTAAATATCAATGATTTATAACACCTTTATATACTCAATATCATAATCATGGAATATATCCATAGCCTCTTTTGGCATACACAAAATTTTATTTTTAATCCTCATTGTCGCACTTTTAGACTCTTGGATTATTTCAGAGCTTCATCATTTATACTCTGAGCTCTTGATTTGCATACATGAGTATGGCGAAAAATTCATACGGTCCATATGACTTGTTTAGCATTCCGAACTTCGACGAACTTATTTTCACTGATTCGTTTAACCTCTAATACTTACACCCTTCCTTAAAACTTATTTTTTAAACCATCACTATCCTTATAAAGAAACACAATCCCTCCGGGTTCGTATTGACATTTATGATGCATCCTAACACAAAAGTACGGGATGTTACATATGCCTCGCCGAGTGAGGCCTATAGCGAGACCTTTGCAACACTTAGAAAATTTTTGCTCTTATAATTTCATGGTTCCATACCTTAGTTCGGGAGTACAGAATGTTACCGTTAAAATGGTAGAATGACCCTCTTTCAAGACTTAATCAACATTTTAAAACTGTTATTCTGTTAAAATCAATCTGGACAGTCCCATTTTTAATAAAGAAAATGGTTTTCGATCTTTAAAGAATTGAAACCGGATGTTTTACAAAGCAATAAGTCAAAACCGACTTTGTATGTATTTAAAATGCTAAAACAGTCTTGGTTTTTGAGGATAAGAAATTGGGCTTAACAAATAATTTTTAAGTATAAAGACAATGATTTTCTAGATTTCTAAGAAGGATTTTAAGTTCGAAAGTAGGTTTCAACAAAAGGAATTTGGTAAAATTTGCCTCCATTTGCAAAATCATGGCTTTGAAAATAAGCGGGATACACTAGATTGTTTTGTAGAACTAATTTAAAAGAAACGAGTAAACTTAAATGACTTCGGATCAAGTTGAAGTAGACTCAAAGAAAAACTTTGAATGTATTTTAGTCTAGAAAGTAATAAAAGTAAACTCTTTTGAATAAGTTAAACACATGTTTGCTAAAAAAACTTTAACAAGTTTCTCTTTCAAAAACCATGCCATGAATGAAAAAATAAGGGCAAGACCTTACTAATTCTCCTATTTTTATACATATCCCTTTAAACACATTTTTAAGCGAATACCTTTTAGCCACAAATTTAAAACCCGTAGGTAATTGATGAATTTCTTTTGAGGTACCTAACACCTTCTTTGGAGAATTACCAGAAATCTTACTCAAAATTTAGTACTTAAAAATAGTTTTTAAGAAAATAAATCTTAAAGAAAATAATTTTCTAATTTCCATAATTAATAGGTGGCGACTCTAAGTCTTTTGATTATAATGACTTTACAACCCAACTTTGATCGATAACCATAACGATTAAAGAATTAATGGCTCTAAACTAAACAATGAATCTATCTAGTCCTGAGGAGTCAATATAATTCTATCGTATTAATATTTCTTGCAATGCTATAGGCATATATGTGGGTCTTCTTCCTTCTTCCACAGCAAAAAATTATTTGACAAAACACGTAGACACTGAAATTTGCTTTGTGGTTAAGGGTTGAAAATAAAAAAAAAAAAAAAAGATCATAGAGGAGAAAAGATTGTGATTATAAAAGATTTTTTTTTTCCAGAACATATATTTATTAGATCAATTAAACTAAAAGAGAATATATTAAAAAGGGCACATTAGTCATATAATTTTTTGTAAAATAAAAAAGAAAATAGGTAAAAGAAATTATTGTATAAAAGTTAAAATAAGAAAGTAAAGTGTAGTATTACAAATCATTATTATTTTCATTTATTATTCAGGATATTTAAGTAGAGCAAAGAGGTGGAGTAATATTTAGTTTCGCCGACATAGATGGGATAGGGGAAAGTGAAAGGGTGAGGAGACAGAAATTGAGTGTCACCACATCTCCTGAAGTCATCTGGGGATGGAGATGGCATGTTCATCCCTTCAATTTTCATCTCAACTACATAATGCTTCCTCCCGCTACAGAAAGTTACCCACTTCACCTTCACCTTCACCTTGTTGTAACTTAGTGCTCAAATCTTCCAACAAAAACTTTTCAAAGACTCTTTTCTACAGGCACACTTCCATCCGGGTATGTTTAATCTCAATTTTGTAGGCTAGTCAAGTGTTAACAAGTCAATAGATTAATTAGCATTTTCTTCTTTGTTGGACTCTGATTTTTTGCTGCACTAAAATGATCTTTCTTTCTTGCTCTTGGACTAAAGCAAACAGCTTGAAGAAGATAATAACAATAAGAAATTGATAACTCTGGGACAACGTCTGTCCATCTTTTGAAGTTTCATTAAGCTCGATATGACCTTAGTTAGGAAGGTATGGAGGTTGACTATTGGGGTACAAGGGTATCTGGAATGCATTACTTATTCTCCTCTTTTCCTTTTTTGTAGTAGTATTCAGTTATTTCCTAGTCACTTATTCTTTGATGAGTATTACTATTTGTTACTGCATTTGTGTTGTATTTTGCTGTCTATTTTCTTACAATCCTGCGTTGGATACCTTTCCTTTTGAGCAGAGGGTCTATCGGGAACAACCTCTCTACCTCACACAACCTCACAAAGATAGGGTAAGGTCCTACCCTCCCCAGACCCCACTTGTGAGATTACACTAGGTATGTTGTTGTTTAAAGAAAGAATAACTGAGTGAAGCAATGTCATCAGTTCAACTTTCTATTGCTTGCTTAATCATCTATCTTATGATACACCAGTTATTGACCGACCGCAATATATGCATCATTTATGTTCTTTTTTCTATGTTGATCATCAACGGAGATAAAATCTTCTTACTACCTTGAAAAATTCAATTAGTAGCATTTTCTCATGAAAGATAACACTTGCAGGCATGCTCTCAAGTTGGTACTGCTGGATCTGACCCAGTGTTGGATAAATTTTCACAATTTAAAGATGCCTTTTGGAGATTCTTGAGGCCCCACACTATACGTGGGACTGCGCTAGGATCCCTGTAGGTGCTTATTATGGTATGAGCCAACACTTTGGTGAACTTGAAACAGCCACAGTTAACTTGTGTTTACATGCTTTGGCAGCTCATTGGTTACAAAAGCGTTGATTGAGAATCCAAATCTAATCAGGTGGTCATTAGTACTGAAGGCCATTTCTGGTCTTATTGCCCTAATATGCGGGAATGGTTATATAGTGGGCATCAATCAAATATATGACATTGGCATTGACAACTAAGTGATTGTACAATGGAAATATTTGATGGATAGGTTGTTTCTTTGTTACATTAAGTTGCAGACTACTCTGGCAGGACGGGCATAAAATCTCAGTTTTTTTTTTGTGTTCTCAATTAGATAATGCAATTAATATATATTTCCGTTTTCTTTGATTACTTTTTTTCATAATGTTTGCAGAGTAAACAAGCCGTACTTACCCATAGCTGCCGGAGGTCTTTCAGTTCAGTCTGCATGGTTCTTGGTGTTATTGTTCGCTGTGGCTGGCCTTCTTATTGTTGGGATGAATTTTGGACCCTTCATTACTTCTCTTTACTGTCTTGGTCTCTTTCTAGGTACCATCTATTCAGTCCCACCATTTCGGCTGAAGAGATTTGATGTCATAGCATTCCTAATAATTGCCACGGTATGCTTATTTCTTGATGTATTTGTTTGCTTCTTACTTCTCCTTCAACAGTTGGTGTGAACTATCCTTACAACACATCTTGCTTTTCTGATATTTTTTGAGAAGTTCCGCATGTGCGGAAGTACCTCCATGGAAGAGGCAATATGCTTGATATCGCACTTGAATAAACTATGTGAACATCATATTGCAAATCTCAACTTTCCTTAGGGCACTCTTTGCTGGGAGAGGAATAGATGTGGTGTTTTGATGGCTAAGTTCTTCCGTTAAAAATGAATTATGATTTTCCTCTTCCGAAGTCCCTCTTTCGATGTCTAAGACGTGTTGAATTTGTGCACTACTTGGACGTGGTGCCTCAATAATTACAAGTACTATCTGAAAAGATAAAACAGAGCCTTGAAACTTTTTGGTGTCTTTGGCTTTGGCATTGTGAGAAAAAGTGAACATGACTCAGATGAAGTGTAAAGTTTCTGATTGTTTGAGAAGTTGTAGGGCGTGTTTAGTGCCCGGAACATTTTTTCTTTTACTTTTCTGTTTGGATTTACTTTTGCAGCTAGTTTAGGAGAAGATAGCCAATTGAACATGACTATCAGGCAAGTTTTAAATTTGAACCTCGTGGCAACCTACAAGCTCTCCACTTACTGCAATGGGGTTAATAAACCAATATTTATAGCAGAAGAGTTGTTCATCGTGAAGACAATCGTAAGCATGGCTTGGTGATGGTGGTCTGAGGGGAATGACCACCTGTGGTACCCGAAAGTTGTCTTTTCTCCTTGGCAGCATGTTTAAATGGCTGGTGCTCTCCGAATCAATTTCAAACCCATAAGTCAAAAAGGGGCAACTTTCCCAAATTGACTCCAATTCCATAGTGGTGCAGCCTAGTAACGTACACTTTTTTCCTTTTCGGGAGTTAGGATTTCGAGCAGCTTCTACCTGTGACTGCTAGTCATTTCTTAATAGCAACCACTATATTGTATCTTGGTCCATACTTATTGCCATTGCAGAGGGGTATTGGAATTCTCAAAAGTCCAAAGCTTAATCTAAGACACCTGCTTCTCGCAGCTGTTCATATTTGCATCTGTAGATGTCCTCATCATTAGTTGCAAGTTGTGTAAATTATGGAACCACTTGCTTATAATGTTTCAAACCATATCCTTTTCTATGACGTGATCTTCTTTCCTACCAAGAATTATTTTGTTAAACCTTACATTACCTTCAAAAAGATTGAAAAAAGAAAGTAAAACTCTGTTTCTGCAGTAAAAAGGGCAGCCCGGTGCACTAAGCTCCCGCTATGCGCGGGGTTCGGGGAAGGGCCGGACCACAAGGGTCTATTGTACGCAGTCTTACCTTACATTTCTGCAAGAGGCTGTTTCCACGGCTTGAACCCATGACCTCCCGGTCACATGGCAGCAACTTTACCAGTTACTCCAGCCTTACCTCACATTTCTGCAGTAGTCATCAACATTTGAAATATAGGATGGAGTTATCAGGCAGTTTCTAAGTTTGTCTCATTTGGGTAATTGGGAGATTAGCAATTCTTTTATCTTTGTTAATCCAGGTATAATCACTCTAATCATCCATAACCAGTTTAACATCTTCTCACAATTCTAAAATGGTTTATGTATGCAGTTATTCATTGCATTTTAATGTTTCTTTTTGCACGGGCCAATGAATATCACCTGCTTTCTGTTAAGAATATATTGGTCACACGGAATCAAGAATTGATATGCATTGCAGGTACGCGGTTTTCTTCTTAATTATGGTGTGTATTATACCACACGGGCTGCTCTGGGGCTAAGCTTTGAGTGGAGATGAATTCTTTTCTGTCATACACTATTTCGTGATAAGATGCATGTTGCCTTTTCTCTCATCTCTCTGTATATTTATCTGTCTAAAGAAACAAAGCCTGTCAATTAACATATAGTCTTTGCATGGGGTTAAGAAAATTTCTTCCAAAGCTAAAAAGCCATTAATTTATATATATATATATATATATATGTATGTATGTATGTATGTATGTATGTATGTATATATGTATATTAAGGACTTAATAAGAGTGGTATGACCTCGAGTAGTCATCAGCATCCCATCATTGGCCTACTTTCCAGTCTTTTCCTCATGTTTTAGAAGCTTTATTATTTTTGTTGTGGGATAATCACATCAATTGTGTGGATGCTGCCGAGATCCTAAAAGGTACTTAAGGTTTCAAGTAATATCTCTTTACATTCTAAATAAACAAATGGTAAAAAAGTTTCACACTATGGGACCCAGATAAGTAATAGCGGTGCAGGAGTTTTAACTCTCCTTGTCGATCTTCTCTTCCTTGCATGTGTGTGAAATGACATGCAAAAGTAAATATAGAGTGAGAAGGATAATCTTGATACATTGGGCTCACTGGATGAACTTCCAGAATATAGCCAGACCTATTCTTTAGCACTTCCATTACGGAGTTTGCATCGACTAATTTTGAGCCAAAAATAATACCTTATAAATTAAAAATAAGAAGGTATCTCTTTTCAGGTCTCAATTCTGAACCTGCCCTCTCAGCCCCTAGCAAAAGATAATTAAGGAAAAAAATAGTGATGAATAAAATATCAATAAAATCTGGTCAAATCAGCTTTTAAGCACTTGTTAACTTGGACTATAAAAGTGTTTTTAAGCTAAAATAACCCAAAACAAGCCAAAAGTCATAAGTTGGTCTACCCCAACTTATGACTTTTTGGCTTACAAGCACTTAGGGTTTGACCAAGTAAATTATAATGTTATCCCTTATATTTTCTTATAATTACAAAGATACCATCTTTTGTTTTGCCATGGTTGCTATACTTGTAAGGTCTTTCTCTCCAACCAACATAGATTTTCTCAAATCTCTCTGCTGCAGTATCATGTATAGACATCGGAGCTTCCACTCTGTAATTACTCTTTCTTTCCTCTCTTTACCTCTTCCCTTTTTTTTTTGAGAAGGTAACATGTTACCTCTTCCCTTTGCAAACCAAAACAACAACATATCCCGTGTATTCCCACAGATGGGGTCTGGGGAGGGGAGGGTGTACGCAATCCTTTCCCCTACCTCCTAGAGATAGCGAAGATATTTCCGAAAGACCATCGCCTCAAGTAACATAAAATAAGGCAGATTGAAAAAGACAATACAGAAGTAAACAAGGCATAGCAAATAAGACACAACAAATCATAGTAAAGTGTAACATAGCATTCAAGGCAAAATAATAACTGAAGCACAAGAAACAATAGGTAGTAGCAAAAATCGAAGGACAAGAAACTACGAGAATAATGCTAATACTATCTACGCACCAAGCCTATTGTAAAGAAATGGATATTTTGTCCTAACTCAATCCCAAAAGCTAGCTCATGAGGGGAGGATTGCTGAAGTCCATATAAGGAGTCTAAATTCCCATCCCACAACCAATGTGAGAGAATCAACACCCCTGCGCATGCCCAGGACTGGACATCTGGAGCGTGGGCAATATATGATGGGGGGCCAACATTGAGTAAACTATTGGGATGGGTCTGGCTCTGATACCATGTAAATAATGGATCTTGAGCCTAACTCAACTCCAAGAGCTTGCTTTTGAGGTTGAGTTAGGCCCAAGATCCATTTTTTACACCTACCCCGTAGGAGAGCGAGACAATGCTCAACTACCTTCTAACTTTCTACCTAATCCGCGACTTTCATATCCTCCTATCTATGGTCATGTCCTCGGTAAGCTGAAGTTGCGTCATGTCATGTCTTATAATCTCTCTCAAATACTTTTTCGGCCTACCTCTACCCTTCGTTAAACCCTCCACTGCCAACCTCTCTCACACCTCCTCACCTAGGCATTTGTGCTCTCCTCTTCACATGTCCGAAACATCTCATCCTTGCTTCCCTCATCTTGTCTACCACAAAGGTCACTCCGCCGGATATCTTCATTCCTAATCTTATCTCTCCTAGTATGCACACACATATACCTCCATCCTCGTTTCCTCAACTCTCGTCTTCTGGACATGAGAGTTCTTAACTGGCCAACACTCCGCTCCATACAACAAATTCAGCCTAACCATCACTTTGTAGAACTTTTAAGTTTTTGTGGTACCTTATCACACAAGACTCTGGAGGCGAGTGAAGAACAATACTATATTAGCGCATGAATATACACTAACGATCTGACCAAAGGGAAAAACAACCTTTTATAAGTTAAAATAATCTTAAATAAGAAATTTAGAACCTAAAATAGATTGAATCATAAATTAATTTGTAGGGAAAACAGTTTTAGAATTAAAAATCTAGTAATAATCAATTTATTTTTAGTGTGAACCGTTTTAATTGCATTTCACCAAACACATCAACTGCTTATTTTTTATGCTTTAGCACTTCTAACCGGATATTTATTTTCTTATTATTAAATTCAGCTCCGGCACCTCTAAAAAGAATCAGCTCCAACACTTAAAAGGTGCTTTTAAGCGCCAAGTGCTTAAAAGCTGTACTTTTTATTCCACTAAGCCAAATGAGCTCTAAGTCAATAAGCAATTCATCGGCTATAATACTAATCCAGTGCATAATTAGTTTTACACTGAGTTAACTTTTCTTCTACATCCTTATTATTGATTATCTAATTAGTAATACATATTTCACCTGCAGCTCACCGGTTGCATTTATTACTACTTTTGTGACTTTGTTTGCACTAGCCATTGCCATCACCAAGGATCTACCAGATGTGGAGGGTGACCGCAAGTAAGTTGTAATACAAACTTTTAAGAAATTTGCTCCTTTTTTCCCTACTTTAGTTGGAGGTTTTTGTGAACTCTGTTGTTGAAAAATTCATACAGTTATAGGTGTTATAATGTGTCTCGATTCGTGGTTTTAGAAAAAAAGAATGTGTGTAGTAGATTCAATCGATATGATATACTAGAATAATCTGTACTTCATTACAAAGAATAAGCATTTACCTTATTGTAAGTAGAGGATAATTACTACTAGATCAAAACTCGTATAGAAGGAGACCCTCTTGTGTAGTGTCAACAACTGATTCAGTATGAACTCTTCCTCTTCTTTAGTCTCTTTTTCATAACTGCTGACATCTACAGAGTTCCTCTTTTTCATTTAATGCACTAATCTAGGTTTCAGATATCTACCTTGGCAATGAAGCTTGGTGTGAGAAACATAGCATTCCTCGGCTCTGGGCTTTTGTTAACAAATTACATTGGTGCTGTAGTTGCGGCAATATACATGCCCCAAGTGAGTTTCCACATAGTTTTTTTTTAATATTTATTTTATGTTTGATATGATATTGGGATTTTCTTTTGCGACAGAAGCCTTTCACAAATCTTGATTTCGCCATGTGTTCTCTTTATTGAACTTATCGCAGGCATTCAGGAGCAGCTTGATGATACCTGTACATGTCATCTTGGCATTGTGTTTAGTTTTTCAGGTAATTAGTTTTAGATTTGAATCTGATCATGATTGCGTCAGGGAGAGACTTACCTTGGTTATTTAAACTCTGCTCTGTCATTTGATTCACTGTACTTAATAATGCGTTGGATAATTGTATGCTAGTCTTCAATTGTTCTGATTCACAGACTTAAAAACCTAACCCATTACTTGTTACTATGAGTAAAGTTGTCAATGTATGCTTCATTTCTCGTGATGACCTAAAAGTCAGACAGTGCCCTGTATTCCAGTTATTTTTATTGAACCATAATTGCTCCATCTTTGCTACTTAGTTAAGCCTATACTCTGTTAAACGTGAAGATAGTTTTATTTTATTCCTACTCTATCGACTATCGACTATCGACTATCGTGCATTTCTTCATTTGGTCAAGAGCATGAATGAATTCTTGAGAGAAGTATTCCCAACTTTACAAGCATTGCTTTGAGATACTCATAATACACTGTTCAACTACTTTGTTTTCTTTAAATCCGTGGTATAGAATGAAGAAGCTTTTTAATGTGCGGAAGCTCTGGTAAACTGTTACTCTATCTTGTGATGTCTCTGGGTTATACAAGGTAAATGTTATTTACCAAACCTGAGCAATGATAGGATTTGCAAATAGTTCTAGATTCTAAACAACAGTTTGAAAGTTACCTGGCGTCCCTTTATTTACTATTTAGTTTGGGAAATTGGATTATACAGTTTTAGTTGTCAGTTGAATAAATACATTTTGGCTTCTCTCAAAGATAAAAAGTGCAGTAAATACCAAAGGAAGATTAATTAGCTTTTAGGCCTTTGCATTAATGTTTTCATTATCAATTAATTATATTCTGGGGAAGTGCTATTGTTTTACCACTCCCTTGTGGAAAAAACTTTGGTTTTCAAGTAAGAGAGATTGGTCCCAGCGTGCTGTCTTAAGCTTTTCCTCACATGTAAAATGCTTTGTTAATCTATTTGCAGGCATGGTTGTTGGAAAGAGCAAATTACACTAAGGTAATTTTAACACTTAAGTTTTGCATGACGATCTGGGTGTCATCTCATGATTATGTTTATTCATACCATCTTTCTGTCAGTACTATATGGGTTTCTTTTTGTTCTTCACGAAAGAAACACAGATCCTGTGTGGTGGATCAACTGCTATTTCTTGTTACAGGACCTCTGAGGGTAATTAATAAACTCAGAGTTAACCAAGGTTTGACTGCAATAAGTAGTTTAACTTTTAATTACAAGCTCAATCAATTCAGGATTTTGGCTTGCAATTTTTCGACCACTCAAATCACTAAAGACTAGAAAACTGTTGGCTATTTCTAATGTTGGAAAGTAATCTTTTTCTGCCCCATGGAGTGGAGGAAGTAGGAAGAACTTACCGCTGTCTGATACCTGCATTTTTGTAAAATTTTTGCAGGAAGCAACCTCAGCATACTATAGATTCATGTGGAATCTTTTCTATGCAGAGTACATCATCTTTCCTTTCATCTAAGTACTTGATAACGGTTTTTGTTCCATAGCGCCTTTAAGTGGTAGCCGGTAGGACCTCAAAGTGAAATGGAAGTTTTCTCTCTGGTTTGCTGCCGTCTGCACTGCGGGACAAAGGAAAAGTGTGTACAGAAATGCCGTTGTGTGTTAGGTTTTCTGAGCCGCATGGTGGATGCTGGAGTGTGGAATTTATTTATCCTGTTGGATTCAATTGTTGTATATTCTTAGGAAATTCATTAATCTATGGAAGGATGAGTTTGTCTTTTGTTACTAATAAGAATGTTGTATGAGAGAAACACAGCAACTTTTAGCCCCTGATGGGAATGGTTACAATTTTCCATTCTATACGGAATGATAATGGCATTTGAATCCAACTATCCAAGATCCTTTGTAAAACAGTGTTTACTAAAAGAATCTAACTTCTGTGAAAGATATTTAAAATCAGATCACTTATAAAATAGTTATAGGTTAATCTCTGTAATAAGCATTAATCTGATATTTGTTAAATTTCACAAATAGTGTAAAAAATCTATACGCTATCATTGTACATAACTTAATTCTTGCTATGATTACTGTTTTAGGTCAACAATTCATGTTCACTACCTGCTATTACATTATCATCAACATAGAAAACAAGGATTGCGGATCCATTGTGAGTCTAAAATTTTTGGAATAAACGAAGATGAATACAGGAAGAATGATGAGCTGAAAAGGACTTTGAGAGGCTTTATTGATCATTGGCCGTGCTTTCCACGTGACCTGTCGAGGCTTGCGCGGGGGAAGGGACATTTGACGTATTTATTAGAATCAAACCCGACCTAGCGTATTATACCAAAGAGCTAATAACAGTTTCTTAATGTGTATCTACATGTTCCTCGGCTTTCTACTATATATTAGTTGTTTTCATTTCATTTGCCTCTCATATGAGTTCTAGTATTTGCATATGCTATCTTGTTTGTCTTACTTATGAGTACAATTCTTTTTGTACTCACGTTCCTTTTGTCGGGGCCGCTACGTTCATATTACAGGTTCCGAGGTACAGGTTGGTAGACTTCCACGCTAGGTATTTGCGGATATTCAGTTGTTGAGTGGTGAGCTCTACTTCTATCTGAAGTCGAGTCTGAGTCTAGTACTCCGCCGCTACGTTCATATTACAGGTTCTGAGGTACAGGTTGGTAGACTTCCACGCTAGGTATTTGCGGATATTCAGTTGTTGAGTGGTGAGCTCTACTTCTATCTGAATTCGAGTCTGAGTCTAGTACTCCTATTGATGCACATAGACTATGATAGGTCGGGGTACAGTTTCTGTAATCGTAGAGGCTTCATAGACATACATTGTGGTCACTTATGCACATTTGTATAGTAGTTATATGTTTTTGGGTCCGATGATTTTATATATATATATATATATATATATATATATATATATATATATATATATATATATATATATATATAGACACGCACACATGCATGTAGCATTGTTCATCCGTTCAAAAAAAGTATGTTATATCATTTGATTCAAGTTCGTAAGTAATTGCGTAGTTCATACATATGGTTGGTTCGCTCAGTCAGGTTAAGGCACCGGATGCCGGTCCGCCTCCCCAGGTTTGAAATGTGACAATCTTTTTCGGAATTTATCATATAAGTAAAATTATTTTCAAGTTAACAAAAGTATATATTAAGGAACATTAATTTATTTTGTATAAAAAACTATTGTGTAAAGAAAAATTATAAAATAGAGAAAAATCGGATATAATATAGTAAGGGTCAATAGTTAATAATGAGAAATAGAGCAAAATCAGATATAATATAGTATTAAGGGTCAATAATAATGCAAACTCATGACAATAAGAATGAAATAGTAGAAGGAAAAATACATTCTAAATGAGTTATGATTAATTTTCTTGTTATTGCATTTATTTCAGCAAATGACAACGTTCTCATGTTCTTTTTATATTGAGTTATTTATTTTAAAATAATAATTAATATTAGTCATATTGTTAGACTTTACATTAGCGCTTGCCAATTTATTTTTGGGGGTCATAAGGTTGTTACATCTCGTGTTTTCGTACATTGTGTTGCGTCATAAGTTATGTCGATGAAAGCCGAAGAGCAATGTTATTCCTAAGGTTATAAGCGTTTAAGACCATGGTTATATGCGTCGGAATGATTAGAGGTTAAACGAATCGAAGATAGTGAATTTTCGCGAAATTTCCAACTTATGGAGTGACTTACGGAATGTACATTGGAGGTACATGCCGATGTTCTAACCCGTACTTTTGAGGTAATAATAGGGGTGCTTAATATGCTAAGAATGTCGTGTTATGAGGTATTTTAATCGTATAATAGTCGTATGTTAAGTTTTGAAGTCAAGCAAGTTGTATAAAAAAAGTCGACAAAAGTTATCGCAAGTTACGTTATAAGTTCACTGGAATTTGAGTAAAATATCACTGACATTTTCTCCCAATGTAGTTGGAGTTAACGGGGTTATCCACCCATCAAATTAAAGGTCTATGAGTCTAATTTCCAACGCATTAAATCGTTCGTCGACATGACATTTAAATCATTTGGTCTATTAGATATTTTGGAGGGAAGAGGTTCGCCTATGTCACACCCCAAACCGAGGAGCGGGACTGGCACCCGCACCTTACTTACCGAGCACTGATATACATCATCTATCAATCCAATCTAAGAAACAATATAGGCCGACAAAGCCGTCACATGATAAACTGAATGAAAATAAGGACTCTTCGACAAACAACATCCCAATATATATATATATGCATATATATAAGGGCCAACGAGCTATCATGGAATTCTGTATATCAAAACATAAGCCGACAAGGCTACACAAAATGACTATACACAAGATACGTGTCTAAAAGCCTCTAGGAGTATCATAGCTGTCATAAGGTCGGGACAGGGCCCCTCCATACCCATAAAATATATACAATAGCATACCGACTCAAAATGGAAACATGAAGCACACCAACCAACTGCTGAACTGGGGCAGCCTCCTGTGGAGGTCCGTTAGTATGTCTACCTGGACCTGCAGACATGAAACGCAGCATCCCCGACAAATGAACGTTAGTACGAATAAATGTACTGAGTATGTAAATCAAGTAAGAACATGTGATAACATCAATGTAAAGAGAGATAGGGAAGAATCATTTTGAAACTCTGAATGCCACTGAGGACGCATGATATATATATATATATATATCACGGTGTGCATCGATCGTCTCGTCCCTTCTGCCAGCGATGCGCTCCTGGCCTTAATTGGCAGGGTCCTGCCTCCGGCGCTGTTACTTTGAAGAAATTAGAGTGCTCATAGCAAGCCTACGCTCTGTATACATTAGCATGTGATAACATTATAGGATTTCGGTCCTATTACGTTGGCCTTGGGGATCGGAGTAATGATTAACAGGGACAGTCGGGGGCATTCGTATTTCATAGTTAGAGGTGAAATTCTTGGATTTATGAAAGACGAACAACTGCGAAAGCATTTGCCAATGATGTTTTCATTAATCAAGAATGAAAGTTGGGGGCTCGAAGACGATCAGATACCTCTATGGGCGTAATGACATATCATACCAGCTTCTGTGGGTGTAATATCATATTGTATCAGCCTCTGTGAATGTAATTATGATCATCATATCACACCCAACTGATCATTGTATATATATATATATTACACAATAGGTGTCGTACCCAACCGATTATAGTTCGGTGGTAAATATCAATTTAGTAATATTTACATGATTTTTTAACTGTATAACAATTCATATGGGATACACGTGCAAAATGTGTACCCAAAGAATATCTATATCTATATAATATTAAAAACACTTATTATTTATTTAATCTATTTAATTTTTTGTGTGAAAAAATCCTACAAATAAACGTAAACCTAATACAGGCGCGTATTTAGAACTTAGAAGAGGTTCTGTTGCTTCTATTCTGAGTTCCTCGTCCGAATATTTGTCAATAAAGTAACGACACGATGCTTGTCTCTCTGCTCGAACGAAGAAGCAAAAACAGTTTCAGAAGTAACTTATGTTCTGAAGTTCTCACGAAGACACCAATGATCTTAGAATAGAGCATGAAATTAAAATGTACCGTCAGATTCCAAAAGTGCAAATCCAAAAATCTGGCAGCCAGTTTTGCCAATGCTTAGCACTTATCCAAGCTCCCTTTGATTTGCTTCTTCTTTCTAATTAAAATACTTTTTGTGGATTCTTGAGATTTTCTACTGATGGAGCCAACGTTACTATCCAGGTCAGTGACTCAAACTTTGATGAGGGCCTAATCAGAATTATTTGTGTATTACCACATATTTTATTTGTCTGCACTTAATGCTTCATATAACTAGATTCCTAATTGCTTAATCAGAGGACTATAATATTTAGTAACAGAGATTGTTTCAAGGATTTAAACGCCAATTCATGGTAAAAAAGATTAGAAAGTTTATAAATTAAATCTAAACAGTGTCTAAATTGCTTAAGTACAAAAATACAACTCAACTGGGGAAATTTTAAAAAATATACAGCTTTTGAAAATTATTATGTCATGTAGCCCAATATACAATATTATAAAATATTATATTTGGTGGAAATCATTATACATAATGTATCAACCTTATATAAAGTGTATAAAAGATATTTATATACAAATATAAGATAAATCACGTAACAAACTCAAAGTATAAGCCACGTGACATAAATATTTTCTAAAATAGACATGGAGCTTAATTTTCTCAACTATCTTCTCCATCATTGGGACTCTACTACTATTATGACTCATTTGTTTTGGTCATCTCGACTAAGGTACGTGTTAAGCAAGGTATATACCCGTGATATACACTTGTTATACATAGTGTATATTATGGGTCCTTTCGGTTGAAGCCCAACACGGTACAAGGCAGACCAGCCCATCTCGGGTTGGCCCATCACGGGGGTTGTATATTATTGGTGTATATTGTTGTAATATTGTAGTGTAAATGTTACCTTAATTAGTCTTGTACACTTACCATAATGATAGGAGTCTTGGACTACTAGAATAGGGATTTAGAGTTAGAATAGTAATAGGATTCTCCTGTTATGGAAATATGTAACTTGTATATATTCTATTTCAATTAATGAAAATAATCAAGGGGATTATTTCTTCCATGGTATCAAGAGACTAGGTCTAACTTGTTTCCGCCTTTGCTCTCGGTTTTTGTGCCATTTCTCAGCCACAACTGCCTCGATTTCCGTCCCCCTTCACCTGAATTCGTGATATTTTTTACCTCCACTCTTTCCAAATTTTCCCTCCTCTCCCTTTGTTCTTTCGTTATGTCTAAGAACAATTTTCATCCTGCCCTCATGGTTTCTAACATCAAGAACAACATCCCTACTGTTCTTGAGATGGAAAACGTTCAATATGCGACGTGGGCATAATTATTTCAAAATTCACGCTATCTCCCATCAAGTCATCCATCACATAATTCCTCCCGCTGCACCTATTCCCGCAGAGGATCCTCAGTTATGGATTACTCTTGATGCTACCGTTCTCCAATTGATTTATTCCACTATTTCGGTGGACCTCTTACAGACGATCATTGAGCCAGACACTATGGCTATGGCTACCTGGAATAGATTGCGTGACATATTCCAAGATAACCAACATTCACGTGTTGTCACACTCAAGCAGGAATTCTCTCAAGTTCGCATGGAAGAATTTCCAAACGTGTCTGCATATTGCAAGAAACTCAAGGAGTTAGCAGAACAACTCCGTAACGTTGGCGCACCTGTAACAAATAATCGTCTGGTTCTACAATTGGTTGTTGGCCTTTATGAGGCCTATAATGGCGTTGGGACTCTCCTTTGTCAAAGTAATCCACGTCCCGCTTTTTATCAAGCCCGCTCCATGCTTACTTTGGAAGAAGCCGGTTTGGCTAAGAAGGCGGCTATCGGTGCAAGCCCTGTAGTCATGATGACGTCCTCCACAAATTCTTCGGATTTTATTGATAATTCGGGCAAAAACCGTGCTCATGGTGGTGGTAAAAATAATCGTAAGAAAAATGGCAAAAACCACGGGGGCAAACACGGCAGTTCCGGTGGTGGTTTCGGTGGACAACATTACGGCAGTGGGCCCGTCCAGTCAACAATGGGCCACCTCCCTACTGGTCCCAGCCGTGGGCCCATGGAAGTGGGGGTGGGGCAGTGGGTCGTGGCCCAACAGCCCATATTTTCCAGGTTCTCCCAACGGGCAGTGGGCTGGACAACCCCAATTCAGGCCCAACAGTCAGGCCGCTTCGTCTCGCTTCAGCACTAGGCCGAGGCAGCAGGGTGGACTGCTTGGGCCTCGACCCACACAAGCATTCTCCGCAGTGGGCCCCACACCTACTCACACCGACATTGAGGCCGTAATGCACACACTTGGGTTAACGCAACCGGATCTGAATTGGTACATGGACACCGGCGCGACTACACACATGACATCCGATCAAGGTACTCTCTCGTCTTATTCCAATTTGAGCAACCCTCGTGGTATAATTGTTGGTAATGGTAACTCTATTCCAATTTAGGGTTATGG
The DNA here is from genome assembly GCA_034509755.1 of Anisodus tanguticus. Taxonomy (NCBI): domain Eukaryota; kingdom Viridiplantae; phylum Streptophyta; class Magnoliopsida; order Solanales; family Solanaceae; genus Anisodus; species Anisodus tanguticus. The sequence goes on from CM067549.1 coordinate 36,104,745, forward strand.
TCATAAAATTTTGTCTTCCCCCAATCCACCCCTTATTTTGAAAAATACCTTACATGCCCCCAAATTGATTAAAAATTTGGTGTCTGTCCGTAAATTCACCACTGACAATTCCGTTTCTGTTGAATTTGATCCTTTTGGTTTCTCTTTGAAGGATTTCAAGACGGGGAGTCCTCTCATGAGGTGTGATAGTAGGGGAGATCTTTATCCTATCACACCCGGTTCCAGTCCATCGAGTTAAGCCTTGCCGTCAGCGTTTGCAGCCCTTGATCCTTCCTTATGGCATGCTCGTCATAGTCATCCGAGGTCTTCTATTTTGTCGTCATTAGATAAAAATAATTTTATTTCATGTAAGGGTATGCGTAGTACTCCAAATTGTCAGTCTTGCTCTTTAGGAAAAATTGTTAGGTTTCCATTTGTAGACTCAAATTCTCATACTTTAATGCCATTTGATATTATTCACAGCGACTTATGGACGTCTCATGTTCTTAGTTTATTGGGTCATCGGTATTATGTTCTCTTTTTGGATGATTATTTTAAATTTTTATGGACTTTTCCGATAGCAAAGAAATCTCAAGTTTTCTCCATCTTCCTAAAATTTAGAGCATTCATTAGAACCCAATTCGAACGGAAAATAAAAAATATTCAATGTGATAATGACAAAGAATATGACAATGGGGTGTTTCGGAAATTCTGTGCTAATAATGGGATCAATTTTCATTTTTCTTGTCCTCTATGTCTTCACAAAATGGGAAATCCGAACGCAAAATTCGTACCATTAATAACATTGTCCGTACTTTATTGATTCATGCTTTCGTACCCCCGTCTTTTTGGCATCATGCTCTCCAAATGGCTACACATCTCCTAAACATACTTTCTTCCAAAGGTTTGACATATTCTTCCCCCCTACAAACTTTATATAATAAGACCCCTTCGTATTCACATCTTAGGGTCTTTGGGTGTTTGTGTTATCCGCTATTTTCATCCACCACAATTAACAAACTCCAAGCCCAGTCTACTCCGTGTGTATTTTTGGGTTTTCCGTCTAATCATTGTGGTTACAAATGCATTGATTTATCCTCTAATAAAATCATCATTAGTCGCCATGTCATTTTTGATGAATCCCAATTTCCGTTTACTAAAGAGAGTAATCCTGTGTCTAGTTCGTATAATTTTTTGGATGATGGTATATTCCCGAACCTTATTCACTATTTTTCAGATGGGTCCCGCACCCCAACTCCGCCAGCGGGCCCACTGCCCGCTGGTCCTCTCCAAACAACATCATCTTCCAATCTGGGTCCAGAAACTGGGCCATCCATTCTACCCAGTTTCGGGTACTATTTCTGGGTCCAGTGCTGGCCCAGTTCCCGTGCCCAGCTCTAGCGTCAGTTCTCGATTTGGGCCAGCAGGCAGTGTGCCTGCTGGCCAGTCTGCCCCGAGTCCGAAAAATTCCCAAAATCCACCCGCCACTTCCTCCAGTCATAGTCCGGTCACTCGTAGTCAGCGGGGTGTTTTTAAACCAAAGAGACATTTTAATTTAAATTCTAATGTTCTTAAATCACCTTTACCCTGTACTCATGTGTCTACGTTAAATGACCCAAATTGGAAAATTGCTATGACCGATGAATATAATGCTCTTATTGATAATAAGACGTGGGAATTGGTGCCCCGTCCATATGGTATTAATGTTATTAGGTCTATATGGATTTTTTCTCATAAGAAAAATTCAGATGGTTCATTTGCCCGACATAAGGCGCGCGGCTTGTGGGTGATGGTAAGACTCAACAGGTTGGTATAGATTGTGGTGAGACATTTAGTCCGGTGGTCAAGCGGGCTACCATTCGCACTGTGCTTAGCTTGGCTCTTTCGAAAGCATGGCCTATTCATCAGTTAGATGTCAAGAAAATGCTTTCTTACATGGGGATCTCAAGAAAACAGTCTATATGCATCAGCCTTTGGGATTTAGGGATCCCAACTATCCTCATCATGTTTATTTGTTGAAGAAGTCCTTATATGGGCTTAAACAGTCTCCACGGGCCTGGTATACGTTGTTTGCCGACTATGTTTAGACTATTGGGTTCACTCACATCAGGTCGGATAATTCCTTGTTCATCTACCGTCGTGGTTCGTCCTTGGCCTATATTATGTTATATGTGAATGATATTATTCTAACTGCCTCTTCCGATGCCTTACGCCAGTCTATCATGACAATGCTCAGCTCTGAATTTGCTATGAAATACTTGGGGCCCTTGACTTATTTTTTGGGGATTGCTGTCACTCGTCATACATGTGGGTTGTTCTTATCTCAAAGGAAGTATGCAGCTGAGATCATTGAGAGGGCTGGGATGTCATCCTGTAAGTTCACTTCCACTCCAGTTGATACTAAGCCCAAGCTTAGTGCCACGGCCGGTGCACCGTACAAGGACCCAACCCGCTATCGCAGTCTTGCAGGGGCCCTTCAGTATCTTACATTCACGAGACCAGATATTACGTATACGGTCCAGCATGTGTGTTTATTTATGCATGATCCCAGAGTTGAGCACATAAATGCACTCAAACGCATCATTCGGTATATTCATGGTACACTTGACTATGGTTTGCATTTATATCCTTCCTCAACGTCCGCACTTGTCTCGTATACGGATGCTGATTGGGGTGGCTGTCCGGACACCAGACGGTCTATGTTTGGCTATTGTATGCTTCTTGGGAATAACCTGGTCTCATGGTCGGCAAAACGTCAGTCGACATTGTCCATCCAGTGCCGAGGCCGAGTATCGAGGGGTAGCTAATGTGATCTTGGAGTCATGTTGGTTATGTAATTTGCTTTTGGAGCTTCATTGTCCCATTCAGAAAGCAACCTTGGTTTATTGCGATAATATTAGTGTCATCTACCTTTCTGGTAACCCGGTTCAGCACCAACGCACTAAGCATATCGAGATGGACATTCACTTTGTCCGCGAAAAGGTTGCTCGTGGTCAGGTACGCGTTTGTCATGTCCCGTCAAGATATCAAATTGCTGACATCTTTACAAAGGGTCTTCCTCGATCCTTTTTAAAGATTTTAGGGACAATCTCAGCGTTCGAAGACCGCCCGCTATGACTGCGGGGGTGTGTTAATCAAGGTATATACTCGTGATAAACACTTGTTATACATAATGTATATCACGGGTCCTTTCGGTTGAAGCCCAACACGGTACAAGGCAGTCCAGCCCATCTCGGGTTGGCCCATCACAGGGGTTGTATATTATTGGTGTATATTGTTGTAATATTGTAGTGTAAATATTACCTTAATTAGTCTTGTACATTTACCATAATGATAGGAGTGTTGTACTACTAGAATAGGGATTTAGAGTTAGAATAAGCATAAGATTCTCCTATTATGGAAATATGTAACTTGTATATATTCTATTTCAATTAATGAAAATAATTAAGGGGATTATTTCTTTCAGTATGGTTTGTCCTTTCCTATTTTATGATATTTAACTAAGGTATGGTTTGTCCTTTCCTATTTTATGATATTTGTCTTCTTCATTTTCGAGCTTTTCCGAGACCAAAGTTTCCAAAAAGACGTCGTTTATCTTATGATGTTGTCTTAATTGATCTTTAGGTTTTATTTATTACAAAATTCATCTTCTGCTTTAGTTTGATGATTTTATTTTTATTTTTTGGTTTTATTCGTTGTTAGTAAGTACAAAAAAAAATGTTGTACTCTAATATTGATACACTCAATTATTCAAGTTACATTGTTCTATTTGTACATCCGATTACGGACTATTCTCGATAGTTTTACTACATTATTTTGGTGTTATGCTTTCCTGAATTTTTGAAAAATTATTTGAAGGTTGTGAGATGGAATAAAAGGCTCACCGGCATTTATAGATGCGAACATTAGAATACCAATGGAGCAAATGGCAAGTAGATAATGATATTCCTTATAATGAAAATCAATTTTATAAAGAAAAGCAATCTGAGAATCCAGTTATTCCTTCACAGCCCTCAATTTGTTATGGTTTTTTTTTTACATATTATTTTTAACTTAGTTACTGTACATAATTGATGACAAATGTCATTGATTCACTATATACCCAAAGGAAGAGAGTGGGGGACATCTAAAATTGTTATAAAAGAAGAATTTCCTATCATTAATCAAGAGGAGACCTTCTATCTCTTAGTACAAGTTATAAATCTTATTAATAAAATATCCTTTTTTTTACCTATTGATTAGTTTTTTTTCTGGTGAAAGCAAAACATTTATTAATTTAAACTATGCAAAAGATGATATTCTCTCTGTTTCATATTAATTGGTGCTTTTAATTTGGGCACACGTTATAAGAAATTTATTCACTCCTAGAAAGTATAGAGATATTTTTACTAACTTAAACTTTTTAAATAATGATTGTAGCAATTCTAGTTTGACACTATTTGGATTAGACCTAAATTAAATAGTACATATTTAATATAATTTCTTTGTTACATAAAAATTCACTTATCTAATTAAATAGGGGTAACTTGGAAAATTAACTAATACCTTCTATATATGTAAAACTAACACTTACTTTGAACTAGAGATGACAATGGATCTTGGACCCGGTGGATTCATATCCGTTTTATAGGATATGGATCTTCAAAATTTGGATCTGACGGATCCGGATCGGACCCGGATCCGTTTCTGACGGATCGGATGTGGATCTTGTACTTGTGATCCGTATCCGGTCCAGATCCGACCCGTGGATCCGTTTTTATTCATAACCTAGAATGTAATTTTATAAGTATTTTCTTAAAATTGCTAAGCACATCCTTGCAAGTTTAATTCTCAAAACAAGTTTAATTTATCTCCGCGTTAACTCAAAAACCAAAAAATGAAGAGGTAACTTCGATAACAAAATTAATGTTATATTACTGAATGACTAACATCTCCATAGACAAGTAGTTAAAATTATATTCACTTCATTTGTGAACATTCCAAGCACATGCAAGTTCTGCATTGTGAAAATAATAGTCAGCATTTTCCATAACTATTGTCATTGTCCAACATTTTCAATTAATAGCTCACAATCAAAACGAGACAACAAACAAAATATCTCATATGGACATTTCAAAATTGGAACACAGTAAATTGTTAGCTACGCAAAAATCGTTTGTCAGTTCAAAAAAAATAATTTAGCAAGACAAATTTTTTTACATGTGGATCCAGATCCGATCCGTGGACCCGGCGGATCCGATGAATCCGGATTTGGATATGATTTTTATGGACCCGATGGATCTGGATCCGGATCTGAATTCAGATATGAAAACGGATCTGGATCTGAATCTAGTAGGATCCGGTCCACATTCGATCCGTTGCCATCCCTACTTTGAACCAACATGAAAAGGTAAAAACATAGTTAATATGAAACGGGGGAGTACCAAATACAAAATAAGAAGAATATCTGGATATTTTAATACCAAATAATCTTATGCTACATAGGTACATTGTCAGATTCGTTGTCATTTATGTGTCTACAAAATACCAACAAGAAATTAGATATATTACGTTTCTTTGAACATGTTAGTATTTAAAAAAAAATTACACCTTCATATGCTATTTAGAAATTTGGACCCTTTAAATGACTTATGCAACAAAACTAGGGTGATCTGTAGAGGATTTGACAACATCATATATATGGAGAAATTACAACGGTTCAAATGCTATCAAATATGTCTTTATCCCAATAGTTCCATTTTATACCCTGAAAATAAGAATCCAACAAAATTGCATGTTTAAGTGTTTCGCAATGACGATAAATAAATTAAATTATAGGTTACACAATCAAAGTTGGATTATATTTATGATCACAATTCACAGCATGTATTCTCACATCCAATTCTACGTTGCACTTTCGCAAAAGGTATCAATGTCGACAACAAGAGTTGTCCAAGTCTTGACAAAGCAATCCAAACAAATGAAATAAACATACACACCTAGAATATTGTCTATAAGGAAATATTAGGTGACTTACGCTTCATTACATATTTATATCCAATGCAAATTTTATTTATTTTTTTAAAAAAATCACATATATCTAATTAAACTTTGATTATTCATATTTGTAGGTCCAGACGATACCTGATCATCGTAACATTGACAATTAAGTTACGATACGACGATACACATTGATCATTCACAAAAAAATATATTTTGTTCTTTTATATATAATTATTTACTTAAAATTTAGTTTACAAATATTAAATTTATTTTACAAGCATATGTATTACATGGGTAGGCATATACGTGCAAAGCACTTGCTTAGAAACTAGTAATATATAAAAGTATAAAGATCTTTCGCGCAATGGTGAGAGATGTTTTTATCCCTTACGTTGGAAATGATTATAATTTAATAATCTTCTTATCTTTAAGACTAAAATTAACTAATATTTTTTATTTAAATTATGTAGGAACTCCGATTTTAGAATTTAACTTTGAGTACAATTTTAAAATTAACATACACTTACTCGAAAGCTCATATGAAAAAAATATATGTGATATTGACAATATGTAAGAAACTTTTCCTTAATTTATATACGAAAATATTAGAAATGTTTTTTGTCAAAGTGAATGAGCAATACAAAAATCCGTGCATGAGTTATTGCACTAAATTTAACATTTAAAAGAAAAAATTATTTAACGTGAATAACTTCGGACTGAATGTACTAATTATATTGTAAAGATAACTACATACATATGGATAAATATTAAGTCATGGCGAATATGGAAGATGATGGTAGAAGCTAAAGACAGTATAGATCAGGAAATCTGATGGGAACCTAAATGTGGATCTTCTAATGTTTGGTCTGATAATTGATTAAAATGGGAGCTCTATATTATGTTATCCCACCCATTGTTCACATAGATAGATCAATTGAGGATGTTCAGGAATTTATGAATGTAGGAGGATGGAATGAGGACAAGTTTCAACAACTATTCCCAACTAGTCAGGAAGTGGTAACATCAGAATCATCAGTAGCATGGGACAAACTTTGGTGGATGTTAACAAGCTTAGGTAAATTCACTGTGAGCAGTGCTTGGAATTTACTCAGACAGAGAGAGGATCCCTTATCAGTATTTCCAAAATATATGGATTCGGGGAATTCCTTTCAAAGTGTCTTTCTTCTTGTGAAGAATGTGGAAGCTCAGTGTAACGACCGTCTGGTCGTTTTTGACTAAAGACCCTTACTTGACCAAATTATCCTTTTCGTAGACTCTATGTGGGGTTTGTGACTCGTGGGGACGGGTAGCACGGTTACCGAGATGCATTAGATGGGTTTCGTAAGAAAAATCCAAGTTTGATAGTTTAGAAATGAAAAGAATTGACTCAAAGTTGATTTTGAGTATATGAGTTTATTTCCGAGTTTTGTCACTTCCGGTAGTTCCGGAATGTCATTTGTGATTTAATCGAGTCTTTGGTTCGCTTCTCGAGGCATTCAGATGTGTTTTGAGTCCTTATTTGCTAAATTATGAAATTTGAGAATTTTGGGTGGATTCGTAGAAAAGTGGGCCTTAGCTTGGTCGGATGAGAATTTCGAGTACGCGAGTTATTCGCAGCGTCGTTTACACTTGGGTAGCATATTTGGTTTGTGACCGGAAGGCCTCGGGTGAGTTCCAGGTGTTTGATGGGAGTTTGGAGTTTTTGGCCATAGTTGCTGGTTTCTGGTGCACCGCACCAGCGAATCTTGGTCGTACCTGCGGAAGTTGCTCAGCAGATACAAGCCATGAAGACCTTGGGAAAGTCCGTTTTTGTGAAAGATTATTGCGCAGAGGCGAGCCTCTTCTACAATGTCGTCTCCGCCATGCGAGATTTTGGTACCTTAAATTGGACCGCTTCTACGGCTATTTTTTTTTTTACAGAAGCGAGCCACTTCGGTGAGGGCGATTCCACATAAGCGAAATTGCTATATTAGACATAAATTAAAAGACCCCTTTTGACTTCACTTTTCATATTCCATATTTTAACAACTTGAGCTCGATTGGGGGGAATTTGAAGGTTCTTCTTCATCTTTCATCTTGGGGTAAGGATTCTAACCCATTTCCCTTATCTATTCATGTTTATATCATTAGATCTAGGTTATTTTTATGATTTGGGTAGTCTAAACCTAGGGTTATGTCTACATGATAAGAGAGTTTTATGGGTGAAATTGAGGGCCAAGATTGTTGTTTTTTGTTACGATATTTCAGATATAAGTTATGTGATGATAGAATGACCTATTACTAAGTTCAATTTGTTGTTTTGATTCCATTAATTTTTTGGGGGAAATCTAGGGTTCTTCCTAATTGGGGATTTTCGTGAATTAAGGCAATTGAAGGACTAAATATGACTAGTTTCTTATTAAACTCAAGATTATGACTTATTAGATCGCTATCATGTTTGTAGAATATTAAGGTTCCGATTTTTATCCTTGTGGGCCAGGGGTCAATATGGGGGTCGAGTATTCAGTTTCTTAAAAAGGTTGTACATTTTTGTATGTATTAGAATACTTTGTTAATGTAGAATCTATATGATAGACTACAAATGATCGAAGGCACTTTGCAAAGGCAAAGCCTTGGTTGATGGCTAGTTCGTGGCACCCGTTCGGTATTGAGGTAGGCTACGATTTATCCATCCCTCTTTTTCCTTGACTAGTAGGGCTAATGAACGACCCTTTCTCTTCTAGACTTCGATAAAAGCATGTAATTTATATAAATATTGAGGGATATTGAGTGTGATGGAGGTTCCATCTTAGTGACTGTGATGACCTCTTGGGTGGGTACCGATGTTGAACTGTTTGGGGGATCATTCCTTAGTGTTCCCGACTGCTGTTATGTGGGCTTGTCGCCATTACATGGGCTAGTCGCCATTGTTTATGTTACTTTTGTTGTTGAACTTACTCATCACATATGCCTTCTGATATGAAAGATTGATTATGTGAAATTATGTGTTATTCATCTCTTGACATTGATTGCATCTCATACATAATGATTACTTGACTTATTACTGTTGCATTCATACACTCATGTGATTCTGATATTGAAATTGAGTGGTATGGAATGTTGTTGGTCTGCTGAGACTTGGAAACAAAGTTAATGATACAGTTATGAGATGATTTGGAAATACTGAGATGATGATGATTGATACGGCTCGACAAATGTGCTTGAGGCTCTAACAAGATTCGATGGATCATTCTGGCTGATTGTGGACGGTGTATGAACTTCATGAGTCATAGCTATATGGAAAAGTTCGATAGCATGTGTATACATGGTTTATGAAAAAGTACCATTGCATTCATGCATTTCATCCATACACATACATTGTATCATGATATCTGTACTTGATTGGAATTGTTATTGTGATAAGGTGATTACCTATTGAACTGTACTTCTGTGTTTCTGAATTGGCTTAAGTGTTGATTGAATTATTCCTGTTATCGAAGGTGACTTATGTGATTAATCAGACTTTGTAGGTTAGGGTTATTTGTGTGTCAACTTGATATTTATGTCTGTTACATGTATTCCGTCGTTGTCAGATGCTTACAGGGGTACGTTGTGTAATTATACTACACTTGATGCATTCTTTTTTGATGTAGATACAATGCCATCGATCAGGACCGGACCTCGTGGCTGATGACCGAGTTGGTGGATTTGAGTGTTCAGGGTGAGACTGCCCATCCTCATCATGTCTTGTGTAACACCTCGTACCTTCAAGCTAAGTCTTACCCATGATTCAGGAGTTTAGAAAACTAAGACGGGGAGTGTGAAGTTTAAAATCTGTTTTAGTTCAGATACTCCATGACTTATACAGACCGTACAAAGTTGTATGGGCCATAGAAGTTGCACCGTAGAAAGACCGTTGAAAACCAATGAAATACGGTGGCTTTGATGGGCCATAGAAAGTTATACAGACCATCCTTTTTTACCGTAGGATGACCCACAAATTTTGATGCTCACTGGAAATTGACAACATTGTTACTTCACTTTTATACAGACTGTACAAGTTATACGACCCGTATTTGTCACCGTACAAAACTGTACGGACCATACAATTCAACTGTAAAAAGGATCCGATGACTAACCATATATATACGCGAAATCAGTGCTAAAATTCAATTTCTCAACTCTTCCAAGCCCTAGCACTAAGTTCCTCTCCTCCTAACATTCTCCTACATCAAGGTAAGCCTTTTCGTGCAATTTCAAGTGATTCTAATATCATTCTCATGAAATCTAAGTGTGAAAACCCTCTCACGCAATTAAGTTTAGGCTTTTGGGAATTCTACATCAAGTTCATATTTTTATAACAAGATTAGGAGCGAATAAGGTATGAGAGCTTCTATCCACATGTGGAACATCATTGTTCTTCCCCACGCCACGTTTATCCATGAAATACGAATTTCCACAAACTTAGGATGTTATTCAAAGATCATGATAACCCTAACTACACATATTATTATATGTCATGTCTATATTACCAATTCATTAATTGTATTCTTGATATTTCATTTGGATTATCATGAATCCGTTCGTAATCCATGAACACATGTTTTGAATTCCATGAGTTCTTAAATACAAGTCATGAATCATTATTACTCAATTCCAAGAAATTATACATGTTTTCATGCGTCATACAAGTTATATTATATATCTATTTACATGCTAAATTATAATTACAAATTATGTTCACAAGTTATGTTTATGAAATCCATTGGCTTACAAGCCAAATATATTTTTTACGGTTCATTTTTACGTGGAGGCATGAAAGCTACTGAGAATTTGTGATGGTTCTATAAGTCGGATAATTTAATTTTAGAGTCACCACCTTATTTATAGGTAAATTAGGAAAACCAAGTTGAAAGGGTTTATTCAAAAAATATTGAAAAATCCTATCTAAACTAGAGTCGAGGTAAGAGTTTTGGTGATCTCCCTGGGAAGGTATTAAAACCCCTGTTATTAAGGATCCATAAAATACGGTTGACCTTCGGGTTCTATAGCATGCTTTAAATTATTTAATTTGCTCAAAGTGTTTAAAAATCCACAAAAATACTTGTCATTTATATATTCAAAACTCGAAGGTTTTCTTTTAAAAACGAAAGAGTTGGGCTTCTGCCAAAATAGTATGTACCGGGGTATAACTAATTTATTTTCGGACTAAGAACACTCAGACATTAATTTGAGTAGAACTGTACTATTTAGTCCAACAAGTTGTCTAAAACACTTGCATCTTTTTGAAAAATCATTTTAAAAGTCAAAATGAGTATAACCCTTCTTGAATGACAAGTTTGAGTTTTGAAAAGAGATATAAAATCAAAGTTCCTTTTATTCATGATATATTCCCAAAGTCAATTCATATCCTAATATCCCGCAAAACTAATACCTCAACCCAAGCCCGAAATAGTGTTTTTAAGTCTTTTTCCAATTCATTTGAGTTGAAACTTAGTTTAAGAAATTCAACTTAAAAAGAGTCACTTAGTCCAAATCCATTTCCAACAGTTAAGAAACCAACTCATTTTTATGAAGAATCATTTTTCGCCCAATTAAGTCTCAAGGTCCAATATTATTCAAGTCATGAGTCAAGATATCCAAAGTGATCTTAAACCAAATTAGAAAACCCATTTTCCATTTTTTTTCCAGATTCTTTTAGGTACCAAAATAGTCCATTTTTTTTCCAGATTCTTTTAGGTATCAAAGTATGTTTATTTACAAGCATACATATACATATAATGTACGAAAATTGAAAGAGAAAAGTTTAGACTGGTGGGTCTACCTAAGCCCACTAGTTGGCTATTTTCACCTATAGCTGGACATTCAATGCACGAACTCGATCAAAGAAGGTTCAGTTGGGCCCTAGCCCAACTTGGTTGAATATGCAATGTTCTCAAGTGGTCTACTCTCGGCTGAATGGGGTGATGCGCCCCGTAAGGGCCCATATCCTCGTAATACGGCAGGAATAAACAAAGGGGAAAATAAAAGCCCAAGTTAGAAAGCATCTTGGACTCATCTATTTGCGCAAATAAAATAAAAACACAAAACAGTCCACGCAAAAATAGGTGAAAGCCCAAGATAAACAACTGAAGGAAGTAAAACCTAAACAGTCCAAGTGACATGAAATAACAAATGGGCTTAGCCCAGCAATATGACATAAAGGCAGAGACAAAATAGAAATACTATCAGTGGGCCAAGCCACAGTCATCAGAACCAAGGGCTAAGCCCAATACTTTGATTGAGGCAACAACATGAATGATATATACGAGGACACACATACTTATATCAGATTTATATAGGCAGTATATCCTGTGTATATCAATACATAGAGCAGGTAAATAAGAATCAAGGAGAAGCCAATTCCCAGAAAGAAAGAAGAAGAGGGTAATCAAATCAAAATTGTGGGCATTTCCTTTCCTCACCCCCTATATACACTAAGATCATTAAATAGAGTCAAAACAACTTAAGAAGGTGCACTAAGAGGCATTCAAGTCATATTAGCATCACTTTCTCTACACATAGCACATTTTAAACTTGATAAGCAGAAACATTACATCTTTAGACAAACAGAAACCACATGTAATCCTATGTGTTAAAATCCTAAGATTTAGACCTTTTCACCTAACAATATTGTTAAGACATGCCATTTTAAACTTGTCTAGACCTATTTGCAACTTAAACAGACCTCATATGAACTTTTAAAGTGTCAATAGTTCAATGTCTAATTTTAACAATTTGTTGATTGTTTTTACCTTTATATCTGGCCTTAATTCATGTATAGATTACTTCTATATCATGTTTGACCTCTTATCCTCATTTAAATGTAACACATATATCAAAGACAGTCACTACTCTGATCTTAAAGATACATATATCAAAGACAGTCAGTACTCTGATCTTAAAGATACTGAACACACACAGAACTTGTTAAAGACACCATGCTTTCCTCTTTAGCCATTAAGAAGTCATAACAACCTTGATATGAGTATTAAACACTGGATATCTACCTTTGGAGACATAAATAAACTAACTGATACAAGTACCAACCTATTCATTCATTTTTTAGGTTCTGAGTTAACTTTAGATGAGATATAAGGCAGAATACACTAACAATGTGAACTAAACATCATTCCTAATGACCACCACACATCTTTAGACAATTATTAGGACTCAAGACAGACCTAAAACTACTTCCTTAACTATCCGACCAACATGAACAACCCATACATAGTTAACTATTCTTCATCCATAAAAAACAGACATGACTTCCTCTTACATAGCCTATTCATGACTTCAAGTAATCTTTAAATCCATATCTTAATCAATTTAAATCATTTTACCTAACTAAATAAGCTTTAAATCAACATATTGATGTCATTTTAAGCATGAACAGTTGATATACTAGCTAAACATGATCCTCAAGGACTAACACATATTTTATGAACTAAATAACATGTTATCTACTCTAACAATACTAACAGCCACATGAAACACCAACATAGCACCTCACAAATAACACATAACACCTTGTAGTGCCATAAATCAACTAAAATTATCTAATTTAAACTACAACAAAGTAAAGGATAGGAGATTACCTCTTGTAGTCGTAGCCGAGTCGACTTGGGACTTGAATCCTTAGCTCCACCACTCAATTTAGCTCGCACACACACAAAATAATTTTTTTTAGACTAATCGGACCTAAATCGACACTTGGGGTTCCACCGAAAGGCTTGGAACCCAATTCAATTGAAATAAACCCTAGATTTCAACAATTATGCTAAACTCGTAAATAAACAAGCTCAGAACTCTAATTGTTGACCCGTAACAATGAAGGGGAGGGGTTCAATTTATAGATCCTTCAAAAACCTAGAAATCAGGATGATATTAGTATGGGAGAACAAAATTAGGGGGAAAATTTCCTCCCAAGAGTTCTCAACCAATCACGAATTAGAATTCAAAATCAGATGAGACAAGATAATTAAAATGGCACAAATAAAGCACTGAGAGGGACAACCTTAACTTTGGGGTGGTGTGGTGGTGTCGTGGTCAAACCAGTGTGAGAAAGAGCAAGAGAAATTAATGTTATTACCTGAAACAGACGAGTATCACTAGAAAAGCAAAATGTATAGGAGCAACACACCATTTTTTGCAAGACGTGAATGAGAAGAGAAAATTGGCTAGAATTCACAACCTTAAATTCACGTTCACTGTGGATTGTCTGAGAGCGTTCAATCTTGTTAAGGAAAAGCTCACCAGTGCCTCGATCATGGTCACTCCTGATTGGACTCAACCTTTCGAGTTGAATGTGCGATGCGAATAATTTTGCAGTAGAAGCGGTACTTGGACAAAAAAGGGATAAGCTATTCAGACCAATCTACTATGTCAACCGCACTCTCAATAGCGCACATGTCAGCTATGCGACTAAGGAAAATGAACTTTTTGCAGTAGTTTTTGCTTTCCATAAATTTTGGTCATATCTTATTGGGAAAGTAATCGTTCACACAAACCATTCGATCCTCACGTACTTGTTGAGAAAAAAATAGGCGAAGCCAAGGCTTTTCAGATGGATCCTACTGCTCCAAGAATTTGACTTGGAAATTATAGACACAAAGGGTGTAGAGAATCAGGTTGATGACCATTTGTTAAGGTTAGAAAACCCACCTATGGCGATGGTAGGAATCAAAGAGGAATTCCCAGATGAGCAATTATTCTCAATTGCAGTTGTTTCAGAAGGACCACCCTGGTACGCCTATATAGCCAACTTCTTGGTTAGCGGATGGGTGCCTCAGGATCTCACTTGAGGTAAGAATTTTATTTTTGGGATGACCGTTCTTGTTTAAATATTGCACATATGGAATCATTAGGTGATGTGTTCCCGAAAAGGAGATGACACACATTATTTTGCACTATCATGATGGAGTGGCAGGCGGACATTATGGTGGATACCATACAGTTGCGAAGGTCATGGAATGCGGTTTCTTTTGGCCAACATTATTCAAGGATGCAAGAGCTTATGTAGCTGCATGTGACAAGTGACAACGAGCAGGTAATATTAAAAAAAGGATGAGATGCCCCTTAAATCGATTTTGTTTTGTGACATTTTTTATATTTGGGCCATTGATTTCATGGGCCCTTTCCCTTCCTCCCATTCTTATGAATATATCCTAGTAGCCATTGACTACGTCTCTAAATGGGTTGAAGCAATCCCTACTAGGACAAATAATGCTCGAGTTGTGTGTGAATTATTAAGAAAGAATATTTTTACTCATTTTGGAACACCTCGAGTCATCATAAGCTATAACGGCTCACATTTTGTTAATAAATAGTGTGATGCGCTGCTCTCTAAATGTGGGGTAACTCATAAAACTGGAATCCCATATCACACACAAATTAGCGGGTAAGCTAAGGTAGCTAACCGTGAATTAAAATGAATTCTTGAAAAAACGGTTAGCGCATCTCGCAAGGATTGATCCTTAAGGTTAGATGAAGCTCTATGGGCATATCGAACTGCTTTTAAAACACCAATAGGAACTTTTCCCTATAAGTAGTGATCGTGAAATTGTGTCATCTACCGGTTGAAATAGAACACAAAACATTTTGGGTTATTAAGTTTCTTAATCATGACATAAGTCTTGCAGGTGAGAAAATACTTTTGCAGATAAACGAATTGGAGGAATTTCGGAGGGATGCGTACGAGAATGCACAAATCTTGAAGAAAATGACAAATCGTTGTCATGATCGTCTTATCAAACCAAAAGTATTCCATGAAAGAGATAAAATTCTGTTATACAACAATAGATTACGACTTTTTCCTTGGAAATTCAAGTCGAGATAGACTGGACCGTATGTCGTGCAACACGTCTCACCGTATGGGGCTATTGAAATTCAAAATATGGAGGATACAAAAAAATTCAAAGTGAACGGGCATAGGTTGAAGCTATATATTGAAGGATGATTCGACAAGCAATCCTCCAACATCATCATTCATTAAGCCAAGAATGGTAAAGTCAAGCTTACGGCTATAACTCAGAACTATTACTAACCTTTAACTCACTTGTTCTTTTGTTTCGTTTGTTTTCTTGTGCTAAGTATTAGATCGTTGAAGAGAGGAATAAGAAGTTCGATGTGAGGATGATTGCAAAGAGGTAAGAATCAGAATAGGAGAACAAAAGGTAACGAAAATAGAAAAATATTGAACTGCAAAACATTATACTAGCGCGCATTTCTCCATGCGGCTCGGCAGTGATAAAAATCAGAGAAAGTGTTTTTTTCTGATTTTGAGGGGAGTTTAGTACATTTTTCTTGCCGCGACGCAATCCGCGTCATGGAGGCGGCATAATTTTTTTAAAAAATTCTTTTTAATTAAATAAAACTGTAAAGAAAAACATTTAAAATATAAATCATGTTCTTGAAAGTAGAAAAAAACATGTCAATTTTGTGCACACAAGGTATTGCTAAATTGCTTCAAAGAGATATTGTCATGTTTTTGGAAGAATAATGTTGAATCTTTTTATTGGGAGCGATTCATGAGTAAAGATAGAATATTTTGATAGTTTATTTGGATTAAATCACTTTTATTTGAATATGGAAGTTTCACTATATCCTTATGGTATAGTAAGTGTTCTTTATGTTCTCTAATAGACTTATTCGTATTTATTGAAGGTGGAGTAAAATTGTTTTATATGCCGTCATCTTATGGTTTGTGATAATTATGTGGCTATTGGAAAATTTGTTTTGTGATCGAAGGGTAGTCTAAACCCACTCAATTTGACAATTTGTGAACTTACCAAAATATAAGTGTGGGGTAGTGCCTCCATTCATAATAAAATTTTCATGTTAGAGATCTTATGTTTATGGTGTTCATCTTATGCAGGAAGCATGTCTCAACGACCACATCGTACCAGCACTGGAAAGGCCAAGGTTACCTCAACTAGACAACCAATAGGAAAGTGGGCTGCTCCTAGAAGAGCCCCTCCTACGAATGACATGGAATCAAAGAAGTATTTTGATGAAACTCCTCGTTTTGGCATAGATGTAGTGGAGTTTCATGATCAGAAGTGGTTTACCAAATTCCTACCAACTGTTGATCCCGCACTCGAGGAGGAAATTGATTTCATCAAACTACGCCTCAACTATTTTGAAATTTACAACTGCCTTGAGAAGATAGGGCTATAATCTCTTATGAAAACTTGATGGGAGATGTGAATCATGATATGGCATAGTAATTCTATGCTAATTAGATTCCTAGATTGATATTCACTTCAGACTATGTTGTCCCTGTGAGGGGGAGGAGGGTAAATTTCTTGTATAAAGTGATGAGTTTCCTGATGTATCTACTGCCGAGTATGATAAATTCTTGAGGAGGCCTGACTATAAGTCCATTCGTCACAACATATGTGGAGCTAACTCTGTGGCTGCCTGGGCTCGTGATAATGATGGATGCCACAAATATGTGTGTCGTTCAGATTTTAAATTGGCCGCCAAGGTAGTTCTATGTCTTATCAACTTCCGCATTATTCCTACAACCCATGATTCCACAATGTCTAAAGAGAAAGTTGCTTGATATACACTCTCTTAACCCTGATGCGAATCAACATGGATAAAATCATGATCACTGAAATGGGTAGGATAAGGAATAAAGGTAAGAGGAGTCTGCTCTTACCAAGCATGCTAACTAAGTTGTTGCTTCGTGCTTCAGTTCTGACAAATCCAGGGGGTGATGTTATGCTACACCATTCTAATAAAAAATATGATGTAACCTCCGTGAAGGAATATCCTGGGGAGTCTAGTACTGGGCTTATTACTATGCAACAAACCAACCGCACTGACTAATCAATGCTATTTCTTATGGCTGGGTTACGGTTGCAGGCTGTGAGAGCAAAGGTAGATTTGGCAGAGCTCCAATAGCAGGTTCCACTAGCTCCATACACGGTTCAGTTCCTTGGTCTTGCGCCATCTCTATCCCTACCACCAGATGACGATGTGAACTCAGTCACTGGAGATGATCCGAATGCTGACACCTATTATGGTGTCGACTACAAGCCTTAGGGTCCAGGGAGTTTTTATGCACCCTTGTTCTTTTTGTAGTTAATCGAAAGAGAACTATTTTATTGAATACATATGCTAGTATATGTGAGTTGAATTTTAATTCTTTTGAGTAATCGTAAGAGCTTTCTTGAATTGGTATTTACCAAAGATAGGAAGATATTAGAGAGAAGTTTTCCTTCTATTAAATGTAATTAAGAAGTCTCTATATGTTCTTGAGTTTCAAATTGGTCTATTCTTGATGATATCTAAGTTATTCGAAAGAAGACTTAGATTATTACAGGTAGACTAATTACTCGTTGAAATCAAAAGAGTCAACGAACCATAGATAAAGAACCTTGAACGACTAGAAATCCTAAGTATTTCTTTAGCACTTGTTATGTCATGTGCCCTAATTTCTCCTATCAATAGTAACCCTTGATCAATTTTTGCGTTTAATTATTCAGTAAGTTTACTAGTAAAATCCGTTACTCGTGGTTTATATCACAACCTTCTAAATATTTGATTTCCTGAATAATACTAAGCAGGACGTTGTTTGAACTGTTAATCACACCAATCTCTGTGGAGACGATTTTAAACTATACTATTTTTTACTAGCGAAGCGCTCAAAGAAATTATATTGTGTTTTGCTTGCGCTCGTCACTTATCAATACCCCCGCAGCCTTTATGAATATGATGAATATGATATTCAAACCTTATTTGGATTAGTTCGTGATCGTCTTTATTGATGACATTTTGGTTTATTCCAAGAGTAAGGAGGACAACGAGAAACATTTGAGGGTAGTTCTTGGTTGGTTGAAGGAGAAACGTTATATGCCAAGTTTTCAAAATGTGAGTTTTGGCTCAGTTCTCTGGCATTTCTGGGGCATGTTGTGTCGAATGAGGGTATCATGGTGGATCCAAAGAAGATAGAGGCAGTCAGAGATTGGGCTAGGCCTACTTCGGTGACCGAGATACGGAGTTTCATGGGTCTCGCGAGCTATTATCGTCGGTTCATCAAGGGTTTCTCTTCTATTGCTTCTCATTTGACTCGATTAACTTTGAAAGATGTGCCTTTTTAGTGGTCCGATGAGTGTGAGGAGAGCTTTCAAAAGCTTAACTCACTTTTTACCTTAACTCTGATTTTTGCCCTACCTATGGAGGGGAAGGACTTCACCATTTATTGTGGTGCTCCAAGGATTGGTTTGGGTTGTGTATTTATGTAGGAGGGCAGAGTGATAGCATATGCATCTGGGCAGTTGAATATGCATGAGAAGAACTACCCCACTCACGACTTGGAGCTTGCAGCGGTAGTCTTTGCATTGAAGATTTGGAGGCACTATCTATATGGGGTTCATTGTGAGTCATTCACCAATCACCGCAACCTTCAACATGCATTCAGTTAGCGGGATTTCAATTCTACACAGCGCAGGTGGATAGAGCTGCTCAAAGATTATGATATTACTATTTTGTACCATCTGGGCAAGGTCAATGTGGTGGTGGATGCTTGAGCTGAAAGGCAGTGAGTATGGGAAGCTTGGCACGTTTGATTGTTGATGAGCATCCTTTGGCACTAGAGGTTCACTCCTTAGACAATAGATTTGTGAGACTTGATATTCAAATCCATGTAGGATTTTGGCTTGTTAGAGGTAAAGTCATCTCTTTTGGAGCAAATTAAGGCCCAACAGTTTGATGATGAGAAATGTGTAAGATTAGGGACAAGGTGATGTGAGGGGAAGCCAAGGAGGCTTTCTTGATGGTGAGAGAGTTTTGAGGATCAAGGAAAGATTGTGTGTTGCAGGTGTGCCGAGATTGATTATGAAAGAGGCTCACAATTCCATATATTCTATTCATCCGGGTGCAACAAAGATGTATCGTGATTTGAAGCAATACTATTGGTGGGGTAGGATGAAAAGGGACATAGTTGAGTTTGTGTCTCAGTGTTTAAATTGCCAGTAGGTTAAATATGAGCACTAGAGACTGGGTGGTTTAACCTAGAGGATGTCTATACCCGAGTGGAAATGGGAGAGGATAGCTATGGATTTTGTAGTTGGGCTATCCTCGACCTTGGGAAAATTTGATGCCATTTGGGTTATTGTGGATAGGTTGACCAAGTCTGCACACTGAATTTCGATCTAAACGACCTACAATTATGAGAAGTTAGCCAAGATTTATATTAGGGAGATTGTTCGGTTGCATGGGGTGCCTATTTTTATTATTTCTGACCGGGGTACTCAGTTTACTTCTCATTTCTGGAGGACATTGCAAAAGGAGTTGGGTACTCATCTGGATCTTAGCACAATATTTCACCCACAGATGGTAAAGACGGCTAGTTCGAGCGGACATTCAAGTTTTGGAGGATAAGTTACGGGCTTGTTTGATTGATATTGGTGATCATTAGGACCAGTTCTTACCTTTGGCAGAATTCACTTACAACAACAGTTATCACTCCATCATTGATATGACGCCATTTGATATTTATATGATAGGAAATGTCGTTCTATGATTGGGTGGTTTAATGCATTTGAGGTGAGCCCATGTGATCGCAATTTGTTGAGAGACTCCTTAAAGAAAGTGATGATAAACCCAAGATAAGTTCCTAGCGGCTCAGAGTAGACAAAAGGAATATGCGGATCGAAAGGTTCAAGATATGGAGTTCATGGTTAGTGATAGGGTTCTATTAAAGGTCTCGCCTATGAAGGGCGTGATGAGATTTCGCAAGAGAGAGAAGTTGAGTCCGAGGTATATTAGGCTATTTGAGGTTGTTTAGAGGGTTGGAGAGGTGGCGAATGAGTTAGATTTACCATCAGGACTTTCAGGTGTTCATCCGGTATTTTATGTTTCTATGTTGAAGAAGTTCCATGCTGATGGGTCCTACATCATCCAATTGGACTCCGTGCTATTTGATCAGAATTTGGAGTTCGAAGAAGAGCCTGTGACCATTTTGGACAAGCAGGTTAGAAAGTTTAGATCAAAATAGATTGCTTCTATGAAGGTGCAATAAAAACATCGCCTTGTTGAGGAGGCTACTTGGGATACCGGGGCTGATATGTGGAATAAATACCCTCATCTTTTTACTAATTCCAATACATTTTCCTTTCATTTCTCTCAATTCGAGGACGAATGTTTATTAATTGGTATCTGATGTAACAACTCGTTCATTTTTTTTTGGCTAAATACCCTTACTTGACCAAATTACTCTTCTCGTAGACTTTATGTGGGGGTTTGTGACTCGCGGAGATGGTAGTACGGTTCCCGAGATGCATTAGATGGGTTTCAGAAAAAAAACCCAAGTTTGATAGTTAGAAATGAAAAGAGCTGACTCGAAGTTGACTTTTGAGTATCAGGGTTTGTTTTCGAGTTTCGTCACTTCTGGTAGTTTCATAATGTCATTTGTGACGTAGTCGAGTCTTTGATTTCCTTCCCGGGGCGTTCAGACATGCTTTGAGTCATTATTTGCTAAATTGTGAAAATTGATGATTTTGGTGGAGTCATAGAAAAACGGACCTTAGCTTGATCGAATGATAATTCCGAGTGGGCGAGCAAGTTCGTAGCATTGTGTACACTTGGGTAGCATATTTGATTTATATCCAGGAGGTCTCGGGTGAATTTTGGGTGTTTGATAAAAGTTTGTAAGTTTTGCTATAGTTGTTGGTTTCTGGGAAGCCGCACCAGCGAGCCATTGGCCTCTTCTGCGGAAGTTGGTTCATAGATTTGAGCCATAAGAAGGTTAGGAATGTCCACGTATGCGGCATTTTGTGCATTTTTGGGTTCATTAAATTGGGTCGCTTCTGCGAGGCTGATTCAGCAGAAGCAGAATTGCTATATCAAACCTAGATTAAAAGACCATTTCGAAATCACTTTTTATATTCCATTTGATTGAGTCCTAGGCTTGGTTGGTAGAGGATTTTCAAGGTCTTTCATCATCTTCATCTTTGGGGTAATGTTTCTAATCCATTTTCTTTATCTATTTATGATTATGTCCTCAAGTCTAGGTCTATTTCCATGTCTTGGGTAGAATGAACCTAGGGTTTGTATTTATGAACAAGAGGCTTTAATTAATGAAATTGAGGACCAAGATAGAGTCTTTATGTTATGATATTGTAGATATAGATTGGGTGATGATAAAATGGCTTATTGCAATATTTAATTTGTTGTTTCAATTTCATATAATTTTGGGGCAAAATCTAAGATTTTCCTAATTGGGGATTTTGATTGATTAGTGCAATTGAAGGCCTAAATGAGATTAGTTTCTGATTAAACTTAAGGATATGGCCTATTACTATCCTGATTCTAGAACATTAGAGTTTTGATTTTACCCTTGTGGGTCCGGGGTTAATTTGGAGGTCGGGTATTCAGTTTCTTTGAAAGGTTATGCCTCTGTATGTGTATTAGAATACTTGTTAACGTAAAATATATATGTTAGACTACGAACGTACGGAGGCGCTTCGCAAAGGTAAGGCCTTGGCTGAGGATTAATGGTTCGTGGCACCTGTTCTTCTCCAAGGTATATTACGATTTACTCTTCTAGACTTAGATAGAAGCATATAGTGTATATAAATATTGATGGGTATTGGGCGTGTTGGGGGTCCTACCTTAGTGGCTGTGATGAGCACTTGAGTCGGTACCGGTGTTGAACTGTTTCAAGGGATGTTTTGGGAAATCATCCTTAGGGTGATTCTGATTGCTGTTCTGTGGGCTTGTCACTATTGTTGCTATTACTTGTTGAAATTACTCATCACATATGCCTTATAATACGAAAGACTGATTGTGTGGAATTATGTGTTACTGATAATTCTGAGGCATGTGTTATTCATCTCTTGAACTTGATTACATCTCAAACTTCATAACTACTTGTCCTTTGCATTCGTACACTCATGATATTCTAGCATTGAAATGAAGTGGTATGAAATGATATTAGTCCGTTGAGACTGGAAAGAAAAGTAATGATACTGTTATGAGATGAATTGAAAATATTGAGATGATTGTTGATTAATATGGCTTGATAAATTAGTCTGAGGCTCTAACAGACCGAGGTATTTCCGGCTGGTTGTGAGCGGTAGATGGACTTCCCTGTCCTCCATGGGTTATTACTATATGGCAAAGTCCAATAGAATATGTATACCGGTTGATAGAAAGGTACCTTGCATTCATGCATTCATTCACTTACATACATTGTATCATGACATCTATACTTGATTGGGAATTGTAAGTATGGTAATGTGAATTCATATTGGTTGAACTTCTATGATTTGAATCGACTTAAGTGTTGAACAATATGTATGATTTAAGGTGACTTATGTGATAGATCAGACTGTGTAAGTTAGGATTTTCTGTGTGTCAACTTGATATTTATGTTCTTTACATGTATTCCGTCGTTGTTGGCCTATGATGCTTATGGGGTACGTTGTGTACTCATACTACACTTGCTGCATTCATTTTGGTTACAGATTCAGCACCATCGACCATCACCAGACCTCGTGACTGAGTCCGAGCTTGGTAAATTCGAGCATTCGGGGTAAGACTGCACTTCCTCAATGTGCCCTGGATGCTTCCTCTTATTTCCTATCTTGTTTTATGTTCCTTTGAGGCAATATCAGACTTTTATTCCAATTAAGCATTAGAGGCTCTTGTACTGACAAACTAGATCTTTGGAAAATATAATAATTAGATATTTGGTATTTTGTTACTTTTTTTTTCTTATATTATCGAGACAATTTAATTAACTATTTCTTCTATTTCCGCTTTATATATTTTTATGTTATTGGGTTTGGGAAGTGGTTCGCCTATCAGTGAGAAAATTATAGGTGCCACCACGACACCCGAAAGGAGTCGTGGCACAAATTTTGCCTCGTGAGGCAGAACTTAGCTTGATGATTATCCGACTTTTAAAAAAATAAAATTTCAACTATTTTTGCTTCGAGGCAGGACTTCACATTATATACATGATGCATATCTTGACTCGTTGTTTATAAGTTTGCTCGATGATTATTGTTCTTTTTTTAATCATAAAATTTTCACAACTTTTACCTCTAGGCAAGGATTTCCATTATATACACAACGCTTATCTTGACTCGTTGTTTACAAATTTTGCCTCAAAAGGCAGAACTTAGCTCGATAATTATCCAACTTCCTTTTTTATAAAATTTTAATTACTTTTGTCTCAAGGCAAAACTCTCACAATCGAAATGGAATCAAATCGCCATTGAGCAACTCGTGTACTACGTCTTCTGGGCATTAGTGTTAGCTTTGTGGAAGCATTCATTGCCCTTTTTTCAAAGATCTGATTCTACTTCTTCTCTACTCGTCCTCATATGCCTCAAAATAGTATCATTTTGTTCATTCGTGATCATGAACTCCAACTATTTCTAAGAATTATAAAAAGCAAAGGAATCGATTCAATTCTCGAACTTGTTAAAAGTAAAATTAGAAATATATGCAGCTGAATCCAAATTGATCCAAATTTTACACGAAAATATCTGGCATTATGATTCTCAAATTCGAATTACTCCATGATTTTGTGCAAAGCAATCCAGTTCTTCAATTTTGAATGATATTTGAATCTGCACAAATAAAAAAAATTGTAAAATCAGTACCGAAAAGGTAAGGTCGACGTGTAAATTTCAGATCTTCAAAACTCGTTACATTGAAATAGTAAAAAATCCTCAGAGAGAAACCCCATTAAGGAATTGGATAAGATCATAACCGAGCATAAAAGCAATTAAAAGAATAAGATCTAGAAGGCAAGCGAATAAAACTTAACCATTCTATTTTTTTTTAGATAAGTGACTTCACCTCATTATCATGACCACTGAGACAATACACAAAACGGTGCAAAATACATCACATTCCCTACTTGCCCTTTTCAATACGCCGCTTTAGTCTTTATGCCATCAGTTCTCCTTTTCAGTCTCAACTCCCACCAATCTATCCTATTTCAACATCTCGTAACTTCAAGTTAAGCCTTATCCATGATTTAGGAGTTTAGAAAAATAAGATGGAAAGTATGAAGTTTAAAAATCCATTTTACTTCAGTGATTCACATTCTATGTCATGGCTATACGAACCGTACAAAGTTGTACGAGTCGAAAAAATTGCATCGTACAAAGACCGTCGATAACCAACAAAATATGATGGCTTATACGGACCGTATAAAATTACACGGACCATCCTTTTTTACCGTAGGATGACCCTAGACTTTTGATGCTCACTGAAATTTAGAACACAGTGGCGGCCATTTCATACGGTCCGTACAATTATGTATGGACTGTACTTATCGCCGTACAAGTTGTATGGACCGTACAATATCACCGTAGAGTCCCCGACGACAGAACAAAATATATTCGCAATTTTCAGTCCTTTTAACTCTTTTCAATTCATCCAAGCCCTAACACGAAGTTCCTCTCCTCCCAGCATTCTCCTACATCAAGGTAAGCCTATTTTATGCAATTTCAAGTCATTCTAATTTCATCCTCATGAATTCTAAGCGAAGTCATTGATTCTTAACCTAGTGTTTTCAAGAAAACTCATCTCAAGGAATCAAGTTCAGGCTTTTGAGAATTCTTCATCAAGTTCAAATTTTTATTACAAGATTAGGAGCGAATAAGGTATGTAAAGCTTCTATCCACGTGTGGGAACATTATTATTTTCCCCACGCCATGTTAATCCATGAAAACCCTGGAAATTGAAGGTTATGTCTCAGTTCATGATAAACCCTTGAAAACAAGTTATATGTTCATGTATGTATTGTTAAAACTAATCATGTTCTCGTTATTGTATTCATGAATATCACTTTGATTATCATGAGTTCGTCCGTAATCTATGAATACCCATGTTTTGTATTTCATGGATTTTTAAACACAAGTCATGAATCCATATTACTCAATTCCATGAATTCTACATGTGTTCGTGTTGTTATGCAAAGTATATTATGTAATTATGTTCATGCTATATCTTATACTGAGCAACCATGTTTAGAAGTCATGATTATACAAACCATGAGTTTTCTAGCCAACTATATTTCAAGTTCATATTTGGGAGTTGCACAGATTACCGAGAAGGCTCAGACAACCTGAAACTACGTATGCCAACATAGGATAAGGATCGCTCCGCTCAGTTAGGACGGTTCCTTCATACTACCCACAACAGATTATTGAATCCATTCATGTCATGTTCATGTCTCGTACCCCGATAAGGTACGAGATGGCTTAGCTGATCGAGCAGAGATCAGACGCCACGTTCTCACGCAGTGGTTACATGTCGGTTATACTAAATCTCTCCCATTTAAAATAAGTTATCATGTTTTATTATATTCATGTCAGCTATTATACATGCTCATGCTCAAGTTTCAGTTTCAGTTCCTACTATTTCATACGCCTGGTTATTCTTTCAGTTGCTTTACATACAGTATAATTCAAATGTACTTACATCTTTTTTTCCTGGGGCCTGAATTTCTGTCATGACCCAAACCGGAGGGCCGCGACGGGCACCCAGACCCTACCTGCCAGGCACCACATCACACTTTGCCCTTAATCACTTTTAACACGGACAGAGCCATGGTAGATTAAATAAAGTTCCAACCCAAAAGCCCCAATTAACACAATTATATATCAGGGCCGACAAGGTCATACACGATAACTAACCACAGGACACCTATCTACAAGCCTCTACAGAAAAGAACATACCACGACTAAATCGCGACTCCAAAACAAATAGAGTGCTCTGGACACCAGCTGAACAAGCAACCTACTAGTGTGAACCGTCACCCTCTCAATATGAACCTGCGGGCATAAAACGCAGCGTCCCCCGACAAAAGGGACGTCAGTACGACTGATGTACGGAGTATGTCAGGCATAAGAAAAATAACATAGCAGAGACATATCATAGTCTGAAACAGAAACAACTGGACATCAGTAAATGCCTTTAAGGGCCCTAATACACATGCCTAAATGTTATGCACAGTGCAGTATACATATACATCAGCCTCTTCGGGCATCTTCCATACCATACCAGCCTTTGCAGGCATCATACCATATAATGATTAATGAATGTATGCACAATGCAAATGCGGTATACTAATATCCACACAGGAATCCTCCTATAACCGCCTCTGTGGGCATCAAGTTATATCGCCACTCAAGGGCATCATATCATCACATCATATTGGCCTCTTCGGGCTATTTCGTCATAGTCTGTACCATTTGCAGGTGGTGTGTGTATACAACACCTTTTTCCCTTTCCCCAATTCCCATTCATATATATATATATATATCTATATAATATTTACCATATAGTAGTGTGCATAGAACAAGTGGTCCAGGATAACATATGAATGCGATGCAAATGAAATGCATGAATAACAATAAAACATCCGGATTGACATAATATCCTTTACACCTTTGGTTAATATTGGGAACATCAACATCTTTTCCGGTGTGCCTTATTAAGGTCTTAGAAACATGCCTGGATATTCTTTCAACATAAGAGTCGATGGCTTGATCATCCTTAACTACTAAGAGTAGAGTAATTTATGTAGCAACACAATGGTTATGTTTCGCACATAGAATTATGCCAAAAGAATGAAAGAGCCTTGCATACCTTGTTGTCGAAATTATCTAAGTTCCGCGGGTCCTTGTAACCTCTATGAACGATTATCTATATCACACAAATGATTTAAATTATAATCGACTGAAAATGCTAGAAACAGATTCATTGAGACATTCTAGCAAACACCTTCTATGCGTAGAACCTATATTCCTTCTATGTCGAAACCTATGCATGAAGTGAAATACCCAGCCCTCTTGATCCTTCTTTTTACTGCTACAATCTTCAAAACAGTACAACAACTTCACATGCAATCCCAGTACCTTACAATTACGGCAGCCCCGACAACACCCAACCCAAACTTAGCATTTTCGACAATCGTCCTAGAACTAGTGGCAAGAATCGAATTCTGAAATTGTATAAACTTTAGGAACAAGAAATATTACCTATGTTAAACACAACGACGAGAATCGTTGGAAAACCTTTTGCCCAAAACAATTTCCGACAAGCAGAAACCGCAGAAACAGGACCCCCAAAATCGACTCCCAGAACACCTTCAAAAATTCTAGGTCTCTCGCCTGACTTCGAAGTGTAGGATTGTCTAAGGACTCGATTTTTCCAGAAACCAGGTTCAAAACGCCAAGAATTTCCCTCTTTTGTCTATGTGAAAGCTTACGAAAATCGCGAAATTCGACCGAGAATTTTAGAGAGTATAATCAATGAGAATTTTACCCTAAAACGATTTCTACAGAGCCTAAGGAATGTAGGTCTTTAAAAATGGAGAAGATTAGAGAAGATTGGAGACTTGTGAAGTTCAGAAGCTGCCAGCGATCGATTTCTCCAACTGAGTCATTGCACTGCTACCTTACTAAGGTTACACGTAATCTCCCACTATGTATAAATTGTCCCCAATTATAATTAATTAATCCCACAATTAATTAATTATACATAAACTTAAATTCCCGATCTCAATTCACTTAAATCCCGGCGACTTATAAAATCCTCTTATACCTAATGTCATAATTCCTGTAATATAATACTAGTCTATAATCTCTTCGGGGATACACAATTATTATTACTAATCCCTGTCGTCGCACTTTGTTAAATCCAAAATTATTTTAGGATCACGTCCTTTTATATACTAATTTCTCATTAGTATATGCTAGTACAACATAAACTTTCCCGGGTCTGGGTCTACTTGCCTACGATTACGTGTTCAACCGTTAACCGAAAGTACGGGGTGTTACATCCTCCCCCCCCCCTTAGAAACATTCGTCCTCGAATGTCGGCATGACATATCTAACTCTTGTCACAATAAAAAAATGAATACCTAATTGACCAAGTTCAGTAAAAGCTAGAGAGGAAGTATCAAATTTGTCATTCCAATTCATCAAAAACAGGGGATACGACATTCATGGATTAATTCATATTACTATTTAAACTGTGAGAAGATAAAATATCAATCTATGACTACTTCTAAAGAATAAACTCAAGTTTCATATACAAACTAAAATAAACACATAGTGATACCTTCCAACTTTAGTAACCTTGTGTGAAGCAATCTTTATCTAGCTAATTGCTTAAATAGAAAGTTAATAGGGTGATGGATTCTTGCCTAGGTCTGTAGTATATCTTATACATTCTTTAAATTCAAACAGTAGGTAAAGAAGGTATAGGGTCCTAACATCTAGTTTAGAGTCATATATGCAACATAGTTATTTCAAACAGTTCACAAATCAGTGCAATTAATCATGCTTCACTATTTTATCATCCCATGACTAATTCAGATCAAGTTCCCAGGTTCCTTATAACTTCACAGTCTCCCTGCTAGTGTTTAAACCAATTTAGTTGATCTTTTTTTTTTTGCACTGGTTTAAGCTAGAGTGCAGCAAACACAACTACTTATTTTCAACTCTGCCCCTGCCCAGGATTTACAGCAATATCTGCCTCAAAATGAAGGCAGCAACATGTGTTTGAACATGGCACAATTCTTACCAAAGTGCAACAGTGATAACAGCAAGTAACAACAAAAACAGCAGCCAAACAATAGCCAAATAATAGCAACAAGTGACCTCAAAAAACAGCCATAACAACAACAAATATGGTAGCTAAATGCTTCAGATGATCACAAATATATGCAGCAACCAGCTCAATGTAACAATGCCAACAACAAAATGTAGCAACTAATGGAAACAGTTTCAAGCCTCCCATACTTTGCCTCCAATCCTAATCTCCAAGTGAACATTAGAATGTCCGAAAATTGCCCTCTTATTTAGCAAGTTTTCAAGCACAGATAAGTCTCAAAGGGGTATAACCACTGGACTATTCAGGACACTAGTCAGGCTTTTCCTTTTCAAAATCAAGGAATCCTAGCTATGTTGACAATCACAACACATATGTATTGGTACAAGATGAGGTAGCACACAAGGCTCAAATAGGCAGTGTATCAATTTCAGACAAAGTTCAATTCAGAAAAGAATTATTCAAGTTTCACATGGTACCTAGACTGAGTGGGATTATAAACAGGTCACACAAAGGCTAACTCAACTACTGGCTTTGGTGTAATAACTCAAGTATGTAAGAATCCAAGTTGTAATTTAAAACAGTTGACACTAAGTACTCTGAAAAGCCAATGAACCTCAAGCAGGGCATAGGAGCATGGTGGAAAAAACCCAGATATAGGTTGAACAGACAACCTCCATAAAAATGCATATAAACTCAGGTTTCTTAACTAAGCTATTTAACTGAGTGGTCTGACCTCATCAGTTCCAACATGATAAAATATGAAATTGAGCATTCTTGAAAGAGCTAAAATTGGTATATTTTAACTAAGTTCATCAGAGTTTGAGTATATGTATGACCATATGAGTATACTTATAAAGGCAAGACTAAGAAAGTTGAAGCAATATGCAAACAATAAATTTGGCCAAATAAGTAGATTATGCTAACCACCATATTATTTTAACAGTAAAGAAATGACCAATTTGTGCAGGATAAGGGACAAAACTAGTGTAAGCTAGCACTTGAACAAATAGTCAGTTTTATCCTCTTATTTTATCATGAAGAAAAGGAACATTTGATGCATATATCAAGCTAAACTAGACATACAAACTTAGCAAGTGAAATTTCTTTTTTAGCTTGGAATGACATTCTTAAACTTATAAGGTTACTTGAATGGTCAACACCAATCATGAACACATATCTAAGCAGCAAACAACTAGATATATGAAGAAACATTCATAGGGGACACTCACAAACATAAGGCCTCAGTATCCCATGATTTAAAATCTAGAATAAACTAGTTATTCATCTTTAAGATTCAGAACATGCAACAGTACAATGGCCAGAATAATTGGACCAATTTGCACAGATATTCAATAGAGGCTATAAGATAGATATGAATGGCTTCCATATACACAACACACATGACTTATGTAAGACTTAGATAGGCTTCATGCTATATCAACTTGGGCTCAAATGTCAATAAGACAATTACAAAGGTTCAAATCATCAAGCTAGAACAATCCCAAAGGACTTAAGCTAGATCCATACCATGTTTAACTAGCAGAGATAGGCATAATACTCCAGTAAGCAGATTAACTGAATACTCAACCAAGTACAAATCTCATGGATTAACAGATACATTTCCTAAGAAAACAACTCATGAACTAAACTTCCTTTTGGACATGTAACAAACCTCTTGGATTAGTGTTAAGCTCATTAACGTATCAGAACATGTAAGGGTATCCAAAAATAAACTAACATAAGTCCTCTGGTTTCAATTTTTTTTGTCTACGCAGTTTATACCACAATATGCATCCATAGATCCATAGAAGTAACAAAGTATTAATAGCAAGGGCAGGACATCATGTAGTCAAATTTGAGGTTAAACATGTCATTGGAAAACCACATGTAGGCTATATTACTTCAACTCCTTGAATACCACATGGAAAGACAAAAAATAGCAAGCCAACATACTCTCTAGGCTTATACTAAGCAAATGTTACTGTGGTGATTATGTAAAATGATAATAGGAGCTACACAAGTCTTTTCACTATAACCAATAAGTTATAGATTACTCCTAGCCTTAGGTTAGATCCATATCAAGTCGAAATTATCTCTAACAAACATTAACTACTCCAAAATCAATTCAATCAAGGTTATTATTGCCTAACTTATGCACACAAACAGTTTTAAAGCCATTTCATGACTCAACTAAAATTACACCAAACTGTACAACAACCTTATTTAATCCACATACAAAATCCATATATTCCTTTGATTAATCCAAACA
This sequence comes from Anisodus tanguticus, assembly GCA_034509755.1. Taxonomy (NCBI): domain Eukaryota; kingdom Viridiplantae; phylum Streptophyta; class Magnoliopsida; order Solanales; family Solanaceae; genus Anisodus; species Anisodus tanguticus. The sequence continues at coordinate 36,136,588 of CM067549.1, forward strand.
TATAATCATATACCGATTGCACACAATACATCATTAATTTAAAAGAAACTAATTTAAAGATCTTATGGATTATCGGGATAGGTACTAGGACAAACTTATGATCTTGTTGGTGAATCTGCACTATCCTACCTTGGCCCGATAGATGAGCCTCGATCTAACACACTTCGAAGTGGAACCCTCTTATCCTTACTACCCACTCGCTTTCTCCTTGCCTGTCTCTTGTCTTCCCCCGGCGTGTCTCCCATAACATAGACCGACGAACCCTGATTAACGGATCCCCAAGATTAAGGACTATCCGGAATCTCAGAAGTGTCGGGGTCATTAAGCGACATGCATACCCGGTTATGGCGTGATATCTAAGGAAAATCTAGTTGTACCCGTCCCTAGGCTGTTCCCCCTATCCCATGGTCAGTGGGGCCCGACACTGACACCAAAGTCCTTAGTGAAGTCAGAACTCTCTTCACCCCACTTCCAGTCGGAAGAACCGAGGGTGTTCGAGCGGGTGACTCATAAGGATCTTCAGATGGATCCTCCTCTATAGACTTCATGATTTCTGATGGATCTGAGTCCATAGTATTACTCACCTCTCTTCTTCCAATTTTTGTAACCTTTCGACCCGTGCCAACGGGTGGTATCTGTCTACCATCTTGTCTTGCGACAGAACTCGCATTCTTATTATCCGAGGTGTTTCTCATTATGGACGTTACTGAAGTTCAAATGAGAAAATTTGATTACGAATCAATATTCTCACAACTCAGCTCTATCGAACGATCTAGATTATGAAAGACGGAGACATTCCTAAATGCCCTGTAGCCTCCTGCTTATAAGTGTGGCGTGCAACACACTCATGACCAAGACACTACTAGACACAGCTTGCAGACTCACTAGGACAGACAGGCTCTAATACCAAGTTTGTCAAGACCCAAATCGGAGGGTCGCGACGGGCACCCGGACCCTATCCGCCGGACACCACATCACACTTTGCCCTTAATCACTTTTAACACGGACAAAGCCATGGTAGATTAAATAAAGTTCCAACCCAAAAGCCCCAATTTACACATTTATATACCAGGGCCGACAAGGCCATACACGACAACTAACCACATGACACCTATCTACAAGCCTCTACAGAGAATAACATACCACGACCAAATTGCGACTCCAAAAAAATAGAGTGCTCTGGACACCAGCTGAACCAACAACCTACTAGTGTGAACCGTCACCCTCTCAATATGAACCTGCGGGCATAAAATGCAACGTCCCCCGACAAAAGGGACGTTAGTACGACTGATGTACGGAGTATGTCAGGCATAAGAAATAACATAGCAAAGACATATCATAGTCTGAAACAGAAACAACTGGACATCAGTAAATGCCTCTGAGGGCCCTAATACACATGCCTAAATGTTATGCACAGTACAGTATACATATACATCACCCTCTTCGGGCATCTTCCTTACCATAACAGCCTCTGCGAGCATCATATCATATAATGATTAATGAATGTATGCACAATGCAAATGCAATATACTAATTTTCACACAGGAATCCTCCCATAACTGCCTCTGTGGGCATCAGGTTATATCGCCACACAAGGGCATCATATCATCACATCATATTGGCCTCTTCGGGCTATTTCGTCATAGTCTGTACCAGCTGCAAGTGGTGTGCGTATATAACACCTTTTTCCCTTTCCCCTATTCCCATTCATATATATATATATATATATAATATTACCATATAGTAGTGTGCATAGCACAAGTGGTCCGGGATAACATATGAATGCGATGCAAATGAAATGCATGAATAACAATAAAACATCCGGAGTGACATAATATCCTTTACACCTTTGGTTAATATTGGGAACATCAACATCTTTTCCGGTGCGCCTTATTAAGGTCTTAGAAACATGCCTGGATATTCTTTCAACATAAGAGTCGATGACTTGATCATCCTTAACTACTAAGAGTAGAGTGATTTATGTAGCAACACAATGGTTATGTTTCGCACATAGAATTATGCCAAAAGAATGAAAGAGCTTTGCATACCTTGTTGTCGAAATTATCTAAGTTCCGCGGGTCCTTGTATGCTCTATGAACGATTATCTACATCACACGGATGATTTAAATTATAATCGACTGAAAATGCTAGAAACAGATTCATTGAGACATTCTAGCAAACACCTTGTACGCGTAGAACCTATATTCCTTCTATGTCGAAACCTATGCATGAAGTGAAATACCCAGCCCTCTTGATCCTTCTTTTTACTGCTACAATCTTCAAAACAGTACAACAACTTCACATGCAATCCCAGTACCTTACAATTACGGCAGCCCCGACAACACCCAACCCAAACTTAGCATTTTCGACAATCGTCCTAGAACTAGTGGCAAGAATCAAATTCTGAAATTGTATAAACTTTAGGAACAAGAAATATTACCTATGTTAAACACAACGACGAGAATCGTTGGAAAACCTTTTGCCCAAAACAATTTCCGACAAGCAGAAACCGCAGAAACAGGACCACAAAAATCGACTCCCAGAACTCCTTCAAAAATTCTAGGTCTCTCGCCTGACTTCGAAGTGTAGGATTGTCTAAGGACTCGATTTTTCCAGAAACCAGGTTCAAAACGCCAAGAATTTCCCCCTTTTGTCTATGTGAAAGCTTACGAAAATCCCGAAATTCGACCGAGAATTTTAGAGAGTATAATCAATGAGAATTTTACCCCTAAAACGATTTCTACAGAGCCTAAGGAATGGAGGTCTTTAAAAATGTAGACGATTAGAGTAGATTGGAGAAGATTGGAGACTTGTGAGGTTCAGAAGCTACCAGCGATCGGTTTCTCCAACTGAGTCATTGCACTGCTGCCTTACTAAGGTTACACGTAATCTCCCACTATGTATAAATTGTCCCCAATTATAATTAATTAATCCCACAATTAATTAATTATACACACACTTAAATTCCTGATCTCAATTCACTTAAATCCCAGCGACTTATAAAATCCTCTTATACCTATTGTCATAATTCCTGTAATATAATACTAGTCTATAATCTCTTCGTGGATACACAATTATTATTACTAATCCCCGCCGTCGTACTTTGTTAAATCCAAAATTATTTCGGGATCACGTCCTTTTATATACTAATTTTCTTATTAGTATATGCAAGTACAACGTAAACTTTTCCGAGTCCGGGTCTACTTGCCTACGATTATGTGTTCAACCGTTACCCGAAAGTACGGGGTGTTACAACTTCACTGTGCAGGTACAGAGTTTCAGGACGACGGATCAGTTCGTTAGGATTTCTACCATGTCATTCGGGGTGTTGGTCTATTTATTTTACATATCAGTTTATGCACTAAAGGTATGTCAGGACCTTGTCCTGGTAAATAGTTTTAGCAGTCAAACTCATGTTTAGAGGTTTCATAGACTAGTTTAACATGTTATTTCAGATATTTATACTTATTATATTTTTTCCCACATATTTACGCTATTATATTTCAGACTATATTTACAGTATTCATCTTTACATGTTTTAAATCATTGCTATTGCATGTTTTGATGTCTATATTGACCCATCAAGCCATGTGGTTCGCTCGATCAAATACAGTTCGACATCGAATGTCGTGTTTTGCGCATATCATAGTTTGGAGCGTGACACATGTGAAGCAAATACTTTTCCCGCTAGATATGCTACATGACAACATTGGTAGAATTTTTTGTGTACCTTTCCTCTAGGTCAATTGTTCTACTTTTTCCTCTTTTCACCTGAATCTGCAAACTTCATAACCTGAGGGCATCTGATGCTTGTCTTCTTCCTCTGTCTGGTCTAAAATTACTCAAAGTGTGGATTTACTTTTGTCTGATAATGATAAAACTTTTTGGATTTAGCAAATAAATCTTAACCATTCATTTTTAAGGGGACACATGTAATAAATTTAATAGGCAACGGAGGGAAATGGATGAATCAAGTACCCTGTTTAGCTTGAAAATATATGACCCATTTGTTTAACGTCAAAAAGAAATAACAGAAGAAAGGGGTCAGATGGGTAAGAATATTTTGGTCCATAAAATTTTAATAAATAAGAACAGGGTTAAAATTAAACACTTAGGGGTTGTTTGGTTGCTTGTTAAGAGTTATGCAAGTATTAGTTATGCAGATACTAGTAATATATAGATTAGTTATTCAGGAATTAATTAAAAAAGACAGTTCGATGAACTAAAGTCCCGCTATTATGCAGGAATTAATTATTCATATATTAATTATTTCATCTTTTACCTTACATAAAATAATACATATATTCCATCATAACTTACATATACATTAGTTATGCAGGATTGCAAAACACCATACTTAGTGTGCTGAATTTTATACGTGACAACTAAAATGCTATCAAATATGATGATAGTTAGGTTGGTTTTCATACATGCCACCAATCGACTCTTTAAAGATAGGAGGCGCAAAAATTAAAGAACAGTCCATTTGAAGCGCAATTCATGCAAAAATTTGAAATGAATGTTAAAACCCTTGTAATTAAACCCTGCGTCAGTCTTGATATTATTCCTCTGAAACCTGAAAGAGGATAAAGAACATGACACCGAAATCCCCAAGCAAAAAAATGTAGAAACCTGCTTTGAGGAAACCATTCACGGGCAAAAGTAAAGATATAAGCGTTCCATCAGTGCTTGAAGAAGACGTTCCCGACTTCCCTAGAGGTATTTGTTCTACTCTAAAAAATATATATTTCTTTTGTTTGTCCCACTTTCCACTAATGTTTCCTGCTTGTTGTAGGTGGGGGAAGTTGTTTGAGCAGAGAGGAGTTGGATGAAGTTCGAGCTGAGGTTGATGCAGAGTTTAGGGCTCAAGAGAGATTTGAAAGAAATAATTCTCTTGATTATTTTCATTACTTGAAAGACTATATATACAAGTTACAAAATAAGATAATCCTATTCCTATTCTATTCCTAAAACCTTATTCTATACATTTATGGTAATACACTAATTATGGTAATACACTACTAATTATATTACAACATTACCTAAACTAGGATACGAAATATTTACCATGAATTACTTGGTACAAATCAGTCCATAAACCGAGAGCAAATCAGTCCAAATAAACCGAGAGCAAATCAGTCCAAATCCGTGACAAGTATACACAATATACACATGTATATTGTGTGTATATTGTGTATATTTAACACACCCCCGCAGTCATAGCGGGCGGTCTTCGAACGCTGAGACTGTCCCTAAAATCTTCAAAAAGGACCGAGGGAAGACCCTTTGTAAAGATGTGTGCAACCTGATATCTTGACGGGACATGACAGATGCGTACCTGACCCCGAGCAACCTTTTCACGGACAAAGTGAATGTCCATCTCAATATGTTTAGTGCGTTGGTGCTGAACCGGATTATCAGAAAGGTAAATGACACTAATATTATCGCAATAAACCAAGGTTGCCGTTTGAATCGGACAATGAAGCTCTAAAAGCAAATTACGTAACCAACATGATTCTGAGACCACATTGGATACCCCTCGATATTCGGCATCGGCACTTGAGCGGGATAGAGTCGCCTGACGCTTCGCAGACCAAGAGACCAAGTTGTTGCCAAGGAACATATAGTAGCCGGACGTAGACTGTCTGGTGTCTGGACACCCACCCCAATCAACATCTGTATATGAGACAAGTATGGATGTCAATGAAGGATACAAATGCAAACCATAGTCCAGTGTACCCTGAATATACCGAATGATGCGTTTGAGTACATTCATGTGCTCAATTCTGGGATCATGCATGAATAAACACACCTGCTGGACAACATACATAATATCCGGTCTGGTAAAGGTAAGATACTGAAGGACCCCTGCAAGACTGCGATAGCGGGTCGAATCCTCGTAGGGAACGCCTGCTGCGACACTAAGCTTGTGCTTTGTATCAACTGGAGTGGAAGTGGACTTACAGGATGACATCTCAGCCCTCTCGATGATCTCAGCTGCATACTTCCGTTGAGACAAGAATAATCCATCGGAATGACGAGTGACGGCAATCCTAAAAAAATAACTCAAGGCACCTAAGTCTTTCATAGCAAACTCAGAGATGAGCATGGTCATGATAGACTAGCGTAAGGCATCGGAAGAAGCAGTCAAAATGATATCATCCACATACAACAGAATGTAGGCCAAGGACGAACCACAACGGTAGATGAACAAGGAATTATCTGACCTATTGTGAGTGAACCCAATAGTCGAAACATAGTCAACAAACCTTGTATACTAGGCCCGTGGAGACTGCTTAAGCCCATATAAGGACTTCTTCAACAAACAGACATGATGAGGACAGTTAGGATCCCTGAATCCCAACGGCTGATGCATATAGACTGTTTCCTTGAGATCACCGTGTAAGAAAGCATTCTTGACATCCAACTGATGAATAGGCCAGGCCTTTGAAAGAGCCAAGCTAAGCACAGTGCGAATGGTAGCCAGTTTGACCACCGGACTGAACGTCTCCCCACAATCTATACCAACCTGCTGAGTCTTACCATCACCCACAAGCTGCGCCTTATGTCGAGCAAATGAACCATCTGAATTCTCCTTATGAGCAAAAATCCACATAGACCTGATAACATTAATACCAGATGGACGGGGCACCAACTCCCACGTCTTATTATCAATAAAATCATTATATTCATCAGTCATAGCAATTTTCCAATTCGGGTCATTTAAGGCGGACACAGGATTATGGGGCAAGGGGGATTTAGAGACATTAGAATGTAAATTAAAATGTCTTTTAGGTGTAAAAATACCCCGCTGACTACGAGTGACCGGTCTATGACTTGAGGACGAATTGAGTGAATTTTGGAAATTTGCTGGGCTCGGGACGGACTGGCCAGCAGGCAGTGGGCCTCCTGGCCCAAATCGGCAAACTGGAGCAGCAACTGGACCAGTTCTAGAATTGGGCTGGACTGGCCCAATTGCTGGAACTGATCCAGTGACTGGAAATTGCGACGGAACAATGGGGCCAGCGGGCAGTGGGCCCGCTGGAGGATTTTGGGTGCGGGATATGTCAGAAAAATGATGAGTAATATATGAGGATATACCATCATCCAAAAAATTATATGAACTAGGCTCGGGAGTATGGACTTTAGTAAATGGAAATTGGATTTCATAAATAATTACATAGGGATTAATGATGATTTTCTTGGAGGATAAATCAAAGCATTTGTAACCACGATGATTAAACGGATAACCCAAAAACACACACGGAGTAGACCGTGCCTGAAGTTTGTTAATTGTGGTGGATGAGAATAACGGATAACATAAGCACCCAAAACCCGAAGATGAGAATAAGAAGGATTCTTATTATATAAAATTTGGAGGAGGGAAGAATATGTCAGACCTTTGGAAGAAATTATGTTAAGGAGATAAGTCGCTTTTTGAAGAGCATGATGCCAAAAATATGGGGGTATGGAAGCATGAATTAAGAGAGTGCAAACAATGTTATTTATGGAACGAATTTTCGTTCTGCTTTCCCATTTTGTGAAGATGTATGAGGACATGAAAAATGAAAATTGATCCCATTATTAGCACAGAACTCCCGAAACACCCTATTGTCATACTCTTTTCATTATCACACTGAATATTTTTTATTTCTCTTTCGAATTGTGTTCTAATGAATGCTCCAAATTTAATGAAGACGGAAAACACTTGAGATTTATTTGCAATTGGAAACGTCTACAAAAATTTAGAATAATCATTCAAAAAAAGAATATAATACCGATGACCCAACGAACTTAGAACAGGAGACGTCCATAGGTCGCTATGAATAATATCAAATGGTATTGACGTATGAGAATTTGAGTCTACAAATGACAACTTAATAATTTTTCCTAATGAATAAGATTGACAAAGTGGAGTACGACTCGTACCCTTACAAGAAATAAAACTATTTTTATTTAAAACAGATAAAATAGAGTATACCGGATGACCAAGGCGAGCATGCTACAAGAAAGGAGAAATGGATGTAAAGGCTGATGGCAAGACTTGACTCGATGCACTGAAACCGGGTGTGATAGGATAAAGATCTCCCCTACTATCACACTTCATAAGAGGACTCCCCGTTTTGAAATCCTTCACAGAGAAACCAAAAGGATTAAATTCAACAGAAACGGAATTGTCAGTGGTGAATTTTCGGACAGACACTAAGTTTTTAATCAATTTTGGGGCATGTAAAGTATTTTTCAAGATAAGGGGAGGATTGGGGGGAGATAGAGTTTTATGACCACAACCCTGAATTGGAATAGAGTTATCATTACCGATAATTATACCACGAGGGTTGCTCAAATTGGCATAAGACGAGAGAGTACCTTGATCGGAGGTCATGTGTGTCGTTGTGCTGGTGTCCATGTACCAATTTGGATCCGATTGCGTCAACCCAAGTGTGTGCATCGCGGCCTAGTGTATGGTGAGCTTGCGGAGGCCGGGGCCCAAGAATTCCAGAACTGGGTTGTCCTGGGGCGTAACTACTGGAATTACTGGGCCAATGGGTAGTGGGCCGTAACTGCTGATTGTTGGGCCTGAAAGTAGACTGTCCAGCCCACTGGCTGCCTGAAGCTGCTGGAAAATAGAGGCTGCTGGCCCATGGCCCATTGCCCCAGCCCCACTGCCATGGGCCCCACTGCTGGGACCAGTAGGGAGGAGGCCCACTGTTGACTGGATGGGGCCCACTGCCGGCCTGCTGACTACTTGAACCTCCGCATTTGCCCTCGCGGTTTTTGTTATTATTCTTACGATTATTTTTGTCGCCACCATGAGTATGGTTTTGGCCTGAATTATCAACAAAACTTGAGCAATTTGTGGATAACGTCATTAGGATGACGGGGCTTGCTCCAGTAGCCGTCTTTTCAGCCAAGCCGGCTTCTTCCAAAGTAAGCATGGAGCGGGCTTGATAAAAAGCGAGAATTGGGTTGCTTTGACGAAGGAGAGTCCCAACGCCATTATAGGCCTCAGAAAGACCGGCAACCAGTTACAGAACCAGACGATTATTTGTTACAGGTGCGCCAACGTTACGGAGTTGGTCCGCCAACTCCTTGAGTTTCTTGCAATATGCAGATACGTTTGGAAATTCTTCCATGCGAACTAGAGAGAATTCCTGCTCGAGTGTGACGACACGTGAATGTTGGTTATCTTGGAATATGTCACGCAATCTATTTCAGGTAGCCATAGCCGTGGTATCCGGCTCAATAATCGTTTGTAAGAGGTTAACCGAAATAGTGGAATAAATCCACTGGAGAACGATAGCATCAAGAGTAATCCATAACTGAGGATCCTCCGCAGGAATAGGTGCATCGGGAGGAATTATGTGATGGATAACTTGATGGGAGATAGCGTGAATTTTAAACAATTCTGCCCACGTCGCATATTGGACGTTTTCCATCTCAAGCACAATGGGGATGTTGTTCTTGATGTTAGAAACCATGAGGGTAGGATGAAAATTATTCTTAGACATATTGAAAGAACAAAGAAGGAGGGGAAGTATGAGAATAGTAAGAGAGATTTTGAGAGCGGAAGACTAATTTTGGTAAAGAAACCCGAGGGGGGGGGGGGTTTCGGCCGAGAAGGACAAAATTTGGGAGAGGAAAATTTTTTGTTAGACCTAGTCTTTTGATATCATGAAAGAAATAATTTCCTTGATTATTTTCATTACTTGAAAGACTATATATACAAGTTACAAAATAGGAGAATCCTATTTCTATTCTGTTCCTAAAACCTTATTCTATACATTTATGGTAATACACTAATAATTATATTACAACATTACCTAAACTAGGATACTAAATATTTATCATAAATTACTTGGTACAAATCAGTCCATAAACCGAGAGCAAATCAGTCCAAATAAACCGAGAGCAAATCAGTCCAAATCCGTGACGAGTAGATGTATATACAGATGTATATTGTGTATATTTAACCAAATGATTGAAGAAGAGGAAGAAGCAAAACAAGACTAGTAGTACAGAAGATGATTTTGGTTCCCTTTTTTGACGGTGGCATCAATGGTAAATTGCCAAGGTTTGCTAACAGAATCACTTTAAAGGTATGCAATATTTCCGATTCTCTACTGAGTGTATTATAACTGGCAGTACCTAACACCTTCAGTTTCCAGAATATATCTACTGGAATGAAGCTCTGGGGAGTCGTTTCTGAAGTAAATGAGAAAGATATTGTTGTCAGTCTCCCAGGAGGCTTGCGCGGGTTAGTTCGAGCATCTGAAGCACTCGACTATCAACCAAAACTGGTATTCCATCTTCTCACAATTGTATTTTTTATTGAATTCCTAAAGTCCTTTTATTTAACAACAACAATTCAACTTTTTTGTCCAAACCTTATTTTAATCGTTTGGCAAGCTGGAAGGAATTTGAATTATTATGCTGTATATGGTGCCTCGATTTCTTCAATTTATTATCTATTAAATAAATGGGAGGATAAAAGAAGGTGAGGTACGGTAACCAACCAAAAGTGATGTTCCACCACTGTTCAAGCTTATTGACTAAAATGCCTTTGAATTCAAAGGCTATTGGATTAGACCTTCCAACTAATGCTCTATAGTATTCATTTATTCATTCAGCTCAATATCCATGTGTTCATGTCATACCGATATTCATGATAGTTGGTATTCATGTATTTAAGCCATTTCAGTATTCATGTTAGTCAGTTCATGCTTCAGTTACTATGTAATGTAATTCCATGTGTATTAAAATGCCCTATGAGGCTTGCGTTGTGCTCCGATTAGCTTGCAGGTGTTTGAAATTTTTTGGGATAGTCCTATTTACAGAGAAAACCCTATCAAAATTCTTGTAAAATTCCAGAGTTAGTTATACTCCTAACCATGAATCATCATTCAAGGACGAATGATCTCAAGGGTGGAGATATTGTAACACCTCGTACTTTCGTACTAAGGTTTAGCCCATATAATAGAAACATAATAGAACCAAGATGAAGAGATTAGGAACTGTTTTGAAAACTAGTCAAATTATAATAAGAGTCTTTGGGCAAAGCGTAGTCGGAAGCTACTCTACAGGCCATGTTTTCAAGTGAGTTTGCACAAGGCCTTACTTCAAGCGAGCATTTAGAATATTCCATATCAAATTTGGGAAATCTTTGTCATGAAAGTTGTATCCCTTTGACATACCTTTCCATCCATATATGGTGGAGCTCTTTGATAGGCATTACGACTATTTTACTGAGATGATGTCAGTACCGTCGAAAAATGTAAAAATTCTTCTAAGTGTAAAATGGACAGGGGAGCTCGCTCGCGTGAAGCCCAGAGCTAGACAACACCTCGCTATAGACCTCGCCCAGTGAGGTGGGACGTCCAAAAATGCATTTTTTATCAAAATTCATCTAAGTGTAAAGTGTACAAGGGAGCTCGCCCGGCGAAGCCTAGAGCGTGACAACACCTCGCTACGGACCTCGCTCTGCGTGATAGGGGGTCTAAAATACCCATCTTTTAGTTATAACACTTACTCCAAAAAACCATTCATCAACTCATTCAACCTCATAGAAAACCATTTCAAGAGATTTTTCTCTCTTTTATTTTTAATTTAATTAGGCCCGGATGGGAATTTTATTAATAATGCAAAATATTAAGAGGTCCAACACAAAATAAATTGACTAAGGCTCAAAATCAAAGCCCAGTCCAAATAAAACTAAAAAGGAAAGTAAAAATGCAAAGGGCTAAATGCAAGAAGCATTTTCCTTATTTATAATTTGTTGTCGGTCGGTCTTAGTTCCATCTCTAATGATGATTCTGAAGATTTTGATGATTTGCCGTTGCTTTGCTGTATACCGTGTCCTAAAAAATAGTCTTCAGATTTCACCTTTGTAATGGTACGATTTCTCATTTTGTGCCTTCATGATATTTTGTTGTTTTACTCATTCTCTACTCTTGATTTTGACAAAATTTGATGCATTATCCATTGATTATGTTGTTGCGAGCTCCACACACATGACATATCTATTTCCACCATATCTGCTTCTATATTTGCTTCCCCAGGTACTTTTTTGCTCCTCTTGTTCTTCTGTTCCTTCAAAATTATCTGCATGTGATTCGTAGATAAGGGATCTGAGATTTATCTTTGTTAATAATCTTCCTTAACTCTACATCTAACCCCATAAATGATTGACAATGTATTGGCCCTGTATCAAGTGCTTTGTTAGCCAGTGCATCAGCTAGTTTATTTCCCTCTCTTAGCATGTGTGAATATGTGCACTGTTTTCCACCTTCCAACTATTTAATTTCATCTATGTATCCTATTATGTGCCAATGTGGTTTTCATTTCTCATTTAGTATCCTTTACATTAGTAGTGAATCTCTTTGGATAATGATTTTATCCATCTGTTTATGATCACCCCATTTGATTTCCTCCACTATTGCTATTGCTTCAGCTTCTGTGTTTGTGATGTGCCCAATTCCTCTGCTTGAGCATGTATGATGTCACCTTCTTCATCTCTAACACAAAAACCATAAGCTCTCCTTCCTAGATTCCCCCTGGATGCTTCATCTGTATTGCATATTATCCAACTCCTAGGTGATGGATGCCAAATTATCTTAGTAACCTTTACATGAGGCCTATAACCTTCCAATAGTTGAATTAGCTCATCCCACCTATTAGGAATATGTTGGATAGATGAATTTCTAACTTTGACCAGCCTTTGAATAGTGGAGTACACCTGATATATGCATCTTCCCACTGACTTTTTATCTCCATGCTTGTAAGCATTCCTTCTTTTCCACAATTCTCACATAACTACAACTGGTATAACTTGAAAACTGGTTTCAGCCTGTCATTAACAGGTTGACTCTACCATTTCACTATAATTTGTTGTAGTTATAAGCCTTCAATATTTATAATTCCAAAAGATGAGAAAAAGGACCAAGTCATGTTTGTAGCAAAAAAATGTTGGGTTGTCTCCTCCATAGGATTTGAACATCACCAACATCTAGATACTAAATTAATATGTAGCCTCTTCAACACCTCATCGATTGGCACCTTAAATTTTCAACACCACCACATAAAGAAAGATATTTGAAAGGAAGCCCTTTAATCCACATAAACTTGTATATCTCATTCTCATGTCCCCTCACTCTTAGAATTCCCAAGATGACTTAATAGAAAAATTCCCCCTATTACTCAAAATCCACCAAGGTTAATCCTCTACTCCACAGCCCCTTGGTCGTTTTATTGTATCCACTATGTTTTGTACTATGTCTCCAAATAGCACCTGTTGTAATTTCTTTGTATTCCATTCCCTATCCTTGACCATTTCTTGCATATTTTGTATTGTATCATCATAAGTGTCTCTTGCTGAAGCTTAATACAGACCTCTTAATCTAGTCCAGTTGTCATACCAAAAGAGAGAATTTTCCATCTTTCTTTACCACCGGATATGACGTTCAACGATATTTCTAGCCTGTAACATTTTCTTCAAATTTTGAGTTCTATATTTCCATTACACAATTACAGAACTGCTCTTCTTACAGTATTTGTTACTCATAAAAGCACTCCATAAATATGTAATGGTTCTAAAATTCCACCAGATCTTACAATACAAAGCCATCGATACATCATGTAAAGATCTAAAACCAAGTCCTCCTTTTTCTGGAACACAATGATGAATCCAAGATGACTAGTGTTTGCTCTTTCCTCCCACTGTATTACTCAAAAAAATTGGGCAAACATTTTATGCATTTGCCTTATCACCCCATCAGGAGGGTTTGAAGCAGATAACAAGTGTATTGGCATTCCCTGCAAAACATGTTTAATCAAAACTTCCCTGCCCCCAAAGGATAGCATCTTCCCTTTTCAAGACTGTAATCTATTCATGATCTTAGTTAGAATAGGATTGTAGAAATATGTCCTCCTCCTGCTACAAAAAAATTGGACATCACAAGTATGTAAAAGGAAAATACTTTCTATTTATACCAGTCACTACATCCATAATCACCTTTATATCATTAGTAGTATTATGTAAATAGATAAAGATTTTTTCCTTATTTACCTTTTTCCCAGAAGTCTTCTCGTATCTCTCAAGTACCTCCATGATCAGTTGAAGTGATGGAACTATAGCAGATGAAAATATAATCATATCCTCTGCATATGCCAGATGATTCACCTTAGGGCTCAGTTTAGGAAAACCATGGAATTTGATGAAGCTAATTCAACTTTCTAGATAGAACTTCTGCAACCAGGATAAATAAGGTAGTAGATAAAGGATCACCCTGTTTCACTCCTCTAGATGATTGGAAAAAACCCTGCTGCTAGCCATTTATTTATATATAGTACCAATTGTTGCTGATTATTCTGAAAACCATATTAACCACCTTATGTGAAAACTCCATTTTCCTCATCACCTTTGTTAAGAATAGCCATGAAACCCTATCATATGCCTTTTCTATGTCCAATTTCATCACCACATTTGCAATTTTAGTTCTCAATCTGATATCAGATACTATTTCTTGAGTAAGTAAAATATTTACCACTATACTCCTTCCCTTTACAAATCTTGCTTGATTCAAAGAGATCAAATCTGGAAAAATTTCCATCATTCTTTCATGGATGAGTCTTGAGAAAACCTTATTCACAAAGTTACTCAAACTAATAGGTCTCATATCAAAAAAGGTATTGATAATATCCTTTTTTGGTAATAAAACCAAGTTAGTATGAGTTATGAATCTAGGAAGCTCAGCACTACAAAAAAAATGCAATCACCATATTAGTAATATACTCTCCAATGATGTTCCAACACTTCTGAAAGAAAATTCCAGTAAAACTATCTGGTCTCCAGCACTTTTCCCATTCAGACTAAATACAATCTTCCTCACTTCTTCATCTGTTGGTATGGTTGTGATCTTAGTATTCTGATCCTTTGAAATCATACATGGCACATGATCTAGAATTTCAAAATTATTAGGATCAGTTTCCTTTGAAAATTGATCTCTGAAAAAATTTATTCCCTTTGTTGTTATTCCTTCCTCCTCTTCTATCCAGTTTCCCCCAGCATCATGAATTCTCTCTAATTGAAGCCTCTTTATCCTTCCTCGCACATATTCATTAAAGAATTTTGTATTTCTATCCTCATCCTTAAACCACTGCATTCCTGCCTTTTGTTTCTAAAATTGCTCCTCCAAATGCAAATATCTGTTTAAATTAGCTTGGAATATGTGTAATATCTCACTGTTATAAGGTGTATGATGTAATTCAAATTGTACCTCATGCATTTTACCTCATCTTCTAATGCTTGAATTTCTTGGAAAATATTCCCAAAGGTGTTCTTACTCTATTGGACCAAAGCATCCTTCACTTTTTTCAATTTGTGATGAAAAAAAATGAAGGGGTTAGCCATAAAATCAGCTTGCCAATTTTCCTTCACAACATCCAAAAAGATTCATGTTTAACCGAGAAATTCAAAAACTTGAAAGGCTTCTTTATTGGATTTGACCTTCCTTGATAAGTAATAAGAAGTGGAACATGGTCAGACATTGTTCTGATGAGATGCTGAACTTCAATATTTGGATACACATCTTGAAGGGTCTGATTCCCTAATAATCTGTCTAGCCTTTTGAAAATATAGTCCTCCCCACTTTTCCCATTACACTATGTGTACATACTTCCTTTTAAACCCAAACCATGAAAAACACAGTTTTGTATACATGATATAAAATCATGCACCTCATTTACACTAAGCGGTGGGCCCCCATACTTCTCTTCTTCATATGTAATAACATTAAAATATCCTCCCACCATCCATGATTTGTCTATATTGCTTGCCATACCTTCTAAACTATCCCACAGTTCCAATCTCTCATCGTGTGTACATTTATCATACACAACAGTCACCATCAATTCTGCTTGCATTCCTTGACTCTTAGTTTTGATAGTCAGATGTTGTATATGATCCATCAGTACTTGAACCTCAAATATTTCATCAATAAATAAACAAATCTTCCCAAATGTATTCACCAACGCAGTGTGCATATTCAGTCTCCTTCTATATCCTTCTATCTTGTTAGGGTCTTGAAAAGGCTCTAATAAACCAATAAAACCAAAATGACATTAGTTAATCTTTGAAAAGATTTCATAGTATTCATAGACGTAATGTTCCAAATCATAGCATTCATTATAAAAAAATTAGGTTTATTATAAGAACTTCTAATTTGATATCTTGTCCTAGGTGGGACACTAGCTTCTCTATGTGTTTTCTTTTTGCCATTTCCTGGCCCTTTGTGAAATTTTGGAGAAATATCCCCTTTTCTCATTCCCTCCTGAAAATTTTGCTCCAAGGATTGTCCATCAATATCTCTTCCCATATATGTGCTTTTGCTCTCCTGGTTTTTCTTTTCTTTCAATTGGGTAACTAATTACATGTTTTTGTTGTTACTGTTCTTCTTTTCTTTTTGTTGTGAAACCTTAGTATTATTGTTTTGACTATCTTTTTGTGCAATTCTAATATCACTTCCTTCTCTTGCCCTGTATCCCATTTAATAGCAGTATCATCTCTTGGATATTCTTGTTCCGTGTCCATGCTACTTTGTTCCTTATTGATACTTCTTGGACTGCAGGTACCTTTCTCATTTTCTTTCCCTTGCCTTATTTTACTTATTGGTGTTTGATTTTCATTCTAATTTTTCCTTTGTCTTGTTTTCTCATCTTATTTTCCTTCTTCTGTATATTGTTCCTTGCCCTTATTCTTTGCTTCCAGTTGATTGTTTTTATCTTCTTTATTGTCCCTTGCTACTTCCTCGGTGCTTGTATTTTGTACCCCTGCTTCTAAAAAATAACCCCCTTTTCACTCTTTGTATTGCTCCTTTCTTGTTGTTCCTTTTCTCTTTCATCCTTATCTTCATTTTGCTTTTTATGCTATGGAGTTTTATTATTATGGAAACTTTTTTGAATCCATTCCCTGGTGCTTACTTCTTCCTTTTCTTTATCTACAGGTTTCATTCTTTGCTCAGTTGTTGTATCACTTGCTTCCTTCTCTTCAACTTCCTTGTCTAACACCTCAAAGGCATTGTTGATTTCCATTGTCCCCCCTTCTTTTGTATTTTTCCCTTTCCCACTTCTGCTATTACGACTCCAGATTTGTCTTTAATGCATTTGTTATTTCTTCTCAACATCCATTCTATTTTTTCCCTTGATAATTCTAATCCCTTCTAAAAAAATCTTCTGCCTGATTCTTCCTCATCTCCTCTCTGAATTTCTTCTGCAGGTCTAGATTTAAAGCCCTGCACTCAGTTTTACCATGGACTTGAAGCTTGCAATATTTGCAATATTTGGGAAGGTAATCATAATTAATCTTGATCCACTTTGATTTACTTTTACCAATTGCCTCATCTACGTCTGTAATATTGATTCTGTTTGGATGATCTGCTAGTAAATCAATTTGTACCTTCACTTTTGCACAATTAGGTCTGGTTCTATTTGTTGTTGCTAAATCTATTGTCAATGGTTTTCCTACTACAGAGGCCATTGAGAAAACAACTGCTCTTGCAAAGAAATTAGGAGGAAGTTCTGGAAACCTAATCTATGCCACTACTACTGAAGTTTCCTCCTCTGGCTCTAACCAAGGGTCCCAAATCAAAGGCCTCGTATGACAATATCTATCATGTACCTTCAGATAGTAAGTGGGGGTGGACATCATCCTCACATAATCCTCCAAACAATCGAATTAAGATGTATCTTTCCTCAATTAGTCCTATTGTAGCTTTGCCTTTGATTCCACATTGAGTTGGAACTATGTTTCTTAAATCCTTAATTTCTATGATGTCATATGAGAACTTACCAAAGACTACAAATTATAAATCCTCCTTAATTATCATCTGCTGAACTTCTAAATTATTCCATGCAGTATATGGCTCTCCATCCACAAACGTAATAGTTTTGGATGGAATAGTAATCTGTGGGGTACTTTGAACTGCATTATTTAGTTTCAATAGATTGACATATTTAGGTTGATTAGGTAATTCAGTAGGCAAAACAGTAGGCTCGGTTTTGGGTTGAGTAGTACTTGTATTTGTACTACTAACGTTGTTTGTTGATGGTTTAAGGGGTGGAAAATTGGTATCGTATACTGGAGGATGGATTGGAGGTGGACCAGTCCCTAGTGGAGGTTGTCCACCGGTCGAAGTGGCCATAGTGGCCGGCAGCGAGTTAGGTTTTAATGGTGGCTAGGGTTTAGTTTAGAGAGAATTTTTTTAGTTGTCCTCGTTGGAGGTCGTATGGTAACCTTCGCACAACAAGGTAAGTTCGCTCCTAATTATTCCTTAATAATTCTAGCATTAAATCATGATTAGTGACATAATTCTCTAACTAAAACATAGGATTAACAATGAAATCCTTCACAAGTGATTCAAGCTACAGTTTGGAGCATGCTTTGTCAGAAATCAACATAGTTCATTTGCTAGGAGAGATTACAGGTATGTAGAGTTTCTATCCACGTGTGGGAATATCCATGTCCTTTACCAAGCTACATTTTTCCATGAAACATGAATTCTTCATAAGTTTAGGCTTTTGTTACATTATCATGATGACCCTAATACATGTAATATTATTATACGTCATGTCTATATTACAAGTCATCAATTGTATTCATGATAGGTCATTATGATTGTCATGAACCTGTCCGTAATCCATGAACGCATGCTTTGAATCTCATGACTTCTTGAAATACAAGCTATAATTATTATTACTCAGTTTTCAAGAAATTATACATGTTTTTCATGATTTATGCAAGTTATATGATATATTTATTCACATGTTAAACCATAATTGAAAACCATGTTTTACAAGTTATTTTCATGAAATTTATGGGCTTACAAGCCAACTACTTTCAAGTACATGTTTTGGGAGTAGCATAGATTATCGAGAAGGCTCTTAAAGCCTACAACTATGTATTCCACCATAGGATAAGGGTCGCTCTTCCCAGAGGACGATACTTTCAGATTATTGATTGGATCTTTTCATGTCATGTTCATGTCTCATACCCCGACAAGGTATGGGAGCGCTCTGCTGGTCGGGCCAGGTACAAGACTCCACATACCCATATGGTGATTTCATGTTGTCGGTTTTACTAGTTCTCTCCCCACAGATATACAATTTACATATTTTACATATGCTAGTACATTCATGTTCATGTTCAGTTTCAGTTTTAGTTTCATGTCCTTATTATTTCATGTGTCTGCTTATTCAGTTTCTTTACATACAGTACAATTCAAAATGTAATTACATCCCTTTTGCCCGAGGCCTACATTTCACGGTGCAGGTACAAAGTCTCAGGACGACGGATCAGTTTGTTAGGCTTTCTACCATCTCAACTATTGGTGAGCCCTATCTCATTTGGGGTGTTAGTTTATTTATTTTACATATCATGTTATGCAGTAAAGGTATACCTGGGCCTTGTCCTGTTCAAAACAATTTTAGTAGTCAGACTCATGTTCAGAGGTTTTATAGACTAGTCTAGCATGTCATGTCAATTGTTCAAACTTATTACATTTTTAGATTATTTCCGCAATTATATTTTAAGACTATAATTAAAGTATTCAGTTTTACATGTTATAAATCATTATTTCCTAATCTTGATGCCCATGTTGATTCAACAAGTCATGTGGTTTGCTCGGTCACATGCAGTTAGACACCGAGTGTTGTGTTATGCCTGGGGCATGAAAAATTGGTCTAGTACCCAGATTGAGATATATGCAGAAGTCAATATCTCTATCTGGCAGAATACCTAGTAAATCTGACAGAAATACCTCGACAAACTCACTAACTACTGGAACTGAATTAAGAGATGCAGTCTCCACGCTCATATCCTGAATATGAGCTATGTATGCCAAACAACCCTTATCTACCAACTTCCTAGCCTAAATGAAATAAACGATCTTCTTATGAACAAGGCTGGGAGTGCCTCTCCACTCTAACCTCGAAAAACCAGGCATCGCTAGAGTGACTATATTGGCATGAAAGTCCAGAATTGCATGGTACGGTGATAACTAATCGATCCCCCCAATAATGTCAAAATCAACCATGTATAATATGACCAAATATCATAACCCATAAAAGTAACCACATAATGTCAATAGACTCGATCTATAACCAAAGAATCACATATCGGTGTAGACACACGAATAGGGACATAAAGTATATCACACCATATATCCATATCACCAAAAAAATATGCGGACATATCCTAACCACACCTGATGCCTCAGCCCTGGTCTACCTGAGAAATCATAACAATGAGTACTTACTCCATTTGACTGAGTACCCTACTGGCCACCTCAACCAGAACAAGCTCCATCTCTACCCATCTGAGATCCACCACGGCTAGTCTGATGGCCATCGGTCTGACTGGGAACCCCCTCTGCTAGACTGTCCACCACTCCTAGATGGTTGTCTTGGGGTCCTGGGTGTCTGAGATCCACACAATCTAAGCCTGGGACAATCTCTCCTAAAGTGTCCAACCTATCCATAACTATAACAAGTCATGGCCGCCGAGGGCTACTGAATAGAGATAGAAGAACCTGAGTGACCTCCCCGCTAAGAATACCGAGACTGAGTGCGCCTAGACAACTGGCCCCCACTATAACCGCTCTATCCAATAGAAGTACCATCTGTAATCTGGAAGGCTGCCTAAATCGAGCGACCAGATTGCGAATGTTGGAATTTACCATGTTGCCCATAACCACGAGAAGTAGACCCATTGTACTATCCATATCGGCGCATCCTCTTATAGGATTCATGTCTAGCCAGCTTGTTCCTAACATACTCAATCATTCTAGCATACTCAGCCACTGTCTCGAATGAAGCCCCAGTAGCTACCAACTGTAACGTAGCCAACTAAAGAGGAATACTCAACCCTCTCACAAAGCATCTGACTCTCTCTGCCTCTATAGATAGCAACGGCCCTGCGTAGCGCGATAAGGCGTAGAAGCGAGTCTCGTAATCAACAATTGTGCCTCTCTGCTCGATCCTCTGAAACTCATCACTCTTGCTCAAATGTAAGCTAAGAGGTACATACTTCTCTAGAAAGATTCGATAAAACCTAACCCAAGATAGTAGAGGCAACCCTACCGGTCGACAATCAACATAAGCCCTCCACCATTGTTTCGCTTTCCCCATAAACTGAAGAGCAACAAAAAAAACTTGTGCGACTCGATGATACCCAAGGTGTGCAACATCACATGCCAGCTAATAATAAACTCATACCCATCCTCCTCAGGTTGTCCATAGAATATGGGAGGCTACATATTGGAAAAGTTCTCTCATATCCTTCGCTCATCGCGGGTCATATTAGTCTCTACAATCGGCCAGGGATCATACTCGGGTGTTAGAATCTCATCAATACAGGGATCCGACATTGCAGTTGGTTGAACCCCTAGAGTATGAAACTCTGGAGCCTCTCCTTCTCCTACTCAGGTGTGTGACCCACTCAGAGTAGTCGGATGCACGCCCGCCTGGGTAAAACCATTTAGAACACTCAACAATCTGACAAATATGTCATGTAGAACCGAAGTAGCTATTAATCTGGGTTGATCCTAGGCTGGCCCCATCTCCTCATCAATCAACTCATCATGAGGCTCAATATACAACGCAGGGAAAACTGAGCTAGCACGAGCTTGTCCGGCTTCATGTGCCTCACCCCTGGCTGATGCAGCACCTCAGTCACTACCACGGCCTCAACCACGATCGCGCACCACATGTGTAGGTGTTGGTGCCTCCTCTCTCGCTACATCAGCATGAGTCTTCACCATCTTTAAAAGAATAGGACCAAAGGTCATATACCAATTTAATTCAACTTAGCACGAAAGGAGTGAAGGAAATGAAATTTCCTAGATGTCCCATAGCCTCTCGAAGATAAGTACGGACATCTCAGCATCGATACGCAAGACTCTACTAGACATTTCTTTTTGTATTTAAGACCATTTAACCTAAAGCTCTGATACCAACTTTATCACAACCATTTTTAAGAATCGTGGTGGCACCTACACTTTCCACTGGTAGGCAAACCACACCAATCACAATTAACAAGATGTAAGAAGAAATGTGGAAATATAACAAAATACTTATAAACTTGTCTATCATGATATAAATACGCGGAACATAGTCTGAAAGTCAAATGAAACCCCTAAAGTTCTGGTCAATAATACAAGAGCTCTACTGTCATAATACATCAGCCAACTAAAATAGAGCAAGTCTAAAAGTCTAAACATGTCTCTCCAATGAAAGTAAAAGAAAAAATAAAAGATAGAACATCCTGGGGCATGCCGATAGTAGTATCCTCACACTGAATGCTGAAATCAACCTTCTCGAACTCAACCACGCGGTCCCGAACTGGTAGATGGAATAGAATCTGCATACAAAAGAACACAACAAGTGTAGTATGAGTACACAACGTACCCCCGTAGGCATTATAGGCCGACGATGACGGAAGATTAAAAAAAGAGATAAATATCGAGTTGACACCAAATAAAACTTTACTAAACAATTCAATAATCCACTTAAGTCACGTAGTTCATGTAACAGTTCATTGAAGCAACACGTCATTATTTCACAAAAAACCTCATTATCATAAGAGTTACCCGATTTCATACAGTTTCAATAGTAGTGCTCAAGTACTTAATAATCAGCTCTTATCCTCATTTATCCAGGCATCAATCAAGTCATCAATTGTCAATTCAACACTTAATTTATCAATAGATACTTGATGTAATGAAGTATGTATGATATGAATACACTGAATATACCAAGTACCTTTCATCTTCCATTATACATGCATTCAAATTATATGAACAACACACCCATGGGGGACCCGTGAAGTCTATATACTCTTCCGGAATTTCTTAACGAAACCCAGCTCTTGGTTGAATAATTGTTGTAGGCGTGAAACTCCATTTCCTGCGTATCATTATCATAATCTTAATGTTGTCATAATCTCATAAAGCTCTTACCTTTCCGGTCTCTTTGACCCACAACAATTCCATACCACTCTCATATGAATATCATCATAACCATGAGTTTATGAATGCAAATGACAGTATAAGGTAAGAAATCATGATGCAATGAGATGCAATCAAGTATAGAGATAAATATCACATGATTTCAAGAATTCAATAACACATAATTCAAGTACAAATCAGGATATCATATCGAAAGCATGTGTGATGAATAAACATACAATAGCAAGTATGACAATAAGCCCACATAATGGCAACAAGCCCGAATAAACAGCAGTTAATGAGACCCCCAAACATGCCCAATACTCCTCAACATTTATAACTAATTAGGTACTTCTATCGGAGTCTAGTGAAAGTAAATTGTAGCCTACCTCTGGACATACATGGACATGAATGTACTCGCAACAAGGGACACACAATGATATGTTATTAGTGTGCTAGAATAGATATTTTGCATATATGAAATGTATCAAGAGTGAAGTCTTGTTGGCTATAATATTTTATGAAAAAATAAATATAGCTAACTAGAAATATAACCAATTTAAAAATAAAAAATTATGGACAATGCCGATAATGGCATTATGTGTAATATAAAATACATCCTTCTAACTAATAGTTCTCTTTATTGCTAGAGGTCTACAAGATTTATGTGAAGTAGAAACCCTCTAAAAATGATATTTATAAATTCAACATTTTTTGCTCTACCTTTCAGAATCCAATAATAGGAGAAATAATCGATGTTTTTAGAAATAAAAGTGGTGATTGAATCTTAAGTTGTACGTTTGGCATTTTTAAATCCATCCGTATGAGACCTCGAAGAAGCTTGTATAACTACAACCGTTGAGAATTATATGTCACGATCCAAAATCCCTATAGGACGTGAGGTCACCTTCCCTTCCTGAAGGCTAACCCAAGGAAAACTCAAATCATGTAAAATACGATAAAAGAGGAAATAAAGTAAGAAGATCCAATATGATGCTAATAAGTCTCAAAAACTAGAACAAACGGAAAATATTAAGCCAATACATCTCCCAAGATCCGAAAGTCACAAGTACAAGAGCCACAATATGAATAGTATTGGTCTGAATACTACAAAACATTGTCGAAAATAAAGATAAAAAATAAGATAGAGGTGAATTCCAGCTCCACAGAACAGCTAGAATCTCACCGTGGAACTCCACGAAGTATGCCTCAACACTCTGGAATAACTCAACTGGTACTGAAACTAGGAATAACTCCTGCATATAAAAAAAGTGTAGCAAGTGTAGAGTAAGTATGGGAAAACACTTGTACTCAGCAGTATCGTTGACCGACCCTAAATTGAAGTGGTGGCGAGGGTTAGTCTTTTTGATATTTACCTCCAATTTTTTTTAGTGACCAATTCAACAAGTTATAAACACTTCAACAAATGATGAAAAGAAAGTCCATGAATCAAGTAAACAATTGAAACCAGCAATTAAGATGAGAAATGATTTTACACTACATGAAGCTCCATGGTTCAGTTAGTAAACAATCTAAATTTGGTTCTTCCCAAGAATCCAACGATAAGTTCAACCATTCACAAATTTTCCCTCAAGTACAAGGATAAACCCTGTTCTTCCTAGGTACCCATGAACCAACCAAACCATATCAATCAAATCATGTAAATATGAGATGTAGTGCAATGCCATGACCATAATGCATACACACACTTATGTAGTAGGTTTGATGTGACTCGTGAAGGACTCATGAGGTCCATATACTCACCTGGAATATCAGATCATCCAGATCACATTGGCTATAAGCCAATAGGCTATCATATCATGTACTCACCCGGAATTCCAGATCATCCAGATCATGTTGGGTATAATCCAATAGGCTATCATATCATATACTCACCCGGAATGTCAGGTCCTCTAGACCATATCGGGTATAAGCTCATACTTTATCATATCATCATCACTCCAACCATGTACCATATCCAATAGTGTCTTTACAGATTGTTCCTTATGATGCATCAATATCATGCCAATAATATCATAAATGTATGAAATGGATAATGCATACAACATTCAATTGCATAATATCAACTCAATGTCAAGTATAATTCTTTTTTTCATAATTTAAACAGGATGTGGAGTGATGAATGCATAATGAATCAATCACAAGTATAACTTACACATGGCTATCAAAGCTCACATAATCAACAACTATACGAAGTCAGTAGATTTATCACTACCTCCAATGCCTAAAGTCTAACATACATAACCCCGTCACGAGATTATATAATTTTCATTAATTACCCATGAAAATACATCGGTACCTACACATGTCCTCGTCAACTCACAAGTATGGGACCCCTAATTCCTCAATACACCCCTTATTTACTTAAGACAACACTAATACGTCATAAAGAGTCTAGTAAGTCTCAACTTACCTTAGATTTGAAACCCAAAGCTCATGAATAGTCTTGGCCTTCCTCAACATCTTTGAACGATCCCGAACTCGATCCGAGCAAGAATTACGCCTCTCAAAAGCTCTACCGCATCAAAATAGTCAAATCTAGTCAAAATATTACTCTATGAGGTTAGATGAATCCAACAACACCCATATTGCTATATTTAATTTCTAAATCCAAAAACAAATTCAAAAAGGCAACCCTGATCCCCCAAGAGCAAAACTGGAATATTATCGTGAAATCAGTTTATCCATTGCCTAAAGGTTATGAATCTCAATAATCATTAAAATCCAATCATAAATCGACCTTTAATTTGATATTTTACTGGAAAATCCATTTCCATGGAAAAACCTTTATTTTAAGTTCAAGCATGGAAAAAATCACTAAATAATGGATGAAATTATGGGAAAAATACTTAGATGAAGGTTAGAATCTTACTCCCGAGTCAAATCATTTAGAATGCCCTTTAAATCACCTAAATATGAGATCGTCTTGACCCGATGTTGACCGAGGTCAACTCCAATTCTTTTAAAATTGTATTTCCAACCAAAAGTCAAAAATACTCCTGAGTCCTTCGGAAACCGAACCAATGACTCGACTAAGACATACACGATATTCCTGTCCTAATGGAATCGACGAAACTTTAAAAAAGATTTATTACCTCGATGTTGACTTTAGTCAATCAAAACTCATTTTTAAACTTATTTTTTTTCTAAAATTCACAATCTTACTCGAATCACACCCATATCACTCAGACTCGTTCTAACAATCAACCCAAGTCAAAACTCACATTCTGATCTAACGGAACCATCGGAATTCTATTCCAAGCACGTCTTCCCAAAAAGTCAACTCTTGGTCAAACTTATTACTTTCAAATTTCTAAATTTAGAGTTTCCTATGTTTAAATCACCCGATTGCCTCAAGAATTGTTCCACCCATCCCCACAAGAAAAATACCATGATGAAGCTAGGGGTAGGGTCATTTACGGGAAATTAATCGAAATACCTAAAATGACTTAACAGTCATTGCATAATCCACCTTTTAAACACATGTTCGTCCTCAAACATAAAAGAGAAATGAAGTACCTGAATCACCGCGGCAGGCCCTTCTTCAAGAGTGCCCTTTCCCCAGCCTCCAATCGTCTCAGAAGAGAAGACTAACTCATTCTCCCAAGTAGCATACTCGATCAGACAATGCCTCCAGTGAAATATTACTAAAGCAATTTCATTGGACCTCAACTTTTAAATTTGTTTATCAAGAATAGCAACTGCTTTTTCTCAAAGTCTAGTCCTGATCAAGAGACACTGAATCACATGAGATATATCCGAATGGTACTTCTTGAGAATAAAAATATAACACATGCGATGGACTCCCTAAAGCCATGAAGTAAAGCCAACTCATAGTCTACCTCACCAATATGTTGAACAATTTAAATAGGCCAATATAACTAGCTCTCAACTTTCCCTTCTTCCCAAATATCACCACACCCTTCATGGGTGAAATCTTTCAAAAAAATCTGCTCACCAACAATGAACTCTAAGTCACAAACTTTATGATCTGCATAACTCTTTTGCAAACTCTATGTAATGACTCGTCCGATTTGTTTAGCCTAATACTGCTATTTGACTATTTTACCCTTCCCATAGACTCTATGTGGGGATTGTGATGCGCATGTATGGGTAGCATGAATCCCGAGGTCCATTTATATGAGTTTCAGATAAAAAACCACAATTAAAACCTTAGAGTTGGATAGTTTGACACAAGGTTGACTTTTGAATAAATGGGTTTGTTTCTGAGTTACGTCACTTCCGGTAGTTCTGGAGGGTCATTTATAACTTAGTCGAGTCATTGGTTCACTTCTCGAGACAATCAGATGTATTTTGTGGCCTTATTTTTGAATTTTGGATATTTGGTTATTTTGGACGACTCTTTAGAAAATTATGTCTTAGCTCGGTTAATTAGGAAATTCGAGAGCGCGAGTGAATTCATAGCACTGTTTTCCGTGAGGGAGCATGTTTGGTTTGTGTCGGGGGGTCTCGGGAGTGTTTCAGGTGTTTGTTGGAAGATTGACTTAGTTTCCATTTTACTGGTGTCTAGTATCCACCCCGGTGGCATTGTTTTCCGCTCATGTGTGTCCGTCTGTACGGAGGCTGGCTTGCAGAAGTTGGAAATGGGTAAATGATAAGTTACCACCTCGGTAAAGGGTTTTCATGTAGGGGCGGGTGCGGCTCTGTGGTGTCAGGTTCACTTCGGCACTGGGGCGAGTTGTCAAGTGACTGCGCCTCAGTGAGGTCATTTTCCGCGGAAGCGAGACCACGCTAGCAGAATCGATTCTACTAGGGTAAAATTGCTGAATCAAGTAACTTATTTAATTCCTTAGGTTATTTCACTTTCCCAAAAACATTCTTTCTCGAACCTAAAGCTGTCATAAGAGGATTTCTGAAGATTGGGGGTGAATTCTTTATTGAGGTAAGGTTTCTACCCTTTGTGATTAGATTTCATGATTTAATGTCTTTAATGGTGATATAGTGTGCATGTGAATTGGGGAAGATAAGTAGGGCTTTTCATATGAGATTAAGAGAGTGGAATCCTTGATTTTTAGGGTGTTGTATTGATTAATTTACTTTGATATTATGAATTAGTGGTGGAATATTTTATATAATCATGTTGTAGCCTTTAATTTGATTATAGAAATCCGTTTTGAATTGGGGGGAAATTCTAGGGTCAGGAATTGGAGTTTTTCTTAAATTGTTCAATTGAACGTCCAAATGAGTTTAGGATTCTAAATAACTTAAGGATATGACTATTTAGTATGTGTTTATGGTTTTTGGGTAATAAATTTTAGATCTTGATAATGTGGGCCCAGGGTTAGTTTTGGAAGTCTTGATGTGTTTAAGGATTTTGTCCTTGTGTTATGTGTAAGCCTTATATTAACAACTAATATATATGTGTTAGACTTCGATTACCACGAAGTGCTCCGGAAGGGCAAGGCCAGCGTAGATATTTGATTGTTCGAGGCTCCTGTTATTGTGATTGGCTGCTAACTTATCAAGTATATACAAATTAGGATACTTGCCTTCAGACCTATATTAGTCTTGCCTTCGGGGCTATGACAATATTGCCTTCAGGGATATGACACTATTGCTTTTGGGGCTATGACATTATTGCCTTCGGTCTATGACACTATTCCCTTTAGAACTATGACACTATTCCCTTTAGAACTATGACAATATTACCTTCGGGGCTGTGTCACTATTTACTTTAGGGTTGTGTCACTATTTCCTTCAGGGATATTACACCATTGCCTACGAGGCTATTGTACAATTTAGTTATTTACATGCTGAGTCTACGTAAGGCCGACTATCTTTAGACTGTTGTACAGGTTATAGGAGTCATAGAAAGGTAAGTTGTATATTCAGATTATCTTTGACTCTTCA
This sequence comes from Anisodus tanguticus, assembly GCA_034509755.1. Classification (NCBI taxonomy): domain Eukaryota; kingdom Viridiplantae; phylum Streptophyta; class Magnoliopsida; order Solanales; family Solanaceae; genus Anisodus; species Anisodus tanguticus. The sequence continues at coordinate 36,165,474 of CM067549.1, forward strand.
ACCTAGATTTAGTAATACCGCTTTCAGTTATTGTATTACCTTACATATTCAGTACATCTATTTGTACTGACATCCCTTTATCGGAGATGTTATATTTCATGCATGCAGGTTCTGAAAGATAGCTAGACAGGCCTCATCAATAAGTACACCAGAGTTCAGCTTCATATATAAGCTTCATGTTATTTGGAATCGCCAGGTCTAGAGTCTACAGTACTTGTGAGCTATATACCATTTTGATGGGTTGGTCGGGGCCCTGTCCTGACCACAGTATAATTGTCATTCTTTAGAGGCTTCTAGACATGTCTTGTGTTATCTAGTTTGTACAGTATGACCTTGTAAGCCTAGATGTTGTTTAGAGGTTAAGTTCGCCTTGACTTGATTGTTTTGTTATTGTAACCAGCATAGTGGCCTTGCCGGCCCACTTATGTGTGCGTGTATATATGTGTGTGTGGGGGGGGGGGGGGGGGTTGATACCATTTGTGTTGACGAGCTAAGTCTCTCCAGCTTCACTGTAGATAGCTTTGTTGGCTTACAGAACCCCATCCTATGATGCGATTCGGCCTTGTCATCCGCAATAGGAGCATGTATGTTCAGTACTATAGATGAGTACGCTCGGAAAAGTAAGGCACCAGGTGTCAGCCACGCCCCTCTGGGTTGGGGTGTGACAATATGTCACTAAGCCTATAGTTCTGAATTGGAATCATGTTAATCTGATTAATCCCAACCTAGTCTATCTAGTTTTTCCCTACCTTGTTTAGTCAGTTCATCTACTACTTGTTTAACTAAGAAGGATTAAGTCCTTAATAAGATCTGAATGAGCCAAACATGCTAGGATACGATAATTTAGTTCATCTACATAACCTGCTTGTTTCCTAAGACCTCCATCTGTGCTATATATCAATTTGAACCTTAAGAATGTATGAATTGTAAATTTCTTCTGCCTTGATGGACTTAGCTTTAGAGTTGTGAAGTATAAAAAATGGGAAATAGGAACTTGTTGTTATTTGTGTATACCTATGTCCACCTCTGTTGTCTTCAAGTGTTCTTGTTGTACCTTTAGTTGGAGTATGTGATTGATATATACAAGGGTATACAGACTGTATATCAAGTATACTCAGTACACAAGCTATATATATCAGAGATATCCTTTCTGTATATCACTTGAGTGGCAAATTAATGTGTTTTTGGACTAGTCCCACTTGCTATATGTTTCTTCATAAGTGTGCATTGCTATTATCTGAAATGGGCTTAGCCCATTCGTTGTGTTTACATTCTGTTACATGGGTTTAATTGTGGGTTGTTTACACTTCAACTATAATCAGGGCCTTGCAATATCATCTTTTTTTATGTGTGTATTCTCAGTTGATTTATGTGTAAGTATTTAAAAAAATTGTGTTTAATTAGATTAGTATGGGTGCATTCTAACTGTAACTCCCTTTTCCCTTTTCTTCCTCCTCGCACGACTGGACGTGGGCCATTTGGGCTAGTCGATCACTTATCATGTTGGTCCAGTGGCCCAACAGATCTTTCTTCATCGAGTCCGGTTGTAGCAATGCATTTAAGGCACGACCATGGGTGAAAATGATTAACTGGTGGGCTCGGTAGGCCCAACAGCCTTACTCTTCTCTTTAATTTCATGCATTTTATTTAAATGATGTAATTGTAAGATAGTTGATAATATATTGGAACCATAATCGTTATGACTTAGGATTAGACAAATGATACGTACATCGTTTAGCACGGATAGGTCCCCGAAATATTTTCAAAATCAACCCATTTTAGGAGATAAAAAATAATATTGTATTTTAATAAATAAAATTTGAATAAAATAATTTCCTTTAAAGTGAAGATATTTGAAAGGCTTTAACTTGGACATTGTTGATATAATTTGGATATTTTGAAAACTAAGACAAAACCGGACTGTTTTTTTAAGAAGAAGACAATTTATTTTATAAAGAAACTTGGCCAAAAATAATATGGATTTGAAATTGATTTGAACAAAGAAATGACTAACTTTATAAAAACCCATTTTCATCTTTAAAAGTACTAATTTGTACCAGGCCCAACTAAATGACTTTAAAAAGGAAGAATAATTTAAAAACTCATGTTTGAAGTATTGGTTTGAAAGTAGAATATGGTTAGGCCTTCAGAAATAATAAAAGAGAAAATTTTATGTTTCTATTAAAAAACTATAGCATATCATCTTAAAGGAACTATACTTCTTCTTTTTTCAAAAGACTTTTAAAAACATGTAAGGATATTAGACAATTCATTGGACTAAATTTAGTAGGATTCTAATCAAATTAACTTTTGAGTGTATCTTAGCCCAAAAATCGATTGACTAAAATACCCTATATGAACTTTTCTAAGCGAAATTCAAATTTTTGCTTTTAAAAACATTCTTTCAAAACTTGAAACAAAATGAGATGATATGCTTTGATTTTGCGGAAAATAAACACTATTTAAGGAAATTACTTGTAATTAAACATGTTATAGAACCCGAAGGTCAATCGTATTCTACGAATTCTTAACACCGGGGTGTCTAACACCTTCTCCGGGGGATCACCAGAACCCTTACCTCGAAGGCTGGTCTTTAAAGGATTTTTCACTGATTTTTTAATAAACCATTTTAACTTGGTTTTCCTAATTTCCCAATAAATTAGGTGGCGACTCTAAAAATAAAATATCCAAATAGAGTTCAACAACCTCTAGTAGCTTTTATGCCTCGCATAAAAGTGAACCGTACACACATCTGGCTACAACTGATTCTCCAACTGGAGGATACTTCACAGGGTTCATGCAACTTTTCTTGCTCTATCTCAAATTTTTTTGCAATAAATGGTGTTACATATGATAAGGTGGATCCTAGATACATAAGGGCATAAACATCAAAAGTGAAAATTGTTAATATACATGTGACAATATTTGTACGTGCCTATGTATCATGACGACGAGCTAATGCTTATAAGCTGTTCTAACCTTCGCCTGTATTTCCTGACTTAGTTGCACTACACCCTAACTGGGCTTGTGAATTGTGAGGAGCTCCTGAACTTATGGACTGAGCCACATTACTTCTGGTACCCTGTCTCGCTGATGGATAGTCCTTCTGATAGTGACCTCGCTAGTCACACCCAAAACAGATGTCCATGCCCAAACTTCACTCACATGTATGTCTCTTACCACACTTGTTGTAGATCAGATTATCATACGTCTTCTAGCGTACAATGGCCTGAGTTTGCGAACCTTCTACCATGAAGTTCTATCTTCTCTCATCATTCCTAAACTTGGAGGCTGGAGCACTAGTTGCAGATGGAGCGGGTCCTGATGACCTATTTTTAAAGAACTGTCTGGCTCCCTCTTACTGAATTCTCTATCTTTCTTTCTACAATTGTTCCTCTTCCTTTTTCCTGTCTTCATTACCCTGTACAAAAGCAACCATCTTGGTGATGGCCATCTCTATATTCTGAGCAGCAATATTGGCATCACTGAATAAGTAAGGCTCGAGACCCAACACAAATCGTCTAACTCTGTCCCTCATATTTGTAATCATATGTGGAGCATACTTGACCAACGAGACAAACTTAAGATAGTACTCATTGAAACTCATGTTATTTTGCTTGAGCCTCTCAAACTCTACGGTCTTAGCTTCCCTAACTTCCAGAGGTAGAAAGTGCTTAATAAATGCATCCAAAAAATCATCCAAAATAGCAGGAGACTCATTTTCCCCTCGAGACTATTCCCGTGACTCATACCAGATATTTGTAGTCTTCCAGCTGATATGTTGCAAACTTTGGCTTGCCTATATCTCTGTAGCATATATGACTCAAAGAATCTTCTGCATCTCATCAATAAAGTTCTGAGGGTCCTCAGTCTTGCTAGACCCTGTGAACACTGGGGATTTCATACGAATAAACTCCCTTATCCTGGAACTGGACGACCCTTCACTAGCATCATCATTCGAAGTCGTCCCTTGACGCTGAGCCTAAGTGGCAACAATCTGAGTAAGCAACTAAATAACTCCTCTGACATCTATATCTGTTGAACTGGGAGGTGTATTAAATGTAGCACGAACTCCTGCAGGCCTTTTATTAACTAGTAGGGGTGAAGTTGGGGGTACTGAGCCCAATGCAACTCCTTGAGCCTTAGATTCCCTTCTTGGATAGCATTAGTAGCAGCCCTCTTGCTTGTAATATGCAATACACAATACATATGAGTTAAAAGAGTTCCTGGAAGTATAGCTCTAATTAAACAAACTAGAGTATGAAAAAAGTGAGACAATCTAGATGTTTTTGTGGTCAACTGTTTACATGTATGGCGCGCATACACACAAAAAAGTGACCCCACTGGATATGATTTCATAGAATTTCTAAGATACTTGAACCTTGCTCTTATACCAAGCTTTGTCACACCCCAAACCATAGCTTGTTGTAACACGGCACTCGGTGCCAGACTACACGTGTCCGAGCGAACTACATGGCTTGCTGGATCAACATGGGCATCTAATATCGTAAAGTAATAATTTAAAGCATTGGCAAAGGTAATCTGAAAAAAGGCATAAATTTAATTTTCGCTCGGCATAGTTAGCTTTTAGCTTCGGTATATGTATCATCACATCCACACAAGTTACGCCGGAAAAGGCAAAACTTTCAACACTCAACATAATATGAAAATTACTACACAACTTATGCCGCATAACCTAATTCCTACAGAAGTTGTGCCGAACGAGGCAAAAGTTTAGTTTTCGAAGATAAAACTGTTACAAAAATTATGTCAAGTATTTTCATTAAATAAACAGCAAGGGCAAAAATTAAAGACCACATATATGAGAGGTAAAATTTAAAGACTAGTGCATTTGAAGGGAAATCCGTGCAAAATTTTGAAAAATTGATTGTCAATATATTCCCTATACTTCCTCATTTAATTTTAAGCATTTTCTCTCCCTAAAATTAATTTCAAACCCGTCAATCTCTTATTTCAAATAAACCAAAAAGCAATTCAAATTTGTAAACGAAAGTTACTCGTCCTTTAAATCCATCAGCATGTCTTCAAGAACAATAACCAAAATGCATGATGGGATCTGCCACAATTGCTAATGGTGGAGTGAAGACTTATAAGATGTTTGACCAAGTTTCTCTTAGGTCAAAAGTGAAGTGCATTTTTTTAAAAATTGAGGTGTTTGACCCATTTTTTAGGAGAATAAAAATTGTTTTTGAGTAGAAGCAGAAGCTGAAATCAAGAAAAAAAAACTATGGTCAAACACATTTTCAAAATTTAAAGAACTTTCGCCAAAGCAGATTTTTCAAAAAAGGTTGGGATCTATGGTCAAACGCTAGCTAAATGGTACTCAAAAGTGTTTTTCAAATTGATTAGTCAATCAGCTTCCCACCAAAGTACTTTTTGAAATGCGTTTTTCAAAATAAATTGATTGTAGAAGTTTGGTCAAACATGCTATTAATCGCTTGTAATGAGAACTAAGTAAGTTGTTGGGATCTGCCACAATTGCTAATGGTGGAGTTTTACCCAACTCGCTAGGCATAACGATCACCTATCCTCCAACCAAAAATGAATCAGGCAAGCCCAATCAATTTAATTTTAAATTCAAAATCAAGAGGAAGAAGAATACACGACATACAAAATACATATAAATCACATACAAATTACATACAAAGACATATTGTATTTAGTTGGTATGCAAAATGTGTGAAGTTGTTTTTAAATGGTACGTTGTTTGTAGTTGTATTAAATTTATATGAATGTTGTATGAAAGTTGTAAATAAGTTCTATACATTCTTTTTGGGTTGGTTTTCTGTATGAAAATTGCATCATATACATTCTTTGTTCTTGCTCGATTTGGTTTTTTGTATGAAAGTTATATTATAATTTTGTTGGAGATTCTGCTCTATTGTACTTTATAAAGCGGTACGGGAAGTATATCACTATTACAAGTATTCGAAAGGATAAACAAAGATTCAATAATTCAACTAGAAATAAGAATTACAATTGTAGAACGAGAAAAAATCAAAACTGTTTTGTTATTGCTGAGTCGAGTGTGGCACTCTGTCCTTAAGACAATATTGCCCCGTATGTATCCTTTATACGTCCTGGACAATTTGTCTCCCAAGATAAAACAACAATGGAACACTTGAGCAAAGGAAACTCAAGAGCTACCGTGAAGAATATTGAGTAACGAAATGATGCTTGGAAGTTGTAGGAAGAACTGTTTTTGCTTGTGTATGCTTCTGTATTTTCGTGTATCATATGTGTGTCTCAACAATGGTGTAAGGGGGTGTTTATATAGGTGAGGGAGGGGACTGAAAAACTGCCTCCATAACAGCCAAATAATGGCCATTATGGAGGTAGTAAAGTCACCAACATAAATGGTGAAAGACCAACGGATTGACCATTATAGGAGGAGTAATTCAGCCAAAATAAATGGTTGAATTGAGTGCTAGGCGTTTCTGTTCTCTTCTGCCCAATTCTGACTTTCTGGAAACTTCAGGGACCAAACTGTACATCTGAAAGAATTCTGGGATCAAACTGTATTTCTGGCAAAGTTCTCTGGTCCAAAAAGATAATATCAGAAGGCTCGTGAACCCGTGAACTCGGAACCGGATGGGCGGGCGGCGGCGGCGCGCTGTGGTCTTTCCTTGAACCGAAGCACATCTAGGTCCTCCCTCCTTTAAACACATGGGATACCCCTTGGGGTCCCAAACCCCAAACCAATTTCGAGTCTTATATACACAACCATTCTTTCTTCCTCTACCGATGAGGGAGAATTGAACACAATACCACACTTTCCATGCTTCAAACACCTTACTTCGTGGATCAATATCTCTTTCATTTCTCAATGAAATTTGACGATTCTTGGCCCTACGGTTATCTACGTACTTAGTAGATCATGCATGTGTGAAGAACCGGATTCTCCAACATACGTAACACTAGTGTTTAAGCCGTTAAAGTTGGTCGGTCGCAACTCCCGCCAAAGGCTAATTTCCAACAAATTTTATATTGAGTTGTATGAAAAATGTATTTAAGTTGTAGGCTGATCAGAACCTAATTTTGTACGTTGATTCCGAATAATGGTTGTTTTTTATTGCAGCAAATTATATAAAAAAAAAAAATCAAAATTTGAAGCTCTAACTTGATCGTTAATGACAGTATTGGCATTTGGGAGTGAAACAAGATATTTTAGGGAGAAAGACCAATACAAATCTAGGTAAATCACATAAAATATTTTTTAATTAAATCCCTAAAAATTTGTGGTAATCAAGACCACTAAATGTATAAGCAGCCAAGTAGTTTTAATCTAGTGCACCATTAAGAATTACTGGATTGGATTCTTTTTCGTCAATTTTGGTAAACAAAAAGCTATATAGCTAAACCGGGTAATATATTAAAATTTCCCCTTTTAAAAAATTGCGTCAACCGCACAATCCAAAAGTCTAACCTTGCCGGTTCAATTTTCAACCTGGAAATGTAGTTATAAAGTTTGTACCGTACACTTTTGACCATTGCAGGTTATGAAGCTGCACAGGACAGTTTTTAACTTGAGGTGTAAATTTTGTTTTTTCTTTGGAATCATTCAGAACCCAAACAATGAATAGCATTCCAGAGGCTGTGTCTTTTTGCTTTTACCAACACTGGAAATAACAATGAGCTTCTCTTTTAGGTATTCCCACAATATTTTTTAACATCAAAAGGACCATTTCAAGACTTTGATAGATAAACACAGCCTCCCCTCTTGCTGAAAAACACTATAGCGTATCAGCTTTTTTACTTTTAGAAATGGCAAATAGCATGGAGATCATCTGTACTGGAATTCCAAAATAAAATAAAAACATAGCGTCAATATTTCCATATAATGAGTCCATTATCATTGCTAAAATTCATATTGATAATAATACACAGAAACGCCTACACTGTATCATATTCCTCTTGCATAAAACTGACATCTTTACACCACATTTTTCAGTGCGTTCCAAAAATTACTCTTTTACATAAGTTACAAAATTGAAGTGACTTTTCAGAAATCTGCATGCTTCTCTGCTGCCTGGCATGTTTCACAACTTGCATTTCAGTCTCCTAACTGACGTTACTTTCAACAGATCCCTGCCACCGTTAGTCGTGTTTGTACGTCAAAAACAGCATGAGAAACAGAAGTTGCAACCTCAAGGCAATCTCTGAATCATTGCCACTGTTAGTCGTGTTTGTACGTCAAAACAGCATGAGAAACAGAAATTGCAACCTCAAGGCAATCTCTGAATCTGTTCTCCATCACTATGAAGGACTCTGAACCATGTCAAGATCACTGCTGGATTTAATTCAAGCAAGACTGCTCTCAACATATTCCATTTATTTCCTTTTCACAGCCTCCATTCGTTCATCATCACCAGCGTCTTTTCATACTCAAGATACTTCTTAACGAGGAACTGCACTCCAGACATCACAAGCCATTAGAAACTGCACCATCTTAAAAACCAATCGAAAGAAACATCTTAACGAATATTCCAGGGTCTTGAAAATATATAATCACCTTCATCTTTTTGGGTGGAAGGCTGAGAGTAATTGCCCTTTCAAATAACGCACGGCTCACATCTGCATCTCCCAGTTGAATCTCCTGTTCATTTGATTTAAATTTGAGTCATGTACAGTAAAAAGAATAATCTTAACACATAAAAGTGCAGTTTAATACAGTACCTGATCAAGATAAACGCTCCACAGATCAGTTCTCTAAGTGTACTCGTGAAGCATTTTCTCAAACAAAGGGCGACCCCTGTCAGGAACTCCACACTTGAACTCTAGAATAGCTCTGTGTAATAAAGTTAATATGTTTGTGCGGAGGAAGACTTAGCAAAGCACGATTCACCACTGACTGAACTCCATCTTGCCTTTGTTTCAATAGCCACTGAACCCACCTGAGCCAAACCTAAATGCAAAGAGGACAAAAAGAGTTAGCAAAAGTTAAATAGGGATCGACCAAAGTATTCTTCTAGGTGTCAGCACCTTGCACGAATGCTTGAACTTCTTAACCATCTTGTTAAGAAGTTCATCTGTGAGTTTGTGTTGCTCTGTCCTCTCATACATTCCTAACAAGAACAGATGCACTTTTTTGGGATCACGATACTGCAATGCTCTTTGGAATACTTTTGCAACAGCTTGCTGGATCGTAACCAAGAATATGGGATTCAGAGGCAAATATTGGAAAGAATCTCATTGCAAAGTCAAATATAACAAACATAAAATATGGGTCACTATCATTGTTTTGTTGTACCTCTGGGAGATTTCCATACTCGTTTTCTAAATTAAAGTAGGCAACCCAAACATTCAGCTTCTCCAACTCTTCTCGCACATTTATTGTCCTCAAAGCCCTTGAGAAAAGAATGAAGACACAATTAACAGGTCATACATAATTTTCCATCACATTTTACGACTCATAGTACCTACGAACACTAATGCACAACAAAGAATAAAAAAACATTGCAGTCCACATGGCCAAGTATGAGTTGTGCATTTGACTTTGCACCTCAGGTGGTTCTTTTAATTGTTCCATGTAAGGAACGCTTTCGGAGCTGTTCTATGTGGTTGGTTGCTCACGAGGCTTGCCTGACTCGAAACAAACTTACAGAGAAGAGGGTTTTCATTATGCAACAGGTGCTTCATGTGTAACCGTGATGAAGAAATCTGCAGCCACTTATTCCTTCACTGTCCTCTGGCAAGTCAGATCTTATCATTAATTTTTAACCTATTCAAGATGCCTTTTACCATGTGTCGTATAGCGAGGGATCTCCTGACTGTCTGGGGGGGTTGAAGGATTAAGGAACCCACGAGAAAGATTTGGAAAACTGTTCCAGCTTGTGTTTGTCGGATATTATGGAAGGAAAGAAATGCAAGATGTCTTGAAGGAAAAGAAGATTAAGTTTAGATGCTTATGGCTTTTGGCCCTTCTGGTGTAACCTTCAGGATGTCAAAAGATGAAAATAGCTTGGTAATTTCATCGACTCACTACAGGGTTAGGAATTGACAGAAGGAACCCTTTCTTTTTGTTTTTGTGTACTATGTAAATGTAACAGCACCAACTTAGTGCTAGATTTTTCTTTTGTTCTTTTATCATTATGCATTGCTTACCTGTTAAAAAAAAAGCTTTTCATGTTTGACAATGCGACATGGTAAACAGGTCATTATAATCTTATCGTCCTGTTAGCATATTGACTGTACTATCACATTGAAGCACAAGAAGCAGATATATTTTTCCTTTCACAAGAAGCATACATAGTTCAGGAGAGTGAAAATAAAAATAACAGCTCACATCCAATACCTTAAATACCAATATGACCAAAGTATTTAGTTAAAGGATAAAATTTCAACTACATCTTTATACTACCAAGATGCTTTCTTGTCTAAGTTCTTCATTTGCCAGAAACGGAATTCACTGTTTGTTTTAGATGAAGAAAATTTAACTTAAAAAATTTACCGTTCTGCAATCGATCGTGCCTTCTCAACATCAGCCAAGGATAGCACAAATGCCATGTATTTTATCCAGACAAAGCTGCTATTTGGGGAACTTCTAACTAATTTCTCAAACTCATCTTCATCTTTGGGAATATCTTTTTCCAGTAATCTTTCCTCAGCAGCTCTAATTTCTTGTTCCCTGCATAAAAGATTGTATCACATGAAGACAGTTATGAAATAGACAACATTGCTCTCTAGGAATTAGTAAACCGGAAGAAGAACAGGTAAGAAAGAAAGATAAATGATTCAAACAGTACCTCAATCTTTTTGCTTTTTTTGCTGCATGTTTCTTGTTCTTGTCATCTGAAGTATCTAAACTGGTAGCATCACCTGAGTCTTGATTAACTACATCACCCATATCCAAATCTTCTGTATCATCAAGTGGGACCTCCAGTGGTGGTATGGATGCCCGCGATTCAACTTCAGCAAGGAACAGGTCTTTCCTATCAACAGATTCACCATCTAGATTCTCCCGTCCTTGGGAGCTCCTCTCAGGTGAAGGAGTTGATTCAATACCTATGGAAAGAGCATCTCCATTCACTGCATAACCAGAACTCAGCCTTGTATCTGTTTCAGCACTCATAGTATCACTAAAATATGAATTCTTCATCCCAAGTGAAATTCGATGTCTTTCCTTGTCCACCTGACAGAAGGTTGAAAAAACAGAGTTTGAATGTAATAGACTCACATAGCAGAAATGGCACACAAGCTATAAACCCAAAGTCATCACTCATGAAATTCTGGAAGCTACATTAGCATTTGTAATGCTTCAAAAGGAAGGATGATGAAAGAATTTGACATGCGAAAATCAAGTACCAACTTTTAGAATTCACTTATATAACATGGTCTAACATTCTTATTAATGTCCAAACCATGAGACGAAAAACCATGAAAATAAAATAGAAAAAAAAACAAGGCATATAAACAAAGTTATTTTTCATTACTCTCTTTTCCTTTTGGTTTAATAAAATTTCACGTATTTCCAAAATATTTGTCAACACTGCCAAACTGCAGTGTCATACAGAACAAGCATTTTCCTTCAAAATTTTTGCCGTCACTCTATCCCCAGCTTTGTGTCTAGAATCAATATTGTGGACATGATTATCAGAGATCTCTGAAACATGGCACAACCCAACCTAGAAAATAAAATTACAATAACATAAAAAGATGTAGACTAAAATTTTAATAATGAAGTGAATTCTATCCATGTTCAAAAGTAATAATGTGACTTGTTACATACCAAGTTTGTGTGATCAACTGTGATAAACAAACCATATGGTTCAACTTGCTTGACTCTGCCATATATGGCATCCCCAACAGTCAAATTACTTAGAGCATCTCTATCAGACTTGGGAGCACCAACTGCACTTGATGTCCTTAGAGTGACTTCAACTCGCTTGGACAATGGCTCCACGGAGACCACCCTGCAGTAAAGGAACTTAGTATACGAGAACATGAGGATTGAGACAATAAATAATTTATCCATACTGAGAAAACTTACTTCCCAGTGACAAGTTTCCCAACAGGGAATTCTTTCTCTGGATTTTCCACATAGCCATCAGACAAGTTTGACAGGAGAACTTTTGCATCAACTTTGCGTGAAAGCATTACGAAACATCCTTTCGGTGTTACATTTTTCACATATGCCTAAAAGTAAAAGATGGAAAAAAAAAAAAAGAACGTCCACATTAATTTAACTTGCAGAAGAAGGAAACCAATCATAAATGCAGATGCAGTAACATAAAAAGATTGAAACGCTAAAAATGGTGTTACCAGTGAGTTCGAATATATAATCAGTTTATATCCTTTGTACTTTTTCTTTGATAACTGAGAAATCAGTTCATATCCTATATGTTGAACAATTTTAGTGGAAAGGGATGAAACCCTTGGTGGGCTGAGGTCAGTTTATTGAGGAGAGACTTGAAGTTTAAAAGATATCTAAATTTTTCCTTTGTATTTTAGGGGGAAGGTATTAGCTGTTAAATCAAAGATGAGGAAGGCAACTAATTGGTGGAGGAGACACTCATTACTTCCATAAATTCTTGAACAAGGAGGGGGATAGGGACATTGTATTAGGTGATTTAGAGCACTCCGAGGGTTGTAGGCATTTTGGGTATTGCAGGTGTATAAGGGTTGGAGAGGTTAAGGGTGCAATTCGTAGGATGAGCAGGGGAAAAGCGACCGGGTCAGACAAGATCCCATTTTGGAAGAGCATAGGCAAGGCGGGATTGGAGTGGCTAACTGGGCTATTCAATGTCGTTTTTAAGACGGCAAGAATGCCTGAAGAATGGAGGTGGACTACAATGGTCTCGTTGTACAAGAACAAAGGTGATATTAAAACTTGCAACAATTATATGGAATCAAGCTGCTAAGCCACACTATGAAAATTTGGGAGAGAGTGGTCGAGATAAGGGTGAGGAGAGGGATGTCTATTTCCGAAAACCAGTTCGGGTTCATGCCGGGCCATTCTACTAAAGAAGTTATCCATCTTGTGAGGAGACTGGTGTAGTAGTATAGGAAAAGGAAGAGGGATTTACACATGGTGTTCATTGACTTAGAAAAGGCATATGACAGTCCCCTTGTGGTTCTATGGAGATGCTTGGAGGCTAGAGATGTACATGTGGCATATACTAGGGCGATTAAGGACATGTACGATGAAGCCAAGACCAAGGTAAGACCAGTGGGAGCAGATGTGGAGCACTTTCCCGTCGTGATAGGGTTGCACCAGGGTTCAGCTCTTAGTCCGTTTCTTTTTGCCCTGGTAATGGATGAATTGGCACGTCATATCCAAGGTGAAGTGTCATGGTGTATGTTATTTGTAGACTATATAGTACTGAACTGATTGACGAGTCTCGCGGCTGAGTTAACGTTAGGCTGGAGGTTTGGAGACATACCCTGGAGTCTAAAGGGTTCAGGTTAAGCAAGACTAAAACCGAATACTTGGAGTGTATGTTCAGTGATGTTACGCATGAGGTTGGCGTGGAAGTGAGACTTGATACACAGGTCTTTCCAAAAAGAGTAAATTTCAAGTATCTAGAGTCTTTAATCCAAGGAAATTGGGAGATTGAGGATGAGGTCACACATAGTATTGGTGCAGGGTGGATGAAGCGGAAGCTCGCCTCCGGAGTCTTGTGTGATAAAATGTACCACTAAAACTTAAAGATAAGTTCTACAGAGTAGTGGTTAGGCGGCTTTGTTGTATGGGGGCGGAACATTGTCCAGTTAAGAACTCTCATGTCCAGAAGATGAGGGTTGCGAAAATGAGGATGTTGAGGTGGATGTGTGGGCATACTAGGAGGGATAAGGTTAGGAATGAAGATATTCGAGACAAGGTGGGAGTGACCTCTGTGGTGGACAAGATGAGGGAAGCGAGACTGAGATGGTATGAGCATGTGAAGAGGAGATGTGTCGATGCCCCAGTGAGGAGGTGTGAGAGGTTGACAGTGTTGGGTCTGTGGAGAGGTAGAGATAGGCCGAAGAAGTATAAGGGAGAAGTGATTAGACAGGACATGGCGCATCTTCAACTTACCAAGGACATGACAGTAGATAGGAAGTTATGCAGGTAGCGAATTAGGGTAGAAGGTTAGAAGGTAGTTGACCGTCGGATGGACTTGGTGGGTAGCTAGTATTAGCATTTTAGTCATAGTTTCTTGTTCGTCGATCTTTGGTACTATCCATTGTTTCTTGTGGTTCGGTTATTACATTAGTTTGCTCTATGTACTATGTAGAGCTCTCCCTATTATTTGTTATGGCTTATTTACCTATGTACTTTCTTTTCTAAATTTCTTTGTTATGCGTTACTTGAGCCGATGTTCTTTCGGAAATTCTCTATCTCCACGAGATAGGGTAAGGTCTGCATATACTATACCCTTCCCAGACCCCCACTTGTGGGGAATACACCGGGTATGTTGTTGTTGTTTTTGGTATTAGTTGTTAAATGTTAGCTTCTTCTCTCTATGATGCAAGTTGACCTCTGAATATGAAATCTGATGTTTAAATATGAAGGGTATCAGTTGGTTTATGCCACTTAGAGTGAAGGATTTATATAAAGCTGACATTTCAAGAAAAGCAGATGTTGGATGAATAGTCCAGAAGATTATCCTCCTTGTGGGATTTTGGGCAAGTTGAAAGAAATGAGTAGGGCAGATTATGGTCTGTAAGGAGCAAGTGATTACTTAATAGCTAGATGTCCATGAGATATTCGGAAGACCACTTCATTTTGTTCGAGGGAGGACGGGAATCATATGATTTTCTCCACCCACCAAAAGAATACGTCCCTTAGACCTCCAGGAAAGAAAAGGTAATTTACCTCAGCCTTTCTTCACGGAGAGATTTAACCTAATTTGAAGGGTTTTAAAGTCTTCCAAATATGAAAATGAAGATGAGGCTTTCATTTTTTTTTTTTTAAAACTGGTAACTGTATCTTTTATATTTCAGATGTAGCAAAACAGTACTTAGGTAGTACTGTAACCATATTTACAACACAACTCTAAATCTTACTGTCCTCTTTTTATATTGAATCTAAAACATCAATAATAGAAACAGTATTATTTGAGTAGATCTGATTGCAACAAAAACACAAAAGCAAGATGAGGCTTTCCTCATCTTTAAGAACCCTTTCAATCTTTTAATTTCCAATTAGACAAGTATTACATAAGATTCAATACCAGATATCATCAAAATTAACTTACGGACATCTATCAGAGTTTGGCATTGCGCATTATCTTTTTGCATAAAGGGGGAATGAAAACAAAGACACAAGCAGAAGGGTATTATAGTTTAAAGGTCAGAAAACTACGGAAAGAGCATGACTGCATATTAATGCAGCTTGCAAAAGAAAAGAGAACATCTAAATCATGTATGCACCTGCACCATCGTATTTGGGTGAAGATCCTCAATCTTCTCCACCAATACAGGAAAATTCCTGAATAAAAATTTAACAAAGGAAAAGAAATCAATCAAGAAACAAAAAGTACGGAAATGATATGGGTGCCAACGCACTATATATCCAGACTGAAATAATTGTTAGATAGCCTCTAGGAGGGAAATGAAGGATAGGTGGAAGCATGATAAGAAGTTCATCTATGTTGACCATGAAGAAATAATGCAAAAGGATGAGAGCATACTTGTAAATGTCTTAGGATTAGTCCTTAGAAAATTCAAGTGCAAGTGATCTGGAACTTAATCATTGAGTGCAGAGTGTTTCTGCTTCTGGGTTCTCTGTGAAATAGACCGCAGTGAGAGGTCAATATGAACAGTTCTCTTGCCTGAATGAGCAATCTCCAGTACTTTGCACTTTACAAATTGTCCTTCATGATATCCAGACAGCGGATCGGCAACCCCTGGATCAGTTAGTTCAGTGAAATGAACCTTACCATATAGGTGAGGATCAATATGAACAAGCAATCCACCAACACCTGGAAGGATTTTGGAAATCCTGCCGCCCAAAACACTGCCATCACGAATATGAAATACCATACTTTCACTTGAATGATCTGTGGGACCATCTCCTTGACAAACAGGTCGTTCTGGGTCAACCAACATTGGATGCGATATTAAGCGCACCAACTTCTTCTCCTTATTACAACTTAAAACATAACCAGAGAAGGCCCTGCTAACAGAGAACCTTTTCTGAAATTCATCTAGCTCACTAGGCTCATTTGAGCTATCTAAGATGTAAAGCTGGGCCTTAACATCTCGAGATATTGTTAGCCAAGCCCATTCATTGTCAACTTTGTACACAAAGCCAGAAACGAGCTGGCCAGTTGAATAACTGAATTTTCTTACAGGTTCAATTTCACCAGATCCTGGACACGAAAGCAGAACAACCATAGTCAAAAGGGATACCTTCAAAAATAAAAGTAGACTTCCGTCACTTGAACATCAGATGAATCGTGTCTATTTAACGAATGTTAATCTGAATATCTAAATAACCTCTAGTGCATAAGATTTATTTTGGTTTTTATTTCATTGAACGTGATAAACCTTTTCTGCATCCATTCTGACCATATCAAGTGGAACGCATAAAAGAAAGCCAAGATTTTCAAGCTTAGAAATAGAAAGTGAACATGAGTAACCATAAATTCATGGAAACAATGAATGTGATTTATTGATCTAAAATTTAAGAGTTCTCAGCATCATGCATAAATATGCCAACCACAAATATATAAGACTTGGGAAAATAGCCCAATCAGAGAATACCCCGAGATATCCTGTATACAGCAAAGGACAAAATCACGAGGCTTTTTGGTGTTGGTAAACATACAAATAAGCACGCAGAGACATAAGGATCGGGTAAAATGCCTATTACACATGTCAGACTTGTGGAGCTTGCAAAGAGACAAAAATAATGCAGCAAACCTTCTAGTAATATATCACATAATACAAATTTCAGTTTATTGCACTCTCTCAAGATACCATCTGGAGTTTCACAGCCAAAGATAAACTCTGACAATCTACGGGGCTTTACAGGGGTGGCATTTGACCTAACAACAAGAATGCAAAGATATTCAAAGTTAGGGATGGCAACGGGACGGGGCGGTTTCTGCCTTATGCGGGGCGGGTTGAAACTTTTTTCTATAGAATTTGCGGGGCAGGTTGCGGGTTTCCTTCCTTCACATTTTGGAACTGACATTTTTGGAAGAAAAATTGCTCGAATCTAATAAGATTGAACCTGAACATAAGTAATCTCAAATTTCAATACTAATTTGGATATGTTTCAAACAATTTAATTAACAAAATCAAATAAAAAATGGTGATCAAATTGCTTCAAGATCTTCAGTTACTTGTTCATCACTGCCTCTATTGTTATATATGGATCAAAAAGGATAAAATCAACCAACATGCATATAGAAACAGAGACAGACTAACAAAGGTATGACTGTAGTTGTTGATGTGGAGTGGAAGCTGAAGAAATAAGAATCGTAATCTCCAGGACATTAGCATGAATCCAAGGTTGTTCATTATGATCTTTTATTTTGGAAAAATCACTGGCTAACATACTAATTTTAGTGTTTAAACAAAAACATTAAGCAGTTAATAAAATTTAAAAACTTTGATTTGAAGATTTTTCTTTACAACCAAAAAAAAAAAGCAAATTATGCGGGGCGGGTTGAAGTCTTCGCAGGTTTAAGCGGTTTTGCCCCGCAACTGCCCCGCCCCGTTTGCCATACCTATCTTTTTGACATAAAATTTGCAGATTCAGTACTAAACAGGGGAAAAAAGATATTTGAGAGATGAGGAGTATCAAAGATGATATAAAAATGTTTTAATACCTCCAATGAATGCTCAACAGAGGACTTTTTTTCCACGAGAAACAAGGGCATTGTTATCAATTTGTGATCCCAAAGCATCACATCTGCAAAGCTTTGATGCAGAAATTGTTCTTGAAAATATTGAAGAATGTATCCTCTTTCCAGAAACATTGGATACAGCTCTACAATTCCTTCAAAATCATCAAAGGTTCAGTCTTTATGATCACGCAAACTCACATATTCAATAAACAAGACAACACTGAATCACAACTTCTGGACATTAAAAGTAACAAATGGAAATCAAGAACACATCTTTAATCCAAATAAAACATTGTCACCCTATAAAACTGAGACGACGATAATTTTATCTGTCTTGGTGGAAGATAACACGTAATCAGAAAAACAGTTAAAGTACCCGCAAGTTGTCGGAGGCACCACCTCATTGTAAAAAAGTGAGACAAGTATAATAATGGTAGAAAATCAGAGGTACCTTGAACTTGGATTGTAACATCTTGTGTCTACGTTTGAAATCACTATTCATTGAAGATTCTTGATCCTGGCAAATATTAGAAAAAATATATATATCACAAGTTCCACTTTATTTTTGCTATGAAAATTCTTAGTGTGTATTACAGATTGGGGAGTTCTTAACACTATTTGCTTTTCAAGTTTAATTGTAACCGACATACACTCCGTTTCAGTTAATGTTGCAGCAAAACTACCTTTTGTAGGAATTTTGTGTAATAAGTTCACATATTTAATTGCAAAAGTAACAGTTTCAGCCATGTATATCTAATTTGGTTTGTTAATTAATGTAATAAAAGTAAATAAATGTGTTACCTTTCAAATAGACTTAAAGATGATGTGATCACACAAATTAAATAACAAGATACTCCTTGCTTCTTTCACTATTATATTGTTCCTTGCCCATGCCTCCTTTGGCATGAAAGATCAAATAATATTTTATTCCGTAACAAATTTTCTCAAATACTTTAATCGTGTTATTTTTACTATAGATAGATAATTTACACCCTCCACTCTAATTTGTTTGACTTTTTTCTCTTAACAAGAGCAGCTTAATTACTAATTAAGTTAAATGATGTTGAGCTATGTGAGTTTTGATGGATGACAAACGAAATGCACTTGTGAAGTAATTTCTAACTTAGGCCTGAGAGTGCAAAATTTGTGTTACAAGAAAATTTCTAACCCTTGGTTACTCTTCCCCCCCCCCCCCCTTATATTTGGAGCATGCTTGGTGCAGTATCTGAATTTGTCCAAGGGCCGGCAAGCATGATTTTGTATTTTTGTTTTGTTTAATCAACGTTGTGCCGCTCTAATTTAATAAATCTAATTCAATGTTATTATATTCACTAATAACTAGTGCTATAAGTACCTTTATATAGTTTGTTGAGTTTTAAGTTACAATTGGCACCAAGTATTTCATGTCTAATAATAGTCTCAAAGACAAGTCTGCACATTTGCCTCTTTTTAGTTAAAATTGTGGGATAAGGCATTGTTACCCCCTGAACTTTGGCCAAAGTTACAACGACACACCTTACCTTTTCAGGGGTCATATTACACCCCTGAAACTTTTTGAAACAGAATAATTACCACCCTAAACGTTGACGTGGCAAGAAGAGTGTATTTCACTCTCTTTGGGAGAGTGAGAAGCATAAAATATGACATATGTCATTTTCCAATTAGGCGCTTCTTGTTATAAATGTTATTCATTTATTGTGAATGTCTATATTTAAGAGAAAAGTTAGGGTTAGTAACTTTGGGATCAAGTCAGCTTTCCTATAAATAAAAGGGGTTCTCCTTCATTGTATTATCATCTCTCAAGAGAAATAAAATAATTCTCATCTCTTCTCCCTTTCTCTAAAAATATTCTTATTTTAGTTTTATTATTTCATAACACATTATCAGCACGAGTCTCAAATATTTCGAATAGAATTTATTGTTTTTTCTTCACAAAAATCAAACCCCGTCGCTCCACAATTTCCCAATGAAGAGAATAAAAAGCATCACAATACAACAAGTTGATCTGGTCGCACTCAAGGTCATGTATCCTTCTTAACTACTTTGTGCCTATCCCACTTGAACATGATTTTCTTAAGTTTATGATGTCAATTTGTAACGACCCTTCTGGTCGTTTTTAGCTAAAGACCATTTTGGATGAATAAGAATATTCTAACTAAGACAAAGACTAAGGTCGCTGATAGGAGGAATGACATGCCCTAATCTGCACGTGCCCCATCTGCAACTTGAACCAACTGTATACCTGCATCCATGTAAAATACCCAGCAAGCATAGCATGAGTACATAATGTACTCTCATAGGCATCATAGGCGGACAACGACTGAAGTTACATAATAGGAATAAACATCAAGTTGAATCTCAAGTAGATCTTATTCTAGGTAGTTTAAGTATTCACCATATTCACATAAGGGTTTAATCACAATCAAATACAATTCAATACATATTGCACACATGGATCTTACACTCAATACACACCGACCAGTCAACTCTATCTAAGTCATATTTATGTTGTCACCACATACACAAGTTATCAAATAATCAATTAAGATAGGTTGACCCTAGTACACAACATTATATCACAATCCTTCTCAATGGGCATCACGATTAGTTTGATCATAACTTTATTAGCTTCTTATTCTCTCTAACTCTTGGGCTTGACTACAGTTATATACCAGTAAGGGCAGGACACATACTCATTCATTTCACATCTTTATTATACTCTAAGTAGAAGTCTACACCGTACATCCTTGATTAAGGAGGGGATCTACACATGCATAATATATAAGTCATTTAACTACAACAACAACACCTCGACCAATCATTTACTAGACCATTTATCAAATAACACTTTCAATTACCAAGTAATACAAGCTAATAGAATGAACCGAACACAATAAAGTCCACCGACCATAATAAAGTCCAACATCGAGTACTCAAACTCATAAATGTGTAACCACAAACCCAATTAACAAAGAACAAGCCAATCGTGGCAACCAATCCAGTCTAATATAATCAATTCAATCATCGAAATCCATTTAATCAGGAATTCACCCAAGTTCCAATAACCAATCCATATCACGTTGCCAAATAACAAGTAATCAAAGTATGAATGAATGATATGAATGTAATTCATATGCCATGTATCTTTCATCTCCAGTATAAAGGCGTTCAAATTTTATGAATTGCACACCCATGGGGGACCCGCAAAGTCCATATACTCATCCGAAATTTCTTAATGAATCCCAGCTCTTGGCTGTAATAACATCTATTGCGGGCATGCAACCCCTCCCTCCGCGTATGTTCATTATCATCAAACTAAGACCCTTTGGA
This sequence comes from Anisodus tanguticus, assembly GCA_034509755.1. Classification (NCBI taxonomy): domain Eukaryota; kingdom Viridiplantae; phylum Streptophyta; class Magnoliopsida; order Solanales; family Solanaceae; genus Anisodus; species Anisodus tanguticus. The sequence continues at coordinate 36,186,605 of CM067549.1, forward strand.
GTCATATCAATCATCTCAATGTTTCTAACCAACTCATAATATCCTTACATTTTCCAGTCTCATTGGACCCATAACATTTTCATACCACTCTCATTGCAATATAATCAAAACCATGAGTGTATGAATGCAAAGGACAATCCAAGACAAGTAATCAGAATGTATGAGATGCAATCAAGTATAAAAGATGAATACCACACGCTTTCAGAAACTCATTAACACATAATCCATGTAAATCAAAATATCATATCGAAAGTAATGTGATGAATAAATAGAACAATATCAACAATGGTGACAAGCCCACATAATGGTGACAAGACAAACAACAGCAGTTAGAATCAACTTATGGTTGATTCCCCACCACTAAGGTCGGACAGCCAAACACTCCCAATACCCCTCAACAATAATAACTAATACGTACTTCTATCGAAATCTACAAAAGAAAAATTGTAGCCTACTCAAGCCGGAGCCTTTCACTTATGAAATGTCTTCGAATGATGAAAGTCTATCAAATATGAATTCTACGTTAAAATACGAATGCATGGATACTCATTTTGTAATATTTTTTTCTCGAAACCCAAAAATGGACCCTAACTAGCCAAACTCGAGCCTCAAGGGCAAAACTATAATTTTGTTAAAAAATCGGGTTCAATATAGTCAAAATAGTACTCTACGAGTTTAAACGAGACCAATGATACCTATATTGCTATACTTTAATTCGAAATCAACAAACAAACCCAAAAAGGTAACCCTGAGCACCCAAGGTGAAAATTGAAATTTTATTTAAAAATCGGATTATCCATAACTTATATAGTCTAGATTCAGAAAACCCATTCAAAAAACCTTCATCTTGATCCTCAAAATCCATGGTTTACTACTTTTCAACTTTTAAGTTCAAAATCCCAATTTTCCCAACCAAACACAAATAAAATCGATAACCAACGAAGCTAAACTTGAGGAAACATCAAAATAAAAGTTAATACTTACCCCCTTGCTAAGATGAGAACAACTTCGTGAAAATCACCTCAAACAGAGCTCTATAACTCAAGATATGCTCAAAATAGTAAATGAACGCAGTCTGATTTTTTTATACACAACGATTTCTGCTTCAGCGGCCAATAACTCGCACCTTCAGCCTGCCAGGTGTCATTTCTGCACATGCAAAACTTTTCTCACACATGCGGGTGCGGACCCCACTTCACATATGTGAAGCACCAGCTTTAGTTATCCTCTCCGTCACTAAAATGGGGTAACTCCCTCATGCGATGTCTGAATTCGACGATTCTTTTTTCTATGGTTCCATAATTACAATACAAATCTAATGGTTCAATAAAATACATATAAAAGGTCGTTTTATCAATATGGTATCCTTTTTGTCCAAAGAGACGATGCTTAAACCTCAAATAAGAGTGCGTCATAACCCAAATCCATTCGAAACTATCAGAATCTCATCAAAAGTTGTGGACAAGTTCAAAATCATCGTACGGACCAGCTTGAACCCTCAAAATACCAAAAGGAGGTCGTCTTGACATGATGTTGATCGTGGTCAACTCTAATTCATCGTAAAAGTAAGTTTCTCAACCAATCACCTAAATCACACCCGAACTTCTCGGGAATCGAACTAATGACTCGACTAAGTCATAAATCACATTCCAAAGCTAATGGAATTGACGAAACTTCGAAGAAGACTCATGTACCCTCGCTGTTGACTTTGGTCAAACTTCTTCATTTCTTAACTTGAGGGTTTTAAAAATATCCTTTTTTATACCCGCAAGCCAAATACACTATAACGATGCTAGGGGAAGTTCAACAGGGGTAAAAGGGTAAAATGACTAAATGGGTCATTACAATAGGTTGTACGCAGACCTTACCTCTACCTTTATGGGTTAGAGAAGTTGTTTCCGATAGACCCTCGACTCAAAAGACCTTATTAAATAAACCAGGTAAACAAAAAGCAACATGTTAACTTGCAACGCAGAAAGAACACCATCGGAAGAGATGCTAACTTCTATGTTTTCGAAATTGTATTCTTAATTTTTTAAGCCTTTGACTACATCTTTCATGGTTATTCTTGATTCTGATTTTCATTTGTGCAGTCCAAAGACAATTCTATCATGTAAGATATGTAGATTTCACTTTTGGATGTGATCTGTTCTTTTTCATGAAAAAGACTGGTATCCACAATGTCCATCATACTCCTCGGAAATGCTCGTCTTATCCACTGCCTCAAGCCAAGATTTTCATTGTGTATCTCTTCATCTGTTGGTTTCCTTTTTGTCAAAACCTCCATCAACGTAATGACATAACTATAAACATCACCACTAGTGTATACTATTCCTTCTGAGCCATATTCTTAGAAGAATGAAAATGAAAAAAGGCAATTACTTATCTTAAGTGAAACAATAATTTTGTACTAACAAAAAGACTTGTGTTTTGTTACTAAAATCTAAAAGGGATTAAGTACAATAAAAAAATAAACAAGAAACGTTTTATGATAAGAGAAAAAAAAGAGAGGAAGAGACTAGTTTAATACCTGGTGCAATGTAAACAAGAGTGCCCAATGTATCAGCATTTTCCACAACTATTGTCATTGTCCAACATTTTCAATTAATAGCTCACAATCAAAACGAGACAACGAACAAAATATCTCATATGAACATTTCAAAATTGAAACACAGTAAATTGTTAGCTAAGTAAAAATCGTTTGTCAGTTCAAAAGAAAATTCTTACCAAGGTTACATTCTTAGCAAGGCAATTTTTTTTACAAGTGGATCCAGATCCGATCCGTGGACCCGGTGGAACTGATGGATCCGGATTTGGATCTGATTTTTATGAACTCGATTGATCTGGATCCGGATCCGGATCTGGATTCAGGTATGAAAAAGGAATCTGGATCTGGATCTAGTAGGATCCGGTCCAGATCCTATCCGTTGCCATCCCTAGTCGTAGGAATGGAACCAGTTATTGATTATCGTACAACAAAACTCTGCAAGTTAGCTCAGAATATTGACCTCATTCAGAATGTTACCGTTAAATGTGTACTTCTATTTATTGATAATATATTATGTTTCGTCCAAGAAGGATCGAAGTATCAGCCTTATTGGGTAGAATGTCTTCTACTAAAAAATATAAGTAAAAAAAATCTATTAATTGATAATAAAAAAATGTGAACCAATATTGAATGATGATGAAATTGTAGGATATAATTGCAGTACGGGAAGTAAATAAATATTACTAGTGTTCGAAAGGATAAACAAACAAGCCAATATTATAATTGTCACAAGCTGGTTGAATCTTGAATCTTAATAACCTGAAATCAAGAAACACTAAATCTGGATTGTTACAACTGTGGTTGAGTCGAGAGATGACTCTCTGTCTTTAAGACAAGATTGCCCCGTATATATGTTTTTACGTTAACGGACAATAGTCTCCCAAAATAAAACAACAACTAATCAACACTACAAAGCAAATAGGTTCTGACGAAGAAAACAAACACGAAACGACTTGCTGAAGAATGGAAAAGGAAGGAAAAGTTTTCTGTTTGTACAATGTTTCTGCTCACGTTTTTGGACTGAGTTTCTCTTGTTTTCGTTCTCTCTTCTATTTTTCCTAGTCTCAACAATTAAGCCAAAGGCTTCAATATATAGTATAAGGAGAGGGACTTCTCAACTGCCAACTTATGGTTGTTAATAGCCAAGTAATAGCCATTAGCGAGGAGTTAATCAGCCAAGTAAATTATTGATTTAATGTGCAACATAAAGGAGCTTTTAGGGAGGAGTTATGTGCAGATTAATGGAGTTTTAATCCTCTAAAAACCAACCCAAAAGGCAGGCAAAAACTTTCTTCCTTCTGTCGTTCCCAATTTCATATTTCCAGAAACTCCAGGGACCAGACTGTAAATATTAAGCAATTTGGGTCCAAAAAGATAATATTAGAAGAAGCCCAAAGCCCAAGCCCCACGACCCGAGACCCGAGCCCGGATCAGACCTGGCGCGCGGCGGCGGCGCGCGTGTGGACTCCACACGTTTCTGCTACTCACGTTTTTTGACAGAATTTTAGTTCTTCTCTTTCTGTTTGTCTCTGTGTATATATGTTGTAGTCTTCACAATTGTGCCAAAAGACACCAATATATAGCATAAGGTAGGGACTCCTCAACTGCCAAGTAATGGCTTTTTATGGCCATTAGTATGACCATTAATCAGCCAAGTAATGACTGTTTATGGCCATTAGTGAGGGACTTAATCAGCAGGTAGCAGCGTGCGTGTGGGCTTAGCCTTGAACCCAAGCACATCTAGGTCCTCCCTCCTTCAAACACATGGGTTACCCCTTGGGGTCCCAAACCCTTAGCCAATTTTGAGACTTATAAAGAGAATAATTCTTCATTTTCCCACCGATGCGATAGATTTGTCCCACACCATATTTCAATGCCTCAAACACCTTACTTCGTGGACCAATATCTCTTTCATTTCTTAACAAAATTTGACGATCTTTGGCCCTACGGTCATCTACTCACTTAGTAAATTATGCACGTATGAAGAGACAAAGCCTCCAACATGCGGAACCCTAGTGTTTAAGTCATTAAATATGGGTGGACGCACCTCCCCATCAAAGGCAAATTTCCAATAATTCTCTCTTGAAAGAGATTTTGGTGCACACACAAGATGCATACTTTCAGCGAAAAGATATTGCATCGGGAGAGGTAGCTTCCGCTTTGAACCTTCCCTAGTTGAATACCACCGAACTTACTTACTGCGCGGTGAATGTGATGTCTTGAACCATCAGTGTTTAGTGTAAGCCAAGACAATGATACCAACACAATAACTCTCATTGTTCGTTTTCATTCTTATTGTTTTGTCCGTTGTGGCCGTGGACACACTTGGATTCTTAAGTGCGTTCATTTGATGCGGTCTATCCTCGCACTTAAATAGATGATCTCCTACAAGGTATTCTGCTATACCCGACTTCACAAGTGTTAGGAATTATTAAAAGTTTCCCCAACCTTAACCTCAACCGTTTGAGGATCGTTAAAGGTTTGGAAGCTTAACCTTTACCCACCATGCAGGTAGCACTTATTTGTCTATCACGGGAACAACTTTGGATTCATGTTTCCTTACAGAAATCATTATCTGAAGTGCTCTTGCTTCCACCGAAGCGCTCAACTGAACCTTTTGCAGCTTAGTTTTCCCATTGAACCAGATTCTTGGGATCTCCAGTCAGTATGGTTGGGTTACCACCGCAAAGGTTCATATTGTTTGGGTTTTAAGCCCATTCCACTAGACAGGAAAATTCTTGATCTTCGGGTAGTCCCTTAGTTAAAGGGTCCGCTATATCCTTTGATTAATAACTAAGGAAGTGACACTTGTGATGATCAACTGTCATACGGTCTTATGTCTCCGACAGATCCGATAGATATGTCTAGACACCATTATCCATGCTCTTCCTAAAGTCGACCGGCTAGCCGCAGTGTATAACTGCCGAAGGCACGAGTTTTTCCCAATAAGGGACGTCCTCTAAGGAGTAGTGAATTTACTCAACTTCTTTCATGCTTTGTTTAAAGCGATAAACTCCGATTCCATCATGAATCGGCTGATGCAAGTTTGCTTAGAGGATTTTCCAAGACCCACCTTACATATTTACTTGTGTCTTTAGTGTTCTTCATATCTGATGTTCAGTTTGCAACAATGTGTTCTCCTAGAACTGCTGGACTTCTAGAATACCATAATCCGTAGAAAAGCGAATATTTCAGATATCGTCATATCCAACTTACCGCCTTCTATTGATCATTTTAAAAAACCATGAGTGAACCTTAGTTCAACTAATCTACTTTGTAGACCGATACCAGGTCGGTTGTAGTGTGTAACATACATTGAACTACATGTGACTTGCGCATATCGCTCCTTGTATATGGGTGCACCACGATTCCAATCAGTTATATGATTCATATCCATTTGTGGCTTCAACGAGACTGTCAACTACCTCACAAATGAGTTTGAAATTAGACCAGTCTGTTAGATGTCTTAGAAATTCCAATTCCTAAGATGTCATCTGTGATACCCATATCTTTCATATCGAGACTTTTGTTTCAATATGACTTCCACTTTTAGACTGTTACTTTTCCAACTGTTGGCTTTCTAACTTCAGAGTCAATGTCTCTGTTGTCAGATTTATTATTTCTGTTTTATCTGAAACTTCCAGGACCAAAATGTAAACATTTCAGGGACCAAAATGAATGTTCAGGAAGAAGCCCAACAGTCGAACAAACCAACTCTGATCCTCCCCTTCCGACTCTCCGGTTAGGAAGGCTGTTTCAACATCCATGTCATGCAAGACTGCAATGGCCCTAGATGTTAAGCTATTCACAAGGGAGCACATGTACAAGTAGCCGAGGCCGTATACACGTCAGTAGATATATCTACTTTGTACTCACTTTTGAGTATCCACTTTCACAACCCAAATGTTCTTTTCTCGGAAGAAGGTCAACCATTACACAAGTATGGTTTTATATGATGAAATCTATTTCTCTCTCTGTAGCTTCTTTCCAAAGCAACGTTTCTGGAGATGACAATTATTTGTTAATTGTCCATCGTTCATTCTCAACCATACAAGCTAGAAGGCCTGGAACAAGTCATTATCTCCTCTTTGCTCCGTCTCGATTCAACATCTAGAATCATTGAGTTCTGTAGATCTGGAATATTAAGTTCCGGATAGTCAGTAACTTTCGAGTCCTGTGGATACGGAACGTCTAGTTCCGTATAGTCATGCACTCGCGGGTTCTTGTTAACCTCGAGCAATTACTTCTTTTTCCTTTTCAAGGAAAGTTATCTTCAAAGAATTCAGCATTCTTTGACACCAAGAGGCGATATACACTACTGTTATTTATAGATCCAGTGGATATGCAATTTACAGTCTTAGGTCCAACTTGACCTGTTTCGGTATTTCAACCTCTACCATGCCACCCCGTAACACAACATTTGTATGTGGGATCCTTTCCATGTTTCACATGGAGGGTTATCATTATCCTTATGCGTAGTTCTGTTGAGAATCGCATTAGCGGTAAGGATCACGTTTCCCCACACATTTTGGGTGTACGGCTTTGCATTTGGCTAACACTGTTAGACTGAGGTGAGTAATGAGCAGTCGTTTGATGAACGATGCTTCACAATTTCCCCCTCTATCACTATGAATTCCTTAATCCGTAGGCTTAGTTAATTTTCAACTTCTACTTTGTAGCTCTTATCAGCTTCAACAACTTCATCTTTGCTTTTCAACAAACAAAGGATGCATTACGTTATACCATCATCAATGAAGGTCACAAAGTAGATGTCTCCCCCCTCTATTTTGTATAAACTTCAAATCACCCAGGTAGGTGTGACTAAGTTCTAGAGGAACGGTGTTTCTTTCGCTATTCCTTTGACTAAATGGAAATGTGATTTTGCCTCTTCGCCTACCTCACATTTATTTTGAGGGTTTATGTCGACAGAAGGCAACAATCTCAACTTCGTTAGCTTTTGAATGAATTTTTATTTAACGTGTCTTAATCTATGATGACATAGATGCACAAATTACAAATATATCATTCATTTGGCTACAGACATACTGTACCATTCTTAGTTATTACAGACCTGTTGGACTAGTCTCATACCAGCTTGACCAACATCGTCCCTTAAACCAAGTTTGGGACATGTATCACCTCCTTTTAGAGTGATCCCATTCCCTGAAGTCCTATTGAGGACAACCTCTCCAACCCCTTCTACTTTAGAGGTGGCATTTTTTCACACAAACAACATCTTGCATGTGGTTAGGGCGTAACCGGATCATATGTGATCTGGATACTCTGGCCCATTCCAGTTGCTTTAGTCGCCCATAGGCTTTGTACGACTGAGTGTCCAAAATCATTCTATCAAATGAATTCTGACCCACTCCAGTCGCCAGTAGGCCTTGTACGGCTGAGTGTCCAACATCATCTTATCAAATGAAGGATCTTCTGTCAAATAGTATGACAGGGTCAACGTCTTAAGATAAGCCATTATCTTTTAGTCTTCTTCCCTTGAGATTGGTGCCCGGACAATTCTTGGCCCTTGCTTAAGAGTGGTAACAATTTTCGCACAGTCAGTGGATCTCTCTCCTTCGTATATGCGAACATAATTTACACACTTTTAATTATTACACCCAAAAGAACAGATCTTTTACGTCGTTGTTTACAATAGTCCAATCTTTAAATGGGAGGGAAGGTGAGATTAAACTGCTGATTTTAAAGCGTAAGGAATATAAATTATTTCGGAAAAATATTTTCATATTCCTCCTTACTTTAAGCTCTTTTTAATCAGACATCATTTAATCTTATTCTTGACAAGGAAGAAAAATTACTTATCCCAATTTCGGATTCTGGCCCACTTCAGTCACTTCGTCGGACTGAGTGTCCATTTCCTCCTTACCATAAGTCGGATCCTTTGTCTCGGATAGATATAGGCCTTCTGCTACAAGATAGAACCACATTTTCAGCCTTCTCCTTTTGTCCCAGTTGACATCCTCAGCCTCTCGTGGGCGCTTGTTCCCACCACTATCGGGAGTGGTGACACAATGAACACCTTGGCATTCAACAACATAATCAAAACTCTCTTCTACCAGAAAACCACATCCATAGCCAGATTTGGTCACATAACTGTTGACCGATATTTTTCGAATACTAATACAGTCTTGTCTTAAAATTGTAGGATATAATTGCAGTACGGGAAGTAAATAAATATTACAAGTGTTCGAAAGGATAAACAAACAAGCCAATATTGTAATTGCCGCAAGCTGGTCGAGTCTTGAATTTTGATAACCTAAAATCAAGAAACACTAAATCTAGATTGTTACAACTGTGACTGAGTTGAGAGATGGCTCTCTGTCTTTAAGACAAGATTGCCCCGTATATATGCTTTTACGTTAACGGACAACAGTCTCCCAAGATAAAACATCAACTAATCAACACTACAAAGGAAATAGGTTGATTCTGACGAAGAAAACAAACACGAAACGACTTGCTGAAGAATGGAAAAGGAAGGAAGAGTTTTCTATTTGTCCAATGTTTCTAGTCATGTTTTTGGACTGAGTTTCTCTTATTTTTGTTCTCTCTTCTGTTTGTGTCTTTTTCCTAGTCTCAACAATTGAGCCAAAGGCTTCAATATATAGTATAAGGAGAGGGACATTTCTCAACTGCCAACTAATGGATGTTAATAGCCAAGTAATAGCCAGTAGTGTGGAGTTAATCAGCCAAGTAAATGATTGATTTAACATGCAACATAAAGGAGCTTTTAGGTAGGAGTTATGTGCAGATTAATGCAATTTGGGTCCAAAAAGATAATATCAGAAGAAGCCTAAAGTCCCACGACCCGAGACCCGAGCCCGGACCAGACGAGACGGGCGGGTGGCGGCGTCGCACGTTTGGACTTAGCCTCGAACCCAAGCACATCTAGGTCCTCTCTCCTTCAAACACATGGGTTACCCCTTGGGGTCCCAAACCCTTAGCCAATTTTGAGACTTATAAAGAGAACAAATCTTCCTTTTCCCACCGATGTGGTAGATTTGTCCCACACCATATTTCTATGCCTCAAACACCTTACTTCGTGGACCAATATCTCTTTCATTTCTAAACGAAATTTGACGATCCTTGGCCCTACGGTCATCTACTCACTTAGTATATTATGCGCGTGTGAAGAGACAAAACCTCTAACATGTGAAACACTAGTTTTTAAGTCATTAAATATGGGTGGACGCACCTCCCCACCAAAGGCAAATTTCCAACATAAATAAAATCTCATAATTTTTCTGGTTCACCCCAACATTTCCCAGTTGTCCAACTATTATTGAGCAGTTTTTAGATAAACAGACCTCTCAAGAAGGTAAATTAATATGGCCAATTTTCCCAATTTTTCAATATATACATGCACATACAAAGAAAAACCTAAATGTTAGCAACTATAGACCTTCAAATCCACTCCATTTCTTCTTCATCACTTCCCTTCACCTACTCATGAGGCTTCTCACTAAGCACAGCTAACAACCTACTTTTTCCTGGATAAGGGTTAGAGTATAGGCCAACTTAAGTTACTATAACATTGAATATACTTGTTACCTTCCACCAACATAAGTACTGAGTTACTCTACATACCAACTAGGTCATATATAAACATACTTCTCAATTATATCTGAACTTAGGGCAAGTTCAACAATCCAAAAATTTGAAGTGTCACGACCTAAATCAGAGGGCCACGACGGGCATCCGGACCTTACTTACCGAGCACCACTAGAAAAACATTCACGTCATAACCATAAATAAAAATAATAAGCTGAAAAGGTGCAAGACCGATAGGGCATATATGTATACACATAAATGCTGGATATGACCGTACGAGCTGACAAGGCTACCATAGATGACTATACAACAAACATAGGCCGAGGAGGCCACGTAACATCTAACTACATCATAACTGTCTACAAGCCTCTACTAGAGTAAGTGACACCATAAGGTCGGGACAGGGCCCCGCCATACCCATATGCATATCATAAATACGGTACCAAGACTATATTACAACTTTGGAACAAGTAGAGTGGTCCAATATGAGCTGAATAGGAAACCTACTGGTGCTGTCCATCGCCTTATCTATCAGAACCTGCGGGCATGAAACGCAGTGTCCCCTAACAAAAGGGACATCAGTATGAATAATGTACCGAGTATGTAGGGCATGAAAATAATACGAGACAAGAGAGAATCAACCTGTACTGAATGTCTTTGAGGGCCACAATATGCATAAGTATCATACATGTGCGTATATAACGCCTGATCATCCATATATATATATATATATATAACGCCATCAAGCCTATGTGGGCAACCCATCATATCATATCGACCTCTGTGGGCATAATCATCATCATCTACCAGCTGATAAAGTGGAGATGCGTATATAACGCCTTCCCTTTTCCCATACCCCATACATATATATAATGCATACTATATAGTAGAGTAATTAACGCCTTTGAGGTTAAGGTTTATACATGTACATAATGCATGAATGATAATAAAACATTCTGATTCTATCGGAGTGACGTAAGGTCGTTGCACCTCCGATTAACATTATTGAACTAACATATAAACATACCTTTCATTATAAGTCAATAAGACAAGATATACATGAATCAATAAACTTCTTCAATAGAATGAAGGACATATGCATTTCTAGATTTCAATAGCAGAATTACTTTGGACGGACATTCGTTTACGTTTCGCTTACATATAGGTCATGCCAAAAGAAGGAAGAGTTAGTCGTAACATACCTTGATTCAATCTTCGAATGACTACAATGAGTAAATTCTTCTCATAAACTTCTAATTCTTGAATTCAATCTCAAAGAATCGATGCCACAATTTGGGAAAACTCACTACAACATCTAATCTATAATGGAAGTCCTTTTCACGTCAAAATGGGGGTTTTCCCTTAAAGGTATATGTGAAAGTAAGTCAACTGTTACCTATTTCTACAACATCACTTTAGTATATATTACTTACTACTTAGTCATGAAGGATCTCTAATTTATTGTTGTAAAATTCTCAAAGCCACATGTTCACATTAGATGATTCTTACCCAAAAGAGTGCCACCTAGAAATCTTCAACAAATGATATCCAAACTCATGTACAACACTTTCTTATTAAACTACATAATTTATCACTCTTTATTAAATACTTATCCAATTTAAAGCTGAACGTATATGTGGGTTTGGCCCACTACAATTATCTTTTACATAGCAAAGTGTATTAAATAAAAAGTAATCACATGTAATTAAAATTGGACCCACTATTTATCTACCTCAAATATTATATCATATTGATTAATAGTATTCTATAATGTATATCAATTAAGTAACTCTACTATCTTTTAATAATAAAATAGTAATAATGCTACTTATCACTTTTAAAGCTTAGACATTATAATATAATTTTCATGTTACACGTGGATTTACTATATATGACTCTTATCCATGCTAATTCACTATATCCTTTTTTGTGTTCCACTAATTACACTTATCCATTTAATTAATTTTTAATTTCAATTCACTTAAATATTAATCATTTTAACACACTTCACATACTCATGTGATATAGCATTAGTCCATAACTTCTTTTGGGACATACAAACTATTATTATTAATCTCCGTTATCACACTTGTTAAATCCTAAATTATTTTGGGACTTCACCCATTTATACACTGAGCTATTGATCCTATGACCAAAATTCTATACGGTCTTTATAACCTGCTGCATATTCTGAACTTTGATGAAACTTATTTCTCTAATTTGTTTAACCTCTAATCCTCGCGTAACCAATTCAATATTGATATGAATCTTCTATAATTTCATGAATGACCTCAATCTCATTAAAAATTCATGTGTATTTACCCTGATGTATCCTAAAGCTAAAGTACGGGATGTTACATAAAGTGTAACCAAACATGAAAGAAAGAATAAGGAACAATCACATTTACCTCTCGGACAGTTATCAATTTCAAGTACATACCATCTTATATATCCAATCACATGGAGTTGTGACGATTGGGCTAAATTTTAGCCCTCATCTAACATTTTATTGGAATTTGGCAAAAGGTCATTTGAGAAGTTTAAGCCAACAACAATAGGTAAAAAAGGGAAATAAAAGATGGGTAAATACTCCAATGCGAATAGGCTTTATAAGACATGTGTCTTAAGAGAGAAGTAACTTCAAGTATGAAAGTATATTTATACCCTCACTTCAAATAAGACTTCTACTCCAACCTAGTAAATAACATCATAACCAAACTTGACTTTTCAGGTAACATCCTCATAATGAGTGACGACCGCCAAGTACAATCATGAACAAAACAGGTGATGAGCGTCTATCCAATTCATGATGATGGCGAGTGTCGCGCCTAGCTGTGAATTCCCACAATCCAATATATCTCACCTTTCTTAAGGCATGTTTATAAAGCCATCTTGTAATTAAATTTAGATTTACTTAAAAATAAATTACTACCTCTTTTCTAATTTAATAGTTCTCCAACACTGTGTTGCATGTAAATGTCGAATCATGTAATATACATTCTTATAAAATAAAATCAATATTATTACATATAAATAATTATACATGAAAGAATAAAGTATATTTTTTGGTGAATGATCAAAGTAGATCATGGAATGGTCACTTGTTTGTCGAGGTTAAGGCTAGTTTTTTCAAATGATTGTTAGGTCATTTTTAGTTCTAGGCAATTTTTCCTTAAAAGATCCTTCCCATATCTATAAAATGATATTTTGGCTTGTGGGGATGGGATGCCCGATTCTCGAGTAAATCGGCTAGGTATCAGAGTAAAACTAGTAAAATTTAAAAATTCTTAAGTTAAGAAATAAAAATGCTTGACCAAACTAAACATTAGGGGTTAACTAACCTGTATGAGAATTTGGATAGTTTTGTTAGGTTTGGAATGTGATTTTTGACCTAGTTGGATAGTTGGAACGGATCCCAAGGGGCTCGGGTGTGTTTTGGACTATTGGCGGAGAAACTAGTTATAGTGAGGAAATGGAGTTGACCACGGTCAACATCGGGTGAAGATTCGAGTGCGCGAGAAGGTTCGTAACATGTTTTATGACTAAAATTCATATTTTATTTATGTTCGGAGGTCCTGGATGAGTTTCGAGTGTCGATTCCAATTTTGGGAGACACCAGATTCAGTCATCTAGTTTTCTTCTACGCGATTATGAGATAGGAGGTCGCGATCGCTAAGTGCAGGGCTATTGGTCATCGCAGTTTCATGTCAGGGCCACGATCACGATGCTTATGGACTCAGCGGCACGCCATCGCGAGGGGTAGTCCTACGATCGCAAAGAAGAGTTCACCTAGGCAGAACATAAAATCCTTAATTCAAATTTAGTCATTTCATTTCATATCATGAGATAGAGACCTCAGTTTTGGATGATTTTTTAAGGGATTTTCAAGATTCGTCACGGGGGTAAGATTGTAACCTCCATTTTATTGAATTATCTTAGATTCTTACGAGATTTTATTGTTAAAGTCATAATTTGGATTGTAAAATTGAGATTTTAAGCCCTAAGTTGAAAATATGAAATTCTACAAATTGGATGTCAGATTTGAGTCATTTCAGAATTTAGAATCCATGGCCTATGGGTAGACAAATTTTATCGCGAAATCAAAGTTTTTCCTTCCAGGGTTCAGGATTGCCTTTTTGGGTGACTTTTCGGCTTCAAAATTGTAAAATAGAAATATGGGTGTCTATAGACACTTATGTTTATGTAGATTTCATTGATCATATTTGGATCATTTGGAAGCTCTATGAAAGTTCAAGGCTTGATTGGGATCGTTGGGCTTCGATATCAGGAATGTTGAGACGTTACTTGACTCTATATAAAATGTGTGGTTGGTAAAATTAACTAATATAGAGGAAGTAATGGGCAATAAGGGAGTCTCGTGAGGTAATGAGTACTTATACGGGTACCAGTGCCATGATTTAGGAATTTGTATCGTATTCGAGTCATTATGTATGTGGTCAGAATGCCAAAGCATGTGGGCATTAGCTGGTAGTTGATAATGATTAATTGATTGTTATTTGGGATACTCTTATATTATTTTTTTACTTATGTGATATGTCGATTTCTTAGTCGTTGCTTATATTTTCTCATAACTCTGAATGCTCGTCTAATTATACAAGGGAATTAAGAGGAGCTTGTTGCTTATTGTGTGTGCATGTCATATTCATGCTTTCATATGGTATCTCATGCATATTACACTTGATACATATGTGATGTTCGATGAAAAATGATTCCGCACTTAGTGATGTGAATGATAGTCGAATATGGGCTAAGTGTTGAGATCGAGAGCTGAATTGGCTAAGTGTTTAAATTAAGAGCCTAAAATGGCTAGGCCTGATGGGAAATGGTCCCTAGTGGTGTATGGACCTCGTGCGTACCTCATGGATCAAATATTTCATATTACAGAGTGTGTGTATACAAGTGATTAATGGTCTTTGCATTGCATTTGCATGTCATTTCATATCATATCATATCATATCATTGATGCTTTATTGTTTTATTTACTTGTACACTTGTTTGGAATGTAGTTGTCTCGATCGACGGACTACATATATACTTGTTGAAATGAGCTTTTATTATCTTTACTTGTTGGATTTCAAATATGCCTTATGAACTAATAGTAGTTAAGTGTGGGAGTGAGCATTCGGAATACCAACCCTCGCCACTGTTTTAATTTAGGGTCGGTTGATGATGTTGCTCAGTATACATTGATTTTTCATACTCACTCTATACTTGTTGCACCTTTTTGTGTGCAGGTTCTAACCCGAGTACTAGTAGTAGTTGAGTTATCGCTAATCTTTGAGGAGTTATTATTGGAGTTCTCAGGGTGAGCTGCTGGTTGTTCTGCGACATGACACTCCATCTCTATTTTACTTTGTCTTTGTTTTTTGGACAGTCTTGTAGACAACAAGACTTATTTCATTAGTAGCTCTTTATTTATGACTGTCACAACCCAATTCACGGGCGTCGTGGTGGCACCTACACAATCCCCCCGATAGGCGAACTAGTTTCCAAAACATTTTTGAAGGTAAGATATAAATGCGAAAGAGAATGTAATTACAAAACTTGAACGGATTCATTAAAACATTTAAGTAAACGGATTCATACCACACCATTCTTTTCCCAAAACCTGTTCTGACTTATACAAGGACTCTACGATATAATGACTAAACGAGAAATACAATAATACTACCCGAATGAAGGGATGACTATATATGACATAAACTAAGCCTACCGAAAAGAGCAGTATGCCTCAGCTTCCCGTGCTCCAATCTGCAACCTGATAGACCGTGTACTTACATCTATGTAAAAGATGCAGCAAGCACAACATGAGTACACAACGTACTCCCATACACATCGTAGGCCGACAACGACGGAAGCTACACAATTAGAGATAAATACCAAGTTGACATCAGATTATCCTATCACTATCAAGTCATTAAGCTGAATATGTCATATTGTTTACACAATAGTTCATAGAATTATGAATTCAACCTATTCATATAAAGATTCACGAAATCATGTAGGATTTACAAACACAAAAGACTACCATCCTCTATTAACATCAAACACACCAAGTTGTATAAGTCACATAGCTACCCAATCACAAATAACTTCATATATTTCGAGAGTCTCCCAAACTCACACATAGGTTTATTAATGACAGACTTTATGCTTGACCTCACTATTTCGATTTGACAACACAAGTTAATTATACACATAATCCATTAAACCTCTACCTTAGACTTTTCATGATATAAGCTTAGAATAGACACCTTGTTGACACTCATTATCATCCCTAGTTTTAACCACATGTATGACCATAACCGATTACAAGCAGGACACCTCTTAGTTTATTAGACACCTTACGTACGTCCTAAGTAATTCAATTTATTTACCTTAATTTACCAAGACAATAGTTTAACATATATATGCATACCAACTAGACCCCACGACAACAACTCAAACCAGACCGACAATCCATATTAGAACCCTTATCTAAAAACATTGTCACTCACCAAGGAGTACAAGCCAATGAATTCTACTAACCACAAATTGGTATGAAAACAAATATTCAGACTCATAAAGTGTAACCACACAGTCCAATCTACATAAACAGACCAATCATAACAACCTATTTAGGTCCAATATAATCAATCCAATCATGTTGTATCTAAATCAAGAGATTACTCAAGCTCCAACAATCAAACTATGTCACATTACCATACTACTAGTAGTCAATATATGAATATGAATGCAATGCACATACTAGGTACCTTTTCGTCTAGTATACAGGCACTCACATTTTTATTATAATATGCACACCCATGGAAAACCCACGAAGTCCATATACTCCTCCAAGATCCATCGGAGACCAGCTCTTGGCTAAATAGATTCATGTTGCAGGCGTGCAACCCACCCCCTCGACTATCATCATCATCATCTCAGCATTGTCATAATCTCATAAGTAATCACATATTTCCGATCTCTTGCACCCACAATATTCCATACCACTCTCATATCAATATCTTAGAACCATGAGTGTATGAATGCAAATGACAATATAAGGCAAGAAATCATGATGTACTGAGATGCAACCAAGTATATAGATGAATATCACATGCTTCCAAGAATCTAACACATAACAATCCAAGTATAAATCAGGTTATCATATCGGAAGCAGGTGTGATGAATAAACAAACAATGGCAAATACAGCGACAAGCTCACATATGGCGACAAGCATAAATAAATCAGCAGTCGGAATCAACACAAGACTGATTCACCAAATTACCCATCAATACAGTTCAACACCGGTACTCACTCAGCCATTCATCACAACTGGTTTAGTGGGACCCCAAACACGCCTAATAACCCTCAATATTTATAACTAATTACTCACTTCTATCGAAACCTTATGAAAGTAAATTGTAGCCTACCTCAATGACGAAAAGGAGACATGAACGGTCGATATTCAACGCACATCTCTGACTCTTCGGGACTCCTTGTAGCGAACGTAGTCTAACACGCAGGTTCTACATATTAATATCAACACAAGCACATACAAGGACTTAATCCATAACCAAACATGAGACACCTAAAATCCACCTCGGGCCCACGGTGTCAAAATTCAACTTTATTACTCAAAATGGCTTTAAACATGATTACTAGTTATAACCCGAAGTTAATTTGAGAACCACCGTATTTTAACCCTCAATTTCATGATTCATTAAAACCCGAATTTTACAATCCCTAAGGTTCTTTTCCAAATAGGAAAAGGATTCTCATAATCGAATTAAACTATATAACATGGTCTTTTATTCAAAACAATAACTTATTTAAAGAAACCAAGGTTTACCATATCATTTACACTCTTAATCATGATTCACTTAATTCCAACCACCAAAGAGTTTTCAATTCATTTTTCCCATCTCATGTTTTACCCCAAATATTAGAAACATGGGAGAACAATCAAAGGGAAGGGAGAGATTACCCTTCATGGAGGAATCTTAGGTCAAAAACTATAGGGAGGATCCTTAGACTAACCCCAGTTTCGAGATACACAATTTTGGAAAGTGAAATATTTTAGGGCATTTAAAACCTACTAGTCAACCAGCGCTTCCGCCGTGGCAGACTCGATTCTGCTGGAGCGGATGCGATGCAGCGTAAAATAGGACCGCTGAGCCATAGGCACTTGACACCTTGACTCAACGTCGGAGCAGAAAATGGTTTTGCAGGTGTGGACTTACTCAGTCCGCTGGCACATACACAATTTCGCCGGAGCAGATATTACTTATTTAGCAACTCTTCACTTCAATAGATCTTCTTTTTGAACCGCAGGAGTTACTTGACTTACAAATTCCATGAGTAAGAGTCATCAGCAAATGCCCAGGTGAGATATATAACAGAAATTTATACGGAAGGTTCATAATGGCTGAATGGGTCATTACATCAGATACCAATTAAACAAAAATTCATCCTCTAAAGGGGACATTATACAATAGAAAGGACTCAGGACGTGGTCCCAAAAGAGATTCTTATCGATTTTGCACAACGATGACTAAAATAACATCACACAATACTACTAGGACTCCACATCACCGACTCTGAGTCAACATAATTTTCATTGCGAACAACCTGAACTAGTCGATATAATATCTTACTATAATCATGATCTTATGAAAATGAACTACTCGTTAGGAGAATTTTGGATTTACAAACTCGTTGTATAACGTCATGCCATTGGTTACACTATCGTACATCACACCATGTCATTTATTGTCGATACTACTGAGTTTGTAACATCGTCTGTCTTTATTGGTTCATTTATTTAATCTCGGACAAGGAATACGTAGTATAAAAGAATGGCGGGCCTGATGTTTTGCAAAAGTTAAATAAGACCTGAAATGTAGGTCGTCATACAAAACAAGTGGAATAAAATACTCGCCAAGAGATATCTTGTTTCCAGAAACATCTCATATGCGGCAAATTGAATTTTGGGGACCACGCCATGGTAGAGAAAAGTGCGCGGGCACGCATCCGCATGTGCGTAACATATATCGCCGAAGCAGTCAATAAGGAAAAGAATCGAACTCGTAGGGACAGTTTATTTTCCTGCTCTGGCGGACGCACTGGAGCGGATAAAGTTCGTTGGAGTGGAAAACATAGAATTCAAGAAGTCTCCAAAGTTGATCGGTCCCCCGCTTCTCTCACACTTCTCCCAACC
Source organism: Anisodus tanguticus (assembly GCA_034509755.1). Lineage (NCBI taxonomy): Eukaryota > Viridiplantae > Streptophyta > Magnoliopsida > Solanales > Solanaceae > Anisodus > Anisodus tanguticus. The sequence goes on from CM067549.1 coordinate 36,205,943, forward strand.
CTCTAACTTCTAAAACTCCCCCCCCTCATCTTCCCTTAAAAACACTATCAAGGACACTCATCAAAAACCCCAACCCCCCATGGTTTACTCTCTCTTTTCCCATAAACATTATCTCCACACCCATTGCTCTACACTCTCTTATCACACCAAAGTCATACCCGACGGTGATATGCACACTGAGGCACACAAAATCCTTCACAACTTTAACAACTCATGCTTCGCCACTCGATAAGTTCTAATACCTTTATATCACACATGATTGCATCAGAGAAATAGGGGTAGGAACATAATACTGGGTTGAGGATTTCATGAAATCTTTTGAAAATTCTTGGGTGGTGGTGGTTATGGGGGTAGATCCACATATCGAGTGAAATAATGGTGTAAAATAAGTCTATACATCAAGCATACTCATATACAAAATAAAGGGAGGGATTTTTCAGCCAAAAATATGGTGAAATCACTAGGTTTCTAGAGGGGTTAGTCTGGGATGATGACATCGCTTCAACAGTTATGTTCTGTAAAAGCGGGTCCGCTGAGGCATAAAATGTCTTCCCTAAAGAGAACAGACAAAGACACATAGACTTCCGATGAAGCAGACGTTCCTTGTTGGAGAGGATTCGCTCCAGCAACACACATTCTGATGAAGCAGAAACAAAACAAAACCAGTGCTCAAACAGTAGCTTTGCACGGTCGACTCAGGTCTATTTTTATTGATTCCTTTGGCTCATTAGGCACGTAATAACATGATACTTATGACTCTATCACTGAACTAACATAGAATTTGATAAATGCAGGTGTATTCGAAGAAATAGAACATAATCCAATGGACAACCTTGCCCGGACTTATGGACTCGTCGATGAGGAGTTAGTAGCTGACTATGATATAGTTCGGTTCATGTCTAGAGATTTTCAGAACAATTACTATGAAAATTTGAAAGACAACAAGTTGTTGAAAGAGATGGGCATAGACATGACTGGAGTGGAAAAGCTCTTTCCTAACTTTTACAACCAACTAATGTAAATAGGCTAGAATTGCTTTGCTCTAGCTTCTTGCAAAGCCAACGAATATTGGGTGAGATAGTTATATGTCAATCTAAAACGGGTGAGGCTGTAGAGCCTAATTCACTGATAAGGATTTGGGGCAAAATGGTACCAATCAGGGCTGAGGCGATTAATGCTATCTACGGGCAGCCAAACCATCCTCCGGAGGCTGTGGATTCCAAGAAGGCTTGTGGAAATTGGAGTGATTTGTAATACCCCGTACTTTAGCGTTATGATGCATCGTAGTAAAACCAATTTCCCAAGCGTCTACCTCGGTTTGCTAATAGTGCTCAATCCCAATTTTATGAGTCGAGGTATGACAGGTATCTCAGTTAGGACCTGGACAGAGTTTGATAGCTTTTGGTTCTTAGAGGCAAGGAGGAATAGGACAGATGAGGCCTTCATTGCCACCATATGGCTAGTGTGGTACGACACACACGAGACAGTATCGTCAGGGTTCTGATTTGTGTTATTGGTGCGGGAGTCCTAGCCACTATATGCGGCAGTCTCATATGAGTGGGAATGGATTAAGTTCATAAATATGGTTATAGTTGTAAGATCGCGTAAGTTTGAGGAATTTTTAAATCATTATATATTACCTTGATATGGTATTTTCCTTTAAGTGATTTTTTTTTGTAAAAGTGTGCTAAATATAATTTTATATAGTTATTAATATTACTACTTTTTGGCTACACTTTAAATTATATACACGTATGAGAAAGTTTATAAAGAGGATTTTCTTTAATATATAGATAGACATTACCTTTTCAGAAGAAAAGTTATCTTTTCCCATTTTGAAATTTATAGTACAAATATTTGTACTTTTTTAGGTTGGAAAAATAGGAATTTGATAATTTGTACAATATTTAAGTAAATTGAGATCAACAAATTAATTGAGATTCTTGGATAATTAATAGGTGGATATGGTCCATGTGTTATGAATAAGTGGCAATAATTTAGTTAATTGCATGCAAAAATGTGTTGTGGCTTTATTTGGTGATGAGCTAGTATGATTAGTCATAGGGGGTTACATGTGTCAAGTGGAGAATATTTTTTTTAAAGTTGCTATTTTCATTTTCATTGTCATTTTTGCATAAAAATGGATGCTGGAACGTACTTTCTATATCGAGACTTTCTCCTTTTAGATTTTATCCAAAAAAGAACCGTACATCAACCTTGCGTTTAGACTCTCATTTTTAGCTAATAATTTTGTTCTTAAATGAGCGTACGAAAGGTTACTTCGTTGGGAAATAAAGTTATGGGAGGTTCGAGAAAGAGAAACCTAAGGCTTGATCCATAGCTACAACCTTCTACAAGTTCGTATGAGTATCTAAGGATAGATGTCTACCAGAAGGATTGACTCATTGTAGTAATCCGAATATTTTATCGAGGTATGTTAAGGCTAATCTTTACTTCTTTTGGCATGATCCAAGTAACGAAACGTAAACATAATGTTATCTCATAAATGGTTCTACTCTTAGTAGTTAAGGATGTCCATGTTATTCATTCCTATGAAATTTATTTCACAGCATGTCTAAATACGTTCCTAAGTCCCTGTTGAAGCATATGGGAAAGATGTTAATATTTATAACATAATCGGAGGGTGAAAGACTATTGGTCACTCCGGAAGATGTTCTAGTGATCTTGAAAGGCTTTTCATGCATTGTATGTACATAGGTAAATGAGTAATAGCATTATATATGCAGATACAATACCTATAGAAGCATGGTTATGTAGTTCTATTTACCATCGGGCTTCGACTGGTTGGGCAGTTACTACCAGTTGGGTAGTTATGTATCGTTATTTACTGCAGGTTAGAAAGATACATTATTTACCACCGGTTAGGCAGTTACCACCAGTTGGGCAGTTATGTATCATTATTTACCCCTAGTTGGACAGGCATGTTATTTACCACTGGGCTACGACCAGTCGGGCAATTACCACTAGTTGGGCAGTTATATGTATCATTATTTACCACTAGTTGGGCAGGCGCGTTATTTAACGTCGAGCTATGGTCGGTTGGGCAGTTACCACTGATAAGTTGGGAAGTCGAGCAGTTAGATTTACGATATTGATATAGCGGTATAAAGTGTGTTTATAAGATAAGAATGATCATTATGTATATTGTAGGCATCGACGGCATTTCAGGAGTTAAGGTTAATTCATCTCTCTCTCTCTCTCTTTTATGATTACTTACTATTGTATTTTATTTCCGCCTTACATATTCCGTACATTATTCATACTAACGTCCCTTAGTTTAGAGATGATGTATTTCATGCCACACAGGTTCAGGTATGCGAGAAGAGGATCTGTCATTGTAGGTCGCCTCCAGATATCAGCTTTTGTTGGTGAGCTCCATCTCTTCCTAGAGAATTGCCGAGTCAGGGTCATATTTATATCTTTTGGATTGTCGGTATGTCGGGGGCCATGTCCCGACATATGTATTATGTTGACATTTTCTTTTATAGGATTTTTAGACATGACATGTATTGTACATTTTTTTCAATACGGCCCTGTAGGCTTGGATGTTAGTTCGAGATTCTGTTGGCCTTATGGGCTTCAGTATGTATATATATGCTTAGGTTGGGTTCTTCTGTTTGTGGATATTATGTCGGGTTATTTTATAACTATCATTCTAAGGCCTTGTCGGCCGAGACGGTTATACATTCACAAGATGATATTTAGGTGGAATGCTCGGGCCGTTCAGGGGCTGGGTGCCGGCCACACCCTTAAGGTTAGGGTGTGAAAAACTTGGTATCAGAGCAGTTCTTCCTAGGGAGTCTACAAAGTCGTGTATGGTAGAGTCCTACTTATGGGTGTGTTGCATGCCACACTTATAATTGGGAGGCTACATGGCTTTTAGGAAATGTTACCCTTCTTTTGTGTTCCAAATCGTGCGATAAACCTATGTTAAGAGATCATTCCACTTTATATGATTATGACTAAAGCGATGAGTAATCGCAAAGTCCTTATCAGACCAGACGTCCCTTAGATGTGTAAATCGTGTGCTAAAGCTTGGGGTTACGGACCAACATTCGAGGACGAGTGTTCCTATGGGGGTAGGATGTAACACCCCGTACCTTAGCGTTAGGATGCGTCGTAGTATACCATATGACTGGGAATGGATTAAGGTTGTAAATGTGGTTATAGTTGTAAGACCGTGTATGTTTGAGGAATTTCGAAACCATTATATATAATAGCTTGATATGATATTTTCCTTTAAGTGACATTTTTTGTAAAAGTGTGATAAATATAATTTTATATAGTTATTAATATTACTACTTTTTGGATACGCTTTAAACTATATACATGATATGAGGAAGTTTATGAAGAGGTTTTTCTTTACTATATATATAGAAATTACCTTTTCATAAGAAAAGTTATCTTTTCCCGTTTTGAAATTTATAGTACAAAAAATTGCACTTTTTAGGTTGGAAAATACGAATTTGATAAATTATGTTTTGTACAATATTTAGGTGAATTGAGATCAATAAATTAATTGATATTGTTGGATAATTAATAGGTGGATATGGTTCATGTGTTATGGACAAGTGGCAATAATTTAGTTAATTGCGTGCAAAAGGGTGTTATTGCTTTATTTGGTGATGAGCTAGTGTGATTAGTCAGAGGGGTTACATGTGTCAAGTGGAGAATATTTGCTATTTTCAATTTCATAGTGATTTTTGCATAGAAATTGATGTTGCAACGTACTTTCTATTTGGAGACTTTCTCCTTTTAGATATTATCAAAAAAAGAAACGTACATCAAACTTGCATTTAGACTCTTATTTTTAGCTAATAATTTTGTTCTTAAATGAGCGTACCGAAGGTTACTTCGTTGGGAAATAAAGTTATGAGAGGTTCGAGAAAGAGGATCCAAGGCTTGATCCGTAGCTACGGCCTTCTATAAGTTCGTACGAGTATCTACGGATATATGTCTACACGAAGGATTGACTCGTCGTAGTAATCCGAAGATGTTATCGAGGTATGTTAAGGCTAATATTTCCTTCTGTTGGCATGATCCAAGTAACAAAATGTAAACGTAATGTTATCCCATAAATGGTTATACTCTTAGTAGTTAAGGATGTCCATGTTATTCATTCCCTATGAAATTTATTTCAAAGCATGTCTAAATATGTTCCTAAGTCCCTATTGGAGCATATGGGAAAGATGTTAATATTCATAACATAATCGGAGGGTGAACGACTATAGATCACTCTGAAAGATGTTCTAATGATCTTGAAAGCCTTTTCATGCATTGTATGTACATAGGTAAATGAGTAATGGCATTATATACGCAGATACAATACCTATAGTAGCCTGATTATGTAGTTCTATTTACCGTAGGGTTTCGACGAGTTAGACAATTACCACCAGTTGGGCAGTTATGTATCGTTATTTACCGTTGGTTGGGAAGATATGCTATTTACCATGGGGCCACGACGGGTTGGGCAGATACCACCAGTTGGTCAGTTATGTATCATTATTTACCGCTGATTGGGCAAACACATTATTTACCATCGGGCTACGATCGGTCGGCCATTTACCACCGGTTGGGCAGTTATATATATCATTATTTACCACCGGTTGGGCAGGCGCGTTATTTACTAGCGAGCTATGATCGGTTGGGCAGTGGAAAAGTTAGATTTACAAAGTTGATATAGAGCTATAAAGTGTGTTTATAAGATAAAAATGATCGTTATGTATATTATGGGCCTCGATGGCATTTCAGGAGTTCAGGTTAATTTGTATCTCTCTCTCTTTTATGATTACTTACTATTGTGTTTTATTTCCGCCTTACATATTCACTACATTATTCGTAATAACGTTCATTTGCCTAGGGATGCTGTGTTTCATGTCACACAGGTTTAGGTAGGCGAGGAGAGGATATGTCGTTGTAGATTGCCTCCAAATATCAGCTTTTGTTGGTGAGATCCATCTCCTCCTAGAGCATTATCAAGTCAGGGTCATGTTTATATCCTTTTGGTAGTGTACATATGTCAGGGGCCCTATTTCTACTTATGTATTATGTTTATGTTCCATTTTAGAGGCTTTGTAGACATGTACTATGTTGTACAATTCGTTCAGTACGACCCTATAGGCTTGGATGTTCGTTAGAGATTATGTTGGCCTTGTGGGCTTCAGTATGTATATATATGCTTAGGTTGGGTTCTTCTGTTTGCAGGATATTATGTTGGGTTGTTTTATAACTATCATTCGAAGGCCTTGTCGGCCCATACGGTTATACATTCGCATGATGATATTCAGGTGGTACACTCGGGCCGTCCAGGTGATGGGTGTTGGTCACACCCCCAAGGTTTGGGTAAGACATGGTTGGTGTCACATATAGTAGATGTGGATCATAGAGGGAGGATCACTTAGTCCTACAAAAAATCTGAGATTACAAATAAGTATTTCACTGTTGAGGCCATGAGGTGGCAGAACATCATCACTAGCAGGGTGTGTCCCTCTAGTAACAAATCTGACTGCACATACGTTCTTGCTCTGATAGTAACTTGCATACTGGATGATATCATGGTAAATATTGGCCATCATATCATCCGGGAGTGGATAGACTATCTGATTAAGGGAGGGCCAAGTATGATGTTTCCTTCTCTGATTACTGAGTTGTGCTAGAGGGCTGGTTGTTAGATAAGCCTGACGATGACTTGATAGATCCTGAAGGGGTCTTCCGCCATCTGAAGGTGTCAGGAACGGGTACTTTGGTGAAGAGTAAGAATAGGAAGGTGGACTTGAATGTGAGCGGGGATGATGATGCTGAGGATGAGTCTCAGTCGTAGTCGCATCCGCAGCCACATGGGCCATTTGGTGCCATGGGTTCTTAGTTGCAGGAGATTAGATATTTGGTTGCCGGACTTCCTAGGCCTTCCACCGGGGCAAGCACTTCAGGCATCCCTGACGACTACTTCTCCTGAGATGGCGTATAAGGATTTAACTAAGGATCATAGTAGCCTCTATATAAGCTTTAAGAAGGAAAATGAGAGAAACAAGTCTAGGGGCAAACTTCTAGTAAAGATGTGAAGGGCCATCAAGGGCATGTTCAAGCATTTGGATTACAAGGACCCCCTTCTGGTGGAGGATGGACATGATGATGATAACTATTCTTTCCACCGCAATATGGATGACGGGGAAAGGGGCAGCAGCACTGAGGGAGGTGGCGAGGCGACAAGTTCGAGGAGGCAAAATTAAGCTCATGCTTGGTATTAGTTGTTAGCCCATGTCGGGCTTTATTTCAAACAATTTTAATTGGTGCTTGTTGGATATTTGATAATTTGTTTTGTCTTGCTTGCTTTTATTTTCTATTTTGCTTGGTTCAATGAATGCTTCGGGTGTTTGGGATATTTGTAGCTAGTTTTTCATTTCTGCTTTGGTTGTGATTGTAGGATGCTTGATCATTTGATATCTGAATTGTCTTGCTAGATTTTCTCTGATTTCTTTTGCCATGGTATATGTTTATGAATGCACACGTTGAAGAATAGAGAACAGGGGCAGAACTCATTGGTTTCTGCCCAGTGATTCCTCTGGCGCGCGAATAATATCCGTTGAGGTGGGCTCGCCTCTACGTGAAAGATTTCGCTTAGGCGGACTGCAGACAAGACACAAATGTTTGTTGCGACAGAGGATATTCCGCAGACGCAATCTTGCCAAGAAGGACAACATTTACCATAGCGGACTCAGTAAAAGGATAAAGCACTCGCTCTTGCGGCCCACTATTCTCTTGTTTGTCTTCGCAGGCGCGGAAACCTTTTTGCTAGGGCAGAAATACCTGAAACAGAACAGAATTTAGAAATCAACAATTCACAACTTCGCAATAACTTCCGGACATAATTTCCATACATGATCCACCCTAAATGGATGTTAGAACCATTTACCAATTAGAATCGACTAGATACCAATTCGAATCAACCGGATATAGAATTAAATGAGGAAGCACGATAGGAGTGAAAGAAGGGAAGAGTTCCTAAAGATACTTCATAGCCTCTTAAGGATGGATACAGACGTCATCGTACCAATCCGCGAGACTCTACTAAACATTCTCATTATACTTGTGAGACCGGTGAACCTAGCTCTAATACCTACTTTGTCACGACCCAATTCACGGGCGTTGTGGTAGCACTTACACAATCCCCCGGTAGGCGAACCAGTTCCCAAAACAGTTTTGAAGAAGGTTAAATATAAATGTGGAAGAGAATATAATTATAAAACTTGAACGGATTCATTAAAACATTTAAGTAAACGGATTCATGCCACAACTTTCTTTTCCCAAAACTTTGTCTGACCTATACAAGAACTCTACGATACAATGACTGAAAGACAAATACAATAATATTGCCCGAATGAAGGGACATTCTACATATGACAGAAACTAAGCCCACCGAAAAGAGTAGTCTGCCTCAGCTTCCCGTGCTCCAATCTGCAACCTGATAGACCGTGTACCTGCATCTATGTAAAAGATGCAGCAAGCATAGCATGAGTACACAATTACTCTCGTAGACATCGTAGGCCGACAATAATGGAAGCTACACAATTAAAGATAAATACCAAGTTGACACCACATAATCCTATCACTATCAAGTCATTAAGTTGAATATGTTATGTTGTTTACACAATAGTTCATAGAATTATCAATTCAACCTATTCATGTAAAGATTAACGAAATCAAGTAGGATTTACAAACACATAAGACTATCATCCTCTATTAACATCAAACACACCAAGTTGTATAAGTCACATAGCTACCCAATCACAAATACTCAATCACAAATAACTTCATATATTTCGAGAGTCTCCCAAACTCACACATAGGTTTATTAATGACAAACTTTATACTTGATCTCACTATTTCGATTTGACAACACAAATTAATAGACACATAATCCATTAAACCTCTACCTTAGACTTTTCATGATATAAGCTTAGAATAGAGGACACCTTGTTGACACTCATTATCATCCCTAGTTTTGACCACAAGTATGACCATAACCGATTACAAGCAGGACACCTCTTAGTTTATTAGACTCCTTCTGTACATCCTAAGTAATTCAATTTATTTACCTTTATTTACCAAGACAACAGTTTAACATATATATGCATACCAACCAGACCCCACGACAACAACTCAAACCAGACCGATAATCCATATTAGAACCCTTATCTAAAAACACTGTCACTCACCAAGGAGTACAAGCCAATGAATTCAAATGACCACAAATAGGTACGACAACAAATATTCAGACTCATAAGGTATAACCACACAGTCCAATCCACATAAACAGACCAATCATAACAACCCATTTGGATCCAATATAATCAATCCAGTATACAGGCGCTCACGTTCTTATTATGAGACACACACCCATGGGGGACCCACGAAGTCCAGATACTTCTCCAGAATTTGCCATCGGAGACCAGATCTTGGCTAAATAGAATCATGTTGCAGGCGTGCAACCCATACCCTCGAATATCATAATTATTATCTTAGTATTGCCATAATCTCATAAGTAATCTCACATTTCCGGTCTCTTAAAGCCACAACATTTCATACCACTCTCATATCAATATCTCAGAACTATGAGTGTATGAATGCAAATAACAATATAAGGCAATAAATCATGATGTAATGAGATGAAACCAAGTATAGAGATGAATATCACATGCTTCCAAGAATATAACACATAACAATTCAAGTACAAATTAGGAAATCATATCGGAAGCAGGCGTGATGAATAAACAAACAATGGCAAATACAGCAACAAGCCCAAATAAATCAGCAGTCAGAATCAACATAAGGTTGATTCACCAAATCACTCATCAACATAATTCAATATTGTTACCCACTCAGCCGTTCATCATAACCGGCTAAGTGGGACCCCAAATATGCCTAATACCCGTCAATATTTATAACTAATTACGCACTTCTATCAAAGTCTTGTGAAAGTAAATTGTAGCCTACCTCAATGCTGAGAAAGAGCAACAAACGGTCGATCTTCAACCCGCATCTCTGACTCTTCGGGACTATTTGTAGCGAACATAGTCTAACATGCAGGTTCTACATATTAATATCAACACAAGCAAACACAAAGACTTAATCCTTAACTAAACGTGAGATACCTAAAATCTACCTCGGGCCCACGGTGTCAAATTTCAAACTTTATTACTCAAAATGGCTTCAAACATGATTACTAGTTATAACCTGAAGTTAATTTTGAAAACCACCTTATTTCGACCCTCGATTTCATGATTCATTAAAACCCCAATTTTACAGACCCTAGGGTTCTTCTCCAAATAGGAAAAGGATTCTCATAATCGAATTAAACTCTATAACATGGTCTTTTATTCAACACAATAACTTATTTAAAGAAACCAAGGTTTACCATATCATTTTACACTCTTAATCATGATTCTCTTAATTCCAACCACCAAAGAGTTTTCAATTCATTTTGCCCATCTCATGTTTTACCCCAAATACTAGAAACATGGGAGAATAATCAAAGGGAAGGGAGAGATTACCTTTCATGGAGGAATCTTAGGTCAAAAATTATAGGTAGGATCCTTAGACTAACCCCAGTTTCGAGATACACAATTTTGGAAAGTGAAATATTTTAGGCCATTTAAAACTTACTGGTCAACTAGTGCTTCCGCCGCGGCGGACTTGATTCTGCTAGCGCAGATACGTTGCATCATAAAATAGGACCACTGAGGCATATGCACTTGAAACCTCACCTCAACCTCAAGGTAGAAAATGGTTTCTCAGGAACAGACTTAATACGTCTGCTGGCGTGGACACGATTTCATCAGAGCGGACATTGCTCCAGTAACTCTTCACTTCAGTAGATCTTTTTTCCTAACCATAGGAGTTACTTGACTCATAAATCCCATGATTAAGAGTCATATGCGAATGCCCGGGTGAGAGATATAATAGAAATTTAGACGGAAGGTTCATAACAACCGTACAGGTCATTACAATGACTCCAAGTTTTGCAAGGTTTTGTTTCTGTGTATTTGAGTATTGAGACACTTTTATTGACTTATTCATTAGTCTTATTTTATTTGAGGATAATAATTGGTTTAAAGACTTGTAAATTGACTTGGATTTGCCTACGAGTTGGGTAGGTGGCCTCACAGCTATAAGGATATTTTGGGTCGTGACAATAATAAAACTAACAAATCAGATATTCAGTGTCTTGTATGGGAGTAAAAATTGATTTTTATACATTCAAAACTAACATTGTATTTAAAGTAATAATATGTCACGACCCCTTTTCAAGAATTGTGGTGGCACCTACATAATCTCTTCGGTAGGCGAACCACTCCCAATCATTCATAAGATATGATATAAATAAAAGAGAAAGATAGGAAATACTACATAAGTTGTCTCATAATATGAACGCAGAAGAAGGAATAAGTTTGATACACCAAAACATCCCCAAGTGATCTAGTCTGTAGATACAAAAGCACTAATAAATCTGGTACAAGTCTGAATAGGCACGCAGGCCAAAAACCAAATAAATAGGCTAAGAAAGTTTGTCATGTATCTCAAATGCAACAAAAGACTGAAATAGAGATAACACCCAAGGATATGTTGGAGATAGCATTCTCACCCTGAATGTTGGAGATCCACTACTCGAACTCAGCCACGTGGTGCTGCGGAGGTGGAAGGTACTGAATTTGCATCCAAAAAGAATGCATCAAGCGTAATATGAGTACACAATGTACCCCCGTAGACATCATAGGCCGACAACGACGAAAGATACATAATCAGAGATAAATACCAAGTTGACACCAAATAATCTTATACCAACAATTCAACTAGTTCAATTAATGTCGCAATGTTCATAGAATATGGCATAGAAGTTCACAACATCTTTTTAATAGGATTTCATAATCACTCAAGTAACCACATTCTAATAGTTCAATGACATAGATCCTAGTCTCAACTAGCAAGTTCAAGTATTTCACGTTCAACAATCCAATCAAGTCATCATCAATCACTTAAATACAAGTTCCACCATAATTAATCATTGTAATGACATATATATGTATGATATGAATGCAATGCATATGTCAGGTACCTTTCCAATCTAGTAAACAGTACGTCAAGGTTTTATTATAATATGTACACTCATGGGGGACCCACGAAGTCAATATACCCCTCCAAAATATCCCATTAGAGCCCAGCTTTTGGCTGAATAATACATGTTGCAGGTGTGCACTCTGTTCCTCGCGTATCAATATCATCTCAATATTTCCATAATCTCATAGTATTCTTACCTTTCCGGCCTTTTGTACCCACAACATATCCATACCATTTTCATACCAATATCATAGAACTATGAGTGTATGAATGCAAATGACAATACAAGGCAAGATATCATGATATAATGAGATGAAATCAAGTATAGATGACATGTCACATGCTTTCAAGATTCAATAATACACTTATATAATCCAAGTCAGAATCAAGATATCATATTAAAAGCATGTGTGATGAGTAAACAAATAATAGCAAACATGGCGACAAGCCCACATATGGCAACAAGCCCAAATAAGCAGTAGTCGGAACCAGTACAAGGCTGATTCCCCAAATCTCCCATCATCATAGTTCAACACTGGTACCCACTCAAACGTTCATCACAATCGGCTGAGTGGGACCCCCAAATACGTCCAGTACCCCTCAATATTTAAAACTAACTATGCATTTTTATCGAAGTTTAATACTCAAATATCAAGAATACATACAAGGTAGCCACATCCTTAAGTTAATTGAAAATATACACACATTTGAACCCTCAATTGGACAACATACAAAAGTTGCAAATTGAAACCTTAGAAATTTCACTCAATTGAAATAGGTTTCTATATCCAAATTAAGGCTTATAACATGATCATCTAATTATATCCATCACTAATTCACATTAATTCAAGTAAACTAATCCATAAACTCTTCGTAAATCAATGATTTAACTCTCTTCTTCTCACAAGAATGCATAACTCATCTTCCCCAACTTATATTCATGCTATATCACCATTATTAAAGAAGTTAGAAGCATAAACTTAATTCACAAAGGAAAAATCACTTACACCAAGGATGAAATTGCTCTTAGACTTTTGAAAATTTTATATGGTGTCTCTAGTCTCAAGGTTTTCTAATTTAGGAATAGAATTCTAACCTAAGGAATTTTATAGGAAACTTCATACAGTGATTCTGCCCTGGCAGGATCAAAATCGCTGGAGTAGACCTACTGCAGCGAACAGAACCCCCTCTGAGGCGGTGTCACTTGACACCTCACCTAAGCGCCACGACGAACTTCACTCCGCAGAGGCAGACTCACCCCTGCGGACAGACCTTATGCCAAGGTGGAAACCAACATTTCCCTAACTCCCACTTTGGAAAACCAACCTCTCACCAAGGCGGACACGCCGGAGTGAGCACTAGTACCGCCGAAGCGGACACCAGACACCAACAATGGAAAAAACAGGCCGAACTCCTATCAAACACCTGAAACACTCCCGAGATCCCTCAGACACAAAACAGACATGCTCGTCTAAGGTAAACAACGCTAAACACTTACTCATACCCTCGGATTTCCCATTTGACCGAGCTAAGACATACTTTTTAAAGAATCATCTGGAAAAACCAAATATCCAAATTTCACAAATAAGGCCACAAAATACATCTGATTACCTTAGGAAGCGAACTAATGACTCGACTAAGTCATAATTGACTCTCCAGAGCTACCAAAAGTGACGGTATCCGAAAACAAACCCATCTAGCCAAAGTCAACTTTGAGTCAAACTATCCAACTCTAAGTTTTTAGCTTTTGGGTTTTTCATCCGAAACTCATATAAATGAACCTCGGGATCCATAACACCCATCACCGCGTATCACAAATTCCACATAGAGTCTATGGGAAGGGTCAAATAAAAAATAAAGGTCTTTAGCTAAAAACGACTGATTGGGTCGTTACACAATCGGTAACAACTATCCAAACAAGTTGTACAAGATAGTCGTCTTTTCCATGATTTTGTAATTAGTTCAAAGATGCCATCATAATAGGTCATGAATAATGAACAGTCCATTTTATTTTTATTTTAATAGCATAAATTCTCAAACAAATCATGCATAAGTGACCTCAGAAGATAAGGTGACGTCTTCTGAGATCTTTGTAATCCAGAAAATAATTTAAGACTCATATACATTAAATTTCTAACAACTATTCACTTGCAACAACTATAAGGAAACAAGTGGTATATCAATATTTTCAATTTGGGGTATATCAACATTAGAAAATCTTTGTAAATAACTAAACAAACTAAAATTGGCCTGCTAGCCAATCACTAATTCGACTACTATTTGATTCATAAGATATTTTTTCAAGTTGATTATCAATTGAAAAAAGAAAAGAGTGTTTTGTAGTATAAGATCTCATAATTACAAAATCAGAGAACTCGTGTTTTAATGTAATAACAATATCTAAGTATATTAAATTTAGATATTAGGTGACCACACCACATGCAAGTATAATTTATTATTTTAATATAAATATTATACAAATCAAAATGGAATATTCAATGCAAGACACATCCATATAGAGACTAGTTATTATAAAAAACAGGACCATGTAAACTTAAAAATTTAATTGCCTAATATACCTTTCTAAAACTAAATATCTAACTTATTAAGAAAGAAAATCTAACGCATATAAACAACACAACTTCAAACTCCTTGTTTTAACAGTCACAACCATTCGCAACAAATATTTTTTATACTTAATTTCCATTCTTCTCGCACCCGTAAGTTCCCTTATTTGATTGATTTTGGTAATCGACTTCTTCTTATGCAGTTATGCCTCTCATAATAACAATGAGTTTTGGACTTACCATATTTGTTACCTTTCCTATTTCTCATTATCTATCAACACCCGCTTGTGCATAGTCTCTTTTGACGGATGGAATGAGTTTTAAGTTATATGTTTGCTAGGGGAAGAAGTTGATTTAGATGCCCATGTGATGAATTGTCATATTCTCCCATAACAAACTTCAAAATGGGAGAGAAACCAATTAAGACTCTAGAATTCTCATCAGAAACTTGAAAGTAGGTTTTTATGGCCGTTCCAAGTATTTTTTTGTGTCAACCCCTTTAATAATGGGAGAAGCCCCTAGGATTTGACCCATCAGGGTGAGAATTTCCTTCACATATTTCATGAATCTTCTCTAAACGGATCCATATGCCCTTGGACAATCGTGGTTCTAGATCCTCCGACCCTTGAACTATCCAGTTAACCTCCTATACTGAAGTTTGGCTATTACAAGGGGTACCCATAGGCATGGCACTATTTGGTGGCGCCGAGCATTATTGGATACAGTTGTCATCACCTGCTACATTAGAATTATGAAAACTCTTCTCTGAGTTTCCAATGTCTTCACGAGCTTTTCAAGGATTGATTCTCTTTTTCGTCCCCGTGGCGACCCGGAGCGGTTCCACCTTCCTCTTTGCATATTCTCCTGATCACTTTCATTAGATTCAAAAAATTTCTCAGCGTTGGGGGTCCGACTCCTACCGTTCCACTGACTCTGACCTCCTCCTCTATGCACAAAGTCAGAGTGTCATCATCGTTCCAAGTTCGATCATCAACCACCAACATCACTCTAAAACCTGGTGGAACCTCTAAGTTGTGTATGCTATGGGGAAACACATCGTTTTGGGGGAAAATATCATCCCCTCAGTTCTCAGTAAGTTGATTGTTCAATGGAAATATAGACATGATGGTACTTTTCTTGAAAAACAAAGTAGAGCAAGTTAGCAAAGGACCAATAAAAGATTAAAATAACACTACAATTGTCCTGGCCCCTTGGTGGATGCAAAATTGTTTACCACTAAATCCGTAATTTAGGATAACAATTGAATTTGAGTTTGAAGTTCAAGGGAACTCAAATCATCTCATGGTAGTCATTCTGCTTTTAGGACATGTTCCCTGCTTGTTTGTCAAACAAGTTCCTTTTTGACTCATGTATTCTTTCCTGGTAGTCTCTTATGAAATGATCATGACTTCCACACATATGGCATACATTTGAGTTGTCTCTGTCAAAAGAATTGTAATTTAAGGTGTTTCCTCTATTTAGGGACCTCATTTATTGGTCATCCTTTGCAATCTTCTTGTTAGTAGAGCCAATTCTTCTTCATCGGGATTTTGTTTCTTAGTTTCTCTTGTTAGCGGAGTATTTTTCAAATTCTAGTGCTCCCTTGACTCATAGATTTATAAGTTTCTCATGAGTTCTTCCACGGTCATTGTCTCCAAATCTTTTTCCTCTATAACTGCATTTACCTTACCATCTCAAGAATTAGGTAAAATATCAAGAGTTTTTCAATCCTTCTGCTGGGAAGGAATAATCTCTCCAAGTGAACATAGTTCATTGGTCATCTTAGTAAATCTATTGAATATCTCTTGGAGAGATTCACCTTCATTCATTTTGAACAATTCGTATTGCCTATTTAACATGTCAATTTTTGACTTATTTATTTGACTTGTTTCTTCATAAGTGGTTTGCAAGGTATCTCACACCCCCTTAGTAGTTTTACAAGATTATATTTTGATATAATCATCAGGTCTAATGCCACAAATAAGAATCTTCTTTCCTTGGCATTGTTTGGACTGCATTGATATCTTCATCAGTGTATTCTGCTCTTTCTTTGGGAACCCGATTTTTCTTTGTCATCGTAGTCATGGGGATTTTTAGACCATCCCTGATGATATCCAAAAGTTCAAGATCTTCTCCAACAATGAAATCTTGCATTTTTGCCTTCCACTAACCATAATATTTTTCATTGAAGAATGGTTGCCTTATGGTTGATTGTCCTTCTTGAACTCCTGAAGGTTCGGCCATCTCTAGTATTGCAAGGTGTTGACTTCTTTTGAAAGATCCATCTCTAATACCAATTGTCGTTTTGTTTCCACCTATATTGTTCTTTCAACAACTATGCAAGAAGGAAATTCCCCAAAACTCTCTACTATTATTCGAGCAACGTTTAAGGTTATCATGCTTTGTACACCTAAGGAACTGGCTCTAACAACCCCTACCCCATTCCTCAACAATTCTCCCTAATTGTTGGTACTTTCTCCAACTTATTCAAAGAATCTACCCAGTCTATGAAACCCATTACAAATAAAAACCAACACCTAATACAAATCACTATGAATTTAAATAAGTGTACAGTTATGGACCGCAAGAATTTAACTATTACAACTCAAGAACAGAATGAATAAAAATAGATATGAATAAGTTCTTCTCACTGTGTAGTTGATTCCCTCTATATTTTCTCTAACTTTATAGTCTCTCTCTTTGGTGATGGTCAATCTCCAAAGCCTCAATGTTGTGCTTTATATATGAGTAGAATAATTACATCTAGTTCTCCCAATCCAACCTAGACTTGGTTCAATTAATTCCAGAAATCAATCCTTATTTAACTTGGATTTGAACTTCAGGTGTACACAACCAACTTCTCCTAATCCCAAGCTAATTTTATGTGTTCAATTGTGGTAATGTTACTATGTCTTGAACTCATGTTCCTTGTGAAATTGGATTAAGACTTAATCCCAATTCTCTATGGTTTCCTTATATGCGCATTGAATAGCTTCTTCGGCGTAGACCAAACAGTTTTCAGTTCTTGTCTGAAGGACTTGGTTCTCTTTGGAATTCTGCATCAGTGTTGCCTGCTTCACCAGTTCCATTTGGAGATTTGTTAAGGACCTGGTTCTTGTACATCTTTGTTCTTTCGTCCTTATACATGATTGTCACTTTACATTATTTGTCAATCATCAAAACTCCATAAAATCTTGTATTAAGATTCAGTTATCAAAGTAGCTCAACATTAAATATATTAGACTAAACTTGAATAACTCAATTTATTTCACTTGCAGGAAAAACAAACGGGGAAGAAACTAACTCAATATGAGTTATTCAAGGCCACTCACATAAGAAAGAAGAAAACAGACATAGATCCAGATATGTGGTTCGAGCCACGAGCTGATTCTACCCACGTAAGCCTCTACATTAGTGTAAAGTACCAATTACTATATTTTTCTTAATTTATTGTAACGACATGTTCGGTCATTTTGTGCTTTTTAGTGTTTCCCCAAAATGACCCTTTTCTATATCTTCTTACTGGTGTTTTGACTTGTTAGGTTGGGTGGCATAATTCTCGAGGAGATTAGATAAGAGACGAAGAAGAAAATCTAAGTTTTGAAATCTGGAAGTTCTAAATTTGATAAGTTTGATCAAGAGTTTACGGGTAAATGTATCCGAAATCGAACTCTGACAATTCCATGAGGTCCAGAACGTGTTTTATGACTTATTTGGCTAGTTGGTTCGTGTCCCTAGGGTTTTAGGAAGGTCTTGGATATTTTATCGCAAAGTTTGAGTTTTTAAGAAAGTTAGAGTGATTTTGTGGAAAATAAAGCCTTAATGATGTCGGGTCAGTGTTTTGAGTGAACGAGCAAGATTGTAGCGTCATTTATATTCAAGTTATACTTTTCTTTTATGTTTGTGGGGGTTCCGAATGAGTTTCAAGTGTTGGATTGGAGGTTTTGGGGCACTGGGGGTTGTTGGTTCCTCTGGTTCAAGTGTAGCCGCACTTGCGAACTTTCTCTGCTTCTGCTATTGAGGGGCCGTTTTTATGGAATTGTGAAGGGGCAGGGACTTCCACTCCTGCGGATGTTTTTCACATTCGTGGTTCCACTTGTGCGGTATGTGCTCCGCATCTGCGGAGGTTGTTGCGGTGTCATATTTCTTCACCTGCGAGTGATTGTCTACAAATGCGGCGTTGCTCCAGCACATCTTAGTCCATATCTGGTGATTTGGGTGAACAAGTGGCGACCGCTTCTGCGGCCCTTTTTTCGCTGGTGCAAGACCGCACACGCAAAGAAGAGCCTGTAAAAGTAAAATCGCTAAGCATAATTCCATTTTTATTTTCCAACTTCGAGCTTAGACTTCATTAATTCATATTATGGGTTAGAGAGCTCGGTTGGAGGTGATTTCAAGTGATAAGGCTTCAATTCATCGTGGGGTAATATCGAATCTCTATCTTAGCTTTTCCCATTGATTTAATTCGTAATTTAGCTTCATTTTCATGTTGGGTTAGGGGGAAATTGATGATTTTAGACATAGGGTGAGTTTAAAGAAAAAAAATGAAATTGAGGGCCAAGATCATGATTTTTTGAAGGGGTTTTTTGGATTTAGGATACTTAGTCTTAGGATGATATTATTTTGAAAGGAAATTTCTGATTAAATCGACGTGGGTCCAGGTCACTTTTTGGGGCGGGTTTTGACTTAAACCTTATATAGCTAATATGGGTATCCATGGACTCACGTGTTAATGTAGAATTTGTAATTGATAGATTTTGTTCGTTTGGAGACACTCCAGAAAGGAAAGGCTCGGGATTTATTGGTTGAGACTCCTGCTCTACTTTCGAGGTAGGTTATGCCTTACTCTTTTAGACTTTGTATCACGGCCCCTTTTAGGGCTTGTGGTGACACCTACATTTTTCCCATCTGTAGGCAAACCACTTCCAATTAACAACACGATTAAAAATAAGAAATGTGAAAAAAACACAAGAACTAATAAGATTGTCTAATCATAACATAAATGCGGAATAAATCTAATAATAAGTTGTACAACCCCCAAAATTTGGTCAATAATACAAGAGCATTAAATCTGAATACAAGAGTCTAAGAAGTCTAATAATGTCTCCCGGAACAAGTGAAAGACATAAATAGAGATAAGAGAATCCAGGACATGCTGAATGAAAGCATCCTCAGCCTGAACACTGAAAAATTCGTCTGCTCAGACTCAGCCACGAAGTCCTGAGCTGGTTGAAGCCACTGAAATTTGCATCCAAAAGGAATGCAACAAGTGTAGCATGAGTACACAACGTACCCCGTAGGCATCATAGACTAACAAGGACAGAAGATACGTAATAGAGATAAATATCAAGTTGACACTCAACTAATCATATAAGTCACCTTGTACATACAAGATTACATTGCATCAATCAAATCACCTTGTTCACATAAGAGTTCAATAACCATATAAGTCACCTCATTTACGAAAGAGTTTCATAATCAAGAATCTGAGTATTATAAGATCAATATCAATGTCTTTATCAAGAAGTCATTCAAGTTCCATTAACCATTCCAAGTACTTCACCAATCAACAGGTAATCAATGTAATAATGTGTGAATGATATGAATGCAATGCACATACCATGTTCCATTCATTTCCAGTATATATGCATTCAAATTCTGTGAACTGCACACCCATGGGAGACCCGCAACATCCATATACTCATCCGAAATTTCTCAATGGATCCCAGCTCTTGGCTCTAATATCAATATCAATCATTTCCATCATTTCGGTGTTTCAAACCGTCTCATAGAACAACTTACATTTTTCAGTCTCATTGAACCCACAACATTTTCATACCACTCTCATTTCAATATCATCATAACCATAAGTGTATGAATGTAAATGACAATACAAGGCAAGTAATCAGGATCTATGAGATGCAATCAAGTATAAGAGATGAATATCACATGCATTCAGAAATCATTAACACATATTCCACGTAAATTAGGATATTATATCGAAAACTGTGATGAATAAACACAATAATGTCAATAATGGCGACGAGCCCAAATAATGACGACGAGCCCAAACAACAGCAGTCGAAATCAACTTAAGGCTAATTCCCCAAATCACTCATCATCGGAGTTCAACACCGGTACCCACCCAAGCATTCATCCCAACCGCTAATGTGGGACCCAAAAACACATCCAATACCCCTCAAAATTTATAACTAATACATACTTCTATCAAAGTCTGCAAAGAAGAAACCGTAGCCTACCTCAAAGCCGAGCAGGAGCCACGAATGGTCAACCCTCTACACAAAATTTGCCCTTTCGGAGCGCCTCAGAGTAATCGTAGTCTAACATATATAGATTCTACATTAATAATTAAGTTAATACACATACAAATACTTAATCCTTAAATAATCTAAAAGACACCCAAAATCAACCCCGGGCCCATAGTATCAAAATTTGAACTTTGTCACTCAAATAGCATAATTACATACTAAATAGTCATATCCTTAAGTTAATTTGAAATCTAAGCCTAAATGGATCCCCAATTGCATGATTTGGTAAAAATTAATTTCTAACCCTAAATTTTCCCCCAAATTGGAAAGGGTTTCTAACATAAAATTGATCACTATCTAATATTAAACAACACTAAATCATAGTATCATGATCATCTTATTAATAATCCACCCTCAAATCAAGAATTTAACTCTCTTATTCTACCATGAAAACTCAAGACCTTTCTTCCCCAAATAAAATCTATGGTAGGATTTTAAAGATAACACTAATCACAAAGGGGTGAAAATATAGCTCCAAGAAGAACCCAAATGCAATCCTTAAGAATTCCTCCCTTAGTCCGACTCTGATCCAAGGTAAAAGTTTTTGGGAAAGTGGGATCATTTTTAGGGTATTAAAATAATCAGACTGAACAACAATTCCGCCTTGGCGGAATCAACTCCATAGGGGCGGTCACACTTTGGCGGAAAAATGGTTTGCTGAGGCAAATTCACTTAATATCCCGCCTTGGCGCAGAAGCGAGAGAAACTCCGCAGAGGTGTCGTCACCTCTATGAGAAGGAAACCGCAGAAACTAAAATCCCAACTACACTCAGGGCCCATATCTGTGAGCCAACCTCCGCAATGGCGGGCACGCAGAAGCAACCAACAACCGCTGGTGCGAACATCATACACCAACAACTTGAAAACTTCGCAATTCATCCATCAAACACCCGAAACACTCCTGAGACCCCCTTCCCCCCCAGATATGAATTGTACATGCTAACCAAGGTAAACTGTGCTAAAAAATCGCTCGTGCCCTCAGAATTCTCCTACCGAGATAAGACATACTTTTCTAAAGAATCACTCAAAATATCCAAATATCACAATTTCACAAATAAGGCTACAAAGTACATCAGATTGCCTCGAGAAGCGAACAATTGACTGGACTAAGTCATTAATGACCCTCCAGAACTACCGGAAGCAATGAGACCCAGAAATGAACCCATATACTCAAAAGTCAACTTTCAGTCAAACTTATCAACTTTAAGATTCCTATTTTGGGTTTTTCTTCTGAAAGTCACATGAATGAACCTCGGGAACCGTACCACCTATCTCCGCACATCACAAACCCCACATAGAGTCTATGGGAAGGGTAATTTAGTTAAATAAGGGTCTTAGCTAAAAATCACCAGATGGGTCATTACACTCTAATAGGAGAGCGTATATATTATAAAAATATTGAAGGGGTGTGACATGAAAGGCGGTCCTATACTTTTGAATGAAATGAGCTTGTGTGGATGCTACTGTAATTGTAAGGGTATTGTACTGAGATTAAGTAATAATTATTGGTGTTTGATGCGTGGAAATCTAAGACTTGGTTGTGTGCTGGTAGGTAGTCTTATTATGTATGAACTTGTCAATATTTGACTTTTATGTGCATCATTTCTGACATGATAATTTCATATTCTCTTGCTAAATGAGGCCTATGGGCATATTTGGAGCACATGGGCTATTTACTACTTATTATACGATATTCTCCATATTGTGATCATTCATACTTACATATTGTTGAAATGAGTCACGAATGAGATATGAGGTGGTCGTTAAGGCCAGGAAAAGAGTAAGAATGATGTTCTCACAGTCCAGTGGTAAAGTCGAGTGGTACAATGAGTGGTCACAGTCCGATGGGAAATAGCCCTAGGCGATATAGTGATAGGTATATAGACCTCGCGAGTCCCTCATGGGTCATGACTAAACAAAATTACCGCTAACGTTTGTGTTCCGAGTATTATTGGCCAATGGTATTCATTCTTCTACTTGGTCCTATTTGATTATATGCCTACCTGTTTTATTACATGAACCATGATTCTCCTTGTCATAAATGCTCTAACTGGATATTTATTGTGCGTTCAGTATTTATCAGCCTATGATACTTATGGATTACGAGTTAGACCATATTTTGAGATTATATTGACTAAGTTCTATTTCACACTTTTTTAAATTATAAAGACTTAAAAGATAATCTATTTTCCCTTATGTTTGTTGCACTTATTGAATAATGATTAGTTGATGTTGGGATGGTTTGCCTACTAGAGGAATAGTGTAGGTGCCATCATGACCCACGATTTGGGTCATGACATTTTTTAAAATCAATTATAGCCTGAAGGGTTTCTTTTATATAATTCAAAAATCAGAAGCTCTAAAAATGGCAAAACTCAAAACAAAAAGGAAAAAATGCAAAAACAAATTACATTTGTATACATTAGGAAAGTTGACCTTGTATCCCTAAATCGTTCCACATCTCACATTTGTTGTTGTCAGCTGCTCACACTCTTCAATTCTCCAATGGCTGGCGAACTCATTCTCAGTCAAATTTGCCTCGTCTTCATCTTCTTCAGCTGAATACAAGTGTGTTCTAAGTGTCTTTTTCTCTTTTTTGTCCCTTCGATGTTCTGAATTGCTAGATTTGTGTCCGTCTCTTCATCTTCGTTGTTGAACATGAATGTTTGATCTTAATCTTCTCTTTGTCATGACCCATTTTAGGCGTCGTGGTGGCATCTACATTGTACCCAATGGTAGGCGAACCACTTCGCAACCCAAGAAAACATAACAAGAACTAAAGCAGAAATAGAAGAATAAATACTAAACTGTCTTGCCTTATAAATAAAGGAGTTATAAAATACCAAATATCTACTTATTGCATTCCCAAAAGATCTAATATAGTCAGTACAAGAGCCACTACATATCGGAAATAGAATGTCTGAAATACTGTCTCAAAAGTGCAAAACAAAGACAAGAATAAGAAGGGAGGATCCAGGGTTGTTGAGGATAGGTAGTCTCACCCTGAAAGATCAAGTCTACCGCCTCGGACGTTAGCCACGAGGTTCGATAGTGATGTATCTGCATCCAAAAATAATTCAGCAAGTGTAGTATATGAGTACACAATGTACCCCCGTAAGCATCATAGCCCAACAATGACGGAAAACATATAATAGACATAAACATAGAGTTGACACACCAGTATCGCTAACCACACAGTAGGCGAAGCACATAAGTCACTTTCACATAACAGATATAGTTCAACACTTAAGCCATCTCAAGGTCATAGAAGTACAGCCCAACACATAATCTCCTTATCACAGTAGTAATTCCAATCAAGTACAATCTCATGTTTATGATGTATGTTAATGAATGCAATGGTACGTCTCAACAACCTGGTATACATATGCCACGGGACTTTGCTTCGTAGCTATAACCCATGGGGGACACGCAAAATTCATAAACCACTCACAACTAACTAGAATGATCCATCGATCTAGCTATAACATCAATCACAGACTCATTATCGAGCCATGTCAATCATCATCATCTTAGTGTTCCAAACCATCTCATAACAATATCATTTACCTTCGTTTTCAAGTCTCATAGACCAACAACATTTCATACCACTCCATTTCAATATCAGAATAGCATGAGGTGTATGAATGCAACAGTAAATAAAGCTGGTAGTCATGAAGTATGAGATGAAATCATCTTCAAGAGATGAATAATACATGCCTTAGAATTATCAATATCACATAATTCCACATAATCAATCCTTTCATATCAGGAGGCATAAGTGATGAGTAATTTCTACAACAATCATAAATAATATCAATCATGGCGACAAGCCCATATAACAGCAATCGGGATCAACCGAAGTATGATCCCCCAAATAGTTCAACACTAGTACCCATCCAAGTGCTCATCACAGTCACTAAAGTGGACTTCCATCACGCCCAATACCCCCTCAATATTTTATGTATACTACATGCATCTATCATAGTCTAATAGGGAAAAACCATAGCCTACCTTGAAGCCGAGCAGGTGCCACGAATAAAATCTCAGCCAAGGCTTTGCCCTTGCGAAGTGCCTCTGATCGTTCGTAGTCTATTATCATAGATTCTATGTTAATACAATATTCTAAGTACATAGAAAAAGGTAAGACCTTTCAAAGAATCTGAAAACCCGACTGCCAAGCGACCCAGGCCCACGATGGTAAAAATTAGAACTTTAATGTTACAAAAGCATAATCACGATCTAATTAGGCATATCCTTAAGTTTGAAGGTCAGCTAACCCCAATTAGGTCTTCAATTTCCCTTACAATCCAAAACCCCTAATTTTAGACAAACCCTAGAATTTCCCCCAAAAATTATTAAATTAAAATAGCAATTCAAGATTAGCAATAGGTTATCCCATCATTAAACTCTAATCTGAAATATTACACCTTAAAGCCCCAATTTTGGACTCCAATTCCATTTAATTGACCCTCTTAACATTACATAAGAACCCTAGGTTTTTATCCCCAAAACATGATAAACAACCTAGATTTAATGATAAAATCATAAATAGATAATGAAAATAAGATAGAATCTTTACCCAAAGTTGAAATGGATGAAAAGTCTTTATTTCCTCCTCAAATCGAGCTTAGAGTTGTGAAATAATGAGATACAGAAAGTGAAATCGAACTTAAGGTCTTTTGTGGTTTCTGATACAGTGATCCCGCTCCAGCGAGAAGTTCCTTACAGGAGCGGCCTCGCTTCTACGGGAAAATGACTTCAGAAGCGACCTCACTTAATGTACCGGGGATCCGTAAAGGCGGAGATGACACCACATAAACGATTCGCCTTTGTGTACAAACTTCGGCAAAAGTGGGCCTTTCCAGCTTCCTAAGGGCTCGCTTCTACGGATCCACTTCTACAAAAGCAGTTCCGCATATGCGGCCAAAACTCGTTGGTGTGATTGCACCAAAACCAACAGCAATAGAAAAATCACAAACTCTTCATCCAACATCTGAAACTCACCCAAGACCTCCTGGACACAAACAAAATATTCTACCTAAGTGTAAATGACGCTACAAACTTGCTCATACACTCGGATTATTCATCCGACCAAGCTAAAATATATTTTCCTACAAAACCATTCAAATTTCCCAAATCCCATGAATTAGTAAATAAGTACTCAAAACACATGAACAACTCGAGAAGTGAACTCAAGACACAAATAAGTCACAAGTGACCTTTCCGACCTATACCTGCGAATCACAAACTCAAACTCAAAAAGAGTTTATAAGAAGGGTAATTTCAAGTAGAGGTGTTAAGCCAAAAAAAGAAGGACGGGTCATTACAGTTTTGTTCTTTCCTTCCGAGCTTGCAGAGATACTTACATGAAAGTATCAACCCACAGCCTTTGCCAGCTCTCTAACAAAACTCAGATGTCTGCTTCGGTACCATGGTTTTATCTTTCCAGGTACTTTTGATCCTCCATTCTTCTTTTCTTAGTATCTGTTTCCTCCTCTAAGTTTTTCTCTGCGTGTGTGAAAAATTGTTGTTGTTTCTCTATTTTGCCCCTCGATGTACTTCAGTATATGTTGGGTATTTGATACTCTTTAATTGATGTTCTTCCTTTTGAATTGTGAACTCTCTCATTCCTGCAAAAAGGAGTTTTATGTGATTGCATTTGATTTTTGAACTTTTCTGAAATGAAATCCATGATATTTAGTTCTGCTTGTTGCGTGTTGGTGTTGAGGTGACTCGTTGTTCTTGGTGCTTGCATGCTTGAGATTTCTATCATTTCTTAGCTCGAACCCTTAAATAACGAATTTATGTCTTGTTTTTGTTTAATATCTTCCTAAGTTCACTATCCATCTCCATGAAATTCTGGAAAAGCCTGCCCTTTGTCTAAATCATGATTTGCAAGTGCATCTGCTAATCTATTACCTTCCCTTGAAATATGTGTATATTGAACCTGCAAATCTCTGCTTATTTCTCTGATTTCTTCAATCCAGTTCACAATGGTCCATGGTGGTTTCCACTCCTCTATCGTAATCGTTTGGACCAGTTTTGAGTTTGTCTATAGAATAATGTTGTTAACGTTTCTACTGTGACAAAACTTCATAACTTCCTTCACTGCTAAGAGCTCGACTTCTGTGTTGGTTGAAAAACCAATCTCCTCTGCTTGTGCATGTATCAAGACCCCTTCTGCATCCCTTACACAAAAGCCATAAGAGCCTCTACTTGGATTTTCCCTTGATGCTCCATCAGTGTTACAAATAATCCAGCTTGTAGGTGGTAATTTCCATTGAACTTTAGTAACCTGCAGCTTTAGTTTGACCCTACACAATACTTGAATCATATCATTCGATCTATTTGGTAAATGCCTTATAGAAGGATTACTAAACTGAACCACTCTGTATATTGTAGAGATAACTTGATATATGCATCTTCCAATAGATCTCTTCTCCCCATATTTTATTGCATTTCTTCTCTTCCACAACTCCTAAAAAACTATAGCAGGCACAAATTGAAAAAATGGTTCGAGCCTATCTTAAATAGGGGCATGCCACCATTTCAATATGATCTGTTGTAGTCGTAGTCCTTCTATATTGATACCTGCAAAAGAACAAAAGTAGGACCAGGTCCTGTTAGCAAAAAAAGATTTGGCAAAAAGATGTTGGATTGTCTCCACCCTATGATTTGAACAACACCAACATCTAGATACCATATTTTAATGCATCTTTAACAAATCATCCAGAGGAATCTTGAATTTCCAACATCTCTACATGAAAAAGGATATTTTGAAAGGTGCCCTTTGATCCATATGCATTTGTTAATCTCCTGCTCAGTACCTCTTAGCCTTAAGTACTCCCATAGTAGTTTAACTGAGAATTCTCCTTGTGTATTCAATAACTACCGTGGTTTATCCATCTTATCATCCATCACTGGTGGTTGAATATTATCTTCAATGTGATGTAAAATATCTACAGGCACCAGTTCAAGCAGTTTAGCAGTGTTACGTTTGCTATCATCCACCACTTGGTGCACCTTTTGAACTTCCTCATTACAGTATCCCTCAGGTGTAGCATAGTATAGAGCACCTAAACTAGTCTAGCTGTCAAACCAGAATTGGGAGTTTCCCATTCTAGTTTTCCACCGTATTCGATGTTCTATCAACTCTCTTGCCTGAACTATCTTCTTCCGTGTCTGTGTCCCATACTTCCACTGCACTATCACTTTACTTTCCTTCTTGCAATATTTATTGCTAAGATAGGCACTCCACAAAGATGGCTTAGTTCTAAAATTTCACCATAATTTGCAATACAAAACTATAGATACATCATGAAGATATCTGAATTCTAAACCCCCTTCCTTCAGTGGTACACGTAAATGTGTCCAAGAATCCCAATTCCTACCCACAGTGTTGTTCTAGAAATATTGGGCAAACAACTTATGCATTTGTTTTATGACTCCTTCTGAAGAATTTACTGCTGATAGTAAATGAATTGACATGCTCTGTAAGACATGCTTAATCAAAATTTCTCTTCCCAAAGGAAAGCATTTTTCATTTCCAAGACTCTAACCGTTTAATATTTTCATCATAATAGGATTATAAAAGTCTCCTTTTCTTGCTATAGTAAATTGGACATCCTAAATAGGTAAATGGGAAATACTTCCTGCCTATCCCTGTAACAATCTCCATTGTAATGCTTATGTCTCCTTGAACATTGTGATGCATATAAACTTCACTCTTCTCCTTATTAATCTTCTGGCCATATGTCTTTTCATACTTTCTAAGAATTTTCGTCATTAATTGTAGTGATGTAATGTTTGCAGAAGTGAATATAATCATGTCATTTGCATATGCTAAGTGATTCACCTTAGGACTCCTTTAGGCATCTCAAACCCTTTAAATTGTGGCATTTGATGTAGAGCATTTAAATTTCTAGTTAGTACCGCAGCAACTAGGATAAACAGAGTAGGAGAAAGTGGATCTCCTTGTTTCACTCCTCTAGAAGACTTAAATTTTTTTTGTTGTTGTCCATTAACAAAAATACAGTATCAGCTATTGCTGATGATCCTGAATACTAGACCATATCTATCAATCTTTCTGAGAAACCAAATTTCCTCAATGCATTAGTCAAAATCAACCATGAAACACTGTCATATGCCTTAGCCATATCTAACTTGATTACCACATTAGTCGATTTAGTCCTTAATATCTGCAATGATCTCTTGAGTCATTAGAATATTTTCCACTATGCTTCTCCCCTTCACAAAACCTGTCTAGTTCAATGAAACAATATCAGATAGTTCCTTAACCAATCTTTCATGGATCAATCTGGAAAATATCTTGTTAACAAAGTTACTTAGACTAATTGGTCTCATATAAAAAAAGGTACTAGTCATATCCTTTTTGGTAATAAGACCAAATTAATGTGAGTAATAAACTTTGATAACTCAACTCCATAGAAAAAAACATTAACCATATTAGTATGTCTTCTCCTACAATATCCCAGCATGTTTGAAAAAATAAACCAGTAAATCCATCTGGACCTCCTGCACTTTTCCTATTTAAGTTGATAAATATCCTTCTATCTTCTTCAGGGCTTGGCATTACATTGATTTCATCATTTTGTTCTATTGAAATCATGCTGGGACATAGTCTAGTATTTCAAAATCATCTGGTCACCCTCCTTGGTAAATTGATCCATATAGAATCTTATAGCTTCTGCATTTATCCCTTCCGCATTCTCAATTCATTCACCATCTTGATTCTAAATTCTTTTTAACTGCAATCTCTTTCATCTTCCATGGATATATGCGTGAAAGAATCTAGTATTCCTATCTCCATCTTGAAACCATTTCATCCCATCTTTTTATCTCCAAAATTCTTCCTCCAAATGTAGGAATATATTCAGCTTTGCTTGGATCCTGTGTAAATTTTCCCTATTGACTGGTATTGGCTGCAACTTATATTGTAACTCATGCACTTTTATTACATCTTCCAATGTCTCAATTTCCTAAGAGATATTCTCAAAAGTATCCTTACTCCTCTGTGCTAAAGCTGCTTTCACCTTTATCATTTTTTGGTGAAAAAGGATTAGTCATAAAATCAGCAGTCCACTA
The DNA here is from genome assembly GCA_034509755.1 of Anisodus tanguticus. Lineage (NCBI taxonomy): Eukaryota > Viridiplantae > Streptophyta > Magnoliopsida > Solanales > Solanaceae > Anisodus > Anisodus tanguticus. The sequence goes on from CM067549.1 coordinate 36,236,079, forward strand.
TGCTCTCACAGTATCCAGAAAAGTATCATGCTTCACCCAAAAATTCAAGAATTTGAAAGATTTCTTCATATGCTCTGGTTCTCCAACATATGTAATCAATACAGGTGCATGATCAGAACTAGTTCTATTTAAATGAGTGACCTGTATGTTTAGATACATATTTGAAGAGTTTGATTCCCTAAACATCTATCAAGCCTCTTAAAATGCAGTCTTCTCCACTTTGTCCATTCCACCAAGTATACTTGCTTCCTTAAAACTCAAGTCATTTACTCCACAACTCTGAATACAAGATGCGAAGTCCCATATTTCATGTATTCCAACAGGTAATCCACCATATTTCTCCTCTTCAGATGTTACAACATTATAATCTCCACCGATCAGCCAAGGCTTGGTGATAGTTATGGCCATGTTCTCCAAATATTCCCATAATTCATTTCTTTCCTGTTGAGTACATTTTGCATAAACCAAGGTCAAGACCATTTCTTCCTGCATATTTGTCCTTTCAGACTGAGTGTGGGCTACTGTACATGATCAACCAAAATTTTAACCTCAAAACATTTCATATATGAAAGCCCATATCTTCCCTGACATATTCACAATGGCAGTTTGAAGTCCCAATCTTGTTCTATATGACTCAATCTTGTCAACATCTTGAAAAGGTTCCATTAGCCCAATAAAGCCAAACTGATTATTGAGATGCATCTTTATTAATCTTTAAAATGCTTCCATAGTATTAATTGATCTAATAGTCCATATGATTGCATTCATTATAAAATAGCAGATTTATTAATAACACTTCTAGTTTTTATTCTACTATCAGGTGGAACACTTGTATCTTTGTGATTCTCCCTCTTACCCCTTCCCAATCCTTTCTCTCTGTGTGGGTGATAAGTCTCCTGCCTTAGCGACCTCCTGAAAATTTTTATCAGTAGACTTAACATCTAAATCCCCAGATTCTGCATTGGCAATTTCTTGTTCCTTCATTACTGCTCCTTGTATCACCAGCTGCCCTGTATCATGAATTTTCAGAGTCAATTTCATGTCATCTTTCTCTCTGCCTGTATGATGAGTATCAGTATCTTCATGTCTTTTTTGACCCGTGTCTGCTTCTTTTATAACATCGTATTCTTCAATCACAATTTGTTGCCTTGGATCATCATTTATTTGCTAAATATTGTCTCCATCTTGTTTCCCCTGTTCCTGCCCTTCAGTTTCTTGTGAAGGTTTACTTTCCTGTGTGTCTTTATGTATCATTTCATTTGTCTCCTTTGCCCTTATTGGTGCACTTTGCTTTCCTCCCTTATCTATTGATGCTTCTTGTGATTCTATTTCTAGAGATTGCTTTGTTAGTTTGTCCCCCATTTCTTCCCCCACTAACTTCTATACTATTTACTGTATTGCCATCTGATTTACAAGGACTGAATCCCTGTACACTTTCATTATGGTTCACCTCTTGTACTTGTTCAACCTCCTTCTCATTGTTGTAGAATTAATCTTCAATCCATTGCTTGGTGCTGTTGTGCTCCTCCTCATTCATTGCAGTTTTTAATGCTTTTTCAAGACTTGCAGTTTTTGAAGACTCTGCACCATTCTCCATTTTGTCATCATCCATGTTCTCTCCTTTACCCAGTATGACAAAGGTATTCTTTGTTTCCAGTTTTCCGTTGACTTGTGCTTTCATCCTCTTTACCCAGTATTATCCCATTTTTATCCTTAATGTATTTGTTCCTCCTTAACATCCACTCTTGTTTGTTCTACATTTGTCTTGTCATTCTTCCGCTGTAAGCCTCTTTTACTTGAGTATCACCATTAATAACTTCATTTCTCTCCTTTCTCATTTCTACTCTATAGTGTTTTCCCAATTCAGGATGCAATGCTCTACATTCAGTGTCTCCATGCCCTTGTATCTTCCAATGACTAATCTTTTGGAAGGTAATCATAATTAATGTTGATCCTCTTTGATTTTTTTACTCTAATTTTTTATCCTCGTCAGATATGTGAATTCTTTTTGGATGAGTTGATAAGAGATCAACCTCCACTTTTACTTTTGCACAACTAGGTCTGGTTCTGTTTGTTGTGGCTAAATCTACCGTCAAAGGCTTTCCAACTACAGATGCCATAGAGAATACAGCTTCTCTTGCAAAAACAATTGGGAGGAAAATCAAAAAAGCCTATCCAAGCAATTGCAACAGAAGTTTCTGCTATTGGTTTGAACCAAGCGTCCCAAATTAGAGGTCTCATTGAAAATATCTTGCACGAACCTTGAGATAATAGGCAAGAGTAGATAACAGTTTCACATAATCTTCCAAAAGTGTCGATCAAATCAAGATATGTCTACTTTCTATCAGTCCTATGTACAAGGACCTTTAAGTGAACACTGCTCCGGTATTGCTTTTCTTAATTCCTTTATACTAATGATATCGTATGAAAACTTACTGAATATTGCATACTGCAGATTCTTCTTAATGATTAATTGTTGCACTTCTGATGAATTCCATGAAATGTGGGGCTCTCCTTCTACATAGACAACGGGTTCTGTTAGTATTGGTTGTGTTGCTGCTATAGTGTTTGGTTTTAAAGTGTTAGCAAAGTTGATTGTATTAGGCAAACTTATAGGTGGGTTTTAAGGCTACTGTAGGCTGTTGGGTTGGTATTGTGTTTGAAGTAGTGGTGTTTTCAGAGATTGCGGGTGGAACAACCCTAGTAGGGGGCTGTCCACCGGTAGGATTGGCCATCGGTGGCCGGTGAAAAGGTAGGGTTTAGATTTTTAGGGTTTAGTTTTTGGAGAGAGAAATGAGACGTTACTTAGAGCGCTAAAAAGGCATGCATCGTATGGTTCGTAACTTCATAAAGGGGTCGTGACATTTATATTCAATTTTATCTTTTAATTATAGAGTCAATATGAAAGTTCCTTAATCCATTAGAGTCATCCCACTAGAGCAGGGCGTGCCAACACAAGTTTCAGATAAGGATTCTGAGCAGCTTTGGTTGAATGTTGTTGATGACTCAAGAAAGGGGAGAGCTTATGAACTTTCTCAACCAGACCGCTACCAGTATGGGTTGCAATGCATAGGAATCTCCTCGAAGGCCGAGTCAATATATAGGGCGACGATGATGGCTATGGAGCAGAGGCTCGCTGAGCTATCTAGCCAGCTTCAAGCGTCAGAGGCCAGAAAGAGGCATATGGATCAACATTATGAAAGGCTTAAGGCTCAATTAGACACTTTACTTGATACAGGGGCATTTATGATATATGCCTTCTAAAACTGAGTTAGTTGGGATAAATAAGATCAGGGTTATGGACCAAGGTAATTTTGTTGGGAGTAGGCAATGGAATGTTGAGATGAATCATCTATTTGGTAAGAAAAAACAGGTAAGATGGAAGTTATAATAGAATTAAGATGAAATAAAAGAATATTTCAGCATTCCTCAGGCAACCTAAAAATCGTGGAGAGTTTCTCCAAGACAAACAATTTCCTTAATATAAGCCATGGAAATGTTTGGCATATGTGAAAAGTATTGCTTACTAGAAAAGCTGAAATGCTTGGGTAAGAAGGGCAAGGGAATATATTGATCCCATTAGACACTATGGAACTATTAAAGAGTGGATTTGCCTCCAAATTTGAGTTTGGTAAACTTGGTGCTTGGAGCGTCGATGCTACAAAAATGTCTCAAGACCCACCCTATGTTATTCTTTCAGGAAATAAAAGAGTTAATAGGGGAGATGGAATATAAATAAGTTCATAATCACGAATCCAAATGGGAAGATTTGTGTATTAAACTCGGATGATCCAAGTTCATCTCAAAGAGGTTGTGTAGAATTATAATGCTAAAGAGGCTACGCATGAAATGGAAAGAGCAAGAAAGCGAATATATCCTCACTTATTTAGATATTATGGTATATATCCTATTTAATGATAAGAAGTTTACGCATTAATACATTTAATACGTTATACGTGGCCATGAGGGCCTAAATGTGTCTAGAATGATATATATGTTGTTGTCGTTTTTTGGATGGGTATGCATTCCCATGTAAATGATATTTTTGGATAGGTCTAGATTTTGGGATAGTCCTAGTTGTAGGGGAACTTTTTCAAAACGTGTAAGAAATGAGGAATCTAGACAAATTGTGAAGCCTTAAGAAGTATGAAAGTGAAAACAGAGGAAAGGTGGGCTATTTTTAAAGTTCTGGGATGATTTACAACGTAAGAAGAATCCATGAGCATCATTAAAAAATGAATGCTTTTTAACGTGGAAGAATGTAATGTCCTCGAAAATTTCGTTAAGTGTAAAGGCTTTTAATACTCTAACGAATATATAAGATACAAGTTTACATTGGAAGAATGGCTACGAGCAACTAAAATTCCAGTGTTAGTCCAAATTCTGGAACCTAAAGCAAAGTAGGATGAGATATAAGGTCACCAAAGTCAACTTTCTAGGATGAACGTCAATAAGGGAGGGAAGAATGTAAGGCCCAAATAAAGGCCAAATGAAGAATGTAAGGCCCATAATTCTTTTAGGGTTATATCTAATAATTCTTAATAGATTCCAAGGAGTATATGGACCACACAAGGGTAGGAAGATCATTGAGAAGAGATTACACATTTTTTATGCTAGTTGGAAAAGGTTTGGGGTAGTGGGAGTAGGCCTAAGGATGAAATAGAACAAGTAAACCAAGTAAAAAAGTACAGCGATTGACGCGTGGGTTGATCCTTAATGTCCAAATTGCTTATAACTCAAGAATGGGAAGCAGCGTAATCTTCCCATCACGTCCACCATCTCATCGGACCTGTAAGGGTGAAATAATGGTGGACGCTTCACGTACAAGGTTTCCACAAACGCACACTAAGTTTGATGCTTCACTTCCGAGGAGGACTCCAACACCAAAAAGTCCTTTCTTCTTCCAATTTTTTTATCTTCCCATTCATTCCCTGTGTGCCCTTCTCCCCCCCTCCCAATTCTCCCCATTCATTTTTTAAGCGAATTCGTTATGCGAGGGTGCCTAGCGTTAGTTTTTTGTTAATAAATAAAAGCGAACCTCAAATAGAAGAGTACAAGTGAGGGGGGATAGACCTTGCTTTACTAATCCTAATGAGGTAACAAACCTATACTAATAAACCAACATCAAGAAAATAAGAACTAGAGAAAACTATGTTTTCTATGATCATCACAAAGTTATAATACACTTTATGATGATATTACAAATGAGGATGCTTAAGTAATGAACAAATATAAAATCCAAGAATAAATTTGAGTTAACCTCAAAGTTCAATTTATATATGTATGAATAAAAAAGATAGCTTGCTCGTCTAAAGTAACCTGAAGTATTCTTCTCTTGTCTTCTGGGTCAAATCTGTCCAATAACACTTGATAGTTCATCATTCCTTTTTTGATTTATTGGATCTTGTTGAAGTTGTTGACACTGTCATATGATTCTGCTTTGTGAGTCGCATTGATAGGTGCCTTGAAACAAATTCCTCTGTCACCTTACCATCCCAACTATGTTGCTTTCCATGTGTCTTCTTTTTGCTTTTGTTGTTTCCACTTCTTTGTTTCCTAGGCAAAAGATCCCCATACTTGGCCACCTTATCAAAGCATATGTCCAGCACATCATCCTCATCCTCATCATCTCCATCAACCATGTCATTGCTCAAGTCAGTATCAGAAGCACTAAGTCCTGAAACTACAACTCTTGGCTCATGGCTCTTTGTATTACTCCCATATCCTTGGTAATGGTCAAGATCTTTTTAGAGTTACCAATTTCTGTATCCATATCATGAGAAACAAGAAGATGAAGGATATCTCTATTAGCCAAGCTTACTTTTGTAGCACTTAAATTAGAAGTACATGTCACTGCCATAGATGGATTTGTCTTGCTTGAAGGCACAAATACGGGTGCTTGAGGACTTAACTTACTCATAGGAGGTGAAGTAATATGCTCCTATTCCTCAACTAAATCTGCCCACATAGAAGCAGTCGTTTCCCCTTGTTTTTCCTTAGAAACAATCAAATCGTTTGTAGAATTAGCTTGAGAGATAGATGATATTGATTTTTGTCAGAACTTATCATGCTACCCACCAAGTGTGTCAAAAGATTATGTGGGGATGTGTTGTGCCAAAGTATTTAAAGTGACAGTGGATTGATCACGGGACTATAATTAATCATTCTAGGAACTCGATCTTTCTTTAACGCTTTGGCTATTTCAGGGTTGGAAATATGCATTGTTGGCTCATCCTCAACACTAGCCAATTGCATCTTATTAGTCTGCGATGCCTTCGCCTTATCAGAACCTTCAACTTGCGCTTCTATTGATATGTCTAGACTAATATATGTGCTACATTTATCTGAAAGTACATCAAAAGGATTAGAGGAAGTAATGTCCTTCAGAGCCAAAGATCAAACACCTGGAGTCTCCACCGCTTGCTGCAACTTACTACGACCTGGAGAACCAATTGGAAGACCTGCAGATTTTTTGCTTTGTGCCACCATAGATCAATCCTTGCTATTTTCTACACCCTTTTCTTTATCATCAAGATTTTCATTAGCCGCATCTTCACTAATGGAATTTTCAGCAATATCATGGGCAACTTTATTCTCTTTTATCTCATTAATTTTTTACCCAGTTTTTGCATCCTTAGACTGATTAATTCGCGGATTTGTATCCTCAACGAGTTACTCTTCAACTCCAATACGATGATCAGCTGAATATCATTTTGTTTACCGGGAGAGGAAATAATTTTTCCTTGCTGCCAAAACTCACAAGTTTGAGGAATTAAGTGATGCTTGACTCTAGTGGTAATCCTATTCCTAGAAAGGGAGATGGAAATTTGTACTAAAACTATTTTGATAAAGTAATTAGCTATGATGATTTAAGATTGATAAAATTCTAGAGAGAAACCAAAGTTGTGTCCACGTTATGATAGAGAGTAATGCTATAGATGTTAATATGATATATTCCTAATGGTTATTGCATTGTTTGCATTTAATCTCTTAACGACTCTCTAATATTTCCCAATAATTAGAGAGTATCTCCTCTTTATGATTTTTCCTAAATGAAAAAGAGTTAAATTTGAAAAATGATTAATTATGCCAAGTAAACTCTTTTTATCTCTAAGTGAGTTTATTAAATGCGAGTTAGCGCCTCGAGTTCTTGTTATGTATTTCTACCAAACTCTAGCTCACTTTTCCAAGTAGACAAAATGTTTATGGCATAGGTTAATGTTTGCAACCACCAATCAATCTTTAAAGCACAAGAAATAAAAACTCATTATACATATATTTAATTTTAAACACACATTTGCATAACACCTTCATTTGGCTCCACAAACTTAGTATTAAAAGCTTAGCTACTTTTGGTTTTTGTTACAAGGCAAACGAATAAATTAAAGAAGACATTAAAGCTTACAATGAAAGTTGACAAAAATGAAGGAATCTTCTTCTCAAAAGCTTCAAAATATTGTCTTCAATGCTCCTTACATGTGGGACAAGGTTTAGAAATCTGAGTAATGATATAAAACCCTAGAAATTGTATTTTTAACACTCAAAAATCGTCCACAAAAACTGGACAAAAATGCCCCGTCGGGCCTATATGCGCCGCATAGCGCACTGCGTATAGAGATATGCGGCGCACTTCAGTTATTTCAGGTGCAGAACCAGTTTAAATCTGCGGCATACTTAAGTTGATTTGCACCGTAGATTGGGTTTTGCGCCGCATATCAGTAGCGCATATTGGATATATTTCTGACTTCACTGTTTCCATTCTGCGTTCAGTTCTGCCTCAGCATATTCATATCTGCGCCGCATATCTATCAATTCCGGCCTTTATTTTGCACTTTTTCTCATCTTTGGCACTTTGAGTCAATTATCCCTACAAAACACAAAACAACTAAGAAATGACATATAATTTACTTAAAAATAATCAAAACTTCATGTAAAAGACATTAAATGCGTCGTAATTTCGCGGCACATCATTAAGGATAACCTTCGATCCCCTGAAGCATAGTCCTGGGAAACTGCTTTGCCTAGGTGCTGGCCGGAATTTTCTTCACTTTGGTGCACCATATCGTGATCTTGAACACCACTCTTATGCATCTTTATTGTTACCAGTTGTAGCATCATCCTTTCCCCAATTTCCAGCCTATTTAAATCAGCTCTTTTAGCATTGAGATGATCACGGAGATCGCCTTGAAATTTTTCTCCTTCAATATGATCTTCATTGATAGTGGCGTCAACTTGACCATCAATTAAAGTTTTACAAACATATTCTCTATGCCCCTGGTGTTTACATCTCTTACAATAATATGGCAAATAATCATATCTAACTTTTTCCCCATACATTCGTGATCTCACGAGTGATTAAAGCTTTGAATTGAACTCTAATTCTTTTTGGCAATGTCCTTAAAAGATCCACCTCAACATATACTCTTGCAGTACTAGGTCGTGTTTTATCTTAAGTTGCTCGATCCACATCAAGAGGTTGGGCAACAGTTGAAGCCATCGGAAACAGAGCATTAGGAACAAAATATTGACAGGGTAAACTTGAAAAAGAAATCCATGCCATTGTAATAGAGGTATCCTCCCTAGGATTAAAAGAAGGCGTCCACTTTTGGATTCTGAGTAGTATAAATGTGCTGGCAAACTTAATCGACCTACTAGTTTTTGAAAAGATTGTAATAATAATATTGCAACCTATGCCGACTTTCTAATAACCAAATGTTACATTCACCCTTAAATCCTAATTGTTGAGGCAGATGTTTCGTAAATCTGCAAGTTCTGGCCTTCCATGTGAGAATTTGGCAATGAGAGCATACTGCAAATTCCCCTCCATGATAAAGCTTTCAAGATCTTTGTAATCAAACACAACTGTCGATTTTCCATGTAGAAGAATAAGGTTAATTTGTTAAATCAATTATTATGGAAAAGGTATGAGGTGAGACATCTTTTGATAAAATTTAGAAAAGAAAATGAGATTTTAATGGGAATCCAAGAAGAGATATTAGCTGTAAAACGAAGAAAAAAATCTAACATATGAAAAATGTTCTGACAACGAGTTAGAAGAAATACACATACACTTAGAAGATGCTATAACAACATACAGAAGGATAATAGAAATAAACAATAGAATAAACGAACAAGATGCTATGATATACGATCTAAAAGCAGATATAAGAATGGAAATAGAACACTATGGATGAACGAAGACTTATGGAACATCAAAATAAGTTAGAAGAACATAGATTAATAGCAGAAAAACCTCTTAGATATAATAGAGATATAAATCAACATATAATAAGTTGCAGAATGAGTATAGATCTAATAGAAGAAAGAGATCATCGTTTACAAGAAAATTCTAAACAAATAGATGAACAGAAAGAAACTATAAAAGAATTACGGAACAAGATAGCATTAGAAAGTGAAAAGTTAAGACAAAAAGAAGAAGAAAATTTGAAGCTACTGGAAGATAAATTAAGAGAAATAATCAGAAAAGATAATGAATTAAAAGATCTAAATGATGTAATAGAAGAACAATATATTATTTAAACCTATTAAAATATGGATAAAGGAAAGGAAATAATAGAAGATTCTAAAGATATACACTGTCATATGAACACATATGAAGGAGGATCAACACAAACACTAAGTTTTAAACCTGAAATATACCAGAAAATACAAGATGAAAAAGAAGAGCTATCTGTAAAGAAAATATTTAAAACAAAATGGTTTGAAAGAAACAAAGAAATAAGATACATAGCACACAAACATGAAAACATAATAGACACAACAAGTGTAAATGGAAGAACAAAAATTAACTTAATAATGGATGAAGTGATAAAAATAGAATTAACAAAGTTATCTACGAGAGAAGCCAGAAAATATAGAAACATATACTTCGGAGGAGTAGAATTTACTATAAAAACATACTTTCAAAAGAACATAGATACACTCATACAAATTTACATATTAGATGATAGGATACTAGGAAACTTGCAAGATGCTTTAATATCGGTAGTAAAAGGAAATTTAATATATCAAAAACTTAAATTTACGGTACAACCAGACTTTAGTATATCACTAAAAGATGAGCACAAAGACTTAGCCTTAACACTATATTACAAGTTAGATGGAATAACAATACCACCAGGAAGCAAAGTGATAAGTATTGAAACAAAAATGATATATGCCCTAACAGGTAACCACCATGTAAAGAGACAACATGAGATGAACATAGTAGTACCAAGAATGTACCAAGAAATATTAGAACAAATAGAACACAAGGAAAACTCTAAGATAACTATACCAGAAGAGATATATATGAATTTTAATACCAGAACCCTTACACCATCAAAAAGATTAATACCAAAAATAGAAGGATCCAGATTAAGCATCACTAGAGAGAAAATAAAGTCACAACAGACTAGCGTTACACAACCTAGAATACTAGATTTGATAAACATAAACACGAATAGATTAAAAGTTAAAGTAATAATATTTAAAGGCATAATAACAACAGACTGCATAGCCGAAATAAATACTGGAGCTATTAAAAGTTTTATACATATAAGTAAGAATAATGAAAATGACTGTGATCTAATAGACCCACAAACTTACAATTATCCCGAAAATGAAAGAGAAATAATAATTACTAAAAGTATTAATTTAAGATTCAAAATCCAAGATTTAGAATATAAAATAAATATAGGAGTAATAGAATATGATAGTTTTAATGAATTACTTTTAGGAAGCGATTTTTTAACAATGATAAATTATAAAATAAATAATAACGGAATAGAAATAAATGATCAAGGAAGGACGAGATTCGTAAATAAAATATGAATATATAGAAAGAGATAATAACGAAGAAACAAAAATTAAAAGAATTAAGGAAGGTCTTATCAGAAGAGATATATTCCCAACTAAAATACAAAGCAAAAGAAATAAAATTAGAAGAAAAAATAAAATAACTAGAACAACAATGTGATAAGTTTGACAAAATATGGATAGATATGGGAAACGGATGGAAGAAAAGAATAAATAATCCTGACTAATAATAACGAAAAGATTAATGCACTATGGGAAGAAATAGTAGTAAAAGAAAAGCTGAAAAACACGTTGACAATAATGGATGAAATAAAAGAAAATCAAACGCAAATACAACAGATGATAAGAGAAGAACTAACTAACCTATGGAACGTATCTGAAATACCAACGTTTAAAATAATATTAGAAAAGATTAATATGATAATAGATGACAAAAACAAAGGTAAACAGGTAGCAGAAAATAATGAACCCAATATAAGTAAAGAAAATACAATGGTTAAAGCTACAACGCAAAACCAGAAATGGTACCAATAGATGCGTGGAGAAGAAGTAAAAAATCTATAATGATGAATATCAGTAAGATAAAACCAAAATTATCATCTCAAGTAGAAAAACATTAGACAATTTAGCAATATTAAATAAAAAAAGAGAGTTTTGATGGAGAAACAAGAACCTAATATACCCGGCGTACTTACGTTTTTAAGAAATAATGGAAAAAAGATAATAGAAAAAGAAAGATACAAATATGAACCTATAAGAACAAGAACACCAAAAGAAGATACAGATTCAAGAGAAGAAAATATTTACCTGAAAAATGTAGAAAAACAACCTACGAATACCTAAACCTAAAACTAGACAAACAAGAACTAGAAATATCTGAGTTAAAACAGAGAATACATGGTTAAAATTACATAGTAACGAAGAATGGTATAATAAGTACAAAAAATATGAACACAGGTTTAGAGACACGAAAAAAAATATTAAAAGAAACAAAAGTAGAACTAAAACAATCAAAGGAAGAATTAGATGAAACTAAAGAAGAATTAAAACAACAAAAAGAAAAATTAAAAGGACAACAAGAATTAGAAGAATTAAAAGAAGAAATGCAGATACTTAGAGAACAAATGAGAAGGTTAAAAGGAAAAAAGAAGGTAAGAAGAAATACAAGCGATGAAGTACAAGCAGTAATGAAAAAACTGATAACGATTCAGATAGTAACGATAAACCAACTAACCAGGAAATACAAGTGGTAGAATTCATAGAAGAAGTAGGGAACGAAGAAAACTCAAAAATAACAAAAGAAAATAACCAGTTAATAGAAGCTCTACAAAAAATGAAAAGAGTAAATGCTATTATAGAAGAAGAATTCGAAAGTGATATAGAAGAAGAATATAACAGACCTGCAAAAACAGAAATAGAAACAGATGATATAATAAATGAAGACGCAAATGATTATCCTGAAGAAAAACTAGTGGATCCTAACTTAGAGGTAATAGAAAGAAAATGAACTAGATTACCAAACCATATACCAGTAGGACAACAAGCAGAATTTAAAGAAATTTGTAGGATCAATGGCACAAGGAGTAAATTACAACGAATAGTTTCTCGATCTAGATAACGTTTATGATGAACAAGAAATAGGAAGAAGAATAACGGATTGGAACCTTGGAATGTATATAGCTATAATGAACTCTACACATATAGAAAACTTAGAATATATGTATGAATTAATATCTAGAACATTAATTGAAAAAGTAGCATACTTGATAGAATCTATAGCATACCAACCGAGAGGACAAGTACTAAGCCATGCATCAGATTGGAAATCTATGCTAATAATATTTGACATTATACTAAAAAGAGAATTTTTAGGAGAAAGATGGTTAGTAGCTAGAGAAAATGTGCTTGCAGAAAGGAAAATTGAAATAATAATGAGTTTAAACAATATGAAATGTTGTAAGATTAATAAATTACCAGAATATACGATTAGTTTTAGTAAATTCTTCTATGAAGCAAGATTTTTACCAGAAGAAGGTTCGATATACGAACAACTTTATTATGACCACTTACCAAACCTTATAATACGGAGATATCAAAAGAATACACTCAACTAGAACCAAAAGAAAACACATTAGGAGAAAGAATAAGAGTACTAAGAGCTTACTTAATGGGAAAATGCGAAGAATTCATAATGCAACAAAAAATTAAAAAGGATAAAAAATTAAGATTAAGAGAAATATGTGGATTCACGGAAAGAAGATTAGTATTCGGATGCGATGACAAAAGAAAAGAGAAAAAATATAAAAGGAGTAATAAAAGATATCAAACAAAAAGATACAGGAAGAATAACAATTACACAAATTATGATAACAAACAAAATTATAACAATAAACCTTTTTACAAACCTTACAGAAAAAAGATATTTAAAAGATATAAAAATACCCCTGAGACTAGAAGAAAATTTAGATATAAAAGAAAATTTAGAAAAAGAAGATATGTAAAACCCATAGAAACAGAAAAGGCTAAAGAATGTAAATGTTGGAACTGTAATGAAAAAGGACATTATGCGAATAAATGCCCAAAACTAAAGAAAAAATGAGTAAAATACATAAATACAACACAATTTATAATGAGTTTACAACAGATTAAAGAAAACAATGATAAATGGTATGAATATGAAGACTTCTACGTCAGCCAAACTGATGAAGAAAGTGAATCAGACTTAGAAAACGTTAACTTTATTAACCAACAATCAGAAAGTGAAAATACTTCTGAATAAAATGAACATATTAGAAAAAGAAAAACTGAAATTACTAGAAGAAAGAAATTATTGGATACAATGTGAACAATATGTGCGTTACAAATTGTTATGACTTCAACTACAAGTGAAACAGGAAACAAATATTATAGGGATAGATATAACAAGGTTACAAAAAACCTTGGGAAAATAATGGAAAGAATAAGCGAAATAACTTGGCAGCTTATTAAAATAAGAAGAAATATACAAATGTTAATGGATGATGAAAACATTAGCCAAGAGGTAAGAGAATTAGAAAAAGATGAAAACCTCCAACAAAGATTAAGAGAAATGAGTATTGAATAATGATAGCAATCTATATAGAAGCCCATATAGAATACAAGCCTAATAAAATGATAAAACAAAAATCTTTATTGATAGCGGAGCAGATTTATGCTTAGCAAGAAAAGATGTATTAGAATCACATAGGTGGAAGAGAACCAGATCACATAGAGCAAGAGTATCAGGATTTGACGAACAATCAAAAGAACTAGATATAATAGCAGAAAACATGAGAATAATATTAGAAAAAACTATATTCAGATTACCAATAATATATCAATTGGATAATATGAAACAACAAGTGTTATTAGGAAATAACTTCCTAGATTACTTTAAAAAACAAGTTATAGATAATAATACTTTTAGCCTACAAACACCTTGTAATAAATGGATAGTATTAAAAAGGATATTACCAATACATACATTAAGATTATGTACCATAAAAACTGATAGAAATAATAACCTACAACTATTAAAAGAAAAATATCTGAATACACTGAAAATAAGCTTCGGAGAAAATCCAATTCAACTATGGGAAAAAGAAAGAATATATGCAGAAATCAAACTAATAAACGAAAATGACACAGTTAGATCCAAGCCCGTTAGATATAGCCCAACGGACCAGAAATAATTTGAAACCCAATTAAAAGAATTATTAGAACTAAAATTGATACAAGAAAGTTAAAAGCTCACATAGCAGCCCATCCTTTTTAGTAAGGAAACATAGTGAACAGAAGAGAGGAAAAGCCAAAATGGCAATTGATTATAGAGAACTAAATAAAAAGACAATATTCGATGGATATTTTTTACCATATAAAAGAAACCTTATTAACCGACTAGGAAATAAAAAATGGTTTAGTAAATTTGATTGTAAAAATGGATTTTGACAAATAAAACTGACAAAGGAATCAAAATCTTTAACAACCTTTAGTGCCCCTTAAGGACAATATGAATGGAACATATTACCATTTGGATTAAAAAATGCACCACAGTTATTCCAAAGAAGAATGGACCAAGTATTCAGAAGATTAACAGAATTTTGCATAGTATATGTCGACGGCATATTAATATTTAGTGATAATCTAAACGATCATATAAAACATCTAGAAAAATTTATAACAAGCATAAAACAACATGGAATACTATTATCTGAAAAGAATCCGAAATATTTAAAAACAATATTTAATATTTAGGATATATTATAGATAACGAAGGATTACAACTACAAGAACATATAGTAAAAAAGATAAAAAAACGTCAAAGAAAAATTAAAAAATAAGAAAGAAGTACAACAATTCTTAGGAGTAATAAATTATGCCTCAGACCATATAAAAGACTTACCACTCTTAAGAAAACCATTACAAGAATTGATAAAAAAGAACATAACCTTTAAATGGAAACAAGAACATACTAAGGCTATAAAAGATATCAAGGAAAAAGTAAAAACATTACCAAAACACAGAATACCAACTGAAAAAGACCAATTAGAACTTTTCACTGACGCTAGTGATATAGGATGGGGAGCAGTTCTCATAACCTATGATAAAGAAGATGTAGATAAAGAAAAACCACTTATTTGTGGACATGGAGGAGGAACATGGAAGCCAAGTGAAAAAAATTATCATGTAAACGAAAAAGAATTATTAGCGGTAAAATTGGGAATAAAGAGATTTCATTACCATTTACTACTAGTAAAATTTATTGTTAGAACTGATAATACACAGGTAAAAGCTTTTATTATAAACAAAATAGATCCTTTATCAGAATTAAATAAAAGGAGAAAGTGGCAATCATTCTTTTGTTGTTATGACTTTATTGTTAAGAATATATCTGGAACTAAGAATGTTTTAGCTGATTTTCTTAGCAGATATAACAATGTCGAACAACAGTGACAAGATTGAAGAATACATTACCAAAGCCATAAATTTCCTTATACACACCAATGAAATCCTCATATCCAGATTACAAAAGAACACAAATACTATAAACCAACTCAGAGAAGCCATACAATACGTGATAACAATGAAAAATATACAAAATGAATCCCAATCCAGAGCACCTATCACTACGCCTAAAAGACCAAAAAACCCTACTACCAAAACCATGGGATCATTTGTATCAAAACTAGCAACCATACCATCCTCAATACCATCCTCTTCGTCA
This sequence comes from Anisodus tanguticus, assembly GCA_034509755.1. Classification (NCBI taxonomy): domain Eukaryota; kingdom Viridiplantae; phylum Streptophyta; class Magnoliopsida; order Solanales; family Solanaceae; genus Anisodus; species Anisodus tanguticus. Next base: position 36,252,139 of record CM067549.1, read on the forward strand.
ACTGTATCAATGGCCGACAAGCTGAGATACACACCTGAATACATCAAGGCCTATGAAAAAATTAATAAGTTTTATGATTACAAAACTAACCCTCACATTCTACGCAATGATAAACTGAGCAAGTATCCAAGATTCTTGTGCAGCGAGCAAGCGAATCCAGAAATAGTATCAAAACTATTTACTTATTGATTTATTGACAAACTGATAGTAGATGAAAATATGAATAACATTGCCAGATTACCCAACATCATTGTGGAATCGTCTTTCTTCTTCACAAAAAGGATGTGCACCTAGGGGGAAACACTAGGCCTTATAAAGCCCTTATCCAGAAGATCTTTCAATTGTTCTTTTAACTCTCTCAACTCAGCTGGGGACATTCGATATGTAGGAATGGAAATGGGTCTTGTACCTGAAATTAATTCTATAGCGAACTCCACTTCCCTGTTCGGAGGAAGGACTAGAAGATCTTCAGGGAAAATCTCTGGAAAATTACGAACAATAGGGACAGTATGTACCTTTGGGGAATGTTTTTGGGTATCCACTATACTAGCCAGGTAAGAGTATTCCACTTCGTGACTTCTTAATAACTTTGGATCCCTAACGTAGGAAATAAGCCAACTCGAGGGTGTCCCAATTCGACCCCTTATAAAAACTCCTGGTTCCCTGGAAAAGATAATTTTACAACCTTTTGCCAACAATCCAATGTGGCATAACATGCTGACAACCCATTCAATACCCAAAATAATGTCAAAGTCTACCATATCAAGTAATACTAAATTTGCTATTGTTCATCTACCATTTACCTCTAAAGGGGAATTTTTAATTACTCGAGAGGCCCAAACTGAGGCCCCAACTGGTGTCATGATCTCAAAGGGTTAACTTAAATAGGAAGGTTCTACATGTATACTCTTAGCAAAACCCATTGGCACATATGAAAATGTAGAGCCGGGATCATATAATACAAGTGCAGGAATATTTGAGACCAACAAAACACATATGATCACCGCATCAGATCTCTCTACCTCATTCCTCTGGGGCAAAGCATAGAGCCGGTTAGGATTGTTGGACTGTTGACCTCCCTGACTCTGTCGGGACTGGTTGCCCTAATTTCCCTTATGGGTAGTTGTGGTCGCTTCTGACCTCCTATGAGAAAACTAAGTTTGGGTTCTCTCTTGCAATCCCTGGCATAGTGGTCTGGTTCTCCACAGTTGTAACACTCCTTCGGTGAGAACCATCATTCTCCAAAATGTTTTTTTTGACAAACCTTACAGGTCGGTTTGTCACTCCCTGCATTGGGGTTAGTGGCCTTGCATTGCTACATGGATGACCGAACCATTTATGCCTTTGGGTCCTGTAATGAGACTGGCTCGGTTTTGAAGAACCCCTACTACCTTCTTGCCTCTGGTTTTGATTCTGATTAAAGGATCCCGACGATCGCAACCTCTTCTGCGAATACTCTCTTTTTTCTTTAGCAAAACCTTCTACCCTCATTGCCATATCGACGATCTGAAGGTAAGTTCGATCATGGGCTAATGCCACTACCTTCTCTGCCAAGTTCGGGTTTAAACCCTCAACAAATCTTTTGACCTTCTCCCTTTCCCTAGGAATAATATGCGCATTGTATACCGACAATCGCATGAACTGGGTATCGTATTCTTGCACAATGTGGTCTCATTGTTTCAATTGTTCAAACTCATGCCTGAGCGCATCTTTTCAGGTGTTAGGCATGTACTTTTTAATGAATGCGGCTCTAAACTCCCCCATGTCATCGATGGTGACATCGGGGAATGATTTCTTCTATAATTGCTCCACCACACCCCCGTGTCGTCCACTAAACGTGCGCCCACCAAATTGATGCCATGCATTTCTACACATCCTATGGTAAATAGTAGGTCTTCTACCTCATCGAGAAACACTATTGGGTCAGACTTGGAGTCCTTCCCCGTGAAGATAGGTTCCCTTCTCCTCATAAAATTCGCCCATAATCTATCTGGTACTGACTGAGCTCCTACATTTTCAGCTAGTAGCGCAGCCACAACTGGTTCCTGGGCCGGCGGGTTCTGGGTAGGGGCCATCACTGAGACACTAGATGTTGGTTGAACCATGTGTGGGGCTACCGCTGTCATAAACTCTATGAGTCTATCTAACTTTTGTCCCACCGTTTCCTGGGCCGCTTGACTCTCATTTTCTTCAACATTTTCCACGCTATCTTGAGATACCGCTCTTTCAACCGAAAGTATAGGAACTTCATGGTAGACTTCTTCTTGAGCCCTTGATTCCTATACCGGAACTCTTGGGGGTTGCGTTCTCCCCTCGCTCTTCCCCGGGTAGTTCTGATCGACCTCTGCAACACCGGTACTTGTGAATCTACCATTTTCTATAAAGACAAGTGCGTCCATATTTTAGAAGACATGACGTCTATTTTCATTTCTATGAGCACTTCCCACTTAGTTGGAACTCGTATTGTAACCACATCAACAAAAATAACCGTTAGTTAGCTAATCGTTGCACAATCCCCTTGTATAATCCTTTGAAGGAGGTAGTACGAGAATCAAGTCTTTGAAAAGACTCAAGATAGGCACAAAGAGAGTATGAAGGAAGTGAAACTATTTAGGATGTTATCCGGTTCACTTATCACTAAGGTAGCGCGCACACCGTCGCAATAAGTAACCGTTCAAACACCCAACTCAAAAAAATTTCCTAGAATCTCCTTACCTGGTTTAGCTCTGATACCAACTTGTTACGCCCCAACTTTTCTCAAGTCTTCCCTTAGGGCGTGATGGCACCTGGGCAACCACCCCTTCCCAGGCGAACCATTAACTTCTTTTCCTCCTAAATTAAACATGTATCTAGGTGCAGAAATAGTAGAAACATGTAGTTCTTTAATGAAAGCACGAGCCCATACTCGTGCATCCACCAATTTTCTAGACTTGATAAAAGTTCAAATACAGGATAAAAACATCTGAATCTTAAAAGAAAACAGTCTCATGTGGGGCATTCCCCGAGATAACGAAACCTAATTCTTCAACCTACTTAATCAAAAAAGACCATCACCAAATCCGGAGCAATGGATTGGTGGAACTGTGAGGCTGCGGGACGATCGCTAGCCCTGTTGCACAGCTTTCCCCTTATCACGCTTTCTTGAAACATGTTAGATAAAAGAGTCAGCCCTGCCATCCGGGGCTGAGTGAAAACCTAGCCCTACAATTCAAAGTAACCTCACAATATTCTAAGTACAATCATATTATGAACATAATAAGCATGTCATGAAAATAGATTTCAGCACTTTCAGTGTACAAGCCAATAGATATTCACACACCAAATCTCCTCCCAAATCGTCCTATGGAAATACTTAGTTAACCAGTACACCTGCTTCATCCCATATAACATATTATATATTTATTGCAGTGCGTACAACCCGATCCAATGCATTTTAATTATAGCCCCGAAGGCAAGTGTGTTTGAATAGCCCCGAAGGCAAGAAATGTGTAATGCTATAGCCCCGTAGGTGATAGCAAAAACTATTTACATTACCAAAATTTTTATCATCTCGACTGCATGGCTAAACTTATACACACACACACACACAAATATAGAACATTCCAGACCTCAGTATGCCTCTCGAAAAAGACTATCTAATAATTGAAACAGACGGTAGTTTCGAAGGATGGGGCGCCGTATTGAAGGCCAAGACAAACAAATATAGTAGTAAGACTACAGAACGTATTTGCGCCTACCAAAGCGGTAAATACAAAGAGAAAGGTAACATGAGTAGCATAGACGCTGAGATATTAGCAGTAATATACGGTTTAAATGCTTTTAGAATATATATTTTAAATAAACCAGAGACTTTAGTCAGAACAGATTGTGAAGCAATAGTGAAGTTTCACGGAAAAATAAATGACAAAAGCAGTAGTAGACGTAGGTGGCTGAATTTTCTAGACACCATATCCATATATAACTTAGTCTTCGAACATATTAAGGGGAAAGACAACAATTTAGCAGATCAGCTTAGCAGATTGGCCCTTACTACTGATAAATTTAAAGGAAGCATAAAGATTAGTCCAAACTAATATTTGTTTTCTTATTCTTAGCATCATGAGTGGCCCTTCGAAAAAGACGGATAAAGACAAGGGGAAAGGCCCAGCCATACCCAAAGACAATTACAGACAATCAGTGTTGGGAAACCTGAATTTCAGGCCCATATCTGCCCTCGAGACTCCCCCAATAGAAAGACTTTTCTTTGGTAAAAATAATTTAATTTCTTACCCTCCGTCAAATATGACTTTTAAAGTTTTACCAGACTTTGTTTTAGACAAACAACAAAGATGCCTTGTGGATAATTTATGGATTTCTCACACAAGGAAAGATAATAGCCATTTCCTGGCTACTTTAAATAGTACTTGCTGTTATTTTCATGAAAAGAACCTTGAAAAACGTTTTAAGTTTTATGTGGTGATTCATGGAAAAACAAAAGGAATTTTTCAGACTTGGATCGAAGTAGTAGAATCAATTAAAGATATTAAAACCCCACTCTTTAAAGGTTTTAATGACTTTACAGAGGCCCTTGACTATGCTCGCGGTATACTTGGCCCAAACTACTATCTCTCTCCAGCACTCAGACAAATTCAAAGACAGACTCCCCAATACAACATTGGAAAAGACACAGACAAAATTATCTTTTGCGATCATTGCACTGCAATGACCGAATCCTTTAAGAGACTCAATCAGACAAAAGAAGAACTCCAGACCCAAAATATATACCTTATAGAAAAGACTACAAAATTAGAGTTACTTCTAAGACAAACTCAACAGACCCAACAGAGTTCTCCAACTCCACAAAAAATGGATAAGACCGGTGAACATTCCCGTCTGAATGTTAAGAAACCTACTGTACCAGGTATAGGTACAGCTAGTCCGGTACAAATTCGATAGCACTGCACAACCTGGACACATAGACATACAAAATATCAGAGAAGAAGACAACACAGATATTTTGATAAAGTGGAAGTGTAATCATAAGTAAAAAGAAAATGGTGCTATGTAAAGAATACATAGACTTTCTAGGGGTAACGATAGGGGAAGGAAAGATAAAATTACAACCCCATATCGCTAAAAAAGTATTAGACATGCCAGACAGATTAGATAAAACAAAAGACTTATAAGACAAACATGGCGAGAAGATACTACAGGAAGGGAGTACTGAGTAGGATTTACAAAATTATTTTCAACCCCCTCCAAATTGAAATATCTTTATCTAAAGCCCTTTTATATATTGTGGGCGTGCCAAAATTGAAATATCTTTATCTAAAGCCCTTTTATATTGGTATCAGAGCGAGAAAATCTTGATTGGACTCGCAAGACTCAGTTTAGTTTATTATTTGCACTCTGTTTTTTATATCCTTATGAGAGGTTCCTTTTACGCAAGACATATTAGATATACAGTTCATATAATACATCAACAAGCTAAAAAGAGACTAAAATATAAGAAAGCTTATTTAGCTTTACAAGATCTACACGACTTGCTAGAAGCAAGAAAAAGAGGAATTCTAGATATAAGAGATAAAAATAGAAGAAAAGTTTCTATAGAAGAAGTAATAGACTTTTTCCTTCAAAAAGTACAACCCCTTTAAATTGATTTAGATTATAATCAATTTTCTGCTAGCATATACGATAGAATACTAGAAGGAGATCTAGACGTAATATTGTCAAAAGATTTACGTTGGCATCTAGTAGGACTACAAAGTGACATACGTCACGCAGAAGACTGGTTAGAATATCAGAGGTGGAAATTAAAAAGAAAAACCACATCTCTAGGATAATTAAGAAAAGATAGATCAACTAAATCATCTAGAGTACTTAGACTTAAGAATAGAAACTAACAAAAAGTATAGAGTACTATCAGACCATAGTATAATTAAGTGTAACTTCGGTATTAAAGAACATACGCTCCACAGCGAAGATAAACAACTTAATTCTATAGTAGACTTGATAATTAATTTAGGCGAAAGGTTAAAGGCCGACAATAATAAATACTTAGATAGTCAGCAAAGACTAGAAAAATTATTAGTAAAACAAGAAAAACTATTTAGTAAAACAGAAAAGAACCTAGATTACATAAATAGTGTAACTAGTAAAAAATCACCTAAAAAAGATTTAGAAAAAATCTTAAAAGACAATCTAATAGATTTAGAATTAAAAATTAATCAAGAAAATAGAGAGTTAAAGAAAGACTTAGTTGAAAGATTTCTAAAACTAGAAGAGTCAGTTAAAGATTTAAGGCTTGCAATAATTTCATGAGTATAGAAAGTACTCAAGAACAAGCGGCAAGAATATTAGAGAAATCTATTCCTTTAACAGACGACTATAAAAATTACATACCTGTCCAAAAATCAGACCAGATTTTAATTCAACAGGGTATAATAATAACAACTTTATTAGTAGACTTACACAGAAAAATAGATAACCTGACAGCTAGAGTAAATAAGTTAGACAATCATATTTTTCAAAGTACTATAGATAGAGACAAAAGAAATTTAGAAAAAGAAAAAGAAGCTCAGGCTATAGATAACCTGATAGACCAACTAAACAAAATAGAAATAACTCCGCAGAAAGATGAGGTTAAAATAGTAAAGAAATCTCAAAAATGGACCTTTTTCCAGTTAGATCAGGAAACGAAGGACCAAGACAAAGTTTCTCTGAAGACAGGGTAGGATCTAGTTTAATATCAAGAATATTAAATAGAAGAGCCCCAGAAGAAACAAACAGACGTTTAAATGAGGTTATAAACGTAGATAGAGACATTGGAATTTTCCAACAGAACCAGCTAAATTTATTAAACCCCAGAACTTTGTACGATGCTGGAAGGTTTGCTTCTACAGCACAACTGTACAGACACTACAGAGAAGAACAGGTCTCAGTACTAGGGGGCCAAACTCAAAACTTAAATTTAGTTAGCGAAGAATCCTTTAGACAAATCAGACGTAACACCAGAACCCTAATGCATATGGGACTAATGGTGATAGGAATTAAAGGATTAACAAGAAAGAACTTAGGTAGCAAAGTACTGATAATGATCTACGATGACAGATGGACAGATATTAAAAAATCCATCATCGGAATGACCGAAATAGACATGACTGACAATGGAGGAATTTTCTATATCAGTCCAGACTTTTTAATAAATTTAAGCGAATTCGGTAGACATATAAAAATCGGTATACAAACTAAAGGCTATGAAGAAATGCATAGCGGAAACAACTTATTATTATGCTTAGGTTTTTTAGGAAAAATGACTACAAGTAGTAATACTAGGTTTAGAATAAAAATAAACGACGTAGTTGAATTAATGAGTAACAAGGGCATTAACCTAATTAAGCCCACAAAGATAAAACCAGAAGAGTACGCAGGGTTAGAATGGAAACTAGACAAGTTTACCAAAAAGGAAAAAATATTACAACCAGCTGCTCATTTAGAGTATACCAATAGACATGGAGAGACTTCCATTAGATTTACAGATTACAGTTACTCTCCGCAAAAACCTTGCGAAGAAGAAGAAAGTACAATAGAAGAAGAAGATCTAAATCTAATGAATATAGAACTAATCCAAGAAGGATTTGAAGTAGACATAGCCATAGAAAAAGCTCGTGACCTGAAACGACAAAAACCAAAAATGTTGTTTAGATGTAAAGGTTGCAAGTTAGATAATATGGAACTAGAAGAAACTATAACCCATTTTAAATTATGCGAACAAAGAACAGATAATTTAGGTTATAAGCAAGAAAAATTAGCTCAAGAAAAAAATGAAATGCTGGAAGAAATTTGGAAAGATTTCTCAGCAATACACGACTTAGACTCAGATATCGAAAATACAGCAGATTTAGAGACAAGCTCAGTGTTTAGTCTAGAGACAAACTCTGTAATTAGTCAGAAAGAATTAATGGAAGCCGGAGCTAGTGCATCAAGTTCCAGTCCATTTCAAAGAACTGGAGAACAAGTTACGGTAGACACCAGTACAGGAAATATACCTAGGAGACGCGTTTGGAGAAACATAGAAGAACCTATAGCAGCCGTAAAACCATCAGGAAAGCGCATGCCTATAGAGGAGAACATAACTCTCCAAGAAGGAGGTAGTAGAGGAAAGATCCTCAACATAGCTGCCCACGATCCACAAAGGTGGAACTCCGTAATAGATATATGGAAGGGTATAGTGGTAGCAGACTACATACAAAGTTACATAGAAACAGACTCAGAAACTATGTATAAGTATCTAGAAACTTTCCTAGGCGAATCAACAAAAGCCTTGTGGGAAGCTTATAAGACAACTTTTCCAGAAGAATTTGCCCAATTAGTAGGGATGGGATCAAACCCGTATAATTTCACTAATAAGATTCACACTCTTATTACCGGTGAAGACCCTAATAGCGGATTAATAATTCTTCAGAAAAATGCTTTAATAAAACTAGAACAACTTAGTATTAGTAATTGGATATATATAAAGAAATTTTTAAATGACTTCTTTTATTACTGCACGATCAGCGGAAATTCGTTTGATCAAGAACTAGGGAAAAAACTCTTCAATAAACTACCTGGAGCTTTAGGTAGGGAAATTGAAGAAAGATGGAGTAAACGTGATGGAATCCTTCAGAATCCTACAGCCAAATGGTCCATAGGACACAGGATTCAGCACATTATGGAAGTACTCCAAGAAAAGTGTACTAACCTCCAGATTCAGAAACAACTCAAACAAAATGAGCTAAGTTTCTGCAAGAGTGTGATATACACTACCCAGAGTTACGATAAAGACCCTCAGAAGAAAAAGAAGTACAAAAGAAAAAATTATAAGACTGATAAATATGATAAAAAGAAATATTATCTTAGAAAGTCAACGGCCAGAAAGCCGTATTTAGATAAAAACAAGCACATTAGAAAATATCGAGACGATAGGACTTATAAAAATAGATTAGAATGTTTTACATGTGGAAGTATTGAGCATCTAGCAAATACTTGTCCTAAAAGGATAAATAATAATAGTAAGAATGCTCAACTAATTGAAGACTTTCAGGAGACTTTAATATGTGTAGACGAATATATGTCGGATACAGAAAGCATATATTCAGTAGTAAGTATACATAATGACCAAGACAATTTAATACATTCATCAGACTCTGAAGCAGATGAATTTATAAACGAACTAGGTATAGAGAATCTAAATATACAAGACCTTAATAATCTAGTAAATACTGAATCAGACTGCGATCATTTATTCGATCGGAATAAAGGATTAGACAGCACTGCGTGTTGCATTTGTAAGTGGTTCCCAAGCAGAAGCAAGCGGGCCAAATGCAGAAAATGCTATATGGAAGGCTGTATAACTTGCCTGCAGAGAGAATTAAAATTAGAAATTGGGCCAAGGAAAGAAGCAACTATTATGGAAAGCCCAATAATAGACCCAACTCTGTCAGTAAGATTAATGACTCTAGAAACCAGAGTCAATAATATAGAAAATAGACTAAATCTGTTAGAAATACAAAAAGACGCAAAAAATAAAGAAAAATACCCACAGGTAGAAGAAGAGCAATTAGATGGCACGTCAGAATTAATGAATAGAACTTTGATTTGTAATGAGGACAAGAAATTTAGTTCTTTAAGACTATTAACAAAGATTAGAATTCAGAACTATGAAATAACTACATTAGCGTTAATAGACACAGGCTGCACTAGCAGTATAATAAATAAAAAAATTGTCCCAGATAGTTTAATAAAGACTTTAGACAAACCATCATCAGCTATGCAGATGGATGGCACACATAATTTCTATAAGTATTACTTGCAAGAAGCAGTAATTAGTTTCATAAACTCTTGTGATAAATTTTATAGTCCTTACTACAAGATAAAAAAGATTTTAGTAAGAGACCTAAATATTAATACAGACTTTATTTTAGGTCTAGACTTTCTACTACATAATAATGGTAGCTGTACAATAACTAGAGATGGAATTATTTTCCAAAAAGATAGTACTTATTCTCCAGTACAAACTCAAAAACAGGAGACAAGAATAAGTCAGATCTCAAACATAAGCAAAGTAAATAAACAAGACGATTGCAGTAAAATGTGAACGAGAATGAAAAATACTTTTTTGCCAAGACAAAGAATAAATTAGAAATAGAAAACTTAGATTTTGATGATTCTATAGAAGATGAGATTCTAGAAAAAAACTATACTTTGATAGAATTAGAAACTGATTTCGTAAATTTCAAAGACGGTCTAAATAAAATAGGAGTCATAAAAAATCAAAAGGATTTAGAAGAAATAGTTAAGATCCTAGACAAGCTAGAAATAATAGGTGAAAAACCGCTAAGACACTGGAAAAATAATAAAATTCTTTGCGAATTAGAAATTATTAATCCAGAGTATATAATTAAGACTGCTTCTATAGAATCTACTAATAAAGACCTAGAGGATTTTAAAGAACAGATTAAAGACTTAACAAATCTAGAAATAATCAGAAGATCTACTCTAGACATAGATCTGCCGCTTTTATAGTACGAAATCATTCTGAAGAGGTTAGAGGAAAATCCAGAATGGTTATAAATTATAAAAGACTTAATGACAATACTAGAAGTAATGGATACAAATTACCAGATAAGACCGAGTTAATAAATAGAATACAAGGAAAGACGATTTTCAGTAAGTTTGACTGTAAATCGGGATACTGGCAGGTAAAAATGCATCCAGATAGCATAGAATGGACTGCTTTCACCTGTCCGAGGACATTTTGAATGGTTAGTGATGCCATTCGGACTAAAAACTGCCCCCCCAATCTTTCAGAAGAAAATGGACATGATTTTCGGGGAGTATAAAAGATTTACAATTGTATATGTAGATGACATACTAGTTTTTAGTAATAATATGATAGAACATTTAGGACATCTCCAGACGGTTTTTAAACTTTTTGTAGATAATGGTGTAATTATAAGTAAAAGAAAATGGTGCTATGTAAAGAATACATAGACTTTCTAGGGGTAACGATAGGGGAAGGAAAGATAAAATTACAACCCCATATCGCTAAAAAAGTATTAGACATGCCAGACAGATTAGATAAAACAAAAGACTTGCAGAAATTTTTAGGTATATTAAATTACGCTAGAAATTTTATAAAAGACTTAGGAAAAATTGCTGGACCTTTGTATTCCAAGACAGGTGCTAAAGGCCAGAAGAGTTTCAATACAGAAGATACAAAGATTGTAAAGCTCTTAAAGCAAAGAATACAGAACATTCCAGACCTCGGCATGCCTCTCGAAAAAGACTATCTAATAATTGAAACAGACGGTAGTTTCGAAGGATGGGGCGCCGTATTGAAGGCCAAGACAAACAAATATAGTAGTAAGACAACAGAACGTATTTGCGCCTACCAAAGCGGTAAATACAAAGAAAAGGGTAACATGAGTAGCATAGACGCTGAGATATTAGCAGTAATATACGGTTTAAATGCTTTTAGAATATATATTCTAAATAAACCTGAGACTCTAGTCAGAACAGACTGTGAAGCAATAGTGAAGTTTCACGGGAAAATAAATGACAAAAGTAGTAGTAGACGTAGGTGGCTAAATTTTTTAGACACCATATCCATATACAATTTAGTCTTTGAACATATTAAGGGAAAAGACAATAACTTAGCAGATCAGCTTAGTAGACTATCCATAACTACTGATAAATCTAGGAAGAACATAAAGATGAGCCCAAGCTAATGTTTGCTTCTTTTTCTCTTAGCGGCATGAGTGGCCCTTCTAAAAAGACGGATAAAGACAAGGGGAAAGGCCCAGCCATACCCAAAGACAATTACAGACAATCAGTGTTGGGGAACCTAAATTTCAGGCCCATATCTGCCCTCGAGACTCCCCTAATAGAAAGACTCTTTTTTGGTAAAAATAATTTAATTTCTTACCCTCCGTCAAATATGACTTTTAAAGTTTTACCAGACTTTGTTTTAGACAAACAACAAAGATGCCTTGTGGATAATTTATGGATTTCTCACACAAGGAAAGATAATAGCCATTTCTTGGCTACTTTAAATAGTACTTGCTGTTATTTTCATGAAAAGAACCTTGAAAAACGTTTTAAGTTTTATGTGGTGATTCATGGAAAAACAAAAGGAATTTTTCAGACTTGGATCGAAGTAGTAGACTCCATTAAAGATATTAAAACCCCGCTCTTTAAGGGTTTTAATGATTTTACAGAGGCCCTTGACTATGCTCGCGGTATACTTGGCCCAAACTACTATCTCTCTCCAAAGACTCGACAAATTCAAAGACGGACTCCCCAATACAACATTGGAAAAGACACAGACAAAATTATCTTTTGCGATCATTGCACTGCAATGACCGAATCCTTTAAAAGACTCAATCAGACAAAAGAAGAACTCCAGACCCAAAATATATACCTTATAGAAAAGACTACAAAATTAGAGTTACTTCTAAGACAAACTCAACAGACCCAACAGAGTTCTCCAACTCCACAAAAAATGGATAAGACCGGTGAACATTCCCGTCTGAATGTTAAAAACCTACTGTACTAGGTATAGGTACAGCTAGTCCGGTACAAACGGTCGCCGGTAAAGACAAGACAAATCCGTTGAAAGTTGTCACTTTACTAAAAAGTGAAACAGAAGAGGAAACCCCTCTTAAGACTAGACGAAAACTGCCCCGAACTATAACTGGATCAACTTCCCGAGCACGGAGTAGAATAATAAGACCTCAGAATAATATAGAACAAATAATAAAAGACACTTTGGAAAACATTTTCAAAGAACAGATCAGACCAGTAATGGAAGATAAACACGAGAACCCGGTAACTACAACACCGGAAATAACTAATAGAGGACTAAATAATGAAGACATAGATCACGTGTCCGAGACTAGTTCAGAAGACGAAAATGAATTAATCCAACATGGCCAGGACCCTAACGAAGATGACGATTCCGGCATGAGTTTTGATTCAATAGCACTGCACAACTGGACACGTAGACATACAAAATATCAGAGAAGAAGACAGCACAGATATTTTGATAAAGTAGACAGACAAGAAAGGACAGAACATTGAAAAATTCAAAACGACTTTTTCAAAAGCAAAATGCCAACAGCAGAAACGACAAAGAAAGGAGATATTTTTCAAAAGTTAAAGCGACGATGGGGCCCGCAGCGCACCCGGCAGCAACTTTTAAAGATTCTTTTCCAAGTTGAAATCCGCAGTTGAAGTCCGCCAAGACTCTATAAATACTAAACTCTCTCTCAGAAGACATAGAGTGAACTCTTAGCAAGAGTGAATTCATAGACACCCGCTCTCTAAAACACCTCCTCTCCCTCCAAAGATCCATCTATCTCCCATTTCCCCACTTGTATATACCCCGATGTAAGATAAACAACGGTGGTACTCATTCCCCCGTAGCAGACGTACTCTCCCGGGACTCCCGAAAGGGAAACCTCCCTGTACTTTAGACTATGTAAGTTTTTAAAGTTTTTTAGGTAGTTATCTCCATATGTATATTATGTTTGTACTATCTTGCAGAAATGCAAGTTTTTATTGTTAATACAATATGATGTTTTTTTAATTTCATCATGAACCTTGAGTTACTGTTTAAAAGCTTTGCTAAAGAATGTGTTAATTGCTAATGAAATCTTACTCACTTTATGCCTAGACATGACTCTCCGATGAACTTAGTATATGGTTATCCTTTATTCTCTTAATGACATCCATGGATTAGCCTGTAAATTCCTATACCAGAGGTGGTTGGTAGTAATGGCCGTTTGATGTCCGCTGAAGGACTGTGTTGGCCTGAAAATTGGGTGTGGCTAAAGACGACCGTCATTATCAAGGGTAAAGTCTAGAGGACGAGATGAACAGTTCAAAAGAGAGAAGTGAATAGGAATAATACAGTAAGACTAAATAGTAACTAATACACCATGCCTCAAAAAAAAAAAACCAACTATTTACCTTGGAGATAGCTATCTGAAGACTTATAAGACAAACATGGCGAGAAGATACTACAGGAAGGGAGTACTGAGTAGGATTTACAAAATTATTTTCAACCCCCTCCAAATTGAAATATCTTTATCTAAAGCCCTTTTATATGCCAGGTCTTGTATATTTAGATTCTCTATACCTAGTTCGTTTATAAATTCATCTGCTTCAGAGTCTGATGAATGTATTAAATTGTCTTGGTCATTATGTATACTTACTACTGAATATATGCTTTCTGTATCCGACATATATATATATATATATATATATTGTCATATTAAAAATACTTAGTGAAACTAGTACAAATTAACGAAAGAAACAACCCTACGAAAACTGTCTCGTCGGACTTTTTTATAAAAAGGGACACAATCTTAAAACAGCCATAACTTTTTATCTGTAAGTCGTATTAATCCCCGTAAAGTCCCAAACTGTTAAGAACAGATAAATATAGAACTTTTATTCAGCACATATTTTTGGATTCTTTACCCATTTGTACAGTTGTTTCTGTTATACTTTCTGCCTTCCGGATTTCGATTGATCCGAGGCAGAAACTTTATACTGCGATAACTCTCTACGGTATGTCGGTTTTATCCTATCTTGGACTCAATATGACCGCTAAATAGAGATATATAATCTCATAAAATTTTGTCCAATTATAACATGGATAACTCAGCAAAAAAAGTTTGTAATTTCATGACCCAAACTAGTTACTAGATAATCTATTAACAATAAATTCATGATCATTCTTTCAACATCCGGATTATATTCTAACATGTATTGTAACTCAAAACAAGAGATTTTACTGAGATTTTTTGAGTGAGAGAACTCACATTTATTGTTTCATAACCGCGAATGAACTTTCAAACTCCAACCAAACCTTTTCGGAACCCCTTAATTGCTAAAGTTAATCTTGGTTTCTCTGAAATTTCTAGTTTTCTCCCCCTTTTTTTTCTGCGTTCTCTTCTCTCCAAAAAATGTGCATATAAACATGTTGTGTTGTGTGTATTTGTGAAGGAGTGAGAAAAAGAGTTGATAGACTTTGGTTAGGAGTCTTAAGGGATGAGGGGTTTGGAAGTGATTAGGATTGGTGTAAAAAGAAAGGCGGGGGGGGGGGGGATTCGGTTGAGATTTTTAAGGGAATTAAACGTGCAGCCTTCCCTTATATTATATATATATATATATATATATATATATGCATAGAAATCCATTTTAGAATTGGGGAAATGTCATGCCCCAAACCCGGGGAAGGCGTAGCCGGCACTCGGTGCGTTACTTGACCCTAAGCATACCATTTGTAGCTCGTGAGCTCTGGGAACACAAACAAGCAATCTGGGCTCGCAAGGCCGATATGTCAACTACTCATAATATCTTAGGCCGACAACGTCGTACTCTAAACAATCTATAAATGACAAGTGTCTCAACCTGATATGAAATCAAGCCAAAAGATATCTCTCTCTCTCTATATATATATACACTTATGCAGGCCGACAAAGCCACCATGGATGTCTATAATAGCAACCCAAAATAAATATATATAAAGACCGACAAGGCCACCATGCTGACGTACTGTACACACATGACAGATCTACAAACCTCTAAAGAGAACACAACTGTACTACTGTCGGGACAGGGCCTCGACCTACCCATTATATCTGCATATACTCAAAATGACTCTCGAGTCTATACCTGGTAACTCTGGATGAGCGAGAGCTTACCACTCAGGCTGATGCTCGGCACACTCTACTGTGGAGGTTACTCTACCTGTCAGTCAGGACCTACAGGCATGAAACGCAGTGCCCCCAGCACTAGGGACGTCAGTACAAAATAATATACCGAGTATGTAAGGCAACTAAATAACCGCAACTGTATATATATATGTATGAAGACAAACGGTGAATCAAATATACTTTTAAATACATTTACCTTCTCTAACTCGATTCTTACATAATACAATAGTATAGCTAGCCGGCAAATATAGGGCTCGGTGTATCTCTCATAGGTCATAAGGCCGAGATATATCTGTATTATCTCTATGTATATCTGTATATCTCCCATCAGCCATAATGTCAGGTATCTCTATATATAATAGTAGTATTGTATATATAAATTCTCTACTCTTTCTATTAACGTAAAATAAGTATGAACTGAACGTAGATTCTCAACAAGGGACAGCTAAGACATAGTGATAATAATGATGATCTAAACATGAGAGTTCTACGATATACTCTTTGCTTATGCGCTCGTTCGAATATTTCTGTTTAGGAGGAGCAAGTTCTGATACAAGCTCAACCATCATCCAACAATTCAATATAAGATACGAGGAGGCTCTACAACATGAAATTACTCCCAACGAGGGACAAACAATAACAAGAATAGGATGTATCTTTTGGAACCCGTTGTTCATACGAGGTCATGCCAAAAAAAATGATAGCCATTATATATCTTTTGTCGATTCTACCGACGGTGATTAAGTTAACCTCTTCACACGATAATCTCATTTAGTGGAAGGAAAACTTTACCTGCACCCTTGAACTCTTGAAATTCTTGCTAGGAAAATTATAAGTTTTCTCCAAAAATATTGAGCTTGGCTGAGAGCTCCAAAATAATGTCAATGGCTATTTTTTTGTTTAAATTTTCCCCAAATGAATATATCAAAAGGGAGATATCTATATATACATTAGTCATCACCTAATTCCTATATGTGACCAGCCAATAAGACACGTAACCCCTCTCCCCCGACCTAACTTACTAACTAAGTCTACTAATTATAATGACTTGGTGTATGTATACAAATTATAATCGTAAGCTTTCTTGACAAAATAATTAAGTTGCTCTTATCCACACAACTATGTAATGTTAATCAATCATCTTGGTGGAGTCCACTTAGTATAATGATAATAAATAATCTTCATATTCCCTAAATGCTCCCACTTTAATAGTAGTTAATTAGCAAAATCATGCATAGTAATAAAATTGGCATTTAAAAGTCCTTCTCTCATACTTCAAAAATTATTTAAACTTTTTCTTAAGTTATTGTAAATAATCAAAAGTGATGTTTTTATATCACTCGTCACATAATTAAGTTATAATCATCATTGTTGCACTTTAACTCAAAAATATGGGATGTAACATTCTCCTCCCCTTAGGAACATTCATCCTTGAATGTAGAGGCGTACAAAAGAGAAACTAACTCTTAAGGACTTTACGAAAATTTTGATAGAGTCTCCTATGTATAAAAGATTATATCCAACATGTCACACAGCCATAAACCAATCCATACCCGTAATGACATTGAAATCGACCGCTTCTTAACTCAATAGGATCTGCTGAGGTCTGATGACTACAAATCACTACTATATAACATCGATACTGTAAACGGCTTACCTACCAACTCAGGTGGCATACTAAATCTCCCCTCCACAAACGGAGTAACATACGATAATGTGGATCCAGGACCTCATAATGCATAAGTACTATATGAACAAACTATCAATGTACCTGTCAGATCATTTGGTGAAAACTCTAGGTCCTAGCGACCAGCTAAGGCATAGATGCAGTTTTGACTACCGCCTAAACTGGAAACTCCACATCTACTTCGATCTCTACCAGTCGACAACTATGACTCATGCCCTGAGAGACGCACTGATGAGGAAGACCCCTCTACCGAACCTGTCGGTTCTGCCATGTTATTTTGCCCTCTCTGTGGACACTCTCTCATTATGTGACCCGGACGGCCACACGAATAGCAAGCTTGTGAACCATACTGACACCAATTGTAATGTGCCTTACCACAATTATCACAATGTGGCGGTGGTGACCTCATCTGTCCTGAACCCCTCTACAGCTAGGACTCTGATGCTCAAGAACTCTCGCTCTATCCTGACTGCATTGAGATGGTGGCATCCTATGTGGCTTGCCATAATATCGTGGCGTAAAACTATTTTGAAAATCACTCTAATAACCCTCGAATCACACCCTCTTATGTTCCTCCATCTCTACCCTCTCAATAACCCGTTATTAGTGCCTACGCTCCTTTAGATTTTGAGTGAATGCCCGCGAGATATCCATTTTATTATTCAATGAGGTTGTGGTACATGCCTCAATTTATTCTGGTTCAAGTCCTGCTATAAACCGGTGAATCTTGACTTGCATTGATCGACAAGGGGTGGGGCATACCTAGCCAAAGAGTCAAATCGCAGACAATACTCCCGAACACTCATATTGCCTTGTTGAAGGGTCAAAAACTTATCAACTATGTTCTCTCGAATATCCAACGGAAAATAATGATCGAAAAATTCCTTTGTGAAATCCTCCCAAACTGCTGGAGGAGCATCCTGACCTCTAGACCGCTTCCAAGACTCATATTAGAGAATGACAATATCTCGCAACCTAAAAGCTGCTAACTTTACTGCCTCTGTCTCAGTAGCATACATGACCCTAAAGGTCCTGTGAAGATGATCATAAAATTTAGAGGGTCCTCATCCGCATCTGAACTTGTAAGCTCTGAAGGGCTCAATGCTAAGAACTTACGAACCCTCGAACTCCCCTTTCTCTCAAAATTCCCAACACTAGTCGCTGCTCACGACTATCTTTGTGTAGCCACTATTTGTGTCAGCAAATACCCGCACTCCTGATATCATGATCAGATGGGACAGGAGGAGGAACTGGAGATGATGTAGCTCTAGGGAGTTCCTCAGGTAGTGGAGGAGTCAAATATGGCTGAAGGGGTGTCTCCCCTTGAGATTCAGACGGAGTAGCATTATTTGGCAGCTCTCTACTAGTACCTTCTCCTGCCATTAGGTTAGCCTTATGACTAGCTGAAGTCTGACTCGTCACAGGCATCTATGTATAATATGTATTTAAAATAGGTGTTAGACTCAAACTCCTTATAACTCAGCTCAATAACATGATCTGGAATAAAAAAGAAGGGTATTCAATCCTAAATGCCCCGTAGCCTCCTGATTATAAATATGGTGCACAACACATTCATAAGCAAGACTCTTCTAGACACGGCTTGTAGACTCTCTAAGACACAACCTGTTCCAATACCAAGTTTGTCACGCCCCAAATCCAGGGGAGCCATGGTCGGCACTCGGTGCCTTACTTGACCCCGAGCATACCATCTATAGCTCATGAGCTTTCAGAACACAAACAAGCAATATGGGCCGGCAAGGCCGATATGTAAACTACTCATAATATTTTTGGCCGACAATGCCGTACTCAGTGTTGACACCCAATTTTGTCCCTCTTTTTCGATTATTCGCTTGCAATTTTGAATATTTCGACACCCCAAAATAATTTTGAGATGCATACATATATTCACATTTTTTACTACTATTTGCCTTTTAATATCATAAACATAGTTTTACCCTAATATTCGACGTTATTTTTTTTTATTTTCGCAAAATGGCATCACATTTCTATTTTTAATCAAGCATTAAGCATTTCGCAAATATTATATTTTTATTATTATCACATTGTTATTTTTATATTTATAATTAATATTTTTACAAAACATTTTTTTAATAATAAACCCCTTTTCTATTTTTAATCACAACTCACTCTCCCCTAAACCCAATACATTCTATCCCTTTTATTATTCTCAAAACCAATACCCAAAACCAACCCAAGCTATACAAATTAGCCCAAATCCGCAACCCCCCCCCCCAAAAAAATGAAAGCCCAATCGGCCACCCCAAAACCGAAGTCCAACTCCACGCAGCCCACACCCCATTTTATTTTTCGGAAGCCCAACCCCACACCCCATTATTCTTCTACCCTACACTTAAACCTAAAATAAAAACAACAAAAAAAACCCTGACCCTCCCCCCAAAACTCTCAATCAGCCGCAAGCCTCACCCTACCAAAATCCCCCAAAACCCTATCCTCTTTTCAACCACCCAAAACCGCTGCAACCCTGACACCGCCAACATCGCCACCTGACATTACCTCACCCATTACTTCGCCCATACCCCTATCCCCTGAAATCCGCTTTAAAGGTCAGTTTTCGCGATCTATTTTCGGTGGGATTCCAGTCCAAAAAGAAATCAAAAAGGGGTTTTGGGTGTCGGTTTTGTGGTTCTGATTTTCGGTCGATTTTTTTTGTGGTGGTGTTTTTAGGGTCTGCTTTTTTGGTTTCCGATCGGGTTTTGGTGTCTGTTTTCCGATCAGAATCCGAAAAAGAAATGGGGGATTTTCGGGTCAAAAACAGTCCGAAGATACGGTCAGAAACAGAAATCGAAATGGGTCAAAATTATTCTTAATTTTTGGTGCGTAAGAATACTCTTTCTTGTTCCTTATTTTTCAATCCAAAAAAATCGCTTTGTTCTTCATTGTTTCTAGGCTGTTTCGGGCTGGTTTTATTCCGGATCGGGTCTTATTTTGGGTCGTTTCAAAATCAAAACCGGGCTATCATGATAATTTGCCTGTACTGCATTGCCTGAAGAAATTGCACGAATTTCCTTTCAAATGGCTGGCTTTTAATTTTTGTCCTTCACATGGGATATGATCAACACTGCTTTTGAGAACATTCGACCCGTATCTTGGCGGGGTGACCCGGTATGGCATCAATTCGCCATCCGGTGTCTGCAGCCATGGCGTGTGTTGCATTCTCTCTTACTTCGTTCAAATACAGCAAATCTGAGCCCTCAAAATCATGGGTTCGATGTTGAGTCCATTCTGGGTCAGGTCGGGTCTGAGTTTTAAAAATCAAAAAAATCAAAAGGGTCCAGGTATCTACTTTCTTGGGTAAAACACATACATATGTTTAAGTTGTCTGCTAAAAGTATGTATGTTCATGGTGTTTTGGTTGCTGAAATGGTTCACGATTGAATCTGTCTGTTTACTGGTTGCTAAGCATGCGCATATTGGAAATGGTCCTATTCTTGCTACGTGGTTATTCTCCAGTTCCTCCCTAAATAGTTATTTGGCTCATCCTTTTATGCTATTAATGCCTATCGAATTAGTCATGCATTTCCCTTGCATGATTGAGTGTTAGGATACCTCCATGCTATCCTGTAAAGTCTCCTAATCTGTCATATGCCAGGCTTATCTGTTGAGTTATTTGAAAGGTATTTGCATTAGTGTTTTGCACTATTCTGAACCAGTTTATACCATGGCAAGCTATAATTTCTAATGCATTCCACCTGGCCTGTGATTTGTTATGTCATAAGCATGTCTTAGCACAGGCGACTAGCACTTGCATACATTCCCTGCCCCTATCTTAACATTAATATGGTTCTTATGTGGTCATCAAAACTCTATTCTTGTGATGTCCCAGTTTAGCTGCTTTGAATTGTTGTTTACCATGTTCAAGTTTTCTGTCTGTTTGTCTTTACTGGAATAGTTCTATACGTTTAAAAATGCTACTTTGTTCTTGCTATTTGAATATTCTTGTTTGTCTCGTGTAACTACTAGGCTAATTACAATGGTCACTTGACATGTCTGAGAGTCATGGTGCTCAACACTATGGGTACAATAACTGTTGTGTAATTTTAAGTGAATTAATATACTTGTAGGAGCTACTTTGCTCCTTTCTTTGAGTTATTCCTTGTGAATATGGTAGCTGCACCTAAGGCCTCACTATTGTTGTTACTTTGATGTTAATTTACCCCTGTTTTGAGGCAAAAGTGTTGGTTGTTTTGCTGCTGCTATTACTACTGTTCCCTGCCAACAGTGGCTACATTTGAGGTCTGTTATTGCTGTATTTTGAGGGCTGTTGTTGCTGCATTTTGATGGCTGCTTGGCTGCACTTTTAAGGCAGCCAACTACTGCATTTTTTTGGCCGAATGTTGCTGCATTTAAGGTTAAAAAATATGTATTCTTGAGACGAGTTGCTTGCTATAATATTGGATCGATTTGCTATTGTTTCTCGGCTAAAAAAACTGATGCATTCAAGGAAAACAGTGACTGTGCTTCACTTCAATCTAATGATCCTGCAGCTGCATTTTTTACGTCCATTTCAGACTGAAATCCTCGGTGTTTTTAAGGCCAACTGCTGCTGCGATTCTGCACTTGGCCGTTGCACTTTGAGGTGTCTAATTGCCGCATCTTTGGGGCTGAAAAACGCCACACTTTTGAGATATATTTGGGACCATTTGTTGCTGCAAATTTAAATGAACAAGCATTGCACTTGAAACCTTAAAAGTTGCTCCCACATCTGGAACAAAAAGTTGTGACTTGAGCGGGATATCTTGCCACTTTTAAAGGGCTATCGTTGCATCCCTGAGATCACCGTTGCTGCAATTTTACAAGAAAACATATGTTACAATTGATGTAATATCCTACTGATTCGAATATGATACTATACTTGGGTCGATGAGAATAATTAATTTGAAGCCATGCTCCTTCCAGAAAGGTTGTCCCTCGGTTTGCTTCCTTCGGAATAGGGCGATGATGAGACTTGTAATAAAATCACATACGAGAAACCAACATGCGTTGGCGAGGCGACTAGATTGACTGACGATGTCTCTAGTTCGTTGCTACGACATGAATGGAATTTCTTTTGCTTAAAAAACATAAGTTTGAGCCTTCCATAATCAAAACTTCTATTGTTTTATACGGATCTGAAGGGTTTTTACTCGCATTTACTTATTTCTAATTATCTTTTCTTTTATACTTTGCGAAGAAACATCTAAACAAGATGGGATAGCAAAGTGGGGCCCTACAGATACGGAAGAGAACAAGAGTGGTGGACTTATGCCCAAAGCCCAAGGGATGACATTCCCATCGCCTCAACCATTATAGTTTAATTTCTTTTAAATTCCGCCTCCTATTTTGTACTGTAATTTAATTACTTTGCTTGTGTGATTGTTAGAATACTTGGAATAATTAGGCATTGAATTGATAGATTAATTAATTAGTTTTAAAATTGGAAATCCGGCGTTAGTTCATTTTAGACTTGCCATGCATGTTTAAACTTTCAAAATAACTTGGTCTTTTATTTGCATTATTAATCATACAAATAAGTTTTGTTTTTATCTGTTTTGCAACTTAAAATAACTTTCATAAAAAATCACTTCTTTGCATTATAAATAATTTACTTTCCTCCTTTACTATCAAGTGGAAAATATGTATTTTATATATAATGCCAAGCAAATGCCTACTTTTTTTCGAAATCAACTTTGCATTTATTTTTATAAACAATGTCTTATAAATGCGTACTTTTATTTTAAAAAAAAAACAGTTTTACATATATTTGCAGCATACTCTTCGGATTTTATGTCGAGAATCTATTTTTCAAAACCGCAATCGCTTTGCAAGAATTCTTTATGTTATCAAAAAATGCATTCTTTTAAATTACTTTCAAACATCATTTTTACTTTATACTTTTAAAACATGCATTTTTTTTGTTGGCATAATAATTAACCTGGATTTTACCAGATAACTGTAAGGTAGCGGATCTTAAAAGGTGTCTAATCACATTCCTTTTAGGATAATAAAGAACTCTTTCTTAGAATTTTATAATTTCGCAGATCATAAATCGGAGTTCACATTGTAGCATTTATATTAACACTTATGTGTCTTAATTCACTTTAGAATAATTAGGTGGCGACTCTTCAACAGCATAATCAATCCCAGGGAATTGACCCATTAAGTCGCGAATCGTGGTAAAAACGTGTGTGACACTTTGAATAATCTATAAATGACAAGTGTCTCCACCTAATATGAAATAAAGCCAAAAGATATCTCTATATATATACACCTATGCGAGCCAACAAGGCCGCCATGTATATCTATAATAGCAACCCAAAACATATATATACAAGGGCTGACAAGGTCACCATGTTGATGTACTGTACACACGGGATAGATCTACAAGCCTTTAAAGAGAATAACAACTTTATTACAGTCGAGACAGGGCCCTGGCCTACCCATCATATCTACATATACTCAAAATTACTCTCAAGTATAGACGTGGTAACTCCGGATGAGCTGGAGCTTACCACTCAGGGTGATGCTCAACACACTCTACTATGGAGGTCTCTCTACCTGTCTGACAAAACCTGCATGTGTGAAACGTAGCGCCCCCAACAATAGGGACGTCGGTACGAAATAATGTGCCGACTATGTAAGGCAACTGAATAACTACAACTATATATAGATAGATCTATATATATATGAAGACAAATTACAAATCAAAGATACTCTGAAATACACTTACCTGCTTTAACTCAATTCTTGCATAATATAATAGTATAGCTAGTCGGCCACATGTAAGGCTCGATGTATCTCTCACCGGTCATAAGGCCAGGATATATCTGTATTATCTCTGTATATTTGTATATCTCTATATATCTTTATATATCTCTCATTAGCCATAATGATGGGGTATCTCTGTATATAATAGTAGTACTGTATATATAAATTCTCTACTATTTCTATTAAAGTTAAACAAGTATGAACTAAACATAGATTCTCGACAAGGGATAGCTAATACATGCTAACAATAATGACGATCTAAACATGATAGTTCTATGATATACTATTTGCTGCTTATGCACTCGTTCCACTATTTCTGTTATAGGATGAGCAAAATATGAGATAAGCTCAACCATCAACCAACAATTCAATACAAGACACGAGGAGACTCTACAACATGAAGTTACTCCCAATTAGGGAAAAAATAACAAGAATAGGATGTTTTTTGGAACCCGTTGTCCATACGGGGTCATGCCAAAAAACAAAGGATAGCCATTACATACCTTTAGTGTCGATTCTACCGATGGTGATGAAGTTAACCTATTCACACGTTAATCTCAATGAGTGGAAGGAAATCCTTACTTTCACCCTTGAACTCTTGATATTCTTATTGGGAAAATTATAAGTTTTCTCCAAAAATATTAAGCCTGGCCGAGAGCTCCAAAATAGTGTCAATGGCTATTTTCTTGTTTATCTTTTCCACAAATGAATATATCAAAAGGGAGCTATCTATATATACATTAGTCATCACCTAATTCCTATATGTGGCCAGCCCATAAGACATGTAACCCCCTCCCCTAACCTAACTTAAGTCTACTAATTATAATAACTTGGTGTGTGTATACAAGTTATACATGTAAGCTTTCTTGACAAAATAATTAAGTTGCTCCTATCCACACCATTATGTAATGTTAATCAACCATTTTGGTGGGGTCCACGTAGTATACTGATAATAAATAATCTCCCTATTCCCAAAATGATCCCTCTTTAATAGTAGTTAATTAGCAAATTCATGCATAATGATAAAATTGGGATTTAAAAGTCCTTGTCTCATACTTCAAAAATTATTTAGACATTTCTTTCAAAAGTGATTTTTTTATATCACTCATCGCATAATTAAGTTCTAATCGTCATTGTTGCACTTTAGCTAAAAAATATGGGATGTAACATGAAAAATCTAGGGCTTTAATTGGGGATTTTACCAAAATGAGGACTTGGAAGCCCAAACATGATTAGTTCTCAAATTAACTTATGGATATGACTACACTGTATTCTCGAGGTTTGTGAATAATAAAGTTTTGATTTTTACCATAGTGGGCCCACAGCCAATTTGGGGGTAGACTTTTAGGTTGCTTTTAAAAGACTAAGTCCTAGTGCATGTATCAGATTACTTTATTGTCGTAGAATCTATGTGTTAGACTACGAGGATTACGAGGTGCTTTGCAAGGGAAAGGCCTTGGCAGATGACTGAGGTTCGCGGTACCTGCTCGGCTCTGAGGTAGGCTACGGTTTTATTCTTTCTAGACTCCGATAGAAGTACATGGTTGTTATAAAAATTGAGGGGTATTTGACGTATTTAGGGGTCCCACCTTAGTGGTTGTGATGAGCTCTTGGGTGGTTACCGATGTTGCATTGTATTGATGGGTGATTTGGGGTTGTCGCCGTTGATTTATAAATTGTGTGTTTACTCATCACATATGCTTCTGATATGAAGGACTGATTATATGAAACTACGTGTTATTGAATTCTGAAGTATGTATTACTCATCTCCTATATATTGATTGTATCTCATACATCATGATTACTTGTCTTACTATTGTTGTTGCATTCATACACTCATGGCTATTGTGATATTGAAAGTGGAGTGGTATGGAAATGTTGTGGATCCAATGAGATCAGAAAGGTAAGGATATTCTTATGAGATGATTGAAAACATGGAGATGAGGAAAATGATTGATATGGCTCGACAAATAAGTCTTGGGCTCTAGTCAGATTCATGTGATGATTTTTTGTTGGCTAGGAGCAGTATATGGACGACAAGAGTCCCTCATGGGTCATATTTATAAGGCAAAGCCTATAGAGTGTGTATACTAGGTTGATGGAAAGGTACCTTGCATTTGCATTCGTACCATACATTCATAAAGATTAATTACTTGATGAATTGTACGTGGGTTTGATTGATTATCATCACTTGGATTGATTATCGTGATAAGGTAAATTTTGTTGATTTTACTTTCATGATATTTGGATTTGTTGAGTATTGAACTCTTATGTGAATAAGTGGATTAAGTGCTTATTTGAATTGTGTAGAATATGACTATGTGAGAGTCAACTTGGTATTTATGTCAGTTACATATCTTCCATTACTGTCAGCCTATGATACTTGTGGGGGTACGCTGTGTGCTCATACTACACTTGTTGCATTCTTTTCGGATGCATATTTTGTGCCTTCTACCAGTTCAGGACCACGTGGCTGAGTCCGAAATTGGAGAGATCGAGTGTTCGGGGTGATCTTTTTTCTCCACGGCATGCCAGGGACACCTTGTTTACTCATGTCTTTTTTTTCATTCGGGAGACATATTCAGACTTATTACTTCCGCTTTTAGTGTTCTTGAATTACAGACTAGATCTTTGGGGTTGTAATAATTAGATATTGGATTTGGCTAATTTTATTACGTTATTGTAGAATGCTTTTATAAGTACATCTCTTATTTCTGCTTATTCTTCTATGGTATGCTATTGTTGGAGAAATGGTTCACCTACCTGTGGGACAAGTGTAGGTGCCACCACGACGGTCGATGGGGGTCGTGACAAAGTTGATATTAAAGCTCTAGGTTAAACGGTCTTAACTACAAGAGCAATGTCTAGTAAAGTCTTGTTGATCGGTGCGGAGACATCCGTACTTATCTTTGAGAGGTTATGGGACATTTAGGAAACTTTACTTTCTTCATAATGCTAAGCTTGATCATATTGGTATCTGACCTTTGTTCCTATTTTCTCACGGATGATGAGGACTCGTGCTCATTAAGTGAGAGATGAGGCACCAATTCCTGCACTGCACGGTCGTGGTAGAGGTCGAGGTAGACCCCAAGCAGCTGCACTAGCGAGGGGTGGAGCACAGAGAGCCGATCAGGCTCGTGCTAGATTAGTAACCCCCAAGCTGGAGGTTGAGCGTCGGGAGGATCATTATGAGGAGGAAATGGTCGGCTCTCTGGCACCTGACCAAAAGGAGTGTAGTAGCCCAAAGATGGGATATTGATGGATGGAAATTTATAGATGAATGTCGTTGAGTTGTTAGGTGAAGAGTGGGATGACTATGTCCTTATGTATTGACAAAGAGGGAACAAGATTTGGAGATATTTCGTGTTAACTACGGATGACAACGAATCGGATCTGGACCGGATCCTACTAGATCCAGATCCAGATCCGTTTTTCATACCTGAATCCAGATCCATCGGGTCCATAAAAATCATATCCAAATTCGGATCCATCGGATCTTCCGGGTCCACGGATCGGATCTGGATCCACATGTAAAAAAAATTGCCTTGTTAAAAATGTAACCTTGCTAAGAATTTTTTTTGAACTGACAAACGATTTTTACTTAGCTAACAGTTTACTGTGTTTCAATTTTGAAATGTTCATATGAGATATTTTGTTCGTTATCTCGTTTTGATTGTGAGCTATTAATTGAAAATGTTGGACAATGACAATAGTTGTGGAAAATGCTGACTAGTATTTCCACAATGCAGAACTTGCATGTGCTTGGAATCTTCACAAATGAAGTGAATATAATTTTAACTACATGTCTATGGAGATGTTAGTCATTCACTAATATAACATTGATTTTATTATCAAAGTTACCTCTTTATTTTTTGGTTTTTGAGTTAACGCGGGATAAACTAAACTTATTTTGAGAATTAAACTTGCAAGGATCTGCTTAGCAATTTTAAGAAAATACTTATAAAATTACATTCTATGTTATGAATATATTTAATTAAAAACTGATCCACGGGTCGGATCTGGACCGGATACGAATCTCAAATACAAGATTCAGATCCGGATTCGATCCGTCAGAAATGGATTCGGGTCCGATCCGGATCCGTCGGGTCCAAATTTTGAAGATCCATATCCTATAAAACGGATCTGAATCCACCGGATCTGGACCGGGGCCAGGATCCACTGCCATCTCTAGTGTTAACATGGCAGAAAATCCTATTTGAGAGTTACATTCAAATATTAAGGTATTAACACTTACATCCTTTCCTTGTTGACTAACCTTACAGTAGCTACCCGTTGAAATTTAATACTATTATATTTTATTTATCAAATAAGAATCGTAGAGATTATAAGTCGTAAGGTTCTCAAATTTTCTACCTTTTTGAGACCAACTCAGGAACTTTGCACAATTGTCTATTTTGAACCTTGCTCATAACATGAGATTAATGGTAGTGGTTACTTACATTAAATTAATTATTTATTAAAGTATGTGGTGAGACGTTTCTTATGTTATAGCTATTTTTATTAGAAAATAAGCTCGGAACAAAATACACTTTAAAAAAATCGCAACTGAAAACAGGCCTAAAAATTGCCTACAGCCACGCCCTGCGCGTCGGGGCAGGGCAATTTTCCAGCGTTTGGTTTTCCTTCGTCTGCTTCTGACTCGAGGCTGCCAGGTACTTCACGTACTCATAAACAATTTCATTTTCTTGTCTTAGATTGTTTGATGCCACATAGACAAATATATTGTTGCTTCCATTTTGATCGAATACATATTCTGCCTAACTTTGTTAAATAACTTCTTTCATATGCTCTTTGATTATTGGCGGTAAACATGATCCAATTATGTAAGCAAAATGTTTACTTTGCTCTCAAATTTCTTCTTCAATGTTATTGGTCCTCGTCCCTCCAACACGATCCTTATTGAATTTCTCGGACTTTTACTCTGAAGTTTCAAAGTATTCGTTTTAGCTCCAAAAATGCTTCTTAGCTCGGATTCAAGTTCTACCCAATAAAACTCACGTAATAAGTATAAAATACTTATATTATAGCTCAAACACGATTAAATTGTAGTTAAGAAAAGGCGAAATATCGCTAAAAATCCGTGTTTCTAGCCTATTATCAACTTATACTGGATGTTCATGAGATGTTATCACTTATTTTGAACTGTTTCTCAATATTATTTTCAGTTACACTTATTACTTATATATTTTACTATTAATCATTGTCCCGAAGACACTCACTGAGTACTTAGTACTCAAGCATACCATTATTGATGAGTACTTAGTACTCATGCATACCATTATTGTTTTTTATAGTATGTTAGGTAATGAAGAAGAGCATATCCGTGATACGCGTACGGAGTAGGAGAACTTGCTGCTTTCCAGATTATTAGTGAGCCCACACCCTTGTTCGTGGAACACCGTTCTATCTTTATTTATTTATTTCAGTTTTTGGGTTGCGTCCCAAAATTATTCATTTATTTATCGTAGAAGCTCCATAGATAGTTGTCAGATTGTGGGTAGTTGTTGAAGTCTTGTATGACTTATTGAGGCGTTTTCCACATTTTATAATTGATTATTCACATTAGACTTCTGATTTTTATAAGTATGAGTATGCTTTCATCTAGCCATAAATGACTTGTATTAAATTAATCTTAAAAGATTATTAAAAGAGATTAGACGTTTATTGATTTTATAAGGTACTTCCGGTGTTGTTCATAACATCGGATGTCTTTTGCATCCAGGGTGGGTTTTGGGGTGTGACATTACAGTTGGCGGCCTCTGGGGATTCTTTTAAGACTTGGCGGAGCACACCAGAATGGTTGAGTCGGTGAGGGATAAACTCCCAGACAAGAGTCCGACAAGAGAGTTCGCCGATATGGTTACTATAGTGAGTCTACATCCCATGGTTATGCGCATCAGGGTAGATCCCATCATTCTCATTCTAACCGACTAGTGCAGTCAGCTCTTCAAGTTTCAGATTGTGGTTCTATGGGTCAGACTTCTACAGGTTCTCGGTCCCGGTTCTCCGATCATGGGGGTCACTCAAATTCTTCTGTGACTATTCAGTAGCCTATTGCGTGCAAGACTTATTACAATTGTGGTTAGATTGGGCACTTTCGAAGAGATTGTCCCAAGCTTAGGTCAGGTGGATCCCAGACACCCAGGACCCCTACACAGCCTTCTAGGTGTGGCGGTCAGTCTTCCCGAAGGGGTTCTCAGTTAGGTCGTGGTTGTCCTCAGGCCGTTAGAGGTGGATCTCAGACTAGTAGAGATGGAGCGTGTTCGGAACATGATGGTCATTAGGGTTCTCGGTTTGAGGGAGGACGTGTGCACTGTTATGCTTTCCTTGGTAGACCTAAGGCTGAGGTGTCAAATGCAGTTATCACAAGTATCATCTCAGCCTGCATTGGTCTTCTTCGGTACTATTTAATCAGGGGTCTACATTCTCCTATATGTCTACATATGTTTTTGATGATTTGTATATGTGGTGTGATATGCTTGATGTCTCTATTCGTATGTTTGCACCAGTTGGTGATTCTATGATAGTAGATCGAGTCTATTAGTATTATATGGTTACTTTCATGGGTTATAATACTTGGGTAGACTTGGCTATATAAGATATGGTAGATTCGATATTATCTTTGGTATGGACTGTTATCACTGTATCATGCGATTCTGGACTGTCACACCACGATAGTCACTCTAGCGATGCCGAGTATTCCGAGATTGGAATGGAAGGGTACTCCAAGCCTTGCTCCGAAGAATATTATTTCTTTCCTTCAGGCTAGGAAGTTAGTAGATAAGAGCTGTTTGACATACTTAATGCATATTCGGGATACGAGTGCGGATACTCCTTCCCTTAAGTCAGTTTCTATAGTATGTGAGTTCACGGAGGTCTTTCCAACGGATTTTCTGGGTATGCCGTTGGATAGAGATATTGATTTTTGTATTAATTTAGAGTTGGGTACTCGACCTATTTCTATTCCTGTAAGTTGTATGGCTCCAGCGGAGTTGAGAGAGTTGAAGGAGCAGTTGCAAGATTTGTTGAATAAAGGTTTCATTAAACCTAGTGTGTCTTTTTGGGGTGCTCCAGTATTATTTGTGAAGAAGAATGATGAAACCATGCCTATGTGTATCGACTACATGCACTTGAACAAGGTCACCATTAGAAACAAGCATTTGATTCCTAGTATAGATGATCTGTTCGACCAACTTCAGGGTGTTTCTGTGTTTTTTAAGATTGATTTGAGGTTGGGGTATCACCAGTTGAAGATCAGGGCAGAGGATGTCCCCAAGACGGCCTTCAGGACTCGATATGGTTACTATAAGTTCTTAGTGATGTCTTTTAGGATATTCAAGTATTATTTGGATTCATTCGTGATCGTCTTCATTGATGACATTCTGATATATTCAAAAAGTAAGGAGGACCACGAGAAGCATTTGAGAGAGGTTCTTGGGTTATTGAAGGAAAAGAGTTATATGCTAAGTTTTCAAAGTATGAGTTCTAGCTCAGTTTCGTGGCATTTTTTAGGCATGTAATGTCCAAGAAGAGTATTATGGTGGATCTGAAGAAGATAGAAGCAGTCAGAGATTAGGCTAAGCCTACTTCAGTGATAGATATTTTGAGCTTCATGGGTCTCGGGAGTTATTATCGTCTGTTCATCGAGGTTTTCTCATCCATTGCTTCTCATTTGACTCAATTGAATAAAAAAGAGGTGTCTTTCTAGTAGTCCGATGAGTATCAAAAGCTCAAGTCACTTTTTACCACAACTCCAATTTTGGCCATTTCTGTGAAGGGGAAGGAATTGTAATGCTTAGAGGGTTTGTTTAGGTTGTGTGTAGAGCAGGAGGGTAGAGTGATAGCATATGCATCGAGGCAGTTGAAGGTGAATGAAAAGAACTACCCCACATGACTTAGATTTTACGGAGGTAGTGTTTGCATTGAAGATTTAGAGGCATTATATGTAGGCAGTTCATTATGAGGTGTATACCGATCACTGAAGCCTTCAACATGTGTTCAATCAGCGGGATTTAAATTTTAGACAACGCCGGTGGATGGAGCTACTTAAGGATTATAATTTTACTATTTTATACTATTCGGGCAAAGCCAATGTGGTGGTGGATGCTTTGAGCCGAAAGACGGTGAGTATAGGGAGTTTGGCGCGATTGATTGTTGATGAGTGTCCCTTGGTATTAGAGGTTCAGTACTTAGCCAACAGTTTTGTGAGACTTGACATTTTGAATTCGGGTAGGATTTTGGCTTGTATTGAGGTGAGGCCATCTCTTTTGTAACATATCAAGGCCTAGCAGTACGATGCTGTGAAATTGTCCAAGATCAGGGATAAGGTGATGCGAGGGGAAGCCAGGAAGGCTATGATTAATGGCGAGGGAGTCTTGAGGATCAAAGGGAGAGTGTTTGTTCCTCGTGTTGGAGACTTGATGAGGATGATTATGGATGAGGCTCGCATCTCTAGATATTCTATTCATCTGGGTGCAACAAAGATGTATCATGATTTAAAGAAACACTATTGGTGGGGTAGGATGAAAAGAGACATTGTTGAGTTTGTGTCTCAGTGTCTGAATTGCCAGCAGGTCAAGTATGAGCACCAGAGATCGGGTGGTTTAACTTAGAGGATGCCCATTCTCGAGTGGAAGTGGGAACAAATTGCTATGGAATTTGTTGTTGGGTTGTTGAATACTTTGGGCAAGTTTGATGTCATTTGGGTCATTGTTGATAGGTTGACCAAGTCCGCACACTTCATTCTAGTTCAGACGACTTACAATTCTGAGAAGTTGGTCAAGATTGATATTCATGAGATTGTTCGTCTGCATGGGGTACCCATTTCTATCATCTCAAACTGGGGTACGCAGTTTACTTCATATTTCTAGAGGACTTTACAAAAGGAGTTAGGTACTCGTTTGGATCTCAATACAACATTTCACCCTTAGACGGACGATTAGTCTGAGAGGACCATCGATCGGGTTTTGGAGGATATGTTATGGGCTTGTGTGATTGATTTTGGTGGTCATTGGGACATATTCTTACATTTGGCAAAGTTCGCGTACAATGACATTTATTACTCCAGCATTTATATGGCACTATTTGAGGCTTTATATGGTAGGAGATATCATTCTCCGATTGGGTGGTTTGATGCATTTGAGGTGAGGCCTTGGGGTACAGATTTGTTGAGCAACTCCTTAGAGAAGGTGAAGGTGATCCAGGACAAGCTCCTAGCAGCTCAAAGTAGGCATAAGGAGTATATGAACCGAAAGGTCCGGGATATGGAGTTCATGGTTGGTGACAAGGTTCTATTAAAGGTCTCGCTTATGGAAGGCATGATAAGAATTGGCAAGAAGGAGAGGTTAAGTCCGAGTTATATCGGGCCTTTCGAGATTTTTCATAGGGTTGGAGAGGTGGCATATGAGTTGGCTCTGCCACCAGGACGTGGGAGTTGGTACCCCATCCTTCTGGTGTTAATATTATTCGGTCTATGTGGATTTTTACTCATAAGGATAATTCTGATGGTTCTTTTGAGAGGCATAAGGCTCGTCTTGTATGTGATGGTAAGGCTCAACAGGTTGGCGTGGATTGTGATGAGACGTTTAGTCTGGTGGTCAAATCGTCTACCATTCACATTGTTCTCAGCCTGGCTCTTTCAAACACCTGGCCCATTCATCAGTTAGATGTGAAGAATGATTTCTTACATAGTGATCTTAAGGAGACCGTTTACATGCATCAGCCCTTGGGTTTTCGAGATCCCAAATATCCCCATCATGTTTGTTTATTGAAGAAGTCCTTGTATGGGCTTAAGCATGCCCCACAGGCTTGGTGTAAGCGATTTGCAGACTATGTTTCATCTATTGGGTTTTCACACAGCAGGTCTGATAATTCATTATTCATATATCATCGTGGTATTTCCCTGGCTTACATACTATTATATGTGGATGATATTATCTTGACTGCCTCTTATGATGCTTTGCGGAAGTCTATCATGACAATGCTCAGTTCTGAGTTTGCTATGAAAGACTTGGGATCCTTGAGTTATTTTTTGGGGATTGTTGTCACTCGTCATGCAGGTGGGTTATTCTTATCACAACAAAATTATGCCGCTGAGATCATTGGGCGAGCTGGTATGTCCTCATGCAAGTCTACTTTCACTCCCGTTGATACTAAACTCAAGCTGGGTGCTGCGGCTGGCTCACCGTATGAGGATCCGACTCACTATTGCAGTTTTTCAAGGGCTCTTCAGTATCTTACTTTCACGAGATAAGATATTACGTATGCCGTACAGCAGGTATGCTTGTTTATGCATGATCCCAAGGTTGAGCATATGAATGCGCTCAAACTCATTATTCGATACATCTAGGGGACACTTGACTATGGCTTACATTTATATCCTTCCTCGACATCTACACTTGTCTCGTATACTGATGCTGATTGGGGTGGCTGTCCATATACCAGACACTCCACATCCAGCTATTGTATGTTTCTTGGTAATAACTTGGTCTCATGGTCTGCGAAACGTTAGTCTACATTATCTCGCTCTTGTGTAGAGGCCAGTATAGGAGGTAGCCAATGTGGTCTCTAAATCTTGTTGGTTACGTAATCTTCTTTTAGATCTTCATTGTCCTATTCAGAATGCTACCTTGATTTATTGTGATAATATTAGTGTCATCTACCTTCTGATAATTCGGTTCAACACCAGCGCACTAAACACATCGAGGTGGATATTTACTTTGTTCGCGAAAAGGTAGCCCGTGGACAAGTACGCGTCTGTTATGTCCCTTCCAGGTATCAAATTGCAGATATCTTTACCAAAGGTCTTCCGTCAGTACTCTTTGAAGATTTTAGGGACAATCTCATTGTACGAAGACCGCCTGTTATGACTGCGGGGGTGTGTTAGTTATACCCGTGATATACATGGATTTGTATACCATGTATATCACGGTTTCACAAGGCAACTTACCATACGTGAAACCGTGGTATACACGGTATACAAACCCGTGTATATCACGGTTTTTGGAAGACTTTAGTTAGTGTAAATATTGTATTAAATTAGCATTGTACACTTACCATAATTATAGGATTCTTGTATAACTAGAATAGGGTTTTGGGAATAGACTAGGAATAAGATTTTCCTATTATGAAAAATTGTAAATTGTATATATACTATTTCGTTAATGAAAATAATCAAGGGATTATTTTTTTCAGTTATGATGGATTGAATTAAAAATTTCCACCGTTAACCAAATGCCTTGTTTAATTATTCAGACTCGGGTTTGGGTATCCGATATGAATATGGATCTAGAGGACAGATTCTTTATCACATAAATTTTAGAATTCAGGGGTATGAGTTCAAGTGTGGATACAGATGTTGAAATACGACCAATATATATATATTTATATTACAACGTGGAGTATATATTTTGATTAATTAAAGTTATTGAACTAAAACTAATAAAAGTTTTTTATATATATAAATTTCTAATATTTTATTCATAAAATATATCATGTTATAGCAAATCATTTTCGTACTTTAAATAATTATATACTCACTCTGTCTCAAATTATTTATCGTGATTTTTAAAATAGTTTTTTCAAATTATTTGTCATTTTAGAAGTTCAAGATAAAATTAATTATTTTTTCCCATTTCACCATTAGTCGTGATTATTCTTGAAGACTACTAACACCTAAATTTATGGGGTGATGTTATAATTGTTCAAATATTAATGTAGGGTAAAATTTAATAAGTAACCCCTTCTAATTAATATTTATTAAGATTCATGTAAATCGAAATGATGACATATAATTTGAGACGGAGAGAGTAAATATACTCATAAGTCATAAACCTAAAAATCAAACTAAACACTCAATTAATTTGGAGTTTTCCATCATAAATATAGTCAAAGCAGACGAGGTAAATAGACCAAACGGGTGTGGAAGAGTTCCAACAACTTAGCTTTCTAGCGGGGCACGGTGAGAGGAAGCATTTGCTTTTAAAGATGTACAATATATTATTAGAGTAGGTAGACCAACGACCACCATATAATGGTCGCTACTACTTTTCCTACAAAATTTGGACTCTCTATGTCTCCATTTATTCAAATAGGAGTTCACCCAACATTGTTGACCTCTACAAAATCTTTATACAGTTGTAATAAGTTCAACCCAACTGTCTTATCACTCATTAAAGCTCAAGCTTTCAATATTCTCCCTACAAAGCCATTGTATCATCTTCAAGATTCGATCTTTTTTCATTCCAATTCTAGCCAAGGTATGTTACTGTACAATTTTAAGACACTCAACTCGTTAATGCTTTTGTTCTTTCTATTTAATTACTCCCTCCATCTCAATTTATATGATGTAGTTTGACTGGCAAAGATATTTGTGTAGTTTTAAAATATCACAAGGTAAATTTTAAAGTTAAATTATTATCAAATAAGTAAATGTGTCATTCTTTTTGGATTGACTAAAAAGGAAATTGTGTCATATAAATTATATCATTTGAGAAGACTATGAGGTTTTTGTTGGATAGAAGGTTGAGTAGATTGACTTTGAGCATAGAAATAGTCACATTGATGATTTGTTTTTTAATTTACTGAATTAAGAGGAGTGGTTATAGAAGATTCATGCAACTGAGGTCAACTAGTTTAGGAGTGAGGCTTTGTTGATTAATTGATTGATTCATTAAAATGTTAGTACCTCCGTCCCAATTTATGTAAAGGTGTTTGACTGTGCACGAAAATACTTTTGAAACTTGTGATCTAAAACAAATCTTTAGGTACTTATGTGGCTATAAACCTTCTCATTAATGGGAAGATTAAAGTTAATTGTTACTAAACATTGAAAAGTGTCATTCTTTTTTGGACTAACTAAAACGGAAAGAGTGTCACATAATTAGGACATTAGAGTGGGAAACTAGCGGTTGTTGCATGGCTGAGAGAATGAAATGACTCTTAATAGAGACAGAGCTAGGATTTTGAGTTTATAGGTTCTGGATTCTAGAAAAGACAAGAATTCTAGGTTCTTGATAGATTATTTATATATATCAATTGGATTTTTAAATACAAATACAGGTCTGAGACAAAGTTACCGAGCTGAACCCGTTCATAGGCTTGTAGCTATTTCCGTGCCCGACTCTTAGCCAAGAGAAAATTTAGAAACAAAGGAATGAAGAGGAAAATTGAGAGAAAAATTAGCAAGCCAGGAAAGAAGAGTAGTACAGTTCACCCAAGAAAGAAAACAAGAAGAGTTGATGTTTGATGGATTTTGGGACAAGAACTAGGTATACAGAAAAAAGGAAATAGTTATAATTTATGTAATTTTTATATGCTTGCTTATGCCAAATGTAGCTTCATTTCTACTGTATTTAGCTCATAGTAAAGTAGGTGTAAATTGCTCAACTGACAAGACCGATTGGCATAGGCTCTAGACAGAGAGGATGAAAGAAAGACAAAGGAATTTCTCCTCAAGCTAACAACGCCTCTCTCCAAAGAGGAACAATAATCCAAGATTAAGTCATACTAGACTATCTTTTCCTTCAATTTTGTCTTGCCACACTGAGGGAAATGTGGTTGTAGGAATCGAGTGGATGATTTCATACGTTCGGGGAATTTGGCTAGCAAGGATTATCATAAAAAAGTTCTGTGATTGCAAGCCTTCAATCGTAAAACTAGAAGAGGGTGATAAAGTTCTTGCCTGTTGAAGAACTTGATTTGGTTTAAAATTTCAAGGCGAATACCCTTCTCTTATGTTATTACATGTTGTTTAATTCATTTGCCTTTCAGTTGTGTATTCCACATTCAGTTCCTCATATCATCACCTCACCACCATTCTTTATTTTCTTTATTGTCACATAACAGCTGAAATCTCCTTGTAAGCAAAATCTTTCTAAAATATTCCTCTTTTTCAACTTAGGGTGTGTTTGGTACGATCGAAAATGTTTTCCTAGAAAATGGTTTCTTGGAGAATAAGTGAGTTTCTTACTTATTTTCTAGTGTTTGGAAAGTAAGCAAACATATAATGTCCCAAGAACATATATATGTAATATAGCAAAATACTATGAAGTGGGGAATGGGGGTTCGGGGTTGGTGGGGGTGGGGGTCGGGAATGTTGGGGGTGGGAAGGAGACAATGGCCACTTATGGAACTTGTTTTCCCTACTTCCATTAGGGAAATCATTTTCCTCATTTTTAAGGAACTTGTTTTCCTAAACATTTTGACCAACCAAACATGAGAAAATTGAAAGATGTATGTTTTCCTCCATACCAAACACACCCCAAGTAAAAAATAAACACCCTAAGTCATCAGTGTTTCCTAGGTTTTGGCGCTCTGTCATTCAAACTATATAAATTTGCACTATGCCATCTACACATCCCAATATTATTGTAAGAATTATTTCTATCTTGTGTTCAGGTATGCTCGGGAAAGTTTTAGTTGTCTTATTCGTTGCAGGTCTAGCATGGGCATTCCCAGCCCTCCTACCTCCACCTCCTAGAACCTGTGGCTCTCCTGGTGGTCCAACAGTTACCGGACCTAGAATCAAACTTAGGAATGGAAGACATTTGGCTTATAAAGAGCATGGTGTACCAAAAGAAACGGCCAAATATAAGGTCATATATGCTCATAGCTTTGGCTCTACCAGATATGAGTCGGCTGTTGCACCCTTGGTATTTCATCAACTGTGTCAAACTTGTACTTCTGCATCCTTTTTGAGTATAATCAAACTGAGATTAGAACGGGTTATTGATGTTTCTTTCAGGAAACACTTGAAGAATTAGGGGCGTATGTTGTCTCTTTCGATAGACCTGGTTATGGGGAAAGCGATCCACATCCAAAACGGACCCTACAAACTACAGCTTTGGATATGGAAGAGCTTGCTGATCAACTAGGACTTGGCCCTAAATTTTATGTTATGGGGTTTTCCATGGGTGGTCATTCAGTTTGGGGTTGCCTTAAGTACATCCCTAATCGGTAGGTATATCGCACCCAATGGCCCTTTGCTTTTAAGCTTGATGTCTGGAGATCACTTGGCATGAGTGACATGCTTCATGAAATCTTGTCTTTAACATTCAACTGCCATGTCATCATTATCATAAGGTTTTTTTTCATTTTTTACCCATTGGCTGAAATTAATTACAGACGTTAGCCAAAATATACAAAACATAAACACCGATTATTGTATTATATGTATACTATATGTATATTTATACTTACATATACAAACCTTTACATTTGCTAGCTATTTTGTAAATTAGATCACCAAAGGAATTGGACTATAATTATCTCTTCCATCAGACACAAAATGTAAAAGACCTAAGAATTAACAGATGAGGAGGAAGTTCCGATTATATAGCAACGCATTTCGAACATGAAATCAACTGCTTACAAATGTAACAGATTGTTGTTTCACGTAACTGCTTGTCAATCTGATACACATCTTCACCTGAAAGGTAAGAGAGATATGACTGAAGCAGTATAGATCTTGGATTCTCGGTATTACACAACTTGACAAACTCAATCCCTCTGAGCGATATATTTGCTATTTTCTTTTGGTCCTCGCAATTCTCAACAGCAGCAGCAAGACCTCCGGTAGTCTCTGCATTTGATTATTTGTTGCATCTTCTTTTTGTGCTAATAGGTTAGCTGGAGCAGCTCTAGTTGCTCCCGTTGTCAATTACTGGTGGCCTAGCTTTCCTGCTAATTTATCCACAGAAGGATACAATCTACAGCTCCCGCAGGACCAGTGGGCACTTCGAGTTGCACATTATGCGCCTTGGCTAGTCTACTGGTGGAACACTCAGAAGTGGTTCCCGTACAATAGTGTTATATCTGGACAATTCAAAATGTCTCCCCCAGATATAGAAGTTGCTTCCAGATCTGCTAAGCATGCAAGCGAAATACAAAAACTTAAGGTAATTTGTTCCCCACCTGAATATGGACAATTTATATTGCTGTTTGATTACTGTTATTTCATGATCCCTGCATGTGTTTGATCCTTGTAATAAATTTGCTGGGAGGGTTTGTAATGGCTTGGAATTTAGTTCCGGCTCATAGTAAATTGGAGTTCTATTCCTGCTCGTATTAAATGTTTCTTCAACAACCACTATAGGGGTGAAAAAACCATACTAAGCTACCAATTTTATATACTCCTCCGTCCCAAAATACTTCTCATGTTTCGCTTTTCAAGAGTCCAACTATATGAACTTTGACCAACATTTTAACATGTATTTTTCACCATACTCATACGAGTAGAACTGCAACTTATAGTACTTTTCGCATAGTTTTCAAAATTTTACATCTAAAATTTTGAAATATTAAGTTAATCTAATCTAGTTTAGCTCCGAAAATTAGTCAAATTGACTCTCGTGAAGCAAAACGTGACAAGTACTTTAGGACGGAGGGAGTAGTTGTTTGCCTATGATCTGTGGTATTAAGTAACATTTTGGCTTGGGTGTTTGTTATGCTCTTGAGAGAGAACTTTTTCCGAGTAGAAGTGAAAAGTATGCTGCTATTAGGGAGATGAACAATACAGGCCAGGAAGTTAAAAGTGCTAGAACATAATTGATTACTAGAAATAACACACAACTAAGAATTACTTTCATAAGATTGTTGCTTATGTGATGAGTATTGTTGGCTCAAAAGTTGCTGCTTCTTTTCTCTGTAGGAATATGCGGTAAAACAAGGAGTATTCGAGTCCCTCCACCG
The DNA here is from genome assembly GCA_034509755.1 of Anisodus tanguticus. Lineage (NCBI taxonomy): Eukaryota > Viridiplantae > Streptophyta > Magnoliopsida > Solanales > Solanaceae > Anisodus > Anisodus tanguticus. Next base: position 36,293,068 of record CM067549.1, read on the forward strand.
TGACATGATGGTGGGGTTCGGGAAATGGGATTTTAATCCCACGGATCTTAAGAATCTTTTCCCAAATGGTGAAGGCTCGGTCCACTTGTGGCATGGTGACGAAGACTGGGTTGTACCTGTTGTATTACAGCGGTACATTGCAGAAAGGCTTCCATGGATACAGTACCATGAAGTACCCAATGTTGGACATCTGGTTATGCATGATCCAGCCATGAAGGAAGTTATCTGGAAGACATTTTTGACAGGAAAGAAAGAATAGATAGTGCATTCTTAAAGAGGAACAAAATTCCGTGTTTGCTATAGGCATAATCCTAATGCACAAATATTAATCAACTAGTATAGAGTTGCTTGGACTTGATATGAGAATATGATTCTTTCCAAAAGTGTTTAATTTCCAACTTTGATGTTTAAATTGAAGAAGGGCTGGATTTAAAGTGTGCTACATTAGGACTATGAGCATTAGGATAAATTCTCCTATTGGAAGTCTAACTAACACTCTTTTCTGCTTAAATTTGAACAAAGCTCTATTTCTTTGTTCCAGAAATTGATGTCCTGTTCTGTACTTGTGAGATTGTTTAAATAGTTGTTGGAAACTTGGGAATGCAAGTGGGAATTACATACTGAAAGATTTAGTGGAAAAACATCAGGATACAAAATTTTCCTCTTGAAGGGAGTAGTAACTGTGGCTCCCACAACACAAGTGCCTTTTTACTTCAAAATCAAGAACTCTCTGACGCAGGGTTCGAAATTCAATGGCTAATGAGTCGGCCTCTTTACCCTTCTCCACTTAATTATCATATCTTTCTTTTTTTGCGACAGAGTTCGAACATGTGACATGCACACCTAACCCACACATCACAAGCTACGTTCTTACCACAAAACCAAATTGCCTTGTTCTTTTGTTTTGGTTTAAAATGTTGCAAGTGAAATAGTATCTATGTAACTCAATAAATAATACTAGTAAATAGTAGTAATACACTTTCAAGAAAGTAGATAAAATATTAACACAACTCAAGAAGGAAAGCAGACAACATCCAGTAAGGAATGCTACTTACACAAACAGCAAGCAACAAATCATTTGAATTCTCCACACTTGTTGAATTTAAAAGACTTATTGACATTTAAAGAAGCAATTTCGAGAACTTTTATTGCATAGCTCAAAGATAAAGAGTACACAACTATTTTCACTGAAGAAAACACTGGAAACTAAGCTACAAACAAAAGCTTTGAATTCAAATGTCATCCAAACTAAAAAAACAGTTTAAAATGGCAGCCCTATCTTCTCAAGGCAAAGAGGCTGCAATACTTGGATCTCATGGAGTTGCGCCAATAACTTAAACCTTGGCACAAATAAAATTTTGTGATTTCACTTGGGCAATCCAGTTTCAGGGTTGAGGAGAGCCTGGCTTTCGTCAGTCAACGAAACTGGACCTCTACCGGGTCTTGTGCAGATGAAGTAGCTTATTTCACCCTTGTATTTCTGAGCTGGAACCTTGTCCTTTATTTCGGGTGGAGGTGGCAAAGCTTCCACATCCTTTATATCCTGAATCCCAGCATCCTTCACAATTGACTTATCGCCTATGACATAGCTGGAGAGAAAGGAAAAAGAACAATGAGGAGCAACGAAGATGGTTGAACGGTGAATGTTGATAGCACAAGGTCAAGAATATGTATCATGACGGGGTATGTTTGTACAGAGGAAAATATTTTCCACAACATAAATCATTTTCTAGTGTTTGGTTGCCAGAAAATACTTTCTAGGGAAAATGACTTCCTCGCATTTGGGCAGAAATCATTTCCCTTCGTAATTATCTCAACTCTCAACTTTATATCACCGCTTTAACTAGCATACTAAAAAGTTACATCAAAACATTATCGATTTTGTTAATATTACCTTCAATCTTTAATAAATGTTTTTTGGGGAAAAAAGTTCCACTCTCAAACTAAACATGGGAAAACATTTTTCTATAAAATGACTACCATCATGCTTACATTAGAACATTGAATCTTGTAGATGACAGACATACCTGTTTAGATCGGTATCCGAATTAGGAGGGAAGTGGAAGAGAAGCCTCTGAAGCATAAGCGTGGCAGCTTTTCTGTTACGTGCAATCATAACAGCATTTGGCCCAGCATCGAAGGTGTATGCGACCTGGAAACATTTTTATGTTTAGTAAAAATGATTATATGCATTATTCATGCTACACCTACTTTGGATGTCAACTTGCAGGAGAAGTAAAATGTGAACTGAAATATTAGTCAGCAACCAGGCTTGACACTGAATTGTCAATCAAAGTTTAAAAAAGTTTGAGACAAGTCCGGAAGTTGCTTGTTATAATGTCAAAACCAGCTCAAGAAGAGAAAATTTCAATGTTTGGATGCATTGCAAAGTTTACAAAATCTTCAACACAGAAAGGTGCACTCACTGCCAATTACAAATTTAAAAGGACAGATTTCCCGGATAGGGGTAATCATTATTCTATTTAAAATAACTCGTATCCACTCTGGTGACCCATTTTTTACTTCAGTAAAAGAGAAGAGGAACCACATCATGCAATTATCTATTTGGACAAGAGAAGGATAACGTTTTTAACCTGTGGAGTTCCTTCTGAACGGTTCCATTTCTCAACACAGCCAATTACCCTGAAAAGTTAACACACAACGTCAAGACTTTCTTCTTTTTCTCCCATTTCAGTATAAGAGATCATCAAGTTCAGAATCCTCTATGATACAACACAACTCAAGCTACAGCCTAAGTTAAGATAACTTGCCTATGAGATGTGTCGTTCATGTAGAATATAGGAGGGCTAGTGTCCATGCAGACTGCATGAAATTGATTGCTGTCAGCACAAGTCAGTTGAGCAAAAGTTGGAAAATCGCGATTTTGTATAGCTTCTTCCATCTGAATAATGCGTTTTGGTACTACTTCCTGCAATATGCAATGCAAAATGAGAAGTCAAACTTCTGATACAATGTCTACAAATTGAGTAGAGAATATTGAAAATATTGATTGAAGATGTTCCAGAACTACAAAATCCTAATGCAGAGAATACAAGGGCAATACCTTTGCTCTGTGTTCAATAAGTGCACTGGTTTCAACAGTCTCGCGCATTCCTGAGGTGCTACTTGTTTCCTTCTGCCGTGAGCTCACCTGAAGTACAGCACATAATAAAATATTAAAGAAAAAAGTATCAGAAGGCGCAAGTTGATGAGTTAGTGTCGCGATCCTGATGGCATTGCACCGAAAGGTGTGGCTTAGTGATCAATGAAGTGGATTGAAAACCATGAGGTCTTGGGTTCAAATCCCAATGTTGGCAAAACACTAGGTGATTTCTTCCTATTATCCAAACCTTGGTGGACAGAGTTACCCGGTTAGTTGGTGGAAGGTAGCAGGTACCCCGTGGAATTAGTCGAGGTGTGCGCAAGCTAGCCCGGACTCCACGGTTATAAAAAGAAAACAATCTGATGGCATCATCATTTATGCACACATCTTATTTTAGAAATGATGCAAGTTCAGAATCCTGTTTATTTTGTGAAGCTGAAAACAGAAATGCACCCAAAAGCTGTTCCAATAATCAACACTTGTGTAATTCACTTAATTAAACTTCATTAATTCATAGTCAAGAATTATGAGTTACTGAAAGTAGCTTAAGTAGGTGGCACTTAAAGTTCAAGAATTAGTTAGCAGGAAATAAAACCAGAATACTCTCTTTTTCCTTCCAACATGAAGCTCGGATTTCTAGAAAAATGGGGTTTCCCAAGATCTAAAACTTGAATCAGGGGGCTCGTTATAAGAATAAAACAGAAACCAAGTTCTTCTCTACAACTTTATTTCCCAAAAAGATTTTCCCTTTTTTAAGTCTGAATTGCCATGGGACAGATTCGGTTTCTGTTCCACGTATTATTATTTCTGAAAATCACAGATGCACAAAAGTAATGCTAAGGCAAGTATCATTTCCGGAGAAAAGAACAAGATGGCACAAGGAGAAATAATAACATAAAGACCGGTTCTTTCTTCCTTCTCAATGCCTATCAACAACATACAAATAGCCAAGTTTTCCAGGAAAAACAATCATATTTTTTATGGGAAGTACTTACCACCGCAATGATGATAACAAGCTCATCCCAGTGCTTCTCGTCTACGAGTGGAACAGCGATGCTATCACTACCATTTTCCTCCTTCACACATCACAAAGGGAATTAGACCAGACTGAAGAGATTTAGTAGGCGTTTGGCCATAGATTTCACCATATTTTTCACTTTATTTGGACTGACAAGTCTAAGACAAGTTAGAAGAGTGGAATTTATAAAGTTGGAGTTGAAGATGGAGTTGTCTTTGGTTATACTTTTTGCAAAGGAGAGGAGAACATTATATTTGGAATTTATGAAGATGGAGTTGGAAAACAGGTTTGGAGCACTTCTCCAAATTTGGAATCCAACTCCAAGTTGGATATAAAAAATTTATAAGCAAACACTGATTTTGAAATAAAGTGAATAATTCTCATGGCCAAATTGGTGTTGAGAGAAGCTACAACACAAGAACATAGGAGCTCGGCATACCTTTCCCATGACCCACTTGACAAATCCTCCATACAAGCTTCGACAAGCACTTCCTGAACCTTGCCTGTGTGAAAATAAATCAAGTATGTCACTTTTTTTTCATAGCTATTGAATGGGCAGTAGAACAGAGAAAGAAAGATCAAGAGGATCAATTAGACATGCTGTTACCTCAATCTAACTTTAGTCTGTTAGACAAAAAATATAGAAAAATAAAACCAGCTAATAAAATATTCACGATTGATATGAATTTACCTTGCTATCGCAGAAAGTCTCCCATTGTCTTCTTGCACATTCATTAACTTCGCAAGGGAAAAAACTGCATATAGGAGACAAAAGTTTACTCATCTCAAAACTTTCAGAAGAAATTAAATAATAGAATAAAATAGAGATCCCTACAAGAAGAAACATTCGCTTGGAGAAAAGCATTTTCACAATTACTCTGAAGATAGACTCTTAAGAAGGGCTTACATAATCCACCGTTCATAAATTTCATAAAGAAAATTTATTATCCTTATAGACAAGGGTCAACGAAGATAACATACAAACAAAAGCTCCATTTTGAGGCAGCCATGCACATGCATATGCAGCATAGACTGGAAACCATGGATAAGTTCAACACTAACTCATCCACCAACATAAATTTAAAATAAGGCAACATTAATTAGAATCCAAAGAAGCTCAAACGCACGGATAAATGCACTAGTTTATCAGCAAGTTCATTCTTTAAATGGCAACTCATATAAAAGTTGCACAACATAATTTCCTGAAAAATAAGTTGCAGGAAAAGGAAAACGAGCTCTGATTTATTGTGATTTACATCAAGTGAAGCTTAAGGTACTTAGTTAAACTGCACCATATACATGAGTAGAAAATGGTGACATGGATCACCCATAATGGACATAGTATTGGACAAGAAATAGCCACTTTTCCATGGACGAAATATTTTGTCAAGAGCCTTTTAGAACTATTTTACTCATCAAAAAATAAGATATATTCTTGATCATAGAACCAAAGGTCAGGCCAATAGAAACATACCCAGAAAAGACACACGCAACACTTCAGAAAAGATAATGGATTTTATCCCAAGTGCATTCTGTCAAGCTGGAAAAAGAACCCAAAGTTCTGTAATGCTCTAGAAAAATACAAAGGGATCACTTTGATGATTGCTAGTTGAAGTCAAATCACAGATTGAGCACAACACAGATTGCGCACAACAAATCCACAACAGCATTAATTTCTAGTGTCATCTACTCGATAAGTAACAAAGTTACTTTGAATTTTATAGACCATAGAACAAGCACATATACTGACAAATAAGGTTAATTACATAGTTAGATCATTGTTAGTTTCTTTAAGGTCTTTAATACTAGAATATCAATGAAAATAGGAGTGACAAATGATTCAAGAATACAAGAAAGAAAAATGGATAATCATACCGAGGCAGGCAAAACCAGCAGCCGAGGAAGCCAGACCAGCAGCAGTAGGAAAATTATTGTAAGAGGCTACATGCACATGCAAGTTCTGCCAATCATTTTTCGTGATCTTGATGCCCTTCTTCTCATCCTCAACATCGCAAGCACGAGCTCGAATTTCTCTTAGACAATTTTGGTATCTGCCTCCAGCGAGGGATATTTCCTACACAACAAGCAAAAGCAATATTAAGTAATGAGCTCAGCTTTCTAGGACTGCACAAATATGAATTATATTGTTTCAAATTGATTTCCTGCACAACTATTATAACCAATTTTGGTAGCAAAAACAGAGAAGATGATAAAGATATGATCCATCATTAAACAAGAAATGCATCCTAAAGAAGAATAAACAAAATAAAAAATGCAGAAAGTATTGAGACTTTATATGATTCATCTTCTTCTTGTGTACCTCCTTGATTCAACTACATGTAGTCATATAGAAAAGTTCGTATATTTTAATAGCAAAACAACCTATCTTGCAGATAACAACTAAAAGCAGAAGCTAAACAAACATTACACTCTTAAAGAACTGAAACTTCCCACTGCCTGAGCTACCAGAGTACTTTCACATAAATCAATCCACATACTTTTATAATTTAAACTAAAAAAAAATAAGAACTTTTTACTCTTCAAGAACTGAATTTCCCAACATCTCAGATCCAAAAGCCTTGTTTAACATAAAATTACAAGAACAAATAGTCATCAAATAAAATCAGAAACAGGGATTAAGCTCAGAAAAAATAGAATTTTCTTAAAAGAATGGAACTTTCTCAATATCTGAGCTGCCAAAACATCTTGTTTCAAATAAATAGACCCACATAAAATTGCAAGAACAAATAGTCATCAATTTTTTTTATGAAAAAGTTAGAATGAGAATATGAGAAATTTTTACTCTTCAAGAACTGAACTTTCCCAACATCAGAGCTCCTAATACAGCTGATCAACCATTTCAATAAAATCGCACTGATAAAATGAGAAATTAACAGTCTTCTTTCACATAATCGACCCACATAAAATTAGCAAAACATATAGTAATCATCTTTCACTACACTAAGAAATATTAGTAAATTTTCACTCATCAAGAACTGAAATCTCAACATCCGAGCTGCCAAAATTACAAAAACAAATACCCATCAAATTTTTAAAAAAAATAGTACTCCCTCTATCCCATTTCAAGTGTCTTACTTTCTGTCCCAAAAAGAGTATTATATATATTTAGTAAGTTAGACAATTCAAATATCTTACGACAAGTTTATAACCACAAGATTCAAAGGATATTTTAGTACATTATATATATCTTTAATTTAGGACCACAAGATTCAAAAGTATCTCTTTATTCTTAAACTACATGTCTAGTCACTAAGACACTTAAGGGGTCGTTTGGTTGGAAACAAGTTATCCCGGATTAGTTATTCTACCCTCCCACAAGGATAAGAATAACACTACAATACCAGGATTAGTTATAACACAATTTTTTCCCAACCAAAAATGGGATAAATTCATCTTAAATTTAATCCCGGGATTAAGTATCCTTTATCCCTCGTACCAAACGAGCCCTTAAATTGGGACGGAGGGAGTAACTTTTTCACTCATCAAGAACTGAACTTTCTCAACATCTAAGCTACCAAAATTACAAAACAAATACCCATCAATTTTTTCAAAAAATTACTCTGAAAAAGTGAATTTTTTTACCTTTCCATTAAGCCACATGCGATCTTGTTCAAAAGAAGGGCTAACAGCAACAGTGGTGGTGGTACAAAGATGAGCAGGATCAAGAGTAACACTAATACTATCATTAATAGCGAGAATTAGATTCTCATCTCTCTTTCCCCAATACTTAATCACTGCTATATTAGTGGGTGTTTGAGCAGTTACCATATGAACCCATTTCTTTGATTGTTCTGCCATGGCTAAAAGAGTGAGGGCGTTAATACCAAAGAAGGGAATCTGAGGATTTAGATCTACAAAAATGGGAATGTGGGTTGGTCTTAAATTTTGTTTGTCTAGTATTTATATATATGTAGAGGGAGCATGACTGCTATAGTACTAGTGAGGAACAACCTCCATTGTTGAATCTTGAGTAGTTTATTTCTTGTTGGCAATACACTTTTGAACAAATGGATTGTGGGACCTAATAAAAGGATATATTAAACGGAATTTGTTAAAAAAAATACTCCATCCAATTTCCAATTTATATAAATGTAGTTTTACTAACAGATTCACTAAAAAGAAAATTATATCATATAAATTGGAGAGTTAATGAGAGAATCTAAATTAATACATGAATAATTAATCTTTACATAAAATAATATATAAATTCCTCATAACTAATTTATGTATTATTAATATATGCATAACTCAAACTAGCTATCAAACAATCCCTTATTTTATACCCTATAGTTAATTGTTTTTTGACAACAATATATATACATCGGATATACAAGATTATATCATTAAACATATACTGTAAATAATAAGTCAATCTTGTATAAAAGTGTATAATTATATTTTAAAGGTGTTTGTACATATTTTTACATTGTTATATAAAATTATTTAAAATTGTACAAACTTAAAAATAAAATAAAAACAGCCCGGTGCACTAAGCTCCCGCTATGTGCGGGGTCCGGGGCAAGGGTCTATTGTACGCAGTCTTACCTTGCATCTTTGCAAGAGATTGTTTCCACGGCTTGAATTTGCGACCTCCTAATCACATGACATTAATTTTGCCAGTTATTTTAAGACTCCTTCAAAATTGTACAAACATATAAAATTAATATAAAAGGGTTGTTGGACCTAATAAAAGGATATAGTATTAAATTGTTGAAGAAGGTTTTCAGAAAAAACAAAATTAATGCAACAGTAAAATTAAAATGTGTGTATTCTCTTTTTAGTTTTGGAGTAAGGAAAGTTTAATTGTGCAATTATGATATTCAAATACAAAGATACCAAAGGAAAATTAGACTAGTAGGTCTAAGAAAAATAGGATTTTCTTTACAAATAATTATTTTTCAATTCAGATGATAATAAAAATAATCATTATCTTGAATATTTCAAATTTACAAGCGAAACTCGAACAATGATTAATGTCATGAAGTTTTATTTGTAGAATTTAAAAGGCTACCTTTTAAATTGTCTACAAAGATCAAATAAACACCCAAACTTTTGCGGTGACCAACTAGATACCTCAAATATTGTTAAATGTGTAAAACAAACACCCGCCCATTTCGGTGTCATCATGTGTTGCATAAACTCCCCTAGGCAATATATATATATATATATATATATATATATATATATATATATATATATATACGCGCGTAAACCATGTGTATGAGGAATAAAATTGGTTTCGGAAAGAATAGGGAAAATAACGATTTTGATCCCTAAATTATTGAGTTATTCCGGTTTTGATCTCTATATTATTTGACTAAGCATATTTAATCTTTAATTAATTTAAATGTGCAGCTTTTAACCTTCATCCTAACCGACGTTAAATACGTAAGAGAATTTTTATAAAAAAATATAAAATAATAAAGAAATCACAAGGCTCTGTTCTTTCTTCATTAAGTGTAGGAATAATTGCCCTCACACCCCCTTTTCTCTCTCTGCTTGAAAAAGCCATTAAAATCTTTGTCTACGGTATATTCTTTCTGGCAATGCAACATCATAGGATTTATCACAACTAACAAGAATGCATAGATTCACATAAGAAACAATTTGAACATGAGTTAAAATAATAATAACCCAACATACTAAGATGGTAAACTATATATATTAAATTGTTTAACTATAAATATATGTCTAGTTAAAATAATAAATTCGTTCGAACTTGTTGATACACACCTCATTCGCCACTATTAATTATATGTACATGAATTTTCATGACACTTGTGATTGTGAAAATTTTAAATATGTCTTATCACGAGGTCCTATCGTTGTAAGACTCAATATAAAAGCTTCCAACTATGCCCCTATTAGAGGATATGAGTTAAAGTTAATACTTCAGGTGAATAAAATTATACTCTCAACATAGATTAGATTCGTTGATTATTGCTATTCATTCTTTAGCTTAAGTCCTCAAAATTAAAAAAAAAAATGGGGGGATTTTTAATTGCAATTCATAGGGGTGATAATCATGGAATAATACCTTCCTCACACCTTCTTAGTGGAAGAAATGCCTCTATAGCCCAATACAACCAACCAAATAATATTCCTAACTATATTATGTTGTGCTAAAATGATCACGGGAACAACTGGATGCTTCTTTTTATTTTTTGTTAAATCATTTTTAGGAATATATTAAATTTATAAATGTTAAGCAGTAAAAAAGAGTAAAAGATTAAAAAAAAACTAATTGTGAATTTTGAACTGTAACAAATATTATCATGACGGAGGACCCATTTGGCAAATCGGCAAATTAACGTTTGGGACCTTGGTTAAAAAAAAAAGAGTATGTGCACTTTGTGAGAATGCTTATATATTGTATTAGGGCTTATGCTATGATGATGTCTCTTATTTTTTAGTTGCTTAAATCTGGAACCTCCCTTTTTTTATCTTTTTATTTTTCCTTTCCTTAGAAAATTTGATTACTAATTAATCTACCCTCTTCGAACCCCATATTGTGGGATTTTACTGGATATGTTTTTGTTGTAATTTAAAGTATTTGTAATGATTTTGAAGATAGAACTCTTATATCAATATATGTGATTATGCTTCTCCGTATCTACACGATTCTTTTTCATTACATGAACATTCTATTTAAATGACTCAACTAGGGCTACTACAATTCTTAAATTGTAAGTTGTAACTAGTCACACTAAAAACTAAAGTACATTGTCAAGAAAGACTTCCTTTTTTAATTTTCTTTTCAGTCATAGAAAAGAACCTGGGCTCCGCAGACAACGTTTTATTAGTGTTTGTCATTGATTATTCACTGTTACAAACCCATGCACAATATTGGCGTTTGCAAAATTTTGTCCAAAGTAGTGTTGATTTATTATTATAAAAAGTAGTTTTAACGTTTCACTTCATACAAATTGATATTTACGTTTTATAATTCTAAATGATATCGTCTATTTTATATGTATTTTCTAAACAAAAAAAGTATTATCTAGAAATAGATGTTAAGAATTTTTTTTTAGAGTCATAAGTTAAAATGTTAGGGTCGATGTTCCAATTTCGAGTGAGAAATGGACACTCCTAAATTATGTAAAAGGAATACGCAATGTTTTTGGCCAAACAAAAAAAGATGAGCCTAACACACACCTATTTATGTACATAGATATAGGGGTGGGCATAAAACCAGTTGAACCGAAAAACCGAACCGACGGTTTTTATTCGGTTTAAAAAAAATGGTTCACGAAAAATCCGAACCGAATCAGGATTAAATTATTCGGTTCGGTTCGGTTCTTTCGTATTTTTTCTGAACCGAACCGAAATCTGTGGTAGGGGTTTTCTTTTGCTTGGGAGGCATGGTACTGTGGATGAAAGCACCAAATTGTTAGGGTCGATGTTCCAATTTCGAGTGAGGAACGGGCACTCCTAAATTACGTAAAAGGAATACGCAATGTTTTTGGCCAAACAAAAAAAGATGAGTCTTTTCATTATAACACACACCTATTTATGTACATAGATAATCAATCACCACTTCTGCCACTACGCTGCTTGGGGAAGCATAATCCCACTTGATTGAAATAACCAACCACTAACTCACAAAAAACAAATTAACTACACCCACTAAAATAAGGAATTAAAATAACTACCACCACTAAAAAACAACAGACTCTACCTAAATAAGTGGACCATTAAAAATGAAAATCCTTGACCCAACTTAGAGCTCGTTGGGTTCGTTTAGGCCTTGTGTTCTGCTGATTAACTTGGCCTTCTTGAAAGATAGAGTGTTGGTCCACATCAATTCCCTTCCCTTCAAAATGGGCCTTGTCCTCAAGGCCCGTGGAATTAGTAATTTGTTGCTGGCTTGCACTAGCAGAATCATTTCTCTGCCTCCAATTAGTAATATGTTCGAACAAGTAAGGATGAGTTGATTCCATCAATTCCTTTGATTCCCAAGTACGGTCAGCATGTAAGGAATTCTCCCATTGAACCAAGACTTGGTTTTTCTTTCTCCCTTCTTTCCAAACCATGCGTTTATCAATGATAGATTCGAGCTTCATGTACAATTGCTCGTCCTCGATAATGTTTGGTAAATTCATAATTATGGTCGGTGTTTCTCCAAAGTAAGGTTTGAGGAGTGATATGTGGAAAACGGGGTGGATGCGATACCCGTCTGGTGGATCAAGATCATACGCCACTGCGCCAATTTTCCGTAGTACTCGAAACAACCCGTAATATTTTTTTGAGAGCTTGGCGGAACTGCGGCGGTGTAGAGTCACTTGTCTATAGGCGCGAAGCTTAACATAAACCCAGTCCCCTAAGGTAAATTCCTTTGCCATTCGCTTTTTGTTTGCTTGGGCTTCCATTTGTTAACGGGTTTTATGGGGAGCTTCTTTAAGTTTGGCTATGAGGTTGTTTCTGTGGGTGAGAGTTGAGTCAATGGCATCATTTTGGGAGTTTCCAGGTAGATATTGAGTCATTGTTGGTGGTGGGCGGCCGTATAGGGCTTGGAAGGCGGTGGTTTTGATGGTCGTGTGGTGGCTTGTGTTATATCAATATTCTGCGAGAGCTAAGTACCTGGTCCAATTGCGGGGTTCGTCACTGACAAAGCAACGTAGATAGGTCTAGAGGCTGCGATTAATGACTTCGATTTACCCGTCCGTCTCCGGATGGTATGCGCTGTTGTAAGCTAATTTAGTACCCAACTGTAAGAAGAGTTATTGCCAAAACTTGCTTAGAAACAATGGGTCTCGATCAGAAACTATAGTTTTGGGTAATCCATGAAGTTTGTATATGTCAGTGAGAAATATAAAAGTTAGGTATGAAGTTGTGTATTTGGTGGGTAATGCGATAAAATGGGCGAATTTGGTTAAGTGGTCAACAATCACCAAACAGTAGTTTTGCCAAATGACATGCGAAGGTGGGTTATAAAATCCATACTAATGTCTTCACATACTTGATTTGGTACGGGGAGGGGTTGGAGTAGGATGTAAGGTTTTTTTCTCATTACATGCCACGCGAACGCAGCCGGTATGCGACTTAAAGTCGCCTTGACTCCTGAATGGCCACCACAGGGATAAGAATGATATTCTTCTATTAATTTCTACTGCATCCATCTTTCATCAGGTACATATAATTTCTTATTGAGAAAAACCAAACCATCATGTACCTTAAATTTTTCATTGACCACTGATTCTTATGTGATTTTGTTTAGGAACTCCATTCCAGCTTTAGTGGTGGCATAGAAATCCTTCATTTGCGTCAACCAAGGAACCGTGGGCCCTAAAATAGCGGCGAAATGGAGCTGCTCAACCCGAGATAATGCATCAGCGACTTGGTTTTCCCATCAGGGCTTGTATCGGATTTCATACTCAAAACCGATCAATTTAGTGAGCCATTTTTGTTGTTCTGGTGTTTGAATTGCTTGATAAAGTAACTGTCTTATGCTCATGTGATCCGTATAGATAATAAAGTTTCTTCCAAGCAAACAAAGACTCCATTTTTTTACCGTTTCAGTAATAGCATGGAGTTCTCTTGTGTAGGTGGAAGTTGCTTGCATACGAGGCACTAGTTTCTTGCTGAAAATGCCAAAGGGTGGTCCAATTGAGACAAGACCGCACCAATAACAACCCCGCTAGCATCCGTCGTGACTTCGAATTCTTTCTCAAAATCGGGGAGAGCAAGAACTAGAAGGGTAGTCATGCATTCTTTCAATTTCCTGAATGCTTATGTGGCCTTGCAACTCTATGTAAACTCTCCTCTTTTTAACAAGTCAGTGAGAGGCGAAGCCAAAGATGCAAAATTTTGCACGAACCACCGATAATAACCGGTAAGGCCTAGAAATCCCCGTAAAGCCGTAATAGTGGAAGGTGTGGGCCATTCCAAAATTGTTTGTATTTCATTCGGATCTGCACTTACCCCGTCACCGGAAATTATATGCCCTAGATAATGAACTTGTTTCTCTCCAACAACACATTTTGAAAATTTGGCATAATATTTATGAGTGGAGAGTAAGGAAAAGACCTTGGAGAGGTGTTCCATGTGCTCGCCTATCCGGTATTATAAATGAGTATGTCGTCAAAGAAAACCAATACAAATCGCCTCAAATGTTTCCGAAATAAATCGTTCATCGCTGCCTGAAAGGTGGAAGGGGCGTTGGACAGCCCAAACGGCATAACTGTAAATTTGTAATGCATGTCGCATGTACGGAAGACCGTTTTGTGCGCATCTTGAGGATCCATCCGAATTTGGTGGTATCCGGACCTCAAGTCAATTTTAGAAAACATTGTAGCTCCCTTTAGTTCAACTAGAATTTCATCCACCGAAGGAATTGGAAAATGATCATGAACGATGATTGCATTCAAAGCCCGATAGTCAACACAAAATCTCCAAGTATCGTCTTTCTTGCGAACCAATAACATCGGTGATGAATACGAACTTTTACACGGCCTAATCACTCATTCATCTAGTATTTCTCCAATGAGCTTAGTCATAATTTCTTTCTGAAAGTGAGGGTAACGATATGGACGTACATTGACGGGTTTAGCATCGGGTTAGAGGTGTATTTGATGGTCATGCATGCGGCTAGGTGGGATTTCAGTGGAGGTTTTGAAAATGTGTTGGTATTCTTCCATCAGTTGTTGTAGTTCAGGGAGTATATTTGGACTATTGGTCTTGAGTGTAGGTGAATGAGGAGTGGACTCATATGTAATGGCGTGTAGGGACAAAATAGAACCTGTTGTGATCATTCTAGTTAGTTGGCTGGGGTGGATAAGGTTAAAGTGGGCTCATTGGTTAACTGAACTTCTTTTCCGTTGTAGCTAAAACTCATTTATGGTATGGAGAAATCTGTCGTAACAGCCCCTAATGTGCTTAACCACTAAACTCCGGGAACGACATCGGCCCCTTGAATAGGTAAAATTAAAAATGGAAAAAATGAATTCTTGTCCTTTTAAAGTTACCTTAACATCGAGGCAGTGACCCGTGCATTCCAGAAATTCTCCATTTCCTACCATCACCTTGACATTTGAAAGCACTAAAATAGGCAATCCGAGGTTGTAAAATATTATGTGTGCTCCCAGAATCAATCAAGGTTGTATACTCCCTTCCCTTAATAGTATAATGGGATCGCAAAGTTCGTGGAGCCGAAAATCCTAAATAAGCCACCATGGAGTGATGAAAAGTACATTCATTTTGTTCCACCGAGCTAAATTCCGTCGGCCTTGTTTCTTTAGTTTCAACTTCTCTGTTTTCTTCTTCTTCTAGGGCCTCGATAGTTGAGAATAATGGGTCATTAGCCTCATTGACCACAATAATGAGAAATTGAGGCTTTTTGCTTATATGGCCAGGGTGCCATTTATCCTCACAACTAAAGCACAATCCCTTAGCTCGCCTCTGTTGGACCTCAGGTTGGGTGAGTCTTCTAACGGGTAGATTTTGTGGTGGTCGTGAGGGTGCGGGTAATTGAGGGAGTGGTGTGGGTTGTTTGTTGGGCCTTGTATATTTGGGGTTAGGCGAGTAATTGGGTTGGGAAAAATAATGTGGGTTTTGATTTATTTTGGGCTTGGATTCTTTCATTTTGGCTTCTACTAACTTGGCAAGCCCAATTGCATCGGTGACGGTTCGGGAATTTAAGACCGTGAGCTCTTGTTGTATTTACTCTTGCAATCCTGAAATGATACAATTTAAAATTCTAACAGGTGATAACCCATCCACGCAATTGCAAATTTTTTCAAGCTCTTCTTGAAACTCCATAACAGATCCTCTTTGTTTGAGTTTAAAGATAGAGTCTTGATGATTTTCATACGAACTTGGCCCGAATCGCACTTCTAAAGTTCTCGTGATGAATCCCAATCGCTTTGAGTGCATCCACTTATACCAACTCAAAGCTGGTCCTTGCATGAAAAATGATGCCATCATTAATCATTGATCAGGAGGTACGTGATAATAATCGTAATATTGATCAGCTTGAAAAAGCCAATCCAAGGGGTTGGTTCCATCGAAGTATGGAAGGTTCAATTTGGGCGGTTTTATGGCGGGTGAAGGAGATTGGAAATTTGATAGATTTGCGGTAGGAGGTGAATATGGGCGTGAATATGAGGGACCATCTTGATAATATGGATTCGAATGAACAATGGGGGGGTGGTGTGAATGGGTTTACGTCGTCGAGTGGAGATCGAAGATCATATACGACCTCGGTTAGAGAAATCACGGAGTCCTTCAACGCATCGAATTCTTCCGTGGTAGGGGTTTTGTTTTGCTTTGGAGGCATGGTACTCTGGATGAAAGCACCAAATTGTTAGGGTCGATGTTCCAATTTCGAGTGAGGGACGGGCATTCCTAAATTACGTAAAAGGAATACGCAATGCTTTTGGACAAACAAAAAAAGATGAGTCTTTTCATTATAACACACACCTATTTATGTACATAGCCACTACTGCCACTACGCTGTTTGGGGAAGCATAATCCCACTTGATTGAAATAACCAACCACTAACACACAAAAAACAAACTAACGACACCCACTAAAATAAGGAATTAAAATAACCACTACCACTAATAAAATAACAGACTCTGCCTAAATAAGTGGACCATTAAAGCTAAAAATCCTTGACCCAACTTGGAGATCGTTGGGTTCGTTTAGGTCTTGTGTTCTGCTGATTAACTGGGCCTTCTTGAAAGATAGAGTGTTGGTCCACATCATAAAACCCCTTTAAAATATATCATTTTACGAGTTTCAAACCTAAATTATTGGGTGTTTCTGTTACCCTCTGAGATTATAACTTCCTTTAGATTAAAATAACCCGATTGAATATGTGGTAAAATGTTTATGTTGAGAGGCACGTGGGAGATGAATAAAGTCTTAAAAATGAGTCCACCTAGCACAATGAGTTCATGGTATCCAAGAGGTTTTGTGAACATCCAATAATTTAGGGATGAGACTCGCAAAAACAATGATAGGGGTTTTAAACCTATTCAATTAAAAAAAAAATCATGTGTACTGTGACTTGAAATTATTTGGAGGAGCTTTTGAAGCGTGATGTTAACGTAGCATATCATATTCCTTCACGGGATATTTAACTTAGTTTCATGATGGTTCAGGGTGGTTCTGTGAATACCCAATAGTTTAGGTATGAAACTAAGAAAACCGTAATAACTTAAGTGTTTTTTTAACCTATTTACTCCTTTTTTATATGTTTTTTCTCTATCAATTATTCCCAGAGAATTTTTAAATATTAGATTTAAGTACTGAGAATATAATAATCTTTGATAAAAAATATTTTACTTTTAGTGTGTGTTCGGTATGGAGGAAACTATTTTTCATGAAAAATAAGTGAAATTTTTAGTTTCTCATGTTCGGTTGGTTGGTAGAAAATATTTTTCAAAAAATCCCGTCCAAACCCCATCAACCCCACCCCATACCACACCAACCCCCACACCCACGCTCCACCACTCACCCCAACCACCCTAATCAAATCCCACATCTATCCTCAAACACACTTCATCTTCACCCACCCCTACCCCACACCACCGCTCCATCCAACCCTCTCACCCACCCACCCCCTTCCAATTTTTTGTTTAATAAATTTTATTTTACATTAATAAAATAATTATAAAAATATGAAAAATGTTTTCTTACCCACCACACCACCACCCACTATCCCTCACCCCCCCCCCCCCACACCCATCACCCATCCCCCACCAAATTTAACCACATAAATTTTTTATTTTTATAATTTTTTATAAAGGTAAAATTAAATATGAAGTAGAAAATTTGAGAGGTGCTCGGGGGTGCGAGGGTGGGGGTAGAAAATTAGAAAAGAAAACTTTTTAAAACCTTTTTTTAGGGGGGTGTTGGGGTGGGAGGAGAGTCGGATGGTGCATGGGTTGTGGGAGTGGTTGGGATTTGATGGTTGGGGTGCGTTGGGTGGTGATAGGGTGGTTGGTGAAATGTCACTTGTGCACTTGTTCTCCGTACGTTGATTAGGAAAGTCATTTTCTTCATTTTTAAGGAACTTATTTTCCTAAAGAAAATATTTTCCAAAATTTTGACCAAACGAACATGAGAAAATCGAAAAATATTTTTCAGAAAATGTTTTCCTCCATATTGAACACACCCTTAAAGTAAAGATTTCGACGCAAATCTGAGTTACTGTTGAAACATTAGGAAAATGTAATATGATGCCTTGAATAATTGAGATTAGTCCAAGTTATTATATTAGTCCAAGTTGTTAGAAAGGAGTTAGTTTGTTACAAGATTAGTTATAAAGTTAGTTGGGTTGTTAGAGATAATTAACAAGAGATCATTAGAATGATCTAGAAAGGATGATGTGTGTATATATACAATTTGTATTGATATTTTTTGAATAAGAGAAAACACTTCCAAAAGAGTCCTCTTTCCTTACCACAATCTCTCTCCCATTCTTCTTCCATTTTTCTCTACTACATTTTTCTTGTCTTCTTCATCCTTCACCAATGCAGTGATTAGCATTGCTACAACATTCCTTAATTCTGTAAATCAACATGGTATCAAAGCCTAGAAGAAATTGATACGATTGGGCACATGAAATTAATGCGATTGAACATGTTTTATGTACATGGAGAGCAATTTTGTAAAAGATCTGTGCATAATTTGATGGATCGTGCATACATTGATTCCTGGAGGTGATAATATGTCAAACAAGTTATCGGGAGTGTTGTTGACCATACTCAAGGAAATACAAACACATGCAAAGTGAATTAAGAAGATAGAGGTAGATTTGTGAAAAGCAGATCATTGAGGTTCGAATTATTTTTTCTGTTATTGTTAGTAGTTCACAACAGTTGAATAGATAACTAAATTTATGTGTACTAAGGACCAGTATTGATGTCGAAGCATACATTAATAGTGATGGGAAGTAATGGGGAAAATTTGGCAAATGAAGCCATGACAGTGATCACAATTGATCACAATCATCCCTTGTATCTGTTTTCCTCGGATGCACCTGGTTCCTTATCTGTGGGAATTATTCTAAATGGAATAGACAACTATACATTGTGGAGTAGAGCTATGAAGTTGGCCCTACTAGGAAAGAACAAAATAGGATTCATTTATAGAAGTCTCGAAAATTTTCTGCAATTTTCTGTTTGTATTTACTTTTACATTCTTAAAATTGTACAAAGCATAAAGAATAGTAAGAAATTTAACTTTTGGGGTGTCGGGCAGTGGAATTTATTTGTTTATGTTCTGCTTATGTGATAAAACGATCACTACTTGTTTTAGGCAAACTAACATTAGGCCACTGTTATTTTATTTCAAAACGAAACGTTTACTTATATTCTTTGTTTATATCACATCATCCACAATATTGTACTATATTTGTTAACATTTTTGACATTGCATTTTTTTTGTTTACTAAGATAAATCTTTTAAACTATTTTTTTACATTTGTAAATACCCTTTAAACGTGCTACTTTCTTTGAAAACAAAAATCATTATATTCAGTCATATTTTACGCTATACCCTCATTCATCAATGAATCACTAATTAATTCTTTTAGTTAATATTAGTAATCATTTAATTATGCATTTGTACTTCCCTGTAAATAACTTTTTGTTATATTTTTCATTAAAGACTTTCATTTAACTACTTGTTCTTTTTTTAGACCCATTTTTCATTTTTAAATGTATATAGAGCTTACAAGTACAGTGATATTTATTTTGGGGGTATCGGGCAGGAATTATTTATTTTCAATTTACTTACTCAGCTTCTTATTTGTCATAGCTAATATTAATTATAGCTATCATGTTTAGCTAAAGTCTTAATTTAATTGCTTAGTACACTTTATTAAATAAGTAGTGTGGCTTACCTCAATATCTAGATTCTTAGAATGTGCTCTCGTAATAAATTCATTAGGTGTACATACTTGTCTAATTAATACTTTTCCATATTATATGTTACTGATTTTCATTGATCATTATGTATAATATATATAGGGTTACATAATTATTTACTCATTTACAAACTAAGTAACTAGTCTTCGTAATTACAATTGGACTACACTTTCTAACTACAACTGTACTACAATTTAACCTAATATAGGAGATGTACAAAGAATATTCTAGAAATATTCTATCATACCCCCGCAGTCGAAGCGGGAGGTTCTCATACGCTGAGACTGACTCAGATATCATCAAAGAGTATGCGCGGAAGCCCTTTAGTAAATATGTCAGCAATCTGATATCGGGAAAGAACATGAAGAACACGAACTTGTCCATGAGCAACTTTATCACGTACAAAGTGAATATCCATTTCAACGTGTTTAATGCGCTGATGTTGAACGGGATTTCCGGAAAGATATATCGCACTTACATTATCACAATAGACCAATGTAGCCTTATGGATGGACAGTGAAGTTCCAGGAGAAGGTTGTGTATCCAACAAGACTCAGAGACAACATTCGCTACACCTCAGTACTCGGCTTCGGCACTGGATCGAGACAGAGTAGGTTGTCTTTTAAAATACCAAGAAAGCAGGTTATCTCCGAGGAACACATGTGTTCCGGGGGCTTTGATTTAGGAGGGATGATATGGTCCATGATTTTGTAAACACGACAATGAATCTTAAATAATTTCGCCCAAGAGAAATACTGACCCTTGTTCAGTCATTGAAAAAAAATTGGGAAAGAAGACAGAGAGGTAGCAGCCAAGAGGTGGTAGAAAAAAGAGGAGGGAGGGCGGTTGCCTTAGAGAATATTAGAGTTTGGCTGTTGATACCATGAAAACAATGGATCTTGGGCCTAACTCAACCCCCAAAAGCTAGCTCAAAGGGAGGAGGATTGCCCAAGCCATATAAGGAGACCAAGGACCACTTATCCCACCGATATGAGAGAACTCAACACCCCGCCTTACGCCCAAGACTGGACATCTGCAACGTGACAATATAAGAGGGGGCCCAACATCGGAAACAATGAATTGGGACAGGTCTGACTCTGATACCATGAAAGAATATGTTCTATGCCTTTCATTGATTATTATGTATAATATATATAGTTTTACATAATTATTTACTCATTTACAAACTAGGTAACTAGTCTTCCTAGTTACATCCTAACTACAATTTAACTACAATTTTACCTAATATAGGAGTTATACAAAGAATATTCTAGAAATATTCTATCATTTTCTTTTAAAGCTAAAATTGTTAGTCACTTTAATCATGCATTTTATTTACTTGTAAATAATTATTTTCCTACTTTATTTACTCTTTAATTAAGATTCTTTTGTTAGCTGCTTATTCATTAAATTTTGTTCCATCTTTTAAAGTCTTTTGATATATTTTATTTGAATAATAAATCTTATTCTCTTTATTTCTTAGAAGTCAAAATCTTACAAACTTTAATTTTCAATAAACATTCATTAGCAAACTTTTTACATATTTCACTTTCTATTCTACTCTACAGTTTCTACTTTCTACTATGTTATAAAAGGGAATAAGCAGTCAGCAGGTCAACATGCCTGCTTGGCCTTGTAGGGGTGTTTTGGTCATTGTTGAAAATTTGTCTTTGGTGGGAGGTGCGTCCACCCATATTTAATGAATTAAACACTAGGGTTCCGCATGTTGAAGGCTTTGTCTCTTCACACGTGCATAATCTACTAAGTGAGTAGATGACCGTAGGGCCAAGAATAGTTAAATTTCGTTGAGAAATGAAAGAGATATTGGTCCACGAAGTAAGGTGTTTGAGGCACGGAAATATGGTGTGGGACAAATCTACCACATCGGTGGGAAAAAGAAGAATTGCTCTCTTTATAAGTCTCAAAATTGGCTAAGGGTTTGGGACCCCAAGGGGTAACCCATGTGCTTGAAGGAGGGAGGACCTAGATGTGCTTGGGTTCAAGGCTAAGTCCACACGCGCGCCTCCGCCGCCCGCCAGTCCGGTCCGGGCTCGGGTCACAGGTCGTGGGTTTTGGGCTTTGGGCTTCTTCTGATAAACCCAAATTATTTAATATTTACAGTTTGGTCCCTGGAGTTTCTAGAAAGGTGAATTTGGGAACGACGAAAGGCAGAAAGTTTCTGCCTACCGTTTGAGTTGATTTTTGAAGCATTACTTGGCTGATTAACTCCTCCATAAACAACTCTCCTTCAATGGCCTTAAACAACCATTACTTGGCTGAATTACTCCATCCATTAACA
The DNA here is from genome assembly GCA_034509755.1 of Anisodus tanguticus. Lineage (NCBI taxonomy): Eukaryota > Viridiplantae > Streptophyta > Magnoliopsida > Solanales > Solanaceae > Anisodus > Anisodus tanguticus. The sequence goes on from CM067549.1 coordinate 36,315,384, forward strand.
GCTATTATTTGGCAGTTGAGGAGTCCCTCCCTTATGCTATATATTAATGCCTTTTGACTCAATTGTGAGTGAACAAAAAGAGACAGAAAAAATGAGACAACATATATACACAGAGACAAACAGAAAGTCAGTCCAAAATGTGACCAGAAACGTTGGGACAAAACAAAAACTCTTTTTTCCTTTTTCATTCTTCAGCAAGTCGTTCCGTGTTTGTTTTCTTCGTCAGAATCAACCTATTTGTTTTGTAGTATTGATTAGTTGTTGTTTTATCTTGGGAGACTATTGCCTGTTAACGTAAAAGCATATATACGGGGCAATCTTGTCTTAAAGATAGAGATCCATCTCTCGACTCAGCCACAGTTGTAACAATCCGGATTTAGTGTTTTTTCATTTCAGGTTATCAAGATTCAAGACTCAACAACCTTACGGCAGTTCTGATTATTGGAAATTTGTTTATCCTTTCGAGTACTTGTAATATTTATTTACTCCCGTACTGCTTTACATATCCAACATGTTTAAGACAAGATTCTATTAGTGTTCGAAAGATGTCAGTCGAAAGTTGTGTGACCAAATCTGGATATGGCTGTGGTTTTCTGGTAGAAGATAGTGATGATTATGTTGTTGAAGGTCAACGTGTTCATGGTGTTACCGCTCCTGAGAGTGGTGGAAACAAGCGTCCACGAGAGGTTGGGGATGTCAACTGGGACAAGAGGAGAAGGCTGAAGATGTGGTTCTATCTTGTAGCAGAAAGCCTATATCTGTCCCAGACAAAGGATCCGAATTATGGTAAGGAGGAAATAGACACTCAGTCCGATGAAGTGACTGAAGTGGGCCACAATCCGAAATTGGGATAAGTAATTTTCCTTCATTGTCAAAAAATAAGATTAAATGATGTCTGATTAAAAAGACTTAAAGTAAGGAGGAATATGAAAATGTTTTCCGAAATAATTTATATTCCTTACGCTTTAAAATCAAAAGTTTAATCTCATCTTCCTTCCCATTTAAAGATTGGATTTTGTAAACGACTTAAAAAGATCCATTCTTTTAAGTGTAATTATTAAAAGTATGTAAAGTATGTAAAGTATGTAAAGTATGTTCGCACATACGAGGGAGAAAGATCCACTGACTGTGCGAAAATTGTTACCACTCTTAAGTAAGCGCCAAGAATTGTCTGGACACCAATCATAAGGGAAGAAGACTAAAGCTAAAGACGTTGAGCCTGTCACACTATTTGGCAAAAGATCTTTCATATGATGATATTGGACACTCAATCATACAAAGCCTATGGGCGACTGGAGTGGGGACAAAATTCCTTTGATAGGATGATATTAGACACTCATTCATACAAAGCCTACAGGCGACTGAAGTGGGGCCAGAATTTATTTCATAGGAAAAATAATGGACACCTAGTGTGGTGGGCCAGAATTTCCAGGTCTTAAATGATCTGAAGGCCAAAAGAAAGGCAGAATAGAAATTGGACACTCAGTCTGCCAAAACAACTGGAGTGGGCCAGAGTATCCAGATCACATATGATCCGGTTATGCCATAACCACGGGCAAAAGGTTGTTCATGTGAAGCAACGCCACCTCTAAAGTAGAAGGGGTTGGAGAGGTTGTCCTCAATAGGACTTCATGGAATGAGATCACTCTCAAATGAGATGATACATGTCCCAAACTTGGTTTAAGAGACGTTGTTGGTCAAGATGGTTTGAGACTAGTCCAATAGGTCTGTAATAACTAAGAATGGTACAGTATGTTTGTAGCCAAATGAATGATATATTTGTAATTCGTGCATCTATGCCATCATAGATTAAGACACGTTAAATAGAAAGTCATTCAAAAGCTAACGAAGTTGAGATTGTTGCCTTCTGTCGACATAAACCCTCAAAATGAATGTGAGGTAGGCGAAGAGGCAAAATCACATTTCCAAGTTCCGTCGAAGGAATAGCGAAAGAAGCATCGCCCCTCTAGAAATTAGTCACACCTACATGGGTGATTTGAAGTTTATACAAAATTGAGGGGGGAGACAAGTACTTTGTGACCATCATTTATCCTTTGTTTGTTGAAGCGGATAAGCGCTACAAAGCAGAAGTTGAAAATCAACTAAGCCTACGGATTGAGAAATTCGTAGTGATAGAGGGGGAGAATGTGAAGCATCGTTCATCAAATGACTGCTCATTACTCACCTCAGTCCAACGGTGTTAGCCAAGCGCAAAGTCGTACGCCCAAAATATGTGGAGCAAGGCGATCTTTACCGCTAATGCGATTCTTAACAGAAATACGCATAAGGATAAGGATAACCCTTCGTGTGAGACATAAAAAGGATCTCACATACAAATGTTGTGATGTGGGGTGGCTTGGTAGAGGTTTGAATACCGAAACAGGTCAAGTTGGACCTAAGACTATAAATTGCATATCCACTAGATCTGCAAATAACTGTAATGCTTTTCGCATCTTGGTGTCAAAGAATGCTGAATTCTTTGAAGATAACTTTCCTTGAAAAGGAAAAAGAAGTAATTGCTCAAGATTAACGAGAATCCGCGAGTGCCTGACTCTTCGGAACTAGATGTTCCGTATCTACAGGACTCGGAAGTTGTTGTCTATCCGGAACTTAGTATTTCAGATCTACAGAACTCAGGGATTCTAGATGTTGAACCGAGATAGAGCAAAGAGGGGACAAAGACTTATTCCAGGCCTTCTAGCTTGTATGGTTGAGAACGAACCATGGACAATTAACAAATAATTGTCATCTCTAAAAGCGCTGCTTTGGAAATAAGCTACAAAGAGAGAAATAGATTCCATCATATAAAACCATACTTGTGTAATAGTTGATCTTCCTCCAGAAAAAGAACCTTTGGGTTGTGAAAAGAAAAGGATACTCAAAAGTGAGTACAAAGTAGATGGATCTACTGACGAGTATAAGGCCTCGGCTACTTGTACATGTGCTTCCCTGTGAATAACTTAACATCTAGGGCCATTGCAGCCTTGCGTGGCATGGATGTTGAAACAACCTTCCTAACCGAAGAGTTGGAAGGGGAGAATCAGAGTTAGTTTGCTGGACTGTTTGGGCTTCTTCCTGAACTTTCATTTTGATCCCTGAAATATTTACATTTTTGTCCTGGAAGTTTAAGATAAAACGGAAACAATGAATCTGATCACAGAAACATTGACTCTGAAGTTAGAAAGCTAACAGTTGGAAAACCAACAGTCTGAAAATGGAAGTCATATTGAAACAAAATATACGGGTATCACATATGACATCTTAGGAATTGAATTTCTAAGACATCTAACGAACTGGTCTAACTCCAAACTCGGTTTTGAGATAATTGATAGTCTCGTTGAAGCCACTAATGGATATGAATCATATAACTGATTGAAATCATGGTGCACCCATATACAAGGAGCAATATGCGCAGGTCACATGTAGTTCAATGTATGTTACACATTACAACCGACCTGGTATCGGCTTACAAAGCACATCAGTTGAACTAATGTTCACTGATGATTCTAAAAATGATCGATAGAAGGCGTTAAGTCTTATATGACGATATCTAAAATATTCGTTTATCTACGGATCATGGTATTCTGGATGTCCAGCAGTTTTGGGAGAACACAGTGATGCAAACTGGACATCAGATATGAAGAACAACAAAACCACAAGTAAATGTGTATGGTGGGTCTTGGAAAATCCTCTAAGAAAACTTGCATCGGCCGATTCATGATGGAATCAGAGTTTATCGCTTTATACAAAGCATGAAAGAAGTTGAGTAACTTCACGACTCCTTAGAGGACGTCCCTTATTGGGAGAAACTCGTGCCTTCAGCAGTTATACACTGTGGCTAGCCGGTCGGCTTCAGGATGGACACGGATGACGGCTTCTGGACATATCTGTCAGGATCTGTCGGAGACATATGACCGTATGGCAGTTGATCATCACGGGTGCACTTCCTTGATTACTAATCGAAGGATATAGCGAGCCATTTTAACTAAGTGACTACCTGGAGATCAAGTGTTCTGCATGTCTAGGGGAACGGGCTTAAAACCCAAACAATACGGACCTTTGCGGTGGTAACCCCACCATACTGACTGGAGATCCCAAGAATTTGGTTCAATGGGAAAACTAAGCTGCAAAAGGTTCAGTTGAATGCTTCGGTGGAAGTAAGAGCACTTCGGATGATGATTTCTGTAGGGAAACATGAATCCAAAGTTGTTCCCGTGATAGACATTAAAGTGCTACCTACATGGTGGGTAAAGGTTAAGCTTCCAAACCTTTAACGATCCTCAAACGGTTGAGGTTAAGGTTGGAGAAACTTTTAATGATTCCTAACACATGTGCAGTGGGGTATAGCAGGATACCTTGTAGGATATCACCTATTTAAGTGCGAGGACAGGTCCATGGCCACAACGGACATAACAATAAGAATGAAAATGAATAAGGAGAGTTATTGTGTTGGTATCATTGTCTTGGCTTACACTAAACACTGACGGTTTAAGACATCACGTTCACCGCGCAGTAAGTAAGTCTGGTGGTATTCAACTAGGGAAGGTTCAAAACAGAAGCTACCTCTCCTGATGCAATATCTTTTCGCTGAAAGATTGCTGAAAGTAGGCACCTTGTGTGTGCGCCAAAATCTCTTTCAAGAGGGGATTGTTGAAAATTTGCCTTTGGTGGGGAGGTGCGTCCACCCATATTTAATGAATTAAACACTAGGGTTTCGCATGTTGGAGGCTTGGTCTCTTCACACGTGCATAATCTACTAAGTGAGTAGATGACCGTAGGGCCAAGAATCGTCAAATTTTGTTGAGAAATGAAAGAGATATTGGTCCACGAAGTAAGGTGTTTGAAGCATGGAAATATGGTGTGGGTCAAATCTACCACATCGGTGGGAAAAAGAAGAATTGCTCTCTTTATAAGTCTCAAAATTGGCTAAGGGTTTGGGACCCCAAAGGGTAACCCATGTGTTTGAAGGAGGGAAAACCTAGATGTGCTTGAGTTCAAGGCTAAGTGCACAAGCGCGTTGCCGCCGCCCGCTCGTCCCGTCCGGTCCGGGCTCGGGTCACGGGTCGTGGGACTTAGGCTTTGAGCTTCTTCTGATAGACCCCAAAATTGTTTAATATTTACAGTTTGGTCCCGTGGAGTTTCTAGAAAGGTGAGTTTAGGAACGACGGAAGGTAGAAAGTTTCTGCCTACCGTTTGGGTTGATTTTTGAAGCATTAAGTCCTCCATAAACAGCCCTCCTTCAATGGCCTTAAACAACCATTACTTGGCTGAATTACTCCATCCATTAACAACCATTATTTGTCAGTTGAAGAGTTCCTCTCTTATGCTATATATTGATGCATTTTGGCTCAATTGTGAGTGAACAAAAAGAGACACAGAAAGACAGAAAAAATGAGACAACATATATACACAGAGACAAATAGAAAGTCAGTCTAAAACGTGACCAGAAACGTTGGGACAAAACATAAACTCTTCTTTCCTTTTTCATTCTTCAGCAAGTCGTTTCGTGTTTGTTTTCTTCGTCAGAATCAACCTATTTGCTTTGTAGTGTTGATTAGTTGTTGTTTTATCTTGGGAGACTATTGCCTGTTAACATAAAAGCATATATACGGGGCAATCTTGTCTTAAATACAGAGAGTCATCTCTCGACTCAGCCACAGTTGTAACAATCCAGATTTAGTGTTTCTTCATTTCAGGTTATCAAGATTCAAGATTCAACAACCTTGCAGCAGTTTTGAATATTGGCAATTTATTTATCATTTCGAACACTTGTAATATTTATTTACTTCCCGTACTGCTTTGCATATCCAACAATCATTTCATTCTAAATGAAGCAGTGTAGCTGAAAGGCTATGTTACTGTAGCTTTAATATAGATATTTGAGTGAGTTGACCATATTACCCTTGCTTATCTCATCATCTATGAAATGTGGGTCCCGAGTAGTGCTATTTTTTTTTATTTCAAAGGATCAAAGTTGAAAGTACAACATGTGGGGCCGTTCCAAATCATCATCTCACAGAGTTACAACCTTTTAAGCAACAACATACCTATGAAATTTTGAAGGTGGGATCTGAAAATAGTAGAGTGTACAAAGACCTTAATTTTATCTTGATAGGTAGAGTGGTTGTTTCCGAGTTAAAGCCTTTTAAGCAATTGTAGTAATATAGATCTTTCCTATTTATTTTTAATTTAATATTTCGCCTATTTATTTTTAATTTAATATTTCGCCTATTTATTTTTAAGTTTAATCTTTTCCATATCAATGTTGCTATTTAGTTCTACCATGTGCCAAAAAAAAACAATCCAATAGCAACTGAATTAGTAAAGCTTAAGTAACCAAATAAAAATGTAAATGACACACTTTATAACTTTTAAATCACAAGAAGGCATACGCAACGACTCACTTCCTAGACCAAAGAGTCATTTGGTTCTATTTTTGTGCTTCAAGTTTATTTCTTCAGAATTTACCTCTTCTTCGATTTTCACCTTAGAATTGCTATCCTCTTTTACCAGGTAGTTCGCTCATGCTAATCTCTCTCTTCTCACAACATGATGAAATGTTCTCAACCTATAAAATCCTTCAATATATTGTGTTTTCGATCACACAAGGATTCTAGATTTAGACCTGATGTGTTCAATTTAAACCTGTCAAGTGGATCGGACTGGGTCATTTAAAGGTGACCCACGTTGGGTCAGTTTCGAGTCGGGACGAACAATAGTTAAGGGGCGGGGCGGGACTAGGAGCCGGGCTTAGGGAGGGAAAAAGGTGTTCACCCAGGCTCCTACCATGATTTTAATGGTCGTTTTGCTGGACCTCGTCTCATACTAGGTGGAATAGGAGACATTCCAGTTGAATGTACACTAGTGGGTGTGTTGTCATCTACATTAGTGGCTGTATCATCTAGATCATCGTCTAAATTAAAGGCTTCTTGAGTTCAAGAAATAGCTCATCGTCTAAATCTAATGGTATTGCAGGAAAATGTTCAGTATCAACAAAATCATCATGTGTAGGAATTAAGATTCTGTCTAGAAATAGGATGACTAGAAGAAGTACTCTTGCCCTTGTTGCCCCTACTAGAAGAAGCCTGACCCTTACCCTTACCCGTAAACATACGTTTAAATCCTTCCATTTTAATTATGCTAATAAATAATTAAAGTAAATGAAATTAAGTGCGCTAAATAAAATAAATAGACAATAATAATTTAGTGAAGGAACGAATGTACCAAACGCCGACGTAACATCGACGTGTAATCGAGAGGCTGAAAATTGAAACTTTGCTCGATGGAAGATCCTCAAGCTAGTTGCCAACTTCACTCCCAAATGAATAAATAAAATTCAATATTTAGTAGACAATATAGACTTGTAGAGAGATATATTAAGAGATTAGAGAGATTGTAGGAAGATTTGTGAGAAAGATGAAGAGAAAATGAGGTATTTATAGTTGAAAAATTGGGTAAAAGTGTAAATATAATAACTTATGGGTTAAAAATAAATATTAAGGGGGTAGGGGGGTTGGGGGAGGGGGAGGCCAAAAATGGCTGTTGCACAACGGCAAAATATAAAATGATCGTTGGTGCAATGGTTATTTGTGCAAAGGGGGAGTTTCGGGTTCGAGTCCCGGTACTGCAAATTTTTTCTTTTATAAAATATCGGGGTCGGGTCGGGGTCGGGGCGGTGTCGGGGAGGGACTTGGCCGACCCCGCCCACTGGCCAACCTTACAATCAACATATACATGATAAATACAAATACATAAATAAAATATACGAGATATATTTATTTTGAAATGTCTATATATGTTTAAGTAATATTTTTCTAACATTATTGTTAAATTATTGTAATGTTTAACTCCCTTTAACAATACTATATTATATCTCTAAAACCCTTTTACAACAAGTTTAGTAATGAGCATAACGACTCTATTATTCCGATGAAGAGAAGAACCTATGATTAGCTTTTTGGTAAAATGAGATATTACCACCATACCTTCTTTTCTTTCCCCTCTTCCATAGCTCCCCCAGACAACTACACAGGGCAATGCTTGATATAAGGGCTTCAGATATACATTTGCAGGGTGTTTCCACCACATTTGAAATACATGTTGTAAGCTAACACCATTTGTAAGACCTGCACCCAAGGAAAAGTATTGCCAGACCTTATCAGCACATTGACTCCAACTGGAAATCGACCAAAAGGACTTGTCAAGCCTTAGAAGTCAAAGCATGCATCACATATCATCATGCATAGCTTATTAGCGGTAGTAGTTGCATAGGAAACATAAAGCATATAGTACTTTTCTCCATTATCATGCATCAAATGGTTGTCTCTCCTCTCTCAAAGCAGGTGAGTTTCAAGCTTGGAAGATCAAGACAAGCGAGAACAGAGAAATAAAATTTCGAGATCACACCTCATCTTACATATGTTATTCTTTTACATCGTCCATTAGGGATGGCAATTGGGCTTATGGGCTGCTAAAATTATGTGTGCCAAATTATATGGGCTTTAGATAAATATAAAGTTGTATAAATAAAATTATAGTTGGCGGGTATAAGACGGGTGAGTGGATTTGGGGGGGGGGGGGGGGGGGGTTGGATGAGGGGCGGGGCAGGCGGGTATAACTGCAAATCTACCACCTACCCATACCCGTCCACTACCCGCCGCCAAAGTTATACCCATACCCGCCCAACTGGGGCGGATGCGGTGCGGAATTCGCAAAATTGTACCCACCTGCCATCCCTCTAAATTGATAATTTTAGATAGTTCTTTTATTTTCCCATAAATCTAGCACGACACTATATGATAGTTTTAAATTAATAATTTTAGTTTTTACTGATACTTCTTTTTAAACTTAATTTCAATTTATTTTTTAAATTGATAATTTTATTTTATTTTTTAAAAAAAAGTGAAGTGGGTCGGGCCGGTGCCCCAGTGGGCCATAACCCGGGCTCACTGGTGGGCCAGGCTACCGACTTGTCCACCTTGTCCAGCCCAGCCCCTAATAAATCCCACCTAGCCCAGTCTACTATCCCCTAAACCGGGTCCGTTTTGGGTCGGTGATGGGCCGGGTTCGCCCAGCACACTAGACAACTTTAGTTCAATCTAAAGGTTATTAACACTAAATGCATTGAGTAAACTGAAAATTATGTATTTAAGATTCATTACTCATTAGTGAAATTTTTAGTACCTTTTCACATAAATATCTATATTTCGAGTAAAAAATATTGTCCAATTCACGACATCCCCCATAGCACTCAATCCTTTCAATATTGTTCATCATATTAGGCATTTCAATGTTCATTCAAAACTGAGTAGCGAACATTCTATTAAATATGTCAAAGTTCAACCAAATTGCATATATGCATTCTTTATTATTTTAGTATAATTTTAGATCAAAATTAAAAATAAATAAAAAGAAACCCAGAAATGAATTCTCCTCAGCCAATCGTCATGAAAGCTTTTATAAAATTATGTATCTTTCTTTCAACAAGTAATCACGAAGCAACATAACAAAACAAAAAAATCCAGTGAGGGTGAATGAATATCAATGAACTTTTATCTTTGTAAATAACTGGAGTAGTACTTATTCAACAAGGAGGAATTTTCTTTTCCCACTCTGTTAAAGCTGATTGCTGTTTGATTTTCTAAAGACTCATCAAATGAACAGAGACAAAAGTACAAGATTGCAGGTTCTTTACAAGATTAATCATTCTAAATTTCCCAACAACACATGAGAACAAGAGGGGCAGGAAAAAAAAATTGCATTTTTCTGGTTCTGTAAGATGTTACGGTATCAATAATATCAGACCATTTTCGTGACTGAAGGTAATGTCTTCAGAAGTGCTGGGGAAGGTCGCCGCACAGTGTGATTGAGCAAAATCATGAATGTTAATAGAGTCAATGCTCCTGCCTGATGAGCAGTTCCTAGAGAAACTGGAACATAGGAAAGAAGAGTAGATATTCCCAATGTGACCTGCATTTGAAATCAAAATGATTCAACCATCCAAGTAATTAGAACAAAGGCTTAATACATTGACAACCACTGAAACTTGCCATGAAATTTCGTTTAGACACTCGAACTACGGCTTGTTCTAATTGAACAATTGAAACATGATAAAGTGTACCTATTAGACACTTTTGGTTCAAATTTTGAAAAATCTTTTGCGCGTGGTCTGAAGTGACTATTGCGTAGATAAGTTAACCACTTAAAATATGTCATCTCATTTAATTATATGCATTAGCCTCAATAAGCCAGAAAACCCCAGGCATGTCCAAGTTGAGGTTGATGTGTATAATTAAAGGAGAAGACATATTTTATGTGGTTAATTTAAGTATCTAATAGATGCTTGAGAACATGCGCAAAAGTTTTTCCAAAATTTGAATGGGAAGTGTCTAATAGGGAACTGTTATTCAGGTTCTCAATATGAAAACGGTAGTTTGAGTGCAAAATGAAATTTACGGACAAGTTTAAGGAGCTGACGATGTATTAAGCCTAACAAAAAGACTCGTTCACGGAGGATTCTTGATGATGCATGGAGATTACCTGCAGAGCAGCCATGCCCATGGTGCTTCCAATTAAATGTCGTACTGCAGGATGCATATCCACCTTTCTGGTTGACAACCATAATCCGCCTATTGCAGCTAAAGTAGCAGTGGCAAGTATACGATGATCAAGCTGCAAAAGACAGGAACAAAATTCATCACAAAGACCATGTGTCTAGAAGAAATGCTAAAACTGGCATTCTAATAATCATAGTTTTCTGCTGGTTGTTGTATTCCCTGTCTCAGGGTCTGCAGTTCTGTCAACGACACATAACAAGTCTAGCTCTTATAGTGTCCAACAACTTAACTTTCTCACAGCAGCTTTATCCGAAGAGATGAAAATCAGTGGCTATTAAAATAAATCAAAGTTCACAATAATCTACTTCACATGCAAAATTTTACTAATCAAATCTAAAACACCACCGAAGCCCTTCTGCAAAATTCATTAAAAGAAAAATACAGTCACCTTGAATTTATTTATTCAAATAAAAGTGAGCTTTATCTCTTTAATTATGGAAGGAATATACTTTGTTAAACTTCTGTTATTGAGCGCATCTTAATGAATCATGATTAGCAAGAGGAATAAAACAGGTTAAGCTTGTATAAAGGATATCACAATTTTCTCTATCAACAGCAACATGCACAAATTTTTTAGGGAAAACCACTTCTTCATGGCGCTAAATATGGAGTTAGATATCATTTATTGGACAAAAATATCTTATCTCTCAAAATTTGACAAACCAGAAAGTTCAAAAACAAAAGTTAAGCTGAATTGTTGATGTATTCTCAAAGAAGTTGGATCAGAGTTTTCATACAGGCAGTGTTCATAATTGAAAGATAATCACAGGCAAAAACATAACAATGAAAATTTAAAGCACCTTGAGTGCTGCCCTTTCACAAAAAGAAACTGAATTCGCCAGAGATTCTATTTAAAGAAACTTACATGCGCGTAGCCACACTTTCTTCTGATAAAAATAAAGATTATCTCTTTTAGTTAGCGAAGGAATAAATTCTGTCAAATTTCTGAGCTTCAGTATCTTCTATTTCATGGTTAGCAAGAATAATAAAAGAAGTCAAGCTTGAATAAAAGGATCTCGGCATTCCCATAGTCAACAGCAACATTATTTTTTTTAAAAAAAATAAACTCTATCAACAGCAACATACACAATTACCTCCATAACTACACTCTCTTCTACTAATTCTTCTTCACGGTTCTAAATATGGAGTAAAATTTCATGCCAAAATATCCGATCTTTCAAAAGTAGACAAAATAGAAAGTCCAACTTAAGTTTACCTGAACTGTTGATGTATTCTCAAAAAAGTTGCGGATAAGAGGTTTCATACTAAAGATATCATCTGGAATCCATGTATCTCCCATCTTTGGAAAAGTATTAAATGCCCGTCCCTGGAGGAAAATTCATTCAGCCAATATTTAGATGATTACTTTCCTTTATCCAAACTTATTAAGAGAATTATGTAAACACTACATACATGAAAGAATAAGAAATCTTGCTTTTTTTCGTTCTCTTTAATCCCATAACAAACCATCAAACACTCATAGCCTGTTTGGCTGAGCTTCTAAAATCAGCTTATTTTGAAAAGTGCTTTTTAGAAAAGTGTTTTTGAGAAAAGTACTTTCTGCAAGAAGCAGTTTGCGTTTGGCTAATCAATTTGAAAAATATTTTTTAGCACCAATTAGTGTTTGGTCAAGCTTTTAAAAAGTGTTTCTAAGTGTATTTTCTCAAAAAAAAGCTTTTCAAAAAAGTACTTGGGGAGAAGCTACTTTTTTCAGCTTCTCTAAAACAGCTTTTGCTTCTACAAACTTCTATTTTAAAACACTTTTTCTTCTCCTAAAAGCTTGGAAAAAAACCTTGAAAAAAGGGCACTTTTTTTTTGTTGGGGGGGGAAGGGGGAAGCACTTTTGGCCTAAGGGAAGGTTGGCCAAACAGGCTATTAACCTGTGTAAGCATAAAACTGTGATATGGAGAATATTTAGTACATACAGCGTCATTTCCAGCAACAAAAGCTCCAGAGATAGCAGTAATTCCAACAAGGATGCCCACAGGAATTGCAAGTCGCTTAACTTTTGCGGCCCCACGAACACAGGCAAGTGATTCAGCAGGAGGTTCAGGCATAACAACAGAAAGAGCCGTCCAGAAAAGTCCGCAATAAATAGCAAACGCATAGGTAAGATGAGCTGCAAGGCGGTAAGGGCTTACTCTTGGTTCAACATATTCAGACGCTGGTTCCTGCGGGAAAAAAACATTTAATTAAACTTAAAGAATGCAATGTAATATGTGAGTTTAACAGCGGCATAAATTAAATCAAGCTTGGTACCTCTAAACCACTTTTCACCATCCACCAACCTATGAGTCCCTGTCCAGCTCCAAGAGCAAAGAGTCCAGAGAGTTGAAATCCAAGTCTTACTGTTATGTATCCCTTACGGACAAAATATGAGAATGGAAGTGCAAACATTATACTGAGGGCCCTTCCCCACATTCGGTGTGCATATTCCATCCAATATATGAATTTGAAATCCTCAATGTTCATCCCCTTGTTCACACTGGAGGATTAAATTTAAGTCAAATCACTAGGCAACCCAGTACCCAAAAAAATTCAAGAAAGAAGACTCAATAATAATCTTCAGAAATCATAACAAAAAATATCAATATGGAATGATATCTTCATAAATCATAACAAAAACTATCAATATGGAATGATTTCTGGTGCATCTTTGCTTTCCATGGCTAACAACAAAAGTAATTTCATCATTTCAAAAGCCAATTTTTTTACTTCTTAGGGGTCGTTTGGTAAGGTATATTAGGTAGAATAATGGTGGTATAAAAATAATGCAGTGCATGTTATTTTTAATACAACAAACCAAACCGTCAATAAAAATAATGCCGGCATAACTAATCCCAACATAACTTATCTTCGAACCAAACGACCCCTTAGTGTTTTAGCATCTGTGCTCTAAGATTAGAGTAAGTGAAGTGCACTGAGCACATACTGCTGTTTGGACTGACCGTTTGTATTCCGGGGATTGCTTGTACTTCTCAAATTCAACCAACCAATCTTCATCTGTTAGAGGAGGAAGGCTCCCAGTGAATTTCCAGTCTGTCATTGAAAGACCAGAACGTGTTAGCCGTGTGACACCACCAAGCACAACCATACTGAAGACCCAAGCAGCAGATGCAAAAAGCCATATGCCAACCATTTTCTGCGCATGGGGTCCAGCAGTTACAAGGAACTTCAATCCCTCCTTGTTTTCAGCTGCAGTAGCTGCCACCGTGGAAATTTTTCTGAAAGACGTTCTATGCACACCCTGAAAGCAATACATGTACCCTTGTTGGCTACAGAATGTAAGTATATGGACAGTAAAACAGACACAACGGCAAATAAATCTGACTTAGGGTGTTTTGGTATGGATAAAAATATTTTCCAGTTTTCTCATGTTTGGTTGGTCAAAATTTTGGAAAACATTTTCCCGGGAAAACAAGTTCCTTAAATAATGAGGAAAATGACTTCCCTAGTAAAATTAAGGAAAACAAGTTCCATAAGAAATATTCCACACTAATTGTCTAATACCCTCCCTCCAGCACACACCATCCCCGCCAACTCCACACCCCCTAGGCCCCCATGCTAACTCCAATTGTGTTTTCTTAGATTACATGCAAATGCTTTTGGGATAATATTTTCCGTTTATTTCCCAAACCCCAGAAAATAAGGAAGACACTCACTTTATTTTCCAGGAAAATAATTTATAAGAAACCATTTTCATACCAAACACACCCTTAAGCAGTTCTAAATTTCTTACTTGCATATTCATACACCTATTCAACACATAAAGGCCTGCCTTTAACTTACCATATCAATATTGCAATTACAAATTAAAGCATTTGGGGATAAGAAAGGTGAATAAAGAATTAAATTATAATGCATTAGCTGTTAATCGTTGTATTTCAATACTTTATATAGCTGAAAAGTCAAAGCATAACTAGCTAAAATGAAAAAGACTAACTACTTTATATTTCAATACAAAATCAAAGCAATAACATTCGTGTATTCTTCCATACTAGTAGGCGTAGTAGTACGCTTGCAATTTTGTCCTTTTATTTTATTTTTATCTGTTCTTTCTGCACTCGGTTACCGTATGAATTTACCGCAGTTATTGTTACTTTTCTTCATAATGTTTATCTATAATATTTTAACTTGACTTCTTTACTTTCGTCAATTTTGCCCGACATTCTTATTGTGTTTTTCTTGAGCCGAAAGTCTTTCGGAAAGAGCCTCTTTACCTCCCCATACCCCACTTGTGGGATCACACTTGGTACGTTGTTGTACAAATTGGTCAATCCAAAACAGAAAACCCCAACAACAATTACAAAGATGAATAATTCATAAACCCCATTGAAGAAATCACGTTCAATTAACCAAGAAGTGACATAACCCAAGAATGCTTAACACAAATATAGAAAAAAAAGGGACAACTTTCAAACAAATAAAAGCTCAAAAACCAACCTTGTGATTAAGGTGATGAAAGGATCTTAAACCATAGTTAACAAATGTTCTTCTAATTAAGTTACTACTAGAAGACAAGAGCCTTTGCTGATTCAATATCGAAAATGAAGCTTCATTTGAAATCTTGGTTGATGTAAAACCCCATTTTCCAAGATTTGATGAAATATTGCGACTCAAATCTTTGTTTCGCCTGATAATTGAAATTAGTCTGCTCTCTAACATTGCTCTTTTTGGGTTTCGATTTTCTTGTACCAAGTTTGCTGTAAATTTTGTGTGTGTGTGTTCTTGGGGTTTTTGGCTTGGGAAGTTAAATCTTGGACAGGGTTTAAGGATGAACCGGCCGGTTCACTCAAAACAGTGGGCAAAGCAAAGCGTGGATATTGCTATAGCCATAGGATTTAGAGTCTTGGATTCGCAAAATAAGTGCTTTTAAGCCAAAAAATAATTATTCCTCATTAAAAAGAGTGTCTATTTAACTTTTAATTTTTGAATTAAAAAAAATATTTACTTACAAATCAAGAAAAAAATAATTTTACTTTTCCAGATTTGCACTTATTAAGTGTTAGGTGATCAAATTTCAATATTTATTTAATTATGAGCATTTTAGTCAAATTACATATTTTTATCTAGAAGTTAGTATTTTTAAGGTGCGTGCAAATGACTAAGTGGACACTCTTTTTGATCCGGAGAGAGTAGTTTATAATCATTTTTGTAGTGTTTGGGTAAAATAAAAAATGTCTTTGAACACTTATTTTTATGCAAAATAATAAAAATAAATCAAAAGTCATAAGTTAGAATTCTTAGTTTATAGCTTTTGGCTTATAAATCAAAATTCATAAGCCCATCCAAACGGATTCTTAGTATTTATTTTTTGGGTGGTTTTTAGTTTAGGACGTGTTTTAATTCTCTATCTGGAATATGTTTCATTCTAAAAAAAATGAAAATTTATTTTGGTACATTGAAAATTAACTAAATAAAAGTCGCAAGTTCTTTTATAAATCACATGACATAGATTGATTACGAGAATAAATTTCATATCCTTTAGCGCATTCTTCCGGATCAGTAAATCTCCATCGTGTTTGTGACCTTTGTTGTTTACAATGATGCATGAAACAGAAATGAGTAACTGCTAAGCATTACAACATAATGAAATTATAATAAACTGAAATTTCAATGAACTTGAACAAGAAACTGGAACAGTTTTGGTATGCTGAGTCGAGTGATTGCACTCTGTCTTTAAGACAAGATTGCCCCGTATGTATCATTTCTACGTTCTGGACAATAGTCTCCCAAGATAAAACAGCAACTGAACAATTGAACAAAGGAAACTCAAGTGTTACCTGAAGAATTTTGAGTAATGAAATGATGCTAGAAAGTTTGTAGGAAGAATCTGATTCGTTTCAGTTTTTTGTGTGTTTCAACAATTGTGCAAAGGCTCCTTTATATAGTTGAAGGAGAGGCTTACCAACTGCCCACATAATTGTTGTTACTAGCCAAGTAATGACAAATATGGAGGTAGTAATTCACCAAAATAAATGGTAAATTGATGTGCAACGGATTGACCTTTAGGAAGAGTAATTCAGCCAAAATAAATGACTGAATTGAGTGCAAATTGAGACCGGACGGGCGGGCAGCGGCGCGCGTGTGGGCTTATCCTCGAACTGAAGCACATCTAGGTCCTCCCTCATTTAAATACATGGGATACCCTTTGGGTCCCAAACCCCAAGCCAACTTTGAGACATATTAACTAAACAAATCTTTCTTCCCCCACCGATGAGGGAGGATTGCTCTTTACCACTTTTTTTCATGCTTCAAACACCTCACTTCGTGGATCAATATATCTTTCATTTCTCAACGAAATTTGACGATCCTTGGCCCTACGGTCATCTACTTACTTAGTAGATTATGCACGTGTGAAGAACCAAAGGTTCCAACATGCGGAACACTAGTGTTTAAGTCGATGGTTGGACGCAACTCCCACCAAAGACAAATTTCCAACAACCTTCACGTGCCAAAAAGTTTACACATTAGTTCATTTCCGTCCAAATATGTTTGATGATGCATTTATTTACTTCAAGCAAATATTTACAATCTACGATTATACTTTTTTCAGCTTGATCGGAATCGATTCTATGATTGAATAGCAGAAGTGCATTATTTCTGTAAGAGGAAAAAGTTAGGAATCCGAGTATACGAAAAAGAAAACATAAGACTAAATTGAACAATTGCAGATTAGGCATCAAGGAGCTAAATATATTTAATTTTGCTTTTTTACTCAACTAAAAAAAGACTAAATTGAACAATTGCAGATTAGGCATCAAGGAGCTAAATATATTTAATTTTGCTTTTTTACTCAACTAAAAAAAGATGATGCTCTGTTTCAGGAACGACATCTAATAACCTTGCTCTATACATTGAGCTCGTATTTAGTTTTCTTCGATTCTGCAAAATTTGTGTAAACATCAGTACTTCATAATTTTCGAACAATAAATGCATATTGCTCAGAGTAACACTATAATTTCAATTTTTTGTGTAAATCTTAGCTATATAAATGCACTATTGGGATTAGCCCGTGGTGAGTACGGGCCCAAGCCATTATCTTATACGTCTTGAGATTCTCAAATACATACAATCAAGATTTATATCTTGGTTCATCGAAGACTTTGCAATGTGGAACAAATTCTAGTCCCTCATTTTGTTTTTGAATTTATTCAGTTGTTATTCTAATAGCATACATTAATTTTTTAAATTTATTTATGTTTTATTTTTAATTAAGGTTGCCTGATTAGAATTGCTTTCGGAGTTATGATATGTGATCATTTCATTCCTCATAATTCTTTTAGAGTTTAAATTAATAAAAAAAAGAGCAGCCCAATACACTAAGCTCTCGCTATACGCGGGATCCGGGGAAGGGTCGAACCACAAGAGTTGCAGTCTTACCTTGCATTTCTGTCAGAGGCTGTTTTCACAGCTTGAATCCATGACCTCCTGGTCACATGACATCAACTTACCAGTTACTCCAATACTCCCTTCAGAGTTTAAATTAATATCAAAATATATATTTGATTATTATGCATCGTTAGATAGCTGACTACAATAAAGTAAACGATACCTTTTTTTTTAATTTTATTAGTAATATTAATAAGAAACAAATCTACTTTCAACTTAAATATAATCTTGTATGTATCCAAATATGGATATTATGAATACAATTATGCATTATTAGATTTTCAAATTCAATTTAGTAATATATGCGTCTCAACAGTTTTGTATTACTTCAAAATAGTAATTTGGACAAAAGAAATGAAGTGTAAGTCGTAGACTTCATATTGTGGGCCCTCACCATCCACATGTAAAGTTAGTGGCTCTAAGTGTCACTTTAATGGTATTCTTACTTATCCACGTGTATCCCTATATCATGGCTATTATTATCACAATCATATCAAATCACCAATATAATTGTACATTATGATTATAAGAATATTATTAAAATAATTAGAATATAATTAGATAAGTCTTTCTTAATATTAGTCATAGAATGATCTTGTACACCATTATATAAATTATAATATTGAGAATGAAATAAATCATGGAATTAATTTTCTTCATGGTATCAAGAAATACAAAATAACTCCTCAAGTTTTGGTCCTAATTCTCGTCGGCCGCCCCTCAACCCTACCAATTTTTTTTGACAAAACCCTAGCCGAAACCATCTTCCTTTCGGCCTAAAAACTAAAACCTAACCCTAAAACCACTCATAGGCAAAAACCCTAATTAGGGTTCTTCATCTCCCTAATTCTACACACCAAAATATTTCTTTTCTACATATTTTTTTCTTTTCCCTTGTATTTTCTTGGGCAATAATGATTGACAAACAAGAATTCCACCCCGCTCTTGCCGTGAACAACGTCAAGAACGTTTTTCCTGTTACCCTTGAGATGGAAAAATGGCAATACTCTTCTTGGGCGGAGTTGTTTAAAATTCATTACCGAGCATACGAGGTCATAAACCATATTATTCCTTCTAAGTCTTCATTGGGAATGACCGTTGTGGACCCAAGTTTATGGACTCGTTTAGATGTTATAGTCCTTAAATGGATTTACGGCACAATCTCCAATGACCTTTTGCACACCATTTTGGAACCGGACTCTACGACTCAACAGGCTTGGGAATGTTTACAAAATATTTTTCAAGATAATAAAATTTCTAGGGCAGTATATCTTGAAAATCAATTCACCAATGTAAAATTAGATGATTTTTCAAACGTCTCCACATATTGCCAAGAGTTGAAAATGCTTGCCGATCAACTTTCTAATGTTGGTGCGCTGGTGACAAATTAAATGTTAGTTCTCCAATTGATTGCGGGATTGAATGAACAATTTGATGGTGTGGCTACGTTCATTCAACAAAGCATTCCCCTACCATCATTCTATAAGGCCCGTTCGAGGTTGATTCTTGAAGAAACTCGAAAGGTGAAACAGGCGGCGTCAGTGGCAAATAGTGCCGGTACCACCATTCTTTCCACCAACGTGTCTACAAATGATTTTAACCCACAAAATTCTGGTTCGGGAGAGGCTTCAAATCGCAACAATAATGGACCAAAAATGGGTCAAAATCGTAATAACAACAAAGGTAAAAATAATGGTGGAAGATGGCGGGGTCGGGGAGGCCTCCGGCGGAGGCGGAGGTCGCGTGCAGCAGCAGGGTCAAACCCACTAGTAGTCATAGCAATTTTCAGGCAACGGGCAGTAGGGCCAGATCCCGTCGTGGGCCTAGAACCCACAATAATGGGGCCCACACTGCCCATACCTAACAAATCAGTGGGCTCGACCCAAATATTTCAAACAAGCAGCCCGGTGTTTTAGGCAGTCGTCCACAATAAGCTTTTTCAGTCCATGGACCATCATTGTCGAGTTATGCTCCAACGGACATTGAGCAAGCCATGAACAACATGAGTATCAATGTTCCCGATGACTCATGGTACATGGACACCGGGGCAACCTCACACATGATGGCATCTCAAGGTGATCTCTCGTCTTATTTTAATATGAGCGGTAATAAAAATATTGTCGTTAGCAGTGGACAGGAAATTCTAATTCGTGGTATTGGCAAATTAAAACTCCCCCACCTACATTTATAATTGAATAATGTCCTACATGCACCCAAACTCATTAAAATTTTGATATTTGTGTGTCGGTTCACTACTGGCAATAATATTTTTGTTAATTTTGATATGTTTGGGTTTTCTGTGAAGAATTTTCATACGGGGATGCCACTAATGAGGTGTAATAGCATTGGAGATTTGTATCCATCACTGCCACTACCAACAACCAAGTCACCACTCCATCAACTTTTATTGTTTTTTCTCCTATGTTATGGCATAACCGTTTGGGACACCCGGGAGCACCGATGTTCAATTCTCTTAGCAAAAATAAATTGATTGATTGTAAACGGCGTTTGGACTCTCATATTTGTCAGTCTTGTATTTTTGGGAAGCATGCTAAATTCCTTTTTTCTTTATCTTCATCAAATACTATTATATCATTTGATATATTGCATAGTGATTTGTGAACATCCTCGATTTTGAGTTTGGCAGGTCATAAGTACTATATGTTTGTTTTGATGATTTCACTAATTTTTTGTGGACATTTCCAATTGGACAAAAATCACCCCACTATTTTTAAACAATTTAGTGTCTTCATCCATACCCAATTTGAGAAGTCCATAAAATGTTTTCAATGTGACAATGGGAGTGTAATTGTAAATGACCAATTTAAAGATTTTTGTCACAAAAATGGTATGTCATTACGTCTCTCATGTCCACATACTTCATCTCAAAATGGAAAAGCCGAAAGAAAAATTCGCACAATCAACAATTTAATGTGCACACTTCTTGCGCATTCGTCCATGCCACAATCTTTTTGGCATCATGCCCTTCAAATGGCGACATATCTTCTAAACATTCTTCCCTGCAAGTTACTCTCAAACATATCACCCACCCAAATGCGATACCATCGTATCCTGTCCTACACACATTTGTGGATTTTCAGGTGTTTATGCTATTCATTATTTTCATCCATAATAATAAACAAACTTCAAGCCCGTTCCACTATGTGTGTATTTTTGGAATACCCACAAAATCATAGGGGCTATAAGTGTTATGATATGTCTAATGGAAAAATAATCATCGTTCGTCATGTTGTGTTCGATGAGTATACGTTCACATTTGCTACCTCTCACACATCTTCCCCACCTTCATATGATTTTTTGGACGACATGATTGAATCCAATATTGAGATACCATTTACAACACCCATATCCACAAACCCAAATGAGGGAGCCCACTGCACCCTCCTTGCCGTCGGTCCAGCTAAATGACTGGACCAGCCCATTTACGGCAACAAACTGCCTCGGTCCAGCAAAATCCCCAAACTAGGCCAGTCCAATTAAGAGAGCCCACTACTCCCTCTTCCGTGCCATCGGCCCCGTTCGATTCACCACCCTTCTTGACCTAAATAAGGGAGCCCTTCAACACTACACAAACCCATCCAGTGAGCCCAACAAGCCAAGCTCAAACAGTTAATTCTTCTCGGCCTAACACTATTTCCGAGACTCTACTGCCCCCGTCCTAAGTTTCAGCCCATCATCGGTCCATTGAAACCCATGCAATGCACGGGATTTTTTAGCCCAAGCGTTATTTTAATTTAACATCCTCAATCCAACTAGCACTTATTCCTAAAAATCTGAAAGCTGCTCTAACCGACCCGAATTGAAAAGATGTCATGTTAGACGAAATTGATGCTCTTATTAAAAATAATATGTGGGAGTTGGTGCCTCGTCCAAATAATGTAAACATAATACGTTCTATATGGGTTTTCTGTCATAAAAAGAATTCTGATGGTTCTTTTGCGAGGTACAAAGCTCGTCTTATTGGTGATGGCAGGTCTCAGCAGGTTGGCGTGGATTGTAGTGAGACATTCAGCCCAGTGGTTAAACCAATGACTATCAGGACTGTTCTTAATCTGGCATTGTCAAATCATGGTACATTCATCATCTGAATGTAAAGAATGCATTTCTACATGGTCACATACAAGAAATAATTTACATGCACCAGCCTTTGGGTTTTCGGGATCAGACTCATCCAGATTATGTCTGTTTATTGAAAAATCATTATATGGTTTAAAACAAGCACCCATGGAGTGGTATAACAGGTTTGCAGGGTTCGTAGCCACATTGGGGTTCTCACACAGCAAGTCCGACCAGTCTTTGTTCATTTACAAGAAGGGTAATGACATGACGTATATACTTCTCTATGTGGATGACATTATTTTCACAGCATCTTCTGAGTCACTTCGCCAGTCTATTATGACTTTCCTTGCTTCAGAATTTGCTATGAAGGATTTGGGTCCTTTAAACTATTTCTTGGGAATTGATGTAACTCAATATGCAGGTGGTCTATTTCTTTGTCAAAAGAAATACGCCGAGGAGATCATTGAAAAACCGGCATGTCCTTGTGCAAATCGTCACATACGCCGGTTGATACAAAAGCAAAATTTGAGTAACTCTACAGGTTCTCCATACTGTGACCCAACACATTACCACAACTTAGCAGGAGCATTGCGGTATCTTACTTTCACGAGACATGATATCTCCTATGAAGTTCAACAAGTATGTTTACATATGCATGATCCGAAAGAAGAGCTTATGGAGGCTCTTAATCGAATTCTACGGTATGTTAAGGGTACTTTTGATTTTGGATTGCATCTGTATAAGTCCTCCATTTCGAGTCTCTCATCCTATACAGATGCTGATTAGGGTGGCTACCCAGACACACGACGTTCCACCTCTAGTTATTGTGTATTTTTGGGAGACAACCTCATTTCACGGTCGTCGAAACGACAGCCGACAATGTCTCGGTTAAGCACAGAAGTAGAATACCGAGTGGTAGTTAATGTGGTCATTGAATCATGTTGACTCCGTAATCTTCTTATAGAACTCCATTTTCGATTGAAAAAGCAATTGTGGTTTATTGTGATAATGTGAGTGCGATATACTTATTAGGTACCTCTGTCCAGCATCAACGCACAAAACACATAGAAATGAATATCTTGTTTGTCCGTGAAAAGGTTGCACGTGGACAAGTCCGTGTTCTCCATGTACCATCTCGTTATCAGATTGCAGATATTTTCACGAAAGGTCTTCCGCGCGTACTGTTTGATGATTTCAGTGGCAGTCTCAACATACGAGAACCTCCTGCTAAGACTGCGGGGGACTGTTAAGATAATTATGGATCCAATCCATAATTATCTCAATCATATCAATTCACCAATGTAATTGTACATATGATTAGATAAGATTCATATTATTAGGATAATTAGGATATGATTAGATAAGTCTTCCATAATATTAGTCATAGAATGATCTTGTACACCATTATATAAATTGTAATCTTGGGAATGAAATAAACATGAGATTAATTTCCTTCAATGACTTTGTTGGGTAATTAAGAGCCCTCAAACTTTGATTTTAATTACAAAAGCGTATATTGGTAACTAAAAAAAATAAACTCAACAGAAAGGGCAAAGTTGCTTTAAAGAGGCCCCACATACTTTACACCTGCAACTGATGCAATAGAATTAACTGAAAAAGATATTGGTATTTCGGTCAATTCAGCAAAAGAGTCCAGCGTTTATTAAATCCCGTACAACACTTTTTAGCAAATTTTAAACATAATTTAAGTAATTGACAAAAGTAGCCTTTGGACGGCAAGCTGGACAACGGTAAGCTCCTCAAACTCTTGCTTCTATATGAGAGGCATATCCTGCCTTAACATTATATAGAATAGTTAAAATTCAAAGTATATTCGAAAAAATCAACATGTAATTGTGAACTTTTACTTGTTATTTTTATGGAACAATTAAATATTTTTATTGTAGTATGTGTATAGATTTGAGATTGTGATTGAGAATTCGATGGCTCCGCTCGACTTGATGCTTGCTCTTACTTCCTTTCTACATTAATTTAAATTGGGGGTTGTCTTTATTATGATGCTGATTATTTGGTGGTATCCTATATTTGTACTGTCCATCTTTTGATAGAATTATTTGGCCATATAATAGTCACTATCATAGTAATTTTCGAGACTTCAAAGCGGATTATATATTCTATGTTGATATTATTAAATCAATGACGTATCTACGACATGATATTTTTTTACCAATTTTTGTTTTCCTTGCATGTTGTGTTTATCTTCATTATACTCGTTGTTGTCTGTTATGTCTTGGTATATTAAATCTTATGATTTTATCGTCGATTATACAAATTACTTATAGTATATTTATTACTCAAACAAATAAACATATAACTTTTCTTAGGTGTTCTTCTTTGGGGATCTACCACATTATTGAGAGATGCCTACAAGGGAAGCTCGATAAAACTAGTGACCTAAAGTCAATATATGAAAAAACGTTAGTATTATCTTTTTTTTCGTACTTGTTATTTATAGTGTAGTATTTTTACGAGATAAAAAGTGTTTTAAGTTTACAACAAAAATCTGAAAGTTATGTCATTATTTATTTGGAGATGATTTATTCAAATTAATAAGATGTTAGTCAAGTGTTTACTATACATTACCTTGGATCTTGTTGTAAGAAACATTATTTACTAATATGAAATTTTGAGTAGTTTAATTCAAGGTCTAAAATATTTCTATTGTTAAAAAGGAAGAAAATATTTCTTTCCTTCTTTAACAATAAATATTTTGTACC
Organism: Anisodus tanguticus; assembly: GCA_034509755.1. Taxonomy (NCBI): domain Eukaryota; kingdom Viridiplantae; phylum Streptophyta; class Magnoliopsida; order Solanales; family Solanaceae; genus Anisodus; species Anisodus tanguticus. The sequence continues at coordinate 36,340,210 of CM067549.1, forward strand.
TTTTTTTTCCTACAAATTTTAATATTTTTAATAAAAAATACAATTATAAATCCACTATTAAAATTTTTGCGGGGCCCAAAATTTTGAAAGCCTAAAGCAAAACTTTTAGCAGCCTAACCGATTCTATTTTGTGTGTTTTTCTACCGATCGCTACTACTGAAACAAAAAAAATGACCAGTCAATGAAATAATCGCACATTAGAATCCACTAAGTTTATTGTATAATTTAACAATACGATAAAAGCACAAAATTCAATCAATCGCAATAACATGAACTAAAAATAATCCTTCTGGAGCAAAAATTAATAATAAGAGTTCGGTGACTTACTGATTTTTTTGTTTTTCCCATATCACTACTACCAAAATTTTAAAAAGGTAAAAATAAGAAGAAAATTACTGAAATATGTGATCATCTCATTTAATATTTGATTACATTCTCAACAAAAATAATTAATTCTGCAAATTTTGACTTTCTTGTGATCTTCCAGTTCCTTCAAATGCTTAAAGTAAGTACAACACCGAGGACACTTGTGTTCGTGATTTTTGTGTATAAGCTTGTTGTGGCTTTTGAAACCTGAAGGTTTGTGGAGGCTTTTCTCGCAATTGTGACACTAGTTTTCGAGACTGCAAAGCAGATCATATATTCTACGTTAATATTGTTATATCAATGACGTATATGAAAGTATGTATGTCCTAGAAACAATCTATATTAGGGACATAAATGCATTTGAACACATTCGTATTATTAATGAGATTAATAATTATGACATTTGTAATTATTGAATTATTATTTGATTATTTACCATTATTCATATATGTGCATCCCTTGAGCTTACATTGTCATTAATAGAGTGAGATATTAATGATAGAACGTAACTCTCAAAATAGCCTCAACTAATGATCATCGAGAATGAGATGTCGATGATATGCTATAAGTCAACATGTGGTCTGCATCACATTCTTGGAGAATGTAGTATGTCTCACAGCTACGAGTAATGGTTACTCGTGATGGACACATGGATACTTTGGAGAAGTATTGGTATACCGTGCCGATAAACTATTTGTTATACATGTCTATAGTGTTATCGGCGTATGGAATATAAAGGTCCTTTGACTTGAGGTCAATACGCACCTTAATGACGTACTTTGACCAAGTTCTAAGCTTAAATTCCTTATGGAAAAGATACGGCTTGTGTTGTGTGTATCAGGATGTAAATCAAGGTGGTAGTTGAGCCAAGAATAGGATTCATTCCTCGATTGGAAATTTGAGAGAGCACTCAACTTCTAAATATTATTAGGTTGACTGTCACAGGCCAGTGCAAGAGACATATTTAGAATATGGTCTAGTTGTCAACTAATAAATGTGAGATAAAGTGATTAAGCCATTTGGATAGACACTAGGCAAATCCTAAGCTTAATCGAGTGTGTCGCGAATGAAAGGAATTTATAGTTCGCATAAAGGTCAAGTTTGATGGATTCATGTAAACGTACTTCACATATTGAGTTTGTCATACGATGCAGTCTAGGAGTTTCGTATGGACCTTAATTATATTAATGTCGATATGTGAAGGCCTATAGGGTCACACTATATGCGATTGTTTCTTCGATCTAAGAGTGTATTGAGAAAAAAATAAAAAATTGATTGAGAATCGAGATATTTAATTTATAATAATTATGAAATATTTCTATTTGATAGACATTATTTAATTAAGTCGAATTGGATTTCGGATTTAATTAAATGTGTTGGATATATTATATGGGTACTCGGACAAATACAAGGAAGCAATTGGGCCAGGAATTACTGGCCCAAAATGGGAGCTTAGCCGTCCACTTTGGGCGTGTGAAGTGGACCAGCTGGGCTGGTCCACTGAACATGAACATTGGCCCAGGTTTTCCTGTTTTAGATATGTTTAGGTTTTGTCCTGAACTCCTATATATACAACACATACCCCATAATTATGGTGTGACAGAAAATAACTTCTCAGTTCCTAAAGCAAGATTTCCTAGCTTTCTTGAATAGGAAATACATTGGAGTTAGATCTTGCAATCGAGGAAATAAATCGCATGGATACCTTAGTGTTAAATCCCGCATACGAAAATCCGTAAGTTTTCTTTTATCATGTTTTGAACATACACCATGATTATCGTATAAGCCATGCCAAGATTATTGTTGGGTAAGAAATTTTAAACTTCCGTTGTGCTTACTATTTGATTTACGAACCCAACAAAACCCTTCAGTGGTATCAAGAGCCTAGGCTGGTTTAATGATTATACGATAATCAGTAATAACGATTACGTGGGAAAATATATTTTTTTGATTTTAAAATTAATTTTCTAAATATCAAAATCAGAATATAAAAAAAAAAAATAACTCGGGCGGAACAGTCGCCGGCGGCAGGGCCATTTCCAGCTACAACGCACCGGGAACCGGTGGTTTAAGACTATCGGCATGATAGTCCCGACAGGGGGCATCAGCCGGTGGTGGTGGTGGTTCACGGCGAGGAGGTCGGGAAAAGGCCGTCGGCCAACTATTTTAGAAACAGCCGGCGGCGATACCTTTTCCGGCCACCACATGCCGTGAATCGGTGATTAAAAACCATCGGTGAGTTCAGCCCGATGTGAACTGTCGACCGGTGGTGTTTAATTTCGTCAATTTTGCCTCGAAAATGAATCTCCAAATTTGATATGGGGTTGGATTATTTTGAGAATTTGAAATAGTCCGGGGACCTATTTGCAATTAAAATTAGGGTTTTAAAATTGCAAAATGGACCCTGGACAAATTTGAAAATATTTTAAGTTTGAAAAATTACAAATTAGTCCCTGAGTCCTTTTCTGAAAATTTAAAAGATTTTAATATCAGCCGATTTGATCCTTGGGGCAGATCTGTAAAATTCTAAAAAGCAGATTTGGTCCCTGGGAGGATCTGTAACTAATTTAAGTTTTTGGAAATTACAGAATGGTCCCTGAAAATTAGTTTTTTAAATTTCAGAATTGTTAAGGGACTGTTTGGATGGGCAGAAAATTCCGAAAATTGAAAATTGATTTTTAAATTTGGAATTTAAATATTTTCTAAATTGAAACAAATTAATTAGCCAACGATTATTGTTATTTAGCATGTTATTTGATAATATGCGCTTGAATTAATTGTTTTCTCCTAATTATTTAATTGATTGTTATTCAAATAATTAGTGTAGAGTCCGCATTATATATGTCTGGGTAGGCGACGCTCAGTATTTGTTAGACCACATTATGCATGTTTGGGTAGGTGGCACCCAGTATTTGTCGGACCGCATTAAATCATGTTTGGGTAGGCGGCGCCCAATATGTGCTCTATTTGATCTAGCACGTGTAATAGAGATCTTGATAAAACCCCGATAAAAATGTTCCCCAATTTAATATAAGTCTGATTTGAAATCCACGCGTCGTCCGTCATAATTGAATGAGGGCAAAATCCTTTTCTTCTATAAGAGTATTTACACCGTAGTGTTTGCTCTAAGTCTACGAGGACTCAGACTCTTCATAGATGCATGTGTTTGCAGTAGCGAGTGAGAAACTTTTGTGGGTATTATGCCCTAGTGTTTGCTCTACAAGGGCAAACTTGCTTAGATGCACGATTGCAGTCGCGTAATGAGGTTGACTTACTTAGTTATGTCTTGACGCCCTAGCGTCGGAATAATCTAAAGGGGCATATCGATTGTTTAGAACAGTCGGTCAAACCAAAAGTTGTAAATTGTTTGTAATTGATTTGGAGACCTACCAGGTTGTACTGTTGAAGTTATCAGCCCTAGCAAATGCGGAGACAATATGAACTTGGATCTTGGTCCATTATGATCATATTTGATACGAGTCTGTATTCTTCCATGGGGTCGTAGAATATGTTAAAATGATGGGAGTTAATTAAACTAAAGGCCATGTTAATTAATTAACGAATATGTTCATATAAATTATATTTGATTTCAATTTCATTTTATCTATTCTTCAGATTATTTAAAATGTCGAAACTGTCATTGAAATGCTTGGTTGAGACTAATAAGTTGACTGGAGCTAATTATCCGGACTGGTTGCGTAATTTGCGTTTGGTACTAAGACAGGAGAAAATTGAGTATGTGTTAGACACAACTGTTTCAAAAGTTCCTGATGAAAAGTCTGTTGAGTATGCTTTGTTTGACAAGGTTGTTTATCAGAAGCATTTGGATGATGCTACCTCGGCACAGTGTGTCATGTTGTCCTCCATGACTGTAGAGTTATAGAGGCGGCATGAGAACATGGGCCCCTATGACATGCTAGAACATTTGATGAGTCTTTATGATTCACAGTCTCAGACTATGGAGTATGGGCTGTTGAGAGACCTCTTCAAATGTAAGCTGAATGATGGGGGCCAAGTGTCTGGTCATGTTCTGAAGATGATTGGGTTGATAGAAAGGTTGGCTTCGATTGGAACGAAGCTGCCCCAGGTGTCTGTTAACCTGATTTTGAATTCGCTTCTTGGTTTGTTTGAGAATTTCATTGTGAACTTCAACATGAATGGAACCAAGGTGAATATTCCAGAACTTCACAATATGCTAAAGACTTATGAATCATCTACTTCAAAGGGGAAGACTGTGCTCATGGTGGGCTCATCTACTAGGTTTATACCTAAAGGTAAGAATAAGAAGAATAAGGGTAAGGCTGGTGCCAAACCCACAGTCTTGAAACCTAAAGGAGGTGTTCAGAGGAAGTCTAGGTTGGACAAGGACGTATGCCTCAACTGCAAGCAGAAGTGGCATCAGAAGAAAGATTGCCCCATTCCAGGATGAGATAAGGCACTAGGTGCTTCAAGACCTCCTGGACAAGGTATGTTTGTCATTGAGATTAATATGTCTATAAGTAACTCTCACTACTGGTATTGGATATAGCCTGTGGCTGATATATTTGTAATAATGTGCAGTGGCTAATGGACATCAGAAAGGTTAGACCATGGGAGATGGACCTACACATTGGAAATAGAGCACGAGTTGATGCTGAGCGCGTGGGAACTTATAGATTAGATTTACCTTCGGGTTTTATGTTAGAACTTAATAATTGTTATTTTGTTCCCTCGATTATGAGGAATATTATTTCCATTCCAATGTTAGACATTGCGAGTTTTTCCTCATATATTGCTAATGGAAGTTATATACTATCTTTTAATGGTATTGTTTGTGAAAATGCTTCGCTTGTGAACGGTTTATATATTCTCAATTGTAATCGTAAAATTCTCAATGTGCAAAACAAACGAGCTAAAATAAGTAATCCAAGAAATCACACCTACTTATGGCACTGTAGACTTAGTCATACAATGAATCAAGGATAACAAGATTAAGAAAGTTAGACTGCCTGAAACCATTTGACTTGGAGTCCTATGTTGACTGTGAATCTTTCTTGAGAGGAAAGATGACCAACAAACCACTTTTTGAGAAAGGTGTGCGAGCCAAAGAGGCAATTGAGTTGGTCCATACAGATGTATGTAGGCCATTTTCCACTCAAGCTAAGGGAGGTTTTCCTTACTTCATAACTTTTACAGACGATTTCACAAGGTTTGGATATGTGTATCTTATGAAGCGCAAGTCCGAAGCCTTTGAGAAATTCAATGAGTATAAGTTAGAACTTAGAAGTATAGAAACAACTTGAAAAGAGTATCAAGACTTTTTTATCAGATCAAAGAGGTGAATACTTGAGTAGAGAATTTCTAGATTACTTGAAATTTCATGGAGTCCAATCAGAATGGACACCTCCTGGAACACCACAAATGAATGGCGTTGTTATTGGATATGGTTAGATCCATGATGAGTTTTTCAGCTTTTCTAACATACCTTTGGGGCTATGCTTTACAAAACTCAATCTATATTCTGAATAGAGTTCCTTCAAAGTCGGTAGAGAAAACGCCATATGAGATATGACACGGCAATAAGCATGTTCTCACACATATGCGAGCCTGGGGCTGCCCTGCATATGTAAAGAAGATGCTTACTGACAAATTGGAATATAAAAGTGAGAAATGTTACTTTGTGGGATATCCTAAGGAAACGAGAGGATACTATTTCTATCTTCCTGGAGAACAAAGGTCATTGTTTCCAGAAATGCAACTTTTCTTGAGGAGGACTATGTCTACAAGGAACAAAGTTACAATTAGATAGAACTTGAAGAAATTCAAGAACTACAAAGCAACATAGAGTTTGAATCCTTGTCGAATGACCTAGACAAGAATTCAGTGGGAGTATTTGGTGAAGGTGTGTTACTTAGAGTACAACCTTCAGCTAGTGGGAATGATGTGAGGATTAATGCAGAAATGCAAGATTTTCATAGACAACCAATGGAAGATGATACAATGGTTGTACATCCTTCCATTCAGGAAACACATGTAGATGATATTCCTGAAAACTCTCATAGTGGCGGATGTTGACACCCAATTTTGTCCCGTCTTTTCTAATTTATTTGCAATTTTAAATATTTTTACATCTCAAAAACAATTTTACTAGAGGTATATACATATATATATATACATATATATACATATATATGTATATATATACATATATATGTATATATATACATATATATATACATATAGATGTATATATATACATATATATGTATATACATGTATATACATATATATATTATTTTTGATATCACTATTTATTATTATTATTATTCACATGTTTTACTATCATTTGTCTTTTTAAAGTCATAATCATAATTTTACCCTAATATTTTATGTTATTCTATTTTTCTCAAAACGGCATCGCATTTTCCATTTTTTAGGCATTAAACATTTCACAAATATTATGTTTTATTATTATCACATCGTTATATCTTATTTTAAATAATTTACATTTCGTCAAAGCATTTTTAATATTAAACCCCTTTTTATATTTTAAACCCATAACCCATTTTATTTCTCAACCCAAAACAATTTCTACCCAAAACAAAATCAACCCAAATTCCCAAAAAAGAAATTGGGCCCAGTCGGCCAAACCCGGCCCAACCAAAATCCCCATTTTGGCCAACCCGACCGGCCCAACAGCCTTTTCCCCCTTTATTCAAACTTAACACCCATTTTATTCTAAACCTTACCCTAATCCCAAAACCTAACACCCCTAACCCCCCAATCGGCCGCACATCCCTACACCCTACCCTCATGTCGCAACACCCTACCCCCACGTCACCGCACCCTACGCCTGACACCACTAGTCGCCTGACACCACCAACCTACCCCATCAACTCACCGACCCATATCCCCTCAAATTTCCCCCAAAATCGTCACTTTATTTTTGAATTTCAAACTCAATCGAAGAGAGGTATGTAGTGAACGTTGGGGGGACAACCTTCTATAAATACCCCCCTTTTTGTTCACTGTTTTGGAATTCGGTTTTTGTGGATTATTGTCCGAAAAAAGAGGGAGTTTTGGTCTTTTTTTTTCGGAGTTTAAGTCATTTTTTGTCCGAAAATCTAGTTTAAGTTTTGAAATCCGAAATTTTTCTTAAGGGTATTTGTTCTTCTTTGCACGTGTTTCTTCACTTCAAAAAGGGTCCTTTTTAGAGTCGAATTCAAAAAAAAAAAAAAAAAAATCGAAAATAAGGTCCGTTCTTGTTCTCTGAAAATTCAAGCCAAAACTGCAGCAACGATGGCGATAAAAAGGGTCAAAATCGTAAACATAATGGCAAAAACCGCGGTGGGAATCGTGGTTGTAACGGCGGCAGACAAAATTGTGGTGGCAGCAACAGTGGGCCTCGGGGCAGTGGGACGCAGGCCAACTGGTCCCAGCCATGGGCTCCCTGGCTGGGTAACTGGGCCTAGTGGCCATTGGCCCAACAACCCCTATTTCTCGCTCAGACCATATCCGGGGTAACTGGGTCCAGTTTCAGCAACAGTCTAGGCCCAATTTCTCGAGTCCAAATAGTGGCGGCAGGTACTCTTCTGGGCCGGGGTCGCAGGCAGGTCTGCTTGGGCCTCGGCCTGCGCAGGTTTTTCATGCTACATGCCCAAATCAGATCCCAATACCTACAGATATTGCGGCGGCAATGCATACACTTGGATTAACTCATCCGGATGCGAATTGGTACATGGACACCAGCGCCACTTCTCATATGACGTCCGATTAAGGTACTCTCTCGTCTTATTTCAATTTGAGCAACAATCATGGTATTATTTTTGGTAATGACAACACAATTCCAATTCGAGGTTATGCACATACTACTTTGTCTCACCCACATCCACCACTAGTTTTGAAAAATACTCTTCATCCCTCTAACCTAATTAAAAATTTGGTGTCTGTCCAAAAATCCACCACTGATAATTGGGTTTCCGTTAATTCTGATCCCTTTGGATTTTCTGTGAAGGATTTCAAGACGGGGATACATCTAATGCGATGCAATAGTAGAGGAGAGCCCTATCCACTCACTACCTCCATTACTTCCACGTGTCAAGCCATACCATCTACATTTGCCGCCCTTGCTCCTTTTTGTGGCATGCACGTTTGGTTCGTCTGTTATTTCTTCTTTACATAACAATAATTTTGTTTCTTTTAAGGGTACGCGTATTACTCCACTTTGTCCTTCTCCATTAGAGAAATATGTTAGATTACCATTTGTAGCCTCTACTTCTCATACTTTGATGCCTTTTGACATTATTCATAGTGATTTATGTACATCTCCCGTTCTAAGTTCTTTGGGTCATCGTTATTATGTTCTATTTTTGGATGATTATTCTAATTTTTGTGGACCTTTCCTTTAGCGGAAAAATCTCAAGTTTTTTCCACATTCTTACAATCTAGAGCATTCATCCGTACACAATTCGAACGGAAAATTAAAAATATTCAATGTGAAAATGGCAAAGAATATGATAATGGGTTGTTTCAGGCATTTTGTGATGCTAATGGAATAATCTTTTTTTTTTCTTGTCCTCATACGTCCTCACAAAATGGGAAAGCCGAACGAAAAATTCGTACCATTAATAATATTGTCTGAACTTTATTAGCCCATGCTTCTGTACCCCCTTCTTTTTGGCATCATGCCCTACAAATGTCTACTTACCTCCTTAACGTACTTCCTAACAAAAACCTAGCATATAATTCTCCACTTAAACTTCTTTACAATAAAGATCTATCGTATTCTCATCTTAGGGTGTTTGGGTGTTTATGCTATCCTTTTTTTCCACCTACTACATTTAACAAACTTCAAGTCCGTTCTACCCCTTGTGTGTTTTTGGGTTACCCATCTAATCATCGTGGTTACAAGTGTTTTGATTTATCCTCTAATATAATCATAATTAGTCATCATGTTATTTTTTTATGAAACTCAATTTCCGTTTGCTAAAGTGTGTAGTTCCGTGCCTAGTTCGTATAATTTTTTGGATGACGAAGTCTCACCTTATATTATCCACCATTTATCCGACTAATCCCGTGATCGAAATACGCCAGCAGACCCACTGTCTGTTGGCCCATAAAATACCGTGTTTGTGGGTCCTAACAATCTATCCAGTGGGCCAGAATCACGGCGCAATACCGATCTCGGTACTGTTCCGCAATCCCAGCCTACTTCAGCGTCTGCCTCAGTCCCGGTTTCAGTTGTTGGGACAACATGCCCACTGCATGTTGGCCAGTCCGTCACCACCCCACATATTGACCGTAATATACCAAATTCTATCTCGAGTCAAGGTCCTATTACACATAATCAACGGAGTATTTTTAAATCAAAATGACATTTTAATCTCAATTCTAGTGTCTCTAAATTCCCACTACCACGCAACCCTGTGTCTGCCCTACATGACCCGAATTGGAAATTAGCTATGAATGACGAATATAATTCTCTTATTGAAAATAAGACGTGACAGTTAGTACCCCATCCATTTGATGTTAATATTATTCGGTCTATGTGGATTTTTACTCATAAAGAAAATTCTGACGGTTCTTTTGAGAGGCATAAGGCTCGTGTTGTAGGTGATGGTAAAATTCAACAGGTTGACCTGGATTTTGGTGAGACATTTAGTCCGGTGGTCAAACCGGCTACCATTCCCACTGTTCTCTGTTTGGCTCTCTCAAAAGCATGACCCATTCATCAGTTAGATGTAAAGAATGCTTTCTTGCACGGTAATCTTAAGGAGATAATATACATGCATCAGCCCTTGGGTTTTGGAGACCCTAACTATCATTATCATATCTGTTTACTGAAGAAGTCCTTGTATGGGCTTAAGCAGGACCTCGGGCTTAGTATAAAAGGTTTGCAGATTATGTATCTACTATTGGGTTTTCTCACAGCAGGTCTGATCATTCTCTGTTCATATATCATCGCGGTACTTCTCTGGCATACATTTTTATTGTATGTGGATGATATTATATTGACCGACTCGTCTGATAATCTGCGCAAGTCTATCATGTCACTACTCAATTCAAAATTTGCTATGAAAGACTTGGGGCCCTTGAGTTATTTCTTGGGTATAATTGTCACTCGTCATGCAGGTGGATTATTTTTGTCACAAAAGAAGTATGCGGCTGAGATCATTGAGAGAGCTGATATGTCATCTTGTAAGTCTACTTCTACTCCGGTTGATACTAAACCGAAGTTGAGTGCTACATCTAGCACACCATACGAGGATCACACCCACTATCATAGTCTTGCAGGGGCACTTCAGTATCTTACTTTTACAAGGCCCGATATTACTTATGCAGTTCAGCATGTGTGTTTATTTATGCATGATCCACAGATTGAGCACATGCATATGCTCAAACACATTATACGATACATACAATGCACACTTGATTATGGATTGCATTTATATCCATCCTCTGTCTCTACTCTCGTGTCTTATACAGATGCTGATTGGGGTGGCTGTCCTGATACCTGACGCTCGACATTTGGTTATTATATGTTTCTTGGTGATAACTTGGTCTCTTGGTTTGCAAAACGTCATGCTACATTATCGCGATCCAGTGCAGAGGCCAAGTATCGAGGGGTAGCCAATGTGGTGTCTGAATCATGTTGGGTGCATAATCTTCTATTAGAACTTCACTTTCCTATTCAGAAAGCTACATTGGTCTACTGTGATAATGTTAGTGCAGTTTATCTTTCGGGGCATCCGATCCAACATCAACGCACTAAACATATTGAAATGGATATTCATTTTGTTCGCGAAAAGTAGCTCTTGAACAAGTACGCGTCTTGCATGTCCCTTCCAGGTACCAAATTGCTGACATCTTTACTAAGGGTCTTCCCTCAGTTCTATTTGAAGATTTTAGGGACAGTCTCAGCGTACGACAACCGCCCGCTATGACTGCGGGGGTGTGACAGAACCCATGATATACATGACATTGTATATCACAGAAACAATGGGTTTATTGTTGTAATCAAATTAGTGTACAAACTTACTACAGTTGTAGAATTCTTGTACAAGTACAATTAAGATATTAGATGTATAGTAGGACTAGAATTTTCCATATTTGGATATTGTAAATTGTATATATACCCTATTCATTAATGAAAATAATCAAGGGATTATTTCTTTCATATAAGATATAAGTTGATCGATTAAATGAGTTAGGGTTGGGTTGAGTTGAGTTAAATGAATTTATTATTAATTACTTGAGGAAATATTTGGTACAAAGTGTATTAGAAGAATTATTAATGGTATAAAATTTGTGCATAATTATCCAGTGTTTGATACTTTTTTTGTTTGAAGTTTTTGAATAGTTAATCTCAGTATAAGTTATACATGAATAAACGTCTTATTTCATACGAGAAAAGCATAAGTAATCCCTATACATGAATCGAATTTTCAGTTAAACATCAATCTTTGCGAGTGGTGGTGGAAGGTGAACGGGCATGTGGCTGAGGTAGAGGATGAGGTGAAAAGGAAACAATCGGTTTGAAATGTCATGTTTAATTAGAACATGAGAGTAAGTCATCTAAAGCAACCTTATATCATATATAGTTCGTTATAGCTTGCAGCTTATGTCAAATGCAATACTTTTTAATCTTATCCAATATTTTAGGGCCCAATATCGATTTTAGCATTAATATTTTTTATGACACTCATTTTGTAAATATATTGGATGTTAGACTCAACTTTTACTTTATAAAATTACTGATCTTAGAACCGCTAAATAAAAATTGCCTTCACTATTATAAGTATCTTTGTATTGCTCTCTCAATATGATGATGAAAGCATATCCATCAACAGTGAACGGACATTCCATCGTAATCGTTCCATATTACTTGATCACTTTTGTTTTTACATGCTCCTTAAGAAATCCTAAATAAATAGGGTATTTTTACTACATTACATTTATCTCTCTCCAATTAATTACAATCTAATCAATATTGGTTACTTTATGAAGTAATTAATGTCAAGGACAAAGTAGAAAAAACTTAATTAATTCTATCTTGTGTTTTAAAAAGAGGCTAAGTAATTTGGGACATATATTTTTAGTAATGTGGCCAAGTAATATGGGCGGAGAGAGTATATGTTAATTTTCATGTTAAAACGTCACCAACTCTAGTTAGTTTTGAAGGAGTCTATACGTATTAATTTCGTAATTGATCTAAACTTAGGCCTTATTTGTTTGCACTTAATGGAGGTCTGAATCTTAATGGTTCAGACCTCAGGTCATTAAGTGCATTTATTTACATTAAGATTTAAACACTTATTTGATCTGAATAAGTCTTAATCATTAAGATCTTGAACAAAATTTTAATATCTTTAAGAGGTATTTTTGTATGAATAATTTTTACTTTCACTCTGTCCACAACCACCAGCTCCACCACCCCTACCACCCCCACCCCCTCCAAACCCCCATCCCACCTATTCTCCAGCCACAACCCATTCCCACCACCATTAACCATCTCCGCCATCACAATCATCACCGTCATCACTGTCAATCACTGCCACCACCAATCATCTCTGCCATCAAAATCACCGTTGACAACAACCATAATTGGCAATCACCATTGTCAGTTGTTACCAAACCTACCATCTCCATCATTATAATTCTATCAATATCCATTACCCTCGTCATCACCGCCATCACTACTACCACCATTGCGGTCAATCCTTACTACTAACATCCTTTATCATCATAACTAGCACCACTGCCAACTACCACCGACACCATCGTCAACCACCATACATTCTTCAGCCACCACAACTAACACCACCAATTACTAACGTCAACCAACTCCAACATCACAACCACCACTATCAACCGCCACCATCGCGTCAATCACTACAACTCCAACCACCTCTACAATCACAATTATCATTATCACCACCGTTATTAGCCACTAACACCAACCATCACCGCCATAACAATTACAAAGAATCTCCACCATCATTAGCAAACATAAATATTTTATTAAATAATATTTTTATGTTTTTAAATTTATATTTATTTTTGAATATTTAGTTATTTTTTAATTTAAATTGTATATTTATTATGTTTAAATAAATCATTATGCACATTCAGATGTTTAAAAACATACAGTCTTAATCATTCAATGTTCAGATCTAGAGACAACATCTTAATCATTCATATGTGCATTCAAATTCAGACGTGTTAATTTTAATGAAAACAAATGAGACCTTAGTAGTTAGTACAAATAGTGATGGAGCTATAATTTTGCGTTTATGGTCCTAAATAACTTTTGGTTCATATATGCTTCTTGTTGAGCTATAAAATGTTGAATACTTTTGACATGAGAGGGTTAGTTCTTGGTTTTGACCAAAGGGAATATTTATTATATTAAGAAAAGCAAAATGGGAAAAAATGACAAATAAAAATAAAGGCAAGCAATAATGTTAATTGGTCAAAAAACCCCTAAATTACGGTGTAATCAAACTCTCTTTGCTAATAATGTCCCTTTTTCTTTTTCACTATGCCCTTTCACAGTGGCCAACAGCCCCTCTAAAAAAGTAAGGTTTAACTTGATTTACATAATATACTTTAATATATTACAGCAAGTTACTTTATAAAAGATATTTATGCTCATAATTATTTATAGCTATATTTTAATTGATCTATTTGTGTAACTAAAACTTTTATGTCATCAGATTATAAAAGTTAAACTCACAACATCAATAACTATGCTTCCCAAACTAGTTAATATTGACTATATGAGTCATCAATATCATATATGCTATATTTAGATCCATAATATTTCAATACATTTTACTTAAGGATTCACTAGGGGGTCCCTAATATACTCTAGAAGTTATAGGTTTCATTGTATAGAGGATGTTGACACCCAATTTTATTCCGTCTTTTTCGATTTATTTTTATTTTAAATATTTTTTACACCTCAAAAACAATTTTAATATAGGCATATATATATATATCAAAAACAATTTTAATATAGGCATATATATATATATATATATATATATATATTATTATTATTATTATTATTCACATGTTTTACTATCATTTGCCTTTTTAAAGTCATAACCATAGTTTTTATCCTAAAATTCTATGTTATTTCATTTTCGCAAAACGACATCTCATTTTATTATTTTGAGCATTAAGCATTTCACAAATATTACATTTTATTTATTATCATTATATCTTATTTTAAATAATTTACATTTCCTCAAGTTTTTTTTACATATTAAACTCCTTATATTTTAAACCCATAACCCATTTTATTTCCCCTCACCACAAAACAGCCCAAACCAACCGGCCCAAGTCGTCCCAACCGAAACCCCACCGTCGGCCCAAGACCGCGGCTCAATACCCACTCCCCATTAACCCATCGCCCATTCCACCCCAAAACCCCAAATCGCCCTAAACCTAACACCAAACCGAAAACCAACCAGAGAAACTAGCGGTCCTTCGTCCGAAATCGCCGTCGCCTCCCTTTACCCGCCAAACAAACACCCTCACCACACTACTGCCACCATGTCCCCTCCACCATCGAGCCCTCACATCGCCCAATCCCTTTTTTCTTTTTTTTCTGCAAACCCCAGAGCCTTGAATAGCTCGTCCGAAGTCGAATCGACCTGCGAAGCATGCATGCCGCGGTCGATCCCTAGAATACCTTCGAGGATTCGGTGGGTAAGAACACAAACCCGTACCTCTTCTTTATCATCTCGATTTTCGAAATGAAAAGAAACCATCACATTTCAATCTTTGTTTTGAATTTGAATTTCAAACCTTAGCCATTAGGGTCTCAGTTGGGACTATAAATAGAACCTTTTGTGGATTGTTTAAAGGATTCGGGGTTGGAGACAACAAAGAAAACCCTATGTTTTAAGATATGGCAAAGAATCGATCCATCTGGTGGTTTCACAAAAACAACTTTCGATTCTCAAAATCTCTTTCTTTTATTCTCGTTTCCGGCTAGGCAAAGCCAAGAAACACTCAAACTTGTTTTCTTCTCAATCACATAAACACACTCCTCCGAGTGGACTCGACGATTCGAGACGACGCCTCGGTTCGCTGCCCGGAGAAGGTTAGTGAGTTTCAAATTTTCCTCGTTTACTTTAATTATTATGTATATTAGTTGTGAAATATTTATATTAGTTTCAGTTAGCTTAATATATCTATTATACATTTGATATGCTTATTATTAATGATTAGGTCCTATTTTTGTATTGAGTACTGTGTGTTTAAACCTGATTAGGTTCAAATATTTAACCATCTAGTTGTGTGTGGCATATTAAAGTATTGTTAACAATTTATCAATGGTGTGTGAATGCTTATTACTATTTTAATTTACCTCAGGACTAGGCCTGATGTTAGATGCCATTTTGAGTTCATAATATGCTCATAACTAATCCCTGGTTGGTGGGAATCATGTTTGGTCCTTGATATGCCTCTCTGCTGTTTAAAAGATCATGTTAAGATATGCAGTGATTTGAACTCAAACTGTATGGATGGTGTTATCTGTATAAGTAGATTGTGTGAAGTCAGGGTTGTTTTGAAATGATTCTTGAAAGAAACATTTTCCCTCTCATATAAGTGATATGTTCTTGATATTTCTTGCTTTGGATATAATAGTCTGTTGAGCTAAGGTTCATTTGGTAACCATGTTGAGTCATGCCATGCCTAACTTGAAGTATCATCATGTCTCATACAACCTAAGCTATGATTGTGTATGTCTTTGTGCGTGCATCCTAGAGATTGATTGGCTTTTCCAGTACTAGGCTTTTGCTTTCTTGTAGTTCTTCTCTTTACATCTACCTCCAAAACAAACAAAAAGGACGACGAAATTTCTATATAAAGAGAGATGTGGACTGGAGACAAGTGAAGCCAGGGTTCCCTTTGTTCGGTGTCCGGGGAAGAGAAAGGAATCTATTCGGGAAGCGCTTACCATCCCCTTTACCGATACCAAGGGGAAGCAGGAATTAGACCAATAGGGCACTGCTCTCCGCCTGTCGTAACAACAACAAAAGTCCATACCGGAATTTCATTACCTTATTCCTTAAACCCTAAAACGGAGACATTGGTACAACAGGAGGCTCGAGAGACTTAAGTTGTTAATTTTCTAATGACTATAAAAATCTCTTCTGTTTGCCTTCCATGTTTATCCTAAGTTGGTTATACATATATCATTGCTTATCTTAGTGTAAGCTTGTTTTGTGCTAGTATGAAAATCCTTTTGGAGCCATGTGGTTAGTGTATGTTGCTTACTCGAATAGACATGCATGTTTGGCCTAGCTTGAGAGTTATGTACCTATAAAATGTCATTTTTGGATTAGCCAATGTCGTGGTTATGCCTATGAGTCTGTTTATGTACCTATCTCACTTATTTAAGGGTTATCATGCCTAAATGCATAGCATCAATATAGCTATGAATGTTTAACATAGTTCAGATAGTTTAACATCTCTGAAATATTATTGCTGACTGGTCATCTGTTCATTCTTATGCTTACATATTAATCCAAACTTATAATATGTGTATCCTATCATGTCCAAGTGTTAATGTGTTACCATGCCAGTATATGATGACTTTTCAATCATTTTTATATCCTGTCTTGTTCATTAAGTGGTGGACATATGTGTTGGCATCTGTTTGAAAATTGATTATTGTTATGTTGGGCTAGAAATCCCTGTTTGTACCTAGTTTGAAATCTGATTGTATATAGGGTATGATTAGATGTAGAAGCTATCTGAGAATGAATTGAAATGTTGTATTAGTTTCTTTCTTATATATATATATATATATATATATGAATAACTTTCATACACTCTGTGACAAGTTGCATATCTACATGTCTAAGTTACCTATTAGCAATATACTGCACTTCTACATGTCTAAGTTACCTACTAGAAATGTCATGCTTATATCTGTAGTCCACTTTGATTCTCTCTGTCATAATTAACAGACATTTTGTCTATATGAGTGTGATTTGCAGAAGGCTGAATTCTCTGCTTTGCCTTGTAGTTTGAAATTGTCACTTTATACATTTTGGTGAAGCATGAAAATTGTACACCTAATGATATATATGAGGTATATAACTCTGTTATATTCCTCGTATACATCAGAATTGTATATTGGTGTATATTCCTATGTATATCACATATTTTCGAGACATTTTGTATACCTCTATGTCAATCAGATCTAAATGCACCGTATTGGGGGCCTGTCTTCCCTTCTTTCCTTTAAACTCTGAATTGTTGGGCCTTCCATTTCGTATACCTGTATCATGCAAGCTAGTTAAGCCCAGATCTGAATTAAGTCATCCGAGTTATTATCTTTTGGGTTTACTGTTTTGTCTAGCCTTAATCAATCAAATATGTATAAAATAAATGTTAAATTTCATATTTGATTATAGTTAATATAACTGGATGCTTTGGTAACTGGTCTATGTGTTTTCTCCCTTCCTTATGTATGTCTCGTGGGCCTACGGGCCCATACCTTATTGATTTACGACAGTATTGAGTTAGTGGGTCTGAAGGCCCAACAACATATTACTTTTTCATGAGTCATTTATCTACACGTATGTAAATGTCCATGTTCCGCTACTAATCTTTTCTTTTCTTTTCTTTTCTTTATTTACATGAAATGCATCGGGAGCAACGAAGAGTCTCGTTATGAGACTCATCATGGTCATTGCCAAAAGAAGACCCGCGTCCGCACTCCTTGCATTCTCTAACCTCGGGATTTCAAAATAAATAGGGCGAGATGACATCGTCAACCGCTTTAGTTCCCTTTCATTGTTATTCTTTAATTTCGTTATTTCTATTTTTGGGGTCTGTAATAATTATTTAACGTTTGTGTGATTGTTAGGCCATTTAGAATAATTAGTCTATGAATGGATAAGTAGCAAGGTAGTTTTAAAATTAGAAACTGTCGCTAGTTAGTTACTTTAGGCTCGGTTAGTTTTAAAATTGGAATTCCGCCGTTAGTTTATTTATTTTAGGCGCATCATGCACGTTCAAACTTTCAAAACAATTGATCATCTTCTACTTTGCATTTTTCACATACCTATAAAGCTTTGTTTCTATCCAATATTATGATTTAAAATGACTTCCTAAAAAAATCATTTCTTTATATCACAAATAATTTAGTTTTCCCCTTTACTATCAATTGCGAAATAAGTACTTTATCAATTTTCATACAAATGCACTTTTATCCAAAATCAACTTTATACGTATTTTATAAATCATACTTTACAATGCCATGCATGCTTTTCCGGATTTCCTACCGGGAATTATTTTCGCGACTATTTTGCAAAACTCCTCAAGAAGGAAAATTATTACTTTATCAAAAAAATGCATTCTCTTTAAATATTATTTTTGTAGACATGCATTTCCTTAGCATAATAATTAACCTGAGTTTTACCAGATAACCGCAAGTTAGCGGATCCTAAAGGATGCCTAATCCCTTCTCTTTAGGATGATAAAGAACCCTTACCTAGAATCTCATTAGTTTCGTAGACCACAAAATTGGAGTTATTTTGCAGCAATTAGTTAATATTTAGGTGTCCTAATTCACCGTAAAATAATTAGGTGGGGGCTCCTTAATCCAATCCAGGAATCACCAATATGTTGTACTCTGTTTTGACTTGGTTGAAATAGGGCGCGACAGAGGATAATAATATCAAGATTATATATAAGATTATTTAATTCCGTATTTGTTGAATTTTTGTTTTTGGTATACATAAATCTTGAGATTAATTACACTACAATTCAATGTAGGGAAAAGGACATACATGACCAACCGAGTGAAACTATTGACACTCTGTGGTCCGGGAATGTAAAATTCATTTTTAGCCTTTTCAAAATAATTTTATTTTCTAGTCATTTTCAACTAATTTCAGCATATGTATATAGACTGTATCATTTTTGTATATGTATCACTACCGTATATGTATAGAAATTGTATCATACATATAGAAATTGTATCATTATTGTATAGAAGATATATCAATAATGTATATATAGAAAAAATATAGCACATGTATAGATATTGTATCCTTATCGTATAGAATATGTATCCCTAAAGTATATATATAGAAAATATATCATTATTGTATAATTTATGTATAATAAATATTTAATCAACGTATAGTTTTTGTGTAACAAATATATATTTAATGTATAGTTACTAATTATACACATATTATACATGTTTTGAGATATTTCTTGATGGCTCAATTAACGTATACTTACTAATTATACACATATTATACTTATTTTGGGATTTTTTTGAAGGCTTAATATGAATTTTTTTCATTGATCTTTAGTGGCGACTAAAGTCACCATAACAACTTTGATTTTTTTGTAGTGTGGCCTGGGCAGCTAGCGTCTTGGAATAGTATGGGCTGAATGACCAACTCGGATATTAAGCCCAAAATAGGGCCTTTTTGGGCTTTTCTTTTGGGAAGATGACTTCACCGTGTCCTTTTCCCTTCAATATTAGAAATGTCTAATAACAATTTCGGGGTAAAACATCTCTCTCCAAAATCTCTTCTTCCAAACTCCTTTAAGAAGGTCAATGTTAAAGTTGTAAATAAGTTTATTCAAGTTTATCTATTATAAAATTAAATATATATTTTATGTTATACCCGTTGTATCCCATTTTTAGCTCGATGAACCAAATATTTATCAATAAAAATATAACACCGAATAATTCTATTGTTATTTAATTTCAATTTATAATCCTCACTTTACAATTAATATAACTTGTTCATAAACAAATGATACCTAAATGTGAGTTCTAGTAAACACTAACTTTCTAGTTGGTATTATCTATATGAAATTTTAATGTTCCTTATTTTCTATCTTTTTGTTAAATCTGCCTTAATTTTGAGATATTAAATTTATAACGTGAACAAAGAAGAAGAAAGAAAAAGAGCAAAACACATGATAGGCAACGACAGAGTCAAGATCTGAAGCTTATGAATTTAAAATTTTATAAAATTACTGAATTCGATCGAAAGGTAAGCCACACATAAACATGATCATTTGAATGGACATAGACATTGATCATTTGAATTTTGACATCTTAACTACAACTTACTCTAGAAACAATGGTAATCATTAATGACTATAGTGAGTAAATAAAGTTGATTACCACATGGCCCATTCACTCCGCCAGTCATGGCAAAAATAAAACTCATTTTGTCAACTTTTTCAAGAAAGCTAGGAATAAATAAATTCCATAGATAAGAGCAACCCCCTCTTTAATGTACTCTACCATCACACCAAAAAAATCCCACACTTTGCATGCAAAATAATGGCAAAGAATTTATTTCTGTTACTCTTCTTGTTTTTGGTTTTGAGCTTATTTTCTGGGATATTATCACAATATGAGTTGGAAGAACTTACATGGCTAGATGATAAAGATGATGAAATTTCAATGTTTCATAGCCAACATTCTGCTATGAGGAAATGTGATTTTAGTTCTGGAAAATGGGTGATTGACCAATCTTATCCTCTTTATGATTCAAGCTGTCCTTATCTTAGTAGTGCTGTAACTTGTATCAAGAATGGACGTCCTGATTCTGACTATGAAAAGTGGAGGTGGAAACCTCATGGTTGTGAAATTCCAAGGTAATTTTAGTGTTTTAGTTACCCTTTTAAGAAATATTTAAAAAAAGTTATAATCTTATTTATGCTTTGGGGCTATTGAGGGGAGCCTCCGAGTAACGTTAAAGTTGTCTTCCGCGTGAGCAATAGGTAAATACATAGCTAATATTTTGAGTTTATGGGTTCTAAATTTTTAAAAATGAAGTTTATTGGGTACTTGATAAATTATTTATATATTAAGTGAATATTTAAACACCAATATGTACGGGGTATGAGTCAAAGCTACTGCCGAATCTGTAGGTGAAGCTCTAGCTCTGCCTTGGTAATAGGTCACGGGTTCGAGTTGTTGAATGGTCATGCTTGTGTCATGTTAGCATGTCTGCATTATATATCCATTGGGATGGGGCCCTTTCCCGAGTTCTACTTGAATCCGAGATGTTTTTGATAAATACCCGTGATATACATGAGATATACAACGTGTATATCACAGGCAATGGCTCGTATATCACTGTTTCTGGGCTATATTTTCCGTGGTATACACGGTATATTTATATCACAGATTAATGGCCTATTTTTGGTAGTTTTAGTTCTAATTATTCTAGAGTTGTACACTTACCATAATTGTATAATTATTGTACAAGTAGAATAAGGTTTTGGGATTAAAGTAGGAATAGGATTTTCCTATTATGGAAATTGTAAATTGTATATATATTCTTTCATTAATGAAAATAATCAAGGGATTATTTCTTTCATGGTATCAGAAGTCTAGGTAAAAAAATTCTCTCCCAAATTTCTCTTCTTCGTGCATCGAAATCAGAGCCACTACTCTCGGTTTCTGTGCAAATTCCCTTCCCAAATTTCTTTTCCAAATCCCTCCATCACGTTTTGCGTTGCTAATATGGCTAAGAACACGTTTCACCCTGCCCTTATTGTTTCTAACATCAAGAACCACATCCCTATCGTTCTTGAAATAGAAAACATCCAATACGCGGCGTGGGCCGAACTGTTCAAAGTTCACGCACGCTCGCATCAAGTCCTCCATCACATTATCCCCAAGGCTCCTGCTGATACGGAGGTGCCTAAACCCAAGGATGGTCCTACATTATGGACAACCTTTGAGGCTACCGTTCTTCAGTGGATTTACTCCACTATATCTACCGACCTATTGCAAACGATTATTGAGCCTGACGCTACCGTGAAGGCTACTTAGGATAAAATATGTGATATATTCCAAGATAATCAAAATTCTAGGGCTGTTACTCTTGAGCAAGAATTCTCCCACGTCAACATGGAAGATTTCCCGAACGTTTCGGCTTATTGAAAAAGGTTGAAAGAATTGACGGACCAACTCCGCGACGTTGGCGCGCCCGTTACAAATGATTGTTTGGTCCTACAAATGTTGCAGGCCTATCTGAGGCCTATAGTGGTGTTGGCACGCTTCTTCGACAGGGTAGTCCTCTTCCTCAATTTTATCAGGCTCGTTGCATGCTTACACTTGAAGAAGCCGGCTTGGTCAAAAAGGCGGCTACCAGCGCTAGTGGTCATGATGACGTCCTCCACTAATTCTCTAGGTTTTGTTGATAATTTGAGCCAACACCGTGCTCATGGTGGCGGTAAGAATACTCGAAAAAATAATGGCAAAAACCGCGGGGGCAAACGCGGAGGTTCCGACAGTGGTGGTGGTGGCCAGAATAATGGCAGTGGGCCCCGTCCAGGCATCAGTGGGCCACCATCCCACTGGTTCCAGCCATGGCCCCCCTGGCAGTGGGTCTGGGCTAGTGGGCAGTGGCCCAACAACCCCTATGCTACAACGTTTCCAGCCCTTGGAAATTGGGCTACCCAACAGTTTTCTAAGCCCAATCCTACCTAACCCAGTGGATTCCGCAACAATTCTAGGCCGGGGCAGCAAGCTAGTGTGCTTGGGCCCCAGCCTCCACATGCCCATCATGCAGTGTGCCCATCCCGACCGACATTGAAGCCGCAATGGACACTCTTGGATTAAATCTGCTAGACGCAAATTGGTACATGGACACCGGTGCAACCTCTCACATGACGTCCGAAAAAGGTACTCTCTCGTCTTATTCCAATTTGACCAATACTCGTGGCATAATTGTTGGTAATGACAACTCAATTCAAATTCGTGGTTATGGTTATAAAACTGTCTCCTCCCCATCCACCTCTTGTCTTGAAAAATGCCCTCCATGCCCCTAACTTAATTAAAAATTTGATGTCTGTCCGTAAATTCACAACTGATAATTGAGTTTCTGTTGATTTTGATCCTTTTGGTGTTTTTGTGAAGGATTTCAAGACGGGAATTCCTCTCATGAGATGTGAAAGTAGGGGGGATCTTTATCCTATCACGCCAACGTTCGGTCTCTCGAGTCAATCCTTGCCATCTACTTTTGATGCTCTTGCTCCTTCCTTGTGGCATGCATGTATAGGTCATCTGGGATTTTCAATTTTGTCTTCGTTATCTAAAAACAATTTTATTTCTTGTAAGGGTACGCGTAGTACTCCAATTTGTCAATCTTGCTCTTTAGGGAAACATGTTAGCTTACTATTTGTAGCCTCTACTTCTCGTACGTTAACGCCATTTGATATTATTCATACCGATTTATGGAGTCCCCCGTTTTAAGTTCTATGCGCCATCGTTATTATGTAATATTTTTGGATGATTATTCTAATTTTTATGGACTTTTTTGTTAGCGAAAAAATCACAAGTTTTTTCCACATTCTTAAAATTTAGAGCATTCATCCGTACCCAGTTCGATCGGGAAATAAAAAATATACAATGTGATAATGGCAAAGAATTTGATAATGGGGTATTTCGGGATTTTTGTGACACTAATGACATAATTTTTCGTTTCTCTTGTCCTCATACTTCCTCACAAAATGGGAAAGCCGAATGAAAAATTCGTACCATTAATAATATTGTCCGAACTTTAATGGTCCATGCTTTCGTACCCCCTTCCTTTTGGCATCACGTTGTACAAATGGCTACTTATCTTCTTAACATACTTCTTATCAAAGGTTTGACATATTCATCCCTCTTCAAATCTTATATAATAAGACTCCATCGTATTCCCATCTTAAGGTCTTTGGGTGCTTGTGTTATCCACTATTTCCGTCAACCACAATTAACAAACTTTAGGCCCGTTCTACCCCTTGTGTGTTTTTTGGTTTTCCGTCTAATCATCGTGGTTACAAATGTTTTGATTTATCATCTAATAAAATCATCATTAGTCGCCATGTTATTTTTAATGAAACCCAATTTCCATTTGCTAAAGTGAGTAGTCCCGTGCCTAGTTCATATAATTTTTTGGATGACGATGTCTCCCCATATATTATCCACTATTTATCGGACTTGTCCCGCACCCATAATCCGCCAGTAGGCCCACTGCCCACTGGTTCTACTATCCCTACGCCTCTGCCAAGCCCACCAGCAACTGGGCCGAATACTCAGCCCAGTTCTGTCCCTACTTCTGGGCCAGTTCCAATTCTCGGTCCACCACCGGTTACTGCTTCCAATTTTGGGCCTGTTGGCCAGTCCGTCACCCAATCCCGTGTTTCCCAAAATCCATCTAATTCTCCCCTGAATCATAGACCTGTTACTCGTAGTCAACTGGGTATTTTTAAACCGAAAAAATATTTTAATCTCCATTCTAATGTATCTAAATCTCCTCTACCCCGTAATTCTGTGTCTGCTTTAAATGACCGGAATTGGAAAATTGCTATGACCGATGAATATAATGCTCTTATTGATAATAAGACGTGGGAGTTGGTACCATGTCCCTCTGGTGTTAATATTATTCGGTCTATATGGATTTTTACTCATAAAGAAAAAATTTACGGTTATTTTGCGAGGCATAAGGCTCGTCTTGTAGGTGATTGTAAGACTCAACATGTTAGTGTAGATTGTGGTGAGATATTTAGTCCGGTGGTCAAGCCGACTACCATTCGCATTGTGCTCAGCTTGGCTCTTTCGAAGGCATGGCCCATTCATCAGTTAGATGTGAAGATTGCTTTCTTACATGATGATATTAAGGAGACAGTTTACATGCATCAGCCTTTGGGTTTTTGAGATCCCAAATATCCTCATCATATCTGTTTAGTGAAGAAATCCTTGTATGGGCTTAAGCAGGCCCCACAGGCTTGTTATAAGAGATTTGCAGATTATGTTTCGAC
Source organism: Anisodus tanguticus (assembly GCA_034509755.1). NCBI lineage: Eukaryota > Viridiplantae > Streptophyta > Magnoliopsida > Solanales > Solanaceae > Anisodus > Anisodus tanguticus. The sequence goes on from CM067549.1 coordinate 36,365,377, forward strand.
TATTGGATTTTCTCACAATAGGTCTGATAACTCATTGTTCATATATCGTTGTGGTACTTCACTGGCTTATGTACTATTATATGTGGATGATATTATCTTTACTGACTCTTTTGATGCTTTGCGTCAGTCTATCATAACAATGCTCAGCTCTGAGTTTGCTATGAAAGACTTGGAGCTCTTGAGTTACTTTTTGGTGATTGCTGTCACTCGTCATGCAAGTGGGTTATTCTTATCACAACGGTAGTATGCAACTGAGATCATTGAGCACGTTGGTATGTCCTCATGCAAGTCTACTTCCACTCCAGTTGATACTAAATCCAAGCTGGGTGCTGCAGCTAGCTCACCTTATGAGGATTCGATCCGGTATCGCAGTCTTGCAAGGGACCTTAAGTATCTTACTTTCACGAGACCATATATTACATATGTCGTGCAGCAGGTATGCTTGCTTATGCATAATCCCAGGATTGAGGATATGAATGGGCTCAAACGCATTATTCGATACATCCAGGGGATGTTTGACTATGGCTTACACTTATATCCTTCATCGACGGCTACACTTGTCTCGTAAACAGATGCTGATTAGAGTGGATGTCCGGACACCAGACGCTCTACTTCTGGTTATTGTATGTTCCTTGGTGATAACTTGGTCTCATGGTCTGCTAAGCGACAAACTACCTTATCCCGCTCTAGTGCAAAGGCCGAGTATCGATGGGTGGTTAATGTGGTTTCTGAATCATGATGGCTCCGTAATCTCCTCTTAGAGCTTCACTTTCGAGTTCACAAAGCTACCTTGATTTATTGTGATAATGTTAGTGCTATATACCTTTCTGGCAATCCGGTTCAACATCAACGCACTAAACATATTTGAAATGGATATCCATTTTGTTCGAGAAAAGGTAGCTCGTGGACAAGTACACGTCATACATGTCCCATCCAGGTATCAAATTGCTGACATATTTCCTCTCGTATATCGTCGTAACGCCCTTAATGCTAGGTTTTGAAAAAGACTTTTCATGTCATTCCCATTTACCAAGGTCCTTCCATCGATGTTATTTGAAGATTTTAGGGACAGTCTCGGCATACGAAGACCGCCCACTATGACTTCGGGGGTGTCATAAATACCTGTGATAAACATGAGATATACAATATGTGTATCACGGGCAGTGTCCTGTATATCACTGTTTCTGGGCTATATTTTCTGTGGTATACAAGGTATATTCATACCGTGTATATCACGAATTAATGGCCTATTTTTGGTAGTTTTAGTTCTAATTAAATTAGAGATGTACACTTACCATAATTATATAATTATTGTACAAGTAGAATAAGATTATGAACTATGGATAATTAACAAAGAATTGGCATCTCCAGAAGCGCTGCTTTGGAAAGAAGTTACAGAGAGAGAAATATATTCCATCATATAGAACCATACTTGTGTAATAGTTGACATTCCTTAGGGAAAAAAAACCTTTGGGTTGTGAAAGTGGATACTCAAAAGTGAGTACAAAGTAGATGGATCTACTGACTAGTATAAGGCCTCGACTACTTGTACATGTGCTCTCCTGTGAATAGCTTAACATCCAGGACCATTGCAGTCTTGCGTGACATGGATGTTGAAACAACCTTTATAACCGGAAAGTTGGAAGGGGAGGATCGGAGTTGGTTTGTTGGACTGTTGGGCTTCTTCCTGAACTTTCATTTTGGTCCCTGAAATGGTTACATTTTGGTCCTGGAAGTTTAAGATAAAATAGAAATAATGAATCTGACAACACAAATATTGACTCTGAAGTTAGAAAGTCAACAGTTGAAAAACCAACAGTCTGAAAGTGAAAGTCATATTGAAACAAAAGTCTCGATATGAAAGATATGGGTATCACATATGACATCTTAGGAATTGGGATTTCTAAGACATCTAACGGACTGGTCTAACTCCAAACTTAATTGTGAGATAGTTGACAGTCTCGTTGAAGCCACCAATGGATATGAATCATAGTGTAACATCCCGTACTTTCGGGTTACAGTCTAAATCGCTAAGCGTGTATAAAATCGCTAGACATGTGTAAATAGACCCGAGCTTTGGAAAAAATTATGTTATATTTGCGTATGCTAATAAAGAGTTTAACATAAAAAGGATAAAACCCCGAAATAATTTTTGGACGTAACAAGTGTGACGATGGAAGTCGAAGATAAATTTGATACGTGCATAAATAGGTTATGGACTAGTGTCATATTACAAGAATTATGACATCGAGTATATGAAAATCCTATAAGTTATCAAGATTTAAGTGAATTGGGATCACATAATTAATTATGTGTGTGATTGATAAATCATACGGAGGCATATCACTTAATTTAATTAAGTGACCATGCATGTTAATGCTATGTGCCATTAAATTGAGCTCTCCACTACTTGAATTAGGCTGAGTGGGAGACATCATGATAATGGGGTATTACATACGACTCCTATAAGAAGATAATCCAACGGAGCACCTGACTTCATTTCAATAATTTACATTTGATTTATGGCCATTCATATGTCTGTCTAAGTAGGAAATGACATATATGAAGTAAATGAAAGATAATGTTGAGAATCAACGACATGATTAGCTAGAACGTATTCTAGTGCATTGCCTGCTTGGAATATATAGATGGAAACTAATTGCATCTCATTTCCCAATTGATGAATGTTTCTCACTAAAGATGAGATCTTCCAAGGAAGCAACATATTCCCATTGGAATCAATTTTAGTATGACTTTGCGATGTTGTTCATGTTACGTTCCAGTGAGCAAAAGAGTTAAAAGAGGGCTGGTTCCGTTATTATTGAGGTATGTTAAGGCAAATTATTTTTTTCTTTTGACATGTTCCATGTAACAAATTATAACCGTGATATTGTTTCATAAATTATTCTACTCTTAGTGGTTAAGAATATTCATATTTTCCTATGTTAAAAGCATGTCTAAATATGTTCCTAAGTCCTTATTGAGGCATACAAAAAAAAAATTATATTCACAGTGTTAGCCAAACGGGGAAAGGGTATTATTGTCATCCGACAAATTCAGGAAATGTTTTATTATCATTCATGCATTTTTCATTTGCATCATATTATATATTAGCCTGGACCCACTTGTGCTATGCACACTACTATATGGTAAATATTATATATATGTAGGGGATATGAGAAAAGGGAAAGGCGTTATATACGCACACCACCTGCAGCTGGTACAGATTATCACGTAAAGAGAGAGTCCTATGAGGCCAAAATGATGTGATGTATTATACCCGTGATATACAGAGGTGTATATCACGGGTAATGGCCATTTTGGACTGAGCCCATCACGGATAAAGCCCATCACAGGCAGATTGCCCATCACAGCTAAATGTATATTTGGTATATATATTTGTAGTATATTGTAGTTTAAATGTTACCTTAATTAGTCTTATACACTTACTATAATTGTATAGTTAGAATTATGGTAGAATAAGGTTTTAGGAGTAGAATATGAATAGGATTCTCCTATTATGGAAATATGTAACTTGTATATATACCTTTCAATTAATGAAAATATGGAAGGGGGTTATTTCTTTCATGGTATCAAAAGTCTAGGTCAAACAAAATTTTCTCTCCCAAATTTTGTTCTTGGTCTTCCTCTCGGCCGAGACCCCCCCCCTTCGGGTTTACCAAATTGTTCTTCTGCTCTCAAAATCTCTCTTACAAACCCCTCTTTCACCTCTTATTCTTTCGTTATGTCTACGTCAAAGAACATGTTTCACCCTGCCCTTGTTGTTTCTAACATCAAGAATCATATCCCGTTAATTCTTGAAATAGAAAACGTCCAATACGCGACGTGGGCCGAGTTGTTCAAAATTAACGCTCGTTCGCATCAAGTCATCCATCACATAATGCCCGCGGTTCCTGATGATACCGACGTGCCTAAACGCGAGGATGATTCTAAGTTATGGACAACACTTGATGCCACTATCCTTCAGTGGATTTATTCTACTATCTCCACCGACCTATTGTAGATTATTATTGAGCCAGACGATACGGTGATGGCTATATGGGATAGACTGCGTAACATATTCTAGGATAATCAAATTTCCAGAGTTTTTACTCTTGAACAGGATTTTTCCCACGTCAACATGGAAAATTTCCCGAATGTTTCAACATATTGCAAAAGGTTGAAGGAATTGACGGACTAACTCTGCAACGTTGGTGCGCCAGTTAGTGAAGATCGTCTTGTTTTACAGATGGTCGCTGGCCTATCCGAGGCCTATAGTGGCGTTGGAACTCTCCTTCGTCAAAATAATCCTCTTCCAAGATTCTATCAAGCCCGCTCCATGCTTACCTTGGAAGAAGCCGGTTGGGCCAAAAAGGCGGCTACTAATGCTAGTCCCGTGGTCATGATGACTTCCTCCCTTAGTCCTCAAAATTTTGGTAACAATTCAAACCAAAACCAATCCGACGGGGGCAGCAAAAATGGCCGGAAAAATAATGGAAAAAATCGCGGGGGCAAACGCGGCGGCTCCGGCAGCAGTCACGGTAGCCAAAGCAGTGGCAGTGGACCCCATCCAGGTTACAGTGGGTCATTGAACCTCTGTCTCAGCCTTGGGCCTCTGGGCTGTGGGCTTGGACCAGTGGACAGTGGCCCTACGGCCCACCACCACAGCAGTTTCCAACATCTGGCCAGTGGGCTTTCCAGCAGCCCAGACGGCCCACTACCCACTGGCCCAGTAACGGCAGTTCCAGCAGCTACGGCCCAAGACAACCCAGTTCTGGAATACTTGGGCCCCAGCCTCTGCAAGCTCACCATGCAGCAGTCCCCACTCAGACCGATATCGAGGCCGCGATACACACACTAGGTTTGACTCAACCGAACCTGAATTGGTATATGGATACCGGTGCCACTACCCACATGACATCCGATTCAGGTACACTCTCATCTTATTCCAATTTGAGCAACCCTCGGGGTATAATTATTGGTAATGGTAACTCTATTCTAATTCAGGGTTATGGTCAGAAAATGTTGTCTCCCCCCAATCCACCCTGTATCTTGAAAAATACTTTACATGCCCCCAAATTGATTAAAAACTTAGTGTCTGTCCAAAATTTCACCCCTGACAATTCTGTTTCTGTTGAATTTGATCCTTTTGGTTTCTCTGTGAAGGATTTCAAGACGGAAAGTCCTCTCATGAGGTGTGATAGTAGGGGAGATCCTTATCCTAGCACACCCGGTTTTAGTCCATCGAGTCAAGCCTTGCCATCAGCCTTTGCAGCCATTTCTCCTTCCTTGTGACATGCTCGCATTGGTCATCCGGGATCCTCTATTTTGTCTATTTTAGATAAAAAATAGTTTCATTTCTTGTAAGGGTACGAGTCGTACTCCAATTTGTCAATCATGTTCGTTAGGAAAAAGTGTTAAGTTGCCATTTGTAGACTCAAATTCTCATACTTCAATGCCATTTGATATTATTCATAGCGACCTATGGACGTCTCCTGTTCTAAGTTCGTTAGGTCATCGGTATTATGTGCTATTTTTGGATGATTATTCTAAATTTTTGTGGACGTTTCCAATTGTAAATAAATCTCAAGTGTTTTCCATCTTCGTAAAATTTAGAGCATTCATTAGAACCCAATTCGAAAAAGAAATAAAAAATATTAAATGTGATAATGGAAAAGAGTATGACAATATGGTGTTTCGGGAGTTCTGTGCTAATAATGAGATCAATTTTTGTTTTTCCTGTCCTCGTACATCTTCACAAAATGGGAAAGCCGAACGCAAAATTCATTCCATAAATAACATTGTCTGCACTCTCTTAATTCATGCTTCCATACCCCCATATTTTTGGCATCATGCCTTACAAATGGCCACATACCTGCTAAACATAATTCCTTCCAAAGGTCTGACATATTCTTCCCCCCCTCCAAATTTTATATAATAAGAATCCTTCTTTTTCTCATCTTCGGGTTTTTGGGTGCTTGTGTTATCCGTTATTCCCGTCCACCACAATTAACAAACTTCAGGCCCGGTCTACTCCGTGTGTGTTTTTGGGTTATCCGTCTAATCATCATGGTTACAAATGCTTTGATTTATCCTCCAAGAAAATCATCATTAATCGCCATGTAATTTTTGATGAAACTCAATTTCTCTTTACTAAAGTTCATACTACCGAGCCTAGTTCGTATAATTTTTTTGATGATGGTATATCTCCGTATATTACTCACTATTTTTCGGACTTACCCCGCACCCAAATTCTCCAGCGGGCCCACTGCCCGCTGGCCCCACTGTTCTATCGCAGTTTTCCATTACTGGATCAATTCCAGCGATTGGGCTAGTCCAGCCCAATTCTGGAACTGGTCCAGTTTCTGCTCTAGTTTGCCGAATTGGGCCAGCAAGCCCATTGCCTGCTGACCACTCCATCCCAACCCAGAAAATTCCCAAAATTCGCCCACTTCTTCCTCGAGTCATAGACCGGTCACTCATAGTCAACGGGGTGTTTTTACACCAAAAAGACATTTTAATTTACATTTGAATGTCTCTAAATCCCCTTGCCCCGTAATCCTGTGTCTGCCTTAAACGACCCGAATTGGAAAATTGTTATGATTGATGAATATAATGCTCTTGTTGATAAGAAGACGTGGGAGTTGGTGCCCCGTCCATTTGGTATTAATGTTATCAGGTCTATGTGGATTTTTGCTCATAAGGAGAATTCAGATGGGTCCTTTGCTCGACATAAAGCGCGACTTGTAGGTGATGGTAAGACTCAACAGGTTGGGATAGATTATGGGGAGACGTTTAGTCCGGTGGTCAAGCCGGCTACCATTCGCACTGTGCTGAGCTTGGCTCTTTCGAAGGCATGTCCTATTCATCAGTTGGATGTCAAGAATTCTTTCCTACATGGTGATCTCAAGGAAATAATATATATGCATCAGCCGTTGGGGTTCAGGGATCCCAACCATCCTCATCATGTCTGTTTATTAAATAAGTCCTTATATGGGCTTAAGCAGTCACCATGGGCCTGGTATACAAGGTTTACTGACTATGTTTCAACAATTGAGTTCACTCATAGCAGGTCAGATAATTCCTTATTCATCTACCGTCGTTTTTCGTCCTTGGCCTACATTCTGTTGTATGTGGATGATATCATTTTGAAGGCCTCTTCCGATACTTTACGCTAGTCTATCATGACCATGCTCAGCTTTGAGTTTGCTATGCTATGAAAGACTTAGGGCCCTTGAGTTACTTTTTGGGGATTGCCGTCACGCGTCATTCAGATGGATTGTTTTTGTCTCAACGAAAGTATGCTGCTGAGATCATCGAGAGGGTCAGGATGTCATCATATAAATCCACTTCCACTCCAGTTGATACTAAGCCCAAGCTTGGTATCGCGGCCGGCGTCCCTTACGAGGATCCGACCCACTATCGCAGTCTTACAGGGGACCTGCAGTATCTTATCTTTACCAGACCGAATATTACGTATGTTGTCCAGCAGGTGTGTTTATTCATACATGATCCCATGATTGAGCACATGAATGCACTCAAACACATCATTCGGTATATTCAGGGTACACTGGACTATGGTTTGCATTTGTATCCTTCATCGACATCCACACTTGTCTCATACACAGATGCTGATTGGGGTGGGTGTCCAGTTACCAGATGGTCTACGTCGGGCTACTGTATGTTCCTTGGCAACAACTTGGTCTCCTGGTCTGCGAAGCGTCAGACGACTCTATCCCGCTCAAGTGCCGAGGCTGAATATCGAGGGGTAGCCAATGTGGTCTCAGAATCATGTTGGTTACAAAATTTGCTTTTAGAGCTTCATTGTCCAATTCAAAAGGCAACCTTAGTTTATTGCGATAATATTAGTTTCATTTACCTTTCTGGTAATCTGGTTCAGCACCAACACACTAAACATATCGAAATGGACATTCACTTTGTCCGTAAAAAGGTTGTTTGGGGTCAGGTACGCGTCTGTCATGTCCCGTCACGATATCAGATTGCAGACATCTTTACAAAGGGTCTTCCTTCGATCCTTTTTGAAGATTTTAGGGACAGTCTTAGCATTCGCAGACCGCCCTCTATGACTGCGGGGGTGTGTTAAAGAAGGTATTATACCCGTGATATACACTTGATATACAGAGGTGTATATTATGGGTAATGGCCATTTCAGACTGAGCCCATCATGGACAAAGCACATCACGGGCAGATTGCCCATCACGGCTAAATGTATATTTGGTATATATATTTGTAGTATATCGTAGTGTAAATGTTACCTTAATTAGTCTTATACACTTACCATAATTGTATAGTTAGAATTATGGTAGAATAAGGTTTTAGGAGTAGAATAGGAATATGATTCTCCTATTACGGAAATATGTAACTTGTATATATACCTTTCAATTAATGAAAATATGGAAGGGGATTATTTCTTTCAGATAGCACCAATATCATTGGTAGAGTTCAATACCGTTATCATAACGGTAAATCTAGACTCACGAGGAGAAAATATAATATTGCGAGGTATTTGTGAAAAGTGATATACCGTAAATATTGATTGTGTTAAATCTTGTGATAATCTTGTAGATTTATAGACAAAGGCCTTTGTATGAGAAAGGGTCCGGAGTACATCGAGGGGGATGGGACTGAAGACCGAAAAATAATTTGAGTCATATATGAGGAAAGTCAGCCTAGGGACTAGAGATCCTATAACCAGGCTCAATGGAAAAAAAGAATCATATGATGACTTATTGTGAAATGTACTATTATATTTATTTTTATTTCCTCCATATAGTGTGAGTGCATTTATCCTGGAATGATTTGTGAAGGTTGAGTCTAAAAACTCTTAATGAAAACTTGTAGCTCGTATGAGTGGGGTGTTAAAGTTACATAAGCACCTTTGACATAATTTCACTTATTTAAGTGTGTAGGTAGGCCGTTTCCTATGAGAATTGCGCTCATTCTCAAAGCACTCATGAATACCGGAAAAACACAAGGCCGTAATGTGCTAGCTAATAAAGCTTATGTCAACACCTTACTTATTATGTGTAAGCGATTATACTTTATTTCTCCGAAGCAGTGATAGTTCAATGCGGAGCATACTACTGACTCTGGAGTAGATATCATTGTTTTACTAAGTGGAGGTTCAATGTCACACCTTCATTATGCATAAGAGTCTCCCTTCAACTAAGTTGGTGAACTCTCTTATTTTAATATTAAAATGAGTGAGAATTATTGGAGTATATTTTATTATTAAAATAAATTATTCATCTCTCATATTTGTTAGTGGCCATAAAAGCTAAAAGATGGTCATAACTTCCACTCTCCCACTACTCCATGATGTAGAACGTGGTTATTACTCTCGTTAACCACATTTTCATGTTCTTCCTCACTTCATTATCCACTACTCTCTATATTTACTATATGGATGATTTCTACACCTATATATAGAGGTGTTTCTTCCATGAGTTGAGATGAAAAAATATTGTATTGTGCATGAGAGGTGTGAAAAATATTATGGTGTATAGTGAGATTGGAATAGTGAAAAAAGAGAGTTGAAAGAAAGAAAATATTCTAAGTCTCCAACTTAGTTACTACAAAAGAGAGTAATTTTATATTGAAGGAAGGTGTTCTTTATGGTGGAGCTTTGGACTCTTCAACTAGTCCAAAGTTGTTTGAGTCACACGACGTTGTCGGGCTGTTGTATCCTGGAGGGGACAAGTCAAGAGTGTTACTACTGGACCGGTGAAGATTATGCCGCAGTGGGTTTGGATCTCATTAAAGAGAGCGAAATATCCGTGCCTCAGCCTGGATATTTCTTTTATTCATTTTATTGTAATTTTCAACTGTAATAATTTGTGGTATATTCACCAACAAATTTAATCTCTCTTGCGACATTGTTGATCTTAGATAAGAGCTTACCAATTTTAATTATGAAAAACTTCATTTGACCGAGATAACAATTATAAATATAAAATACTTTAAAGAAAAAATGGGGCTCCAAAAAAATTGGGGCCCAAGCGATTGCTTTATTGACCTTATAGTCGAGCTGCCCTGGAAGCATATAACCTCATTGTCAAATGCTAATGGTAGCAGCCAACAGGACCAAGCATTTGGGGGTCCTTATTAGTTGTTGGTCGAAGCCATGGCAACCTATAAATTGCAGAATTAGCAGCTAAAAAGTGGATGTGTTTTGCAAGTGAGTCAGTTTATTTTGGAATGGGTTAGGTTTAATTTGATAGATTTAAATAGAGAGAAATAATAATATTCATGTAACCACATCGGATAATAAAGTGGGATAAGCGAAATTAACTGTCGATGGATAAATATGAGCCCAAAGTAGGACGATAAAAGCAACTATATCAAAAAAGTTAGGGGTGTCAAAATCAACCCCAACCCCCCCCCCCCATCCATTATGTGTTTATACGGATTGGGTCATGACCCGTTTATTGAGTTGACTCAATGAGTTGAACTCTAAATGACCCATCAAATAATCGGGTTCAAACGGGTCAAAGTGGGGTAACCCACCGAATCTAAATGTAACCCAAACTTATTTGTTTTTTAAAGAATTTGATGAGACTTGGTAATAGCACCATTGTTAAAGAGATTTTTTATCTGCTTGTCACAGTTAAATGCAACCTTGACGTTGTGGTTTATGGACATCAGTTATGTTACTTTTACTTATTGCTGACTCCAGTTATGTCTCTTTATGGTTTGGATGATTTGTTTTTTCTACAACATCTTTGAAGTTTTCATATACATTTATATTACTGCATTCTTTATAGTAAGTACTTCGCGGAGAAGAAATTATTACTGCCCTTTATTAAAACAGTAAAATGAGGGCAAAAACTAATTTCCTAAAGTTAAATTAGTAAGCAACTAAGTTTGGGGGATAACTAGTGGTTGGGTCATGTTGCACGGGTTGAGATATGACCCGTTGTTTGATCTATTTTGATCCAATCCATTTTAACATAAGTAAATTTCGGGCAGGTTACGACCCTACCCGTTTATTAACCTGACTCATTTTGTCCCGCCCAAATTCAACCCAACAAGCCCCTTTGCCACCTCTAAAAAAAATATAACGAAAGACAAATATAACCCTTTTCTGTAAAATATAACAAGGCTATCTTGAGTTGAAATTTTCTGTTAAAAATAAAATTAATAAATTCTGAAATTGTAATGAGGTTTAAGAATGTTATGACTGGTATCCGATTTTTGTTTAATTCATCAATGATCGAAATTTGAAAAATCGTAAAAAAGTAATTAGTTAGATTTATGAGTATGTTGTTTCTATAAATCTGAAAGTAGGTAATATAGATTTGTAAGTGATAAACAGTTAGAGTCCGAAATTTAAATGACTCAAAAACTAACAAAGTGAATCAAAATATCCCCCAAAAAAAAGTGTGACAAAACTACCTTTTGCGCAGAAAATTACTGCGCAAAGGGGGTTATTATAAACCTAGCAGCCCACATTTTAAAAAAAAATCACCTTTACTCCAATTACACAATAAATTGTTGTGTTTTACAATCAATTATTCATCTACCCATTTGTACTTGATTTTACATGACACTATGACAATTATTGCAAGAACCCATCAGTTTTTCTATTTAACATGAATTTTGAATGAGGTAAAGGCTCATCCATTTCAAAAGTTTAAGTCATCAAAATTTCAAGTTCTTGAAAAAACTATCCAACTCCAAAGTTCATAAAAATGAGGTCTCCTCCTTCAACTGTTAATGTTTCTTTATTTTGGAAAGAAGAGATTCTTCATGATAATAATATTGTTCGTTATATTATTCCAACAAAATATCATGTTAAGTTTCCAATTAACTTGGATTACTCAACTTTATTCACTGCCATACACAAAAGAATGAAAGTTAGTAAGCGTAAGTTTGCATTATTTGTAATAGGCACTCTTTACTGTTCATAGAAGAAGTGGTTTTGTTAAGTGTATACACACTTTATATGAGAAAGAAATGATATAAAAATAGTGGTTGTCTAACGATATCCAGTATCCATTGCATCGCAAGGTTTAGTGCTTTATGGCAGGTGGAATATCATTGATGATGAGTATTTGAGTGAATATTTGAGGGCACCAGAAGAATATAGGGGTTTAATCACCCTGAATGTTCTTAAAATGTATGTTGAAAGATACCTATCAGTCGTAGTGAAGTCTTGGCCAAGACTCGTCAGGAAGTCCTAAAAATGCCGACTGCGCCTCGTCCTCAAATCCCTCAAGTTGAGCCTACTCATGGTAACACTTATCCGAACATGAGTTATTATGAAGACATTTTGACTGGTCAAATGTCGCTGGAAACTTTAAGCCAGTAATTTAATCAAAATTACGGGGAAAATTGGTAAATATCTATTTTTTCATTATTATTTTGTGTAGTAGCAAATATTTATTATACGTATGGTAATAGTAATGTTTTGGTATCTTTTTAGGGGTTATACACCTGATATGAGTAATATTGAACAATTCTCTCAGCTCGGTGCAATTGATTATTATCAGTAGGTATACTTTTTAATAATTAAATAATATATATTATTTGATGTTTAGTATTTAGAATATTTGAATTGCCTCTGTAGTGAAAATTACTCACAAAATGCGTCAGTGGTACCAAATGTTGATCTCAGTGCAGTTGATCTTTCTTCAAATCCAGACAATATTGATTATTATCGGTAGGTTCATCATCTTAATATTAAATAATTCATATATATTATGATGTTGGTATTTAAAATATGTTACCTATTTTTCATGTAGGAAAGGGCATTTACTAGCTAGTGATGATTATCCAAATCATATAGAAACATCATCGAGTGATAGCAATGATAGACCGAATGCAAAGGTATCCGATGATGATGAAATAAATATATCAGATAGTAAGGTTGATATTCATCCTCATAGGCAGGAACAATAATTACTAGAAATAATGCAAAGTCTGTCACACAACAAGAACCACAAAGTCCAATTCACCAGCAAGAACCGATGGAAGAAAGCCTAATTCACCACCAAGAATCGGTTCCGCAAGAATTCCCAATCCAGTGGCATTCTGATGTGATTCCATATCTTGATAATCTTCAAGGTCGTCCTGATGCCTTTGTCTTTACTAGAAATGATGATCATATTCGCCCAGCAATGTGAAAAGAACCAGATGACCTTGTAAAAGATACTAGTGAACTTGTAAAAGGCGTGATTTTTTTCTCCAAAAGGCATTGCCAAAGGTCGTTAAAATTTATAGCATCAAAGAAATGAGGGAGTCTAGAGTTGATGTATCTGACTGAAAGTTGTGGCGATTGATCTGCATACGTGAGTATCAAGGTTGTCAATGAATGCTTCAGAGTATGGGGACTCATGATAGTATGTGCACTATCTCAAAATACCGCTGACGTCACACTTGTGATATGGATGACAATCGAGCATATCATTTTAATTTAGATACAAATATGATTTCTCAAGTGTTAGTTTCTGACATTGCCGAAAACCCAATGTGCCCTATTCGACCAAGTTCACTAATATAACATAGTGTTGTCAAATCAAGGAGTTAGTATATAACATAAATGACGAATAACTAGCATTAACATTAAAATGAGTTATTATGTCAATTTGAAATCAATTTCTGATATTGGTTCTATTACATGTTTTACCCCTGAAGATATACTCGAAGCAATGGGTAGGACATGGGAACTGGATGATGATTTTAAATAATCAAATAACCCGAACCACAGATACAACCAACAACACAATAATACAATAACAACTTAGTGGAATTGGCGTGTTAGAGAGGTTGAAATGCTAGAACAAAACTCGAGGACACTCGGACTTAAACATCTAAAAAGTCGTGTTACGTCAATGCCCATGTGGTACACCACAAGAGTTAAATTATGTTGTTAACCATTTTTGTGAAGAGAACAATCGGATGAAAATACGTTACCTCAGGGCAGAATATGGTCAACATGGTTATGTCAGATTCAGATCCAAGTGGGATTTGGAATTTGATATGTCCGATGAAGATGATTTCACATGATCCTATTAATATTTTTTTAAAATAATGTAGGTAGGTAGGGTCATAATGACAACCCCAAGGGTACTTGGGGTTTGCAACCATATAAGTAGCCTTTCATTTGTTATTAGACTATAACATATTCAATGTCGAGTAGTAGAAATATAGATTGGTCGGTATTCCTTCCAAAGGATTCGAATAACAGTGGTGATGATAGCTCAAATCATAGCAGCTATTTGAAAGTATATGTACGTCCTAGAGATAATATGTATTAGGACAAATGTACTTTATACACATTCATATTATTATTAATGGAGATTAATATTTTGGCATTTGCAATTATTGAATCATTAGTTGATTATTTATAATATTCTATAATATGTATCCCTAGAGGTTACGTTGTTATTAATAATGTGAGATATTAATATTATAATGTAACTCTTAAAATAGCCTAGACTAATGATCATCGAGAATGGGATATCGATGATACGTGATAAGTCGACATGTCGTCTGCATCATATCCTTAGAGGATGTAGTATGTCTCACTTGCTACGAGTAATGGCTACTCGTGATGGATACTTTGGAAGTATTGGTATACCCTGCTGATATACTGTTTGTTATACTTGTCTAAAGTATGATCAGCATGTGGGAGATAGAAGTCCTTAGACTTGAGGTCAATGTGCACCTTGTCTAGAAAGTAATATACTTTGATCCTGTCCTAAGCTCAAATGGCTTATAGGTTGAGATACGACTTGTATTGGGTACATTACGATGTGGATTAAAGGTGGTAGTTGAGCCAAGATTAGGATTCATTCCTCGAATGTATATTCGATAGAACACTCAGCTTCTCAGTGATATTAGGTTGACTAAGTCGTTGGCCAACGCAATAGACATATTTAGAATATGGTCTAGTCATCAACTAATATAGATGAGATACAATTATTAAGCCATTTGGATAGACACTTAACTAATCCTAAGATTGATTGGGTGTGTCGTGAATGAAATGATTTTATCTTACCACATAGAGGTTAGGTTTACTGGATTCGTGTAAACGTACTTCACATATTGAGTTCGTCTTGCGGTTCCGTCTAGAAGTTCCGCATAGACCTTAATTTGATTAATGTCGATATGTGAAGGCATGTAGGGTCACACTATGTCGATTGTCTTTTCGATCTAAGGATGTATTGAGAGTGTATTAAATATTCGATTTAGAATCGAGATATTTGAATGAATAATGATTGTTTTAATTAAGTCAAAATTGGATTTTGGATTTAATTAAGAATGTGCGGAAAATAAAATGAGACAGTGTAGGGCCACGTCAGCGTCCACACCATAGGGCCGCGGCGCCATGACCTAAACTGTCTTGAATTTTAGGCCAGGCCCAAGGTCAAACCATAATCCGGTTTGACCTAATTTTTTACCTATATATACAGACCTACACTTCATTATTCATGACACTTGATTTTCATATCATTATTCTAAGTCTTAGAGACTCAGAATCAAAACACTCTCTGGACCTCTGCCGGATTTTCTAACTTTCCAAAGGAGGAATACATTGAAACTTGGAGCTTGCAATCGAAAGGGCATTCGCGTGCGCACCCACAATTGATAAAGATTCCAGATATTGTAAACATGTAAGTACCATTCAAGTATTATGTTTACGATTTTAAATTACCCTATAGTCAAACAGTTCTACGTTTGTTGGGTTTGGAACAAGTTTTCAATATCCGCTGCGTACAACAACCCAACAAATCCCTACACTATTCCAGTGATTTGAGTTATCTTGATAACAATGAACTCAAGATAGACGATTTGAAACCCCACCTTCTTATAGAGCATAATGATAATTTTTGTGATGTGAAATATTAAGATCCATGAGAATATTGTTGTGGTTTACGTCGAGAATGAGAATATCGGTATGTCGAATAAGAACGTCTTGTTCATGACTTAAAAAATCTCAACGCTCAAATCCCAAGAAGGTTCTTAATGACTATGCCTCGAACTGATCAATATTATTGCGAGGTTGTAGTGCAGAGGATTAGAAAAGAAAACAACAGAATGCTAGCAAGACGTTGTAGATTTTACATGCCAAAG
The DNA here is from genome assembly GCA_034509755.1 of Anisodus tanguticus. Taxonomy (NCBI): domain Eukaryota; kingdom Viridiplantae; phylum Streptophyta; class Magnoliopsida; order Solanales; family Solanaceae; genus Anisodus; species Anisodus tanguticus. The sequence continues at coordinate 36,381,475 of CM067549.1, forward strand.
TTGGCCGAAGAACAAACATCATCAACGGGTCGAGAACTAACATCTTCGGAAAGAAGATACGTCTTACGAAACCCAAAATATTATTCTGAGGACGATATTGAGGACTTCTATTCTGATGATGATTAGGGGTATTGTGATTTGTATTTTTAATTTATGATGAAGTCATCAATTTTTTTTTTTAAATTGTATGTTTAATTTTGCTTTGATTGTTATAGTCTATTACTATTAATATATATAAGCGTCTTAGAGTTAATAATACATAAAAAGTTCATCAATTCACAATTTTTAATGAAAATACAACTAAATTAGTACATAAAAGGTTCCGATTACATAATACATTTAAAAAACATAAAAAATACATAATACATGAAAACGTGCAACTAGTAAAAAAAAAACATAGAGCTAATAAATTTAATCGAAAACACATAAAAATAAAATACATAGAAATAATAAACAACAATAATATAGCACACTTCATCTTCCAAAATTTCAATTTATCATTCAAATCATTTTTCTCGTGTTGAGTGTCTCTAAGGTTGTCCTTGAATTTTTTTTATTTTTCTTCGGATTCTTTTAGTAAGACCTCCAAAAGGTCAATTTTTTCTTGAGCTTCCATAAGTTTAAACTGCAAGTCAAACTTCACGGTGGCTCTAGTGATATGTGAAGTCGCGGTATCTCTATCAACATGAGGTTTTTAAACTTCGCCGCCACCGTTTTATCCATGGGAATTTCATCTTCCCATAAAATATATTTGCAATCATCTGTATCTTATAAACATTACAAGAAAATCAGTTTTTGAAAGTAAAATATGTAGATAATGTGAAAAAATTGTAAACCCTAAAAACTTGTAAAAACAATTACATTGGGCACTCTACAATGCCAAAAATGATGACCCGGATTATATTGAGTCCTTGATGTTCTGAGCTTACAATAATTATCGCAATTACAAACATCGGGTTCCATATCAAAGTTTGACGTTTCAGAGTTTTGAGACATGATTTTCGGAGGGCTAAAGTATGGTAAAAGAGTGAGAATGAAGAAGGTGAAGAGTGAAGATGAAATGGAGAAGGCCTACTAGGGTTTATAATAACCCCTTTTGCGCAGGAAATTTCTGCGTAAAAGTTATCTTGTATTGGAAGAAGGTATTGTATCTCGAAAGGAAGAGCATTCCTCATTGATTGTGAATTAGTAAAAAAGCAAGAAAAATGATTGGGCTTACGCACATATGAAAATTGGGTCGCAAGGCAAAATGGGTCAATTTGCCCCTCCCACGCTCCCTCCATCGCGCGATATAAATATGTGCCTAATTCGAATCACATTTTGTGAAAGCTATTATTTATATTTATTTATTAAAATTTTAATATACTAGGCATTTGATGTTAATGACCTGATCAACTAGCCGTTAATTCTATACTTATATATACACCATGTCTAGGAGAGTTAAATGAAGACTTTATAATCCTTCCTAACTCCTATACTAGGTTCTTTGTCTTCTAAAGATGTTGTTTCTGTTCCCAGTATATAGCTGGGAAGGGCTTATTGAATTTTCAGAAATACGCCTGATTATTTTACTGTTGTGTGTGTGAAATATTCTTAAGGACAATGTCTTTTGACACTGTTCAAACTAATTTTAATTCCCTACTGTTTTCATGACATTTTGTGGGAAAATTTAAAAACAAATTTTCCTAATCATAAAGGCCTTTGCTTATTTTTTATTTTTGTGATTTTAATGAAGTAACTATTAGCGAATATTTCCCATATATTCGACATATATTGTGTAATTATGAATATTATATATTTATGGTATATTAGGATTAATATTCTACATATATTCGCCATTTATTGTGTAATTACACAATATATGACGAATATATAGAAAATATTCGCTAATAGTAACGAAAGCTTCGAAATAATTTGGAGGCACTAAATAATTATAGAATTAATAAGTTCCTCAATTATATAGATATACGTGATTTATTAGATTAGATGAGGGATGCAAATACATCTAAACTAATATAAAAGAGGAGAAGAAACTCATAATGGAAAGATTATATTGATGCCTGGTTAATTCTTCTTCAATTCAACTAATTGAAAAGGCAAGTGTAACTCGTTTAACTGGGTTTCATTTAATCATTATCCGTAAGATTGTAATAATTTTTCTTGGGGAGTATTCTTATTATTACAAAATATATATAGTGTGTACAAGAGAGGAATCCTAATTCGGTAAGGATCCTAATATACCATAAATATACAGTATTCATAATTATACTATATATGAAGAATATTCGCTAATACACCCGCTCAGTCTGAACGGGAGGAGGCCGGACGCTGAGACTGGATCTGAAGTCAAGGAATAATTGTCTGGGAAGCCTTTTTGTGAAGACATATGCATACTGATATGACGAAGGCACATGCAACACTCTGACATGACCGAGCGCAATCTTTTCACGAACAAAATGGATATCCATCTCAATGTGTTTGGTTCTCTGATGTTGAACCGGATTATGAGACAGATATATGGCAGATATGTTATCACATAATACAATGGACGCCCGACATAAGGGACACTGGAGCTCCAAAAGTAGATTTCGGAGCCAACAGATCTCAGCTACAGCATTGGCAACGCCTCTGTATTCTGCTTCGACACTCGAACGGGATAGGGTGTCTTGTCTCTTGGCAGACCATGAAATGAGATTATCCCCTAAGAATACACAATAGCCGGAGGTGGAGCATCGCGTGTCCGAACACCCTGCCCAATCTGCATCCGTATAAGATAGCAACCTGGTCGGTGTAGAGGGGTATAGATGTAACTGATAATCAAGTGTGCCCTTAATGTATCGAATGATACGCTTAAGAGCAGTGAAATGAGACTCCATGGGAGCATCTATAAACAGGCACGTCTGTTGAACAATATATGCAATATTAGGCCTGGTGAAAGTAAAATACTGAAGTGCACCTGTAAGGCTCCTATATAGAGTAGGATCGGAGACTGGAGCACCATCCGCAGCACTGAGCTTTGACTTAGAATCTACCGGAATGGGCATGATTTTGCAATTTGTCATCTTAGCCTTGTACACTATCTTCTCTACATACTTACGTTGATTCAAGAACATATAATCTGCAGATCTGGTCACTGTTATACCCAAGAAGTAACTTAACTTGCCCAAGTCAGTCATAGCAAATTCAATTTTAAGTAAAGCAATAATCTCATTTTTCAACCCATCAGATGAGGCAATGAGAATAATATCATCCACATATAGCGGTAAGTAAGCAGTGCTAGTACCTCGATGAAAAATGAAAAGAGAAGTATCACACCTGTTGCATACAAACCCAATCTGCATAATATACTTGGCAAAACGATCATACCACGCTCTAGGGGCATGTTTCAAACCATACATTGACTTACAGAGATGACAAACATAGTGAGGGGCTGCTGGATGGACAAAACCATGTGGCTAGTGCATGTAGATGATTTCTTTCAAGTCCCCATGTAGAAAAGCATTTTTCACGTCCAGCTAATGTATCAACCAGTGCTTGCCCATGGCTATACTCAGAACTGTGCGAATGGTAGCCGGTTTGACAACCTGACTAAATGTCTCACCATAATCAATACCCTTCTGCTGATTTGTGTTATTAGCCACAAGTCGAGTCTTATACCTCTCTAGGTCTCCATTGTCTCTGAATTTGTGACGAAATAGCAGCATGCAACGGATCACATTCACCCCCTCCGGTCTAGGAACCAAATACCACGTGTGCTATTTCGTTAAAGTATTAAATTCCTCACACATAGCGGCATTCCAATTTGGGTCTTGTTTGGCTAGTTTGGAGTTTTTGGGAATTGGGGAAATTGTTTGGGTAGACAGGTTAAACTGGACTTTGGGCTTGACAATTCCATGTTTGGCACGGGTTTCCATTTGGTGAGTGGAGGCAGTGGGTGGGTTGGTTTGTTGGTGGTGTGCTGGTGTCGGGTTTGTGGGTGTTGGAATGTCGGAACAAGGTTTTGGGTTAGGTGTTCTGTTTGGTGCTGGTAGATCTGGTGGGGTCGATAATGGTAGCGATACGGTCGGAGACGATGGTGATTGGGTTGGTATAATCGGGTAAGGGGAAGGTGGTGGGTTTGGTTGGTGGTTCTGGTGCGTTGGTAAGGAAGAGATGTTGTCGGTTTTAGTCTGATCGATGGAATTTGGGTTAGGTGTTGGTCGATTGGAAATGACGGTCAGTGGAGGTGACATAGCAGCTGGTGGTATGTGACGGAGTTGGGTGATTTGTAGGTGGTTGATCGATGGTGAAACAGTGGAGATCGACTGGTCGCCGGTGTTGGTGGCAACCGGTGATGATTGTTTTGAGGACAAATCGGTAGACACCGCCGTGGGTCTGACGACAGAAGTGGTAGTGGTGGGTGGCAAAGAGGAGGTTCCGGTGGCTGACTGATTTAGTTGGCTGAGAATGACGGGAGAGATGTCGGGTTCGTCAAGAAAGGTATAGTCTATTTTTCAGAATTTTTGGAGATTCGAATGGAATGTGGTCTCATCAAACGTGACGTGAAGAGAGATGTGGATTTGACGAGTGGATAAGTCATAACATAGATAGACCATATGATTAGATGGAAAATCTACGAAGACACACGCAGTAGTTCGAGGTGCTAATTTGTGAGGGGCGGTGGAGGAAAGATTAGGATAACACAGGCAACCGAATATCCTTAGGTGGTCGTAGGAGGGAATCATGCGGTATAGAATTTCGGTTGGAGTCATATTGTGAAGGGTACTAATGGGTAAAATGTTTAGAATATATTTGGACATTTTGACGGCATAGACCCAGAAGGACGGAGGAAGAGAGGCATGAAACAGTAGAGTACGAACCATGTTATTACTGGTGCGGATAATGCGTTCGGCTTTACCATTTTGAGGTGAGGTGTGGGGGCAGGAGAAATGAAAAATCATGTCATTATTGCTACAAAATTGGTGAAACATCGAATTATTGAATTCAAAACCATTATCACACTGAAATGATTTTATGCATTTTTCAAACTGTGTTTTGATAAATGTCCGAAACTCAAGAAATTTTGCAAACACTTCCGATTTAAATTTGAATGGGTATATCCAAATATAATGAGAAAAATCATCTAACAATACCAGATAATATTTATGACCAAGGGAATTAGAAATAGGAGATGTCCACAGGTCAACATGAATAATATCAAAAGGTGAAAAAGTGACGCTGGTAGATGATTTAAAAGGAAGACGAACATGTTTGCCTAAATAACAAGAAACACAGTGTTGAGCAAGTTTCCCATTATTACATTTGATAAAATTATTGCCTCTTATAAAATTAAAAATGGGGTGCCTGGGTGGCCAAGCCGATTATGCCAAGTGGATGGAGATATAGCAGCGAGAGAGACGGGAGAGCAGGATCCGACAGCGGAGTTGGATGAGAATGGATAGAGATCCTCCGTGCTATTGCATCTCATAAGATGGGTCCTCGTACAAAGATCATTCACAGTAAAACCGAACGAGTCAAACTCAACAGAGACAAAATTATCACGAGTAAATTTGAGGACAGAAATTAGGTTCTTGATGATATTTGGTGCATATAGGACATGTTTAAGGGAAAAGGGTGGATGTGGTGGTTGTGTGTGGGAGGTACCATAACCCTGTATTAGAATGCAATGACCATTGCCAATAGTAATATATTGAGGATGCTTTAATCAAAACAGTGTAGGAATATTACCTGCAGAGCGAGTGAAGTGAGATGTAGCTCCCGAGTCCATGTACCAATTTTCGTCGGGTTGCTGCAAGTTCAGACTGCTAAAGGCCTGGCCCAAATCAGATGGGGACAAACTGGTTGATAGTTGCATGTACTGGGCCTGAGTGAAATGGGCCTGAGACGTCTGGTATGAGGCTGCCCGAGACGTAGTGGAGGGGCCCAACAACCCCTGTTGGTTGTATGAGAATTGGGCTAGTACCGGGCGGTGCGACCGAGGCCCGCCTTGGAAGCTGGAATTGTGCGGTACCGGGCCGGTCCCACCGAGAGTATGGACCGGGGTCCGCGGGCTGTTGTGAGTGTTGCTGCTGGCCGCGGCCGTTTCCACATCCTTTGCCACCTCTGCCGCCACCGCAGTTCTGCCGCGGCTGAGTGTTTTCCGGCGGGGTTGGGCTGGCGGCAATTTTATTTTAAGGAGGCATTTCGACTACTAACGCCTTTTGGTTGTGCTCGTCCTACTTTGCATGACGAGTTTCTTCTAGCAACAATTGCGAGCGGGCTTTGTTGAAACTGGGTAATTGATCAACCTGTTGTATCATGGTGACCAAAGTGTCATATTCACCTTTTGGGAGGCCTGCAACTAGTTGTAAGACCATCTTTGTTTCATAAATGGGTGAGTCGACGTTGGATAGTTGATCTGCCACAAGTTTCAACTATTTGTAATAATCAGTCATGTACGAGGAATTTTCAAGACGTGTATTATTAAATTATTCATCCAAATACATAACATCAGTGTGCTTGTTATCTTGAAAAATTTCCTCCAACCGAAGCCATAAATCGTGGGCCGAGGCGCCGAATTTCACTATAATAAAGAGCAAGTCCTGAGGGATACTGCCATATATCCATTGTTTGACAGCGGCATTAAGACGAAGCCATGTAGTGTTGTCAACCTCAGGTGGGCGAGGGAAGGAGATGTCGATATGGTCAAGCACGCTGTAGTCACATGCATGAATACGGAAGAGTTGAGGAATATTGATCGTTTTCTTGATCAAGAATAATTGGGAGGCAGTTCTTGATGTTGGTGACGGTGAGGGTTGGATGAACTGAGGGAGAAAAGGATGATTTTGGTATGGCAGGGGTGACGACGGTTGAGGATGAGGCCACTGTGGGAGTTGTGGGAGGAGTCATTATAGTGGATGAATTTTAATGGAGTAGGAGAAGGGAGACGAGAAGAAAAAAATATTGAAGGAAGGGTGGTTATCTCGGCCAAGGATGGCCGCCGGTAGTAGTTCGAAACAGGGGCGGCACAGCTTAGAGAAACCCTAGGGTTTTGGCTTCTGATACTATGTAAGATTGTAATAATTTCCCTTAGGGAGTATTCTCATTATTACAAAATATATATAGTGTGTACAAGAGAGGAATCCTAATTCGGTAAGGATCCTAATATACCATAAATATACAGTATTCATAATTACACAATATATGGCGAATATATGGAGAATATTCGCTAATATTATCTAATATGAATTGATGTTACGAAAACAAATTATGAAGGCCTAGTAATATATTTATATAGAAAGTATGTGGACAAAAGTGAAACAATAATACTTTTGACACACAATAAAAAAAAGTTTGATCGCAAAGCTAAATGGTATAAAAAAATTACCACACTACATTACTTGTCAAATTTTAATATATTTAGAAGCCAAACTCCTTTTAGAATATAATATATTTGTAAATTAGAAGAGGGATTATGAAGACTAAAATCTCGAGCAAAATATCTAAATGAAAGGGATGCAAATGCAAATTTTTCTTGTTTGATAATATAAAATGAAGGAGAAAAATAGAGTTTTAAGTAGTATATAAAAATAGTAGAAAAAATTAGATTCACCAACAAAAGAATATATTAGGTTTTCCTTCTATTTGGAGCTTTACACTATTTATAAAGTATGGCTTATCCTTCCAACATGATAATTTTGTAGTTTGCACTTTTTGTAGATAAAGGGTCAATGAGTATTGGTTATTCAGTAAATAACAACAATAAAAAATGTGAATTGGGATAAACAATTTAGAAGAGGCTTTTGACTTTTGATCTTTGTTTGTTTGAGAATTACATATAGGTTAACTTTTGAGTATTTTAGTACTAAAAAGAATTTATTAAGCAATTTTGTCCTGCAATTTAGAAAAATTCTCTAGGCTTAAGCCCCAAATGAACGTCCAGAACGTTTGGACTTACACCTAAGTGAACGCCTTCAATGTTAGGACTTATGCTCCATGATACTTGCGTTCCGCTAGTATGCCTCGGTGCGTTTTAGTGCGCCTCGTCTGAGGTCTCACCCCAAATATGCTTTTTGAGACATTAATCGAAATCCGCTTTCACAAAAAAAAATGGTGTTCGATAGAAGTAAAGGTTCTATTTGCCCCCTGAATCTTGAATTGTCTCTCTTACTATGTCTTTCATCCCTACATAAATTGTCTCTCTTACTATGTCTTTCATCCTTACTTATGTAATATTTTCGCACACACATTTATTAATGTTTCAGTCACATTTTATGTTTCAAGTCATGAGGGGCTAGTTCGTAATTATTGGTTGATTTGTGTACTTTGACTTGTTGATTGTTCACCCTCACAATTTTGTCTTAAAAACTAGAGGGATAATCTTCTATTACTAAGCTCTTGGCTATTATACACTTGTTTGTAATTTTGTCTAATTTCGTTCGCGATTGTCATCACTCTGACTAGCCATCTTGATATTCCAAATCAACTTGAACATGACGTAGATATTTTTTTATTAATTCCTTGTACTTACCTCGTTAATACAACTTTCTATTAACACTAATATCTTTTTGATAATAATTCTATAACTTTGTCACCTCATCTTTCAGAGGATGAGTTTTTAACATCTGATTGTCAAATCAACTTAATCATAATCTCCTTATCGCTTCAAGGTTAATCATCACTTCAAACAACTATTGATACTACTTAAGCATTGAGCCTCAAGCTCTCTGATCGTGTCGAGAACATCAATCATTTGCGTTTAATGAAAAAAATGAGTAATGTTCTTACCTTAAACTCTAGCACACAATATAAAAATCAAATAAGAAAAAAATTGCCTGTGTTTTAGTGATGCTATTATAGCGAGTGGTTATTACAAATTGATCTGACCATTTATAAATAAAGCACAGTCAAACAATCCCCAATATTGTATTGTATCTACCACATATTTTCTCATGTTGCCAACTTTATGTTGCAGTTTTAAGTGGGAATCAATGTTGATAACAAAATTATTTGTTAAACAGTCCATCATCACAGCCCATCACGGGCAGAATTCATATGGTAGGAAGGGGGATTATTTCTTTCATGGTATCAAGAGACTAGGTCTAAACCAAAAGTTTTCTTCTCTCAAACTTTTGCCTCTTTGGCCGAGAACCCCCCCCCCCCTCGGGTTTTTCTCTCCAAATATCTCGTCTTCCGCTCTCAAAAACCTCTCTTAAATTTATCCTCCTTCTTTGTTCTTTCAAATATGTCTAAGAACAATTTTCACCCTGCCCTCACGGTTTCCAATATCAAGCTCAGTGTCCCTATTGTCCTTGAGATGGAAAACGTTCAATATGCAACGTGGGCGGAGTTGTTTAAAATTCACGCTATCTCTTATCAAGTTCTTCATCACATAATTCCTCCCGCTAGACCCCTTCCTGCGGAGGATCCTGAGGTGTGGATTACACTTGATGCTACCGTTCTTCGATGGATATACGCCACTATTTCGGTGGACCTTCTACGACGATTATGGAGCCCGATACCACGGCTATGGCTGCATGGAATAGATTGCGTGACATATTCCAAGACAACCAACATTCCCGTATCGTCACACTCGAGCAGAATTCTCTCTCGTTCGAATGGACGTATTTCCAAACGTTTCGCATATTGCAAGAAACTAAAGGAATTGGCGGATCAACTCCGTAATGTTGGCGCACCGGTGACAAATAATCGTCTAGTTCTACGAGTTGGTTGCCGGTCTTTCGGAGGCCTATAATGGTGTTGGCACTCTCCTTCGCCAAAGCAACCCTCTTCCCGACTTCCATCAAGCCCGCTCCATGCTTACGTTGGAAGAAGCCGGTTTGGCTAAAAAGGCGGCTACGGAGCAAGTCCGAGTTGTCATGATGGCATCCTCTCCTAATCCTTCGAGTTTTGTTAATAATTCGGGCCAAAACCATAATCATGGTGGCGGCAAGAATAATCGCAAAAATAATAACAAAAACGCGGGGGCAAACGCGGTGGTAATGGTGGAGGTTCCGGTAGTCAACAAAACGTCGGTGGGTCCCATTCAATGAACAAGGGCCCACCACCCCCATGGGCCCGGCGGTGGGGCCCATGGCAATGGAGCGATGGCGGTGGACCGTGGGCCGGCAGCCCCATACCAAGAAAGTGCGAGGATATTCCGGCGGCCGGTGGGGCGCCAACGCATCCGTGCCCAATGCCCGGCGAAGTGGCGGCCACGGCCGGTGGCCCAACGGCGCGGGGAGCAAGCGATTACGGGCCGGGTCCAAGACGGCCGGGAGTTCTTGGGCCCCGACCTCCGCAAGCCCATCATGCGCGAGCTCTACTCGGACCGATATCGAGGCCGCGATGCACACGTTGGGATTAACTCAACCGGACCAAAATTGGTACATGGACACCGGGCCACTACTCACATGACTTCTCGACTCGGTACTCTCTCATCTTATTCCAATTTGAGCACCCCTCGGGGATAATCATTGGTAATGGCGCTTCTATTCCAATTCTAGGGTATGGTCGAAAAACGTTGTCTCCCCCCAATCCACCACTCCTCTTGAAAAATACTTTACATGCTCCTAAATTGATTAAAAATTTAGTGTCCGTCCGAAAGTTCACAAATGACAATTACTTTCTCGTTGAATTTGATCCTTTCGGTTTCTCTGTGAAGGATTTCAAGACGGGGAGTCATCTCATGAGGTGTGATAGTAGGGGGATCTATATCCTATCATGCCCGGTGTCGACCATCGAGTCCGGCCTTGCCATCGCTTTTGCGCCATCTCTCCTTCCATGTGGCATGCTCGTTTGGGTCATCCGGGATCTTCTATTTTATCGCTTTTAGATAAAAATAGCTTTATTTCTTGTAAGGGTACGAGTCGTACTCCAATTTGTCGATCTTGTTCATTAGGAAAAATTGTTAAGTTGCCATTTGTAGACTCCAATTCTCATACTTCTATGCCATTTGACATTATTCATAGCGACTTATGGACATCTCCTGTTCTTAGTTCAATGGGTCATCGATATTATGTTCTCTTCTTAGATGATTATTCTAGATTTTTGTGGACGTTTCCAATTGCGAATAAATCACAAGTGTTTTCCGTCTTCATAAAATTTAGAGCGTTCATTCGTACTCAATTCGAAAGAGAAATAAAAAATATTCAATGTGATAATGGGAAGGAGTATGACAATAGGGAGTTTCGAGAATTTTGTGCTACTCATGGGATAAATTTTCGGTTTTCATGTCCTCATACATCTTCACAAAATGGAAAAGCCGAACGCAAAATTCGTTCCATAAATAACATTGTCCGAACTCTCCTAATCCATGCCTCCATACCTCCGTATTTTTGGCATCATGCTCTACAAATGGCCACTTACCTTCTTAACATAATTCCGTCTAAAGGTCTGACATATTCTTCCCCTCTCAAAATCTTATATAATAAAAACCCGTCTTATTCTCATCTTCGAATTTTTGGGTGCTTGTGTTATCCGTTATTCCCATCCACCACAATTAACAAACTTCGTGCTCGGTCTACTCCGTGTGTATTTTTGGGTTATCCGTCGAATCATCGTGGTTATAAGTGTTTTGATTTATCCTCCAAGAAAATCATTATAAATCGTCATGTCATTTTTGATGAAACCCAATTCCCTTTTACGAAAGTTCATACTCCCGAGCCTAAGTCGTATAATTTTTTGGATGACCAAATATCCCCGTATATTATTCGGAATTTTTCGGACAACTCCCGTGCCCAAAATCCTCCAAATGCCGCCCACCGCCCGCCGGTCCCACAATCTTGTCACCCCCTGTCTGTTCCAGCCACCGGAACAATTCCAGCCTATTGGGCCAGTCCGGCCCAATTCGGAACCGGTCCCGGCTCCGTAATCGATTCCGGCTTGTACCGATTTGGGCCGGCGGCCCACTGCCCGCCGGCCGGTCCGTCCCGAGCCCGAAAAAATTCCCAAAATTCCATCACTTCTTCCTCGAGTCATAGACCGGTCACTCGTAGTCGGCGGGGTATTTTTACACCTAAACGACATTTTAATTTACATTCTGATGTCTCTAAATCCCCCTTGCCCCGCAATCCTGTGTCCGCATTAAATGACCCTAATTGGAAAATTGCTATGACTGATGAATATAATGCTCTTATTGATAATAAGACGTGGGAGTTGGTGCCCCGTCCATATGGTATTAATATTATCAGGTCTATGTGGATTTTTGCTCATAAGGAGAATTCAGATGGGTCATTTGCTCGACATAAGGCGCGACTTGTTGGTGATGGTAAGACTCGGCGAGGTTGGAATTGATTGTGGTGAGACGTTTAGTCCGGTGGTCAAACCGGCTACCATTCGCACTGTGCTTAGCTTGGCTCTTTCAAAGACTTGGCCAATCCATCAGTTGGATGTCAAGAATGCCTTTCTACATGGTGACCTCAAGGAAACAGTCTATATGCATCAGCCGTTGGGTTTCAGGGATCCCAACCGCCCTCATCATGTCTCGTTTGTTGAAGAAGTCATTATATGGGCTTAAGCGATCTCCACGTGCCTGGTATACACGATTTGCTGATTTTGTTTCGACTATTGGGTTCACACACAAGCAGTCGATAATTCTTTGTTCATCTACCATCGTGGTTCGTCATTGGCCTATATTCTCGTTATATGTGGATGATATCATCTTGATCGCCTCCTCCGATGCTTTGCGTCGGTCTATCATGGCCATGCTCGGTTCGAATTTGCTATGAAGTACTTAGGGCCGTTGAGTTATTTTTTGGGGATTGCCGTCAAACGTCATTCGGTGGCTTGTTTCTCGTCTCAACGGAAGTATGCTTTGCCGAGATCATAGAGAGGGGTCGGGATGTCATCCCGTAAGTCCACTTCCACACCGGTTGATGCAAACCCAAAGTTGAGTGCCGCAAAGCGGGTGCACCATACGAGGACCCGACCCGGTATCGCGAGCCTTGCAGGAGCCCTCCAAGATGTCCGACCTTTACCGGACCCGATATTACATATGCGGTTCAGCGGTGTGTGTTATTCATGCATGATCCCGAGTTGAGCACATGAATGCAATCAAACGCATCATTCGGTATATTCGGGGGACACTAGACTATGGGTTGCACTTATATCCGTCATCTACATCCACACTTGTTTCCTACACGGATGCTGATTGGGGTGGTTGTCCCGACACCGACGGTCGACTTCGGCTCTTGTATGTTCCTTGGCAACAACTTGGTCTCCTGGTCGGCAAAGCGTCAGGCAACGCTATCACGCTCAAGTGCCGAGGCAGAATATCGAGGGGTAGCAAATGTGGTCTCCGAATCATGTTGGCTACGTAATTTGCTTTTGGAACTTCATTGTCCCATTCAGAAGGCAACCTTGGTATATTGCGATAACATTAGTGCCATATACCTTTCAGGCAACCCAGTTCAACACCAACGGACCAAGCATATCGAAATGGACATTCACTTTGTCCGTGAAAAGGTTGCAAAGGGTCAAGTTCGCGTATGCCATGTCCCGTCTCGTTATCAAATTGACTGAAACAAATGATAAGAACATATATCAAGAATATCGCTATAAAAAATTATTAGGTGAGATACACTTCATTACATATTTGCATCTCATATCGTTGTATACTAGTTTATCTGCACGTGTGTTGCACGTGTATGTCGAGTCATGTAATACATATTTTTATAGGATATTATTAATATTTTTAAAATAGAGCGTTAAATAAATAACTTTAGTAGTTTTCACAAAATAATTTTAGTAGTTTTCACAAAATAATATATCTGCGGCTGGTTAAATACCACTGATTCTGCAAGGACACGCTTGTCCCAACACATGGATCATGCAGACAAAATATATTTTTAAAGTAGATTTTGAAAATCAAGCATCAAAACTTAAAGTCTCACTTACATTGAATTCACAACTCAATCGCCCTTTTCAGTAAATCAGAACTACGCTCTCGAGTCTTTGGATCACCTTAGATTACACAAAATAGGTTTAGAATGGTCAAAAAACTATTTTTCCTTATACGTAGTAGACTAACCGAAAATTAAGTAGGGTATAATATTTATTTTGTTCATGAAATGTACAATTTACATAATACTTAAGAACTTCTTATTAAGTGCATTTAAATTCTCCAGTGTAATGAATAAGAATTTCGGAAGAAAAAAAAAGACAAAAATATGATGAGAATTCTATCATTGGATTGAGAAACGTGATAAAAATTGCATTTGACTTAGAAATACATGATTTAACTTATATTAAAACGGTAAAATATAAGTAAATTCTGTTAGTTACCTAATAACTTTTCACTAGACCCTTTCTCAAGGAAAAAAATATACTAACTAATTTGTAAAGTCTAAATAGAAAATTATAAGGAAATTAACACATGACCTGTTTGTCAGATAAGTCAATAGAAAAAATTACAACAAAATTAGATATTAAATTTTTAATACTTTAATCGAAACAATCATTTTCAGTTACTACTCGGTCTTACACCCCGTCCCAGTCAAAAGCCTTCCAGGTTGATTGGAACTAGAATGTTAATTTTTTAAAATTTTGACTTTACATAAAAAAAAAAAGTTAGAACATAAAATCTCGCGGATTTGCTTCCTATCAGTAGAACTGTGTCATTAAATTTTATTCCAATCAAAGCTCATCCTTTAACCTATATATAGCTGACTTTTCACGCCATCTAATTCCATTCATTTCTATCCACATTCAACAACGTTTTATCTTTTCAATCCCCCAATCTCCTTCTCGTTTCCCTGACCACTCGCCGAGAACTTTATAGGTCAAAATCAAACCCTACACTTTTGACATCAACACCCTTAACTTTCCTAGCTTCTCAATCCTTTTCATATAAAAGAAAATTCAAAAAACTTGTTAGAAAAACTGTCATGCCCCGAACCATGGCCTGAGCGTGACACGACACTCGATGCCTGTCTACATGTGACCGAGCAAACCAACAGGCTGACTGGATAAACATGTGGTATAACTGAAAGCAGAGTATAAATACACAACACATTGATCTACTAAAAAGTCTGCAGAGATATCATAAATGTGAAAATACTGAATAAGTCTGAATGTATAAATATGTAACCGACAAGGCTAACACAAAGGCCTGCTAAACGTCTGACTGACTGCAACTATAGTCTACGAAGCCTCTAAAGAGTACTCAGATACTGACTATTCACCGGGACAAGGCCCCCGGCATACCTCAGTGACTAAATACTATAAAGACTGAAATTATGATAACGCCCTGAAAGACAGAGGCTCACCAAGTAGTTGATACGCGAATCCTATCAAGCAGAATCATCAACCTATAAATCGTTACATGCATCGCGAGATGCAGGCCCCGGGCAAAAGGGGCGTCAACACATTTCAATTGTACTGGTATGTAAAGCAACTGAAAAAAGGAAATGTAAGCAGGGTGCTCGGGGAAAGGGCAACTCAAATAAATAAATAAATAGGTAATAAATACTGAAACTGTAACTGATAAGCATAATGAACAAAAGAAGTGAAGTTATGAGTACTTCCTGTTCTATATTTGAAACATCTGTTTATCTGTATTTATATGTGTGGGGCCTTGACCCAATAATAAATGCATAAAATATGGCCTTGGACAAGTAAGTGTGTCAATATATGACCTTGTCCAAGCATACATATGTGGGGCCTTGACCCAATAATAAATGCATAAATTATGGCCTTGGCCAATGAGTGCGTCAGTCTATGGCCTTGGCCAGGTATACGTATACATGGGACTTGTGTCCTTGGAGGAACTGAGATTACTGGAATAAAGAACATCACTAACTGAGACATGTATTCATGAATTGATTATGAGACCTGAAGCCTTAATTATTTCTAGACCTGTTGAGTTTCTAGACGGAGACTCATGGATATCAAATACGAGTCTATATTGACTACGTTCTGAGTTCACAATGTTCAAAATGACAATTACAAACAAATTATGAAACTAGAGAATAGAAGTTCTGCAACTATTCAGGAAACTAAGGCATAACTATGTTCTGAGGCAATTCGTAATAGTCAATAAATAATGTAGCGTAGGGAGAATCATCAACATTCCAAATGTAGAGAGTTAGTCTCACATACCTTAATTCCCTGCTATTGAGTGTAATGCAATGTCTTTCAACCCTTTCAACTTTAATCTAAAGTAATACAAGTACAAGGGATTCCATATTAGCAATAAAACTCACGCTTTGATCATCTAAGCATTTTATCAAACACTTGGTGGACACAAATCTCTAAAACTTCCATTAATGAGGTTTTCTTCACCCAATTTCCATTTTATTACTTATGTGGTTCTACAATCCCAATTAATTAGAATTAACACCATTCTTGACCCATATGATTACAACAATGCTAAATCATCCCAAAACCCTACTATAGTTCATGTGGTTTCCTTTAACAACCCATTAGCATGTCTCCCAAAACTCATCAATTCACAACTATCAATGGTTAGAAGAGGGAAAGAAATTACCTTTTCGACGTTCTATCTCCTCGAATTCAAAAGCTAGGATTTATTCGCCCAACAATGGTGTCTCAATCGAATATCTAATGATTTGAAGGGTGTCATCATGTTAGCAAGGAATTAGGCATGGTCCTTATATGGATGGAAATGTATTTCGATGTACTACAACTTTCATTTGGGAAGCTTTTCCAAATTCTCATTTAATCATGGGGTTATGGTTACTTGAAGTAGGCCCCTATGCCACTTTCGCAAAATGTGAAACCTTCTCAATTTTGATTTATTTCCTTAGAATAAGTCAAGAACTAGTCTAGAGACCTGAGATGTTATACTATCTCCCCCTTGGGATTATGTGTCCTTGAATGATGGTTCTGATTACATATATAACTAACACTGGATCATAAACACGACTTATAGAAATATGCGGGCACTGAACTACCGCGAACACATGAATACTAGACTGAATAAATGCTGAACTAAATAGGTACTAAACTGAATAAGTATTGTACTGAATGAAAACTGAACTGACTGAATACTGAACTGACCGAATACTGAAAACATGGATCTTTTAAGGTCTGAATGAAAAGGTTAGTTATCTTCAACATTTTTGCTTGCTCTTCAAAGAGATGGGGATAATTAGACTTTATGTCCTTTTCGGCTTCCTATGTAGCTCCTTCACCTTTCTGATTTCTCCATAGCACTTTCACTGAAACAATTTTTTTAGTTCTCAACTTGCGAGCCTGACGATCAAGAATAGTCACTAGAATCTCCTCATAAGACATACTATCTTTAACTTCTGTGATTTCTATGGGAACAACCAAAGACGGGTCTCCCATGAACTTCTTCAACATAGAGACATGAAATATTGGGTGTACAACAACCAACTCTTGTGGCAGCTCTAACTCATAAGCCACATGTCAGATCCTTCGTAGGATCCTATACGACCCAATATAACGGGGACTGAGCTTTCTCTTCTTCCCAAATCTCATAACTCCTTTCATTGGTGACACTTTCAAGAACACTCAATCATCAACCTGAAATTCCAAATCCCTATGACATACGCCCGAATAGGATTTCTGGCAGCTCTGATCCGTTCTCAAATTCTCCTGAATAAACTTAAATTTCTTCATAGCCTGGTGGACCAAATCTGGTCCTAACAATTCTGCTTCACTTACTTCAAACTGTCCAATGAGCGGTCTACACCTGCGCCCATACAGAGCTTCGAATGGTGCCATTTTAATGCTAGAGTGATAACTATTATTATAGAAAAAATCTATAAAAGGGAAGTGATCATCCCAATTACCTTTAAAATCAAGGACATATTCCCTCAATATATCCTCAAGTGTCTAAATAGTGCACTCTATTTGACCATCTTTAGACTAACTTCGTACTTTACATTGCCGAGGACTCATCTTTAGACTAACTTCTGAGCAATCTTCCCTTCTAGAAAACAAGTTTACTTACATAAACAGGGAACTAATGTATTCATAATTGTCATATAAAATCTAATGACTTAACTTTGCTCACACTATCAATCTTAGGGAAACTTCCTTCTAATAACTCTTAAAGGATAATCTGCTATAGTTTGCTCTCTTACTGCTTAGCTGATTTCTCCTCCAACTAATCACTATTTATCAAATTTAACTTAAACCCTTGGGTTCTAACATGCATTCAGATGTATTCAAACTATCACCCACTCATTGGTTTTAACCTAACTAAGGGAATCAAATCGTATCTCTAGTAGCGCTGCTGAAATCCTCAATTCACCTTTCATAGTGAAGACATAATCTTAGGACTTATACATTCTTTATAATTCCAATACTCAATTTCATTCGATTTTGCTTAATCCTAATTAAAAACACGTCACACCACTATACTTGGCTTACGACCTCTAATCTTCATCTATCTCTACTTAAAACTTTCTCACTATTCTTCTAATCATCACTTGTTAGCATCATATTCTCTTATTCTGCTTTGAACAATTAAAGAGAAATATAAGGTTATTTCTAACTTCTCTCATTATTCGACGTTGTTCTACGATCGTATACTATCTTTTCTGAACTATAGACATGGATCACACTTAAGAAATTTCATTTGTCTTGAACAAAAAATTGGGACACCTATCCCCAAACTTTCTGTACACTTCAAAATCATATCGAACTATACATATACAAGGTAAACACTTACTCATATAACCTAAGAGGGAGTTGTCACATCGTCTTATCCCTTAATAATATTACCTTCTCGTAGTACCTCACTAACATCATACTATTTGGTTCTGATCTGGATAAATGTAATACTCTAAACCATGGCCTAGGCAAACACAACACTCGGAGCCTGACTGCATATGATCGAGCGAACCACATGGCTTGCTAATCATCATGTGCATCAAAAGCATGTAATAGTGGTGATAATAAAATATGTAAAACATATACTGAAAATATAGTCTGAAATATAATAGCAGAAATATCTAAGTAAAACATGATTAGTCTGAAAATAATACTGACATGACTAACATGACATGCTAACCAGTCTTGTCTATGAAACCTTTAAGACATGAGTCTGACTGCAAAACTGTTTACTAAGACAAGGTCCTGGCATACCTCTACTATAAAACATGATATGTAAAAATAAATGACTAGCTCCCCGAATGAAATATGGCTCACCAATAGCTAATACTAAGGCAAATCCTAGAGAGCAGATACGTCATCCTGAAACTCAGTACCTGCACAGTGAAGTGCAGGCCCCGAGCAAAGGGACGTTAGTACATTTGAATTGTACTGTATGTAAAACAACTGAAAGAATAAGCAGGCACATAATATAATAGGAACATGAAATTGAAACTGAACAATAAATATAAACATGATATGACATAAGTATAATAATATATGTAAAATTTGTATATCTATGGAGAGAGCATTAGTATAACCAACATGAAACCACAACGCGTGAACGTGGTGTCTGATCTCTGCCCGATCAGCTAATCCATCTCGTACCTTACCGGGGTACGAGACATGAACATGACATGATGGATCCAATAATCCCATAAAGGGGTAACATGAAGCTTCATCCTCTAAGCGGAGTGATCCTTATCCTATGTCGGCATATATAGTTTCAGACTGTCTGAGCCTTATCGGTAATCTGTGCAACTCCCAAAATATGAACATGCAAATAGTTGGTTTGTAAGCCCATGAATTTTGTAAATATAACTTGTAAACATTATTCATAATGATAGTAAATATATAATATAACTTGGGTAAAGCATGAAAACGTGTATAACTTCATAGAACTGAGTAATAATGATTATAACTTGTATTTAAGAACTCATGGAATTCGAAGCTTGCGTTCATGGATTACGGACAGGTTCATGACAATCATAATGACCTATCATGAATACAATTGACGAATTGTAATATAGACATGACATATAATATTACATGTATTAGGGTTATCGTGATAATAAAACAAAATCCTAAACTTATGAAGAATTCGTGTGTAATGCAAAAATGTTTCGTGTGGAAGAACATGGATATTCCCACATGTGGATAGAAACTATACATACCTTATTTTCTCCAATACTTGTATTCAAAAATCTAAACTTTGGAGAGGAAACCCAAAGCTTGAACCTTGAAATCTTGGGATGGGTTTATCTTGAAAACCCTTGATTAAGAACAATGAATTTTACTTAGAATTCATGAGGATAATATTAGAATCACTTAGAACTGCATGATAAAGACTTACCTTGATGTAGGAGAAGGTTGGGAAGAGAGGAACTTCTTTCTAGGGCTTAAGAGTATGAAAAACTGATTCTTGGAACTAAGTCCATGTATTTATACTTTCAGTCTGTCGGCACGTTTACGGTCGAATTTGACAGTCTGTCTACTTTTCTACGGTCTGAGTAGGGACCGTATAATTTTGTATAAATGCAAATTTCCAGTGAATGACAAAAGCTGGAGAGAATGTTACAGTAAAAAAAGATGGGTTGTATAATTTTATACGGTCCGTATAATTTTATACTCATCGTTAAATTCAAAGACAACTTTTACTGTTCATTTCGACGGTCCGTAAAACTTATACGGTCAGTTAATCTCTGGCGCAATTATGAGATTGTAGAACTGAAATGGGTTTTCAAATTTAACTTCCCCATCTTGGTTTCCTAAACTCATGAATCATGATCATGTCTTAGTTTGGAGGTACGCGGTGTTACACTAAACTTAAGTGAACCAAAACTATTTTTAGAAATTTAATATCGGTTGCTTCTAGTTCTCATGTCGTACACCATATTTTTTTTACTGTGCATGGGTCGTATGAAAAATATAATTCTTCTGAAAACTCTAGACATTTTAGGATTAGAGGTAATTTGTCCCTAGGCGCCTTTCTGTTCAAAACCATGGTAATCAATATATAACACGTTGCCATGTGGGGTCTTACATTAGATCTATCATTATTATATATGTGGCTACATATGAGGATGCCCTTGAGTCCTGACGACCTGCTAGAGCATATAAGCGGTTCCGACCTCCGCCTCCAGTATTCTGTCTTGCTGAAGGACAATCTCTTAGATAGTGACCCTGCTGACTGCATCCAAAACAACCATTCATGCTCGAACGACACACTTCCGGGTACCTCCTACTAACTTGTTGCATGTATGGTATTTAGGACCTTGGTGTCCCACATCGGCCTATGACTGTGAGCATTCTTATCTGAAATTTTATTTTTCCTGATTAAGTTTGAACCTCGGGACTAGGGTACTAGTTGTAGATGGAGCAGGTCCTGATGACCTATTCTTAAAAACCTATTAGTTTCCACATCCCTGAGATTCCCTATGGTTGAGGTTACCTGTGAACTTATCTCTCTTGCTAAATTCCTTATCTTTCTCTTTCTGCATTTTTTTCTTTTCCTTCATTCTATCCTCATTACCTCCGGTGCCCTATTTTACTGACGGCAATCTCTCAGATAGTGACCCTACTGGCCACACCCAAAGCACTCATAAATACATGAGCGACACACCCTTTGGTGTCTCTTACTACACTTGTTGCAGATAGGATTCTGAAAACCTCTTTTTCTCATACTGGCCTGGGATGGAACAACAATGATAAAAGAAGCACGTCCAGATGACGTATCATCGAAGAACTGTCTAATTCTACCTACATGTTGTCCTTCAGGGTTAAAGTTACCTATAAGTCCCTAGGCCTTAGAGCGAGCTCCCTGAGTCTAAGAGCCCACCTCTGGGGTAGCATCAATAGTAGCCCTTTGGCTCATAGATGCCTTTCTCTTAGCAGATATTTTTTGAAAGGAACGTAATACGCACAAGTTAGAATTATTTCCTTAAGGTCTAGCTCTAACCACACTATCTAGAGTATGAAAGAATGATAACTTTTCCTAAATGCCCTATAACCTCTTAATTATAAGTGTGGCAGGCTTCACACATATAAATAGGACTCTACTAGACACGGCTTCATAGACTCCCTAGGACAGTTAAACCTAGTGCTCTGATACCAAGCTTTGTCATTCTCCGAACCATGGCCTAAGCGTAACACGATACTCGGTGCCTAATCGCATATGACTAAATGAACCAACTGGTTGGCTGGATCAACATATGGTATAACTAAAAGCAGAGTATAAATACACAACACAATGATCTACTACAAATGTTACATCCCATATTTTTTATACGTTGAGTTACGGCATAAGTTAGTCGACGTAAGCTCAGAGAGCGGGGGTATTTTCGCTAGTGTAATACCCCGTACTTTTGGGCTGTGGTTGGAACTACTCGACGTATGTAAGTAGAATCGAGCCCCAAATTTTTTTTGTAATATTTAAGATTGCATATCAAGAGTCCGATATATAAAGGATGAAGTCCGAAATTATTTAAGATTTAAAAGTGTGTCGATGATGATTGGAAATAACATCTTTGTGGTTACCAAAAGAGGCTATGAGCTAGTGTTATATCACATGATCGTGATAATAATTTTATGAAGTACGTTTAGAATGATTATTATTTAAGTGAATTTTGATCAATAATTTTTTATGTTGGTAATGTTTAGTGGCCAAAATGTACATGTGGGTCCCATAAAGAAATGGTCACCATTACAAATAAAAATGGATAAAGACCAATGTTTAGTCCAAGAGGCAGAAATGTAACTCCATATTCACTTACAAAAGAAGTGACTAATTCATCTATGTGGCTAGAAATGAAGATAGGAAGTGACATGTGTCATTTCCATAGTAATTTGACATAAAAGTTGGCAACTAACTATTCAACTTTGGGGGATAATTTGCTGAAAAGGCAACACATTGCAGCAACATAATTAATATGAAAAAACTACTTTGAATTGACAAAAATGTACAACAACATATTCAGTAAGTTACACACAACGTTATTCATTTTTGTCACGGGTTTCGCTAACCGTTTCGATCTCGCTATTTCGCTTTGTCGCGTTGTTGAATCCCGAATTTCTTCAAAGAGAAGTATGGTAGAAGAAGAGTGGTTCTTAGCATATAAGGTAATAATTCTCCTCTCCACGGTATATTTAAATTCATCCAGGTCATAACTAAATTATGAGATGAGAACAACGGAATTAAAGGCAGAAAATTGTATAAGTTGTTGTTGCTATTGTGTGGACTGAATTGGAGTGTATTCTTGAGTGTTGTGGCTAGATATATCAAATTATAGCTTGTGTATATTGTTGTTGATGTTGTGGTTATTGACTTTGAGTTGAGAAAGTGATAAAAAGTAGGGGAAATGCTGCCCGATTCTTTATAGAAATGAGTTATCATTTGATGTACATCATGTACTAGTGTTCTCTAAATTGATGGGCATATTGTCATTGTATAGGTCGAAGTGCTATTCGAGTCGAATTATTGATATGTTCGTATAGATGATAAGATGTATGTAAGGCTATCCCCTCCTTTCAAAAACATGGAATCCAAAGTGAATATCATTTTCAAAAAGAAACGTTAAAAGCTTCACCCTATTCGTATATCGTTTATCCCTTGTCAGAAACAGTTCTCTTGTCATTGTTGTATCCCATATATCTGGCTTATTTGTTGCTCATCTAAGGTGCCATAAACCTCAGAGACAGAGTACTTCAAATAGTAGTCGTCTAGTTGACAAAAAGTCATTTCATAGTAGAGTCGAAGGGTTCTGAGCTTCAAAGAGGCCTTAAGTTCTATTATATATATATATATATATATATATATATATATATATTACTCATACCACTACTATGAATAGCCGGTGGGCAGTTGTACATGTATATTATACACTTCCCGGACTGTAATCGGAGGGCAGACACTTATAAGTGATTCATACATACACCTCTAAGTATTACCTGAGGGTAGTGACATATTACACAACTCGAGATATAAGCCGAGGGCAGATTATATAGTAAGGCCTATAGACAAAGGTTTCATTTCAGTTTTAGAGTTTCATTGTTCGCCCTACGTGGCACGCAAATTATCAAAGTATCAAATTGCATTTATGCTTTTCTTTTTAGCTCATACTTTTATATTGTTATTCATGTCTTACATACCGGTATATTTCTTTCGTACTGACGTCCCTTTTGTCGGGGGCGCTGTATTTTCATGCCGCATATTCTGATAGGGGCCCTAATAGACCATCTTAGTAGGAGCTATCGAGTTCAGCCATCAGTGGATAAGCTTCATTCTTTCCAGAGCTCCCTCGGTCATGTGTCGGGTATGCCAGATATAAATATGTATATTATAGGTAGGTCGGGGCCCTGTCCTGATCATATGATAGAACAAGTACTCGTAAAGGCTCATAGACTTGTCTAGTATGTATATCTATTGATGTACGGCCTTATCGGCCTAACTATCTTTTATTGACTTGTGTTGTGGCCTTGTTGGCCCTGCTTATTTATATATGTCGGGTTGATCCCCTTTTGTTCACCCTTATAGGTTGGGTTGTATCCCTATCTTATAAAGTCTGGTCTTGTCGACCCTCTTATGGTATTATTATTTGTATTATGTTCTAGTACCGCCTTGTTGGCTGAAAGTTCTATTCATACAGGAACCTGGTTATCTGAGTGGTATGCTCGGGCTAGCGTGGCATCGGGTACTGGCCACACCCCCTAGTTTGGTATGTGACAAACTTGGTGTCAGAGCAGGTCAGTCCTAGAAATTTGTGAGTTGTGTCTAGTAGAGTCCTGTTTATGGGTGTGTTGTGCACCATACTTATAAATAAGAGACTGTCGGGCATTTAGTGATGGTTGTTTTTCTTTCACTTCCTAGATTGTGTTATAGAGCTGAGTTATATGATTTTGAGTCAAATTCATGCTCTATTCCTTTTTCAGTCATGCCACTCACTATGAGAGCTATCGCTAGTCATTGAGTCAGTGTCGATAGGGGTGAAGGTACTATTAATGCCCCGCTAATCCGGATTGATAGAGTTGAGGCCTAGAGAGAGTCGCATTCCCATGTATCACCTGTGCTACCCCTGCAGAAGGAGATTAGAATATGTGCAGTACCTCCAGCTCCTTAGGATACGATAGCCCCAACTTTACAGAATTCAGTTCCTCTAGTTCTTTTATCCGATTCTTCTAAGTAAGGAGTGGCAAGCGTCGTGCAGTTATTGGCACAGATAGTAGCTACACAGCAGCGGCAGATAAGGGCTTCTACAGGTGCATGGGTCTTTTGATGGCATAGAGAGTTCTAGGACTCAAGAATTTCTCGGGTTGAGTTTTCTAATATTTACTAGGCCTGATCCAAATACAAACCCTCAGGATTTTATTGACCAGATATTGCGAGTATTGAGGGTTATGCATGCTTTAGAGATGTAGGTGGTATAGTTGGCCTCTTTTAGGTTGCGAGACATGGCTATTCTATGGTATGAGTCTTGGGAGCGATCCCGAGACCAGACGCACCTCCAGCTGTGTGGGAGGAGTTTTCATAAGCCTTTCTTGATCATTATTTTCCATTAGAGGTACGAGAGGCCAATGTGGAGCTCTTCTTAAACCTCAAACAGAAGGGTAAGAGTGTAAGAGAATATAGTTTGTAGTTTGATTCTCTGGTTGGGTATGCTCTGAATATTGTGGACACAATGAGGGCTTGAGTCCATTAATTTGTAGCAGGTTTGGATCTGCATCTGATTAGAGAATGTACGACAGCACGCTGAATAAGGATATGGATATCACTAGGATACAGGTATACGCTTAAAGCGTCGAGTACTGCAAATGTCAGGTTCGAGATGATAGAAATATAGAGAGAGAATTGACCAAGAGGGCCAGATTAACTGGGTCATTCAGAGAGGTAGTGGGTAGCTCCATACAATAATTTCCTAAAGGTCTGGCTAAGTTTTCTAATAGTTATCTATCTTAGTTTCAAGAGCCAAGGTATGATAGGTATGCTTAGTTAGGACTAGGACAAAGTTTGAGAGCTTCTGGTTCTCAGAGGCAATGAGGTTTGGGACAAATGAGGCCTCCATTTCCACCATGTGGCTAGTGTGGTAGGACACACGTGAGATAGTGTCATCAGGGTTCCAATGTGTGTTACTGGTGTGGAAGTCCTAGTCATTATATGTGTCAGTGTCCGAGCAGAGGTAGAGGTGATACAACTCAGCCAACAGGACTGATAACAACATCTTCATCGAGTGTACACCTACATAGTGGTGGGCCGCAGACCCCAGCAGGTAGAGGTCGATGAGGAGCCTCTAGTTTATGCGGTGCTCAGAACTGCATCTATGCTTTGTTAGGTCGTCAGGATTTGGAGTTATCTCTGAATGTTGTTACGGGTATACTATATGTCTTCACCTACGATGTTTATACATTGATATATACATGTTTCAATTTGTCCTATGTCAGGTCCTTTGTTGCTAGTAAGTTTAGGTTCGAATCAGAGTTATTGTCTAAGCCATAGACAATTATAGCAAGGCGAATTTACATGAACTGTACCATGACAGTTTGTAATCATCCTACTTTGGTTGATCTAGTCAAGTTACCTATGGTTGAGTTTGATGTCATTATGTGCATAGATTGGTTGGATTCTTTTAATGCAAATGTCGATTGCAGAACGAAGGTTGTTAAGTTCAATTTTCCATACGAGTCGACACTTGAGTGGAAAGGCAATTATGCTACACCTAAAGGTACGTTTATTTCCTACCTGAAGGCAAGAAAGATGATTTCTAAAAGGTATATTTATCATTTGGTGTGGGTTAGAAATGCAGATACAGAGCCTCCGACCCTTCAGTCTGTCCCCACAGTTAATAAGTTCCCTGATGTGTCTCCGGATAAACTTTTAGGTATTTCTCCTGAAAGGGAGATCGAGTTTTCAATTGATGTGCTCCCAGATACGCAACTTATATCTATTCCCCCCCTATAGGATGGCTCTTGTGGAATTGAGAGAATTAAAGGAGTAGTTGAGAGATTTGCTAGAAAAAGGCTTCATCAGGCCTAGTACTTCGCCATGGGAAGCACCCATACTATTTGTTCGCAAAAATGATGGTTCTTTGAGGATGTGTATAGACCACAGACAGCTGAACAAAGTTACTATCAAGAACAAGTATCCACTTTCGAGGATCGACGATTTGTTTTATCAATTGCAGGGTATCAAGTATCTCTCAAAGATTGACTAAAGATCAGGGTATCACTAGCTGAGAGTAATGGAAAAAGAAGTTTCTAGTGATGTCTTTCGGACTCACAAATGCATCGGTGGCTTTCATAGATTTAATGAATCGGGTTTTCAAACCATTTTTGGATATATTTGTGATCGTATTTATTGATGATATTTTGGTGTACTCGCGGATGGAGGCAGATCATGTAGATCATCTTCGAATGGTGTTACAGATGCTCCGGGATCATAAGCTATACACCAAGTTTTCTAAATGCGATTTTGGTTGGACTCGGTTGCCTTTCTAGGCCACATAGTTTTTTCCGAGGGTATCAAAGTGGACAATCAAAAGATTGAGGCCATGAAGAACTGGTTGAGGCCCACGACCCCTATCGAGGTACTCAACATCTTGGGTTTGGCAGGATATTACTGGAGATTCATGGATGGTTTTCTTCCATCTCTGTACCTTTGACAAAACTTACCCATAAAACGGTCAAGTTTCAGTGGTCAGATGCGTGTGAGCGCAGTTTACATGAATTGAAGAACATGTTGACGTCTGCACCTGTCTTGACTCTTTCAAAAGGTACCGATGGGTACGTGGTCTATTGTGACGCCTCCATAATTGGCTTAGGTTGTATTCTGATGCAACGTGTCAAGGTTATAGCATACGCTTTGAGGCAGTTAAGGAAGAACTAGTTGAATTACACAACTCACGATATTGAGTTGGCAGCTACGATCTTTGCCCTGAAGATATGACGTCATTACCTATACGGAGTTCGTGTTGACCTATTCACAGATCACGAGAGTTTTCAGTATATCTTTCGGCAGAAGGATCTGAATTTGAGACATAGAAGGTGGCTAGAGTTATTAAAGAATTATGATGTGGATATTCTATACTATTTTGGCAAGGCAAATATTGCAGTTGATGCCTTGAGCCGTAATTCTAAGTGGAGCTTGAATCATATTAAAGCAAATAAGTTAGAGATGACCAATGAGTTGTGTCATTTAGCCAACTTGAATGTACAACTATTAGATATGGACGACGGAGGTGCAGTGGTCCAAAATACCGCAGGATCATCTATAGTAATATAGGTGAAGGCAAGACAATTTGATGACCTCTAGTTAGTTTGAATGAAATAGGGGATTCTCTTGTAGAAGAAGCTGATATTAGAACTTGCAGGAGATAGAGTCTTAGATACCAAGGTCTACTGTGTGTACCCAACATAGATGAGATCTACCAGTCCATGTATTCCATTCATCTTAGCTCGACGAAGATGTACCATGATCTCCGATAGGTTTACTGGTGGAATGATATGAAGAAGGATGTCACAACATTTGTAACTCAGTGTCCGAATTGTCAGCAAGTTAAGATCGAGCACCAGAGGCCTGGAGGTTTGATTCAAAATATTGAAATCCCAACTTGAAAGTTGGAAATGATCAATATGGATTTTATCACATGTTTGCCCCGTTCTTATCAGAAGTTTGATTCTATTTGGGTTATTGTCGACAGGCTTACGAAATCAAGCCATTTTCTACCTTTTCAGATGAAGATTAAGCCAAGTTATACATTATGGAAATAGTCAGGTTGCATGGTGTTATGGTCTCTATTATATCCGATAGGGGTGCTCAGTTTACAACTAACTTTTGGAAGTCATTTCAGAAAGCTAATCCAAGAGCGCTTATTTACTACCCAGAATTGGCAGAAATCCTATTCAGATGTTTGACGTCGTGACTTGGAATTTGCAATCGACGATTGGGTATTCCTAAAGGTTTCTCTAATGAAAGGTGTGATGAGGTTCGGCAAGAAAGGAAAACATAGTCCCAGGTACGTCGGACCATATAAAATTATTTGCAAGATAGGCCGAGCGACTTATGAGCTTGAACTACCCCAGAATTAGAAGTGTTTCATCTAGTATTCCATGTATCGATATTTTACAAATGTATAAGAGATTCCTATAGTTGTTCTAAATTGTCAAGTCCGAAAGCTAAGGACTACAAAGGTTGCCTTCGTTAAAGTATTATAGAGGAATAATAACATAGAAGAAATGACTTGGAAGGCCGATGAGGATATGAAATCTAGATATCCATACATTTCCAAAACACATTTTCATATTAACATCGTGTGATACGATTTCCCTACTCCTGCGATATAGTAGGTTTATTTCATATTCTATGTAGCTTGTTAAGGTGATAACAACGACCAAAGCGGAACTGAGGCAGCCCATACTTCAAGTGGAGGTGTATAAGGTGAGTTATGGCTAAATTTTACCTCTATTGATGCATTGATGGTCGGGTGAGATCGATGAGATATTATATGGCCCTGTGTGGCACTTATGTTAGTTCTGGCTGCTTGCCAGATTTTGGTATAGTCCTATTTATAGAGGAATCTATAAGGTAAGAATTCTCCTCTCCTATGTATATTTAAATTCACCTAGGGCATAGCTAAATTATGATATGAGAACTACGAAATTAATGGCGGAAAATCGTATAAGTTGTTGTTGTTATTGTGTTGACTGATTTGGAGTATATTCTTGAGTGTTGTGGCTGGAATTCTTGAAATATAGCTAGTGTGTGTTGTTGATGATGTTGTGGTTGTTGACACCTAATTTTTACCCTCTAATAATGTATTTAATTATTCAAAGTTTCTGAGTTATAAACGGAGTAAAATATGCATTTTTACAAATCGAAATTTTTTTTATGAAATTATTCTGGTAATATTTTGACATGTTATTTGACAAAATATTATCGAATATATTATTGCATATCATTAGCATATTCTTAAGAAATATCCATCAATTTCTATGATTTAAAAAGGATAATTATCTAATTAATTGTCTAAAATAATTATATTAATTTGGTAAATATTTTACTCCGTAAACTAAGGAAATTTGAGTAATTAAATGTAGTGTCAAATATCCTCTTATTTTACCCCTCAATTATTTTTTTAATTATGAAAAGATTTTAGGTTTTTAGCCTCAAATTGATTTTTAATTGGCTATTTCGGGCCACAATTGAAATAGAAGTTGACACATTGTTATTTGTTTCATGGCCACATTTGCGAACGCTTATTTAATCGATCTAGGGCCATTTCCTTTTGATTCGTCGACTGAGCCTAGTCCACTTACGGACCAGATCCGACCCAAAGCCTTTAAAATGAGCAAATAGGAGAAGCCCCTCATTTCATTTCATTTCAGCTAGGGTAAGAACACCCTCCACGCGCTTCTATCTCTCTCTCTTCGCCATTGACGATTTTAGCAAAAACTCAGAGTTGCAGACTTTGTGCCAGTCGTACATGGTTGATTCAGGGAAGGAGCAATTAATGCTTCATCCTTCCCCTCCCTTTCCCGCACGCTATCTCTCCTCAGCTAGGATTTAATTTTATTTGTCCTATTACCTCCAAAAAGTTTGAATTTCCATTAGTCATTTTTGTTTTTCCTTATTTTTACTTCAAAATCAGTCACAAATCACTTATCCCACACCAGTTGGGATGGGAAATTTGGGATTTTTGGTACTCTATAAAAAGGACCCATCATCTTTCATTATCCCCAAGCCTTAACCGTGGAAAATCCCATAGTTGAGCATAAAGTCTTAATCTCCATATTTTGGGCATTAATTAAGCACAAATCTCATATTTTTGAGCAAATCTGAAACCTTAGAAATTTCTAAGGTTTCATAGTTTAAAATTTTCGATTTCTTTTCTTGTGTGGTCTGAGCTTGTCGGATTTGGAGAAGGCATCCCACTCCGAATTCTCTTCACGGTTGTGCATCAAAGAGGTAATTACGAGATCCTCTTAGTTTAAATTTTGCTCCTAGTTGCTTTATTAGTTTTGTGTTTTGTTTTAGTTTAATTATGTGCTTAATTTAGTGTTTAGCTTAATTGTTTAGTTAGCATGTTATAAATGGAACTTTAAATGTGGTGGTTAAGAATGCTCATATTAGTTTAAATTAGCTTAATGAAGTCTGTTGTGTATAATGTACCCTCATTAGGGAGGATTAGGCGTGGTTTATGTTGATTTATCATATTATATCCTGCTTAAGTGTCATGCTTTATGATAATTAAGGGTTTTCTTTCTAGTTTAGCTTGCGTGTTATCATATGGAGGATAGTAGACCTTTCTAGGACCTGATCTGAACTCATTATGGGACTACACCTGTGGTGTACTTGGATATTCCTGATCAAAGTGTTTAACTAATTTAATGTTGTGTGTTACATTTGAGTAGTAACCTTTGTTCAAAAGTCTTAAAACATGCTTAGCTAATTTAATGTTATATGTTACATTTGAGTAGGAACCTTTGTTCAAAAGTCTTAAAACAAGCTGAAGACAGAGTCACTAGGTACCGAGAGAAGATGGAAGTTGATAGACAGACTATAACCCAATTGGAGGTAGAGTTAAGGTCTGCATACATGTGTCTAGAAGACTTGGGGGATCACATCCAAGAGGTTATAGAGGATACTCGCCCGATGATATTTCTGGAGAAGGGATATATAACCGATGTTTTGATGGCGTAGACACGTCAGTAGGTTTATATTACACTCCAGCAGGCCAAGAGGACTCGGACAGACGGAGGATCGACATCGGCCACTAGGGACAACCCTTATGATTTTCTATACTTTTTATGCTTTACTGATGTAACCCTTCGGGGAGATTATAATTAATTAAATGATTATGAGGGCAATGGTTTGATCTCCAAATTGAAAAAATCCATGTTCAACTGCTAGAAATGGTCTCGATTCACGGGGCCCAGGGGCGCGTCTAATATATTGCAATTATGTGATTATGTGCAAATATTTGTTTTTGTGTTTCTTTCACGCATTTATATCGAATGAGATTGATCTCAAAGTTTAGGGTATTACCACAAAAGAAGAACACACGAATATTGACAAAACCCCACTTTCCTAAAATGAAAACCTATGTCTAAACCATTTACATCTCCCAGAAAGATTTGACTTGCTGAGATAAATTCCCGACGAAGTTTGAGTGCTGATGTGCCCGCTATGGGTATGAACAACGGAGCGGAGAGCAAAGCTTCGCTCAGGAGAAGGATAGTTGAAGTGGACGAAATGATCGCCCTGATCCGGGCGAAGCTGAGAGAAGTAGACTATTTGCTAAACCTCTCCAGGAAAGTGAGAGGAATGCTGGATGACTACGTGCCCTTGCCTAGAAATCTGGGGCCGTCCAGAACAGTGAGGGTTCAACCTAAATTTCAACCAATCAGAGAAGCTACTACCGCCGCATCTGTTGCCGCATTTGTTGCCGCTCCAGAGAGCGATGACTTTCTTCCAAGTGAGATACCTACCACGTTGGTCGTTGCTCTCAAGGCCTACAACTGTCCTTTTCGATCGATGCCAGTGCG
The DNA here is from genome assembly GCA_034509755.1 of Anisodus tanguticus. Taxonomy (NCBI): domain Eukaryota; kingdom Viridiplantae; phylum Streptophyta; class Magnoliopsida; order Solanales; family Solanaceae; genus Anisodus; species Anisodus tanguticus. Next base: position 36,413,848 of record CM067549.1, read on the forward strand.
CGTGCTAAGTTCTGAGGTCTATAAGACCATGAAGGCCATGGGGATTGCACACCCCAGCGATGTGAGATTGCCACCATGCGCTCTAACATATGTGCACAAGAAATGTGCTTACCATCTGAACCAACTGGGACACACCACTAATAAGTGTGTGCCCTCGGGAGAAATATTGTGCAACTAATTGACAAAGGGACCATCCGCCTCATTTTGGGGCCCTATTCCTTGTTGGCACATGACCCAATCAATGGTATGAGAGCGTGGATGTCGAAACACGTTTATGGAGGCACGACTTCACCATTTTTTAGGACTCCCACAATGAGATCTGCAACAAGTTGACCACCGCATATAAAATCAACCCTATCAGGCCTTCGTGGAAGCCTTCGTCTTCCCAAGCTAGCAAAGGAAGAGGCTGCCCTTACCATTCTGGGGAACTGGGTCACAATATCGAGGAATGTGAGGCATTCAAGTCTGAGTTAGAGCACCTCATTAGTAAGGGGTAGATTTGGGTAGTGCTCATTCCTCATCATGAGTTTGCATAGGCCAAGGGCCGAACGTGTGGTTGTAAAGGTGACAACCGTCTATGGCTTTAAAAGAAAGGTCATATTTTTGGATAGATTTAGGCACCCCGAATCAAATCAAATGTAATTTCCCCCTCTTTTAGTTGTAAATAAGAATTGCATTGGACCTGGTGTTCCCCAAGTGGGATACGCAGGAAGCCCTTATCGGGCTTGGTCTTGTGATTTTGGGTAGGAACCAGTGGGGTGGTTTATTTTATGTAAATGAACTACGAACTGGCTTGTCTTCCTCTAGTGGGATATGTATGCAGTCTATTTAAGACTCGGTCCTTAATATAAATAAATTTTTGCTCCCCCTTCTCTTTCCCATTTTTATAATTACAAGTGGATCCAGTTGGCGGACCAATCGTCTGGGTTATCGTATGAAGCAAGTCAATTGAATATTCGCATATGAATACGTGAATTTATGTGTTTACTTATCTACTATGTGATATCTTGCATTTAATGTATTCGGCTAACGCACTAACGTCATCTGCCTTTTAGTGATTTTGTCTCTTAACAGAGGAGGTTAGCTCGTGTTGTAACACTGGCTTACTACACCAGATCAAGGGCAGCAAAAGTATCCCTATCCGAACCAAATCCCGAAAAATAGCTAGTAAATCAAATGACGAAAGAAGTGTCAGGAACTCCAGGTCTCCGATACGACGAGAGATAACTAGTACCGAGGACACGGTAAAGATGTTTAAAGATATCAAGGAGAAGACATCCATGCTAGAAAAAGCCCAAACTACTCGAGAGAAGTAGATTGAAGAAAGAAGGCCTCCAACGCCCTTTCCATCTCTATCCTCTTTAGTCTAGGAGCATTTCCCGAATCGAGAAAGAAAAAGACTAGGTAGACTGTAAGCCTTTAAGTTCAGCATCCATGAAAGCTCTAGATGATTGTGGCGTCCCTAACCATACACGAGCAACCTAAAGTTAAAGCGTCGACTCCTGCTCTATTTATTGTGCAAGTAGCCCCGAGTGTCGCCAAACCGCCCGTGACATTGCTAATCAAACACGAGCGACCCGGGTTTGATTTGTTAATTCCCGCTCTGTTTGTTGCGCAAGTAGCTCCAGGTGTCATCAAGCCACCATGAAAAGAGTTCATTATTGAAGTCGCCATTGCACACTGCATGACCAGATCCAGACGCTATTATACTCCCGAAAAGTTAGACCAATAGGGCGCCGGAAAAAAATGGTGAAACCGAATAATTTTATTTAGAATACAACCCAAGGAGTATTCTATTGTCGAATGACTTAGATATTAGTGTTATTACTACTGATAAGTTCTCTGCAACACCGTTTGAGGTTGATGAAAGTGCTGGATAAAGCACATGTCCCTTCCGACATTAGCCTTGAAAGCTTGGCTACCACAGTAGCCCATATCACGGGAGATCATCAGATATTATTCAGAAATGACGAGTTGCCTAAAGAAGGTCTGATGCATAACAAAGTGCTTTAAATCATTGGCAAAGTGTTTTACATCATTGTTGAGTGCAGGAACACGATCATAAAGCAAATTCTGGTGGACAACGGGGCTGAGTTGAATATTTGCCTAACAACCACACTGGAACTATTGGGATATGAACGGGCCAGAGTTGAATATTTGCCCAATAACCACACTAGAACTATTGGGATATGACATGGGAAAGATAATAAAGAGGAATACGAACATGTGAGGATTTGATGGAGCACAGAGTGATCCGATCGGAGAAGTCAACTTATGCATCTAAATGGGACCCGCCAAGTTTATCATCGAGTTCCAGGTCATGTCAATCTCTGGAAATTATAATTTGCTTTTAGGAAGGCCTTGGATCTATGCGACCGGAGCTGTACCATCATCTTTACATCAGGCCATGCAGTTTATATGGGAATGACATGAAGTGGTGATATACGGGGAAAAAAGTATCCATAAATACCCCAACAACTCTATTCCTGTGATTGAGGGAGTTTCCCAAGGAATAGATTTCCGCGTGGTCAAATTAGTAGGGGCCGCATATGCAAAAGATGCAATGCAAGTCCCAATGCCAACCGCATACAAAATAGTTGCCTCTACAATGCTGCAAAATGGCTTTGAGTTAGAAAGAGGTCTCAGTAAAGATCTGCAGAGTATCACAAAGCCAATTGAGATGCCGGTCAATGAATTCCGGTGTGATCTCGGATATGTCCCAGCCTCAAATAAACTTACAAGAAAAGTGGGAAGAAAAAGGACTCCCCAAATCTACGAAAGCCAATCACAAGTCTATATTAGTCATTCCATGTCAAGATACCGGTACTAGGAGTAGATGATGATGAAAAAGGGATAGGGATGATGTTCGAAGAAGAAGATTGCATGGCGATCCTGGAAGAACACATTGAAGTGACCACCATTCACGATGCGAAACCGGGTGAAAGATTCACCAACTGGACCTCATAATGTTTATTAAAAATGGAAATGACTCGATGTTGATCCGAGTCAGGACCACAGTCGTGCTGATTTTTGCAAAATAAAAAGCTTTATTTTATCAAAATTACGCTTTACTTCACTTTACTTTGATTTTATATTACTAATCACGCTTTGTCTTGCATTTTAGTAGTAAAAATGAATCGACTCCTAATGTCATGACATGTCACAAAGTGAGCAAGTTAAATGTCGAGAGTGAAGAAGAATACGACGAGGAAATAGGGTTACCAAAAGATCTCGATAAAGAAGACCAATACGAAAATAGGCAGAAGCCTATTTGAATAAAATAGAAGCCAGGGTGCGATGGAATGGTTAAAGAGACACGAATCAATGAGCACATATGGTCGCCACAGAAGGAAGGTTTAATCAGTTTTCTGAAAGAATACATGGATATATTTGCGTGGACATATACTGATATGCCCAGCTTAAGCACAAATATTATAGCACACAAGTTACCCATTAATCACGGGTTCGCGCCAGTAAATCAGAAGATCAGCCAATGAACTTTCAGGAGACGCACTGGTCTTATAAAAAATGGGTGGCCAAAAAGGCCCAAAGCCATCGACTCAGATGGAGTCAAGAGATATTACGCGTGAATGCACGCTTCTTCCAATGTAATCGTTTTTATTTACTTGTAAGCACTACATCAAGACCTATCTCTTGTAGCAGAGATATGTAGAAGGACCGGTAAAGGGTTCCGGACTTTTCTTATAATAGAAGTAATCCAAACTATTCCTTATGTATTCTGAACTACGCAATTACCTGATTTCCCCTAAGGCGGGATACATAGGGAGTCCTTTTTGGACCCGGTCATATTACTGGAAAACCCCATTATGTTTATTTTGAACTATGTTCGACTTGATTCATGTTGTGACATGATACGTAGGCGCTCTTTGAGCTCGATCGCATCGAAATTAAAACAAAAGAAACCCTTAGGAAGGCACAAGGGCAGATATTTTTTAGAAAGATCTCAAAAAGTCACGAACATATAGTTGAAAAAGGACAATTGTCATCACATCTTCAACCGGGGCAGAATTTTCGAGAGGGTCTCATAAATTCCTTTCGTGAAAGGATTCAAGGAAGCATCAATCGTTAGAAGCCTGGTAACTAGAGCAGAATTTTTGAGGGGGTCTCGAAAATTCCTTTGCCAATCAAGTCGCCGCGAGAGTTCGACGATACAAGCTTCAGACTTAGGCAGAATTTTTAAGGAGATCTCAAAATTTCTAAGGGATCCATATAAGAAGTCTCACTTCAAAGCACATGTCATGACAATTTTCAAAAACAAATATTTACTTGTCATTTTTCAAAAATCAATATTTTTAAAGATTCAAAATATTTTGAAAGTCTTATGTTTTAAATTTTCTTACCAAATCTCAAAAATGTCTCATGCTACCAAGTCCATAATAGATAGACTTGACGAGAGAAGAATAGAGGGCACGAGCTAGCCTCAATCAACTAACAATTTTTCTGTGGATGCAAGTTCAAGTCTATCATCGTAGGACGATATGATATTATTACTAACCCGTTTGTTCATGTTTGTAGAATAGGGAAAGCACCTCAACTGGCACATGACAGATAAAAAGGGTTATCAGACCAAAAAAGTCATAGTCGATAAGATAAAAAGGGTTATCAGAAGGTCACAATCGACAAGATGAAAATGATTATCAGACCAAAAAGGTCACGATCGACAAGATAAAAAGGGTTATCAAATCAAAAGGTCTACAATCAAGAGTCAGAGTGATGTAAAATTGGTCGAAGGGGGTCTTAGTGATCACTCACAGAAGTCAAGCATCATAAATTTGACCAAAGAGGTCGCGGTATTCACTAAATAGTCATAGTGACATAAAATCGGCTGAAGGGGGTCGCAATGATCACTCACAGAAGTTAAAACTAACCAAAGGGTCGCACTATCTGTTAAAGAGTTTGAGTGACATAAAACCAGCAGAAGGGGGTCACAATGATTCCTTACAAGATTCCGAGTGGCATAAAATCGGTCGAAGAGGGTCGCAGTGTTCACTCAATAAAGTCAAGTAGCGAAAAATTGAATAAAGGGTCACGGTGTCCGTTAAAAAAGTCTGAGTGACGTAAAATTGGCCGAAGGAAGTAGTAATTACTCACAAGAAGTCAAACGACATAAAAATGACCGAAGGGTTACAATGTTCGCTAAACAAGTCTGAGTGATGTAAAACCAGCCAAAGGAGGTCGCAGTGATCACTTAATCAAGTTAAGTAGCGTAAATTTGACAAAGGTGTCGCGGTGTCCGCTAAAGAGTCAGAGTGATGTAAAACTGGCCGAATGGGGTTGTAGTGATCACTCATAGAAGTCAATCGGTGTAAATTCGACCAAAGGGGTCACAGTGTCCATTAAAGAGTGAGTGATGTAAAACTGGTCGAAGGAGGCCGCATTGATTACTCACAGAAGTCAAGCGTCGTAAATCTGACCAAAAGGGTTGTAGTGTCCACTAAAGGCTCAGAGTGACGTAAAACTAGCCAAGGAGGTCGTAGTGATCTCACAGAAGTCAAGCAGTGTAAATCTGACCAAAGGGGTTGCGGTGTTCATTAAAGAGTCAGAGTGACGTACAACCGACCAAAGGGGGGGTCACAGTAATCTCTCAGAGAAGTCTAATAGTGTAAAACCGACCGAAGGGTCGTGGTGTCCGTTAAATAATATAAGTGATGTAAAACCGATCGAAGAGGGTCGCAATAATCACTCACAAAAGTCAAGCAGCGTAAAACCGACCGAAGGGTTACGGCGTCCGTTAAAAAGTTTGAGTGATATAAAACCGGCTGAAGGGGGTAGCAATGATCGCTCATAAGAGTGAGTGGCATAAATCCAGTCGAAAGAGGTTGTAGTGTTCGCTCAAGAGAGTCAAAGCGACATAAAATTGGTCGAGCGGCTACATTGTTTGCTGAAAAATATCAAGATAACCGACAACGATACTAAGAAGTTTGTTCATCCACAATAATATCAAACAAATTTAAAAAATAAAAAATAATACTCCACGATGCTGCCAGGCAAAAGGAAACAGGTTCGGAGCTACTCAAAGTACCAGTCAGTCAAGCCAGATCCATATGCATGCGGAGCAACATGGAAATCTTTCTTGCACAACCAGTCGAGACAGGGTTCCATGAGAGTCAAGCTCTTTGGACAGAAGTCGGAAGACACTCCAATGCCATACTCAACCACACACTTGATCTTTTATTTTTTAGAGTTCCCGCATAAGGGATAACCTCTTTGTACGATTAAGTCGAACCACAAGTGACCTGATTACACACAATGTTCTTTAATTTTGTTACAAGTTTCGCTCACCATTTCGATCTCATTGTTTCGCTTTGTCACGTTGTTGTATCTTGGATTTATTTAAAGAGAAGTAAGTTAGAAGAAGAGTGATTCTTGGCATATAAGGTAAAAATTCTCCTCTCCTAGGTATATTTAAATCCATCCATATCATAGCTAAATTATGAGATGAGAACTACGAAATTAATGGCGGAAAATCGTATAAGTTGTTATTGTGTGGATTGATTTGGAGTGCATTCTTGAGTGTTGTGGCTGGAATTCTTGAAATATAGCGTGTGTATGTTATTTTTGATATTGTGATTCTTGATGTTGAGTTGAGGAAGTGATAAAAGTAGGGGAAATGTTTCCCGATTCTTTATAGAAATGAGTTATCATTTGATGCACATCATGTACTAGTGTTCTCTAAATTGATGGGCATATTGTCATTGTTTAAGTCGAAGTGCTATTCGAGTTGAATTGTTGATGTGTTCGTATAGACGTCGGGATGTATGTAAGGCTATCCCCTCATTTCAAAAGCATGAAATCCAAAGTGAATAACATTTTCAAAAGAAACGTTGGGAGCCTCACTCTATTCGTATATCGTTTATCCCTTGTCAGAAACAGTTCCCTTGTCATTGTTGTGTCCCATATTTCTAGCTTATTTGTTGATCATCTAAGGTGCCATAAACCTCTGAGACATAGTACTTCAAAGAGTAGTCGTCTAGTCGATAAAAAGTTATTTCATAGTAGAGTCGAAGTGTTGTGAGTTCCAAAGAGGCCCTAAGTGTTATTATTACAATAGATACATCTATACTATATATATTACTCACACCACCATTGTGAATATCCGATGGGCAGTTGTACATGTATATTATACACACCCCGGGCTATAACAGGAGGGCAGACACTTATATGTGCATTCATATATACACCTCAGAGTATTACCTGAGGGTAGTGAAATATTACACAACTCGATATATAAGCCGCGGCCAGATTATATAGTAAGGCCTATAGACAAAGGTTTTATTTCAGTTTTAGAGTTTCATTTTTTGCCCTACATGGCACGCAGGTTATCAGAGTATCAGATTATTTTTATGCTCTTCTTTATAGCTCATACTTTTATAGTGTTATTCATGCTTTACATATCGGTATATTTCTTTCATACTGACGTCCCTTTTACTAGAGGCGTTGTGTGTTCATGCCGTAGGTTCTAATAGGGGCCCTGATAGACCACCTTAGTAGGAGCTGTCGAGTTCAGCCATCAGTGGGTAAGCTTCATTCTTTCAAGAGCTCCTTTGGTCAGGTGTTGAGTATGTCAGTTATAGATATGTATATTATGGATAGGTCGGGGTCCTATCCCAACCATATGACAGTACAAGTACTCGTAGAGGCTCATAGACTCGTCTAGTATGTACAGTTATTGATGTATGGCCTTGTCGGCCTAACTATCTTTTGTTGACTTGTGTTGCGGTCTTGTCGGCCCTACTTATGTATATATGCCGGGTTGATCCCCTTTTGTTCACCCTTATAGGTTGGGTTTTATCCCTATCTTACAAAGTCTAGTCTTGTCGACCCTCTTATGGTATTATTATTTGTATTATGTTCTAGTACGGCCTCGTCGGCCGAAAGTTCTATTCGTACAGAAACTTGGTTATCTAAGTGGTACGCTCAGGCCAGTGTGGCATCAGATGTCGGACACACACCTTAGTTTGGGATGTGATAAAAAAGTCTGCTGAGATATCATAAATGCAAAAATATTAAATAAGTCTGAATGTATAAATAAGTAACCGACAAGTCTAACACAAAGGCCTGCTAAACGTCTGACTGACTACGACTTTATTCTACGAAGTCTCTAAAAAGTATTGAAATACTGACTATTCACCAAGACAAGTCCCTCGACATACCTCACTAGTACTCAAAGCAACTGAAGGAAGGAACTATAAGTGGGGTGCTCGGGGAAAGGGCAACCCAAATAAATAAATAAACAATTAATAAATATTGAAACCGTAACTGATAACCGTAATGAAAAAGAGAAGTGAAGTTATAAGTACATCATATTCTGCATCTGAAATTTTTGTTTATCTGTATTTATATGTGTGGGTGGGCCTTTGCCCAATATAAATAGACAAATTATGACCTTGGCCAAGCTTACATATATGGGGCCTTGGCCTAATAATAACTGAATAAATTATGGCCTTAGTCAAGTAGTGCATCAATCTATGGCCTTGGCCAGGTATACATATACATGAGACTTGTGCCATTGGCCAATCACATATGTTCACTATTAATTAAGTATTATTAAGGAACTAAGATTACTGGAATAAAGAATACCACAAACTGAGACATGTATTCATGAATTGATTATGAGACCTGAAGCCTTAACTGTTTCTAGATCTGTTGAGTTTCTACACTGAGACTCATGGATATCAATCACGAGTCTATGTTGACTACGTTCTGAGTTCACAATGTTCAAAATGACAATTATGAACGAATTATGAAACTAGAGAATAGAAGTTCTGCAACTATTCAGGAAACTAAGGCATAACTATGTTCTGAGGCAATTCGTAATAGTCAATAAATAATGTAGCATATGGAGAATCATCAACATTCCCAAATGTAGAGACTTAGCCTCACATACTTTAATTCCCTCCTATTGTGTGTAATACAATGTCCTTCAACTTTTTCAACTTTAATCTAAAGTAATACAAGTATAAGGGATTCCATATTAGCAATAAAACACATGCTTTGATCATCTAAGCATTTTATCAAACACTTGGTGGGCATAAATCTCCAAAACTTCCATTAATGGGGTTTTCTTCACCCAATTTCTATTATATTACTTCTAAGTGGTTCTACAATCCTAATTAGTTAGAATTAACACCATTCTTCAGTACCCATATGATTACAACAATGCTAAATCAACAATCCCAAAACCCTACTATAGTTCATGTACTTTCCTTTAACAACCCATTAACTTGTCTCCAAAACTCATCAATTCACAACTACAAATGTTTAGAACATGGAAAAGAATTACATTTATACGTTCTATCTCCTTGAATTCGAAAGCTAGGGTTCCTTCGCCCAACAATGGTGTCTCAATCGAATATCTAATGATTTAAAGGGTTTCATTATGTTACCAAGGAATTATGGACTTGGATTTATCCTAAAATCATTGAACTTACCTTGGAGGGTTCTTGAGGCTTAGGACTTGTTCTCTCTACCTCTAAGGTAATTTTCGAGCTCTAGGGAGTTAAGGAAATAAACTCAGGCTTAAATAGAACTTAAAAACACAAAGTCTAAAAATTAGGCTAAAAATCCCGATATGTGCGTTGGGTCTGCATTGCACATGCAGCGGGCGGCCCTCTGTAGACAAATTTTTAGAGCATTGAATATGTTCTCTGGGCCCGCGACGCGTGGCCAACGCGTACGCGCCTCATACGCGACGCATGGCTAATGTGTGTGGCTTGTCTCCTTCAGCATTCTTGCAACGTGCATAATTTCTTGTACATACTTCCGTTTAGCCTGATCCTTATATGGATGGAAAGGTATTTTGACGTACTACAACTTTCATTGAGGAATATTTTCCAAATTCTCATTCAATGATGAGGTTATGGTTGCTTGAAGTAGGCCCCTTGGACACTTTCGCAAAATGTGAAACCTTCTCAATTTCGATTTATTTCCTTAGAACGAGTTAAGAACTAGTCTGTAGATCTGAGATGTAACAAAAACCTTCCCCCAAAATAAAAAAAATCATGATAAGACAAGTACACTCCCTACTTTGCTTATTGGCATAAATATCCTTGTTTTAGAAACACTTTTGCATAATGACGTATTAGGTTCTCCTTGTATTAGAGCTTTACTCTACTGATTAAGTATGGGTTATACTTCCAACATGACAATTTTGAAGTTTGCACTTTATACATATAAAGGGTCAATGAGTATTAGTTATTCAGTAAATAACAACAAAAAAAATGTGAAATTGGGATAAACAATTTAGAAAAGGCCTCTGACTTTTGATTTTTATTTGTTTTTTGAGAATTACCTATCGGTTAACTTTTGAGTATTTAAGTACTACAAATAATTTATCAAGCAATTTTATCCTTCAATTTAGAAAAGTTTTCTAGGCTTAAGTCCCAAATGAACGCCCAAAACGTTGAGACTTACGCCTAAGTGAACGCCTCCAATGTTGGGACTTACGCTCCACGATTCTTGCGCTTTGCCAGTATACCTCATTGTATTTAGTGCACCTCATCCGAGGACTGGCTCCAAATACGCTTTTTAAGACATTTATCGAAACCCGCTTTCACAAGAAAATGGGGCGTGATAGATGTATAAGGTTCTATCTGCTCCATGAATCTTGAAATTTTCTCTCTTAATATGTCTTTCATCCTTACTTATGTAACTTGTTAGCGTGCATGTTTATTACTGTCTCAATCACATCTTATGTTTACATGTCATAAGGTGCTAGTTTGTAATTATTGGTAGATTTATATACTTTGACCTGTTGATTGTTCACATTCACAATTCTGCCTCGAAAGATTGAGGGATGATCTTTTCTTACTAAGTTTCTGGCTACTGTACTCACTTGTTTGTATATTGTCTAACTACGTTTGTGATCGTCATCGCTCTGACTAACCGTCTTGATATTTCAAATCAACCTGAACATGACTTAGAGACATTCTTGTTGATTCCTTTTTACTTACCTCGTTAATACAACTTTTTGTGGGATTTCACTGGGCTTGAGCTGGTTAATACGACTTTTTATTAACACCAACATCTTTCTGATAATAATTCTATAACTTTGTCACCTCATATTTCATAGGACAAGTCCTTAACATCTGATTGACAAATTCACTTTATCATAATCTCCTTATCACTTCAAGGTCAATCATCACCTCATGTCCTTTACTTCAAACAACTATTGTTGCTACTTAAGCAATGAGCCTCAAGCTCTCTTATCGTGTCGAGAATGCAAATCATTTGCGTTTAATGGAAAAAAGAGTAATATTTTTACCTTAAACACTAACGCAAGATATAAGAATCAAATAAGGGAATATTTTCTAATATGTCATGTAGCCTCCAAGTACTAGATGTTGCACTCTATATACCCATATATAAGATTCTACAAAACATGATTCATTATCGCATCCCAAATATACCCATAGACGTGACTTACACCCAGCTAATACTACCCCCAAATGAACCAAATTCTGATATCTTTAACCAATTATTCAGGCACTAATAGATACTAAGGGCAAGTGCAAATGCATTATTAATAATAATTAAATAGGGAATAATGATCCAATCAAAATCATAATCAACTTATGAAGTTCAACAATTACTCAAATACTAAATGTCTAGGCCAGATCCACAATAAGACCACAAAGTCTCTAATAGAGTAACATGAGTTCAATTGTCGGATATGTAAACCCCAAAACGAAGAAAATAACTGACATAAACTAGATAAAGCAGAAATGATGACCTCCACGAACAATGCGACGACCCACCTCAACAACAGAATCACCTGAACAGACCCGTCAACCACTAGCCTCATCCTCAACAACAGTATTTGCATGTATATGCTGATAAGGAGTGAGTTATACGTAAAAATAACTTAATAAGATCATCGACTCGCCCTTTTGAGTACTCCTGAAATAAATGTTAGAAAATACAAACACATAACAAACACTGAAAAATAATATGCACAAAAAAAATTTCATAATATACTACCTAATAAGGTCCAAACAAATGTTTGATCAACAAGAACGATATATATCTCAACACAATCTAAACTGAGGAGGACTTGTCATAAACGGTAGTGTAGAAAACTACCACAACAGCTAGGTGAGTCCATAATAACATATACAATGCCAACAAAACATACCATGACAACATGTGTAGTCCCCTAATATATTACAACAATATTTGTATGCCCCTAACATATTATGAAAACATATGTACGCTCCTAACATATTATCAAATCATATGTGTTTAGCTTAAAATTTGTTTATTAGGAAAATCATCTAGATTTATTTGTTTGAGGTCTTTAGCAACAAAAGTAATTCAAGTTAGTATTGAAAATTAATGATACAAAGTTTGAAACAAGAATGTACTAACGATATTTTATGAAACAATTTAATAACAAATATAATGACGTACAAGCGATAAGAAAGCTTATTCAATCTCTATACGATGGAACTGAATGCCTCGAGAATCAAAGCAATGAGTATGAGATTGATGAATTGATCGTAATGAAAGCAAGAAAGCGATGTGATTGTATTATGTGTATTTCAATCTCTACAAAGTAGGGATTTAGGGGTTAAATATAGGGTGAACCTATCTAACTAACTACCTAACCCTAGGCACGATGTGGGCGTGAAGATCGTACATTCTAGAAATGGGATAAGTTGTGATTCCACGGAAATATCAGAGCGTGCGATTATCCCTAGCTGCCAATTTCTGGGTACGTATGAGTGCTGATCATCCGGTATTACGTACAGAGCATGTGTCCAGATTGAGGTTTGAGGCTGTAGGGACCTAGAACCCCTTTTCATGCAGCTTCCACAACGTTGTCTCTGGATTCACACATTTGCAACAATTTTAACCTTGTCATCGCCATGTTACACCAGCTAATGCTTGTTATATTTTACCCAATACAATATGGATGCCCCTAACATATTATGGTATTATATGTATCTCACTGGTATGTGTATCTCTCTATCTATCTATCTACCTACTCATGTCCCAATTACCATAAATCACTTATTAAATAATTTTAGTAGTTTTCACAATATAATATACATGCGGATGGTCAAATGCCACTAATTTTGCAATGACACGCTTGTCCCTACACATGAGACCAGACAGACGGAATATATTTTTAAAGTAGGTTTTAAAAATCAAGCATCAAAGCTTAAAGTCTCACTTACCTTGAATTCACAACTCAAGCACCCTCAGAAGTAGGCTCTCAGGTCTTCGGATCACCTCAAACTACACAAAATAGGTTTAGAATGATCAAAAATCTAATTTTCCTATACGTAGTAGAGTAACCGAAAATAAGTAGGGTATAATATTTATTTTGTTCATGAAATGTACAATTTACATAATAGTTAAGAAATTCTTATTAAGTGCATTTAAATTCTCCAATGCAGTGATTTTTGTATGAAAAAGAATTTCAGAAGGAAAAAAGATAAAAATATGATGAGGATTCTATCACTGGATTGAGAAACATGATAAAATTGCATTTGATTTTAAAATAAATACAACAACAACAAATCAGTGTAGTCTCACAAGTGGGGCATGGAAGGATAGGATGTATGCAGACCTTATTTCTACCTCTATGGGGTCGGATGTATGCAGACCTTATTTCTACAAATAGTAAGGTAAAAAGCATGGTATTAAGAACAATATGGCAACATAATAGCAAAATAAAAGCAAATAAGGAAACAAGTAGTAATACATATTGATGAAAAAAACTATACGATTACTACCTAATACTACTTATACGGAGGTCACTCGGCTACCTACTAACCCTCGATCCTAATCCTCGACCTCCACACTTTTTTATCTAGAGTCATGTCCTCCCTAAGCTGAAGTCGTGCCATGTCCTGCCACCTCTCCCGGTTTTTTTTCGACCTACTTTTAAATATCCTAACTCTTGTTATAGCTAACCTTTCACACGTTCTTACTGCGCATCCACACACCTCATCTGCACATGTCCGAACCATCTCAGTCTCGCTTCCCTCATCTTGTGTGCCACGGGGGGCCATTTCTACCTTGCCCTGTATAACTTCATTCATAACCATATCCCTCCTAGTATGTCAACATATCCATCTGGACATCCTCATCTCCGCTGCACTCATCTTATGAACGTGGGCGTTCTTGACTTGCCAACACTCTGCCACATACAACAAGGTGGTCTAACCACCAATTTATAGAATTTACCTTTAAATCTCGGTGACACATTCTTATCGCATAGTTACTCGGATGAGAGCTTCCATTTCACCCACCCCGACCCAATACGATGAGCGACATCATCATCAATCTTCCAATCTCCTTGTATTATGAATCCAAGATATTTGAAACTACCTATTTTGGGTAGGACTTGTGCATCAATCTTTACATTCACCTTTGCCTCCTGCGTGATGGTACTGAACTTGCACGACTTAAAATACATAATTTATTTTATATTAAAACGGTAATTATATAAGTAAATTTCGTAAGTTACCTAATAACTTTTCACTCATTCTCAAAGAAAAAATAACCTAACTAATTTGTAAAGTCTAAATAGGAAATTATAAAGAAATTAACACCTGACGTGTTTGTTAGATAAGTCAAATAGAAAAATATACAACAAAATTAGAATATTAAATTTTTAATTCTTTAACCGTAATAATCATTTTCAGTGACTACTCTGTCTTACTTTCCCCCCTTCCCATTCAAAAGCCTTCCAAGTTGACTGGAACTAGAATGTTAAATTTATAAAGCTTTGACTTTACATAAAAAAGGTTAGAACATAAAACCTCGCGGATTTGTTTCCTTTCAGTAAAACACGTGTCATTAAATTATCTTCCAATCAAAGCTCACCCTTTAACATATATATATAAATGACTTTTCACGCCATCTCATTTCATTCATTTCTATCCACATTCAACGACGTTTCATCTTTTCAATCCCCCAATCACCTTCTCGTTTCCCTGACCAATCGGCAAAAACTTCATAAGTCAAAATCAAACCCTACACTTTTGACATCCACACCCATTCATTTCTATCCACGTTCAACGATGTTTCATCTTTTCAATGCTTCAATTTCCTTATCGCTTTCTAACCACTCGCCAAGAACTTCATAGGTCAAAATCAAAACCTACACTTTTAACATCCAAAACCATAACTTCCCTAGCTTCTCAATCCTTTCATATTAAAAAAATTTCCAAAAGGCTTGTTAGAAAAACCATTCCCCCCCAAAAAATAAATAAATAATAATGATAAGACAAGTACACTTCCTAATCTAGTCATTGGCTGTGTTTAATAACTGAAAAATCCTTTTTACCCCTAAATTTAGCGGGCTAAACAACCGCGTCAACCAAAATAGCCAAAAAGAAGAAAAGAAAAACAAAAATCAAGCCCACCATTACACACTCGGTAAACAAAAATCAAGCCCACCATTATTACACACTCGGTAAGCTTCTGTTTCGCTCTCTTATTGCTTTCTCTCTCTTTATTTCATATATTTCGCTGTTTCTCTCTCTTCGATCGTTTCCGATCAGTGAATGCTTGGTATTGTTCTCGAATCTTCCATAACTATATGCTTGTTAATTGACGTAATTTGTGTGAATTTGTTGAGTTTCAGTCTTTACGGGTCGGGTTTTGAGTTGATAAACCCTAGTAGGGTTTGACGTTCAGTTGAAGTGATGTGATTGTCAAATTTGTGTTATTTTTTATTTCAATTTGAGTTTTGTTCATTCAATTTGAATCTTCTTGTTAATTGACGTAATTTGTGTGAATTTGTTAAGTTTCAGTCTTTACGGGTCGGGTTTTGAGTTGATAAACCCTAGATTTTTAGCTTTGCTTTGAAGTAGGGTTTGACGATCAGTTGAAGTGTTGTGATTGCCAATTTTGTGTGATTCTGCATTTCAATTTGAGTTTTGTTCATTTAGCTTTACGAGTTTTAAGCTGAATAGTGATTTGAATTTGGGATTTTTGCACAAATAACCAGTCGAATTCACTATTTACTTTTTCCAGCCGCTATACATTGATTGTCAAGTGAGTATACATGATTATACATAATTATACATGTGCTGGCTGTTTTTAGTTTAGGCAGTTGGGTGGACGGCTATTTAGGTTAATCCTTCTTTGAATTTTTATTGAATTCAGTGTTTCGAATTGCTCTTTCCCCTAGCTAGCCTTTTGGAGTACTCCATTTCTATTATTATCATTGAGTTGGACTTCAGTTTTCTTTATCTTATGCCCTAAGGCTTAAATTTAGTTAAAAGTTTCGATTTTCTTTTTGACTTCAGACTTGAATTATGGAATTTTGTGGCACTTATGGCTTCAGGTAGGGTTTCAACTTGTGTTGCTGCCATGTCATATGCGTTTATGCTCTCTATCCATTGTCTTAATTTTTATTGAACTTTATTGATTAGTACTGAATATTAGAAAATTAATAGTTCATTGATAAAATGTATTATATTTTACCCAAAATAAATGGATAATTCTGTTGGAAATCCAATTAAGACCATTAGATGCTCCAGAATTTCTTTCCCTAGAATCTACTCTTGGTTGCAATAGTAATGGATTTGTCTAAACAACAAAAAATAATAAGTGTCACGCTATATTCGTAGTATAATGTGTTAAGTTCTTGACGTGAAGAGATTGTTGCTATGTTTGTAGTTATAATATGTTAAGTTCTTGTTGTGAAGAGATTATTTGTGAGGTAATGATCCATGGCTTCCGAAGGGTGTGTTAAGTGAAAAGGACAATCAAATAGTTTCTCAAGGGCATTGGTTAGATCCTCGTCCTTAATTTTGGCGAGCTTGCCTTTCAGAAAATGATGTTTCATTGGCTTTGTAGTATTGAGAATCTTTCGCGAAGCTGGCGTTTGATTGCCTCTTACTTGTGTCTTTAAAGGTTATAACTTTAAAACAAGCTGATCTTTTTCTGGACCCAATTGTAAACGGGAAGATCTTTGGAGATATGATGTTCTAGTTCTGAGTTTGTAAATGGCTGGAAATGGGAGATTTAACTTGACATCAGCTAGCAGTGACTCGGGTTTTGTTGGAAACTACACCAATGGGCCTAAGGGGAGCTATATGGGTCCCACTATGGACAGGTCTGGGAGCTTCAGAGAGAGTTCAGACACCCGTATATTTGGTTATGGGAAGGGTGCATCCCGTGGGAGTGGCGCAGTCGTGGGTGATTTGCCTTCCCTGTCACAATGCCTGATGCTGGAGCCAATTGTAATGGGTGACCAAAAATATACTCGTTCAGGCGAGTTAAGGAGAATGTTGGGCTTTACTGTTGGGAGCACTTCAGAAGACAATTCTTTTGGTGCTGCTCATTTGAAGTCTTCACTTCATGTGTCTATGGAAGAATTAAAGAGGTTCAGAGATAGTGTTGCAGAGACGTGCAACAAAGCTAGGTATTCTTGTCCTCTTAATCAATAAGCTAGTTTTCTTTGGACTAATCAGTTCTGTTGCATCTTTCTTCATGATTTTGTATCTTTACTTGCACTGATCAGCACTCTCCTTCTCTTTCTTGTGTGTGTATTAATTAAGCTCTTGGTGGCATTCTTTCTTGAGTATTGGATAAATTTTGATTGAAAGTTACCCTACTTTAACGTTAAGTTGTATCGCTGATTATGCTGTTTTTTGTTTTGACCAGTGGTAGAGCTAAAAAGTTCGACGAATACCTGCATAAGTTGACAAAATTTTCTGAAGGCATGCCTTCTAAGAAGCAACAGAGGAATGAGCAGTTAACAAATGAGAGATTAGGCGGTTCAAGCATGAAGACGGGAACACAGATGGGAACACAGATGATACATCGTGGCCCTTCAGATCTTGCAACACAGAAGACAGAGGAGCGGCTGAAGAATAGTACTCTAAACAAACGTGTACGCACATCAGTGGCAGAAACTCGGGTTTGTAACTGATATCATGTTATTTAAATTTGTTGACCTTCGAGCAACTACTTTCCGTGACAATTATATTTTTTATCCAATAAAAGGAGGTGTTTAGTGTGTGATAAAGCCGTATAATGTTCCCAAAACTATTATTTACCCCCCTTGTACGTGCTTCTGCATGACCTACATGCTATATTTTTGCGACAAGTAATAACCCATAGGATGATGAAAAACTGTTGATAGAGGATTTTTCTAAATAACTTGTAGAACGACTGTGTAGACTTTTTAAAAGATAATTCAAGAACAATGTATCTTTGTGTTGGCTATCTACTTTTGGTATACCTCGTGTATGGGGGGTTTTCTTCATAACATCAATAAATTCTTTCTTAGAAAAGAAAACATCAATAAATCATTGCTTTCATTAAAAAAGATAAATGGAAATTATTCTTCCACGCCGCTCGTGGAATAAGGAAAATCTATTTACATGGGGTTTAGAAAGTAGAGGTGTGCATTACATATACTTCAAATTTAGAAAAAGACTGGGAATGATGCCAGGATATTAAGAGCAAGAGAGATTATCCCCTAACTTGGAATGCTAGTTTATTCGTGTAAATATATAATATGAAGGAAGGAAAGCTCCTTATATGTCATGATTGACAATTAATTGATTAACTGTAAGTAGGAGCAAGTCTCTTTGTTGCAAGTTCCGTATACAATCATTGGGAGGCTGGTGTTTCTCAAAATCTTTAATTACCTCTAATTGAACTGCCATAGATTGTTTAGATTGCAAAGATGGAGCACTGTGCCAGGAGGATTTCCTCTGGTTCTTCTTCAAATGACAGAGAGAATTGTAGCAGGTCAAGAGTAAGGTGCCATCTTTGGAACCTTCATTTCTAATGCGTGGTTCATGATACCACTTGCCTTGTTTCCGCTCTGCACCCTTAAAGGAGCCTAGAACACCACAATTATAAGTTCTCGTTCGGCTGTTTCCTTTCATCTAGCATTGCGTGGTTAAAGAAAATTTTGCTCTGTTGAATGAATACTGTCGTGTATTACTTGCTGAGTATAGTAAGCTTCATCTGCTTCCTCTTGTATCAAAATGCCTAGTGACCTTTTCCTTTTACATATAATTCAGGCTGAGTACCGGAATAGTGCTCTTTCCAGGCAGCCTATGATAGTAAAGGATCGAGACATGTTAAAAGATAGTAATGCCGATTCTGATATGGCTGAAGAAAAGATTCGCAGATTGCCAGCTGGAGGTGAAGGTTGGGACAAGAAGATGAAAAGGAAACGATCAGTTGGTGCTGTCATTTCAAGGCCCTTGGACAATGATGGAGAGCCTAAACGAATGCTGCATCATAGACTTGCCAGTGAACCTGGCTTGTCACCTTCTGATTCCCATGGTTTCAGGTAATTGCTACTCTGGAATTATCCCCAATAATGTCATTTCCCTGTTGATTTCATTCAGTTTCATATAAGAATGTTTAGTTGCACTATTTGCCGCCTAAGATGAAGGATAAGACTGGTTTAGGTTCTTTGGCTTTGTTGAGTTAATGCATTAATTAAAATTTGAACCAACTGATGCTACTTTTTGCTCTCAGTTGTTCAAGACTGGAGGTGTTTGTAGATGATGGCTTTTGTACAACCTTGTAAATTTCACTTCGAGGAAGTGTTAGGACATTTCTGGTCAATATTGTGCAGTTCTAGATAGAAGGGGAGCCTTGGAGTAACTGGTAAAGTTGCTGCCATGTGACTAGAGGTCATGGGTTCAAGCCGTGGAAGCAACCTCTTGCAGAAATGTGAGGTAAGGCTGCATACAGTAGACCCTTGTGGTCCGGCCCTTCCCCGGACCCACGCATAGCGGGAGCTTAGTTCACCGGGCTGCCCTTTTATTGTCTAGTTCTAGATAGGTTTAATAAAGTAAAGGAATTACTTTACATCTTGTTGTAAGATATAGCGGGTAAGTTCTTTACTTCATCGGAATGCTGTACTCGTCTAACTGCTTAAGCGTTAAGCATCTTGTTTTAGTTGGAATCTGAAGAATCATTTGGGAGAATAACCAGTGAAGAGTTAATGGCCTAGCATATATATTAAGTTGAGTGTGCTCTTTGGTTCATTGCCTTCTAGAATGGCCTCGTCAGATCAAGTACCAGTTCTTTGTGGGTAAGCCTACTTAAGTTAGGGATAATTGTCTTCTACCAATCTCTACTGTTTAATCGGCATGATTCTAGCTAGAACTCAGTCAAATAGAATCATTCATTTCCTGTGCCATCAATCTCTTATTCATTCTTTGTTTTGCTGCTTCTTCGTGTCAATAGTTGTTTTTCATGCCCCTTACAAAAATAGTTATTGCCCAAATGAGAAGATTTCAAGAGGAATCACATTTGGCCTTTATTTTTGTAGGTTGAACTAAGGAACTTAATTGAAATTGGATACATAATTTGATGCTTTATCTTGCCTGGTTGACTACTGTGATCTTTGAACATTCTCTCTTCAATATGCCTTCATGTTATTTTTCATTTATGCACCGACTTTGTTACCTAGCACTGGCTTAAGAAGAATAACTATCTACATTGTACTCACCAACTCTTTTGCACAGGTCGGGAATATCAAGCGGTGCTGGTAGCATTAATAAGTCAGATGGCTCATCACCTACTGGTTCTAATGCTCGTTCAATGCTTAAAAATGAACAGGAAAAGTCTGCTCTTTCTAGGGATCCACCTGCTGGTCTGAATAAAGAGCGGGTGCTGGCAAAAGGCAGCATTAAGTATGTCTTGGTTTGTGATGGTTTTGTTTTTATCTCCTAACTAACGGGTGTTCCCAAGCTGAATCCTTACTATGTGGTTTTCTTCCTCTAGGTTGAATAGTCGTGAGGAGAACCATGCCGTCTGTCCCAGTCCAATAGCAAAAGGGAAGGCCTCAAGGGCACCACGGAGTGGCTCCCTTACTGCTGCCAATTCACCCTCTAACGTTCCTCGTTTACCTGGAACCTTGGAAAGCTGGGAACAGCCCCCAAATGTCAACAAAAATCTCACTGTAGGTGGGGCTAATAATCGCAAGCGTCCATTGCCCACAGGATCCTCGTCTCCGCCCATAACACAATGGATTGGTCAGAGGCCTCAAAAAATTTCTCGTACAAGGAGGGCTAATCTTATCTCACCAGTTTCTAACCAGGACGAGGTGGAGGTTCCGTCAGAGGCATGTTCACCTTCTGATTTTGGAGCTAGGTTAACTCCTGGTGTAACAAGTGGTTCTATTCTTTCAAAGGCTGCCAGCAATGTTACGCAAAACCTTAAAGTTAAAGCTGAAAGTGTTTTATCCCCTGCCAGACTCTCTGAAAGTGAAGAATCTGGTGCTGGTGAAAGCAGATTAAAAGAAAAGGGTGGGGGTACTTGTGAAGGTGAAGAAAAAACTGTAAATACTGTTCAGAGTAATGGGATTTCTACCTCACATACGAAGAAGAACAAACTTCTTGTCAAAGAAGAAACAGGTGATGGCGTGCGAAGACAGGGCCGAAGTGGACGATGCTCAGCATTTTCTAGGAATAGCATGTCTCCTACAAGGGAGAAGTTTGAAAATCAAGTCACAGCCAAGCCACTTCGTAACTCGAGGCCGGCTTCAGAAAAGCACGGAAGGTGTTGGTCTTTTTACTGAAGAAGTTTATTGAGCTTTTACTGTTTCTCTTCTCCATTAACTTAAATTATACTTGATTGTGGCAGTAAGTCAGGCCGTCCTTTGAAAAAGCACTCGGAACGCAAAGGGTTCTCTCGTCTTGGGAATCCTTTGAGCAGTGGCTCTCCTGATTTCACTGGTAAACCCCTCAGTTGCTTACTTAAATTAAATATTTCAGTATAAAATTTTGTTCACTAATGTGGAAGCATGTTTCTTATATTTTTAATAAACTAGTTTGCCCTTTCCCAGGAATTGTTTTTTCCAGTTTCTAGCAATCTTTATTTGTCTTTAATTGAACTCATTTGCCTTTATCCATGATTTGGCCTTTTAGTTTCTAGCAGTCCTGTGTGTACCCAGCTGGGTGGAGAAGATGGAGGAGGTTATGATGTGATTCATTGGAGAAGAGTAGCTGATTTGTTTTTGTATTTCCTTCTGTACACTGAAATATGAAGTCAGTTTTCAGTACATTATCAGCTGTTTAGAATGAGCTGGGATTGATTGTGGACAAAGAAATGAAGGGAGTGATGTAAAGGAATAAGAAATGGCTAAACTTGAATCTTTTATACTACTGAACTTGTGTGAACAATTTTCAGTGATTGATGTGTTCCACTGTTTTCTTATGTGAGTATTATTATGTTGCGCCATTTGTTTTGTCTCTTGAATTTTTGCTGTCTTATTTTTCCTGCAATCCTGCATTGACTACATTCCTCTTGAGCCGAGGGTTTATCGGAAACAACCTCTCTATCATGTAAAGGTAGAGGTAAGGCCTGCGTACATCCTATCCTCCCGAGACCCCACTTGTGGGACTACACTGGGTATGTTGTTGTTGATGAGTTCCACTGTTTGATATTTAGGTTTTAGCTTTGGTGCTGCCCCTAGTGCGGGTTGACAATTAGCAAATTACTGGTTATTTACCTGCCTCAAACAAATAATCCTGCTATCACATTTTCCATATTTCAGGGGAATCAGATGATGACCGCGAGGAGCTCCTATCTGCTGCAAACTTGGCACATAATGCTAGTAGTATGTGTCTGACATCGAAGTTCTCCCTTCACTCTGTTGTATCCGTCTTTTCTGTTGGGAAAAAAATATAAAATATGAGGCACTTAATTTATTTTGGTTGCTGTTGTAGTACATGCATGTTCAAGTGCGTTTTGGAAGAAAGTGGATAGACTTTTTGCTTCTGTCAGTGCAGAGGAGAAATCCTACCTTCTGGAACAGGTGACAACTAATGATGATTTTGATTATACCACACATCTATGTGCTTTTGTTTGATATTAGATGTTCTTATTAAGTCTTGTTCATTGATGTTTTTATCAGCTGAAATCAGCAGAGGAATCTCATGCCAATCTTTCTCAAACACTAAACAATATGGATGATTTTCTGGTACTTACTGATACCTAATTATCTACGTCTTGCATCATAACTTCATTTTAAGCAGTGATTTGACTGGTGGATAATTTATGCCAAAAATGGGGGATAAGACCTTTCTCTGGTTTCGTTTGTTTTGGGGGATAGAAACTGGATTCTGGTGGGCCAGCTAGGGCATTGGGGTGCTTATATCCCTACACTAAATTCTTTCCCTCCATTGCTCCTTCCACAGATTTTTTCCCCACAGCTTTTCGGGTGTCAATTTCATTCATATGTTAGCCTCAATCCCTGTGCCACCACCTGAAATTCTTTTTCAAGTGGTTATTTTCTGTTTTTTTGTTTTTGTCGGGTTTCTATTAGGCATTAGCTGTTTCATTTGTTGCTTGAAGCACTACTGTGTAAAAGCTTCATATTGTATTTAAGTGTATTTTTCTTAATTTCTGGTCATTGTCACTTGAATCAAATCCAAATTTATAATCTTTCCTTTAAACTTATGCACAGACAGGAATCTGATAGTTTATCCCCATCTTAGTCCTTCCCCATAACTTGTTTGTTAAATCTCCTAATGGATTCTGCACTTTGTTTAATTCATCCCTGCTATAACGGTAGGCCCGATTAGCCTATCACACTTATAGGCGCCGTATTGCTTTATAGTCACATGTAGTTTGATTTCTGCTGCTATGTGTTCTTTAGTGCACTTTGTTTATCTTATTTAGCTGTGTTAGCTACTACTTCCTTTTGTTAGAATGCGCTACCATGTCGTATTCGATTTTATTATCAGCATGTTCATACTGCTTTAATTTCTTGTCTGAGTTTGACTGTTTCTCTTGCTTTGCTTTGCTTGTGATTATGCTTTGTCTTGAGCCGAGGGTCTCCCGAAAACAGCCGCTCTACCTACTAAGGTGGAGGTAAGGTCTGCGTACACTCTACCTTTCCCAGACCCCACGTTGTGGGATTTCATTCACTGGGTATGTTGTTGTAATATCAAGAGAGAAACAAACAACACATCAGACGTTCTCTAGCAATCTTGTATTTAGAGAATGTGTTCCTTTATATCTTTACTTTTAGTTGTATTGATCTGTATCACTTGACATGCTTCAGTCACCGTCTAGCTGGAGCTTCCTAACTATTACCTCCCAGTACAAGACTGTTGTTATCCTTTTTATGCTTACCATGAACGGATTATCTATATTAATTAAAACATCCGGTCTTGCCAATTCTCATTTTTTACTGCTACCTGTTGGAAATCAAGATATCATTTTAACAATATATCATATGTTGTTGGCAACTCTGCTTTAGCTTAATACTTCTCTTGATGCCTGCTTTCCCAGGATGGTCATGCGCGTGATGGAACTTCTATTTCTGATACTCCATCTGTTGAGAAGAACAGATGCATCAAGAATCAAAATGGCTCGAAAGTGTCATCTGATACAGAACTGGTCGATCGATTTCATGATTCTATTCTAAGTGCAAAATTTGACTCAGATAGAATATTTGATAAAGTTACTCCACTTTACCAAAGAGTACTGTCAGCTCTAATTATAGAGGATGATATTGAAGAATGTGAAGAAAACGGGTTTGACATATTTACGCCGCCACAGAATGGTCCAGAAACTTTATTGCATGGTGCATATGTCACTGATTCTCAGAGTAGAAAAATGAATAGGACGAAAGTTGAGTACGATACAGTTTTTGGTTCTCAGATAAAGAAAAATGGGACTGGAAATGAGTTTGTTTCCTGCAATGGATATGGTGCATATCATAGAAACCCTGATGTCCGAGGACCTCCATACAGTGATGAGATGTCACAAGGAGATAATGGATATTTGCATTCAGAGGTTGGGGTGTTTGTAGGCCTTTCTGAATGTGATCCGGATGTACCACAAAAGTTGCAGATTAGTAGTTTTGGTATTTCCTCATTTGAACGTCAATATGCACAGATGACTTTTGATGATAAACTCTTGCTAGAGTTGCAGAGCATTGGCCTCTATATTGAATCTGTGGTATGCTTTCTCCAAGTGGTTATTTTAAAAGAAGGATATTTCTCATCTTTCATTTGGCCTCTTATTTTGAGAGTTCCCCCTATCATTTTCATTCCTCCTTAATGCTTATTAATTTGCATTTTTTACTGTGAGTGGCGTAAGATTGGTATTATTCACAAGTTGGAACAAAATCATATGTTTTAGACTTTTTAACATTCGTACCTAAGATTATATGATTTTATTTTTACCTTAAATTTTTTGCATCCTTGTTACAGCCTGGCTTAGATGATAAAGAAGATGAAGTGATCAACCAAGAAATTATGCAGCTGGAGAGGGGACTCTGTCAAGAGGTTATCTTGCGTCACTACTAGTGTCCTAATAATTTACTCAGTTATCGTTTTTTTCCTTGTTTTTATTGTTGCCAAATAGGCCAGCAAATCTAATGTTCTCATGAACATTGAGAATAGATGGTTGGGACAAAGACCCATCTTTTTCAGGTCTATATGGACATCTTTCTGCACATGCTGTATACCACTGAAGTAGTTCATTTGTTATATTTCCTGTAGATTGGTAAAAAGAAAATATACATGGAGAAAGTATCTAAAGCAATTCAAGAAGGCAAGGACATGGAAGGATGGTAAGATATTACATATCATCAAGTTTGGTTTGCGTTTCTGCATTTTGAGTTATGTGTGCCTTATAAACTCAACTGAATTTCCAGGGATCCTGAGCAGATTGCAATGAATAAACTTGTTGAGCTGGCTTACAAAAAACTCTTGGTAAGGGTTGCATTCTTTTATCTGTACATTCATCATGCTTTTCTTGTACTGTGCTTATTGTTGTAACGCCTGCTATTCTCACCGAACTTTTATTTTGTGTTCTTGCCATCCCTTTTATATCTTCTCCTGCTATTGCAGCTGTTCTCTTCTAAAGAGGAGTATTTGGTTAGAAAGTTTTGTGGCATTAAGTTTACTCTTAAACAGACTGCTTTCTGTTGCGAAATGTTGAGGAGGATATTTGTATATAACTACTATATGATCATTTTAGACTATAAAGAGTATATGTTGTTGACCAGAGCAATCAGAGATTTGGGAGAAAACTAAAACTCGATAAGTTTGCTCCAAGTAACTGACTGCGTAGTATGTGATCTGAAAACACAAATGCAGTATTTATCCAGAAAATAAGATACAAATTTATATGTATACATAAGCAGACATTATAGCTTTTTAGAGGGAATACTTGTTATTGCGCTCTTTCTCATTTGATCTCTATGTTTGAAAGAAGAATGGTTTGATCTCAGCCAAGTCTTCTTGATTCTTTTTTTTTTCATTTTAAAAAATAAATAAATAAAGAAGACTTGCCTGATACTTTAGGAATTCTAATTCTGGTTTTCAGATTGATTAAGATTTGATATCTATTGAATAGATTTTAAAGTTCAATTATAAGATGCCCATCAAAGGATCTTTGATCCTAGTCTAGATTTCTTCAGGTCAATGAGATTGTGTTGAAAACTTTGCCCTACATGTATGCTCAGAGTTCAACAAATAAAAAATAATAATTAGAAGGCTAGAGGGGTGGGGCTACTAAAAAAGCTAGAGCAGGTGATTTATCTCACTCCCGGTAAATAAGCGATTTTATAAATAGAACAAAATCAGACACCTAGATGGTGAAAAAATTACAAGAGTGGGCAGTCCCCCTGCACAAAATAAAAAGAAAAAAAGGAAGGGTATAGTCTCTATACTAAAGATCTATCCCTGAAGCGAGTTTTGTGCATCTCATATACATCCTGGAGTTTACACCAAATGTGATTGCTTTTCCCTCAAAATACCTAGTATTGCTTTCTTTCCATTTGGTCAGAAATGAAGAAATTCGGGGCAAGGTGGGAGTGGCCTCCGTGGCAGGCAAGATGCGGGAGACGAAGCTGAGATGGTTTGGATATGCCCAAAGGAGAGGCACAGACGCTCCGGTGAGGAGGTGTGAGAGGTTGGCTATGGAGGGCTGGAGGAGAGGTAGAGGCAGATCAAAGAAGTGTTGGGGAGAGGTGACCAGGAAGGATATGACGAGTCTTCAGCTTACCGAGGACATGGCCCTAGATAGGAGGGTGTGGAGGTCGAGTATTAGGGTAGAGGGCTAGTATTAGGATTAGTATTGTTTTCCTTTAGTGTAGGATTAATCTTATTTTCGTCATTTTATTTTAGTATTCTCATATTTCTTATTCTTAGTTTTCTATTACTACCTGCTTGTTTCTTTCATTTCGTTATCTTATTTTCTTGATGCTATTACTGCTTATTATTATTGTTGCTCTTCGCTTCTACTTGAGTCGGGGGTCTATCGAAAACAGCCTTCCTATCCGTCAAAAGGTAAGGGTAAGGTCTGCGTACACTCTACCATCCCCAGACCCCACCCCCAGACCCCACCTAGTGGAATTATATTGGGTATGTTGTTGTTGCTTTCTTTCCATAGAAACCCAACAAACACATGCTGGAACAGTTTTCCGGTATTGAAGATATTAGATCTACTATTGAATAAGGCTACTGAGGCTTATTATAATTAAAAATGATGAAACTTTATTACACCCATCAAAAAATGATGAAACTTTAATAGCTTTCTTTGCTAAATTTTTTAACATAGCTTTATCTCCTGCAAAAGAAGGTGGCAACTTACATATATTGCAGTACTCTAGTTCATTAGCTAGCATACTGACATTGCTACTCACAAATCCTAGAGAATCTATACACAAACTTGGCTGAAGTGAATCAATCATGTAATGTTTTGACCCTCTCTGTTAACGGTAACCTGATTTTGGGGAATTTGAATTTATTTTATCCTTATGCTGTGCAGCATGTTAGTTACTGGAGATTTTGCAATTAACTTACTACAGCATATGGACGTGACCCAACTTTGTGATTCAGATTAATAACTGCATATCTTTTGGATTATTTGACAGGCGACTCGAGGAAGTCTAGCTTCCAAAAATGGGGTTCCTAAGGTGTCAAAACAGGTCGCATTGGCTTTTGCAAAGAGAACACTTTCCAGGTGTCGGAAGTATGAGGATAGTAGAGCTAGTTGCTTTAGCGAGCCAGTGCTCCATGACATTATATTTGCCGCTCCTCCTCGTATTAATGAGGCAGATCTTTTGGCTGGTAAGCAGTTGCTAAAAAAGCTTTCCACTATTGATTTGGATTATCATGTATATGGGAATGCCACTGTGCTGACGATGCTTTGGCAACTTTGAGCTAGTTAACTTCATAAAAAAAAACTGTTTCCCTTATCCCTGGGTCAACCAAATATTTTGGTTCTTGTTCTAACAAGAGGTTTTTCCCCTGTAAATTTATAATTTGATCTTGACATGCGTTAGTATCTTTAGTTTATGTCTTGCATGCTTTTTTCTTGTCAGCTGGGTAGTAATTATTGACGTCGCTTCTGACAAGAGTTCCATTTTTAATACAAATTGTACTTTCATCTTCACATGTTTAGTAATTTTAGTTTTGTTTATGTGTGTTGCTAGTTTTTGCTCTTATCAGATGTGCTGTAATAGTTGACATTTCTCCTCTTTCACAGGCTCGTGCCCTGTTACTGCTGATGGTGTTCTGATTGATCCATATGAAAGGTTCAATCATCAATCTGATCATGCTTTTGCTAAAAATGGGCCAATATTAAATAGAGGAAGGAAAAAAGAAGTACTGCTTGATGATGTTGGTGCTGCTTTCAGAGCCACTTCTACTCTTGGGGGAACTCTTCTAGGTGGTCCAAAAGGAAAAAGAAGCGAAAGAGATAGGGACTCTTTAGTGAGAAATGCAAATGCAAAAGCTGGACGCTCATTGGGGAACTCCAAGGGTGAGCGCAAGACAAAAACAAAGCCCAAGCAGAAGACAGCTCAGCTTTCTACATCTGTAAATGGATCTTTTAACAAATTCATGGAGATCACGACACATCCCGTTTACCCTTCTGCTAATGGTTCTGGAGAATTGGTAAATGCTGGCGGTAACAGAAAAAGAGAGGGTGATGTTAATTCATCGAGGGAGAAGAAAGAATCTGCTGACGGCTTGAATTTGCCATTGAATGACATTGATGCGATAGAAGAGCTAGGCGTAGAATCTGAGCTTGGGGCGCCTCAGGATTTGAATTCTTGGTTCAACTTTGATGTTGATGGTTTGCAAGATCACGATTCTGTGGGACTTGAAATACCAATGGACGACCTTTTTGAGTTAAATATGTTTTGACTGTGACTGCTCGTTGTACATTCTTATGGACTATTTAACTGTTCAGTAGAGAATGATCTTTTGCTTGTTCAAGAAGTGATAGGTTAAGAGATTTCTGGCCAATTGGCACTTGTAATTATGGCCATTTTTTGTATACTTATTTGAAGGGTATGCTAGAAAATCCTCATTGTTTAAATTCAGGCAATGTTTCCTTGTAAACAAATTAGCAAGGACTGCAAGGACAATTTTGTTTGATCATCTTTTGTAATGTTTCCAGTTCGTTTTCCCAATATATTGCATTTTTTACCTTTTTCCCTGATTACTAGTTATGTTTTCTTAAAGCTTGTATATGAGCATAAGAATCTGACTTGGCTATTCAGTTTTTCGGTCTTGCTAATCCTTCATTAACTGTCTGCAGCTCATGAATCCTGGACTGCGCTGAAATTTTATATGCATCTTTTAACTTCTTGATTTTCATGTTTTAGTTGCAGACGAATGCTGGTAAGTACCTTGAGCATAGTCTTCACCTGTCAAAACAGTCTCTTCTTCCTTAACAGGTGCTAAGATTATCGTCACCAACCAAGTACTGGTCGGTCAGCCTGAGAAATGTTTGGTTAGGAAGCCGACAGGTAACCCATCCTTTACCTTAGCTTTAATAGTTTAACTTACACATTTCTCAATTCTTGCTCTCCCTCACAGTATAAATGTATATATACTTGTAATTTGTAAATATACTCCTTTATCCATCCAGTTGTTTCTAGACCATGGTTTCTGGACATGCACAATTGATTAAGATTGTTTCAATAATTAAATTATTTAACTGCTGAAATCCTGTTTTTATTGCATATGGTCCTTTGATGACTAATTGCCAAGCTTTGCAGATAGATTGCATTTCATCATTTGTTATGTGTTTCTTACTTCTCTTCTTCAAAACAGATTTATCTACTGGAGGATCATTCCAGCCTGCATATGGTGGACTATCTGGAAAGAAAGGAACTCCAGATAGCACTCTACAGAAGATCAAGCAAGACTGTATGTTGCTATTATTTTTTTTGGTGTACAAAGAATCCCTCTGTAGATGCAGCAATCATAGAAGTCCTCAACTCTTGTTAGGATTTTACTTTCTTAACTTCTTAGTTTTCTTTTTCTTTTTCTTTTTCTTTTGTAAAGGGGTTTTCAGTACTACCTAAGTATTGGTCTATAATACAAAGTTGTTACCTTTTCAAAAAAAAATTGCTGTACTTTGATTATATACGCCCAGTGACATTTTTTGATGACCAAGTACAAAAGGTTTGGTACAGCCTTGCTTGATTGTGTTGCTATCCAGTACATGACTTCCATTGATCTAGGAGGTACACTGTTACCATTTTCTGTAACATGGTGCTGCTTGTGTGTATATATTAACTTGCTGGATAGTTATTTCCTCTGATTGTGTCATCTTTATTCCAATCATAGTTTGTTGTAGTGGAAGGTGAAGACATCTTAAATTTATAGACTTTGGTGCTTAACGACCATATTAGTCAAGGGCATAATGTGGATAAATTATCTTTTATGTTAGTGTTCTGTCCTTTTTTATTGATTTGAAGGATCTCGTTCTCTCAACTACTTGGCTTTGTATTTTCAATTTTACTCTATATATTAGTTCTTTACCTTATTTCTTCATGTTCTGGTTGATTTCTTTGATAGACTCCTCCCCCGCTTGGTTGCTGTTTCATGAATAGAAAAAAACCATCTTCGTGCATATTACCAAAAACAAAAAAAAAAGAAAAAAAGAAAGAGAGATCATCTTCATATACTTAGGTTCTTTCATCCGCCGCCGCCTCCTTGTCATCTGAAGATCTTTTTCCTGCTACTGCCTCTTATTAATTAGGCTAAAGAAATTCTCTCCATGAATAGTGCTTCTGCTTACGGCTAGTTGGATACTGCATGATTGACATACATTATTTGCCGCAATGTATTGAAGTTCTTATTTCATTTTACTCTTTATATGGTTGCCCTGTGAAAAAAGAGTAATATCTTTGTTTTGCTGTAAGTATACTTGCAACTGATGTGTGACTTTCCACGTTGGGTTCTCTAGCTGATTAATTATCATCTCCTTGGACATGTAACAACGTAACTTGTGCAGTTCCTCTGACATGCCGTTTAAGAATACAGGATTGATTGGATTAATGATATGTAAGAAGCCGTAGGCCCGAAATACTCGGGAGCTACCTCTTGGCTGCCTGCCTGTTACATTTCATTGAATCCATCAGCTCCAGATACTTTCAGAAGCATATTCATCTGTCATGTTATACCGAAAGTTTGATGACTGTAAGCATCAATTATACCAAAATCTGATGTTTTCTAATCCTTCCAAAGGTCTCTTGTTTCTTTCTGGCCATGCAGTCCATAAGACGCATACTGAAAATTGTCTTACACAAGGCTTTCATCTGTTTCTTCAATCTCTGCTCTTTGCTGTTTAGCTCTGCCATTAACTTCTATTTTGATTTTTACTTGCTATATTCTGGAGAAAAGGAAATGTTTTGGCTTTGCCACTTTTCCTTGTCTTCAGTCTGAATGATGATCTCTCAACTTTTCAGGTTTTCATCCCTCAAAACACTTTCTTCCTCCAGCATCACTCCTGCAATAATGCTGAAGTTATATGCACGACGCGAAGATGCTATATCATCATGCTTCTTCCTATTTTGTTCAGATTTTCAGTTGTCCTGCAAATGCCTCTTTCCAATTGGTACTATTCTTGTTTTATGTTTGTAATTTTTCATTGTGTATGCTATTGCTCTTTTTTTTTCTTTCTTTTCCTGCAATGCCTTATTGTACACTTGCTCGATCACTAATTTCCGTTCACTTAATGAATACGGTTAACTCTGAGATGGAACACTAGTGTTGCAGGAGCTGTTATGTATGAAGTGTTTGTGTCTGCAGTACAAGTATGAGGAGCCTTTATTTTTCGTTTTTTTTTTTGCAGTTGTAGGAGTGTTGATGGTTCTCTGATTAACTACGTCAGTGAAGGTGAAGCTAATATGAACACTTTTATCCTCTGTCAAATATTTATTGCACTATGTCTGTTAGATTTGACGGAATTATGAAAAAAAGGAAATTATTGAAAACACAAATTTAGAGGTACAATTTTTGTAGTTTCTCCTATTTTTGATTTATTTCTAGAGTTTGGTGTAGATTTTTGAAGTGTAATTTTTGCTATTTTTAATTTCTTTTTTCGTATCTAGTGTAGTTTTCTGCGTGCATATTTTAGGTTTGATGACTCTTGATATTTATGGTTAAATCTTTTTTCCACCTTTTTCGTCAAACCTAACGGACATAAATTGTTAAATATTTGACAGTGATTAAAAATAAAGCAAACTTGAAGGACCAATATTGTTCAATGCATATTTAAAGGATTATTTTGAACTTTCTCAAACGTAAGGGATTGTTTTTGTCATTTTCTCTATAAAATGATGCATGATTTAACTCTTACGTACCCTGTTACCCATAGTCGATGGTCGAAATTGTTCTTTATACTTGGAAGATCCAGAAGGCTGGCCGCATTAGCAAAATACTCCGGTGGTTTGCAGTAGAAAAATTAACACATTCGCTTAGCACAGCTAATGCATCATTTAGCTTATTCTATGTGAAATGAAAATGTGCAACTGATATAATTCAAGAACAAAAAATATCCTTAAATTGGTACCACATAATATTGCTTATCGCATAACATTCTTCACATTGTTGTTCATCGCGTAAATAATTTTTATATTAAAATTCTTGTATAATTTGCATAGGAAGCAAACGACCCTATGGTGTTTTCTACTTCATGAACCAGTTAATACATGGATCAAAATACAATTATTGTAGTATGATAAATTAAAATTACTGAGCACTTGTACTATTAAAGGGTGTTTGATTAATTGTATTAAAGTTTGGATATATGATGAATAAATAATAATAGTCTATCATGTTTTACACTGAGTCGTGGCTTACTTTACTTAATTTTCACAATTTGTAGTTAAAGATAGTGTATAATATAATCATCCACAAAAATAAAATATATAGATATTAGTTTAGTTCTAAATAAAGAGCAATATTATGAGGATTCTTAATTTAAGACGAGGTATATTGAAATACATGACGAATGTAAAGTAAATTTTGCATAATGGAACAGTTGTACTGAACAATTACAAATTTATACATTAGAGTTACAAACACCACTAGAAACGAATGAGACAGACAAGTAGACAACAATCAAACAGGAAAAAACAAATTAGGGTGCCTGGTAATTGGTATAATGGAGAATATTTTCTGGAAAATGTTTTCCATAGAGTCATATTCTGGTGTTGGGTTGCCAGAAAATATTTTTGCAGAAAACGCCTTTCCGCACTTCTGGGCTGAAGTCATTTTCCTTCACAATTTTCTCAACTCTACTTATCAGTAATTCATAAGATCCATATCAAGTTGCTAATATTATTATCAATCTTTAGAAACTCAAAAATTTCATGATAACAGTATCTAGTTGCTAATGTCTTTTTTTCCCAGGAAAAAGTTTTCTGTTCTCCAACCAAACACCGGAAACCATTTTCCCAAGAATAGCTTCCTTCTTACCAAACACACCCTTAAAAAAATTGGCCACAGGATGCAACTCTAGTCCAAAATCACCAGAAAAACCAAGTGGCACTTGTCATGGTAGAAGAACCCAGGTTCCACAGAACGAATCGATCAAATAGCTTGTTTGAGCTCTTCTTAATCCTTCAACACAGCACAATTTTGCTATAAACATGGTGGCACTCTACCTGTTTCATCGGAGGGCAAAAGATCTTCTACCTTCCGGAAAATGAAGCTTGCATTTGGAAGATGAAGTCCCAAATTGTATTGCTCATCACTAAAATGTGTCCGGTTCAACGTTGTCTTGTAACTGCTAGTGGCATACATAGGGTGACCCCTAGCAATTGACGCCTGCAACATTACAGAAAAGTCAGTCTTAATGTAAAGGCAGATTGCAAAACTGATCATGCAATTGAAAAATGGTTCTACTGTCCATGCAACTAAGGTAGCTAATATGTTTGCTTACTAGTTTAATTCGGCCAGCTTGGCTAGACTAACATGAAGCTTAAATATTCAAAATGCAGAATTTTAGTTCCATATTTTTTTTGATAACCGTGGTATCCAGCCCAGCTTACGCGCACCTCGACTAATTTCAGGAGATACCAGCCACCTCCCACCAACTACAGGTACTAGGTAACTCTGACCACCAAGGCCAGTCACCTAGTGTTTTTGTTTGTGTTGTGATTTGAACCAAAGACCTCATGGTTCTCAATTCACTTCATTGACCACTAGACCACATCCTTGGGTGCGTTCCATATAGTTCTCTAGCATGAGCAGATTGTGCTTTGTAGCACGAGTTTACTGACATGGATGAAGAGATATCACGCTTTATGGCTCAATGTTGCTGGCATCAGTACTTTGTATGAACTCCTACAAGTTGCATTATAGTTTTTTGGAATATATGCACTTTTCGGCTCAAACCCTATCTCATAAATTCTGTAGCTTTCTGGAGAAAACTCAGGTAATTAAAAATTAGGTTCCAAGAGAGACAAAGGAATGCATGTTGTGACAACCAAGATAAAATGGAAATCATTAATGGGTATTCACAACTTAAAACAGCTAATGTCCTAGTTTCTTAAAGAGGGGATGTTGATTATATGAAGGTTTCTAGTTGATCTCTAGCATCAGAGATTCAAAACATGAATTAGCAATATCGAAGAACTAACCACGTGATCTTTCCCCAATTCGAGAAGCCAAAATCTCCAATCTTTTAGTTCTTTGCCATCAACCTTGACAACTATGTTTTCCCAGTTTTGGTGATGAAATTCAACAGTGTCCAACTTGTAACCCACGCCTTCACCGATAGCTTTGACAAATGCTTCCTTCAGACTCCAATATCTGCATAAGTTGTCAGTTCTGTCAATGTAATATTTCTACCATTTAGCGTGAATTTTGTTTCTCGGGGTGACAAAACCTGTCATTAAATTTATCACAAAAAAAAAAATGTTCCCAATGTCTTGTTTCAAATTCATACTCTTCTAGTTTCTTAAGTTTGTTGTGAAGTATGAACTGTTTTCTGGCAAGTGATGTGATAGATTACTCTTTGATTCGTGTTGATGCTGGAAGGATGAAAGCGGGACCCAACAAGAAAGTGGAAAATGTGATATACCCATTTCAGGAAAGTAGACATTAATTTAGCGAGGCTAGAAGTAGAAACTATAACATCCAATTTGAAACTATGAAAATAGAACAAATTGTAACACTATCACAGTAAAGAAAAGGTCGTTGGTCAAGGCAATATATGGCCGTTCCCAGCAGTACAAAGGTTGATATTCTTTCCCTAAAGGAGATATGGAGGTTCATTTAGCCTAATCATTACCCATCTGAGCTCAACTGGATCACAGGGAACTGAGACTAATAGCCTCTTTGGGCAAGCTGTTAAATTCTGCTTATTTTGAAAAGTGGTTTTTGTCAGAAGTGCTTTTCAATTTTTTTTTTTTTGAAGAATAACAGTTTGCGTTTGGCTAATCATTTTGAAAAAAACACTTTTACCAATATTAGAGCAGGAATTTATGTTTGACCAAAGTTCCAAAAATGCTTTTGGAAAAAAGCTACTTAGCTTCTGGAACTACTCAAAATCACTTATTTCCCCCCTAAATGCTTAGCCAAACACCTCAATTCTCTAAAATAAGCATTTTTGGGGGGAAAATATGCATTTTTTGGGGGAAAATAAGTACTTTTGGCTTCCCAAAAGCTTGGCCAAACAAGATACAAGTTCTTGGATAAAAGAGAAGTTCTCTTTATATACCTTGTCAATAATGTGTTAACATAAATTATCTATGTTCTGTAACATCTTGAAAAATAAATTGACCCGCACAGTCAGCTAAGGCTTATCCAAAAATGAGACACCAAGCTCTAGTGAGCAATGGAAGAGAAAACAAGTGTATGTGTTCATACATATTACGTTTTCGGGGTTTACCTTTGACATTTTTACCAAACGAAACTCTGTGTGATCTCTGACTCGAACATGGAAGAAAGCTTTGAAAAGCACATAATTATAGGAGTTTGAGGTTAATCAAGAATAACATATTTTGGGGTTTACCTTCGACATTTTTACCAAACCAAACTCTCCGTGCCTCTGACTTGAACATGGAAGAAAGCTTTGAAATGCACATAATTATAGGAGTTTGAGGTTAATCAAGAATAAAATATTTTCAGTAGTGGCATTTACATTCGCATTAAGTAAGACCTATAAATAGATAGGTACCTATAAAACTCACTTAAAATCTGAGGAGAAGAGCCAGCATTGATTATGTTAAACCATTCGAGTCTTGAGAAGTATGATGAGAAGCTCTGAATGAATTCTTCCACTGATTCTTTCACAGGAATGGTTTGAGAAACAATATCCAATCCCACAAGACATATTGGTTCAGAAGCAATAGCCACAAAATCACCATGATGTGATGCATTGAAGTTAAAATTTGGCAACTCCAAGTTCGGTTTGTCACATTCCTAGAAGAAGATAGGATTAACAATATTACAAATGCGAAGATATCGACCGCAAGCAACAGCATAGCAGGTAGCATGAAGAATATCATCATTCCTTGTGGCATATGAAATTACACAATCCATTTTAATCTAGCGTCCAAGAATGTAATTTCAAACATATACAGGGAGAAACCTTTTCAGTTGAATACAAGTGGACAACATATTGGAGAACAAATTAGAAAAATATATGATTCTGAATCTTTATCGATAATGTAAATATAAAAAAATATGAGAAAGCACAAGTAACTGGGAGAAACAAATCAAAGGAAATGATAGATAGTATGTGATTGACACTGGCGAGAAACTAATTTATCAATTAAGCGCAGCAGGAGATTTCATAATTACTTCCTACAAGATTAGAAAGGGATTTTTTCTTTTGGTTTATTGCTCACTTCTACATACTTCAGCACTTCCCTAGTGCTGCTATTTTAATCCAATTACCTTTTCCTGAAAAAGGAGATTTCGTATTTTACTATGCATAAAAGGTTTGATATCATGTTTCTCACATCATATTAATTCCAAGTACCTGTCTGCGCAAGTAGTCTAATGGATAATCAATCTATGTTGAACACATTTTAGTAAGACTACTGAAAATAATTATTTTCATAGCGAAACTCCAGCCAAGGACGAGTCATTTTTCCACCTCTAGTTTTCGACACTACAGGAACATTTGGAAAAACATGAGAATCCAGCTAGTTAATGATAAAAGACACACTTCTAAGGTACTATAATAAGCAAACAGCAAAAACATAATTTCAACAACAAAAAATGAGAACCAAAAGCAACTGCATTTTCAGCATTGCTTTTTTATCAAGTAAATATATTTTCATTTATAAACATGGCCAAACTGGCCAGGGGTATACCAAACGCAATACCAGATATGGTTTCCCCTCAGCAGTGCGCCTGGTGACAATTTTGTTATATGGGATCCCCAAGACTTGATGTATCAGTGCATACTGCAACAATCTGCTCACAAGAGCTCGTTTTCGATCTTCCATTTTAAAGAACCTATCAGTGAATGACAAATCCACTCAAGTTTTTACAAAGGGGTAATCGTGATAACCAAATTCCTCAACAAGCTTCTTTAGACACCCATATAGAATTAAGCAAGTAAAACAAGGTGCATATTCTAATTTTTGCTTTGATAGACACTTTTTAGCAATCAAGAACCAAAGAATTTGTAGAATAAACTTTAAGATGAAAACTTTACATGAAATACAAAGTGTATAGTCACAATATAGCATTAAGGTAAGTACAACAAAGTGCAAATTCACAATTTGCTTCCATAGACAATTTTGTGCAATCAAGAATAAAAAAGTACATAATAAACTTAAAGATAACTTTGCTTGAAAACATCAATTTAGCACTTCAAATAAAACCTGAGACCTTGGAAACTTTATGCAACCAAGAACCAAAGTAGTATAGAATAAACTTAAAGATGAAAGTTTTTACATGATATACACAATTTTTTAGCATTTCATATAAAATCCATGGACACTTTCAAATAATTCCTAAGACCTATGGAAACTTTATGCAACCAAGAACCAAAGTAGTATAGAATAAACTTAAAGATGAAAGCTTTTACATGATATACACAATTTTTTAGCATTTCATATCCATGGACACTATGCAATCAATGGACACTTTATGCAATCAAGAGCCAAAGTAGTATAGAATAAACTTAAAGATGAAAGCTTTTACATGATATACACAATTTTTAGCATTTCATATAAAATCCAGGGACACTCTATGCAATCAACGGACACTTTATGCAATCAATAACCAAAGTAGTATAGAATAAACTTAAAGGTGAAAGCTTTTACATGATATACACAGATTTTTAGCATTTCCTGTAAAATCCATGGGTACTTTACGCAATCAAGAACCTGTAGAATAAACTTAAAGATGAAAGCTTTACATGATATACACATAAACTTTTAGCATTTCATATAAAATCCATGGAAAATTTATGCAATCAAGAATCAAAGTAGTATAGAATAAACTCAAAGATGAAAGCTTTACATGATCTACATAAATTTTAGCATTTCATATAAAATCCATGGACACATTATACAATCAATGGACACTTCTTGCAATCAAGAATCAAAGTAGTATAGAATAAACTCAAAGATGAAAGCTTTACATGATCTACATAAATTTTAGCATTTCATATAAAATCCATGGACACATTATACAATCAATGGACACTTCTTGCAATCAAGAATCAAAGTAGTATAGAATAAACTCAAAGATGAAAGCTTTACATGATCCACATAAATTTTAGCATTTCATATAAAATCCATGGACACATTATACAATCAATGGACACTTCAATAATCAAAGTAGTATAGAATAAACTCAAAGATGAAAGCTTTACATGATCTACATAAATTTTAGGATTTCATATAAAATCAATGGACACATTATACAATCAATGGTCACTTCTTGCAATCAAGAATCAAAGTAGTATAGAATAAACTCAAAGATGAAAGCTTTACATGATCTACATAAATTTTAGCATTTCATATAAAATCCATGGACACATTATACAATCAATGGACACTTCTTGCAATCAAGAATCAAAGTAGTATAGAATAAACTCAAAGATGAAAGCTTTACATGATCTACATAAATTTTAGCATTTCATATAAAATCCATGGACACATTATACAATCAATGGACACTTCTTGCAATCAAGAATCAAAGTAGTATAGAATAAACTCAAAGATGAAAGCTTTACATGATCCACATAAATTTTAGCATTTCATATAAAATCCATGGACACATTATACAATCAATGGACACTTCTTGCAATCAAGAATCAAAGTAGTATAGAATAAACTCAAAGATGAAAGCTTTACATGATCTACATAAATTTTAGGATTTCATATAAAATCAATGGACACATTATACAATCAATGGTCACTTCTTGCAATCAAGAATCAAAGTAGTATAGAATAAACTCAAAGATGAAAGCTTTACATGATCTACATAAATTTTAGCATTTCATATAAAATCCATGGACACATTATACAATCAATGGACACTTCTTGCAATCAAGAATCAAAGTAGTATAGAATAAACTCAAAGATGAAAGCTTTACATGATCTACATAAATTTTAGCATTTCATATAAAATCCATGGACACATTATACAATCAGTGGACACTTCTTGCAATCAAGAATCAAAGTAGTATAGAATAAACTCAAAGATGAAAGCTTTACATGATCTACATAAATTTTAGCATTTCATATAAAATCAATGGACACATTATACAATCAATGGACACTTCTTGCAATCAAGAATCAAAGTAGTATAGAATAAACTCAAAGATGAAAGCTTTACATGATCTACATAAATTTTAGCATTTCATATAAAATCAATGGACACATTATACAATCAATGGTCACTTCTTGCAATCAAGAATCAAAGTAGTATAGAATAAACTCAAAGATGAAAGCTTTACATGATCTACATAAATTTTAGCATTTCATATAAAATCCATGGACACATTATACAATCAATGGACACTTCTTGCAATCAAGAATCAAAGTAGTATAGAATAAACTCAAAGATGAAAGCTTTACATGATCTACATAAATTTTAGCATTTCATATAAAATCCATTGTCACTTTTTGCAATCAAGAAACAAATAAGTGTATAATAAAGTTAAAGATGAAAACTTTACATAAACTTTTAGTAGGAAGAATCAAGAAACCTGGTAATGGAGGTGTGTTCATGGTGGGGAAGAAAGGACATAGAAAAAGAGAAGTGATGGGGAGAAGGGTTCCATTCAGAAATGTCAACTATCCATCTCTCAACACCCTTCTCCATTTCCCTTTCCAAACTTTTCAGTCTTCTCTTCCTAAATTGTTGCCGGCCAGTGTCCGAAATACGGGGAATTTACATGAATGGCCTTCCTGGCTGATCTTGTACTTATGGCCTGCTTAATAAAAATTTTAAACAATAACCACTTTTTTGCCCGGCTTTCCTTCAAAGGTAATGGTATTTAATTTTTGACCCACAAATTGTTGGTATTTAATTTTTGCTCTTCGCTTAAAAAAGTGGTTGAAAATATCCGAGGTCCTAGGGTTCGAACCCCCGCTTAGTAAAAAATTAAAAAAGA
This sequence comes from Anisodus tanguticus, assembly GCA_034509755.1. Lineage (NCBI taxonomy): Eukaryota > Viridiplantae > Streptophyta > Magnoliopsida > Solanales > Solanaceae > Anisodus > Anisodus tanguticus. The sequence goes on from CM067549.1 coordinate 36,454,669, forward strand.
ATTCGTAAGGTAGAATTTGAATTTTACAAGGAATAGTTTGTCTGCAAACTCTGAGAGCTTGCCTTCATGCATAAGACAAAATTTGTCTTGAGGTAGAGTTTGTCTTATGACTGAAGGCAAAGATTGCCTTGTGATTTTTTTTTATAAATGTTTTTTTGACTAAGTTGGGGTTCGAACCCAGAACCCATGACTCAAAATTTTTTAGGCAAGAAAAAAATTAAATTTTCCAATTTGAGTAACAAAATTAAAGGCCGCCCTGAAAGAGGGTCATTTGTGCGAATTTTCCAAAAATAACTTTCGCTTCAGAAAATGTTTTCGGCCAATTATTTGTTGTATATTGACAATAAATTGTGGACATAAATTAGTTTCATCTATGAGGCAAAAGTTTAGGATGTTTTTGTAGGTCAAAGATGATAAATATATTTAATTGACCACAAGTTCTACCTCACGGACAAAAATCACATGTGTTGCTTAATGATTCACGCGCTATGATGGAAATTTTGATATACCTTTCATCAAGAACCTATAAAGTTGCAATCCTGATTTTTTGAGGTTCCTTCTTACATCACAACCTTACTCTCCTAATAATTTTTTCACGCGAATTTATAAATAAGTGATTGTCTGATGATGAGCAAGAAATATTAGTATTTATGAATTCTTTGTTCGTAGGTCATTTATGACATGCGGAAAGGGTAGTGCAACTGCAACAAGATTTGAAGAAGGAATAGGTTGTGAGTTTAAATCGGGTAAGACTTGATAATATTCATTCTATTCATCATGTTAAATTGATCAAGTTATGATGTATTAAAAAAAGTTATATGTATTATTCAATAAATAATAACTTATTCCTCCACTTTATTAAGTCATCTTATGACTCACAAAATAATATTCTACACCTTATTCTTAATTGGAAATGATGTTGTTAAACTATTGTTGGAAAATACGATTAAATTTGATCTTGATTAATTTTTAAAAAAGAGTAAGTCAATCAATACAACAGAATATCATGTCTAATTGGGCAACACATTACACTATCTTCAATCTTCGTAACTTATTGAAATATCTTGAGCTCCTGTCTCATATGCAAAATTACCTTATGCGCACATTACAACTAGAATTTATGCTGATGAGCAAAAGAACCAGCAATTTTTTTTATAAGTTAAAATCATACTTTAAAGATTTTGTTAAGCAAGGATAAAAGTTCTAACTTATGTCTATAAGGCAGAATTTGTGGCCAATTGAGCAAATTTACTATCTTAAATATCTTAAACTTCTGCCTTATAGGCAAAAACTAGATCTTATGCCTATAAGCAACAAAAACTTTGCATATGTTGTCCACCAGGCATAAGTTTTAGCTTTTGTTTATAAGGCAGAACCTGTGATCGATTGGGCATATTCACTGTCTTGAAATATCTTAAACTCATGTCTTGTAGGTAAAATTAATTATGTTCACAACTTATGTCCGATAGGCAATGAAAGCCCCTGAAACGAAAACTATTTCTTAAAAGTTTTGTTAAGTGGAGCCAAAAAATCAAGACCACTCCTATAGAAGTCATTTGTGAACTTAACTATCCATCATCATACAGAATTGTAAATTGAGTATGAGCCAATAAGTTGGTGGGAGTTTCCCAGGGACAGCTATTTAATATTTGCCCCCACTTTTATATATCTTGCAAAAATTTCATGTTGTCTTATGGGTATGCCAAATGTGATAAATACCCTTGCAATACAAGCACGAGCGTGTCACGATTCCGCAAACACTTGTAAAGATTTGATATGATTTGTAGGTGATCCAATAGAATAGTTAGGTAGCATACATCATAAAGTCAATATTAATCTGTCATCACTTGTATGTTTTCTTCTTTATTTGTAATTTTGAAATAATGACGACGCAACATGATTTGTGAGATCTCCAATTTGATAGTTGGATTTAATATAACATAAAGTCATACCGATACGTCATAACTTACCTGCCAAAGTTCAATGATTTTAATTCCGATTACCGACATCTCTTTATCATTTAATCTAAAAGATTTTTAGTAAACTCAAAATAACCAATTCACACAAATATTAAAAGCGAGGATACAATTTAATTACCGACCCAAAACATACTTGTGCAAAGTACACATTATCATTTGTCTCTTTAGAAAAAGAAGAAATTTTCTTCTTCCATCACTTGATGTGACAAAATATTACTAGTTTGAATAGGAGAACATTATAGAGATAGAAAATAAATTATGAAAGCAAAACCTTGTTAATGGAGTAATTGGGTTAAGGGTCACTGTCACATAATCTACAATTAATTTGCCTGGCAATTCTTTGGCTTTGGCATTCTTGAATTAGGTGGCCAAAATGGATTAGCAGAAGCAACAACAAAATAATTAAAGGCCATGAGAATGTACAAGTACTAGTTAGATAGGAAAATTATCTGTTGTGACTTGTGACTTTTACATAGTTGAAGAAACCTCACGGCAAAATGACATCTTTTGCTTGGGTCAATCTATCAAATCTTTACGACAAGTACAACCAACTACCAACAAAATTCTTGGATTTTTTCTAGTTTAGCAGAACTTTTTGTCGTTTCTTTTGGCTCTCTATCCAATTTTTGAATCTTCACATACTATAAATAATTTCACTTTTGATTATAAGTTCATTAAACTTTCACAAGAACTTTGTGGAGGACATTATGAAGTACGTGAAGCTTTACAAATTCCATGGCAGCCAAGAAGATGATGGTAATTGTGATAGCAGCAGTCAGAAGAATGAGTTAGCAGATCATGACAAGCAGAAGGTGAAAAGATTCAAAGCAGCCATGCAGAGAGTGATTTTAAAATTTGAGTCCAAGAAATCTCAAGTGGACAATCCAGATAAAGTGGAGAAATCTAGTTAATTCTGTGTGCAACCATCTCGTCTAAAAAAGTTTAAATTGTAAAAAAAATGTGCACTTCTATTTACGTAATTATTTCCATAAATTCACTCTAAGGTTTGGTACATGGCCTTCTTCATTTGTATCGGTTTCATGCTTTATTATGGTGTAATGCATCTTTTATCCATAGTCATGTAAGTGACCGAAGTCAAAGAATTGAAACTTCATATTGTTGTGAATCTACTAGTGACAACTAATTCAAATATCAAAACTTACAGTCTAATCATACAAGTGAGACGTGCAGATTGAAGCAAAGCAAGTGAAAAACTATACTAGCGTCAGAAACTGAAATGAACTTCCTTCACTAACTTCATGGAAACAGAAACAATTTTAATTACCAAATAATAACTCTAATGCAAAAGGGAAATCTTATTCTGTACAACGCTACTGCGGTAAGTAATACACACATCCACTCAAATTATTGGGGGTGAAAAACAGCATTACACTATGTACAGAACAAAAGATTATAAATTAAAAGGAAGAAAATAATATATTTTTTCTGACCATTAACTCGTCAATTTTTTTACTCCAGAATATATACTCACACTTGTAAGTGTTGGAAATTTGTCTTTGGTGGGAGTTGCGTCCGACCAACTTTAACGGCTTAAACACTAGTGTTACGCATGTTGGAGAATCCGGTTCTTCACACGTGCATGATCTACTAAGTACGTAGATAACCGTAGGGCCAAGGATCGTCAAATTTCGTTGAGAAATGAAAGAGATATTGGTCCACGAAGTGAGGTGTTTGAAGCATGGAAAAGTGTGGTATGGGATCAATTCTCCCTCATCGGTAGAGGAAGAAAGAATTTGTTTTGTTTATAAGACTCAAAGTTGGCTTGGGGTTTGGGACCCCAAGGGGTATCCCATGTGTTTAAAGGAGGGAGGACCTAGATGTGCTTCGGTTCGAGAAAAGCCCACACGCGCGCCGCCCGCCCGTCCCGTCGGGTCACGGCCTGTGCTTCTTCTGATATTATCTTTTTGGACCAGAGAACTCTGTCATATGTACAGTTTGATCCCTGAAGTTTTAAGATGTATAGTTTGGTCCCTGAAGTTTCAAGAAAGTCGAATCGGGCAAAGTGTGAGCGTAAACGTCCATCGACTCAATTCGGCCATTTATTTTGGTCCGAATTACTCTTACTAAATGGCCAATCCGTTGCACATCTTCACCATTTATTTTGGAGGAATTACTACCTCCATAATTACCATTACTTGGCCAGTAATGGCACTTATGGAGGCAGTTCATCAGGCTCTCCTTCAACTATTTAAGAACCCCTTTGTCACCATTGTTGAGCTACACTTTACACTTAACACAAACAGAAACGAATTCTTCTTCCTACAACTTCCAGCATCATTTCATTACTCAAAATTCTTCACGGTAACACTTGAGTTTCCTTTGCTCAATTGTTCATTTGCTGTTTTATCTTGGGAGACAATTGTCCAGGACGTAGAAAAGATACATACGATGCAATATTGTCTTAAAGACAGAGTGCAAACATTCGACTCAGCATACACAAACAGTTCTAGTTCATTCTTCAATTTCTGTGTAATTTTTCAGTTTGTTGTTGAATTGTAATTTCAGTTTTTGTATTACTTAGTAGTTATTTGTAATTTCCGTTTTCTGCACCTTTGTAACCAACCGTAAGTGTATTTATAACATACATAGCATAAAGCTATCAGCTTAGCAGCTTATGAGCTGGTTGTCGTCATGCGCATTGTCCAGTTGCATTTGGATTGATAAATATGAAGTCAGATTTGTAGCATTTAATGATGTTTATGGAGACACAAATAAAGATTAACAAGGTTTGTGTTAGAATGCAAGTTGGTGCCACTAGAATTTAAGCAGTTGATTACATTGGAATATTCACACGAACAAAAATATCCCGAGTTTCGTCAACTTGGGATTTTACTTTTAGAATAGAAATTGAATCTTGGCTTCAGCCTTCTTCCTTGGGTAGATGTTAATTTACATAGGAACATAATGGAATCAAAACTTGTAAAAGACATAATACCCTGCCCATAAAAGAGAAAGCATATGTTTTTAGGCTAGGGGTATCAAAATGGGAGACACAATCAACTGTTCTTAGAAACCATCACAAAAGTTTATTTGGGGGAAACAAGGGTGGTAAATTCACAAAAAAAGAGGAAAAACATGAATCATGGGTGAATATTTTCTTATACTCATCCATAGTAAAGAAGGTACATTGTATATTTGTATTAAGAGAATGAGACTTCAAATGGCAAAGAAGAGATAGACACGACAAGCAAAAGCGAATCAGATAATGTAATTGCTATTCTGTTACACCTTATTCTTCCTTACTCATCCATATATGGCTTACTTTTTATTTGAGAAAGTTCAAAGATGGCTTACTTTTTCTTTAAGAAATTTCAGAGGGTACAACAATTATTAAGCTATAGAATATGCAAGCTCTAAAAGTAATTAATTATGATTAATCGGCAGAATAATTTGTAGGGATACACTTTCACAAATCGCTAGAACTAGCTCTATGCAGATATTGATAGCGGAGTACTGAAACTTGGAACACAAAATAAATAAAGACTATTATTGTGAACCCGCACACACATTTGGTGAATGATGCACTATACTGATTTCACTCGTGTTGGAAAACTTTAAACTATCAAAAGACCAATTATACATTAAGTGCAACACAAATTATGACGGATGCATGACATGCCTTTTTTTATCACAAAGAATTCCCTGAGGGTTAATGGCACAAGGTTCGAAACTTGATGGATAATGGGTCCACTCCTCTGCCCTTCTCCAATTAAATATCATATTTTTTACTGTGACGGGGTTAGAACCCGTGATATGCGCCTAACCCACATATCATATGTGTTAGGATTTGAGTTTCAAATCCGACCTAATCAGAAAATAGAAAATAAGCGAAGAACAAATGACACACACATATTTATTGGTTCACTCTCAATGCGAGAGCTACGTCCACTTTGCCGCTGCAGATTTCACTATTATTAAGGGAGAAATATTACAAAAGTGTTTACAACACTCAACCTCACAACCCCAATCCCAGTTACACCCAAGAATTTTCTCACCAAAATTCTCTCAAGAGCTTCTCTTGCTTAAGCTTTTTCACTAAGAGTATTTCTCTTAGTGTTTTTGGATGATCTCTACAAGAGAAGGAGTGCATCTATTTATAGGGGTGAAACCTCATCTTGATGTCATGGGCGACATCAAACTACCTCCTCTTGATGTCTTGGTGACATCAAAAGGAATAAAACATTTCCACATAGGCTGCTGCTACCCATATTGACTAACAATGGGCTGATGCTGCCTATATTAACTATTAATCTCCCACTTGAAGACTAATTTCAATCTGTCTTCACACTTTGATCGATGCATCAGCTCTTTCCTAGTTTCATCATTCGTGAAGGCCAACTGAAGCTGGATATAACTTCAGTTTGTCTATCGTCACCGCCTTTGTCAGCATGTCTACTGGATTCTAACTCCCTAGGATCTTCTCAAGAACCAATACTCCATCTTCCAAAGCTGATCTGATGAAATAGTACCAGAGTTGTATGTGCTTTGTTCGAGCATGGTAGACCGGGTTCTTTGCTAAATGAATGACACTCTGGCTATCACAGTATACACACTCCCCTCGTGGTCCTGATCCAATTTCCGCAGAAAATATTGTAGCCACATAATATACTTCGTGGCCTCCATCACAACAATGTACTCAGCCTCACAGCTAGAGAGAGCTACTATCTTTTGCAACTTTGAAACCCAGCAAATCGTAGTAGCTCCGAAGGTGTAAACATACCCGAATGTGCTCTTTCTGCTATCAACATCACTACCATTGTCAGCATCAACATATCTCTGCAATCATTTGGACAAACGAAAGTGTCCAGCCAAGGGAGTACTAACTGGCTTGACATCTTCCATGTTGAACCTCTTGAGAACCTTCTTCACGTATTCTTCTTGTGAGAGCTTGAGGCCCTCCTTACTTCTGATGATTCTCATCCCGAGGATTTGCTTTGTGGCTCCCAGATCCTTCATTGCAAATTCTTCTAACAACTTCTTCTTCAGCATATCAATCTCATGTAGGTCTGCTTCTACGATCAACATGTCGTCAACATAAATGAGTAGTATCATGTAGGAGTCTTTAAATCTCTTGAAGTAACAACAGTGTTCTGCCTCGCACCTTAAAAATTCGGCTTTCTTCATAAAGCTGTCAAACTTCAAATACCACTGTATTAGAGCCTCTTTCAATCCATATAAGCTCTTTTGAAGCTTGCACACCAGCTTCTCTTTCCCTTTGACCTCAAGTCCCTCAGGTTGCTTCATGTATATTTCCTCATCTAAGTCACCGTGAAGAAAAACAGTTTTCACGTCCATCTATTGAAGATACAGATCTTTCTTTTCTACCAGCCCAAGAACAGTTCTGATTGTCACCAACTTGATCACATGAGAGAAGATCTTCGTGTAGTCAATGCCTTCTTCTGTTGAAATCCCTTCACAACCAGCCTCGCTTTATAGCGCTTACTTCCATCGTGTTCTTCCTTTTTTCGGTAGATCCATTTGTTCTGCAATGCCTTCTTCTCCTCTGGTAACTCAGCTAACTCCCATATATGATTTGACAACAATGACTCCATTTCATCTTTCATTGACAGCTCTCACTTGACCGATTCATCAACTTGCATCGCTTCTTCATAACATTTCGGCTTCCTTCTGTCAGTGAGCAGAATGTAGTTGAGGACGGAGAGAACATGTGAATCGGCCTACTGATCCTGGATGATCTGCGTAATTCTGTGATCGGCGTCTGCTGATTTGTTTCAGTATCAACATTTGTTTCAAGATTAACATTTTCATCAGTACCTTATCTGGCTGTTTGTTCCTCTATCGCAACAGTACCTGGTTGCAGCTCGGGTGCCGATAAGGCTCTCAAATCAGCTATTTCTGATTCCTTATTCGTACAGTCTTTGCTTTTTGAGCTTTCCCGCAACTTATCTTTGTACAACACATGTTCATTGAAGACGACGTCCCTGCTTTGGATGATCTTTTGATTTTGGTCATCCCAGAATCGATAACCAAACTCGGTGTCACCATAGACAATAAAATAACACTTCTTAGATTTTGAATCAAGTTTACTTCTAGTAGTAGTATCAATATGAACATATGATAAACAACCAAACACTTTTAGAAAAGATAGATTTACCTTTTTACCACTCCAAGCCTCTTCTGAAATTCTGAAACCCAAAGGAACAGATGGTCCTCTATTAATCAAAAAGGTTGTGGTATTAATTGCATCTGCCCAGAATGTCTTGGATAGTCCAGCATGTATTCTCATGCTCCGTGCATGCTCGTTCAATGTTTGATTCATCCTTTCCGCTATTCCAGTTTGTTGGGGAGTTCCAGGAATAGTCTTGATCATCTTGATCCCATTATCAGCACAATACTGTTTGAAGTCACCGTCAATGTATTCTCCACCATTTTTGGACCTTAGGTTCTTCAACTTGAGGTTTGTTTCATTCTTGACCATGACTTTCCACCTCTTGAAAACAGTGAACACATCAGATTTATTTTCATAAAATAGACCCATAGCTTCCTGGTTGAATCATCAATGAAGGTCACGTAGTAATGTGATCCTCCAAGTGAGGGGATAGTAGCAGGATCCCACACGTTAGTGTGCACCAATTCAAGTTTCTCAACTTTCAATTCTCTACATGCATTTGAAAAACTTACTCGCTTCTGTTTTACAAGAATGCAGCTCTCGCACATATGATGATCCACCGACTTCAGCTCCGAAATCATGTTGTTAGTCACCAGAAGCTTCATCCCTTTCTCGCTCATATGCCCTAGTCTGCAATGCCACAACTCTGTCTTTTTGGTGTTTTCAACAACAACAACTATATCACGATAGCTAGTAGTCATGTAAAGAGTACCCATTTTTTAACCTCGAGCAACCACTATAACACAATTTGTCACCTTCCAGGACCCATTACCAAAGTTAACATCATGTCCCTCATCATCAAGATGACCCACTGAGATCAGATTATGCATCATCTTTGGCATATGTCTGACCTTTGTGATCTTCCACATGCTTCCATTTGAATTCTTCAACCTAATGTCTCCAGTGCCAACAATATCTAGAGGCTTACCATCTACCAAATAGACGTACCCATGATTCCCAGCAACATAATTTTCCATTATATCATGATGTGCGGTGGTATGGAAAGACGCTCCTGAGTCAAGCACCCAAGAATCGATTGGGCTGTCAACAGACAACACCAACGCATCACCAATGTCTTCAATACCAGCATTGACTCCACCCACCTTGTTGTCCTTCTTCTTCAGTGCCCTGTAATTCTTCTTGATGTGACCCAATTTTCCACAGTTCCAACACTCAAGTGTTCGCCCGGATCTAGATTGACTCTTGCCATTTCTTGACTTCGACTTGCCCTTATTTCGGTTCTGTCATAATTTCTTCTTCTATTCTCAATATTAAAAGCAAAACTCATCGATGCCTCACCAGAATCTATCATGCGAACCTTCCCAGCAAGAATACGATCTCTAACATCGTTGAATTTTAGTTTAGCACTACCAACATAATTACTAACCACTGATGTCATCGGCTCCCAGCTATTCGGTAGAGAGGCCAACAAAATTAGGGCTTGCACTTTATCGTCAAACTCAATTTTCACAGATGACAATTAATTGACAATCGTGTTGAATTCATTCACGTGCGTTGCAACAGGAGCACCTTCCCCTATATTTATATGAAAGAGTTTCTTCATGAGAAATACCTTATTGTTTGCCGAAGGTTTCTCATACATGTCGGACAGAACCTTCATCATGCCAGCGGTGGTCTTCTCCTTCGCCACGTTGTGAGCAACGTTCTTCGACAGTGTCAATCGAATGACTCCCAGAACCTGTTTGTCAAAGAGATTCCAATACTCATCTTTCATCTCCTCTGGGTTTGGACTCAGCGGTTCATGAAGCTTTCTACCATACAAATAATCTTCAATCTGCATTCTCCAAAATGCAAAATCTGTACCATCGAATTTTCCGATGTCGTGCGTCGAACAATCTTCGCCTCCCATCATTTTCTAAATCGCAAAACAACTTGTTGTTCTAATACCAGTTGTTAGGATTTGAGTCGCAAATCCGACCTAATCAGAAAATAAGTGAAGAACAAATGACACACAAAAATTTATAGTGGTTCACTCTTAATGCGAGAGCTACGTCCACTTTGCCGCTGCAGATTTCACTATTATTAAGGGAGAAATATTACAAAAGTGTTTACAATACTCAACCTCACAACCCCAATCCCAATTACACCCAAGAATTTTCTCAACAAAATTCTCTCAAAAGCTTCTCTTACTTAAGCTTTTCACTAAGAGTATTTCTCTTAGTTTTTCTCTCTTATTTTTGGACGATCTCTACAAGAGAAGGAGTGCATCTATTTATAGGGGTGAAACCTCATCTTGATGTCATGGGCGACATCAAACTACCTCCTCTTGATGTCATTGGTGACATCAAAAGGAAGAAAACATTTTCACATGGGCTGTTGTTGCCCATATTGACTAACAATGGGCTGCTGCTGCCTATATTGACTAACAATACGCTACAATATTATCGCTAGACCAAAGCCCCGAGGAAGGGTGGAGCGGATGCAAGACTTTTCTTATTTATCAGATGCAGATAATTAGCAGTTAGAACAGTCTAAAGGAAAATCTGGAAGAATGGCAAAAGAGTTAGGAAGATGGTAATCATTTTCCAAAACCATTCCTTTTGGATCAATATTCAATTTCCAAAACCAAAGTCATCAGTCCATAATGTTAGGCAACATTGGTGCAGAAGTCTTGGATTAGGCAAATCAGAAATGAGCAAGCCGAGAAGATATATTTCATCATTCTTTCTAACTCTATATAGTTTAATATAACAGGGCAAGAAGTCCCTCCTTCCATTTATTTTTACTCCATTTAGTCGAACACAACTTTTAAGATGTTAATTTGACTTATGTATCTATAAATAACAGGTCTACCTATTACCTGTGCCAGTGGGAGCTAGAAGGTACTAATACAATATTCACCAAATATTTTTACATTAATTATATATTTCTTATTTTAGGTAGAATTGTATTCCTATTGTAATTAGGTCTCCTATTTTAGGTAGAATTATATTTTCTATTGTAATTAGGTTGTTTAGTTACCTAGTTTAGATATTCTTGTACTACTATAGATATTGTACATTATAGATGAATAAAATCAAGGAACATATTCCTTTATGGTATAAGTAGCCTAACCCTACACAAAATAGCCACCACGCCGTCGACCCACTCTCGGCCTCCACCCCCTCCCCCACGATGGAACCCTAGTTTTTTCGGCCACTCCATCTCCATTCTCCTCATAAATTTCATCCTCCATGAATGACAAAACCAAATTTCATCATGCACTTGCAGTCAACAACATTAAAAATTTCATCCATGTGACTCTTGAGATGGAAAATGGTCAATACTTCTCGTAGAAGGAACTCTTCAAAATCCATTGTTGTGTCTACAAAGTTATCGACCATATCATCTCTCCTAAATCGAAGTCTACAGACCCACCCTCGACTTCGAATTCTGATGATGCACTTTGGTCTCGTTTGGGTGCCGCAATGCTCCAGTTGATATACGACACAATATATAATGATCTGTTTCACACAATTATTGAGACCGATGCCACTGCCCGCCAAACATGGGAACGTTTGGAAAGTATTTTTCACAACAACAAAACTCAACATGCGTTATACCTTGAAAATCAGTTTAAAGACATTTATTATGACGATTTCCCAAACGTATATGCATATTGTCAAGAACTCAAGATGCTTGCCGACCAACTCTCCAACGTTGGCTCACCAGTCACTAATCAATGATTGGTCATGCAACTTATTGCAGGCTTGAACGAATACTATGACGGCGTTGCTACCATCTTTCAGCAATGCACGTCGTTACCACCATTTTTATGAGCCCCGTTCAAAGCTAATTCTTGAGGAAACCCAGAAAATCAAACGCAACACCACTCAGGCCAGCATTGCAGATGTTGCCCTTAGCACCACTATCGGGCCCTCCGCCGACGGCAGGGGTTCCAATTTTGGTAGCCAGCACTACCGACCCGAGGACCCGCAACAGGCTGTATCGACTCGCTACAACAGTCTAGGGCGACAGTCCAGCAAGGGTCACATCGGACAGAATTCTGGCAGCAACGACGGCGGGAAGGGACAGTCCCCGCCGGTAGGAAACAGACAGCAACGACAACGGTAGTGGCAGCAGCCTTTCTCGTAGGTTGCCTACCCGTCGTGGGCCCCACCATCATGAGCCTCTTATTCTTTCCAGTATCAGATATCCTCGTGGACTCCACCTCTGACCCGATAAGCCCAACCTGTCATACTCAGCGCACGTCCACAATATGCCTACACAACACAGGCCCCCCCGCCCCCAACTTATACACCAACTAACATTGAGGCAGCTATGAACACAATGTCACTTAATGCTCCAGACGAAAATTAGTATATAGACACAGACGCTACATCTCACATGACCGCATCACAAGGTACTCTCGTCTTATTCCAATTTGAGTAATTTAAATCAGAATATTATTGCTAGTAGTGGACAATGCATTCTAATTCGTGGTTTTGGTCATTCATCCTTATCCCCACCACACCTACCACCAATTTTTAAAAATGTCCTCCATGCCCATAAACTCAACGTTTCACAATTGATAATAATGTTTCCCTTGACTTTGATCATTTTGGTTTTTTGAGAAGGATTTTACGACAGAGAGACGAATAATGAGATGTGATAGCACCGGAGATCTCTACCCTATTTCAAATGCCGTCAACAAACTAGCCTCAATTCCATCAGTCTTTGCTGCTCTTTCGTCTTCCTTATGGCATTCTAAATTAGGACATCCGGGAGATTCTGTTTTACGCTCCATTAAGAACAATAATTTTATTCAATGCAACCGTATTTCTAAGACTCCTATATGTGAATCCTGTGTTTTTGGAAAATATGTTAAATTACCATTTTATGCATCCACAAATTATACTTTAATGCCTTTTGATATAATACATAGTGATTTGTGGACTTCCCCTATTATAAGTACGGCTGACCATCGATATTATGTGTTGTTTTTGGATGATTATTCCAATTTTCTGTAGACTTTTCTAATTGGTAATAAATTCAGGTCTACCCCATTTTTTTCTCATTTAGTGCTTTCGTAAAAACACATTTTGAAAAGAGCATTAAATTTTTTCAATGTGACAATGACAGGGAATTCGATAATAACCAATTCAATAGTTTTTCTTCAAAAATGGTCTTACCTTTTATTTTTCCTACCTCACACCTCATCCCAAAATGGTAAAGCCGAACAGAAAATCCAAACCATAAATAACCTAATTCGTGCCCTACTTGCCCACGCCTTAATTCCCTCTCAATTTTGGCATTACACATTCTCCATGGCCACTTATCTCCTCAACAAAATTCCAAACAAGTCTCTAGCTCTATGGTCGCCCACTCAAGTTTTGTTTTGTAGAACCCCTCCTACCAACACTTGCGTATTTTTGGATGTCTCTGCTATCCTCTCCATCCGATCACTCACAAACTCCAACCCTGGTCTTTTATGTGTGTGTTTCTGGGTTACCCCACCAATCATCGTAGTTACTCTTGCAATGACTTATCAAGTCGTAATATAATTATTTCACGCCATGTCCTATTTGATGAGTCTCAATTCCCTTTTGCCTCACTAAACTCGCCACCTCGACATTCACATGACTCCTAAATGATCGCATGAACCCTCTTCTAATTCATCATTTACATAATCTGACATCCCCGACACCCGAACACACCATGGTTAGTTCAAGACACGCTGCCCACCCAGTTCTACCGATGGTGGCTTGGAACAACCCATCTCAGGGTGATACGGCAACCACCTTTCAGAAAACCGAGCCTCAGCCAGCCGATCCCATCACCCCTGCCCTTCCTTCTCTTCTCGATAGTTCCGCGGCACCCCCTCCTCCCATCCCGCATCCCGAGGCACGTTCTCGAATAATAGAAACTCGTGCCATGCACAGAATTTCCAAACCTAAACGACTGTTTAACCTATCCATTTCAGTTGTCCCTTCCCTTATCTCTCGTAATCCAAAGGATGCCTTGTCCGACCCAAATCGGAAAGCCGCAATGATTGATGAATATAATGCTCTTATTGATATTAAGACGTGGGACCTAGTACCCCGTCCACATGATGCTAACATTATTTATTTTATGTGGATTGTTAGACATAAGAAATATGATGGTTCTTTTGAGAGGTACAAGACCCGTCTTGTAGGTGATGCATGTCTCAACAGGTGGGAGTGGATTGTGATGAAATGTTCAGCCCGGTCGTAAAGCTCGCAACCATCCGGACCTTCCTCACTATTCCCTATCCTAGTCTTAGCCAATTCATCAGCTTGATGTCAAGAATGCTTTTTTACATGAGGATCTTCATGAAATGGTATATATGCATCAACCTATGGGTTTCAGGGATCCTATATGTGTCTATTGCGGAAATCACTCTATGGACTAAAACAGGCTCATCGAGCATGGTACCAGCGGTTCGCTGATTATGTCTCCTCTATCAGTTTTTCACACAACAAATCCAATAATTCCCTGTATTCTACAACAAGGGTCCAGACATGGATTACCTCTTATTATATGTTGATGACATCATCCTCACCACATCATCTGATGCCCTCCGCTCGTCCATTATGCCTCTCCTTTCATCTGAGTTTACTATGAAGGATCTGAGCCTCTTGAGTTATTTCTTGGGCATCTCTGTCACTCGCCATTCTGGCGGCCTATTTCTATGTCAGAAGAAATACGCCGAAGAGATCATTGACCATGTAGGCATGACGTCCTGCAAGCCATCCCAAACGTAAGTGGATACCAATTCCAAGATCAGCGTTGATTCTGGCCCTCCTTATTTAGACCCGACTCACTAACGTAGCCTGGCTGGGGCCCTGCAGTACCTCACATTGACGAGACAAGACATATCTTATGACGTGCAACAAATCTGTTTGAACATGCACAATCCGACGGAAGCACACATGTATGCCCTCAAACGTATTTTACGATACGTCCAGGGCAAATTTCACTTTGGCTTACATCTATACAGGTCTGCACTCACTGGTCTCACTGCTTATTCTAATGCTGACTGGGGTGGATGTCCTGACACCCGACGCTCCACGTCTGGTTATTGTGTTTTCCTTGGAGATAACCTATTGTCTTGGTCTTTCAAAAGACAATCTACACTATCCCGATCCAGTGCCGAAACAGAGTACAGAGGTGTAGCCAACGTCGTCTCTGAGTCTTGTTGGATCCGTAACCTTCTACTTGAGCTTCACTGCCCGATTCAAAAGGCAATACTGGTTTACTGCGATAATATTAGTGCGATATATCTTTTCGGCAATCCCGTCCATCATCAGCGCACCAAACACATTAAGATGGACATTCATTTTGTTCGCGAAAAAGTGGCTCGTGGTCAAGTTCGTGTCCTTCATGTTCCTTCTAGATATCAGATTGCCGACATCTTCGTCAAAGAACTTCTGCGCATACCATTTGATGATTTTCGAGCCAGTCTCGGTGTTCGTGAGCCTCCCGCTTCGACTGCGGGGATGTAATAGTATATTCACCAAATATTCTTACATTAACTGTATATCTCTTATTTTATGTAGAATTGTATTCCTATTGTAATTAGGTCTCCTATTTTAGGTAAAATTATATTTCATATTGTAATTAGGTTGATTAGTTACCTAGTTTAGATATTCTTGTACTACTATATATATTGTACATTATTGATGAATAAAATCAAAGAACATATTTCTTTAGGTATCCCGTGAAATTAGTCGAGGTGCATGAAAGTTGGTCTGGACACAACGATTAAAAAAAAATGTAGGTATGGTTGAGTTAGACATGGAGAATATCACACATTATATGAATTTGAATTCTTGAAAGTTAGTGAAAGTTGTGTAAAGTAATATATTATTTGTGGAATGGTTCAAGCATTTTGGACCTCCCAAAATGGAGAGAGAGTTATATAAACTAGGGCAGAGGGGTAGATTTTATGCAATGTATTTAGTTTCTGATAGATGTGATTATGTGAAAGGAACTATAAAGTTAAAGATATTTGAGCTACAATGACATTATTGCTTCCATATTAGCAAGCAACTTCAAATGGCCTTAAAACCAAAATGATCAATAAATAAGAAAAAGTATTTCAAACCCAGAAAAGCTCAAATCTTTCCCTCGATGCCAATACCATTTCTTCTCCTCCATCTCTCATGCTCTTTATCTATAACCTATTTCCCTTCTTTTTTTTCTTTAAACCCAATTGGTAACAGTAAACAAATTTTTTCCAACATAGATAACAGTATATAAATATTTCCTAAACATATTCACCTTTCCCAGCCTCTTTCTACACCCACTACTCTATCATGGGAGCCGTTTTGGTCCAGACGCAGTATTTGTGCTTAATAATATACCTAATATGTATAAATAATTTATCCAGAATCCAGTAAAACTGTCTTTTTAAAATTTCAAAATTTATAAACTCAAAATTTTAGTTTCGTCATTAGATGGTAGGGTTTCTATATTTTAACTGATCACGAGTAGTTATAATTAATTTATTTTTAATCCGCGTTTAGGATCATAACACGGATTTTTAGGATCAATTATTAGTTTCAAACTCACACAGAAAGAAATTGACAGAAGTAAGCAAACTGGGCCTTCCTTTCCAGTACTATACTGTAATGGGTTTGGACTTGACCCGACTGGGAGACCATTGGTTGTTATGAAATGGATAACTCGGCCTTGATAATCATAGGTTTGGCCATTTGGGCTTGGTTGGATTTGGGGCACAAATCGTTATTTACGGGAAATTCCATCATTGACTTTGAAAATGGATGGTGTTTAGACGTCGTCGCAACTAAAAATTGTGTAATTATCAAAACGTGAATCTTGTGATCTTAATCATGACACATATCATGTTGAAATTAAGGACTAGAAAATATAAAAAGTATTCTTTTCTTAAACGGACTAAAAAGAAAAACATGATCTAAAGTTGAAATGGATGAAACATATAGCTTGTTTGGCTAAACTTTCAAGATTTGCTTATTTTGAAAAATATTTTTTATTAGAAGTGTTTTTTAAAATTATAAAGTGTACTGGTTCGTGTTTGGCTAATCAAATTAAAAATCACTTTTACTAATATTAAAGCAGCAATTGGTGTTTGACCACAATTTTAAAAAATTTCCTAAATTCTCGGCCAAATACATCTATTCTCTAATTAAGTATTTTTGACTTCTCAACAACTTGGTCATACATGCTATTCCGTTTTTGTCGGAAATAGTTTTTGAATAAGGAAAGTAGTGGTTCATGTTTGAAACTTAATTTATACTTTTAGTTGTTAATATTAAAACATCAATTTGTGCTTGTTCAAACTTTAAAAAAGTATTTTTATGGAGGATTACTTTTTTCATCTTCTGTAATTATTTAAATTTTTTAATTTTTTTTCAAAAATTCAATCAAACACTTTAATTATTTTATAAATTTAAAATACTTTACAAAGAAAGATATAGAATATTCTTGATGCTTTGATGAATAAGACCATGAAGAGTCCGGAAACTATCGTTACCCTTCCACAACATCCAGCTCCGGTCTCTGTCTGCATACAATGTATCACTTCGAGTTGACTCGAGAACGTAGCTGTCAATTTGCGAAGGCGAATAGAAGATTTCAAGAGGATGAATGCACTTTTTAAGAAAAAGACATAAAAGTATAGCAAATTGAGTTTGATTCTTAGACCCGAAGAAATTAAACTCATTACTTAATCATTGCACTACTCAACCTCATTTGACCATGTATTTCTTCACTTAATATTAGATATATTTTGGGAATGATACACATAATATACCAAGTTTAGTCGAGTGATCATGAGTTCACGTGACCTAAATTTTATGCCTAAATTCACCCCTGCCAACTTGGCTGCTTCCACCTCTTATAAAAAATTATTTCGCATTTTATATTTTATTTGTTTCAATTTATGTGGCATAATATGAATTTCGAGAGTCAAATAGTTTAATTATGATAGTGAAATTGGGCATGAAATTCAGAGGTGGCTCAACAAATATAGTGGCCTAAAGTAAAATTTCAACAACATGCTTTATTATTATTTTTTTATATATACTATATATAATTTTTCTTGAAGTCTATTTTGTTCTAATTTTTATATGCAAAGTTATTAAAAACAATTTAAATCAATTTCTTCTAATAATATTTTAATTTCTAATATATTCAACTTTTAATCTTTTGAAACATATTTTCTAATTTAGGGTGTTTCTTGGTTGTAGAAAACTTATCAACGACTCCTTTTTGGGACAATAGTTAAGCTTTAATCTTTCTTTCTTTTTGTTTTTGAGTTTTGGATGATCCTCGGGCCATCAATATCATAGCCTATTAAAATAGATTTCGCTAAAAATCAGCTAGATTTAATTTTTAAAAACAAATTAATATATATGATAAGTTATATAACGGTCATTGTAAACAATTTTTACATCATTAGATCATAGTTATGTGTTGTAGCTGGTGCATATCTTATTTTCAAGATTTCAAATCACACATTTTAATAGTAATTTTTACATCATTAGATGACCTAATAGTATACTGACGATAATTTAAATACCTTCGTTGTCCCAATTTATGTGATACTTTTCGATATGCAAACTTCTTAATTTTGACTGTGTGCTTAGATATACAATTTTAAAATTTTTCAAAATAAAATTTACATATTTAGAGACATGTAAAAAATACTATAAATCACAATAATTAATAATTTGAAGTATTTAAAAACATATACAAAATAACTCCTACTCTCATAATTCAAACACCGTCACATAAATAGAAATTTATAGAGTATAATATATACACATATTAGGAAATTTAGAGCCTCAAAATTAGGGGGCCTAAAGCATCAGCTTTAGCTGCTTCATGCTTCAGCCGCCCCTGATAAAATCCTTCAATTTTTTAAAGTGAAATTAACATATTTGAAAACTATGTAAAAAGTATTATAATTCATAATAATTAATAACTCAAAATAACTATAAAATATATAAAAAATCACGATCAAAGAAAAACTTGTTTGAATCTCAAAATCCTAAAACTGTCACATAATTGGGACGGAGGGAGTATATAGATTTACATCCCCTCTGCCACAAATGATTTTTGTTTCATTAAATCTTACCACTCAATCTCTTTCAATTTATATAAGCCTATCAATTAAATACAAAATTTAAGAGAAAAATAAAAAATTATAAAAAAATATTATTTTAAATATTTTATATATTTATGTGATTGTAAGACTTTTAGAACTTGTAATCTTAAACTCGTCACAGTATATGTGTGGCTATTGAAGCTTGTCATTAAGAGTAAAATGTGAACTTTACGTTAATTTAAGTATATTCTTAATTAAACTAACAAATCTATGTCACATAAATTAAAATGAAGGGAGTAATATTTCACCATAAAAGGAATGATTTTTTTTACTTAATTTAAGGTGCTTATAATTCAATATTTATATAAAAGTAGTATAAATTATTTATTTTTTAATAACAAAACATTAAACAAAAAAACAAGTGGATTATTGCTCTAATCCCGGCCACCCTAGAAGAAGAAAAAAAGGGAACGTAATTTATGTGCAGTGACGAAAGAATATGCGGTGAACCGTCGAAAAGTTGTATGGTACAAATAAGAAAAAATAATAGGGGAGTATTTATTTATGAATATATACATTTTTTAATAACTACATCTTGAAAATTGAGGTGGTTACTGATTCATCAATGTTTATGACTATGTCAATAATACACAACCTATATATATATAGCCCTTATGAAGAGTCGAAAGGACAATTTTATTTGTTTGTGCTTCTTTGCTCGATTCAAAAGTCAGTCAAGCTCTCTCCCAATTTTCTATATATAGCAGTAATCACTATTTATAATTTCAATTAACTTCTCTTCATTTTTCTGCAAACTTAGATCTTCTACTTCAGTAAGTTCCCTTCTCTATAATGTTAATTATCTTCTGATTTCTATTTACGCAATCATGCGTCTTTTCTTGATTATCAAGAGAAATGATTATTTTGTTGAATGATCATCAAGTTATTTGATCTATAAGTCCTGTTTAATTAACTGGCTGTGAGTTTAAACTATTCAAACCTCTAACAAGTGACAGATTATTTCGTGTTATTAATTATATGTATGAATTTTAGGCTATCACTAATTTTTTACCTATGACAACAATGTTATTTATTTCCCTACTGTTAGTCTAAAGAATTTTTATATCATTAGGTAACCTGCACCTATTCTGGCAAATAATTTCTCTTATTTTTAAAATTATAAATCTTAAATTTTGGAGAGACTTACTCGTACATATCTGTAGCATAACCTGATAGGGTAAAAGATTCATATCCTTTTGAGTGACTTCATAGTTGCCTAGTGAACTGTGGCATTTGTTGTCATTGGGGGAAATTTAACAAAACTTTTGGCTATTGTGAAGTGTGGACTGATAAGTTCAGAATCAGAGGCCACCTTTGCATGAGTTATTCTAACTTCTAGTATCACTGCTCAGTAACAAAGAAAACTATCCTTTTGCAGCATGAGTTCTTTGTCAAGTTTGGAACTTGTGTTGCTCGAACTCTTCAAAAATACCAACACCCCACGTCGGATCCTCCAAAAGTAGTATATTTTTGAGTATTTGACACAGTTGATGCAATATTTTTGGAGAGCCTGAACAACATAGTCTAAAACACATATATCACTCTGTCGTTTAGGTTTAATTTTGTAGTTTTTTTGATAAAATCAAGAATACAAATCAGCTGACATGTGTGTGGCAGACTCCTGGAAAAGAACGAAGCACAAAAAAAAAACACATCTCCATGAAAAGAACAATTGGCAAAATGGAATGTTCCATATATGTGTGTCACTGTGACTTTGTCAGTATACATTTAGAGTAGAGCAAATTTAGTTGTGCATATTGATCTAAATACTTCAGAGAAAGCAAAAGGTGGATTTATTTATATCTTTCCAATGCACAAGTTGATGGGATGAATTTCCCGTGAGTTCTTGATTTGAAGTTTATGAATCCTGAAGTTAGAATAAGACACAGCATAGGAAATAATTTCTGGCTTTCCATGAACTGAAGACAACTAGTCAAGAGATTATTTTATGTCTATGTACAGTGCAGTTAACTATGCTACGTCTTATTCTAACTTCAGGATGCAATCGTTTTTAAATAACTTGATAGCGCTTTTGACAGGTCTTGTAACAGGATTTGTTAAACGGGATATCACTGACTATTTGAGGTGATACATGATTGCCGATTTAGTTTGTTAATTGGGTAGTTTATTCATGAAGTAGATGTATATATGATAATGACAAATTCCATCATCTATGATTGAGTTGCAAAAACTTCTAGATAGGTATCCTATATTTGAATCAAATTCTTTCTAGTTAATGAATCTCTAGTTGCTCTAGAACAATTAGGAGATTCTCTAGAAGGGTTCTACTACTGGCAGCAACATGGTTGGTCCCGCTTATGCGGTCTAATCAATACGTTCTAAGAAGAAAGATTAGAATATCAGTCTCATCGAGAAAGAGTCCATTGTTTAGACTTTGTTTGCTAGCATAGTAGACACGGTTCTTCTTATTTGTGAAGGTTTTTGATCCGGTCATGGTTTTTAGCGCGAGTTAGCTTGATTGATACAGTAAAATTAGGAGATTCTCTGGAAGGGTTCTACTACTGGCAGCAATATGGTTGGTCCCCCTTATGCGGTCTAATCAATATGTTCTAAGAAGAAAATTGGATTATCAGCCTCATCGAGAAAGAGTCCAATGTTTAGACTTTGTTTGGAACAAGTTTTAGCTCTAGAACAATTAGGAGATTCTCTGGAAGGGTTCTACTACTGGCAGCAACATGGTTGGTCCCGCCTATGCGGTCTAATCAATACGTTCTAAGAAGAAAGATTGGAATATCAGTCTCATCGAGAAAGAGTCCATTGTTTAGACTTTGTTTGCTAGCATATTAGATACGGTTCTTCTTATTTGTGAAGATTTTTATCTGGTCATGGTTTTTAGCGCGAGTTAGCTTAATTGATACAGTAAAATTTTGTGGTCATGTGTTTTAGTGTGAGTTAGCTTAATTGATCAAATTATGCATCTCCCAGGTATAATATGTCGAGTATAAGCATCTCTTCGTCTTCCTTGCTCAAGGTTGCGCCATCAATAAGATCCTCCGCCTTTACCAAACCTCGATGCTCGTTAGGTTGTATTTCAAAAGCATTTGGCTTAAAGTCTTCATCCTCGTTCAAAGTTTCTGCAATGACAGCATACAAGGTGAAACTGATAGGCCCAGATGGTGATGAGAACGAATTTGAAGTGGCCGATGATCAGTACATCCTCGATGCAGCAGAGGACGCTGGTTTGGAGCTGCCTTACTCGTGCAGGGCCGGCTCTTGCTGTACTTGTGCAGGACAGTTGGTTTCGGGTTCAGTTGACCAATCCGAAGGTGCATTCCTCGACGATGATCAAATGGAGAAGGGTTATTTGCTGACCTGTATTTCGTACCCGATATCGGACTGTGTTATTTACACACACAAGGAAGAAGAAGTTCATTGAATAATGAATATTATTAATGTGTTCATTCTGTTTTTAAGGCAACTGAAGAGTATTAGAGAAACTTGTTCCAGAAAAGGGGAATAGGAAAATAAGAAACCATCGAGAAACAAGAGTTATTTTGCATCCATATAGTGATGTTTGTATCTGGTTTGTGGTATAAGTGCATAACTTTTTTAGAAGTTGATATGTGATACTTCCACTTGTATTGCTTTTCTTGATTTATCATCCATTTTGATCAATGTTGAATTAAGATTCTTGAAAATGTGTCATTTCAATGCAAATTCACCTTGTAGGTATTTAAATTTTATTAAATTTAAAAAAGGACAGCTCTGTGCACTAAGTTCCCGCTATGCACAGGGTCCGGGAAAGGGCTGTACTACAAGGGTCTATTGTACGCAGTCTTACCTCACATTTTAATTCATAAAATAATTTAGACGATATTCAAAATATATTTGTTCAAACTAATATTGTGGGCTATTTATAATTCGTTTTAATTATTTAATTTCAATAAATACAGATCTAATAAGTACTTCAATTTCATCAGGCTTGTCCATTGTATTGGACTACAAATGATGAATCCATTTTATCGAGGTTTATTGGATATCATCTTTATCATAGAGATCCAAATTTGTGTTATGCGATTTGTAACATAACACGCCAAGTCAAATGAAGGAGTTAATAGGATCATGTCAATATTAGATAACGTGACATGCCTAGTCAAATCAAATATCAAAGAAAATGTATTACTTGCGAGTTACATGCTCCGACCAATCAATAATGTCGTGTCACTACTTCAATCTGATTGGTCGGTGATTCAAGTCAGCCAAATTAAAGGAAAAGAATTTGTCCTCCTCGTAACTTTGTGCTCTCACAATTATAAATAGAGGTCCTCATCACCTAAAAAAGAACTAGAATTCATAACAAAAAGCAAGAACGAATTCATAGATCAAAGGCCTCAAACTTCTCTACAAGCTACAAGTATTTTAACACTCAAGAAATCAAGTTTAAGTTCAAGATCAAACATATTTCAAGCTCAAGAACAAAGAACAAATCAAGATTTAAGGAGTTCGATTTTAAGTCAGCACTAGTTGAATTCAAGATCATCAGTCAACAATATAAATTCAGAATCAAGCTCAAAGGCCCTGAATGTATTTATGAAGGGAAAAGAAGAATCAGATGAATTAAAGAGATCATAATATTCATTATATTTGAATAGAATACTACACTTTTTACAACATTCTTTAGTTTTGATTATTTTGTTGGCTCGAAATTTGTTGTTTTCTTGATTGATTGGAACTTTTTTGGGGATATTCCAACTCAAAATTCAAATGGTGTGTTGAAAAGTTAACATCTGTTCAACATTACCAAATTCCAGATGTTATAATGTGAAATGAACTTCAAGAACTGGAGATGTGGTCATTTCTTCATTATGAGTTGAAACCAAAGAAGAAAATTTGGGCTCTATGTGACCCAACATTTTTTTTCTATGAAAAACAAGCTGGAAGGGAAATAAGAAAAGTCAGAATTCTGAGCTTGATTTCTAGTGATAATATTAAAAATTATGTCCTTACTTTTAAGGTAACATGGTATTGGTCAAAGATATTTAAGATTTTGAACTTCATATATATATATATTTTGACATGGGAAAAGTCTAAATTCTAATCCCTTTTGGTTGTCGAGAAACTGGAAAATTCTGTAATCAAAGGGTGGCTTTAGTCAATGTGCATTCAAAATGGAGTTGAAAGTTACGTTGTAATTGGGATGTGCTTAATTTAATAATATTGGTAGCTTGTTTCTTTAAAGTTCCTCAGTTTTTTTTTTTGACTTGATAATGCATTTTATTGACAATCACATTTTTCAGCCTAAAGTTTACATCAAACACTCAAGAACAAGGGCCCAATCACTTTATGAGTTCATGTAAAAGTGGCGTGGGCTAGACATTTTCTGGACCAGTAATTGAAAAATAACAGGAGTTTGTAAAGTAATTAAAAAAAAAGCCATTTTTAATGTGGAGATAAAGTTTAAACAAATCATTAGTTAAAACTCCAGCATATTGTGCTAGAGTTCGATTTTTTTACAAATAAAACTTTAGTACATTGTGTTAGAGTTCGAATTTTTACAAATAAAACTCCAGTACATTGTGCTGGAGTTCAAGAAAATACTAAATTTAATATTGGAATTCATGAAAGATGTTCAAGTTAATACTGGAGTTCATTAAAAATAATTTTCTTATGGGAGACATCTAAAACTTTGCACCCTTTTTGGGTTTCGTTAATGAATGATGTAATGAGGTTTGAATCTTAAAATAAACGGAAAAGGGCCAGATATCCCTTAGTCTATATGATATTGTGCACGTTTGCCCTCGTTTTAAACGTTGTCCCAATTATTGCATTTATCATTATATTTTACTTATACTCGTGTCCCTCGATTTAACAGAAACTTGAAAAAATATTGGATGACATATTTGTTCACTTTCGCATAGTATAGGGGTATGTTTAATCTATTCAAATTCCTGAATATTATGGCACAACAATAACCATATGACACAAAGTATTATTACATTTCAAAACACAAAAAATATTTGCAATTACAATTCATCCACCATTTCATTACATCTAAATTATACAACTAAAAGATCAAATGCAATTACATCCATCTTTTAAAGATCAATTTCACTAATAAGAGCACTATTTTTCCTTTTCAAAAGATTGTTCTCACTAATTATCATAACATCTTTTTTATTTTTCAATTTTGTTGATGACCTGGACAGTTTTTGCTAAAAAAAAATCGTCTTCACAATCCCTATCTACACGATAATGCATGCAACCAAAATCACAAGGGAAGAAATCTCCGCAACATACACATAAACATAAACATAAAAAGAAAAAGAAAATCATAGATCTGCCACAAAATAAACATAATCACAAAGAAAAAGAGATAACTTACATCAGACTTATGAAATCTGAAAAACGTTTTTCACAGTGCTGGAATTTTGATATTAATAACAGAGAAAATATTACATTTTAAGCATTTATACAATTTCTTACATAAATTCAACATGGTCATCCCTTTCGCAAATTCCACGAATTACAGAAATTTAGTACAATTATTTGGAGTCCATGATGTGAGATGGAGTGAAACAACTCCACATCCACATACCATTCCACGACTATTTGGAGAACTCGAAGCTTCTGACATTTCATAAGCAAGTGAAAGAATAAGGTAGCAAAGTGTGGAGTAGCACGATAAGTGTGGAGTTTCAAAATGCAGTACCAAAAAAAGTATTGGCTAGCATAAAATGGACTATAAAAAAAATATGAGAACTATTGATACAATATGTAATTCAGATTTTTAATGGATAAAATATGACTCTATACTATGTGAAACTGAACAAATATGCCCGCTAATATTTTTTTTCAGGTTTCTGTTAAATCGTGGGGCACGAGTATAAGCAAAACATATTGTTAAGGGCATGACTGGAACAACGTTTAAAATGAGGGCAAACGTGCGCAATATCATATAGGCTAAGGGTAATTCGGACCCTTTTACGTAAAATAAATGAAGTTCAAATTACACCATGATGAGGCCACTCTAGTTAATAAATACTTCCTCCATTAACTTTACTCCCTGCGTCTCATATTAGTTGGCCACATTACTAAAAATATTCATCCCAAATTACTTGGCCATTTTCTAAAAACAAGATAAAATTATTAAATTTTTTCTACTTTGCCCTTAACATTAATTGTTTATTAAAGTAACTAATATTGATTAAAGTGCAATTAATTAGAGAGAAATAAGGGCAGTGTAGTAAAAATATCCTACTTATTTATGATTTCTTAAGGGGCATGTAAAAGGGAAATTGGCCAAATAATATAGGACGGAGGGAGTAGTTGTCTAGTATTTCAAAAATAGATTTTCAGTTTTACTTCTTATTTGAAATATTTTTTTCTATTTTAACCTAGACTTCTTGAAATACTAATGATCAATTTTAGCTAATCACTACTTAATATTGAGATTGGCACAAACCTCTCCGTTTACCCTCTTAATAACCTATTAAAATATGGAACTTATTCCACTTAAAGTCATATTTTCTTCTCTTCTCTGAAATATTTTTTTCTTCAAAAGTTTTTTGCTTCAACTCTTTAGTTAGTCAAAAAATATTGTGAGCATCTCCTTTAAAAAATGGACGAAGATGTGAGTGAAAATATATTTATGTCCTAGAGACAATCTGTATTAGGACAAATGTACTTTATACACATTCATATTATTATTAATGGAGATTAATATTTTGGCATTTGCAATTATTGAATTATTATTTGATTGTTTGTAGTTATTCATTAATGTGCATCCTTTGAGCTTACGTTGTTATTAATAGAGTGAGTTACTAATGATAGAGCGTAACTCTTAAAATAGCCTCGACTAATGATCATCGAGAATGAGATATCGATGATATGTGATAAGTCGACATGTGGTCTGCATCACATCCTTAGAGGATGTAGTATGTCTCACCTGCTACGAGTAATGGTTACTCGTGATAGACACATGGATACTTTGGAAGTATTGGTATACCCTGCTGATATACTGTTTGTTATTCTTGTCTAAAGTATGATCAGCGTGTGAGAGATAGAAGTCCTTAGACTTGAGGTAAATATGCGCCTTGTCTACAAAGTAATGTACTTTGATCCCGTCCTAAGCTCAAATGCCTTATAGGTTGAGATATGGCTTGTATTGGGTACATTACGATGTAGATTGAAGGTGCTAGTTGAGTCAAGATTAGGATTCATTCCTCGGATGTATATTCGAGAGAACACTCGGATTTTCAATGATATTAGATTGACTAAGTCGTTGGCCAACGCAATAGACATCTTTAGAATATGGTCTAGTTGTCAACTAATATAGATGAGATACAATGATTAAGCCATTTGGATAGACACTTGACAAATCCTAAGCTTGATCGGGTGTGTCGTGAATGAAAGGATTTTATCTTACCACATAGAGGTTAAATTTACTGGATTCGTGTAAATGTACTTCACATATTGAGTTCATCTTTCGGCGCCGTCTAGGAGTTCCGTGTAGACCTTAATTTGATTAATGTCGATATGAGAAGGCCTGTAGGGTCACACTATGTCGATTGTCCGTTTCGATCTAAGGATGTATTGAGAGAGCAATTAAAATATTCGATTTGGAATCAAGACATTTAATGACTAATGATTATTTTAATTAAATCAAAATTAGATTTTGGATTTAATTAAGAATGCACGAAAAATAAAGTCGAGCGCCGCGACGCCCATACCCTAGGGCCGCGGCGCCTCTGTCTCAATTTTTGGGCCAGGCCCAAGGTCAAACCCTAATTCTATTTTGACATAATTTCAACTATAAATAGAGGCATTCACCTCATTATTCAATACACCAATTCTGAAAAAATATTCTAAGCCTTAGAGACTTAGAATCAAATACTCTCGAACCTTTGCCGGATTTCCTAACTTTCCGAAAGAGAAGTACATTGAAGCTTGAAACTTGCAATCGGAAGGGCAACCGCGTGTGCACCTTATAGTAGATAAAGATTCCAGATAATACTTACTTGTAAGTAAATGTTTTATGTTACAAGTTCCATTGTTGTATAACCATATTAGAATTATTGTTGGGGTAAGTAAGAAACAAAAACTTTTAAACTTCAGATGTAACTTACTTATGTGCTTTGTACCCAACAAAACCCTACAGTGGTATTAGAGCTCAGACTGATTAAATGGTTATATAACAATTAAATAGAATAATAATATGGGTTAAACATAAAATTGGATTAAAACAAGGTTTTTTTGAAATCCTACATGTCTTGAACGAATATTGACCTTTTGGAATCACCCTAAATTATCTCCTACGCTAACTCGAGGAAGTCATTCCGCTCTAACTAGAACTAAGCCAAGTGTATTGTCCGACTCATTGCACGGTGCACGGCTAAGAATGAGTAAAGAACGGATGTTGGTTGATATGGGCGTTATTGATAATAGTGGGTGATGATAAAAGACCTGTGAATTGATCCCTAAATTGGATTTAGGGGTTGAACAATTTTTTGAAAATCAACACAGAAACATTTGTAAGGACGTCGGCACCGCGACCCTATGGTAGGGCGCCACGGCGCTGACTAGGGTTTTAAGGAGGCGCCGCGGCTCCATGGTGGAGCGCTGCGGTGCTAATGCTTTGTTTCAAAATATGAACTCACTGGACAACAGGCGCCGCGGCTCTATGATGGAGTGCCACGGTGCTAGTGCATTTTTTAGAAAATTGGGGTTACTGCCTCAGTGGCGCCGCGACTCCACCTGTACAAAAACATATTTTTTTTTTGAGTTCCGAATGTTTAACCCAACATTATTATTACATAGTATATTATTTGATAAGTATATTGTTTATGTGCTAAATGTCAAATTGTTTGTCATTTACTTTTCTAGAATATTGTCCACTATAACTGTCTGGATTGGCGGCGCCCAGTGTTTGATTAAACCATCTTATATCATGCATATTGGGTTTACTGTTCCCAAACTATATGTGTCTTTAGTTTGCATGATGTTAAGATGTCATATTGGATATGGCGTAAAAGTGTTGATCTTAGTTAGAACCCTAAAATTAAAATGTTCCCCAAAATTTTAATACAAGTCTCATTTGAAATGAACGCGTCATCCGTTATAATTGATTGTAGTGCAAAATCCTTTTCGGCGAGATGAGTATTTATGCCACAACATTTGCTCTAAGTTTCCGAGGACTCAGACTCTTTCATAGATGCATGTTAAATGTAGAAGTGAGAGATAAACCTTTATGAGTATTTACACCACAGTGTTTACTCTATAAGGCAAAACTCACTTAGATACATAATTGTAGTCACATAACGGGGTTGACTTGCTTGGCTGTCTTGGCGCCACAGTGTCGGACAAGCCGAGCGACGCAGATCGACTGATTAGAACATTCGATCAAACATGAGTTACAAATTATTTGTAATTGGTTTAGAGACCTACCAGGTTATGCTGTTGAACTAAATAATTGTTATTTTGTTCCCTCATTAATGAGGAATATCATTTCCATCCCAATGTTGGACATTGAGGGGTTTTCCTCATTCATTGGCAATGACAATTATGTACTGTCTTTTAATAGTTTTGTTTGTGGAAAGGCTCCGCTTGTGGTTGGATTTTATATTTTAAACTGCAGTCGTGAAATTTTCAATGTGCAAAATAAATGAGCTAAGATAAGTAATCCATGAAACCCCACCTACTTATGGCACTGCAGACTTGGTCATATCAACGAATCAAAGATAACAAGATTGAGGAAACTAGACTACCTCGAACCATTTGACTTGGAGTCCTATGGTAACTGCGAATCTTGCTTGAGAGGAAAGATGACCAACAAGCCACTTTCTGGGAAAGGGGTGCGAGCCAAATAGGTACTTGAGTTGGTCCATACTAATGTATGTGGGCCATTTTCAACTCAAGCTAAGGGAGGCCCCTAACTTCATCAAATTTACATACTATTTCACAAGGTTTGGGCATGTGTATCTTATGAAACATAATTCCGAAGCCTTTGAGAAATTCAAGGAGTACAAGTCAGAAGTAGAGAAACAACTTGAATGGCAGAAGAAGAAGGGCAAAGCAGTCGCTGCGCCCTCAGCTATGAAGCGAAAAAGAGAGGTGTGAAGAAGAAGGTGAACGCGGCTAAGGATGAATGCCTCAACTGCCATAGGAAGGGGCATTGGAAAAAGGACTGCACGACACCAGGAGGAGGAAAAGCACCAGGTGCTCCTGCCTTTGGTGGACAAGGTATGTACGTCATTGAAATAAATATGTCTATAAATAACTCTCATTCCTGGGTATTGGATACCGCTTATGGCTCACACATTTGTACAAATGTGTAGGGGCTAACTGATAGCAGGAAGGTTGGACCAAGAGAGGTAGACCTACGCGTTGGAAACAGAGCATGAGTAGATGCTGAGCGCGTAGGGACTTATAGATTAAATTTGCCTTCCGACTATTGTTTAATGTTGAATGATTGCTTTTATGTACCCTCGTTAACGAGGAATATCATTTCTATTCCAGTGTTGGACATGGAGGGTTTTTCCTCGTACATTTATAATGGCAGTCAAGTACTGTCTTTTGATAATATTATGTATGGAACTGCTCCTTTTGTGGATGGATTATATACACTAAACTGTAGTCGAGAGATATTCAATGTACAAAATAAACGAGCCAAGATAAGTAATAAAAACTCTACCTACCTATGGTGCTGCAGACTTGATCATATCAACGAATCAATGATAGCAAGATTGAGGAAGTTAGACTACCTCGAACCATTTGACTTGGAGTCTTATAGTAACTGCGAATCTTGCTTGAGAGGAAAAATGACCAATAAACCATTTTCTGGGAAAGGTGTGCGAGCCAAGGAGGTGCTTGAGTTGGTCCATTCCCGACTCAAGCTAAATGAGGCTTCCCATACTTCATCACTTTTACTGACGACTTCACAAGGTATGGGTATGTGTATCTTATGAGACACAAATCCGAGGCTTTTGAGAAGTTCAAGGAGTACAAGTCGGAAGTAGAGAAGCAACTTTCAACAAGTATCAAGACCCTTCGATCGGATCGATGATGTGAATACTTGAGCAAGGATTTTCTAAATTACTTAAAGCTACACGGAGTCCATTCAGAATGGACGCCTCCTGGAACACCACAGATGAATGGTGTTGCCGAAAGGAGAAACCGAACCTTATTGGATATGGTTCGATCCATGATAAGCTCCTCAGCTCTACCGACATATGGGGACATGCTATACAAACCTCTATATATATTTTGAACAAGGTTCCTTCCAAGTTAGTAGAAAAGATGCCCTATGAGATATGGTGTGGCAAGAAGCCAGCTCTTACACATATGAGACCATGGGGGTGCCCTGCATATGTTAAGAAGATGCTCACTGACAAGTTGGAATCCAAAAATGAGAAATGTTACTTCGTGGGGTATCCAAAGGAAACTAAGGGATACTACTTCTATCTTCCTGGAGAACACAAGGTCATTGTTTCCAGAAATACAATTTTCCTTGAAGAAGAATATGTCTACAAGGAACATAGCTGTACAGAGATAGAACTTGAAGAAATTCAAGAACCACAAGATAACACAGAAGTTGAACCTTTGTCGAATGACCTAAACAAGGATTCAGTGGGAGTATCTGGTGAAGATTGGGTACTTAGAGTACGCCCTTCAGCCTGTGGGAGTGCTGTGAGAGATAGTGCAGAAATACAAGGCTCTCATACACAACCAATGGAAGATGATACAATGGTTGTATATCATTCCATTAAGGAAATACATGAAAATGACATTCCTGAAAGCTCTCAAGGTGATGGATTGTCCAACACACAAAGACCTTCTCACAATCAGAATGCAACAAACACTGAAACATAGAATAATCAACTCCGTAGGACCACTAGGACTCATTGTCCGCCTAAAAGACTTAATCTCCTTGATGAAACACACAATGAGATAGATATTCCTGATGACGATGAACCTACAACCTACAGCGAAGCTATGTTAGACATTGATTCGCAGAGATGGCAAGAAGCCATAAAATCTGAGATGGACTCGATGTACGTAAATCAAGTTTGGAACTTGGTTGATTTTCCAACAGAGGTTAGACCCATATGATGCAAATGAGTCTTCAAGAAGAAGATTGATGCATATGGAAATGTAAATACTTATAAAACAAGACTGGTGGCTAAGGGTTATAATCAATGGCCTGGGGTCGATTATGATGAAACCTTTTCACATGTTGCTAAGATTAAGTCCATTCGGATTTTGCTTGCAATAGCTGCATATTATGACTATGACATTTGGCAGATGGACGTCAAAACTGCTTTTCTCAATGGTAATCTAGTTGAGGAGGTGTATATGAAACAACCTGAGGGTTTTTCAATTGAGTCCAAACCAAATGCTGTATGCAAGCTACAAAAGTCCATTTATGGGCTTAAGCAAGCCTCGAGGAGTTGGAACATTTGCTTCGACAAGGCTATCAAGTCATTTGATTTTATCAGAAGCAAAGAGGATCCATGTGTTTATAGTAAATGCAAGGATGAGAGTATTGCCTTCATTATCATATATGTAGATGACATATTAATAATGAGAGACAATAAGACTCTCATGCAGTCAGTCAAGGAGTGGTTGTCCAGTACCTTCATGATGAAGGATTTAGGTGAAACCTGCTACATTCTGGGGATTAGGATCTATTGAGATAGACCTAACAGATTATTGGGGCTGTCACAGTCAGTCTACATAGACAAAGTGCTTAGACATTTTTCTATGGAAAATTCCAAAAAAGGTGGTCTACCTATGGGACAAGGCATCGAGTTATCTAAGAAGGATAGTCCTTCTAATTCTATAGAACTTGAACGCATAAAAAGGATCCCATATGCTTCGGCTATAGGATCGATCATGTATGCCATGACCTGTACTAGGCCAGATGTGACCTTTGCACTTAGTATGACTTGCAAGTTTCAGCAGAATCCTGGGGAAGAACACTGGAAGGCAGTCAAGAGTATTCTTAAGTATTTTAGACGAACTAAAGATTACTTCTTAGTCTATGGTGGAGAAGAAAAGCCAGTTGCTCCTGGGTACACTGATGCTAGCTTCCAGACAGATATTGATGACTAAAAATCTAAATCAGGATACACATTCATTTTCATTGGTGGAGCAGTAAGCTGGAAAAGTTCCAAACAAGCTACAATTGCTGATTCGACAACAGAAGCTGAGTACATTACTGGATCGGAAGCTGGTAAAGAAGCTGTCGCGATAACTGAGTTCCTGAAGGAACTAGGGGTTGTTCCAAGTGCCACTTGTCCAATAATGGTTTATTGTGACAACACTGGTGTGATTTCGCAAGCTAAGGAACCAAGATCAACCAACAGAAACAAACATGTACCAAGGAAGTACCACATACTCTGGGAGATGGTGGAAACTGAATAGATTAAATTAGACTATGTTCCCACATATGATAATTTAGCTGACCCATTCACTAAACCATTAAGTTTAGTCAAGCATAATGGTCATTTTGAGAATATGGGCATTAGATATGTTGGAGATTGGCTCTAGGCCAAATGGGAGATTGAATATTTATGTCCTAGAGATAATCTGTATTAGGACAAATGTACTTTATACACATTCGTATTATTATTAATGAAGGTCAATATTTTGGCATTTGCAATTATTGAATTATTAATTGATTATTTGTAATATTCTATAATATGCATCACTGGAGGTTACGCTGTTATTAATAGTGTGAGATATTAATATTATAACGTAACTCTTAAATAGCCTCGACTAATGATCATCGAGAATGGGATATCGATGATATGTGATAAGTCGACATGTGGTCTGCATCACATCCTTAGAGGATGTAGTATGTCTCACCTGCTACGAGTAATGGCTACTCGTGATGGACACATGGATACTTTGGAAGTATTGGTATACCCTGCTGATGTACTATTTGTTATACCTGTCTAAAGTATGATCAGCGTGTGGGAGATAGAAGTCCTTAGACTTGAAGTCAATACACGCATTGTCTACAAAGTAATGTACTTTTATCCCGTCCTAAGCTCAAATGCCTTATAGGTTGAGCTACAACTTGGATTGGTAAATTACGATATGGATTAAAGGTGGTAGTTGAGCCAAGATTAGGATTCATACCTCGAATGTATATTCGAGAGAACACTCGGATTCTCAGTGATATTAAGTTGACTAAGTCGTTGGCCAACACAATAGACATATTTAGAATATGGTCTAGTTGTCAACTAATATAGATGAGATACAATGATTAGGCCATTTGGATAGACACTTGACAAATCCTAAGCTTGATCGGGTGTGTCGTGAATGAAAGGATTTTATCTTACCACATAAAGGTTAAGTTTACTGGATTCACGTAAATGTACTTCACATATTGAGTTCGTCTTGCGACGCCGTCTAGGAGTTCCGCGTAGACCTTAATTTGATTAATGTCGATATGAGAAGGCATGTAGGGTCACACTATGTCGATTGTCCATTTCGATCTAAGGATGTATTGAGAGAGTAATTAAAATATTCGATTTAGAATCGAGACATTTAAATGAATAATGATTATTTTAATTAAGTCAAAATTGGATTTTGGATTTAATTAAGAATGCGCGGGAAATAAATCGAGACAGTGCAGAAATTCATCGAGCGTCGCGGCGCCCATACCCTAGGACCGCGACGCCTCTACCTCGAATTTTGGGCTAGGCCCAAGGTCAAACCCTAATCTGGTTTTGACCTATTTTTCAACTATAAATAGTGGCATTCTTTTCATTATTCACACACCAATTTCAGATTATCATTCTATGCCTTAGAGACTTAGAATTAAACTCTCTCGAACCTCTGCCGGATTTCCTAGCTTTCCGAAAAGAGAAATACATTGAAGCTTGGAGCTTGCAATTGGAAGGGCAACCGCATGTGCACCTTATAGTAGATAAATACTCCAGATACTATAACGTGTAAGTATTATGCTTTATGTTACAGGTTTGATTGTTGTATAACCATACCAGAAAAGTTGTTCGGGTAAGTAAGAAACAAAATTTTAAACTTTCGCTGTGCCTTATTTATGTGTTTTGAACCCAACAAGAACCCTACATATTTTTCTGCCTAGAATGTTTTATTTATTTGTTTTGCTTTCCCATACTTCTGTTAAACCATGACTTTGGAATTGTATCTTACTAGTAATCTCTGCCGTAGAAAAAATGTGTAGAAGTGAGTGGATGTTTGCTTTTGAATACAACCTGTATGTTATGCATGTCTACTAGTATTGAAACAAGAAAAAAAATGTGTTTTATTTTAATAGAGAAGAGGTTTAGGTACTGTGGTAACAGTACACCTCAATGATAATAAAAAAAGTTAAAAAAAGTTAATTGAGTTTTAGGAATTCTTGATTTCTAGAGAAGAGGTTTAGGGACGATGGGTTTTCCGGCCGGCAAGGTGGTATTATTGGAAAAGTAAAAAGACAAAATAATATTAGTAATACCCAAAGTTTGTCTTATTGGAAAAATTAAGAATCTTAGTAATGTCGATCGTACTTTATTGAAAATTTTGGATACTGATTCTTATTAAGATGAAACATTTATCTTTCGTGTCCCTAGTTTATAAATGTGTATATGCACTGGATAATTTTTTATTCATATTTTTTTTTGCGTATACTTAGTTTAATTAGTTAATGCATCTCACTTAATTTTATGATAAATGACTAATCAGACTAATCAAGATATTAGGCAAACATTGGGACAAGTAAGCTCTTTAGCTTCGTACGCTGCTCTCTTAGTAGTTATTTGATTTTGGTATTATGCATGCGAACTTGAAAATGATCGACGTACAATCACACATGATATACACCTTGAAAGAGAGCAAGTTAAAGATAAACTATTGAGTCATCTATTTTCGACTGAACTTTGTCATAGTATTTTAAGAATGAGCCCTTCAGCTTTTACCGATCTTTGTGAGATGTTAGTTAGAGACGGAGATCTTAGACCAACGCTTCTAGCTACAACAAGTTGCAAAAATTCTTTATCTGTTAGCACATAATGTGACAAATCGCGAGCTATCATTCATTTTTCGACGATCGAGGGAGTCGGTCAGTCGTCATTTCCATGTTGTCCTACGAGCTATCTTGGGGTTATATGAAAAATTTATTAAACAACCTGATGGATCCCAAGTTCCTTCTGAAATTGTCAGCAATCAACGATTCTGTCCATATTTTAAGGTGAACACAATTATAATTTTACTCAAATTTTAGCTAATGTCAAGATTGTTTGCATTTAAATTGATTATTATAATACAAGGATTGTATTGGTGCAATTGATGGAACACACATACGTGTTAAAATTTCACAAAGTGAAGCACCAAAAAATCGTGGGAGAAAACATTTATCCAACACAGAATGTATTACCTGCTTGCTCATTTGATTTAAAATTCACATATGTGTTAGCTAGGTGGGAAGGTACATTATCTGATTCAAGAATCATGAAAGAAGCACTAAATAGACAAGACCCGCTAAAAAATCCAGAAGGTAAATGTTTGTATATATTTATCTAGACGTGGGGTATATGATATGAACAAATAATTGAATCTTTTATTTATTTATACTTAGAAAAATACTACCTTGTTGATGCTGGACTCATGTTGAGAAGTGGGCTTATTACACCTTATCGGGGGATCGATATCACTTGAAAGAGTATTCAAGAAATTCACCTCGAAATGATCGTGAATTATTTAATTTGCGCATGCTTCTTTGCGAAATGCTATTGAACGAGCATTTGGAGTTCTTAAAAAGAGATTTGAGATTTCCTATAATTTCTGGTTCAATAGAGGCATCATATGATATTGAAACCCAAAAGCTTATTTGTAGGGTTTTGTTGGGTACAAAGCACATAAGTAAGACACATCGAAAGTTTAAAATTTTGTTTCTTACTTACCCCAACAATATTTCTGGTATGGTTATACAACAATCAAACCTGTAACATAAAATATAATACTTACAGGTTAGAATATCTAGAGTCTTTATCTACTATAAGGTGGACACGCGATTGCCCTTCCGATTGCAAGCTCCAAGCTTCAATGTATTTCTCTTTCGGAAAGTTAGGAAATCCGGCAGAGGTTCGAGAGAGTTTTGATTCTAAATCTCTAAGGCTTAGAATGATAATCTGAAATTGGAGTTTGAATAATGAAAAGAATGCCACTATTTATAGTTGAAAATTAGGTCAAACCGGATTGGGCCTGGCCCAAAAATCGAGGCAGAGGTGCTACGACCCTAGGGTATGGGCGCCGCGACGCTCTCTGTGTTTCTGCAGTGTCTCGATTTATTTTCCGCGCATTCTTAATTAAATCCAAAATCCAATTTTGACTTAATTAAATAATCATTATTCATTTAAATATCTCGATTCTAAATCGAACATTTAATTACTCTCTCAATACATCCTTAGATCGAAAGGACAATCAACATAGTGTGACCCTACATGCCTTCTCATATCAACATTAATTAAATTAAGGTCTACGCAGAACTTTTAGACGGCGCCGCAAGACGAACTCAATATGTGAAGTACGTTTACGCGAATCCAGCAAACTTAACCTTTATGTGGTAAGATAAACTCCTTTCATTCACGACACACCCTATCGAACTTAGGATTTGTCAAGTGTCTGTCCAAATGGCTTATAATCATTGTATCTCATCTATATTAGTTGATGACTAGACCATATTCTAAATATGTCTATTGCGTTGGCCAATGACTTAGTCAACCTAATATCACTGAGAATCCGAGTGTTCTCTCGAATATACATTCGAGGAATGAATCCTAATCTTGTCTCAACTACCACCTTTAATCCACATCGTAATGTACCCAATACAAGCCGTATCTCAACCTATAAGGCATTTGAGCTTAGGACGGGATCAAAGTACATTACTTTGTAGACAAGGCGTTTATTGACCTCAAGTCTAAGGACTTCTATCTCCCACACGCTGATCATACTTTAGACAAGTATAACAAATAATATATCAGCATGGTATACAAATACTTCTAAAGTATCCATGTGTCCATCACGAGTAGCCATTATTCGTAGCAGATGAGACATACTACATCCTCTAAGGATGTGATACAGACCACATGTCGACTTATCACATATCATCGATATCCCATTCTCGATGATCATTAGTCGAGGCTATTTTAAGAGTCACACTCCATCATCAATAACTCACTATATTAATGACAACGTAAGCTCAAGGGATGCACATTAATGAATAATTATAAATAATCAAATAATAATTTAATAATCGCAAATGCCATTAATATCAAGCTTATACGAATGTGTTCAAGTGCATTTGTCCCTAATAATGATTGTCTCTAGGACATACATACTTTCAATCTCCCACTTGGCCTAGAGCTAATCTCCGATGTATCTAATACCCATATTTTCAAAATGACCATTATGCTTAACTAAGCTTAATGATTTAGTAAACGAGTCAGCTAGATTATCATATGTGGGAACATAATCTAATCTAATCTATTCAGTTTCCACCATCTCCCAGAGTATGTGGTACTTCCTTGGTACATGCTTGTTTCTGTTGGTTGATCTTGGTTCCTTAGCTTGCACAATCGCACCAATGTTGTCACAATAAACCGTTATTAGACAAGTGGCACTTGGAACAACCCCTAGTTCATTCAGGAACTCAGATATCGCGACAGCTTCTTCACCAGCAATGTACTCAGCTTCTGTTGTCGAATCATCAGTTGTAGCTTGGTTGGAACTTTTCCAACTCACTATTCTGCCTTTGAAAATAAAGGCATATCTAAACTGAGATTTAAAGTCATCAAGATCTGTCTGGAAGCTAGCATCAGTGTACCCAGTACATACCAACTTCTCTTGTCCACCATATACTAAGAAATATTCTTTAGTTCATCTAAGATACTTAAGAATACTCTTGATTGCTTTCCAGTGTTCTTCCCCAGGATTCTGCTAGAATTTGCAAGTCATACTAAGTGCATGAGCCACATCTGGCCTCGTACAGGTCATGGCATACATGATAGATCATATAGCTGAAGCATATGGGATTCTTTTCATGCGTTCAAGTTCTGCAACAGTAGAAGGACTTCCCTTCTTTGAATTTTCCATAGAGAATCGTCTTAGCACTTTGTCTATGTATGTGGACTGTGACAGCCCTAACAATCTATTAGGTCTATGTCTGTAGATCCTAATTCCAAGAATGTAGCAGGCTTCACCTAAGTCCTTCATCATGAAGGTGCTGGATAACCATTTCTTGACTGATTGCATGAGAGTCTTATTATCTCCCATTATTAATATGTCATCTATATATATAACAATGAATACAATACTCCCTTCCTTGCGCTTACTATAAACGCAGGGATCTTCTTTGCTTCTAACAAAGTCAAACGATTTGACTGCTCTGTCAAAGCAAATATTCCAACTCCTTGAAGCTTGCTTAAGCCCATAAATGGACTTTTTTTAGCTTGCATACAACATTTGGTTTGGACTCAAGTGAAAAACCCTCAGGTTATTTCATATACACCTCCTCAACTAGATTACCATTGAGGAAATCAGTTTTGACATCCATCTGCCAAATGTCATTGTCATAATATGCAGCTATTGCAAGCAAAATTCGAATGGACTTAATCTTCGCAACAGGTGAAAAAATTTCATCATAATCGACCCCAGGCCGTTGATTATAACCTTTAGCCACCAATCTTGCCTTATAAGTCTGTACCTTGCCATATGCATCAATCTTTTTCTTGAAGACCCATTTACATCATATGGGTCTAACCCCTGTTGGCAAATCAACCAAGTTCCAAACTTGATTTATGTACATCGAGTCCATCTCAGATTTCATGGCTTCTTGCCATCTCTGCGAATCAATGTCTAACATAGCTTCGCTGTAGATTATAGGTTCATCGTCATTAGGAATATCTATCTCATTGTGTGTTTCAACAAGGAGATTAAGTCTTTCAGGCAGAAAATGAGTCCTAGTGGTCCTACAGAGTTGATTATTCTGCAATTTAGTGTTTATTGCATTCTAATTGTGAGAAGGTCTTTGTGTGTTGGACAATCCATCACTTTGAGAGCTATCAGGAATGTCATTTTCATGTATTTCCTGAATAGAATGATGTACAACCATTATATCATCTTCCATTGGTTGTGTATGAGAGCCTTGCATTTCTGCACTATCTCTCACAGCACTCCCACAGGCTGAAGGGCGTACAATAAGTACCCAATCTTCACCAGATACTCCCACTGAATCCTTGTTCAGGTCATTCGATAAAGGTTCAACTTCTGTGTTATCTTGTGGTTCTTGAATTTCATCATGTTCTATCTCTGTGCAACTATGTTCCTTGTAGACATATTCTTTTTCAAGGAAAGTTGCGTTCCTGGA
Source organism: Anisodus tanguticus (assembly GCA_034509755.1). Lineage (NCBI taxonomy): Eukaryota > Viridiplantae > Streptophyta > Magnoliopsida > Solanales > Solanaceae > Anisodus > Anisodus tanguticus. The sequence goes on from CM067549.1 coordinate 36,495,264, forward strand.
AATAATGACCTTATGTTCTCCAGGTAGATATAAGTAGTATCCCTTAGTTTCCTTTGGATACTCGACAAAATAATATTTCTCACTTTTAGATTCCAACTTGTCAGTAAGCATCTTCTTTACATATGCAGGGCACCCCCAGGGTCACATGTGTTTAAGTGCTGGCTTCTTACCATTCCATATCTCATATGGAGTTTTTTCTACTGACTTTGAAGGAACCATGTTCAGAATATAAATTGAGCTTTGAAATACATAGCCGCAAAGGTATGTTAGTAGAGCTGAGAAACGTATCATGGATCTAACCATATCTAATAGGGTTCGATTTCTCCTTTCAACAACACCATTCATCTGTGGCGTTCAGGAGGTGTCCATTGTGACTAGACTCCATGAAGCTTCAAATAATCCAGAAATTCTTTACTTAAGTATGCACCTCCTCGATCTGATCGAATTGTCTTGATACTTGTTTCAAGTTGATTCTCTATTTCTGACTTGTACTCCTTGAATTTCTCAAAGGCTTCGGACTTATGTTTCATAAGATACACATGCCCAAACCTTGTGAAATCGTCTGTAAAAGTGATGAAGTAAGAGAAGCCTCCCTTAGCTTGAGTTGAAAATGGCCCACATACATCAGTATGGACCAACTCAAGTACCTCTTTGGCTCGCACCCCTTTCTCAGAAAGTGACTTGTTGGTCATCTTTCCTCTCAAGTAAGATTCTCAATTACCATAGGACTCCAAGTCAAATGGTTCCAGGTAATCTAACTTTTTAAATCTTGCTATCATTGATTCATTGATGTGACTAAGTCTACAGTGCCATAAGTATGTGGGGTTTCTTGGATTACTTATCTTAGCTCGTTTATTTTGCACATTGAAAATTTCACGACTATAGTTTAAAATATACAATCCATCCACAAGCAGAGCATTTCCACAAACAAAACCATTAAAAGACAATATATAATTGCCATTGGCAATAAATGAGGAAAACCCCTCAATGTCTAACATTGGGATAGAAATGATATTTCTCGTTAATGAGGGAACAAAATAACAATTATTTAGTTCTAAACAAAAGCCTGAAGGTAAATCTAGTCTATAAGTTCCCACGCGTTCAACATCTACTCGTGCTCCATTTCCAACGCGCAGGTCTACCTCCCAAGGTCCAACCTTTCTGCTGTTAATTAGGCCATGCACATTACTACAAATGTGCGAGCCATAAGCGGTATCCAATACCCAACAGTGGGAGTTATTTCAATGACAAACATACCTTGTCCAGTAGAGGTAGAAGCACCTAGTGCTTTGCCTCATCTTGGAGCTGTGTAGTCCTTCTTTAGAACATGTGCTGGCACTTGTCCCCTTTAGGTCAACTTACATTTGAAAGGGTCTTTCAACAGTTCATACTCCATTGTTTGAGACTGTTTTTTATAGAGACTCTTCAAGTGTTCTAGCATTTCGTTGGGGCCCATGTTTTCATGTTGCATCTGTAACTCCATAGTCATGGAAGACAACATTATACATTTTGCCAAGGTAGCATCGTTCAAACGTTTCCGATAAGCCACCTTGCCAAACAGGGCATACTCATCACAGTTTTCAGTAGGGACTGTGGGGAATACTGTGTCTAACACATACTCAATTCTTTCTAGTCTTAACGCCAATCGCAGATTTCTTAACTAGTCAGGGTAATTTGATCCAGTCAACTTGTTTGTCTCGACCAACATTTTCAGTGATAGATTCGACATTTTATACGACTGAAGAAACAAATAGACTTGAAATTAAACTCTAATATAATTTCTATTGAACACATTCGTTAACTAATTAACATGGTCTTTAGTTTAATTAGCTCCCACTATTTTAACATACTCTTCAACCCTATGGAAGAATACAGACTCATATCAAATATGGTCATAATAGGCCATGATCTAGGTTCATGCTATCTCCGCGTTTGCTGTAGCTGATAGCTTCAACAGCACAACCTGGTAGGTCTCTAAACCAATTACAAATAATTCGTAACTCTTGTTTGACCGAATGTTCTAAACAATCGATATGCGTCCCTCGGCTTGTCCGACATTGTGGTGCCAAGACAACCTAGCAAGTCAACTCTGTTATACGACTGCAATTATGTATCTAAGTGAGTTTTGAATTATAGAGCAAACACTGTGGTGTAAATACTCATGAAGGTTTATCACCCATTTTTACATTTAACATGCATCTATGAAAGAGTCTGAGTCCTCGTAGACTTAGAGCAAATGTTGTGGCATAAATACTCATCTCGCTGAAAAGGATTTTGCACTACTATCAATTATAACGGACGACACGTTCATTTTAAATGAGACTTGTATTAAAATTTTAGGGAACATTTTAATTCAGAATTTTAACCAAGATCAACTCTTTTACGCCATATCCAATATGACATCTTAACATCATGCAAAACTAATGACATATATAGTTGGGAACCGTCAACCCAATATGCATGATATAAGATGGTTTAATCAAACACTGGTTGCCGCCTGCCCAGACAGTTATAACGGACACTATTCTAAAAATGTAAATGACAAACATTTTGACATTTAGCACATAAACAATATACTTTTCAATTATACTGTATAATAATAATCTTGGGTTAAACATTCTGAACTCTGATTTTTTTTTGTTTCTGGAATGGTGGGGCCGCGATGCTAATTATTAGAGTCGCGGCGCCACTGAGGCAGAAGCCTTTCGGTTTTTGAAAAAATGCATCAGCGTCGCGACGCTCCACCATGGAGCCGCGGCGCCTATTGTTCCGTGAGTCCAAGTTTTGAAATGAAGCATTAGCGCCGCAGCGCTCCACTAAGCACCGCGGTTCCCTACCATAGGGCCGCGACGCTCATGTCTTGACAAACGTTTCTATGTTGATTCTCAAAATCGTTCGAGCCTTAAATCCAATTTAGGGATCAAATCACAGGTCCTTTATCATCACCCACCATTATCAATAACGCCCTTATCGACCATCATCCGTTCTTAGCCGTGCACCGTGGAATGAGCCAGACAACACACTTTTGGCTGAGTTCGAGTTAGAGTGGAATGACTTCCTCGAGTTAGCGTTGGAGATAATTTAGGGTGATATCAAAAGGTCAACATTCGTTCAAGACATGTAGGATTTCAAGAAACCTCATTTTAATCTAATTTTATGTTTAACCCATATTATTATTCTATTCAATTGTTATATAACCATTGAACCAGCTTGAGCTTTGATACAACTGTAGGGTTTTGTTGGGTACAAAGCACATAAGTAACGCACATTGGAAGTTTAAAATTTTGTTTCTTACTTACCCCAATAATATTTCTGATATGATTATACAACAATGAAACATGTAACATAAAACATAATATTTACAGGTTAGAATATATGGAGTCTTTATCTACTATAAGGTGGACACGCGATTGCCCTTCCGATTGCAAGCTCCAAGCTTCAATGTATTTCTCTTTCGGAAAGCTAGGAAATCCGGTAGAGGTTCGAGATAGTTTTGATTCTATGTCTCTAAGGCTTAGCATGATAATCTGAAATTGGTGTTTGAATAATGAAAATAATGCCACTATTTATAGTTGAAAATTAGGTCAAATCGGATTAGGGTTTGACCTTGGGCCTGGTCCAAAAATCGAGGCAGAGGCACCACTGCCCTAGGGTATGGGCGCTGCGGTGCTCTATGTGTTTCTGCACTGTCTCAATTTATTTTCCGCACATTCTTAATTAACTTCAAAATCCAATTTTGACTTAATTATATAATCATTATTCATTTAAATATCTCGATTCTAAATCGAACATTTAATTACTCTCTCAATACATCATTAGATCGAAAGGAAAATCGACATAGTGTGACCCTACATGCCTTCTCATAACTACATTAATCAAATTAAGGTCTACGCGGAACTCTTAGACGGTGCCACAAGACAAACTCAATATGTGAAGTACGTTTACGCGAATCCAGCAAACTTAACCTTTATGTGGTAAGATAAAATTCTTTCATTCACGACACACCCGATCAAGCTTAGGATTTGTCAAGTGTCTGTCCAAATGGCTTAATCATTGTATCTCATCTATATTAGTTGACAACTGGACCATATTCTAAATATGTCTATTGCGTTGGCCAATGACTTAGTCAACTTAATATTACTGAGAATCCGAGTGTTCTCTCGAATATACATTCGAGGAATGAGTCCTAATCTTGGCTCAACTACCACCTTCAATCCACATCGTAATGTACCAAATACAAGCTGTATCTCAACCTATAAGGCATTTGAGCTTAGGACGAGATTAAAGTACATTACTTTGTAGACAAGGCGCGTATTGACCTCAAGTCTAAGGATTTCTATCTCCCACATGCTGATCATACTTTAGACAAATATAACAAACAATATATCAGCAGGGTATACCAATACTTCCAAAGTATCCATGTGTCCATCACGAGTAGCCATTACTCGTAGCAGGTGAGACATACTACATCCTCTAAGGATGTGATGCAGACTATATGTCGACTTATCACATATCATCGATATCCCATTCACGATGATCATTAGTCGAGGCTATTTTAAGAGTCACGCTCTAACATCAATATCTCACTCTATTAATGATAACGTAAGCTCAATGGATGCACATTAATGAATAATTATAAACAATCAAATAATAATTCAATAATCGCAAATTCCATAAATATTAATCTTATTAATAATACGAATGTGTTCAAGTACATTTGTCCCTAATAATGTTTCGTTATTATCTTTGCATATTGTATTTTGCAAAACTACTTAAGAAGTGTAGACCCAAGTGATGAATTACTTGCTCAAGTTGATGCGGAACTTATTAATGTTAATGATGTACATGAAGAGCCTCCAAATCCTAGGGAGAGCTTTGAGGAATATAGAAGATGGGAGTTGATTCGAGATAACATAGCAACTGCCATGTGGATTAATTATCATGATTAGTTTTCTTGAAGAAAAATAAAAAATGAACTTATTTATTTGATATTATTTGAAAGTAAATTTTTGATGCTATTATTTGATTTGTAAATATTATGTGTCGTGCATTTTACTTTATCTTATAACTCTTATCAATAATTATGTGTTATGACATTTTCTTTATTTAAATCTTATGAATATTTATCCTAATTCTATAGTTGTCAACATGTCGAAAAAGTCAAAGAGATCCACCTGAAGCGATACAAATATTTCTGATAACTTTTTGTTTTTGGTCAAATGCTACGGATGACACATTAATTAATGCATTTTGTAATGAGCAAACACTTGGGAATAGAGTTGGTGAAACTTTCACTTCACGTGCCTTGGATAACATATTGAAGGAGCTACGCTCAAAATTTTCAGATAAATTTATTAGCAAGGAGAAAATTCACAATTGAATGAGAGTAATTAAAGCTAAATTTGAAAAATGCTATGACATGACATTAAAATTGGGGATGAGCGGATTTGCATGGGATCCCATAAACAAATATGTGGGATGTTGAACCTGAAGTATGGGACCAGTTAATTTAGGTAAATTCATGCTTATTAGTTTATTAGTTTTCTTCTTATTTTTATACGATAATGTTCATCTATTTTTTTCAGTAATATGTTGTATTTTTTATATATAGACTAAGCCTGAAGCTGCTGAGTTGAAGACCATATCAATTAGAAATTATGATAAGCTAGTAATGCTATTTGGAAAGGATAGAGCTACTAGAAAGCATGCGGAGACTGGACCAGATATGTTAAAAGAGATGTTCGTAAAAATTTGAAAAGATCAAGTACTAGTTCGTTAACTATTGATGAGGTAGATGAAATGATCTCAATGAATGCGGCCTCATTGGAAAATACTGAGGAGCATAGACAGAATAAGCAAAGTCAACCAACTAATGACGCACCTACATCGAATGGCATTCCAGAGACACCAACTCCTATCAGAAATAAGGACATGTTGAGAGGTGGGATGGACAATTTGGCTCATGCAATTAACCGACTTTCTGTTGAAAATTTATTAAATATGAAAATAAGTATATCCCATTAATTTATGACTCGAACTATTGGACTCGCACGTCGGAAACGTTGTTTCCACACACGTGCTCACGTAGTGCCAAGTATCGCAAATTTTATTAGTGAAAGAGATATTGGTACGTATGTAATATGTTTGAGACATAAAATTATGGACGGTTATTGGCCAAATGATAAAGTATTCGACGTTGGTAAATGAAGGAAGAAGTGTACAAAGTGTAAAATGAAACGAGTCGGAAATCGCCGCGGAGCCGTGAAGGGCCGCGGCGCTTCAGAGGCAGAATGCTGCAACGGGAAGTTGGAAAAATCTGACGTTTGGACTGGTTTTGGAGCATTGATTCTCCATTACTTGCCACATGAATTCAACCATTATTTGGCTGAATGTAACCCCTCAATCAAGTGCAATTACATGGCTATTGAAGACCATTAGTTGGCTAGTTGAGGGGTCTTCTCCTTACACTATAAATTGAGGCCTTTGGCTCAATTGAAGAACACTACACTCAACACTTAGAAAATTCTTCAGATTTTCTGATTTCATATTCTTCCTCTCTAGCAAAGTCACTATACTCAAAATTCTTCAAGAGTAACACTTGAGTTTCCTTTGCTCACTTGTTAAAGTTGTTGTTGTATCTTGAGAGACTATTGCTCAACACCGGAAGAGGAGATATACGGGGCAATCTTGTCTTAAAGACAGAGTGCCATCACTCGACTCAGCAAATCACACAAGCAGTTTGTTAAGGTTTTGATTTCCAGTTTTATTGTAATAATTTGTTTATCATTTTTTCTATTGTAATAGTTACTTACTTCCCGTTTCCTACAACAATTGTATCCCAACACTTTCAACTATGCCTCCTATTTCTGAGAGTGAGATATGACAAATGATAAAGGAGATGAATTTGGACAGTCATATGAGCTCAAAGGCTTATATACTTATTTGTAAGAATGCAGATATCTGTCGCACACTAATGGGATGTCTTCCGGACGACCGCAAGCTTCTTTTATTGACCATGATGTCAGCTGAAGATTAAGTTTAGAATAATTTCTTCAAAATTTAAGTATTTATGATTTTGTGGACAGTATGAATATTTTGTATTGACATTTATTTGGTTATGCATTTTAAGCTATGGATTATATGAATGCTTTGTCCGAAAATATACGGGCATTGTGGAAAAATCTTTTGTTGGTTTCAATGTTTCATCAAACTTTTTGTATCAGTGAAATTTCAATGATTTTGAGTGGTTAATGACGTTTTCTAATTAAATAGAATTCAATTTGAAATCTGAATTTGTTCGTGTTCAAGATTCATGCTTTCAATCATGATGGGTGTTTTGGGTTTTCATGTCTTCTTCAAATTTAAGTGTTTGTTAATGGTATGATATTATGCTATTGCACAATTCAATATTTATGATAGTTTAATTTACTAACAACACAGTATAATACAATACAATACAATATATTAATGAACAATGGATAGCTCTATCCAAACAAAGTGTAAGTCAACATGCAAAACAACTGGAATTTGAATATATATATTTCACATTTCACAAAATTTAAAGAATGAGAAAATATCAAAATGGTGGACCCCATAACTGTTTATAGTACATGTAATGGGCCTATGGGCCCTAATAGGCCTCCGATCGCGGCCTAGCGAGACAATAAAGTGAGCCCATTAAGCTTACGTGTAAAGCCCACTAAGTCTCAATCAATATCGTTGCCGCTCTATGACTTTGACCGGCCACTAGTCTCCAATCCAAAAACCGCTTCATGCCAACCGAACCGGCCGGTTCAATATTTACATTTGCCACACTTTTTGCTCTCGGCCGGATCTTTAAAATATTTCTTAACGTTTTCCAAAACCCGGTTCTTACACCTGTCTTTCTTTGACTTTGATCTAACCCTCCCGATGCAAGAAACCTTAGGTGAACCCGGTTCACTCACATTTGTTGCACTCTTTCTACCCGGTTCAGACCGGCTTCTAAACAAACGTCTCGGTACCTTGTTATGTCGGAGATTTCCATCGATCGAGCTAATTTTATGAGACTTGGGAAGAGCAATAATAGAAGAGGATTTGGGATTTTGATGATGATTCAACGTCGAGGCAAAAGAACAATGAGAGAATGATTTCGAATGGTGATTTGACTTGCCAAAAAAACCGAGCTTCATTGAGGTCTTACTTGTATGGTTGCATTTTCGTCGAACTAATCTTGTTCTGAGTCTTTTGGGATCCAAAATGACTCCGGTAGTGGATCGAGGAAGGTCTCCGAAGATTTCTTGATGACATGTTGTTCGTCGTTGTCTGGAAATAGGGTTTGATGATCAGTATCATCAACAATATCTACACGGACATGATTTTCATTTAAATGAGATTGTAGAGACATAGTTGATTAATATGAATTTGATGAATATCGAGAAGAAGAAAAGAATGGGATTAAAATTAGTTAAAAGAAGGAAAGGGGGGTTGGAGAGAGAGAAGTATAATTGGGTGTTTTCCCACATGATATATAGTGACAATAATTGAGTACATATTGTTTTGTAAATGACAGACGAATCACGTTGCAAGATCAAATGATATTTTGGCAGCACCTGTAAATAGTGTTTCTCCGATATTTAATATTTTTAATAAATAATTCGTGAAAAGTGACCTATTTGTTGCCATGCATAAAAGTACGTGAATAGGAGGGTGGCTGCTAATTTTTTCAAAATTTAATTACTTATAGCTGGTTAGCATAAGAATGAAACAAATACTTAACCGGTTTTGGTTTTGGTTATCGTTCTGCAGGTAAAGTATATTAGTAGCACTCCAATTTTGAATTTTCTAATTCCTGCCAATTTCTCTCTGCATCAATATATAGCAAGATAAGTATCCAACACATCAAATTTGAAGTTTATGACTTACCATAATCTCAAGTTATAATTAAATTCATTAGTAAATATTTCTAAATTAGTGAATATCTTAATTTATAAATCAGTATGAGCAAAAATTACAGAAATTTTGAAGTAATATACATATCCACAATGGAAACAAATTTTATACTATCAATCAATTAACTTATCACACCAAGTAATTAAACTCTATACATATCAATCCTGATATATATATATATATATATATATATATATATATATATATATTGTTATTTTAAAAAATTACTATAACAGATTAAAGTACACTATAAAATTAATACGTTTCACCTCGTTAGTGTATATTATTACTTACACCTATTTATGTCACTTTCCACGAAATATTATTAGTACTAACATTTTTAATTGCTTTTCTATACAAACACCACAATATGTTATGAACAAGACATATATGATGTAGGAAACTTGGAATCAACTTAATTTTCCCATGAGCAAAACAGTACTGCATGTCCTTTTCCCTAAATGTAAACATAAGACGTTCCTATAAATAGGTCTGACGGCAACTTCCAATCAACATATTAGTTTATACAACTTTTTAAATTACTAAGAATATTACGATAGGTTAGGTCTATTTATGATAATATAATATTTGATAATTATGGTACTATAAGATTTGTAGTCCGATTAGAATAGGATTGCCCTTTATCCTATTAGACTAGAAAAATGAGGATCTTACTTCTATATAAGGATGCCATTATGATAAATGAAAAGTAAAAAAAATTCTCCCATTATTCTTGTCTTTCTAAATTCTCGTCTTTGTCTCGATTTAACATGGTATCAGAGCCACGTTAAAAAGAACATCAAAATCCTAGAATAATGGCAGGCGACGGTAAAGAAACCGGCGATAGCGACAAAGGAATCGCTAGAGAAGAAAATAAAACCCAAAGAAAACAATCTCTCCCTACAACATTACGTCGAATGATAACCCTGGAATTGTGGTGACACAAGTCCAATTGAAAGGCAAAAATTATAAAGAATAGGCTAGATCCATAAGGACAACCCTAAGAGCAAGAAAGAGTTCGACTTCGTCGACGGTACAGTAATAAAACCGGACGAGAAGTCACCGAACTTGGAAGATTGGTGGACTATAAACTCACTGTTGGTTTCATTACAACACCATAGATACGACGCTTCACTCAATGATTACACATAAAGAGGAAGTAGGAGAATTACGGACGAGCATCCGAGAGCGGTTCACCGTTATTAACGGCCCTTGGATGCAACAACTAAAGGCGGAACTAGCGGAGTGCAAGCAAAAGGGAATGATCATAGTGGATTACTATGGAAAACTCACTAAGTTGTGGGAGGAATTGGCTAATTACGAATAAACCTCAACTTGTACGTGTGGAAAGTGCACGTGCAATCTAGGAACGGTCCTAGAAGCCAAAAGAGAAGAAGAAAAAGTCTATCTTTTCCTCATGGGATTGGATGAGGGAACGTATGGAACGGTGAGATCGAACATACTAGCCTAGGAACCGTTGCCATCATTGAACAAGGTCTACTCGAAGTTGGTGCAAGAAGAGCATGTGAGAGGAATCACACGAAAAAACAAAGGATCGAAGTGAAACCATAACTTTTGTTGAACAAGAGAGAAACCCTTACCGTGACAGAGGTGAAGAGAAAAACGATGGTGCATTATGCACATATTGCAAGAGATCTGAATACGTTGTGGATGGATGTTTTTGACTCATTGGTTATCCGGATTGGTGGCCGAGAAATATAAAAGGAAATGAAAAAATTGAAGGAAAAAGACGAGGACAACAACAACAGAGGAGTGGACTAGGATTTGATCGTGGTAGAGGAAACTACCGAGCTAACGCCGTATTTTCCAAAGAAGAAACTCAGAAAGAGATAGGAACGGTGGACACAAGCAGCATAGGACTTCACAATTTGAGAGATGAGATTAGAAAGACTGTGATTCACATGTTAAATTTCCAGAGAATAATCCCGAATGGGAAGATAGATAGTAAGATCGAAAACTCATCCTTAGTTTCACGATACCAACAGTCAAATTACTAATCAACTCCAATTCATATCTCAATCAAAACAGCCCACAAGTCATAATACAATGATTTCATAGGTTTACGGGTTTCGATTACGAAAATCCTTTCACAACTTCCTCCAAATCACCAACTAATCATAAATATAGATAGAGGAGGATAAATCTTACCTTGATACATCAAAGCTCTCTTAAAACAACAAGCTACCCCAATATCAAAGGTTTCCAAAGTTGACCCAATACGGAGGAGACGATTTATATGATTATCACGTTAATCTTGCGTATTTAGCCTTGGATTTGATCTCGGGATGTTATAGGACCTTAGAGAGGATTTGGGGAGGATTTGGAATCTATTTTTGAGAGAAAATGAGGCCTCAATTCTCGTGACCCGCTTATAACCCAAGAAAAAGTTTCCACCGCCACCATTTGACGGTTCATTTGATGGTCCGTCAAATTTTTAACGGTCCATCAAATCTGCCGTATATTATTTGATGGTCCCTAAATTGTTTTGTATTTCTCAGATTGACGAACTGTCAGTTATATTAGAAGGTAGACTCTCTGACCTTGAGTTTAGATAGGTTATGTGCTCCGTAATTCCTTATATACTAGGAGATATACCCCCTACAAGTTGAGAGCCAAAAATTAGGTCCGAAATTTTTACCCGTTTTCCCCGGATTTAAACAAACTTACTTTTCTTTTATTAGTTTAGCTCCGAACTCTTAAGAAACATACTTAACACTCATAAAACCTTTGTTAACCTTGTGATAAGATCTCAACCTTACTAATCTTACGTTAGTTAACCCACGATAAAAACGACGTTCAAAGTACGGGGTGTAACACAAATGGTGGAAAATGGATGCTAAATCTTGCAAAAATGTTCGAGCATCATAGAAACAAATGTTCGAAACACACGATGGTAGAGTATAACCATGCTAAATGTGTATTTGAAATCAATACATGTTCTTACCAAGGTCGGGGAGGCAATATTAATTTATGAGATTACGAAAACGTGCACTTGTGGTAAGTGACAATCATACCACATACCATGTTCATGACCTTCAAGTGTTTTGAGGCAATTGGAAAGAGGGTATCAAAATATATGGCATTGGAATACAACGTGCAAAGTTATCTTAAAGCGTATGCTGGTCGTTTCTACTCACTTGGTGATCAAGCTTATTGGCCAAAAGAGCCTTTTTTTTTTTATCATTGCTAGCAAATAGTATATCCGTAAATTGCATGTTAACGCACTAACTCAGATTCTCAATCAAATGGATGTTCCAGATAGGACATACTCTCGAAAGTACTTGATGTGTAAGGAGTTTGGCCATGATAAGTGTTTGTGTCACCTACGGGATCGTGATGAAGGTACCTATCATGGTACAAGTACCTCAGTTGGTGCAAGTACATCTGGTGGTGGAAGAACCTCTCGTGGTTGAAGAACTTCATAATTTTATGAATGTATTTTATTTCTTTTTGACGTATTCGAATTGTCTTGAATTATGAATCTTAAGTATTTTTCTTCTTGTCCTAAATGATGTATTATTTTTTTAAATGAAGAATCTTGAATTAAGCATTTTAGCATCAAGAAAATTCTATTAAAAAATTTCATAAAATACAAAAATTAGAAAAATAATTTAATCTTCGTCGCTTTCTGAAACCACCTTGTCGTCGTAATCATTTTCAACATCCTCCTTACTTGCATTATTTTTTTCAGCTTCTTCTCCTTAATTTCCTTCTCCATCATCCTCATTGTAGTCTAGATCCCGACTATCATCATTAGGAGCACTTGTTTGGTTGACACAACAATATGACACTCCACAATCTAATGTTTGTGGTAAATATTTTTGAAGACCTATTCATTCTTGAATTATTGGATAAACTGGATAAGAAGAGTCTCGAATAAGACTTTTATTTTCTAACAGTTCCCAATGATCTTCTTCATCCGCTCATTGAAAATTAAGATCGTCCAAAGCATGATACATGTCTAATGCTTTCTGCATTTCTAAAATATCCTTCATCAAGTGTTGGATAACCAGTGGTTCATCCTTGATTTGGAGGTCTGAAATGTAGCAGACAAAGCTTGTGGCACAACTAAACTATGCCACCGACATAATACCTCATAATCACACCTTTTTTGAATATAATTGAACCTATTGAAGCTTTTCACCCAAAATTATAGCTCATAGTTTTGAAGAGTGTGCATCACCCTCAATTATGTGTCCAACAACTTTTAAATCAACATTGATACAAATTGTTGATTTTTAAAGGGACGAAGAACACCATACCATTTTTCATCAAATAAATCTGTGTAATATCCTAATATCTCTTTTTCAAAATATGATACAATTATTTTTATTTCTATCCTACCATGAGTCTTTCTTGAGCTACCCTCACCTTTTTGTCTATTTCTTTACCAACTATTGAATGTAATATTTCTAGACATTTTGAAAACTTGAGTTTTTTAACCGAATGAGTTATATAAAAGTTCCACAATATAGGTTTTCCATATAAAATGGTCAAAAGCGATCATAGTGTTGTCAAATCAAGGATATCATTGAGAAACATCTATGTTGCGCATGTAAAGTTGCGTAATATAAGTGTCATATATAGTGGTCAAAAGCGAGCATAGTGTTGTCAAATCAAGGATGTCATTCAGAAACATCATATTTTGCACATGTAAAGTTGTACAATATAAGTGTGTCCTATAAAACGGTCAAAAGCGAGCATAGTGTTGTCAAATCAAGGATGTCATTCAGAAACATCATATTTTGCGCATATAAATGTTATGAAATATAAGTGTCATATAAAACGGTCAAAAGCGAACATAGTGTTGTCAAATCAAGAAGTAGTATATAACATGAATGACGAACAACTAACATTCACATTAAAATGAGTTATTATGTCATTTTGGAACCAATTTTCTGATATTGATTCTATTACATGTTTTACCCCATCAGACATATTCGAAGCAATAGGTAGGACATGGAAACTGGATGATGATTTTAAATACTCAAATAACTCGAACCACAGATACAATCAATAATACAATAATACAATGACAACTGAGTGGAATTGGTGTATTAGGGAGTTTGAAATGCTAGAACAAAACTTGAGAGCACTCGGACTCAAACATCCAAAAGTCATGCTACGTCAATGCCTCATGGTACACCACAAAAGTTCAATTATGCTCTTAACCGTTTTCGTGAAGATAACAATTGGATGAAAATACGTTGCCTCAGGGCAGAATATGGTCAACATGGTTACGTCAGATTCAGATCTAAGTGGGATTTGGACTATGATATGTCTGATGAAGATGATTCCCCATGATCGTATTAATATGTTTTTAAAATAAAGTAGGTAGGTAGAGTCATAATGACGATCCCAAGGGTGCTTGGGGTTTGCAACTATATAAGTAGCCTTTCATTTGTTATTAGACTTTAACGTATTCAATGTCGAGTGGTAGAAATATAGACTGGTCGGTATTCCTTCCAAAGGATCCGAATAGCAGTGGTGATGATAGCTAAAATCATAGCAGCTATTCCAGTGAGTAGTCAAGCGATAACAATGAATTCAAGATAGACGATTCGAAACCTTATCTTCTTATAGAGCGTAATGATGATTTTTGCGATGTAAAATATCTAGATCCACGAGAATATTATTGCGGTTTACGTCGAGAATGAGCATATCGGTATGCCGAATTAGAACGTCTTGTTCGTGAATTGGAAAATCTCAATGCTCAAACCCCAACAAGATTCTCAATGACCATGCCTCGAACTGATCAACATTCTTGTGAGGTTGTCATACGGAGGATTAGAAAAGAAAACAATAGAATGCTAGCAAGACGTAGATTTTACATGCTAAAGTTGGCCGAAGAACAATCAACCAGTAGAGAACTAACATCTACAGAAAGAAGATATATCTTAAGAAACCCAAAAGGACGATACTAAGGACGATATTGAGGACTTCTATTCTGATGATGATTAGGGGTGCTATGATTTAATTTGTATTTTTAATTTGTGATGCAGTCATAAATTTGAAGAAATTAGTATGTTTAATTTTTCTTTGATTGTTATAGTCTATTATTAATTTATATAAACGTCTTAGAGTTAATAGTACATAAAAAGTTCAACAATTCATATTTTTTAATGAAAACATAAATAAATTAGTACATAAAACGTGCTGATTAAATAATATATTAAAAAATATAGAAAATAAATAATATATGAAAACGTGCAACTAGTAAAAACAAAATATATAGCAATAATAAACTTAACCGAAAATACATAAAAACGAAATACATAGAAATAATAAACTTAATAAACAAATACATAGAAATAATAAACAACAACAAGATAGCACAAATCATATTTCAAAATCTCAATTTGTCTTTCAAAGCATTTCTCTCGTGTTGAGTGTCTCTAAGGTTATCCTTAAAAAAAACTTTATTTTTCTTCAAATCCTTTTAGCAAGACCTCCAAAAGGTCAATTTTTTCTTGAGCTTCCATAAGTTGAAATTGCAAGTCAAATTTCACGATGTCTCGAGTGATACGTGAAGTCGCGATATCTCTATCAACATGAGGTATTTTAAACTTTGTCGCTACCGTTTTATCCACGGGAATTTCATCTTCCCATTGACAATATTTTCAACCATCCATATCCTATAAATATTATAAGAAAATCAGTTTTTGAAAGTAAAATATGTAGATAATGTGGAAAAACTCTAAACCCTAAAAACTTGTAAAACACTTATATCGGGCACTTTATAATGCCAAAAACAATAATCCGGATTATCTTGAGTCCTTGATGTTCTAAGCTTACCATAATAATCGGAACCACAAACATCAAATTCTATAGCAAAGTTTGACATTTTGGAACTTTGAGACATGATTTTCGGGGGGCTAAAGTATGGTAAAATAGTGAAAAATGGTAAAAGGTGAAGAGTGAAGATGAAATGGAGAAGGTTGACTAGGGTTATAATACCTCTTTTTGCACATGAAATTCCTGCACAAAAGAACTTAACTGGGCCGTTACGGTTGAGTCCTTTTGCACTGAAAATTCATGCGCAAAAGGTAGTTTTGTCACACTTTTTGGGGGTATTTTTGTTCACTTCGTTAATTTTTAGGTCATTTAAGTTCCAAAATTGACGAATTAGAGCCTCAATTCTTTGAAGTACAAAACTATTTCCTCGGAAGATTTTTTTGTTGCCCTTTCTAAAAATAATAATAATCCAATTATAATAAGAGAATCAAGACAAACACATTGTTGGAAATTTACTAATGTGGAATTAAGTTTATCCCATTATTTATGACTCGAACAATTGGGGCCTCGCACGTTGAAAATATCGTTTCCACACACGTGCACACGTAGTGCCAAATATCGCAAATTTCATTAGTGAAAGAGATATTGGTACGTAAGTGAAACGTTTGAGACATAGAATGATGGACGGTTATTGGCCAAATGACAAAGGATTCCACCTTGGTAAACGAAGGAAGAAGTGTACGGAGTGTAAGATAAAATGAGTCGGAAATCACCGCGGAGCCGCAAAGGGCCGCGGTGCAACACCGTCGGAGCCACTGCGGTAATTCACAGAGCCGCGGCGCTTAGGAGGCAGAATGCTGCGACGGGAAGTTGGAAAATTCTGACCTTTGGGCTGGTTTTGGAGCATTGAATCTCCATTACTTGGCACATGAATTGAGTCATTATTTGGCTGAATGAAACCCCTCAATAAGTGTCACTACATTGGCTATTGAAGACCATTAGTTGGCTAGTTGTGGGATCATCTCCTTACACTATAAATTGAGGCCTTTGGCTCAATTGTTGAACACTACACTTAGAAATATTTACAGAGTTTTCTAACATCTTCTTCTTCCTCTCGCAAGTTTACTACACTCAAAGTTCTTCAAGAGTAACACTTGAGTTTTCTTTGCTCAATTGTTAAGTTGATGTTGTATTTTGGGAGACTATTGCCCGACAACGTAAAATGAGATATACTGGATAATCTTGTCTTAAAGACAGAGTGCCATCACTCAACTCAGCAAATCACACAAGGAGTTTGTTTCATTCTTGATTTCCAGTTTTGTTGTAATATTTAGTTTATCCTTTCTAGCAATTGTAATATTTACTTACTTCCCGTTCCCTGCAATTATTATATCCCACAATTTTAAGACAAGTTTTGTTGTAAGTACTTAGAAAGATGACTGGAAGAGAATAATTATCTTCTGATTCTGATGCTGCTGCTACTCAAGGCAACCCCTCTGCCTTCCCTACTGCTGCTCAAGGCACACCTAATGCCTTCACTACTGCTCAAGGCTCATCCAACGCCTTTACTGCTGCTCAAGGGAACGTTACAGTTCCTCCACCCGCTGGATTCCACCATGAACGCCCAGAAAAGTTCATGGGCTCTAACTTCAAGAGATGGCAGTAAAAGATGCTATTTTATCTGACTGTTATGGGAATGACTCATTTCCTAACAGAAGATCCTCCATAAGCTGGAGATGAAATAGACCATTCGCTTACTGAAACGGCTGAAGGGGGCCAAGGTATCCATGTCATTAATGCCATAAAGATGGTTCTTGATGCATGGAGTCATAGTCATTTCATGTGTAAGAACTATATTTTAAACTGCCTGTCAGACCCACTCTACATGGTGTATTGCACCGCAGGCACCGCCAAAGAGTTATGGGAGAAGTTGCAGAACAAGTACAACGCACAAAATGCTGGTACAAAGAAATTCATCATTGGGAAATTCCTAAAATTTCAAATGGTGGATAGTAAAACAGTGATGTCCCAAGTCCAGGAATTCCAAATGATTCTATATTACCTGGATTTGGAAGATATGAAACCAAATGAGCAGTTTTTGGTTGCATCACTGATTGAAAAGTTACATCTCTTATGGAATGAGTTACTTAAAACTCAAGACAAATGAGATGACCTTTGAAGAACTTATTATCAAACTCCGGATTCAGGAAGATAATAAGAAGGCCTTTCCTAGGGGAAAACAACCCGCTGAGGAAAAGGTAAATCTGGCTGAGGCCAAAGGAAACCCAAGCAAGAAGAGCAAGTTCCAGAAAGACGGCAAGACCCAAGAGGCAGAGAAGTCCAAAGGAAACTGTCACCACTGTGAGAAACCTGGTCACATGATCAATGACTGCCGTAAGCTCAAGACCGAGGGGATGGAACAAGTACTTTGTGACATTCATTGATGATAGCACAAGGTATTGTTACCTTTACTTGTTGAAAAGTAAAGATGAAGCCTTTGAAGTGTTCCGACGTTACAAAGCAGAAGTTGAAAACCAACTTAGCATGCAGATTAAATCTATTCGTAGCGATAGAGGGGGAGCATACATAGCGCCGTTTGAGGAATATTTTGCCGAATCGGGCATTGTTCATCAAACGACAGCTCCATACTCACCTCAGTCAAACGGTGTTGCGGAATGCAAGAACCGCACATTGAAGGAAATGATGAATGCCTTGCTCATCAACTCCGATCTTCCCCAAAATATGTGGGGAGAAGCCGTCCTTACCGCTAATACGATTCTTAACAGAGTCCCATATAAGGGTAAGGGAAAAAATCCATATGAATCATGAAAAGGAAAGATACCCACCTATAAATATTTAAAGGTGTAGGATTGTTTGGCAGCATTGCGTGACCTTGAGATACATCAAATGGATGTCAAGACAGCCTTCCTAAATAATGATTTGGAAGAAGAAATTTATATAGAACAACTCGAGGGGTATGTGGTTCCAGGGCAAGAGAAGAAAGTCTGTCGGCTTGTCAAATCTCTGTACAGGCTGAAACAAGCCCGAAGCAATGACACGCAAAATTTGATAGTACTCTACTATCGAAGGGTTTCGCCATTAATGAGTCTGACAAATGTGTCTACATGAAAGGTAATTCTGACTCGTTCATCATGATATGCCTGTACGTAGATGGCATGTTGATCATAGGGAGCGGTCCTAGCTTGATTCTAGAGACTAAGAACATGTTAAAATAATGTTTCGACATGAAGGATATGAGTATCACAAATGTCATCTTAGGGATAAAGATCTCTAAGACGTCTGCCTGACTGGTCTTATCTCAGTCTCACTACATCGATGATGTGTTGAGAAAATTCGAGATGTTTGACAGTTCACCTATGAAGTCACCAATGGATAGGAATCAAAAGCTTGATAAAAATCGTGGTGCACCCGTATGCCAGGAGCAATATGCATAGGTGATTGGGAGTTTTGATGTACATAACAAACTGCACCCGACATGATATTCTTATGCAGTCAACAAGTTGTCTAGGTTTACCCGTAATCCGAGTAATGATCATTGAAAGGCATTGAATCGGGTACTACAATACCTGAAATACACGCTAACTTACAGGTTGCGGTATTTGAGATATCCAGCTGTACTAGAGGGGTGATGCAAACTGGATATCTGATATAGAGAACACCAAGTCCACCAGTGGGTATGTATTTACAATTGGTGGTGGGGTTGTGTCTTGGAAATCCTCTAAGCAAACTTGTATCGCCCGATCCACGATTAAATCAGAGTTTATCGCTTTAGATAAAGCAGGAGAAGAAGCTGAGTGGCTTCACGACTTATTAGAGGATGTTCCTTGTTGGGACAAACCCGTACCTTCTGTAATGATCCACTACGACAGTCAGTCGGCTCTAGGAAAGGCACGGAGTTCTATGTACAATAGCAAGTCTCGTCATATTTGACGGAGACATAAGACCGTTATGCAGATGATCACCACGGGTATAATATCCATTGATTATATAAAATCAAAGGATAACATAGTGGACCCACTGACAAATGGCTTACGCAAAGATCAGATGTTCTTCCTGTCTAGGGGAATGGGCTTAAAACCCAATATGTAAGGACCAATACAGTGGTAACCCAACCTTACTGACTGAAGATCCCAGGAATTAGGTTCAATGGGAAAACTAAGTTGTAAAGGTTCAGTTGAGCGCTTCGGTGGAAGAATGAGCACTTCAGATAGTGATTTCTATAAAGAAATACCAAATCCAAAGCCGTTCCCGCGATAGACTATAAGTGCTATTTGCAGTGTGGGTAAATGTTAAGTTTCCAAAATCTTTAATGATCCTCACCGGTTGAGATTAGGTTTGGGGAAACTTTTAATGGTTCCTCACACTTGTAAATTGTGGTATAACATGATACCTTATAAGAGACCACCTATTTAAGTGCGAGGACAGGTCGCCTCAATTGAACGCACTTAAGAATCCAAGAAGTTTCCACGGCCACAACGGAAAAAACATTACGAAAAATAGAGTAAGAGAAGTTGTTGTGTTGGTACCATTGACTTGGCTTACACTAAACACTGACGGTTCAAGACATCACGTTCACCGCGCAGTAAGTAAGTCCGATGGTATTCAACTACTGAAGGTTCAAAGCTGAAGCTACCTCTCATAATGCAACATCAGTTCCCTGAAAGATTTTTGGAAAAATGCACCATGTGAGTGCGCCAGAATCTCTTTCAAGAGGGGATTGTTGGAAATTTACTAATGTGGAATTAACTTTATCCCATTATTTATGACTCGAACAATTGGGGGCCCGTACGTCGGAAACATCATTTCCACACACGTGCACATGTAGTGCCAAGTATCATAAATTTCATTAGTGAAAGAGTTATTGGTACGTAAGTGAAACGTTTGAGACATAGAATGATGGACGGTTATTGGCCAAATGACAAAGGATTCCACGTTGGTAAACTAAGGAAGAAGTGTAAGATTAAATGAGTCGGAAATCGCCGCAAAGGGCCGCGGCGCAACACCGTCAGAGCCGCGATGGTAATTCACAGAGCCGCGGCGCTTCGGAGGCAAAATGCTGCGATGGGAAGTTGGAAAGTTCTGACCTTTGGGCTGGTTTTGGAGCATTTAATCTCCATTACTTGACACATGAATTCAACTATTATTTGGCTGAATGAAACCCCTCAATAAGTGTCATTACATTGGCTATTGAAGGCCATTAGTTGGCTAGTTGAGGGGTCATCTCCTTACACTATAAATTGAGGCCTTTGGCTCAATTGTTGAACACTACACTTAGAAATATTTACAGAATTTTCTAACATCTTCTTCTTTCTCTCTAACAAGTTTACTATACTCAAAGTTCTTCAAGAGTAACACTTGAGTTTCCTTTGCTCAATTGTTAAGTTAATATTGTATCTTGGGAGACTATTGCCCGACAACGTAAAAGGAGATATACGGGGCAATCTTGTCTTAAAGACAGAGTGCCATCACTCGACTCAGCAAATCACACAAGGAGTTTGTTTCATTCTTGATTTCCAATTTTTTTGTAATATTTAGTTTATCCTTTCTAGCAATTGTAATATTTACTTACTTTCCGTTCCCTGCAATTGTTATATCCCACCCACATAACAATCAATCCCCGTAATAAAAGAAAAAAAGGTAACTGTCTTGATGGCTTTTCGTGCTAAAGATACACTAATATTAGAGGATAATGACAAATCCTTAAAAATGGCTTTAACATAATTTAATAATATTCACGAGGAGATAATTTAAAGATTGGGCCATCAATTTAAATCATGAATTATCTTTAATCATTATGTCATCTGAGTTGTTGCATATATTACACAGTTCTCGGGAGAAGAATTGTTTATTCTTTAAGACATTTCGGATTCATTAAATTAGAAATTTGCAAGATATTACCTAGCCAGTATCACACGTGTTTACCACTAAATTTATAACTTAAGAAAAAGATTGAATATTTACAAAAGGGTTAAAGAAACCTAAATTATAATCGATATGTTTACCCAAAAACGATACAATTGAATTTGTAAGTGGTTTTAAGGATACATGGATTGATTTATAGTAAAGAGTAACAAATAATTGACAACAAGTAAATAAATGAAAATAATAATCAAGAAAGTTAGCCTGAAAATGATGTGGTCTTGATTGAAATATCCAATGAGTTTGGTCCAATCCTTAGCTGATTTGCTTCGGGTCTGAGCAAAAAATGAGAGCTTAATAGATATTATCGTTGAAAGTAAATCGTGCAAGTATGAATAATGAGAATGAGATGCCCTTCCAACATGAAGGTTGAGCTCATTTTATAGCTATCAATGCAAGGAATTTATGCCCGAGAAATCATTTCCTAATTAAATGTTATGAAATGAGAAATAACAGCCACTTAATAAACAAAGAGTAACGGTTGGCGCCATAGCTGGAATGGGTACGCGCTGAACTCCTTCGGTCCTCCATCCGGTGTCACCTGGTTCGGTCGCTGTCCGGTCTTACTTGGATATCCGGACTCACCCCTGGTGCAACTTGCATCCGGTGCAAAACATTTTTGCTTCCTTCAATTTCCATATCCAAACCATGCCACTTGTCGTGCCAGTTTTCACCGTATACAGATAGTCCCCAAACTTCTCGGATCAAAGTTTACCGAAGTGATGGGAAGTGAAAATGATATCTTCGGTGTCTTCTCTTGCAAGATTCTTTTCAAATTACTCCTAAATAGGCAGGTAAATGAAACATTTCCCCTTCTCCATGATCTGACTCACGTCTTATCACTCTGTAACTTCGGACACGTGTCACCTTCTGATTGGACTGTCATTTCAGTTCACAAACAAAAATATTTCGTAACGATGATTACGCTTCTATAAAGCCCTTTTTTTTCTTTCACAAATTTTACCTTCTCCTTTAATCCTTCGAACATTCAACCTTCAAATCTTCATATCTCATTCAAACCTTCATATCTTCAAAACTTCAAACCTCCAAAACTTCATATCTTCAAAACTTTATATCTTTATTACGATGGCCCAAACCACCTGTTCTTCTTCAAGAAACTCTTTTCCGGCTCCTTCACCTTTGCCGGCCACCGATGATGCCACCAACGCAGGTGAATCTTCTAAGGCTCAAGCTGTTGTTGAGCTAGAGCCTTCGATATGCTCCCTTCCTCTTTTCACTTTGATAGTGAATTCGCCATTCAGACCGCCTCTAAGAAATTCAACAGAGGAGAGAAAGCTAAAAATTGGTCGTCCTCTATCAGTCTAAAATGACTGCGGTTGGACCGACCTCTTTGACATTATTGTACCCATCCTGGACAAAGATATTACCACCTTCAGGTTCGGGTATTCCAATATATACACCTACCCTTTCACCTTCAAGCTCGTCCCTCAATTTGATAATGTGATCCTCGAGATGTGCAGGACTTACAATTTGTGCCTTGCACAAATCGACCCATTTATTAGGTGGTCGTAACCTGCCTCCAATTCCTGGATAGTCTGGTCAATAAGTTTTTACTTTGGACCATTTGATCTACTCATACGTCCCAAGATTCTTTCGAGGTGGGATCGTTCAGCTCTCAAAACAAGACAAATTCCCCATCCTCTCCAGCATTGATGAAAATCGAGACCGAGGTTGGATGGAATATTTTGTTATGGTTCCTACCACTGAAATTATCTCGGTTAGGTACATGACTTTCCTGAAGGAATGGAACATGCACCGTAAGTATCAAAACTCTTTCCTTTTCTTTCAATTTTGATGACTTGCCTTATGTTTTTTTACTTATTTTCCACCATTCCAGCCATCCACTGGATCCCGACTCACGTGGATAATCTCTACACATGGGTCAAGAAAATCATCGGCACCTCCCCGCATAAACAACGAACATTGAAAGAGAGCATAACCTTGTCTAACTTCTTTTTTGGCTTTGCTAATTACCTTGTACATATTCTCACTCTTCTTTTTTCGAACTCCCAGGTTTACCGAAGGGTACTTTGACCTCAAGGACCAACCCTTCAGCTGCTCCAACTATTCCCAATCCGGTACTCGACCTGGGCGTAGAAGCTCACCGCATCGCCGAAGTATCGAAGAAAAAGAAATCCACCAAATCCAAATCCTCAAAGCCTCCAAAGTTTCCTTCGGTCAATTCAAAGAGAAAAAGAACCTCAAAAGCTTGTGCTCCTTTCGGGGGCCAAAACACCGATATATCCCTAGATGATGCTTGGGTGAGATAGACTACCATGACTACGGTAAAAGATATATCTACCGAAGTAGCAAAAAATACTGCTACCGAAGTTGTTGTGCCATTATCCAATGCTGCACCAACTTTTGCCACCACACCATCGGTCGCCGAGCCAGTTCTCATTATTATCGAGGATGACGATAAAGCCACGGATGAGGAGTCGTTGGCTAAGAAACCATAAACTTCAATTCCTCATCCATCAACACAACAGGCCTAATGTTTTGGGTAAAAGATTTTGACCACTTCTTCAATAAAGCTGGAACCTCTGGAAACCAAGCACCGCAAGGGAACACCTCTGGGTTTACCTATTTAGTCATTCCCCCAAAACTTACCAAATTCACCCGAACTCCAAAGAATCACGCTAGCTCCCGGTCCAAACTCATGAATATCTTCCTGGCCTAGAGTGTGGATCCGCAGAGAGTAAGAACTGTCACTCTTTCCTTCCCCGAGGGTACAAACTTCTTGTCTCGGCCAATTGGGGTCACCAGTTACTTGAGGCTGTCTTGACAAATGGGGTCACAATCACCGATAGGAAGACGATGAAAAATGTCGCATGGCAATGCCTCTTTAACGAGGGCATGCATGCATCGAACCGGCTATGCATTTCCCTTACCTGCTTACATTTACATTTGTCTTTGTTATTTCTAACTTTAGTTCGGCTTTTATTTTTGCAGTCATCGATTCTGGTTAGTGAAGGCTTCATCCGATGTATGAAGGAGAATGATGACCTCAGGGGGCAGTTTGACGCATAAGACAAAGAAATCTGGTATCTCAAAGGGGTCTTTGAATAGAGAGAATCTCAGTTGCAACAAGTCAGTGACTTGCCCATCGTCCGAGTTGAATTGGACCGGGTTAAATGTGACTATCTCTGGGCAATGAATGACCTTGAACTTATCAATAAGGAAAATATATTTTTGGATGAGGAGAATGAAAATCTCTACCATGACGTCCAAGTCCTCACCCAAGAGCTTGGAGAACAAGAAGAGGTTCGGCACTATCAAGCATAGAAGGAAGATTTTCTTAATGCTGAACTCGATCTCCTTGACATCAAGCTTGCTGTGATGGATGCAGAGAGGGATAATGAACAGGATGCACTAAAGGTGGCTCAGGATCAATCCAACCAATAAGCCCAAACCATCGAAAGGCTGAGAAGTGAGCTTGAGGCCTCTAACAAAAGGAATAATCAAGCCTTAGACAAAAGAGACCAAGCTCTAGCCAATGTGGAGGTTGAGGAAGCTCGGACAGTGCTTAGGACCAATCATATAACTTGGAATGTCCGGAGGTACACTTTGGAGCAAGTTCGAGATGGGATCTTAGATCTTGATAATCAAATTGCTGAGGCAAAAGACATCGATCTCAGATCCTACCATAAGATGAATGGTGATAGTTCCGAGGATGACCCTAAAGACTCCGAATTCGAGTCCGACTGAACTTTAGGCTTACATGCCTTTGCATATTTTTTTATTTTGCATATTTTGTTCTGTCCATTTTTCGGCCCTGTCTATGAATGAACATCCTTTTGTCTGAATCATAATTTTCTATCTTTCATCATCCTTTATTGTTTTCTTATTTTCAATAACTTAGCTAAAATAACCTTTAACCCAATTCGGGCTAATTGCCTATGATTTCTGAGTTTTATTTAAACAAACCATCACTTAGTTTGTATCGAGCCGGATGAAAGTTCTTCCGGTCTTAAAATAACTTAAACAATTTTTGAATATAAAATTTTACTTTAGTTTGCTTCATACCGGGCAATTCCTTCCGGTTTTGGGTCATTTATGACTAAATATAAGGACCTTATTTTTATGCTTATGAATAAGACATCTCTTATTCATTTCGAGCATGAATGTTGGAACTTCATTTTTTTCAAACTTTTAGACAATTCAAGTGTCTTTAAGAATAGACTATATTCATTTGATCAGGTGCCTTAGAAGCATGCCCTTAGAACATTACTGATCAACTGTCCGGAGACAAGCACATGTAAATAGACTCTCGAGGCAAATCTTCGGATAAAGAGTAATTTTATTCAAATTTAGTTTCAGTCAAATAATTGGGCAAGATTCATTCGATATGTTTGTCCTTACATGATTTGTCATAACATTAACACTGCTTGGGCTAGATTCATTCGATCTTTTAACCCTTATAAATGACCATAAACCTAAATAACATAAAATGGTTCGAATTTCTTCATGGCTGGCTTCGAATATCTTCATTCTAAACTTCTTTACCGAGGGTATGACAGTCCCCTAGTGTTTGTATTCAAAGTATGAGAATTCAAACACTATTTGCTCTTCACTACCAGGCAGTCCCAAGTTCCCAGTGTTCTTGCCCGATTTTCAACTAGTTAGTAACACGCTTTACATTGCTGCCTCATTAAAAATCTTACCGGAAAAACCCTTTTCGAGATAAAAATCGTGCTAAGGGAAAAAGAG
This sequence comes from Anisodus tanguticus, assembly GCA_034509755.1. NCBI lineage: Eukaryota > Viridiplantae > Streptophyta > Magnoliopsida > Solanales > Solanaceae > Anisodus > Anisodus tanguticus. The sequence continues at coordinate 36,521,622 of CM067549.1, forward strand.
TGCAACACGTGTTTGCAGACCTAATTCTAACTATGTTCGGTCTTTGAGTGATGACTTTGACTTTCTTCCTGTAAGAGTTAGACATATTGAAATAAATAAATTTCAAATATTTAACCCAACACATACCTTAGCAGTAATATCGCTTCAAGTGTGCAATGTTCCAGTTGTTTGGCAATTTTTGACCATCTTCAGCTTCCAATTGGTATGAGCCTTTGTCAGTTATTCCTAACACTTTGTAGAAACATTCCCAGTTCAGGCCCAATTTCCTTTCATTGGGATTTTTGGTGTTGAGGGTTACTTTTTATAGAACCAAGTCCCCTACATGAAAGTGACTAATATTAGTCCTCCTATTGTAGTATCTTCCCATTCTTTACTTTTGAGCCACCAACCGTAGCAATGCTTACTCACTGTTTCATCCGTTAAGTCAAGATTGACGACCATAGCTTCATTGTTTGATTCTTCGGTTGCAAGATTGAACCTTAAGCTCGGATTGCCTACTTCTACCAGAATTAGTGCTTTCGCAACGTAAACCAAAGAAAATGGAGTTTCCCCAGTGCTATATTTTGGCATTGTTCTGTATACCCACAACACCTCTGGTAAAATTTCTCTCCACATGCCTTTTGAATATTTTAACCTTTTTATCAGGTTCTAAATGATCGTTTAGTTTGTTGACTTCACTTTCCCATTCGCACTCAGATGATACAGAGTCGATATTATTTTCTTGATTTTCAATCGTTCAAGAAAGTCATTTACTTTATTTCCAACGAACTGGCATCCATTATCGCAAGTAATCTCTGTCGGTATGCCAAATCGGCAAACGATATGACTCTAAATGAAATCGATGACTTCCTTCTCTCTAAACTTTTTAAAGACCTTCGCTTCAACCCACTTAGAAAATAATCAGTCATAAATAAAATAAAGTGTACCTTTCCGGGTGCCCATGAGAGTGGCCCCATAATATCCATCCCCCATTCCATGAATGGCTATGGTGACAAAATCGGATGCATCAGTTCTACCGGTTGATGAATCATCTGTGCATGCCTTTGGACCTCACACATCACATAATCTACTCCTGAATGATTTTGGACCAACAATTCTACTCCTGAATGATTTCCACAAGTCCCCTCGTGGACCTCACACATCACATAATCTGTTTCCCCAGGTCCTAAACATCTCGCTAAAGGACCATAAAAAGACCTACGGTAAAACTAGCCATCAACCAAGTAAAATCTAGTTGCCTTAGTACGAAGTGCCCTTGATTCCTTTGGATCCGTGGGAAATTTTCCATCCCAAAGGTAATTACTGTACTTATTGCGCCAATCCCAAGTCATGTTTGTGGTATTCACTTCGGCATGGCAACCATCAATCACAAAGTTTAGTAATTGCACAACTATTTCAGAATTAAACTCCTCGGCTTCCACAGATGATCCCAAATTTGCCAACGCATCTGCCTCATTGTTTTTCTCCTGATAAACATGTTTCATGGTCCATTCTTTGAACTGATGCCGTAACACTTGCATTTTTTCTAAGTACTTTTCCATTCTTTCCTCTTTCACTTTGAACACACCATTCACTTGATTAACAACCAGAAGTGAGTCACATTTTGCTTCATTTACTTCTGCTCCCAAACTCCTTGCCAATTCCAGACTTACAATCATAGCCTCATACCCGACTTCATTGTTAGTCAATTTCACAGTTCTTATTGACTGCCTAATGACGTCCCCCAGAGGTGTCTTAAGTACTATCCCGAGTCCGGACCATTTCACATTCGAGGCTCTATTCGTGTATAAGGTCCAAATACCCGGAGTTATTCCCGATGTAATTATAAGTTCCCTTTCCACCTCTGGAATCATTCCAGGTGTAAAATCCGCTACGAAGTCTGCTATAACCTGAGAATTATAGTTGTTCTTGGTTTATACTCTATATCGTACCCACTAATTTCTACTACCCATTTGGCCAACCTACCGAATAGTTCTGGTTTACGCATTACATTTTTAGCGGATAAGTTGTTACTATATATATAGGATGACATTGGAAGTACAGTCCCAATTTTATAGCAGCCGTTATTAATGCTAATACTAATTTTTCTAAGTGAAAATACCTGGTCTCTACACTGGCTAATGTTCTACTCACATAATAAATAGAAAATTGTGTACCTTTATCTTCATGAACCAAAATTGCACTCATGGCAACTTCAGATACTGCCAGGTACAAGAATAGTTGCTCATCTGCCTTCGGTTTGTGCAACAGTGGTGGACTAGATAAGTATTTCTTCAAGTCTCTCAAAGCTTGTTGCTATTCCGGAGTCCACTTGAAGTCATTCTTCTTCTTTAACAAAGAGAAGAACCTATGACTTTTCTTCGGAGATCGAGAGATGAATCTAATCAAGGTGGCCAGCCTTCCGGTGAGACTTTGCACCGCCTTCACATCTTTAAGTACCTCCGCAATTTCCTCAATAGCTTTGATCTTATCCAGATTGATTTCTATTCCTCGGTTTGAGACCAAGAAACCTAGGTACTTGCCTAACCCAACTCCAAAAGTGCATTTCTCCTGATTCAGCTTCATGTTGTACTTTCGGAGTATGTCAAATGTTTCCTGCAAATTCTTTAAATGGCCCTCTGCTTCCAGAGAATTAACTAACATATCATCAATACAAAATCTATTGTGTTACATATTTGGTCCTCGAACATGCGATTAACTAGGTGTTGATAAGTTGTTCCAGTATTTTTTAAATCAATTGACATTACATTATAGCAATAAGTCTCGTATCTAGTTATAAAAGAGATTTTCTCTTGATCCTATGGATTCATCTTGATTTGGTTGTACCCAGAGTAAGCGTCGAGAAAACTTAGTATCTCATGCTCCGTCGTAGCATCAATCATTCGATCGATGTGCGACAAAAGAAAATAATCTTATGGACATGCTTTATTTAAGTCTATAAAATCTATGCACATTCTCAATTTATTTCCTTTTTTATGTACGACAACTACGTATGCTAACCAATCCGGATATTCTACCTCCCAGATGGAACCTATATTTAAAAGCTTTGTTACCTCCCCCTTGACAAACTTATGTTTGTAATCAGCGATTAACCTCCTTTTTTGCTTTATCGAAGGGAAACTCGAGTCTAAACTTAATTTATGAGTCATAACCCCTAGTGAAATACCTGTCACGTCTAAGTGGGACCAGGCAAAGTAATTAGCGTTAGATTTAATTAATTTAAGCCTGAGCTCCGAGGATAACTCGGTGCCCATGTATACCTTTCTATCCAGTAGATGCACTGTCACACCCCAAACTAGGGGATGTGGCCGACACCCAATGCCTCATTAGCCCAAGCGTACCACACTTACACACAACACCTGAACATATGGAAACTAAGGCTGACAAGGTCATAAAAATCATGATAAGTATGGAGGTGTAACCAACATACATACAGGGTCGACAAGGCCACAAGATGAAAACATAACACGTCGTCTAGACAACTCAACAAGTAGAGTAAACAAACCCAAAACAGATATATGTATATATATATATGACCAACAAGGTCATCGTACAGACCAACTGACCAACATCCAGGCCGACAAGGCAATACAAAACAACTGACCAAACATACAAATATACAAGCCTCTAAGAAGTGTAAATATCATATGGTAGGGACAGGGCCTCGACCTACCCATCAACTGTACATATATACATAACTCAGCTCAAACCCTCTGACTCGGTAGCTTCTAAATAAGCGAAGCATACCAATCTACAATTGAACTTAACAGGCTCCTACTAGAGAAGTCTATCTACACCTCTATCTGAACCTGCAACATGAAATGGTGCGTCGACAAACAAAAAGGGCGTCAGTACGAATGAAATGTACTGGTATGTGAATCATGAATAGCAATATGAAAGCATAAGCTATAAAATAGGGCATAAGAAGCAACCTGATACTCTGATAACCTGTGTGCCACTCAGGGCGAACAATGAAACTCAGAAACTACACTGAAACTTCTATACATGTGTGCTATTTTATAATCGGCCCTCGGCTTATAACTAGAGGTGTTTAAATCAGGTATTTCCCTCAGGTAATAGTTTGAGGTGTGTGTATGGATGCATATATAAATGTTTGCCCTCCGATTATAGCTCGGGGTGTGTATTCGTATAAATAACTGCCCACCGATATTATTTCAGTGGTGTATTATATATGTATGTATAACTTCCCACCATCAAGAGGCCGGTGGTGTTCATAACACACAATAGTCAAAATGACACTTTTGGCCCATTTGAAACTTATATACTCTTTAACTTTACTTTGGAACGACTATTAGTTGACTCGATGATTAACTCTTTGAAATGCTCCTTTTGGAGGTCTATGAAACTCAGATATACAACTAACAACTAAGTGATATAGAACATGATAATAATACGAGAAAGTTCTCTCGACAACGGACAAACAACATGTGTCTTTGAATAGTTCTTTTGACAATTCATTTGGAAAACAATTTTCATTTTGAATTCATGCTTTAAGAAGAAAGCGATAGCCTTACATACCTTTGTCTCTTAATCAACAACTCAATATATATATATACTGCCTGACATACTTTAACCTACATTAAGACATTAAAACTATGGTTAAGCTACAGAAGAGCTTAAAATGTGTTACTAAGCTAGTAACTCATTTTTAGAAAATTGGGCAGCACCTCCCCTTTAATGTTCACTTCCTCCCAATTCAAAAAACATCCACAACAATTAAAACAGCAACAACAATAACATATCTAGTCATCCCGTCAACATGTAGCCGCATAAAGTTCAAGAACACTCCAAAACAGTTCATACGCACAAACGTCTCAAATCAGTCCACACGTTACGATATTCAACTACAACATAATAGAAACCACTACATACTTAAGCTACTCTTACTGATTTCCAGTAGCAACACGTTATAAAAATGACCTTATAACATCCACAGAATTACAACAACTTAAAAGTGATTTTTCGAATTACTAAAACACATTTCCAATTTTTCTTTTCTTTCAAGTCAAGAAACACAACCAACCATACCTAATTAAGCCCCTTCTCATGTAAACTATCCATTAATTCAACTTAAAAATTCGCTCACAACAACCCAACAATGGCTCAACAACAATTAGCATGTTAACTCGTTCGAAACTTATAAGTTCTAGTCTTTACAATCGAGCTACAACTCGTAGAAGCTTAGACAAGGAAGGGGAAGATTATAACTCACCTTGAACTAATTAGAACCAGCCAAAACTTAGGCTCTCTTCACCTAAAATAACCTCCGACGCAGCTAGAAGAAAGAGGAAGAGAAACTAGCAAGAATTTTGGGTTTTCAACACTTGAATCATTTGAAACCCTTGAAATCACTTAGATTTTGTAGAGAGAATTTCGTGGGTTCTCCCATGTATTATTATCTGAAAAAATGATAGTGATAATGAGCTTAATCAGCCCCTATAAGGGCTCTCTTTTGGCCACCTCACCCTTGCCTTTTGGAGACTTAATTGTGGCCTTTCATTAAGCAAGTATGTGATGCACCTACTGGCTTAATTAGAGTTCTACTTGCTGATCTTTATCCCAATTAAACACGTGTCTCATCCTCATTTAATAATTAAAACATGTGTTAAGTAACTCAAGCAAGTAGGAAGGGTAAGCAAGCAGTTCGTTTCAGGTAAGCAAGCAGCTTATTTTTATTCGCCCAAAATCTCTCTTCTTGCGTTTTAGTGCATTCAACCACAACTTGGTCATAAATTTATTGAAAGAAAATACGGGATGTTACATATATCCTATAAACACTTAGATTTATCAATGGCACAATTCGACGTAAACCTACGGGGTGTAACATCCTTCCCCCTTAAGAACATTCATCCTCAAATGTTGGGGTGACATATATGAGGATTCTAAGTCTTGAGATTTCTAAAAAATTTGGCAGAATTTTCTCTATAAATAGGACTATCCAAAACTTGCCACGTAGCCAGAAAACACAACAAGAGCCATACATGGCTACACAATATAACATATAGTATCATATTGGCCTCACATGACAGTCTATATATCAAGAGATTTATAAAGTGAGTCATAAATCACCTCAACTGTATGTACTCGTAATCTGGGTTGCGTCTATTGCACATTTGTTATAATTATCACCTATACAAGGTATATAAGGTAAGCTCACTATTTTAGGGTAGGAATAAGGAAATTGTATCGTACGAGTTATCAATATAAACCTGAAATCTGGAACATATGAGGATATCTAGACTTTATATCCTCATTAGCTTCCCAAGTCAGCTCTTCCACATTCTTGTTCCTCTACAATACTTTAAAGGAAGCTATATCTTTAGTCTGCAACTTCCAAACTTTGTGATCTAGAATAGCAACTGGGACCTCTTCATAAGATAGGTCCTATGTGATCTGAACATCCTTTATAGGAGTAATACGGGAAAGATCTCCTATGCATTTCCGCAATATTGACACATGGAATATTGGATGGACTGCCTCTCACTATATAGGTAACTCAAGCTCGTATGCCACCTAGCCGATTCTCTAAATAATCTTATATGTCCGACATATCTAGGGCTAAGTTTGCCCTTCTTACCAAATCTCATCATGCCTTTCATATGTCATACCTTTAAGAATACCCAATCATTAGTGGAAAACTCTAAATCTCGACACTGAATATCTAAATAAGATTTCTATAGACTTTGGGCAGTCAATAATTGCTCCTGAATAAACTTCACTTTCTCTACCGCTTGTTGTACCAAGTCGGGGCCTAGCAACTCAGCTTTGCTCACCTCAAACCAGCCAATCAGAGACCTACACTTTCGCCCATACAAGGCTTTATACGGAGCCATCTTAATGCTGGAAGATAACTATTATTATAAGCAAACTCAATAAGTGGCAAATAATTATCCCAACTACCCTTGAAATCCAATACACAAGCTCATAACATATCTTCGAGCGTCTGAATAGTACGTTTGGCCTGACCGTCTGTTTGCAGATGGAAATATATGCTAAGGCTCACTTGAGTTCCCAAACCTCTCTAGAAGGACATCTAAAAGTTAGTTGTGAACTGGACACCTCTGTCGAATATTATAGAAACTGGAACTCCATGATGTCAAACTATCTCTTTTATGTACAACTTGGCATAATATTTAGCCGAATAAGTAGTCTTAACTGGTAGGAAATGCACCGACTTTGTAAGTTTATCAACAATGACCCAAATAGAGTAAAACTTCTGATAGGAACGAGGCAAACTGACAATGAAATCCATATTGAACATCTCCAATTTCCACATTGGAATCTTTATGTTATGTATTAAGCCCCCAGGCTTCTGATGCTCAATCTTAACTTGTTGGTATTTTGGACATTAAGCTACAAACTTTGCAATGTTTCTGTTTATATCATTCCATATGTAGATCTATTGAAGATCATGATACATCTTAGTTGAACCAGGATGAATAGAATACCTGGATTGGTGGATCTCTACTATAATTCGCTTTTAGAGCCCTTCGACATCAGGTACACACAACTAATCTCAATATCTAAATACACCATCACATGTAATCTCAAATACTGGCTTCTTTTGTAAAGGAATTCTCTCTCTCAATCTGACTAACTCTGGATTGTCAAACTGATATGCCTTTACCTCTGCTACCAAGGATAACTTGGCGGTATTCTGAACTACCGCACCCTCATCATCTGTATCAAGTAGCCATACATTCAAGCTGGCTAATCGACACAAGTCTCTAATCATCTCCATCTTGCCAGCTTCAATATGACTTAGACTTCTTATGGACTTATGGCTTAAGGAATCAGCTACAATATTTGCCTTGCCAAGATGGTATAGAATGTCGATATCATAGTCCTTTAGTAACTCAATACATCTTCTCTACCTCAGATTAAACTCTTTCTTTTTGAATATATATTGTAAGCTCTTATGATCAGTGAATAGGTCCACATGAACTCTATATAAGTAATGACGCCATATCTTCAAGGCAAATATAACATCTGCCAACTCAAGATCACGAGTCGAATAATTATGCTCGTGCTTTCTCAACTTTCTCGAAGCATATGCAATAACCTTGCTGTGATGCATCAGAACATAGCCTAGGCCAACTCTGGAGGCATCACAATAAACAACATAGCCCTCTATACCTTCTGGAAATGCCAAGATAGGTGCTGATGTCAAGCTATCTTTTAACTCTTGAAAACTCTCTTCACACGCATCTGACTACTGAAACTTAGTCACCTTGTGCGTAAGCGTTGTCATGGGTGCAGAGATAGAAGAAAAACCCTCTACAAATCTCTGATAATAACCACTAAGCCTAAGAAGCTACGTACCTCAGTAGGAGAAGTCGGCCTCAACCAATTCTTGACAGCCTCAATCTTCTGGCTATCCACTTTGATACCCTCTGAAGAGACTATATAGCCTATAAAAGCAACTGAATTTAGCCAAAACTCACACTTGGAGAACTTGGCATACAACTTTTGGTTCTGGAGCGTCTGTAACACTGCTCGCAAATGATCTGTATGATCTGCCTCAGTACGTGAGTATACCAGAATATCATCAATGAACACAATAACAAAAACATCCAAAAATGGCTTGAAGACTCGATTTATTAAGTCCATAAAAGATGCTAATGTATTAGTAAGTCCAAAAGACATCACAAGAAACTCAAAGTGACCATACCTGGTCCTGAAGGCTGTCTTGGGTATATCTTTCTCCTTTACTCTCAACTGGTGATACCCGGATCTCAAATAAATCTTCGAGTAATATTTGGCGCCCTGAAGTTGATCAAATAGATCATCGATTCTCGAAAGTGGGTACATCTTCTTGATTGTAACTTTGTGTAGCTATCAATAATCAATACACATTCTCAAATTACCGTCTTTCTTGCGAACAAACAAAATCGGCACACCTCACAATGATATACTAGGTCTAATGAAGCCCTTCTCCAACAGATCTTTCAACTAATATTTTAACTCTTTCAGCTCAGCAGGAGCCATTATATATGGAGTGATAGATATTGGTTGAGTGTCTAAAAGCATATCTATAGAAAAATCAATCTCCCTTTTAGGAGGAAGACCTAGATGCTCATCTGGGAACACATTCAGAAATTCATTCACTACAGGAACAGACTGAAGGGTCGGGGATCCAACATCCGCATCTCTGACCCGTTCTAGGTGATAAATATAACCTTTGAAAACCATTTTCCACACCTTAAGGTAGGAAATAAACCTTCCATTAGGCGTAACTGAATTTCCCTTCCATTTTAGGATCGGCTCTCATGGGAACTGAAATTTAACAGTCTTGGACCAGCATACAACATTGGCATAACATGAAGCCAGCCAATCCATGCCTATAATAAACCATTGGCAACTCAAATAGATCAGTCGAGGTATGATGACTACAAATTATCACCGTACAATCTCAATAGACTCGTCTAGCCATAATCATTTCGCTAACTAGCGTAGATACCTCATGTGGCCTAGATAATAACTCTGGCTCTAATCCGAACTTGCTAGCAATGAATGGTGTAACATAGGGTAATATGGAGCTAAGATCTATCAATCTATATACATCATAAGTGAAGACTGATAGTATACATGTAACAACATCCGGGGATGACTCCAAGTCATGTCGATCCGCTAAAGCATATATGCGATTCTGACCACTGCTTGAACTGGATGCTCCATCTTTGCCTCTACCTCTACCTGCTAAAGTTTGTGGTCCATTAGCTGGTGGACGTATACTCGATGAAGAAGTTGTTGTCGACCCTATCGGCTGAGCCATACCACATCTGCCTGTACTCGAACATTGGTATATAAATTGATCGGACTATCTACATCCATAACACGTATCATAACCCTAACGAAACTACCCGAATGTGGCGTACCACACTGACCACAAGATGGTAACAGGGGTCTCATCTGACTCTCGCTATCCTGTATTTGATAACTTGAAGCCCTCAAACTCTGAACTGGTCTGGACTATGCATATCTATCATATCTAGGCTTTTGAAACTGAGGTGGAGCACTACTAATAAATCGAGATGGATACCTAGGATATCGTGGTCTGGAACCACCATGTGCCTCTCCGAAAGACCCAACAAATCTAACTGTCTTGCTCAACTCTCTCTTAGTATATCTATCAACCCTCAACTGGCGCTTACGATCTTCTACTTTCTGAGCATATGTCTATATCCTGGAAATATCCATATCCTTATTCAAGGAAGCTATAGTACATTCCCCGATTAGAGAGAGGTTAATACATGCTATAAATCTATAAACTCTGACCCTCATTGCGTCTACAATATTCGGAGCATATCTAGCCAATGAGTCAAACTGGAGACTGTACTCCCTAACACTCTTGCCCATCTGGTTGAGGGTCAAGAACTACTCCATTTTAGCATCCTACACCTCCAATGGAAAGTAGTGGTCAAGGAAAGCATCTGAAAACTCCTCCCACAAAGCTGAAGGTGCATCTGTACCTCTAGATTGCTCCCAAGCCTCATACCACATAATGGCCATATTTCGTAGCCTAAAATATGCCAACTCTACTGCCTCAGTATCAGAATCATGCATAACTCTCAATACTTACTCTATCTGATCAATATAATCCTATGAGTCCTCATCTGGATGAGAATCTGTAAACACTAGCGGGGTCTAAGGTCAATAAACTCTAGGACCCAGGAACTACTCGCACTATCAGAAGATCCCACACTTGTAGAGGCTCTAATCTGATGTTGATGTGTATCTACGATCTGAGTCAACAAATGTACTTCACCTACAACACCCTGATTTGTAAGCTCGGGTGGAGGAACTGTATCCTGAGTTGCTGGGGGAACTGTAGTGTGTGGAGCTGGAGGCACTGTAGTCTAAGGGACTGGTTGAACTGTGCCCTGAGGAGTTGGGGGTATTGTATCCCTTCTGATCTCCTCCAATGGAGGTGGAGTAACGGATGCATGAGAATGGGACTCACCTTGTGCCTCAACTCTCTCCTCATGGCCAGGCGAGGCATTACTAGCACATTCACCCCTATCTGCGCTGGCTCGTCGACTAGTTGCAGTCTTTCTAGTAAATGGACAAAGCAAGAATTAGACTCAAATCCATACGACTCAGCTTTATCACACTATCTATGAGGTGAAACAACGGAAACCATCCCTAGATGCCCGACAACCTCTCGCTTATAAGTGTGGTGCACAACACACTCATAAATAAGACTCTGCTAGACATGGATTGTATACCCCCTAAGACTGGCCTGCTCTAATACCATCTTTGTCACACCCCAAACTAGGGGGTGTGGCCGGCACCTGGTGCCTCCCTGGCCCGAGCGTACCACACTTAAACATAACAACTGAACATATGGAAACTGGGGCCGACAAGGCCATAAATATCATGATAAGTATGTAGGTTTAACCAATATACATACAGGCCCGGCAAGGCCGCAAGTTGGAAACATAGCACATCGTCTAGACAACTCAATAAGTAGGGTAAACAAACCCAAAATAGATATATGTATATATACAAAACTTGCAAGGTCGTCGTACAGACCAACTGACCAACATCCAGGCCCACAAGGCCATACAAAACAACTGACCAAACATGCAAATCTACAAGCCTCTAGGAAGTGTAACTATCATATGGTTAGGACATGGATCCAACCTACCCATCAATTGTACATATATACATAACTTAACACAAAACCTCTGACTCGATAGCTTTGGAAGAAGCAAAGCTTACCAATCTACAGCTGAACTCAACATAATCCTATTGGGGAGGTCTAACTACACCTCTACCTAAACCTGCAACATGAAGTACAACATCGACAAAAGAAAAGGGCGTCAATATGAATGAAATGTACTGGTATGTAAAGAATTAATAGCTATATGAAATCATAAGCTATAAAATATGGCATAAGAATCAACATGATACTCGGATAACATGTGTGCCACTCAGGGTGAACAATGAAACTCTGAAACTATACTGAAACTTTTATACATGTGTGCTATTATATTATCTAGCCTCGGCTTATAACTCGAGGTGTTTAAATCAGGTATTTCCGTCAGGTAATAGTCTGAGGTATGTGTATGGATGCATATATAAATGCATGCCCTCTGATTATAGCCTGAGGTGTGTATGCGCATAAATAACTGCTCACCGATATTATTTCGGTGGTGTATATTATATATGTATATATAACTGCCCACCATCATGAGGCCGGTGGTGGTCATAATACACTATAGTTGAAATGACACTTTTGGCCCGTTTGAAACTTATATACTCTTTAACTTTACTTTGAAATGACTCGTAGTTTACTCGATGACTAACTCTTGGAATGCTCCTTTTGGAGGTCTATGAAACTCAGATATACAGCTAACAACCACGTGATATAGAACATGATAATAATACGAGAAAGTTCTCCCGACAAGGGACAAACAACATGTGACTTTGAACAGTTCTTTTGATAATTCATTTGGAAAACGATTTTCGTTCTGAATTCATGCTTTAAGAAGAAAACGATAGCCTTACATACCTTTGTTTCTTAATAAACAACTCAATATATATATATATATATATATATATATATATATATATATATATATATATATATATATATATATATATTGCTTGACGTACTTCAACCTACATTAAGACATTAAAACTATGGCTAAGCTACGAAGAGCTTAAAACGTGTTACTAAGCTAGTAACTCATTTTTAGAAAATTGGGCAACACCTCCTCTATAACGTTCACTTCCTCCCAATTCGAAATAACATCCACAACAATCAGAATAGCAACAACAACAATATCATACCTAGTCATCCCACTAACATGTAGTCGCATAGAGTTCAAGAACACTCCAAAACAGTCCATACTCACAAACGTCTCAAATTATTTCACACGTTACACTATTCAACTACAACATAATAGAAACCATGACATACATAAGATACTTTTACTGATTTCCAGCCTCAACACGTTATAAAAATGACCTTATAACAACCACATAATTACAACAACTTAAAAGTGATTTTTTGAATTACTAAAACACATTTCCAACTTCTCTTTTCTTTCAAATCAATAAACACAACCAACCGTACCTAATTAAGCCCCTTCTCATATAAACCAGCCTTTAATTCAACTTAAAAATTCGCTCACAACAACCCAACAATGGCTCAAAAACAATCAGCATGTTAACTCATTCGAAACTTATAAGTTCTAGTCTTTACAATCGAGCTACAACTCGTAGAAGCTTAGACAAGGAAGGGGAAGATTATAACTCACCTTGAACTAATCAGAACCAGCCAAAACATAGGCTCTCTTCACCTAGAAATAACCTCCGACGCAGCTAGAAGAAAGAGGAAGAGAAACTAGCAAGAATTTTGGGTTTTTGGCACTAGAATCATTTGAAACTCTTGAAATCACTTAGATTTTGTAGAGAGAATTTCGTGGGTTCTCCCATGTATTATGATATGAAAGACTTATAGTGAGAAGGAGCTTAATCAGCCCCTATAAGGGTTCTCTTTTGGCCACGTCACCCTTACCTTTTGGAGACTTAATTGTGGCCTTTCATTAAGCAAGTAGGCGATGCACCTACTTGTCATCTACTTGCTTAATTATAGTGCTACTTGCTGCTCTTTATCCCAATTAAACATGTGTTTCGTCCTCGTTTAATAATTAAGACATGTGTTAAGTAGCTCAAGCAAGTAGGCGGATAAGCAAGCAACTCGTTTTGGGTAAGCAAGCAGCTCATTTATTCACCTAAAATCCCGCTTCTCGCATTTAACTGCATTCGTCAACCTCAACTTAGTCATAAATATATTGAAAGAAAATAGTGGACATTACATATACCTTCCGATAAATACTTAGATTTATCAACGACACGATCTGACGTAAAACTATGGGGTGTAACATACACAAACAAGATAACTTGCTCTAGTTCTTCTACAGTTGACTTCGTGGCATCGTAATCGTCTGGTAGCACAAATGACACCGGGACGCGGTAGTAATCCTCTTCTTCCTCATAATTTATCTTTCCTTCCTCTTCTTTCTCCGGACTCAATATGCCTGAGTCTTGTGATTGCTATTTCACTTATTTGCCTTTACTCGCGTCCGTCATTTCTTTTAGTGTTTATATTGACTATTCTACCGCGAACATCTCCCTTATTGCTGGTTATTATCCTTGAATTGTCTTAATTCCTTCCAGAGTTGGGAATTTCAACATCAAGTGCAATATCGAAGGTATGACCTTCATATCATGTATTCAAGGCCTACCGAAGAGTGCGTTGTACCTCATTTTGCCTTCAATGACTCTCGACTACATTGATTAGAAGAGTGATTTCCCCCTTTGTAGCCTTGCTTGTCATGTTGAATTCGTTAAAACTTCGGCCTCCGATACAATTTGGTCCAACAACCCTAACTGCGCTACCACCTTCAACCAGATAATATTGGCCGAGCTACCTGGATCAATTAAAATACGCTTAATCTAAAATTTATTGATAAAGACAGGAATTACCAACGTATTATTGTGAGGTTAAATGACGCCCTTCGCATCTTCATCATTGAAGGATATTGTTTCCTCTAGTGCGTAATCTCTGGATCTCTTTTTCCGAGTTATTGAAACTTTCATCTTCTTTACAGTCATGACAAATCCCTTTGGAACGTCCATCCCCCTGATAATCATATTATGACATGCTGGGGTTCGACCAGATCCGCTTGCTTGTTACTTCTCTATTTTTGTAGTTTTCTTTTGCTCGATCACTCAAAAATTCGTGTAGATGGCCATTTTCAATAATTGGGACACTTCATCCCTCAGTTGGTGACAATGCTCCGTTCGATGACCATGGGTTCCATGGTAATAAAAAATCAAACTTGGATCTATCTGAGCTGAGTCAGTCAGGGGTGGTTTTGGCCATATTGTCTCCTTAATATGACCAATGGACGAAACAAGCTCGACCGCATCAACGTTAAAATTTTATTCGAAAAGCCTCGAGGCAACTAAAGGTATCTCTTCCAGTCCTATCCCTTCAAGATCGGAGGCGCTACAGGAATCTGGTCTATCTGTGAGTTGTAGGTTTCCACATTCTTTTTATTAGTGTCAATTCATTTGGTTAAGGCCTGGAGCATTTTCAAGACCTCCGATGACTCGTTTCCCCGAACTAGTGCCATTCTCATTAACTCGATCCTCCTCTTGACCTGGATCATCATTACGGACGGGGTGAGCTTCATCTGCTGCACTTGCTCCACTGCTTTTCTTTTGCAACTGAGTTATAGCCTCCTGTTTCTCCTTCATCATGTTAAAGATTTGAGCTAAATTTATTACACCTTCAAAGAGAAATGAAAGGATTTTAAAGTATTTTTCCACTTATCCAAGGAATCCCATCCTCATTATCGTCCGGTGTTTTCTGACATGATCTTCTAAACGACCGGGGTGAATTCACGGGGTTGTTGTCATTCATTGGATCAACAAGAAAAATTCGATTCGGTGGATCAACAGGCAGAACGCCATTTAGTAGGTCAACGGGCAGAATGTCATTCATTGGATCAACGGGTGGAACGCCATTGTTGTTTTTCATTATGGTTGCTAACTCGAGGTCACTAGTCATTCTGTAGTACTTAGTATTAATCTGAGTGATTTTGTGAGTCCAGGTACAGTTGAATTTGTAAGTAATTTTAAGGATACATATATTGATTTGCAGTAAAGAGTAACAAGTAATTGATAACAAGTAAATAAATAAAAATAATAAGCAAGAAAGTTATCCTTAAAACGATGTGGTCTTATTGAAATTTCCAGCGAGTTTGGTCCGATCCTTAACTGATTTGCTTCGGGTCTGAGCCAAAAGTGAGAGCTTAACAGATATTATCGTTGAAAGTAAATCGTGCAAGTACGAATAATGAGAATGAGATGCCCTTCCAATATAAAGGTTGGGCTCCTTTTATAGCTATCAATACAAGACATTTATGCCCCAGAATCATTCCCTAATTAAATACAATTAAATAAGAATAATTGTCACTTAATGAACAAAGAGTAACGCTTGGCGCCATACCCGGAACGGGTTTGCGCTGACCTCTTTTGGTCCTCCATCTGATGTCACCTAGTTTGGTCACTATCCGTTCTTGCTTTGATATCTGGACTCACCCCCAATGCAACTCGCATCCAGTGAAAAGCATTGTTGCTTCCTTTAATTTCCATATCCAAACCATTCCACGTGTCGTGTCGGTTTTCATCGTATACACGATCTATTTTTTTTATTATGACTAAATCAAAAGTATGAGTAAGAGCAAAAATGTAAATAGTATAAGCAAGGAAACAAGAGCCAAAAGTAGATGGAATGCTTTTGATTACTCGTATGAACTCAACAATGTTGTTTCTTACAAGAGAATTTGAATCCATTTTTCTTCTGAGAGAAGGTCTATTTATGGTCCAAAATTAAGCCAAAGACTATTCAAGAATGTAAAAGTACTATACGCTTAACAATGTGAAAAGACTATTATTCAACAGTGTAAGAGTACTACTCCGTATAAAACGGTGAAAAAGAGTGTTATCAAACAATGTCTTAGTATTGATGCTGGGCTCGAGGTTGATTGACATCAGAGAGTCGTTGTGAATGTGCTCCTGCTGGAAAGTGCTTCATGACCGAGGAGAAAGGATCCTACGGAAACAACACCACTGGTCGCACGTCCATAGAACAGTTCTCATCATACCGAGACAACACCGATCCAATTCATACCGGGGATGGTGGTTCAAGGATATTCCCGAGCTATGAACGAGACCCACCATCATAAATCCGGATCTAACCAAGTTGAAACTTTCACGTGTTGAATTCTGATTAGTCCACCTTCTAGGTTCGGATTTCACCCATACAATATGTTTATACGATTAACTTTTTGGTCCCATATTGTTGCACAAGGTAAGTAATTAAAAATGAATTCGTTGTAATTACCATCTTAAGAATTTTAAATGAAGTGACACACAATTCAATAGACAAGACTTGATGTACAATATCTTGCCTCCAGATACATGATTCATGGAGGTAATGGTGACAAAACTTAAAATTTATGGATCCTAAAATGATCTGAAGTAAATTATATATTAGTAATTGAATTCATAATAAAATATTTATAGATATTAAAGCTATTGAATCACATAAATTCATAACCAGCGAAATTCTTAAAAATTGAATCTATCAAGCT
This sequence comes from Anisodus tanguticus, assembly GCA_034509755.1. Classification (NCBI taxonomy): domain Eukaryota; kingdom Viridiplantae; phylum Streptophyta; class Magnoliopsida; order Solanales; family Solanaceae; genus Anisodus; species Anisodus tanguticus. The sequence goes on from CM067549.1 coordinate 36,538,820, forward strand.
TAAATTTTGAATTCTCCTCCACTTCAATTTATAACAAATTATAAACACTTTTTTAAGCGAATCCACTAGGCGGGTGCCTAGGTCTAGTTTTTTATTAATAAATAAAAACAAATATCAAAGATAAGAGTACAAACAAGGAGGCTAGGTTTTATCTTACTAATCTTATCTAATGAGGTAACGAACCTCTACTGATTAACAAGTTGAAGAAAATAAGAAGTAGTGAAAATTAGGTATTCTGTGATCATCTCAAAGTTTATAATACACTCTATGATGATATTACAAATAAGGATCTTAAGTAATGCATACATATTTATCCAAGAACAAAGTTAAATTATCAACCTCAAACTTCATTTTATATATGTATGAACTAAAAAAGATAGATTGCCCGTCTAAAGAAACCTGAAGTATTTTTCTCTTGTCTTCTTGGTCAAATTTGTCCAGCAACACTTGATAGTTCATCAGTTCTTGAATTAATTGGATCTTGTTGAAGTTGTTGACACTGTCATATGATTCTGCTTTGCTAGTCACATCGGTAGGTGTGTTGGAACAAATACCTTAATCACCTTACCATCCTAACTACGCTGCCTTCCATATGTTTTCTTTTTGCTTTGTTTCTACCACTTCTTTGTTGCCCAGGTGCGAGATATTCATCCTTAAACACATTATCAAAGCATATGTCCATCATAGCATCTTCATCCTCATCATCTCCATCGAACATGTCATCGCCCAAGTCAATATTATAAGTTGTAGTTGGACTAAGTCCTGAATCTACAGCTCCGGGCTCATGGTTCTTCGCCAATACTTGTATTTTGGAACGATAATTTGGAGAGAAATTTGTCATATGTTGGCTTGTCAAATAGAACCAAAGTGGTTCCCTGTGCACTAAATTTCTGGCATTTGAGCATTCCAAAGCAGAAGTATACCATGGTATTATGGGTACAACAAGTGCAGAAAATAAGAAGTAAGTAAATATTACAATTACTTGAAAGGATAAACCACTAAAGATTACTAAGAGTACAACGAGAAACTTATAATCTTTTGCTCACAAAACTGGAAATAAGAACAAATATAAACTCTTGTGACTTGGCTGAGTCAAGTGATAACACTCTGTCTTTAAGATAAGATTTCCCCGTATATATCATTTTACGTTAGTGGGCAATAGTCTTCCAAGATAAAACAACAACTAATAAATGAGCAAAGGAAACTCAAGTGTTTCTTGTGAAGAACTTGAATGTAGAAAGAGTACTAGAGAGGGAGAAGTTTTCAGAAAATTCTGGTTAAGTTTTTCCTACCAGTATGTTAACAATAGAGCCAAAGGCCTCAGTTTATAGTGTAAGAATTGTCTCTTCAAGTGCCAAGTAATGGCATTGAATCACCCATGTAATGGCAATGAATTGCCCAAGTAATGGCACTCATTTATTAGCCCAAATTATGGCTGATTAATGCTGGAATGAATGCCATTGAGGGCAGCCTAAAAAGTCTCCAAAAATCAGATTTTCATCTAAGAATTTCTGCCAGGGAAGTGCCCCGGCACCGCGGCTCCAGAAACTTGGATCAGAATTAGCGTCGCGGCCCTTTTCGACCCATTCCATCTTTACACTATGCATACTTCTTCCTTCGTTTACCAATGTGGAATACTTGTCATTTAGCCAATAACCGTCCATTATTCTACGTCTCAAACATTTACTTAAGTACCAATATCTCTTTCACTAATAAAATTTACGATACTTGGCACTACGAGTGCACGTGTGTGGAAATGATGTTTCCGACGTGCGGGGCCCCAATTGTTCGAGTAATAAATAATGAGATAAACTTAATTCCACATTAGTAAATTTCCAACAATCCCCTCTTGAAAGAGATTTTGGCACACACACAAGGTGCCTACTTCCAGCAATCTTTCAGCGGAAAGATATTGCATTAGGAGAGGTAGCTTCCACTTTGAACCTTCCCTAGTTGAATCCCATCGGACTTATACCATCAGTATTTAATGTAAGCCAATACAATGACACCAACACAACAACTTCCCTTACTCTGTTCTTCTTAACGTTTTGTCCGTTGTGGCCGTGGACACTCTTGGATTCTTAGGTGCGTTCATTTGAGGTGGCCTATCCTCACACTTAAATAGGTGGTCTCCTACAAGGTATCCTACTATACCCCACTTCACCAATGTTAGGAACCAATAAAAATTTCCCCAAATCTAACCTCGACCGTTGAGGATCATTAAAGGTTTTGAAAACTTAACCTTTACCTACACTGCAGATGGCACTTAATGTCTATCGTGGGAATGACTTTGGGTTTATGTTCTTTACAGAAATCATAACCCGAAGTGCTCTTGCTTTCACCGAAGCGCTCAACTGAACCTTTACAGCTTAGTTTTTCCATTAAACCTAATTCCTAGGATCTCCAGTCAGTAAGGTTAGGTTACCGCAATATCAGTCCTTTATTGTTTGGGTTTTAAGCCTATTCCCCTAGACAGGAAGAACATTTGATCTCTAGGTATGCCCTTAGTCAAAGGGTCTACTATGTTATCCTTTGATTTTACATAATCAACGGAGATAATACCCATGGTGATCAACTACCTAACAGTCTTATGTCTCCGTCAAATATGACGAGACTTGCCATTATACATAGAACTAAGTGCCCTCCCTAGAGCCGACTGGTTGTCGCAGTGGATCCTTACAGAAGGTACGAGTTTGTCCCAACACGGGATGTCCTCTAAGAAGTCATGAAACCACTCAGCTTCTTCTCCTCCTTTGTCTAAAGCAATAAACTCTAACTCCATCGTGGATCGGGCGATGCAAGTTTGTTTAGAGGATTTCCAAGATACAACTCCACCCCCAATTATAAATATATACCCACTGGTGGACTTGGTGTTCTCTATATTAGATATCAAGTTTGCATCACTGTACCCTTCTAGTATAGCCGGATATCTCGAATAATGTAACCCATAAGCTATCGTGTATTTCAGGTACCGTAGTACCCGATTCAACACTTTCCAGTGATCATTTCCTGGATTATGGGTAAACCTAGCCAACTTGTTGACTGCATAAGTGATATCAGGACGGATGCAGTTTGTTATGTACATCAAACTCCCAATCACCTGTGCATATCGCTCCTGGCATACGGGTGCACCACGATTTTTATCAATCTTTTGATTCATATCCAGTGGTGACTTCATAGGTGACCTATCACACATGTCAAATCTTCTCAACACATCCTCAATGTAGTAAGACTTAGACAAGACTAGTCCGTCAGATGTCTTAGAGACCTTTATCCCTAATATGACATCTGTGATACCCATATCCTTTATGTCGAAACATTGTTTCAACATGTTCTTAGTCTTTAGGATCAAACTAGGACTGCTTCTTGTGATCAACATGTCATCTACGTATAAGTATATCATGACGAATGAATCAGAGTTACCTTTCATATAGACATATTTGTCACACTCATTAATGGAGAAACCCTTCAATAGTAGGGTACTATCAAATTTTTCGTGCCATTGCTTCAGAGCTTATTTTAGCCCGTATAGAGATTTGACAAGTGGACAGACTTTCTTCTCTTGTCCTGGAACCACATACCCCTCAGGTTGTTCCATATAAATTTCTTCTTCCAAATCACCATTTAGGAAGGCTGTCTTGATATCCATTTGATGTATCTCAAGGTCACGAAACGCTGCGATAACAATGAATACTCGTATGGACGTCATTCTAGACACCGGGAAGTACGTGTCAAAATAGTCAAGACCTTCCTTCTATCTAGAGCCCTTGACTACCAACCTAGCTTTGTACTTATCTATAAACCCATCTGCTTTATACTTCCGTTTGAATATCCATTTACAACCTAACAGTTTGTTTCCCGGAGGAAGATCAATCAATTCCCAGGTATGGTTTTGCAGGATGGAGTCTATTTCTCTCTCAATAGATTCTTTCCAGAGTGATGCTTCTGGAGTAGAAAATGCTTCAGAAACTATCCTCGGTTCGTTATCGACCATATAAGCTACAAAGTCTGGACCAAAAGTCTTATCATTTCTGGCCCTTTTGCTTCGTCTTAGTTCAGCCGCTGGTGACTCCAAGTTCTGAGTATCTAGAACACTCAATTCCGGACAATCAGCCACTTCGAAGTCCACTAGATCTGAACTGTCTAGATCCGGGTAGTTAGGCACTCCTGATTCTTGTCGGTCATGAGAGCTCTGTTCGTAACTTTATTTTCGAGAAGTTGCGCCTCTTTCCTTTCTAGAAAAGGTATCCTAAAAGAATTGAGCATTCATTGATTATATGATTGTACCCCCGTGGATATCTTGAATATCTGATTTATGCACTAAGAAGCGATAAGCACTACTGTTAGTTGCATATCTGATGAAAATGCAATCTACAGTCTTAGACCCAATCTTGACCTGTTTTGGCTTAGGCACTTCGACCTTTGCCAAACAACCCTACACCTTCAAATATTTATAGGTGGGTTTCTTTCCCTTTTATGATTCATATGTAGTTTTGTCCTTACCCGTATGTGGGACTCTATTGAAAATCGTATTAGCAGTGAGAACAGCTTTACCCCACATATTTTAGGGAAGACCGGAATTGACAAGTAAGACATTCATCATTTCCTTCAAAGTACGGTTCTTGCGTTCAGTGACACCATTCGATTGAGGTGAGTAAGGAGCCGTCGTTTGATGAACAATGCCCAATTGGGCACAATATTCCTCAAACGGCGCTACGTATTCTCCCCCTCTATCACTACGAATTTCCTTAATCTACAAGCTTAGTTGGTTTTCAGCTTCTATCTTGTAGCATTTGAATTCTCCAAAGGCTTCATCTTTACTTTTCAATAAGTAAAGGTAACAATACCTTGTGCTATCATCAATGAATGTCACAAAGTACTTGTTGCCCCCTCTAGTTTGTGCAGACTTTAAATCACATATATCGGTGTGAACAAGTTCTAGAGGAGTGGTATTCGACGGATCGAAACGGAGTCTTTATGAGTTTTGCCTCTACGCACACCTCACACTTATGTTGAGGGTTTACGTCGATAGACGACAACAACTACAACTTCACCAACCTTTGGATGGACTTATAGTTAATATGTCCTAATCTATGATGCCATAAATTAGAAGACTCAAGAAAGTAAGAAGAAACTTCAATTTTATTGCTTAGACGCATTACAGACTGGGCGTTAGCTTTGAATAGGCCTTCACAGACGAAGCCTCTTCCCACAAAAGTTCTGTTCTTGGTGATTATAAATTTATTGGACTCAAATACTAGCCTAAAACCAACATTAACCAATACAAAACCTGAAATTAAATTCTTTCTAATCTCAGGGACATGCATCACCTCCTTCAGAGTGAGCTCCTTTCCAAAAGTCATCTTTAAGATGACCTTTCCAACCCCCAGCACTTCAGAGGATGCATTGTTGCCCATGAACAACTTCTTGTCTGCAATAGGAGTGTATGTGGAGAAAGCATCTTTATCATAACAGATGTGACGGGTTGCACCCGTGTCCATCCACCACTGTTTGGGATTCTCAACAAGGTTTGCCTCAAGAACCACCATCGAGAACTCCTCAATCATGTCATCAAGAAGCGCGTTTTCTATAACGTTAGCATGCACCTTGCCTTTGGCCTTCACTTTTTGCTCAGCCTTGAGCTTGCAGCAGTCCTTGATCATGTGACCAGATTTCCCACAGTTGTCACAGTTTCCTTTGAACTTCTCCGCCGTATGGGTCTTGCCATTTTTCTGGAACTTGCGCTTCTTGCTTGTGTTCCCTTTGGTCTCAACCAGATTTGCCTTTGCCTGAGCTGGTTGCTTTTCCTTAGGCAAGGCCTTCTTATTATCTTCCTGAATATGGAGTTTGATAATAAGTTCTTCAAAGGTCATTTCCTTTGTCTTGAGTTTTAAGTAACTCATAAACTCATTCCACGAGGGAGGTAACTTCTCAATTAGTGATGCAACCAAAAACTGCTCATTTGGTTTCATACATTCCAAATCCAAGTGATGTAGAATCATTTGGAATTCCTGGACTTGGGACATCACAGTTTTGCTATCCACCATTTGAAATTTCAGAAATTTCCCAACAATGAATTTGTTCATACCTGCATCTTGTGCGTTGTACTTCTTCTGTAGTTTTTCCTATAACTCTTTGGCGGTGCCTATGGTGCAATACACCGTGTAGAGTAGGTCTGACAGACAATTCAGAATATAGTTCTTACACATAAAGTCATTGTGACTCCATGCATCAAGAGTCATCTTCATGCCATTGACGACATAAAAAACCTTAGTCCCCTTCAGCCGTTTCAATAGGCTGAGGGTCCATCTCATCTCCAGCTTGTGGAGGACCTTCTATTAAGAAACAAGTCATTCCCATCACAGTCAAGTAAAAAAAGCATCTTCTGCTGCCAGCTCTTGAAATTGGAGCCCATAAATTTTTCTGGGTGTTCATGGTGGAAACCAGAGGGTGAAGGAACTGTAACGTTCCCTTGATCAACAGGAAAGGCATTGGGTGTGCCTTGAGCAGCAGTGGGGAAGGCAGAGGGGTTGCCCTGAGTAGTATTAGCAGAACCAGAGGCTAACTGTTCTTGTTCAGTCATCTTTCTTAGCACTTACAACAATCTTGTCTTAAAATTGTGGGTACAACAAGTGCACTTTTGCTCATAAAACTGGAAATAAGAACAAATATAAACTCTTGTGACTTGGCTGAGTCAAGTGATGACACTCTGTCTTTAAGACAAAATTGCCTCGTATATATCCTTTTACGTTAGTGGGCAATAGTCTTCCAAGATAAAACAACAACAAACAAATGAGCAAAGGAAACTCAAGTGTTTCTTGTGAAGAACTTGAATGTAGAAAGAGTGCTAGAGAGGAAGAAGTTTTCAGAGAATTCTGGTCAAGTTTTTCCTACCAGTGTGTTAACAATTGAGCCAAAGACCTCAATTTATCGCGTAAGAATTATCACTTCAAGTGCCAAGTAATGGCATTGAATCACCCATGTAATAGAAATGAATTGCCCAAGTAATGGCACCCATTTATTAGTCCAAATAATGGTTGATTAATGCTGGAATGAATGCCATTGAGGGCAACCCAAAAGTATCCAAAAATTAGATTTTCGTCTAAGACTTTCTGCCAGGGAAGCGCCGCGGTGCCGCGGCTCCAGAAACTTGGATCAGAATTAGCGTCGCGGCCCTTCTCGGCTATGCGGCCCTTTCCGACCCATTCCATCTTTACCCTATTCACACTTCTTCCTTCGTTTACCAACGTGGAATACTTTTCAAAAATGGGTGACAATAACCGTCCATTATTCTACGTGTCAAACATTTACTTACGTACCAATATCTCTTTCACTAACGAAATTTACGATACTTGGCACTACGAGTGCATGTGTGTGGAAACGACGTTTCCGACGTGCGGGGCCCTAATTGTTCGAGTCATAAATAATGGAATAAACTTAATTCCACATCAGTAAATTTTCAACAGATATATTAATTTTGCTATCAGAATAACAAAATTTATGGGAATTTAAAAACAAAAGAAAATGAAATGGGAACACACATGTGACTTCCATATAACAAAGTATTTAAATTTATCATTACTCCTGCAAGATATAACAAAACATACAATTGGATTTGAAAAATAGATAGTCTTGTCGCAGATTCAAGAATGGGTTCGCGGGTTCGATAAAATCCATTTTGGGTCGATCCAATATATGTATATGTATATATATAAATAAGATAAGCACAAATAATTCAAAAACTCACTAGTTTCTGTTTCTCCAGAAGGAGTTTACAAAACCATAAACATGAAGGTTATTAATTGTTGGGTAAAGAATAAAATACAATGCTTTTGTAAGTATGGAGGTACAATCTGGAAAGAAAGTAAACTCTAGAAGATTATGTATGTAGTAGACTTGGATGATATTAAATGACCTTGATGCTTATCCTTCATCCCTTATTTATAGTTGTCTATATGCTTGGCGTTCAAGCCTGATTTGCTGGTCTTCGGTTAGTCTTCTAGACTGATTTGACAGTTTGGGATGATATCCATTGTTCAGTGAGTTGGTCAGATATGCATTCTCCCTTGCGACTCTGTCAAAACGGTTGGGAAGGTTCGTGGCGTGGCGTGGCTCTCAAGGTAGACGTCTAGCTCATACGAGACTAGTATGTGGGTCATGGTCCGTATCAATTTTGGTTCGGGGTCTCGAACCCTAACTTGGCTAGAGAGGTAAAATAAAATTACAGATGAGCCTTAGATTTACGAGTTAGCACTGAGGACCGGTTCCCGTGACACGCTTCTAGCGTGTGCAATTTTTTAATCACTACAGTAAATATGAAAAGAGTATTGTAAAGGTAGTTGATTATCTTAAAAGGACAAAGCGTTGAACATATCCTTGAATTAGATCATAGTTGGAAGATACTATAATGATAGTTGGATCACCAGAAATTTAGAACAATATAAAAGGACAAAATAAGGATTTGAATAATAATACAATTTTTTTTATACTTCTATTTAGAAAAACTAAATAGTTTAGTTATCTATTAAAAATGATATATAAATTACTAATAGATTGAAGGGAAAAGGGTTAAAAATATCTCTTTACGTTCATAAGTTGGCTACTTTTATCTTCCCTTACAAGTTGTAATCAAATTTACCTCTCTCATTACAAGTTGGGTCAAATATACCTCTACCTGTTAGCAAAGTAATCAAAAATACCTCTAATTTCTAATATATTCCAACATAAGCAAGCTTAGTCATAGGAAAAGGGTGACATGGACGCCACATGACACTTAACTTATTCTACGTGGTGCCTACGTGGAATTTGTTTTTTAAATAATCTGGAAAATTAAATTTTTCTAAAAACAAATTTGTAAAAAATGACTTTTATTATAAATCTGATTTTTTATTTTATAAAACTATTTAAAAAAATATATATTCTGAAAATTAATTTTTTTAATTAAAAATTTTGAAAAATGATTTGTTTTGAGAGCTTTGGAATACTATGGAGCACTAGAACAAAACACATTCTTAGTTTGGTTGAATAATACGACTTATAATTTTCTCTCTCTAGGCGCATGATATCAACTGGTACACGATAGTAGTCCAGTATGGCGAAGGGCTGAGGAGGAAAATTGTGCCTATAGATGAAGTTGTCGAGAAACCACAACATGTAACACCAGTGGTACAGCAGGAGGGGGGCCAAATACACCGGTTTCTTTCTATGCCACGCCAATCAAAGGGGCCTGACCAATCAATTGAAATGTCGGTGATGGCACCGACATTACAGGAGATATTCAGAGATGCTAATGAGGAACCAGCTGCGGTCGCGCAACGAAGATTAGACATGCCGGAAAATGGAAATATGGAAAAACCAGGGTGAGTTTGTTTGAGGGCAACTCAATGGCGTTTAAGGGTATGGAGCTACAATTTTTCCCTTCTACGATAAAGGAGGGGTGAAATATGTGCAATTAGAAAAGGATTAACGATTAAGTAAGCAAAACAATGGATGAGGTCTTGAAGGTTATACCATTGGGGGGAAGTTCCCTAATCTACCTCTCAATTGTAGGGGGTTAAGTCGTTGAGTAGAATTGTAAGTGGATTAGGGAAACCAATATGTGCTGATGAGTGTACCACTAAGATGGAAAGGATATCTTATGCTAGGTTGTCGGGTGCACATCTTAGCACCTTGACGTACGACTCATTGGTAAAATGGGAAGAATACTTGAGGGATGGTCCATTCAAGTTGCTAGCCAAGTTTCGAAAAAGTTCGTGCAAGAAACAACATCTGAGCACAATATGTTATGTCCCTAAGATGCCTTCAAACTTGAACCCCTCGAATTTGAGGACAAATTATTTCCAAGAAGGGGAGATTGATGAAGGAAATGCCCCAAGCTTAGATCCTCAATTCAAGTTATGGCATGAAGGACCAAAGATGATAAAAACTGCTCGTGCACCCTCGCCTAAGGGACGAGAGTGGCATGGATTGTGGGGAGGATTAGGAGCCATAACTTAATGGTCTTATAGTGACAAGTTTTATTCGGCCTTAGGTGTTGGTCTTGGCCGAGACCTTGCATTTTATTTTGTTTTCTTTAATTTCTAGCTTAAATATTAGTCATCTTAGGATATATTAAAATCATGTAATAGTTCTTAGCTTATTTTAGGACACATTCAATGCTTGAAAGGGAATGCTGAAGCCGAGAAAGGACAAGGCCAAGATAGCATGGACAAGAGGTGACGGGGCCGACAATACACCATGGCAAAGACAAGAAATGACATGGCCACCAAAGTGGCAAGAACAAGAAGCTTCCAATAAGGCTATCCAATTACAAGTCAACTTCGGTCTAGGGATATTAATGGTTGGCCAAGAGTCATCACCTTGGTGCAAAGAATGAAAGCTTCTAAAATGATTCCAAGAAGATGAAGTCTAGAGAAACTAAGTTCATCACCTCTTCTACTCGGTTACTACAATGGATGTGTGAAGAAGTTTGGGTTTACCCTTCTCTCCAAGAAAGGCGAAACTCTTTCACATTGTGCTCATAATGGCCGAGGAACAACTTGGTCCCCAAGTCAACCCAATCCTTTTCCGTTGTTCACATTTCGGTCGAATGGCCTTGTATTTGTGACCTTTTATTTTCCTTCTAGAATGGTCCCTATGGTACTATAAATAGGGCCTTAGATTGTTGTACTTAGACAGGTTGAGTTTGAGTTAAATATAAATTTGTGTTTTCAACTTGTGTGTTGAAACATATCGATCATGTGTTGGTCACCCCTCCCTTTAGTGTAAGTCTTGGTTACGACTGTGTGACCTAATCAATACCCAAGCTCGAGGAACCCCCTTAGTGATAAGTGAACGTTGGAACTGTGTGGACCAACCTAGCCTAAGCTTCGGGTTACTAAAAGGGCTTCCGACCACCCTCACTTAGCTAGTTCACGGGCTTGTACTTAGCAACCCCGGTCTTGACCTCATAGAATTGGTTACCATCTCCTTGGTGTCGACTCTGGCAGTAAAACCACTGTGTCTTTATCCTTGGGCTCATTGACCGCACTTCACTACAAGCACAACAACCAAATACTTAACCCAAAACCATACCAACCAATACTTGGTATGTGCTCGGACTTGCACCTCGCATTCTGTGTCCCTCCCTCATCCAAATCACTCCAATCCTTTTACCATCACATTCCATAATACTCCATAAAAATTCCTACCAAAGGCTCCCAACTGAAACCACCGATAAAGTCCCATCCAATCCCGACAACACCAATAATCCGCATAACACACCTTGCCGATGACCTCACTGTTTCAATTCTAATCCGTCACCTTGCCACCACCAAAACACCTCATCCCGAACATCATCTTGATCCTCTACCCACATGTAATAACTCCACAAAATGCCTAAGACCGATTCCAAACTCAACTACCCGAAATAGTCACTAAATACCACACTGTCCAGCAAAACCGAGAACCCGAGACACCTATTTTGGCATCCTTTTTGGGTCAACCCGAACACCACCAAAACCCAAACCACTTACCCACCAACACCCCTCCTTACTTGTATCATATTGGTATCAGAGTGAAACAATCTCATCTCACGCTTTGACTTTATGACACAAGTAAGTGACGAACTTAGAAAGGCCCTCTCCAAAATGGTTATGGAGCAAGTGCAACAAATAAGGAGGGAATTTGCAAATTGTGTGGTCATAAACGATGTTGAATCAGAGGAGGAAGTTTCTCAAAACAACCCCCTACATATTGAAGATGATGCACAAAATGAAACAAGAGTTGAGCCAGGAAGTGACCGGACGTTACGGTTCGACCTTCCAACATTTGAAGGGAACTTGGACCCCGAGGAGTTTCTCGAATGGCTAAGGGCCATAGAAAGACTATTTGAGTTCAAAAACTATGATGATCACCAATGCTTTAAGATTTCCACGTTGAAGCTTAAATATTTTGCCTCTGTGTGGTACGAAAATTTGAAGGCAAGCCGAAAGAGGCATGGCAAGCCCAAGATCGATTTTTGGGAAAAGCTGAAGAAACACTTAAAAAGAAAGTTCTTGTCCGGAGATTATGAGCAAGATTTGACCTTAAATTCACCAATCTTCGGCAAGGTGTTCTTAAGGTTGAAGAATACATCCGGGAATTCAAAAAGGTCACAATGTTGTGTGACTTAGAAAAAAATAGCAACAACGCATTACACGGTTCATTAGCGGACTAAGTGCGGCAATTCAAGAAAAAGTGGAAATGTCCACTTACACAACATTTGAGCATGTGTGACATTTCGCACTAAGGTTCGAGCAACAACAAAAGAAAGTTATCACAAGACCTTACACTAAGACCGCAAGTGCTAAGGAGAAGGTTGGCACGTCCTATTCCAATCCCTTGTACAAACAAGACGATGTAAACAAGGACAAGGGAAAATAGAAGTTACCAAAGGTGTTGATAAAGGTGGCAAGAGATGTTACAAGTGCCAAGGACTCAAACATTTTTCCAAGGAATGTTCCAACCCGAGGACCATGACACTTGAAGAATATAAAAAAAGTGGCGATGCCTTTGTGGTAGAAGAGACCGAGATAGACGAGAGCCAAGAAGAAGACGAGGCTCTTGCGGAGGATGGTGTGAGTCAAGTCCTTTAACATGTGCTAAGTGCACAATTGGAGGAGCTTAACAAAAATCAGAGGGAGTAGATTTTCTACACACGATGCAAAGTAAAGGATAAAGTGTGTAGTTTGATTATTGATGGAGGGAGTTGTGCAAATATGGTATCTATCGGAGTGGTAGGCAAATTACAACTACCAATTCGTGAGCACCCTAAACCTTACAACCTCCGATGGGTAAACAAGGCGAATGTGCTCAAGGTTGCCACCTAATCCCTTATCAATTTCGGATTGGAGGATACGTTGATGAAATTTTGGGTGATATCCTTCCAATGGACGCATGCCATATCTTGTTGTGTAGGCCATGTCAATATGATTGGAAAACCATGCACGATGGTGAACATAACACCTACTCTTTTCACAAGGACGGTAGGGACTTCTAGCTAATACCTTTGCTACCAAGTAAGGTAAGGGAAATGAAAATCCAACAAGCACAAAAATGACAAGCCAAGTCCGAGGTACGGAAGGAGGAGGACGAGTCTAAGAAGGGGAGTTCCATGAATGTTTTGGCATGTAGAGAAGAAGCCGGTTCGAAGGAAACCTTAGAGGTTTTGAAAATGGCCAATCCACATGGACCAACAACAAAGCTACCACCTAACAATAATGTTGATACTATTTGTGAGGTAGCTCTCGAAAGATCCCTCCCTCCATGTAATGATCCGAAGGCAACAATCGAGCCAAATGTTCAAGAAGACTTTATTACATGCCAAGCCTCTAGCCATGATAATGAAGAAACAACACAAGGTTGGACCTTATTTGCCAATCCATTATACCAAGTCGAAGGGATGGGTAGTATCTTCGTCAACCCATTATATGAACAAATAAGGATGGAAGAAGGAATCGTCATGGTATTTTCAAATAACAACACGCCTGGAATCTTGTCAAAGGAAGGTGATGAACTCACTCTTGATTAATTTTCAAGAAGTTCGTTATCTACTCACAAAACCTATGGACGTGGAAAGCAAGAAGTAAATGACCAAAGGTACCTTAGCTCCGACATGGCATATGTCTTATTGGTGCCGGGGAAAGATGAAGAATGGAATATGTACATCAACAACCAATTGGCCTACAACCTCCCCATGAGGTACCAGTCTCTGTGGCCAATGTTGAATGCTCATTTATATAATTTGTGTGGAATGTCATCGAAGCTAGACTTACAATAATGTTTTCCATCGATGAAGGTCCGAGAGGAAATTTAGCGTGGGAAAGGCTTCAAGGACCTACACAGTAGATGCAGATGTCTTGTGGTTTGTGAAATCCAAATAAGTGAGTCTTATGCTGCCCATATCATGGCCATGACAATACAAAAGCTTGGAAAGGTTGGTGCCACCCTAGGCCAAGAAAAACAAGTCGTGGTTCACAATGATAAAAGTTTGCCGGGTGCACATCTTAGCACCTTGACGTATTAATTATTGGTCAAATGGGGAGAATACTTGAGGAATGGTCCATTCAAGTTGCTAGCCAAGTTTCAAAAAAGTTCATGCAAGAAACATCATCCGAGCACAATATGTTATGTCCCTAAGATGCCTTCATACTTGAACCACTAGGATTTGAGGACAAATTCTTTCCAAGATGGGAGATTGATGAAGGAAAGGCCCCAAGCTTAGCTCCTCAATTCAAGTTATGGCATGAAGGATCGAAGATGATAAAAACTTCTCGTGGACCCTCAACTAAGGGATGAGAGTGGCATGGATTGTGGGGAGGATTGGGAGTCGTAACCTAATGGTCTTATAGTGACATGTTTTATTCGGGCTTATATGTTGGTCTTGGCCGAGACCTTGCATTTTATTTTGTTGTCTTTAATTTCTAGCTTAGCTATTAGTCATCTTAGGATATATTAAAATCATGTAATAGTTCTTAGCTTGTCTTGGGACATATTCAATGCTTGAAAGGGAATGTTGAAGCCGAGAAAGGACAAGACAAAGATGGCACGGACAAGAGGTGAGGGGGCCGACAATACACTATGGCAAAGACAAGCGATGACATGGCTGCCAAAGTGTCAAGAACAAGAATCTTCCAATAAGGCTATCCAATTATAAGTCAACTTCGGTCTAGGGAGATTAAAGGTTCGTTGAGAGTCATCACCTTGGTGCAAGGAATGGAAGCTTCTAAAATGATTCCAAGAAGATGAAGTCTAGAGAAGCCAAATTCATCCCCTCTTCTACTCGGTTACTACAATGGAAGTGTGAAGAAGTTTGGGTTTACCCTTGTCTCCAAGAAAGGCCAACCTTTCACATTGTGCTCACAATGGCCGAGGAACAACTTGGTCCCCAAGTCAACCCAATCCCTTTCCCTTGTTCACATTTCGGTTGAATGGCCGTGTATTTGTGACCTTTTATTTCCTTCTAGAATGGTCCCTATGGTACTACAAATAGGGCCTTAGGTTATTGTACTTAGACAGGTTGAGTTTGAGTTAAATATAAATTTGTGTTTTCAACTTGTGTGTTTTAACATATCGATCAGGTGTGGATCACCCCTCCATTTAGTGTAAGTCTTAGTTAGGACTGTGTGACCTAATCAATACCCAAGCTCGAGGAACCCTCTTAGTGGTAAGTGAACGTTGGAACTTTGTGGACCAACTGTAACACCCCGTACTTTCGGGCGATGGTTTGAACAGCTATGCAAATAAAGAGCTTAGTCTATAAAAGGATGCGGTCCCGAAACAATTTAGGATTTAACAAGTGTGACCGCAGTGATTTGAAATAATATTTGTATGTCCCAAAAAAGGTTATGGACTAGAGCTATATCACATGATTGTGATAATGAGTATATGAAATGTGTTAAAGACAATTTAATATTTAATTGAATTGTAATCAAGAGTTAATTATGCGGGTAATTAATTAAGTATTGTATTATAGTGAGAGTAAGGAATTAATTACAGAAGTATTTGAATTTATTAAGAGACATCATTGTCCATGTGTCATTATGAGAAAGAGTAGTAATGACTAATAATGATATAAGGTGGTGGGGGCAATATTTATGGACAAGTGTGAATGTATCTACCAATGAGGTGACACGTGTAAAGAGGAAAGGTGGCCATTAGAATATTTATCTTGTTATGTGTATCATTATGGATGATTCATTTTATTAAATGAATAAGAGGTAAACATGTATACGTTATGTGCAGTTCAGTGGTGTTATTGTTGGAAGAAACATTTTGGTTCATCTAGTTTTGATGTGGCTGCATATTACAAGATACATTTAAGGATAAAAGATAAAAGCAACAAATTGAAAGGTTCTTTTCATACTTCCGTGGAATCTCAAGAATCTACCCTATAGTGCGGTTAAAGTATCGTGTCCAAATTCTTTGGAATCACTTTGTGAGAATTCACATGAAAAGGAAATTGATGCAACAAGCAACATTATTTCATATGTGCTGCAATAGTTCTCATTTAAAGCGGATCGGGGATTACCTTGTACTAAAGTAAAAGTGTAAAGAACTTAGTTCTTCTCATCTAAGATTAACGTGTGTGGGATGGGCTATTCGAGAGGTTAAAGGGTCTACATCTAAGGTATGTTAAGGCAAATCCTTTTTTCTTTTGGTATGGTCTAAGTACGAAACATGAACGTAATATTTTCCCATAAATGATTCTACTCTTAGTAATTAAGGATGTTTATGTTATTCATTCTTATTGTCAAAGCATGTCTAAATATGTTCCTAAATCCTTATAGAGGTATATGGAAAAAAAATATTAGTATTCATAATGTTAATCGGAGGTGAAGCAATATTACATCACTCCAACAAACTTATAGTGTCATATTACCATATCATTCATGCATTATATTCATGTACATACCTTGACCTTAAAGGAGTTATATACTCTACTATATGTATGCATTATATATATATGGGGCATGGGAAATGGGATAGGCCATTATATACGCACATCACCTGCAGCTAGTACAAATATACATGATGATGATTATGCCCATAGAGGTCGATATTATATGATGGATGCCCACAGAGGCTTGATGGAGTTGTATACACATAAGTATATGAATGACTGCATTTGCATTATGCATGGCATTTAGTCATATTATGGGCCTTAGAGGAATTCTACTTAGACATGACATGATACTTATGAATATTATAGCCCTCAGAGGCATTCTCCACTGGTTGGTTGTTTATTTTCTCAAGTTACTTTCAGGTCTCTATTATGCTATTTTTCATGTCTGACATACTCGGTACATCAGTCGTACTGACGTCCCTTTTTTCGGGGGATGCTGCGTTTCATGCCCGTAGGCTCAGGTAAACAGGGTGACGGTCCGCACTATTAAGATACTAGTCCAACTGATGTTGGAGCACTCTATTTGTTCCAGAGTTGCAGTCTAGTTGTGGTACAATATTTTGGTTATGCGTTGGGATATGGTGGGGCCCTGTCCCGACCTTATGATGTTACGTACTCTTTAGAGGCTTATAGACAGTTGTCATGTGTATAGTAATCGTCTATGGCCCTGTCGGCCTTGATGTATATGCATATACGTTGGGTCCTTCTGGTTGTAGAATTTTATATAACTCTTTTTTAGTTTACTATTTCCATATGTTAGCACGGAATATCGTGGCGGCCCTTGTGGGCCATGAGAAATTATGAGTATATGTTAACTACAAGATTAGTGGTACTCGACAAGTAAGGTCCGGGTGCCCGTCATGACCCTCCGGTTTGGGTCATGACAAACTTGGTATGAGAGCAGGTCTGTCCTAGGGAGTCTACAAGACGTGTCTAGTAGAGTCTTATTTATGGGTGTGTTGCGCGCCATACTTATAAACAGGAGGTTGTAAGGCATTTAGGGATGGTTTGCATTCTTTCATATCATAGATCGTGCAGTATAACTGAGTTTTAAGAATTCGAGTTTAACTCGTGCCTGATACTGTTTCAGTAATGCCGGTTACCAAAAAGACTTCGGTTAGTTCATATTCTTAGCCAGTAAATAAGTGACTTCTACCAGACGATTGATAGTCCAGAAGGGCAGTATTATGTTAAATTTTTTTGAGATTGTGAGGAATTGTCTCACTCATATATGGAAGAGATAATGCAAGCCTGGAGAGCAAAACGTTTGTTGTGGGATACAAAAAAAGGGAGTAAAGTAAAGGAAGTACTAAGCACCTGAAAGCAGAAGATTGTAAGGATTCTCTCTGTAGACCTTATCATGTTTATGATTACAACAATGCCTTCTTCCAGTAGAGTTATGATTAGCAGGAAGATTGAAGTTGGATTGAGTATAAATACGAGTAGTATTCTCTCTATTGGGACAAATCTGTCAGAGGATATGAGTAAGTTGCTTTCCCAGGTAGCGACGAATCTAATAGTACCAGAGGAGTTGAGGGAAGCTCATGTACCATCAGTCCTACCACCGACTCTGTCTGATAAGAAGGTAAGGAGACCGGTGAAGGTATTGAATCAATTGGTTGCTTCTCAGGCACGACTTCATCCTAGAGCATCTGATAGAGATAGGCCCTTGAGGGGTCAAGGAGCTTATAACCTAGGAAGTTTATTAGCTATGGATCACCGATATTTAAAGGGTTCATAGATACCAATATCCTAGGGTCAGAGTTATAAAGGTCGAGTGAGACCGCCCTGACCATCTTGTAGTAAATGTGGTCGAGCGTATGCCGGATTGTGCCGCAAAGATACAGGGGGTTGGTTTAGTGTGGCAGCCATGGCCACAACATTCTGAAAGTGTCCCATATTGATGCGCAAAGGTAAGGATAAGATTATTATGAGTTGTATAGATAAAAAAGCAGAAGACATCATTAGATGGTTTAGTAGGTTATGAAAAGCTACACGTTTCACAATGACTTTTGTTGATTAGAATGAGGGAATATGTTATGTACGTGCAACCTAAATTGTAATGTCTTACCTAGAATAGATTGGGAGTTGTCCCAGGGTATCATTAACGAGAACGGATTGCCACAATTGAATCATCTGAAAAGTGACCATCAGTAAATTTAAGAAGGTCACGTAAAGTGATGTACCTAGAATAGTGAGCCCAAGACATATATAAGGATCGAGTTATCCACGGTAGTGGAAGGGGACATAAGCCTCTCATCCTTGCGTAAAGGGCGATACCGCGTATTATTGAGAATTACATGTATCAATGTTAGTAAGCTAAGGAATGCTATAGGTATTGGACTGGTAAAGACTACGGCCTCATTGTGCAGCATGTTACAATTCTAAATAATCTCTGGATAACAATAGCTTGTTAGGGGAAATTGAGGACGAAAACTATGGAAGAATCGAAGAATGGTCGTAAGGAATATGAAAATAGTTAATAAGTATGAATGGAATGGTGTGATCAAGTATCAAGAAAGAAATGTTTTTTCGCTTAATGACGAGTAGAAGGAAGTATTACGACAAGAAGGATAAAGGTGAATGATATTATAGTTACGCGGGTTTCACAAAGGTATGATTACTCCAGAACATCGTAAGGACCAATGGTAGAGGAGGGACAGTAAGAACTCTACGGCCAAAGGTGACGAACCTCTGAGGTTCAGGAAGATAGTATGAGAAATACTTTAAGATAAGAAACCCCCCAAGGAAACTTGAAATGGAAATGTAAAGGTAATATGAATGAGCACTCGATCGATGGGAGATCTAATAATGATATGACAAGAAAACTTGACAAGTCGTTAGATCATGTAACACCGTGAATTGGATCTAAACATATGAAGCATTGGTTCCACAATATATACAGTCATACATCTTAGAAAGTATGTAAATGGAAATAACAGTGAGTAGAACTCGAGACTAGCACCTAAACAGGTAAAAAGAGGCCAATGACGCCCATGGACACAAGGTGCATTAAAGATATATGTCAAGAGATAATGACATTATAATGAAGATAAAATGTCAGCAAACATAGATGTTTATGATAATTTTTTAATTGATCAAATGTTCTACGAGGTAGATAAAGTAATGAGTTTACAGCTTAACGAGATCAAGGAAATCTTTTTCCAAAGCGCCATTGACAGAAAGTCTTAGCAATTAGGCGAGTGAAGGAATTCAGATCTAACTATAATGACCAAGATTAGATATAGTAGGCCAACGTCATGTAATGCAAATTCTTCAGAACCCTCCACGTACTGACTGAGGAAATAAGTTAACAACTCATCTTTTAAGGGGTAGTAACGCCAAGGATTGGAATCAGGAGAAATGTTTTGAGATTACGTATGTATACCAGAATATTTTAGAATTAGAAAGAGTATAACAAGTAAGAAAATGAGTGAACAAGTGTCAAAAGAAGTAAAGAAATGAAGTTGTTTATAATTATGAGTAGTGAGAAAGTATGAAAAAAAATTCCTTTCAGACCATTAATGAGAATGAACTGCGATGATACGCGCACTTCAGATTCGATGATATTGTCCATAAAGTGTTTATGATTGTGATACTACAAATATAAGAGTTTTAAGCACACCAGTTAGTAAACAAAGTTGAGTTGACAATAGAATCATTCATCCGCAACCGGCTTGACTAATGAGAGGACGAAGGAGAAACGTTGACCTGAGGGAACGCATTAGTTAGCTAAGTGGGAGTGCGATTGGAGGATTCAGATAGTGATAGCCCTATGACTCAGAATATAGCAGGGTCATCCCTCATACTGGAGAAAATGAATGTGATGATGAAAATCCTATTTTCTTTTGGGAAGATCGGGAAGGATATTTAACAAAAGAGAACTGCCAACTTCGAGTATAATGGGAGAGGGACCCCCAGGTGGAAGGTCCATTTGTATATTCCCAATGTAGCAGGAGTACGAGACAATATTATGATGGAGGTCCATAGCTCACGATATTTCAATCACCCTAGATCTACTAAGATGTATCATGATCTCAAGGGTGTCTACTTATGGAACAACATGAAAAGGAGCATTGTGGAATTTGTAGCTCAATGTCCTAATTGTCAGAAAGTAAAATAGAGCACCAAAAGCCCGACGATTTGACTCAGAATATTGAGATCCTGATGTGGAAATAGGAAATGATTAATATGGATTTCCTTACCGGTTTACCCCGCTCTTATCATAAGTTTAATTCTATTTGGGTGACATTGGTAGACCGACTACCTACACAGTCGAGGACTACACACAGTTGTAGGTTAAGGAGATTGTTCACCTTCATGGTATGCCTATTTCTATTATATCTGACCGAGGTGCGCAACTCATAACTAATTTTTGGAGATCATTTCAAAAGGGTTTGGACACTAAAGTTAATCTTAGTACAACTGTCGACCCTCAGACACACTGGCAGGCCGAGCGTACGATTCAAACGCTAGAAGACATGCTACGAGATTGCGTATTAGACTTCAAGGGAAGTTGGGATGATCATCTATTCCTTATTGAATTTTCATAAAATAACAATTATCATGCTATTATCGAAATGGCTCCATATGAAGATTTGTATGGACGGATATGTGAATATCCTATCGGATGGTTCGAAGTAGATGAAACGGAATTATTTGGGCCTGACCTAGGGCACCAAGCCATAGAGAATGTAAAGCTTATCGAAGAATGGTTGTTAACCGCTTAAAGTCGTCACATGTCGTATCCAGATGTGCGGCGGCGGGACTTAGAGTTCCAAGTGGATGATTGGGTCTTCTTGAAGATTTCTCATATGCTGGGTGTAATGATATTTGGAAAAAAAAGGGGAAGGCTCAATCCAAGGTACATTGGGACATATCGCATAATTCGATGAGTCGACCAAGTTGCTTACGCATTAGACTTGACTTTGGAGTTAGAGTTTGTTCATCTGGTTTTCCATGTTTCTATGTTAAGAGCATGTGTAGGGGATCCTTCCCGGATTGTACCATTTGACGATGTGAAGATTATAGAGGACCTATCATATAAAGAAGTTCCTATTGATATCATAGATCGACAAGTTCGCAAGTTAAGGACTAAAGAAGTAGCCTCCGTAAAAATTCTATGGCGGAATAAAAATGTAGAAGAAATGACATGGGAGGCGGAAGAGGAGATGAAACACAAATATCCCTACCTATTTCAGACCAACGCCGAGGTTCCGAGAGAAGCATAAGGTGAGTTATATTTCAGATTATTATAATTAATACTTGGTGAGCATGTGAGGTCTGACATAATGATGTATATTATATTATATGGCCCCGTGAAGAGGTGGTTGTGTTTCTGGCTACATGACAGAGATTAGATATGTCACCCCAACATTCGAGGATGAATGTTTCTAAGGGGGAAAAGATGTAACACCCCGTACTTTCGGGTGATGGTTTGAACAGCTAGACGTATGCAAATAAAGAGCTTAGTCTATAGAAGGATGCGGTCCCGAAACAATTTAGGATTTAACAAATGTGACCGCAGTGATTTGAAATAATATTTTGTATGACCCAAAAGAGGTTATGGACTAGAGCTATATCACACGATTGTGATAATGAGTATATGAAATGTGTTAAAGGTAATTTAATATTTAAGTGAATTGAGATCAAGAGTTAATTATGCAGGTAATTAATTAAGTATTGTATTATAGTGAGAGTAAGGAATTAATTACAGAGGTATTTGAATATGTTAAGGGACATCATTGTCCATGTGGCATTATGAGAAAGAGTATTTGTGGCTAATAATGACATAAGGTGGTGGTGGCAATATTTATGGACAAGTGTGAATGTATCTACCAATGAGGTGACACGTGTAAAGAGGAAAGATGGCCATTAGAATATTTATCTTGTTAAGAGGTAAACATGTCTACGTTATGTGCAGTTCATTGGTGTTATTGTTGGAAGAAACATTTTGGTTCATCTAGTTTTGATGTGGCTGCATGTTACATGATACATTTAAGGATAAAAGATAAAAAGCAACAAATGGAAAGGTTCTTTTCATACTTCCGTGGAATCTCAAGAATCTACCCTAAAGTGCGGTTAAAGTATCGTGTCCAAATTCTTTGGAATCACTTTGTGAGAATTCACGTGAAAAGGAAATTGGTGCAACAACCAACGTTATTTCATATGTGCTGCAATAGTTCTCATTTAAAGATGCTCGGGGATACCTTGTACTAAACTAAAGTGTAAAGAACTTATTTCTTCTCATCCAAGATTAACGTGTGTGAGACGGGCTATTCGAGAGGTTAAAGGGTCTAAATCCAAGGTATGTTAAGACAAATCCTTCTTTCTTTTAGCATGTTCTAAGTACGAAACGTGAACGTAATATTGTCCCATAAATGATTCTACTCTTAGTAATTAAGGATGTTCATGTTATTCATTCTTATTATCAAAGCATGTCTAAATATGTTCCTAAATCCTTATTGAGGTATATGGAAAAAATGTTAGTAATCATAATGTTGATCGGAGGTGAAGCAATATTACATCACTCCGACAAACTTATAATGTCATATTATCATATCATTCATGCATTATATTCATGTACATACCTTGACATCAAAGGAGTTATATACTCTACTATATGTATGGGGCATGGAAAATGGGAAACGACGTTATATACGCACACCACCTGCAGCTGGTACAGATATACACGATGATGATTATGCCCATAGAGGCCGATATGATATGATGGGATGTCCACAGAGGCTTGATGGCGTTGTATATGCATATGTATATGAATGACCGCATTTGCATTGTGCATGGCATTTAGGCATATTATGGGCCTCAGAGGCATTCTACTCAGACATGACATGATACTTATACATATTATGGCCCTCAGAGGCACTTTCCACTGGTTGGTTGTTTCTTGTCTCAAGTTATTTTCAGATCACTATTATGCTATTTTTCATGTCTGACATACTCGGTACATCAGTCGTACTGACGTCCCTTTTATCGGGGGACGTTGTGGTTCATGTCCGCAGGCTCAGGCAGACAGGATGACGGTCTGCACTAGTAGGATGCTGGTCCAGTTGATATTGGAGCACTCTATTTGTTCCAGAGTTGTAGTCTAGTCGTGGTATAATATTTTGGTTATGCGTTGGGATATGGTGGGGCCCTGTCCCGACCTTATGATGTTACATACTCTTTAGAGGCTTATAGACAGTTGTCTTGTGTATAGTAATCGTGTATGGCCCTGTCGACCTTGATGTATATGTATATAGGTTGGGTCCTTCTGGTTGTAGGATTTTATATAACTCTTTTCTAGTTTACTATTTACATATGTTAGCAGGGTATCTCGTGGCGGTCCTTGTGGGCCATGAGAAATTATGATTTTATGCTAAATACAGGATTAATGGTACTCGACAAGTAAGGTCTGGGTGCCCATCATGACCCTCCGGTTTGGGTCGTGACACCAACCTAGCCTAAGCTTCGGGTTACTAAAATGGCTTTCGACCACCCTCAGTTGGCTTGTTCACGGGCTTGTACTTAGCAACCCCGGTCTTGACCTTGTGGAATTGGTTACCACTTCCTTGGTGTCGACTTGGGCAGTAAAAGCCTCGTGTCTTTATCCATGGGCTCATGGACCGCACTTCACTATTGGCACAACAACCAAATACTTAACCCAAAATCGTACCAACCAACACTTGGTGTGTGCTCTTACTTGCACCTCGCATTCCGTGTTCATCCCTCGTCCAAATCACACCAATCATTTTACCACCACATTCCATAAGACTCCATAAACATTCCCACCAAAGGCTCCCAACTGAAACCACCTATAAAGTCCCATCCAATCCCGACAACACCAACAATCCGCATAACACACCTTACCGACGACCTCACTATTTCAGTTCTAATCCGTCACCTTGCCACTACCAAAACACCAAGTCTCGAATATCATCCTGATCCTCTACCCATCCGTAACAACTCCACAAAATGCCTAAGCCCGATTCCAAACTCAACTACCAGAAATAGTCACCAAATACCACACTGTCCGGCCAAACCGAGAACCCGGGACACCTATTTTGACATCCTTTTTCGGGTCAACCCGAATACCACCAAAACCCGAACCACTTACCCACCAACACCCCTCCTTACTTGCATCAAGAACCATATCAAAAAATAGGTAGATGACAAGAAGAAGTTTGTACACTCAGAGGGAGATGGAGAATGAGATTATTAGTTTCTATAAGTCATTTCTTGGGTCATGTGCATCTGAACTTCCTTGTATTCAATCTGATGTTTTGAACAATAGGCCTCTTCTGAGAAGGGATCAACAACTCATGCTAATGGCTCCTGTAACAAAGCTAAAAATCCAAGATATTTTGAAAGATATATCTGATTTGATGGCTCCAGGTTGTGATGGCTTTATGTTGTCTTCTTCAAGAAATCATGGGAAGTAATAGGTGATGAAGTGGTGGCTGCTGTGACTAACATTCTACATACAAAGAAGATGTTTAAAGTCATCAATCACACTACAGTGACATTGATCCGAAAGGTATAAAATCCTTCTTATGCTAAAGAGTTTGGAGCCATTTCATGTTGTATAGTGCTTTATAAACTGATATCTAAAGTGCTAACCAAGAGATTGCAATGAGTAATTGATAGTATTATAGATAGTAGTGAGGCAGCATTTGTACCTGGGAAGTAATTACTGACAACATTTTACTTAGCCATGAATTAGTTAAGGGTTACTCTAGGAAAGGATTGTCAGCAAGATGCATGCTCAAGCTTGACATGCAAAAGGCTTATGACTCTTTGAAATGGAGTTTTCTTGAATAAGTTCTAATAGCTTTAAATTTTCCCAGTACATTTGTGAAATGGATTATGATGTGTGTCCAGTCTGTTTCTTACTCAATTCTGATAAATGGTCACCCTACAACTCCATTTGATGCTAAGAAAGGTTGAGGCAAGGTGATCCTCTTTCCCCTTTCCTTTTTGTCATAGCTATGGAATACTTTAGCAGGCTTCTTAAGCAATTGGGGCAAAATCCACAGTTTCATTTTCACCCAAAATGTAGTAGGTTGAAGCTTATATAGTTAGGTTTTGCTAATGATTTACTTCTTTTCTGTAGAGGGGATGTAGGGTCAATAAAACTACTATTTGAAAAATTCAGCCTATTCTCTAGAGCCTCTGGCCTGATAGCCAATTTGTCGAAAACTCAATATATTTTGGGAGGTGAAGGATAATGAACAGCAGGAAATTCTTTAGCTCTTGGGGATTAGTAAGGGTACAATGTCTTTCAGATACTTAGGAGTCCCTTTAAGCACCAAAAGAATCTATATTGTTCAATGTCAACCCTTGATAAAATGCTTTGTAGGATCAAATATTGGACCACTAAGTTCCTCTCTTATGCTGGTAGAGCCCAATTAATTAAATATGTCCAATTTTCCATTCAAGTTTTCTAGGCTCAAGTGTTTGTACTACCTAAGAAGATCATATAGGCTATAGAAACAACCTGCACAACATTTCTGTGGACTGGGGGTGGAGTTGTAAAAAAGCCCTTCTAGCTTGGGAAAGAATCTGCTATCCTAAATCAGCTGGGGGGAGAGGGGGGTTAAACATTCTTGATGTAGATGTATGGAACAAAGCTGCTATCTGCAAGTTGCTATGGAATATTTGTGCTAAACAGGATAAATTATGGGTGAGGTAGATCCATAGCTACTATGGAAGAAATAGGGATATGATTGCTGATGTTACAGGCCTCTTGGATTGTTCAGAGGATTCTAAAGGCCTCAAAGTACTTTGCTCAAGCTGGTTATATAATTTCTGAAGTGCAAATGCTGTCGAAATTTTCAACAAAACAGGTTTACACCAAGCTTAGGGGCCAATTCCAAAAAGTGACATGGAGAAGACTAGTGTGTATTAACAATGGCTTGCCAAGGTGGAGTTTTATGTTGTTGCTTGATGTTCATAGGAGGTTATCAACAAGAGACAGATTTGTTCAAATGGGGAATTACAAATGATACAACTTATCCACTATGTGACACTGCTGATAAAACCATAGATCACATATTCTTTGTGTGTGACGTCTCTTCTCAAGTATGGGGGGCATTGCTCAAATGGATGGGTGTTACCAAAAATGTTAGGGGATGGACTGCAGAATTGGAATGGGCAGAAATAAATGCTAGGGGAAAACTCCAAAAGTAGAATGTGTTTAGGAGCTGCTGTGTACTATATTTGGAGGGAGAAAACCCAAAGAATTTTCCAGCACAAGAAACAGAACCGTAAGTTGATTGTAAGTCTGATAATCTAAGAGAGCCAGGGGTAAACCAAAGCTAACACAATGGCTGTCAAAGTTCAATTTCTATCTTGTCTAGCTAGTGGTTTAGGTGCAATGTGCAGTGGTGTTATTTTTCTGATGTATTTGTTGGTTACAAAGGTGCAGGAAACGGAAATTACAAGTAACTGCTAAGTAATAGAAGAACTGAAAATTATAATTCAACAACAAACTAAAAATTACACAGGAATTGTAGAATGAACTGGAACTGTTTGTGTATGCTGAGTCGAGTGTTGCACTCTGTCTTTAAGACAATATTGCCCCGTATGTATCATTTATACGTCCTGGAAAATTGTCTCCCAAGATAAAACAACAAATGAACAATTGAGCAAAGGAAACTCAAGTGCTACCGTGAAGAATTTTGAGTAATGAAATGATGCTTGGAAGGTTGTAGGAAGAACTCTTTGTTTCTATTTTTCATCTGATTTGTGTGTAGCTCAACAATGGTGACAAGGGGTCTTTATATAGTTGAAGGAGGGGCTGATGAACTGCCTTCATAAGTGTCAGTACTAGCCAAGTAATGACCATTATGGAGGTAGTAATTCCTCCAAAATAAATGGAGAAGATGTGCAACGGATTGGCCATTTAGGAAGAGTAATTCAGCCACAATAAATGGCTGAATTGAGTGTTGTTGACATTTCTTATCTCTCTGCCCAATTCTGACTTTCTGGACTTTAGGGACCAAATTGTACATCTTGAAACTTCCAGGACCAAATTGTACATCTGATAAAGTTCTCTGGTCCAAAAAGATAATATCAGAAGAAGCACAACCCACAGCCCACGACCCGTGGCCCGTGAACCCGGAACCGGACTAGACGGGCGGGCGGCGGCGGCACGCGTGTGGGCTTTCCTCGAACCGAAGCACATCTAGGTCCTCCCTCCTTTAAACACATGGGATAACCCTTGGGGTCCGAAACCCCAAGCCAACTTTGAGTCTTATAAATAAAATAATTATTTCTTCCTCCACCGATGAGGGAGAATTGATCCATACCACACTTTTCCATGCTTCAAACACCTCACTTCGTGGACCAATATCTCTTTCATTTCTCAATGAAATTTGACGATTCTTGGCCCTACGGTTATCTACTTACTTAGTAGATCATGCACGTGTGAAGAACCGAATTCTCCAACATGCGTAACACAAGTGTTTAAGCCGTTAAAGTTGGTCGGTCGCAACTCCCGCCAAAGGAAAATTTCCAATAATCCCCTCTTGAAAGAGATTTTGGCACACTCACATGGTGCCTTTTTCATTTTCAGCAATATTTCAGCGGACCGATGTTGCATAAGGAGAGGTAGCTTCAGCTTTGAACCTTCCATAGTTGAATACCATCGGACTTACTTACTGCGCGGCGAACGTGATGTCTTGAACCGTCAGTGTTTAGTATAAGTCAAGTCAATAGTACCAACACAACAAATTTCCTAACTCTCTTCTTCGTAATGTTTTGTCCATTTTGGCCATGGATAACTTCTTGGATTCTTAAGTGCGTTCATTTGAAGCGGCCCGTCCTCGCACTTAAATAGGTGGTCTCCTCCAAGGTATCCTGCTATACCCCACTTCACAAGTGTTAAGAACCATTAAAAGTTTCCAAAAACCTAACGTCAACTGTTGAGGATCATTAAAGGTTTTGAAAACTTAACATTTACCCATACTGCAGAAAACACTTAATGTCTACCGCGGAAACGGCTTTGGATTTGGTGTTTCTTTACAGAAATCACTAACCGAAGTGCTATGCTTCCACTGAAGCGATCAACTGAACCTTTACAGCATAGTTTTCCCATTGAACCAAATTACTGGGATCTCCAGTTAGTAAGGTTGGGTTACCACTGTATTGGTCCTTATATTTTGGGTTTTAAGCCTATTCACCTAGACAGGCAAGCCATCTGATCTTTGGGTAAGCCCTTTGTCAATGGGTCTGCTATATTATCCTTTGACTTAATGTAATCAATGGATATTATACCCGTGGTGATCAGTTGCCTAACGGTCTTATGCCTCCGTCGAATATGACGAGACTTGCCGTTGTACATAGCATTCTGTGCCCTTCCTAGAGCCGACTGACTGTCGTAATGGATCATTACCGAAGGTATGGGTTTGTTCCAACACGGAACATCCTCTAAGAAGTCATGAAGCCACTCAGCTTCTTCTCCTGCTTTGTCTAAAGCGATAAACTCCGATTCCATTGTGGATCGGGCGATGCAAGTTTGCTTAGAGGATTTCCAAGACACAGCCCCACTACCAATTATAAATACATACCCACTGGTGGACTTGATGTTCTCTATATCAGATATCCAGTTTGCATCACTGTACCTATCTAGTACAGCTGGATATCTCGAATAGTATAACCCGAAAGTTAACGTGTATTTCAGGTATTGTAATACCCGATTCAACGCCTTCCAGTGATTATCACTCGGATTACGGGTGAACCTAGCCAACTTATTGACTGCATAAGAAATATCAGGTCGGATGCAGTTTGTTATATACATCAAAATACCGATCACCTGTGCATATCGTTCATGGTGTACAGGTGCACCAAGATTTTTATCAAGCTTTTGATTTGTATCCATTGGTGACTTTATCGGTGAACGGTCTAACATCTCGAACTTTCTCAAAACATCCTCGATGTAGTGAGACTGAGATAAGACCAGTCTGTCAGACGTCTTAGATATTTTAATCGCTAAGATGACATCTGCGATACCCATATCCTTCATGTCGAAGCATTGTTTCAACATGTTCTTAGTCTCTATGATTACCCTAGGACTGCTTCCTGTGATCAACATGTCATCCATATACATATCATAACAAATGAGTCAGAGTTACCTTTCGTGTAGACACATTTATCACACTCATTAATGGCGAAACCCTTCGATAGTAGAGTACTATCAAATTTTTTGTGCCATTGCTTCGGGGCTTGGTTCAGCCCGAACAGAGATTTGACAAGTCGACAAACTTTCTTCTCTTGCCCTTGAACCACATACCCCTCGGGTTGGTCTATATAAATTTCTTCTTCCAAATCACCGTTTAGGAAAGCTATCTTGACATCCATTTGATGTATCTCAAGGTCACGCAAAGCTGCGATCGCAATGAATACCCGTATGGATGTCATCCGGGATACCGGGGAGTATGTGTCAAAGTTGTCAAAGCCTTCTGTCTACCGATAGCCCTTGACTACCAACCTGGCCTTGTACTTGTCTATAGACCCATCTGCTTTGTATTTCCGTTTAAGTATCCATTTACAACCCAACGGTTTATTTTCCAGAGAAAGATCAACCAACTCCCAACTATGGTTATGCAGAATGGAGCCTATTTCACTCTCAATAGCTTCTTTCCAGAGCGGTGCTTCTGGAGTTGACAACTCCTTAGCAATTGTCCTTGGTTCATCATTAACCATATAAGCTACAAAGTCAGGACCGAAGGATTTATCCTTCCTGGCCCTTTTACTTCGCCTTAGATCCATCTCTGGAGTCTTCAAGTTCTGAGAATCTGGAACACTAAATTCCAGATGTTCAGCCACCTCGAGATCCGCTAGATCTGAATCATCTAGATCCGGGCCGTCAACGACTCCCGGTTCTTGAGAGCTTTGTGCATAACTTCGTTTGCGAGAGGTTATGTCTTTTTCCTTTCTAGGAAAGGTCCCTTCAAAGAATAGAGCATTCCTTGATTCCATGATTGTACCCTGGTGGATATCTGAAATATCTTACTTATGCACTAAGAAGCGATAAGCACTACTGTTATTTGCATATCCGATGAATATGCAATCTACAGTCTTAGGCCTAATCTTGACCTGCTTTGGCTAGGGTACTTCAACCTTTGCCAAACAACCCCACACCTTAAAATATTTGTAGGTGGGTTTCTTTCCTTTTCATGATTCATATGGAGTTTTGTCCTTACCCTTAGTGGGACTCTGTTAAGAATCGTATTAACGGTAAGGACGACTTCTCCCCATATGTTTTGGGGAAGACCGGAATTGATAAGCAAGGCATTCATCATTTCCTTCAATGTGCGATTCTTACGTTTCGCCACACCGTTCGATTGAGGTGAGTATGGAGCCGTCGTTTGATGAATAATGCCTTCTTGGGCACAGTATTCCTCAAATGGCGCTACGTATTCTCCCCCTCTATCGCTACGAATGGATTTAATCCGTAGGCTTAGTTGGTTTTCAACTTCTGCTTTGTAACGTCGGAACGCTTCAAAGGCTTCATCCTTACGTTTCAACAAGTAAAGGTAACAATACCTTGTGCTATCATCAATGAATGTCACAAAGTACTTGTTCCCCCCTCTAGTTTGTGCGAACTTCAAATCACATATATCTGTGTGAATAAGTTCTAGAGGAGCGGTATTTCTTTCGATGGATCGAAAAAGAAGCTTGGTGAGTTTTGCCTCTACGCACACCCCACACTTATGTTGAGGGTTTACGTCGATAGACGACAACAACTCCATCTTTACCAGCCTTTAGATAGACTTGTAGTTAACGTGTCCTAATCTATGATGTCATAAATTAGAAGACTCAAGCAAATAAGAAGAAGGTTCAACTTTATTACTTGGACGCAATACAGACATGGCATTCACTTTGAAGAGGCCTTCACAGACGAAGCCTCTCCCTACAAATATGTCATTCTTAGTGAGTACAAACGTTTTGGATTAAAACACTAGCCTAAAACCAACATTAACCAATAACGGTCCAGAAATTAAATTTCTTCTAATCTCTGGTACGTGCATCACTTCCTTCAGAGTGAGTTCCTTGCCTGAAGTCATCTTCAGGACCACCTTTCCTACCCCCAGCATGTCAGACGAAGCGTTGTTGCCCATGAACAGCTTCTTGTTGATGACTGGTGTGTACGTGGAGAAGGCATCTCTGTTGGAACATATGTGTCTGGTAGCACCTATGTCCATCCACCACTGCATCGGATTCTCAACCAGGTTGGCTTCTAGCACCACTGCAGAGAATTCCTCGATCATATCATCCAGGAGTGTGTCCATGACGACATTGGCATGCGCATTGCCTTTAGACTTGGCTTTCTGTTGTTGCTCAGTCTTGAGCTTGCGGCATTCCTTGATCCTATGAACAGGTTTCCCACAGTGGTGACAGTTACCTCTGAACATCTCCGTTGCGTGGGCCTTGCCGTCTTTCTGGAAATTCCGCTTCTTGCTTGAGTTCCCTTTGGCCTCAGCCAGATTCGCCTTTGCCTCAGCAGGTTGTCTACCCCTTGGCAATGTCTTCTTATTATCTTCCTGGATTTGGAGTTTGATAATAAGCTCTTCAAAGGTCATCTCCTTTGTCTTGAGTTTTAAGTAACTCATTCCACGAATGAGGTAACTTTTCGATCAGCGATGCAACTAAAAACTGCTCATTTGGTTTCATTCCTTCCAAATCCAGGTGATGTAAAATCATTTGGAATTCCTGGACTTGGGACATCACTGTCTTACTATCCACCATTTGGAATTATTGAAATTTCCCAACGATGAACTTCTTAGTACCCGCATCTTGTGTGTTGTACTTCTTTTGCAGTTTTTCCCACAGCTCTTTGGCAGTGCCAACGGTGCAATAGACCGTGTAGAGAGGGTCTGCCAAGCAATTCAGTATGTAATTCTTACACATGAAATTGCTATGATTCTACGCATCAAGAACCATCTTCATGCCGTTAACGACATGGATACCAAGGCCCCCTTCACCCATTTCAACAGGCGAAGAGTCCATTTCATCTCTAGCTCGTGGAGGATCTTCTGTTAGGAACCGGGCTATGCCCATAACAGTTAAGTAGAATAACATATTTTGCTATCATCTCTTAAATTCTGATCTCATGAATTTTTCAGGGCGATCATGGTGGTGTAAAGCAGAAGGTGGAGCACCAGCAGTTGGGAAGGCAGCGGAGTTGCTGCCTTGAACAGTAGCGGCAGCAGCAGTGAAGGCAGCAGAATGGCCAGTAGCGGTAGTAGCGGGGAAGGCAGCATTGTTGCCTTGAGAGGCAGCAGCAGTAGCAGCAACATCATTCATGTTTCCAGCCATGTATAGCAGTTACAGTAAGCAATTATTGTCTTAAACTTGCTGGTTACAAAGGTGCAGAAAACGGAAATTACAAGTAACTGCTACGTAATAGAAGAACTAAAAATTACAATTCAACAACAAACTGAAAATTACACAGGAATTGTAGAATGAACTGGAATTGTTTGTGTATGCTGAGTCGAGTGTTGCACTCTCTCTTTAAGACAATATTGCCCCGTATGTATCCTTTATACGTCCTGGACAATTGTCTCCAAAGATAAAACAACAAAGGAACAATTGAGCAAAGGAAACTCAAGTGCTACCGTGAAGAATTTTGAGTAATGAAATGATGCTTGGAAGGTTGTAGGAAGAACTCTTTGTTTCTGTTTTTTGTCTGATTTGTGTGTAGCTCAACAATGGTGACAAGTGGTCTTTATATAGTTGAATGAGGGGCAGATGAACTGCTTCCATAAGTGTCATTACTGGCCAAGTAATGTCCATTATGGAGGTAGTAATTCCTCCAAAATAAATGGAGAAGATGTGCAACGGATTGGCCATTTATGAAGAGTAATTCAGCCAAAATAAATGGTTGAATTGAGTGTTGTTGACGTTTCTGATCTCTCTGCCCAATTCTGGTCCAAACTGTACATATGAAACATCAAGGATCAAACTGTACATCTGACAAAGTTCTCTGGTCCAAAAAGATAATATCAGAAGAAGCATAGCCCACAGCCCGAGAACCCGAGACCGGACCGGACGGGCGGGCAGCGCGCGTGTGGGCTTTCCTCGAACCGAAGCACATCTAGGTCCTCCCTCCTTTAAACACATGGGATACCCCTTGGGGTCCCAAACCCCAAGC
This sequence comes from Anisodus tanguticus, assembly GCA_034509755.1. NCBI lineage: Eukaryota > Viridiplantae > Streptophyta > Magnoliopsida > Solanales > Solanaceae > Anisodus > Anisodus tanguticus. The sequence goes on from CM067549.1 coordinate 36,572,398, forward strand.
CAACTTTGAGTCTTAGAAACAAAACAATTATTTCTTCCTCCACCGATGAGGGAGAATTGATCCATACCACACTTTTCCATGCTTCAAACACCTCACTTCGTGGACCAATATCTCTTTCATTTCTCAACGAAATTTGACGATTCTTGGCCCTACGGTTATCTACTTACTTAGTATATCATGCACGTGTGAAGAACCGGATTCTCCAGCATGCGTAACACAAGTGTTTAAGCCGTTAAAGTTGGTCGGTCGCAACTCCCACCAAAGGCAAATTTCCAACAATATTTGTGTTGAAGTAGAGTCAAGTTTGATTGTTTGGTATTAGTGCTTGAGATGACTACTGGGGCTGTGTGCCGGTAGCAGATCTCCTAAAAATGTGTACTGAAATTCTCAATTTGGTTAATAATACAGTTATTTACAAAAAAAAAAAATACCACTTATCTTAGTGAATTTTAATATCTAATGGATTAGAAGCTTCTCAAACTCAAGCATTTACTTTTCTAGTTAGAGATCTTATTCAAAGAGAAAGATCTCAAATATCTGGAGTTTATTTTCGTATATTATATGGATGATCCGATCCGCAAGGATGATACTCTCCATGTCCCAATTTATGTAGAATTATTTAACTAGGCACAAAGTTTAAGAAAATTGAAGACTTTTAAAATTTGTGATCTAAAATAAACCTTGAATATTTGTGTAGTTAGTCATAAATCACTTCATTAAAGAAAAAAAATGTTAAAGTTAAGTTATCTTTACAATAGAAGAATTTGTACAAATTATTCGTCTATCGATTAACAACATAAAAGAAGCAGCTAGGAACCCTTTGTTTCTTTCTACAATTCAAACAATATATTCCGCAAAAAGGACAATGAAAAAGAACAAAAAACTTGAATCATTTCAAGTCGTGGCCAGTAATGCGGGATTTTGAATTTAACGAGGGCCCTATGAATAGACATGTCCAAAGCTCGGGTCGGGCCGGATCAAATGACTTTTTTTTGCTTTCCCGACCCTGACCCTGACCATACGGGTCACGGGTCGGTCCTGACCCGCTCTACAAAACTAAATAAAACAGTAAGCAAACACTGCAATTCTACCCAATCCGTTATCTAATATAATTTGTCACCAATTAAAAATTACAACAAACAGAAGCATGAAATCATTAAAAATTACACCAAAAAGAACTGAAGCAGATTCCACGAAATCACTGGTTCGATTATATTTCTAGCAATCACTGGTTCTGAAAATCTAACAAGTCTAGCAAACACACTGCAGCAGAACATATAATTGATGAAAGTTTCGATTATAATTCTAGCAATCATGGAAAAGTTAGCTATTTTTGTTTGTTAAACATGAAATTAGCAAAGAGGAGCAGCAATTTAAACAGCAGAATATCATCAAATGCAAAAGGATCATGACAGAAACCTCAAGAATTGAAAATGTTTCAAACTTGAAGCAAAGATCAGTAATTTTTCTAAATTAAGTTCCAATAATGCAGAAACCAAAGATGGAAATCTAGTGTCATTGTACTAGTAAAAGTTGAATTCCTAATTGGCGAATCAGAGATGGAAATCTAGTGTTCTTGATTTGCTAATTTGCGAATCAGAGATGAGAAACACAGATGCAGAAACCAGACGCAGAAACCAGGCTTAGCATTGTAAAAGAAGAAAAAAATGGAGAAAGATGGCGTAGAATAAGCTATTGCAGTGACATGGTTGCTAAGAAGGAATGGAAACTTACCTATGGTGCGCCGGATTGAAGTGGAGAGGAGGCGCCAAATTAGTTGCTAAGGTAAGGATTGAAGCGATTTGAAGAAATGAAGAGGGCAAGAGACTGTTGCGGCTGAAGGGTTAACCCTTCACTTATATAGTGAAGGGTTAAGTCATGCGGGTCGGGTCACTGATCGGGCCGGGACAGGACGGGTCAGATGGGTAAAAAATTTTAACCCTGGCCTGACCCTACATATGATCGGATCCCCGCTTTTTCGGGTCAGATATTAGCTGATCCTGGCCCTGATTTTTTTGGATCGGGCCGGGTCAGCTTTAAAAAGAAGATCGGTAAAAAGTCGACCTAATGAGGTCGATTTTTGCATTTCTGAAATTAAATAAATAAAAATTATTTTGAACAAACCAACCTCATGAGGTCGGTAAATTTAAATTAATTAAAAAGTATTTTGGATAAACAGACCTCATGAGGTCGGTAACATTAAAATAAATGAGAAATAAAATTAATATACCGACCTAATGAGTTCGGTAATATATTTATAAAATAAAAATACAAATTAATATATCGACCTCGTGAGGTCGGTATAATTAATATATAAAGGATCCGTGTAAAAACATACCGACCTACGTTTGAGGTCGGTTTTGAGGTATGTTTTTGTCCAAAACCGACCTCATGAAGTCGGATTTTTATGTAGAAAAATAGTTTCTTCAATAGTGTGAATATCAAATATCGAATGAGAAAAAAGAAGTCGTGGCCAACAATTGGCTGATCTGAAAATGATCCAACTCCAACAAGAAGGGACCAAGATTGAATAAAGGGGAATGATGTACTCAACTTTCATTGAACAGTTTATGGAAATTGATAACTTTAGATTACTTAGGTTTGGCTAAAATGAAACAAAGAAACCGAAGTAACAAAAGGAAAAGAGGAGGCATTGTAAGATGTGACTCTAATTGAATTTGGCTTAATAAATAATTAATTAGCTAAATTTAATTTTGGTGAATGATGGCCAAGTTATTTACTGTTAAAGTATATATAACTATTACATCTACATGATGATGAAATACTAATATAAAGAAAAGAGTTCTTAAAATCTACATAATAAGTGCTTGAGAACACACACAAATTAAAATTCTTTTCAAAGCTGAATCAAAAGTATCAAATGAGAATAATTCATTATGTCTTTAAGTACTCAATTTGAAAATTCAAATATCTCAATAAAATTTATTGACAAATTAACGAGTTATCGAGATATTCCGGGCATTAGTGGACACTTATGTCCATAGTAAAATTTAAATAAAATTTATTTAAATAAGTGCACTTATTTTGACCGGAGGGAGTATTTTTCTAGCATTTTTTCGCGTGCTACATGAGATGTTGGAGTCTCTTTCCTAACTTAGTTTCGGACTAGTTTCTTGTTGTTTTAATTCTTATTAAAAAAAAAGTTCTGAAAAAACACAGTTGATCTCCTCTTATTTAAGGCTGAAGCATAATTACTACTAGTATTTCTTGTTGACATACACAGTACGCTGATACCGCTAAAGATAGTATTACAAAATAAATATCAATCTTGGATTAAATCATCAAAATCAATACATTTCTAAACCTAAATTAATTGCTACCCCTTACGTCACAAAATACTTGTCATGTTTCGGTTATCAAAAGTAAAATTACATAAATTTTTATCTACATTTTAAAATGTATTTTTTTCCATATTGATATGAGGAGAATTGCAACTTATAAAACTGTTTATATAGTTTTCGAATATCTAAAATTTAATTTCAAAATATTAAATTAATACTATTCAATTTAGTTTCGAAAATGAATCAAATTGACTTTCGAAAATCGAACGTGACAAGTATTTAAAACTGAGAAAATAGTTAAATTGTGATAATAAATTGATACTGCTTTGAGCCGTAGGTTTATTCAATCCATTAATTTTAGAGACAAGAAACCGTGTCCTAAGATTCGCATCACATATATTCAGTCCCCACTTATCAAATCTTTTTACTATAACTGATAAGTATAACAGGCAAATAACTTTAATAAAGTGTTTTTCTTTTAGAGTGAGAAGATCAATTCAGGAAGAACAAACATAGGCTATAAATAGTGGCATAAATTATACTAAGGCTGTGGGAAATATTTAGAATACAAGAGAATAATAAGATCAAAGTTCTCTGCATGGGAGTTCTTGAATTTAGACAGCAAAAATGGGAACCAAGAAAATGATACTACTCTTCTGTTTGGCTTTCTACTTTTCATGTGGTTTTTATCAAGCTAGGATTTTGCCCTCTGGTAAAAAAATTTCCCCTTTATACTCTTTGTTAATTCCTCTCTTTCCCTTTTTTTTTTCTTTAAGTGTTTTTGAGTCCAAGATTTGGTGGACAGAGTTATCGGATACCTATGCTAGTGGGAGGTAGTAGGTGCCCGTAGAATTAATTGATCGATGTACGGGCAAGCGGACCCGGACACCCTATATAGTTATCCCAAAATGTGTTCTTGAGTTTCTTGGCTTCTGTTAATTTTGTGGAATTGCCCTTTCTCCTCTTCATTGACCTTATTTGTTCAAATTAATTGATTCTTTTCTGTTTAAATCAAAGAATTGATCTGCTGCTTTTCAATAATTTGATCCATGAACAATGAAGTTAGTTCATTGGCAGGCAATCTTTGTGCTTTGCCTTGTTTCAATAAATTGATATGGGTTTTTCCTTTTCATATGAATCATAGAGGAGGAAAGTCCCCACAATCATTGTACTGCCTATAATTAATGTTTATTCGTAAACAGTACAGTTGAATTTGTATGTGTGGTCAAGGACATGTGCATCTCAAGTGATACGTTAGATAAGAAATATTCTTAAGATAAGTAATAATACAAAAAAGTAAGTAATAATTAGTTTGAGCCTTGGGATAGCTTCTGAGTAAAAGTGACGTTAACTTATATGAAAGCACATAAATCAAGAGAATAACAACAAGTATATTGTAATAGCAAGAATCTCATGGGTTATAATAGAATAATGTGCCCTATTTATACATGATCTACACGGGTACACAACCCACGAAATATGCACTCATAAATATAGGAGAATGAATGTTGTAGTAATTGGACAATCAATCTCTCAATAAATATCATTAAAAGGCTGTTGGAAGTCATGTGACCAGATTTAGTAACGATCGTCCGTTACAATGCAAACGACTCTTAGCCTTCTTTAATACCGGTATCGTCTTTGTTCATGTAGCTCTCAGTACAATGCATATCAAACCGGGAATGCTTTAAACTGACGCGGGTCTGACTCAGTATCATATTCCACGTGTCTCACCACAATTCGTACAGCTGTCTCATACGAATTTTGCCCTATACAGATAGTCCCCGCACTTTTCGATCGCAAATCTTTGTGCAAATAAGAAGTGGATTTGAACCACCGGCCTGTATGTTCTTCTTATTTTGGTGGAAACTTTGAAAAGTAACAACTTGCAAGTCATTTCAAGCGTCATGTCCATTCACTACTTCTGAAACGGCGGCACTGTCCAATTGCCTGAACATCGTGAACTGTGATAATGATGATACGCATCTTCTCACCTTCCAAACGTTATATTATTTTATCATAAATAGGAGGACAAATCTTTTTCAAAAAGGCAACCATACCATCTGCAAGTTCTTTCAATCACTTTGTTTTCTTTCATCTTAACCAGCTCCTTCAACAATGTCTTCTACAAACTCTTCTCTTTCTCGTTCATTTGAGGATAACAATAATACTTCCAGCCATCGAAATGGGAAAGAACTAGCTTCTCCCATAACCCAAAGAATAAATTTACACTCGACTGTTGCCGAAATCCTCCTCTCAGACCTCGGTTTTTCTGGAGACCTCCGTGTCCAAACTAACTACGAACACGTTGAGAATTTCGAGTCAAATATAACAGCCAAAATTCTTCCTATTGTTATAAAATATGTGGTTTCTCTTCTGACACATTCGTCAGAACAGTTGATCCTGTCGACCGTGTGCATCAAAATGTTGAATGATTTTCTATGGCGTACACCTATCCATTCACCATTGATTTCAAACTCCCCATCCCAAAGATTATTAAGGATCTTTGCCGCCGATATAGGGTTTGCATAGCTCAAGTTGCTCTGCAGGTTTGTTGACTTGTCTTTTTCATCCAAATGTTAACCAATATTGTCGATGTTCCGCTCACTATCGACCATCTCCTCCTCCTGTATTACCCTAGGGTATTACGAGGCGAAATTATCGCCATATACCCCCGGGGAACCACAAACTTATAAATGCAGAGGATGACCACGACCGTGGATGGAAAACTCATTTCATTTTGATCAGGACTGACCAAATTTACCATCCTTCTTCGAATCCTTTTCCGGAATAGTGGAATCCTTCCCGTAAGTATTTTAGTTTGTTTTTCTTCTGCCAGAAGGTTTTTCAAATAAAGGATAATTATTTACTTACTCAAAGTTATAAAACCTTTTCCGCCGTCCTTGTCGAGCCGCAACTGATTAATGGGATTTTGTGTGTGGGTAGCAAGTCTTCTTCATACCTCCCCCGACATCACCAGAACTTGGAAAAGTATCACCTCAGCCTGGTGGAAGGGGAAATATCATGGTAAACTTTTATGCTCAATACTCTCTCATATTTATATTTTATCCCGATACTCTCTTTTCCACATATTTCCTCTATTACCAGGACTCATGGCTCGAACTCCTCAACCCAGAAAGTGTCATCTCGCGCCAATGCCTTGTCAAACATCAAGTCTGCTTCTAGCAGTCGGAAGCGCAAAGCCAAAGACGAGGTTGTCGAGCCCCGGTGGGAATTGGTTCCTGGGTGAGAAGTCATCGCCAACTCACAGAGTATAGGAAGGAGCTATAGGCGAAGGGTGAGGGTGTCATCCACCTTGATGAAAAAGAGAAAGTGGACAAAGAAAACCCTGATCCAGTCAGTCCTCATCAATAAGCTTCGGAGGCATAGACTCCTATTCTGGAGGACCTTTCTAAGCATAGCTCAATCCCCACGTCCGGAACTGAGACCGGGACATCTGCTTCTTCACCACGGAAATCTCCATATGCTACCCTCGAAGCCTTTATTGCTCATCTTGACGATTTGTTCTTACAGGTAGAATATCTCTTCTTTTCCTTCTATTTTCCATAATTTCTCTCATATTTATCAATTGCAATCCCTTCATTAAGGGTCACACCTCTACTCTATCTATTATGGATTTGGTGAAAGCGATCGGCCCTTCTGATGAGGAAAATAGGCAAAAGATGAGATTCAACACCACGGGGCTGAAGTTGACATCCTACGTATTGATCTTAGGAATTCTAGCTCCCTCCAAGCTTCACTCCGGCTATGTTTGCAAGATGTAGTTGACTCTCTGAAGGACTGAGATAATTTTCTTCACGTCTTGACCACCACCTATTCAATCCTTCAGTGACGAACAACCCAACTTGCAACAGACTTAGCCGGTGCCCAGAAACAACTCCACGCTTCTGAGCATACCATAAGCTCCAAGACAAATGTTAGAGGTGGAAACTCTGACGAGATTTGGCCGTTTTGAAGAGTCGCGTGGATGCTCCTGAGAAAGCAAGCAAATCGAGCTTCAATATTTCTTCAGAAATTCTAGATGCAGAAATTGACCTTACTGATGCTGAGTTGTCCTTGGAGGCTCTTCATGGAGACAAAGAGGATTCGGATATAGAGGCTAGTGAAGATGCTGATGAGGAAGATGAACCCCCCCAACTGATATTTTTATAACTCTTCTTTTTGTTTGCATAGCGGGAGCTTAGTGCACCGGGCTACTCTTTTTTTGTTTGCAACACCCGAATTATCCCCAACGGACCATGAATCAGATAGGTCGTAACCTTTCAAGCGGGTCTACATTTCAATTTTTTATTTTGTCACCGGTGACTTTTGGGCCTGGTTAGTAACTTTTGTATCTGGACTGGTTTCAGTCCGAAAAAAACATGAATGAATGAATGATTTTCCCCTTTTTGCAATTTGGCTCCAAGTTTTCATTCATTAATTATTTTCATAAGCAACCATTAGTTTCAAACTTAATTACTTTACTTTATGAATTGGAACCTATCTTTGAGGTTCACTTTATCTGAATAGGTTAGGACTCGAAGTTTAAAAACTTTCCAATAACCTTAACTAAACTCCAAAGATGAGTTTTCTTTTCATCCTTGATCGGGGTTTCTTATGGCCTCCTAAGTTAGTTCTGGACTTAACTTTTCTCCGAACTACTTAGAAAGCACCGGTACTTCTTGTACTCAAAGCCTTAACTTTTCTGTTATAGTTTTAATAAGAGGGGACCCTTATTTTTAATAATGTTGTAGAATAGAACATCTCCCGTTCATTATGACACAGAATTTTCGATATGTTTAATACAATAACATATGTTTTATGCTCGCGATGGAAAAGATTTATTAATCATAAAAGGAATTTTTCATTGATTCCTTTGAATTACAAATGTGAAGACAATTATAATAATAATCCGGCTGCCATCTAGTATGGTCAGTCCGGTTATATATACGTTGAATACCCGGGCAGTCACCAGTATCGATGTTTTCCTTAAACGCATTTAAAATTTAAAATTTTCACTCCATTCCGGGTGTATGTGCCCTGCAGTATTTAAGACCATGCTATGAAGGCTTGAATACTGGATAGACTTCTTCGGTTGTAAGATCAATAACATGCTTATATCATGGTGTGCCTCATTAAAAACTTTGTCGAAAAAATCCAATTGGGATAAAAACTGATCGAAGGGAAAATGAGTGCAGTGCATGCTTTGACTTACTACACATAGTACTTCTTCAAGTGACTCACATTTCAATTGCTAGGAAGTATATTCCTTTGTCGGTCTGTAAGTTGATAAGCTCATTTACCGATGATGCTGGTTACAGTATATGGTCATTCCCAATTTGCTCCTATCTTTCCATCGTTACGCTCCCGGATACTCTAGTTGACTCTCCGGAGCACCAAATCCCGGAGTTTGAAGTGTCGGAGATTTATGCGCCGATTGTAGTAACGCTTCATTCTCTGCTTTTGGGCCACCATCTAGACGTATGCCAAATCTCGCGTTCCTCAAGCAAATCATGGTGTAAGGATATTGATTCTACATTTGAATCCTCTTCAGCCCGGAGATATCTCAGGCTTGGAGTTCCAACTTTCACTGGGATCAAGGCTTCTATATCATATACTATGGAAAAGGAGTCTCTCCGGTACTCATTTTTGTCATGGTTCGATGTGCTCATAAAATCTCTGGTAGCTTGGATGGTCAATTTCCTTTCACAGCCTCCAATTTATTTTTTAAATTCTTGATTATAGTCTTGTTTGTTGACTCTGCTTGTCCAATTACACTGGGATGATAGAGAATAGAGGTGATCCGCTTTATGTTTATTTCATCAAGGAAATTTGTGACTTTGGCATCGAAATTCTGGCCATTATCACAAGTTATCACCTTAGGGATGCCAAAAAAACAAATATTATGTTACCAGATGAAATCATTCACCTCTTTCTCCGGTATCTTTACATAAGTTATAGCTTCAGTCCATTTTAAAAAATAGTCAGTCATAAAAATAATTTGAGATATATGTCTTGGAACCGCTGGCAAGGGTCCGACGATGTCCATCCCCCACTTCATAAACAACTACGGTGATACTACCGGATGCAGCTCCTCTCCCGGTTGGTGTAACAGATGTGCATGGCGCTGGCACTTATCACATTTTTGTATGTACACCTCCGTATCTTCCCCGATCTGGGGCCAATAGTAATCGATCCTCATAAGCTTCAATGTTAGGTATTCTGCTCCTGAATGATTTCCACAGATGCCTTCATGGACTTCTATCATCACGTAATCTACTTCATCGGGGCCCAGGCAATGAGCTAAGGGACCATAGAAACACCTACGGTAAAGATTTCCATCAATGACATTGTACTGACCCGCCTTGGTCCTCAAAGCTCTGGATAATCCAAGAATTCATTCCAACAGCCCCAAGTTAGGTTGGTTGAAATTACTTCGTCATATCCAATAGTATCTAGTGCCGAATGCAACAACTGAACAACTGAATCGATTTTAGAGCCCTCGGACTCCATGCTGGAGCTTAAGTTTACAAGTACATCTGCCTCTATGTTTTCCTCACGAGGTATATGTACTATCGTCTACTCTTGGAAATGGGATAACAACTTCAAAGCTTTTTCAAGATATCTCGACATTCTCTTTTCTTTGGCCTCGAACACTCTGTGGACTTGGTTTACTACAAGCAACGAGTCACATTTGACTTTGATAATTTGTGAACCCAGTCCCCGAGCTAGTTCTAAACCTACAATCAAAGTCTCATACTCTGTTTCATTATTAGTCAATGAAACACTATGTATTGCTTGCCTTAAAACTTCACCGGTGGGAGTTTGCAATATCACACCTAAGCCTCATTGATATTCAAGGCACCACCTGTATCAAGTGTCTAGATCCCAAGAGCAGTCCCCGAGACCAGAATATCCTCTTTTTCCTCTTGTGGGGTAACTCCCGGACTGAAGTCGGCTACAAAGTCTGCAAGGACTTGTGACTTTATTGCAGTCCGGGGCCTATATTCAAAATCAAATTCACTTAATTCTACCGCCTATTTAGACAAGCGCCCGGATAGTTCGGGCTTATGTGACATAATTTTTAAAGGAAAAGTTGTCACAACGGCAATAAGGTGGCATTGAAAATAAGGTCGAAGCTTTCACGACGATATTACTAAGGCAAAAGCCATTCTTCCAAGTAGCGGGTACCGGGTCTCAGCCCCTGACATTACTCTACTTACATAATAAATAGGAAATGGTGTACCTTTTTCCTCCCGTACAAGCACTGCATATACCGCTACCTCCGAGACTGCTAAGTATATTAGTAGTTGTTCTCCGTTCTTTGGCTTTGACAAGAGCAGATGACTGGATAAGTAAGTCTTCATGTGCCTTAGAGCCTGATGGCACTCGGGTGTCCATATAAAGTCATTATTTTTCTTTAGAAGTGAGAAGAACCCATGACATTTTTTTGAGGACTAAGATATAAATTTGCTTAAAGTCGCCACATGACCGGTCAACCGTTGCACTGCTTTGACATCTTCTAGTACGTCTGGTATGTATTTATCTCGGTCTCTCTCTGGGAAATCAAGAAACCCAAGAATTTTCCGAAACCAACCCCAGAGGCACACTTCTCAATGTTCAGCTTCATATTGTACTTCCTCAATACCTCAAAGGTTTCCTGCAAATGGCCTAAATGGTCTTCTGCACGAAGCTTTTTAACAAGCATATCATCTATACATACTTTTATTATTTTACCTATTTGTTTTTCAAACATTTTATTTACTAACCTTTGATATGTGGCCCCAATATTTTTTAGTCCAAAAGGCATAACGTTATAACAATATGTACCGAAAGTAGTTAAAAATATATTTTTTCTTGGTTTTCCTGGTGCATCCTTATTTAGTTGTACTTGGAATACGCATCGACAAAACTCATTATTTCATGCCCGGCCGTAGCATCGATCATCTGATCAATGATCGATAGTGGAAATGAGTCTTTAGGGCATGCCTTGTTTAAATCTTTGTAATCAATACACATTCTAAATTTATTTCTCTTTTTAGGTACTACAACTACGTTTGCTAACCAATCTAGATATTTTACCTTCCAGATCGATCTTATATTGAGTAATCTAGCTACCTCTTCCTTAACAAACCTGTTACGGAGTTCGTCTATCGATCGTTTCTTCCGTCATACCGGAGGGAAACTGAGATCCAGGTCCAACTTATGAGTTGTGACTTCTGGAGGAATGCCTATCATATCTTCCTATCGGGAGTTTCCGGATATAGTGCAATCTGCTATGTCTAGGTTCATACGAAACCTAAAAATATCTAGGTTCTTGCTACTGATCCGAAAACTCTTTCTCCTAATAGGCTACTACTGATTCTACTGGCGGGATCTAGTGAACCTCTTCGGCTACTGACCTTGCTTCCTATAATTGTTATTTGGGGTATGATGCCACCTCTGGTTCCTCTATAGAAAACATTTCCCAGACAGCAGGTTGTTCATCCCAAATTTGATAAATTCCTTCCGGTGTCGAAATTTTCACCAACAGATGCAAAGTTGATGGGACCGCCTTCATATCATGTATCTACGGTCTTCCAAATATTACGTTGTACCTCATATCCCCATCAAGGACGTAAAACATTGTCATCTTGATAACCCCATCGCGTCCACTGGTAAGTTTACTTCCCCCTTCATAATTTCACTTGACATGTTGAAACCTAAAAGAGTTCTAGCAGCCGGAACTATTTTCTCTTCCATATTCATTTCTTCCACCACCTTCAGTCTGATTATGTTAGATGAGCTTCCAGGATCAATTAGAACCCTTTTGACCTGGAAGCAATCATAGGCACCGTGATTACCAATGCATCGTTATGAGGAAAAATTACACTGGCAATATCTTCTTTGGTGAACGTGATAGTATGTTCGTTAGGTATCTCCCGGAATCTCTTTTCTCGGGTCACAGAGATTTTCATATTTTTAGCCGTCGTGAACGATGTAGCGGCAAACATTGATCCACCATAGATCATGTTTATAATATGAGGTGGCACAACTGAATTAGACTTTCCTTCTGTTGATGGTCTCCGCTCATATTTATTCTCAGCTCTTTCACTCAGATACTCCTAGAGATGGCCCCTTCTTAGCATTACTGCCACATACTCTCGTAGATGTCTACAATCCACTGTTTTATGCTTGTGAGTGCCATGAAAATCACACCAGAGGACTGATCTCTTTTACTTAGATCAAACTGCAATAATTTCGGAGGTCGAGACGTCGGATGCATCCTTAATACCGCCACCATCTGATCTTCATCGATGTTAAAGTTGTATTCGGATAATTTTGGATATCTGGTACCTTAAGTTGTTTTTCTCAGAATTTCCCAATCCCTGATTGTTTCATCCAGAACCTCCTTTGTTATTTGATTTAAAAATAACAGAAACCTTGTCCCCTTTCTTGCTTTCCGCTGGGAGGATAAGGTTGGTATCGATTCTTTGAGAAATTCCCTTTCTCCGCATTTGTGAAGATACTACCGGCCTTAGCTCCAAGCATATTATCCTCAATCCGAATCTTGGACTCATACCGGTTGTGCACATCCTCCCAAGTGGTTGCCTGGAACTCCAATAGGTTTTCTTTGAGCTTTCGGGAAGCATCTGAGCCTGCTGGATTTAGCCCTTTCGTGAAAGCCTCTGCGGCCCATTCGTCCGGGATCGCTGGCAACAGCATTCGCTCCTTTTGGAATCATGTAACAAAGTCCCTAAGGATTTCTAATTCTCCTTGCGTAATGCGGAAGATATCCGTCTTGCGTGCTTTCACCTTCCGGGCCCATGCGTGAGCCTTTATGAACATGTCTGCGAGCTGGACGAATGAACTGATTGAATACTTTGGGAGCTATGAATACCATGTTAAATCTCCCTTAGTGAGTGTCTCAGCAAACTTTTTAATCAGAATCGATTCTATCTCATGTTCTTGTAGATCGTTCCCCTTTACGGCCATAGTATAGGCCAGGATATGCTTATCGGGATCGGTAGTTCCGTCATAACTAGCCACAAAAGGCATCATGTCCCTCATGAACTTAAGGACCTTCTCCTGGAATGAGTTTTCAGGGACCTCACTCTCTTAGCCACTATTTGTAAATTTTTGTTGGTTATCACCGATTCTGCCTCGACCATCATCGATTTCTCCATGTGTATTTGGTGGAGGAGTCAGTTCACTTGTCGGAGTACTATCATTATTTTTGGACATGAACTCTTCTTGAAACTGCTTCAAACGCTCCAACTCTACGCTTATTACAGCATTTTGTGCCCGAAGATTATGAATGGCTTCTTCAGGTGTTTCATCCATGGGATCATCTCCATATTGAGTCTGACCGTCCTCGGCATTGACATTGTCTTTATTCATCAGGTCTCTGGGCGTCACGCTGTCTGGCCCCAGATTGCCAGTGTTGCCCCCGATATTACTATTGTTGTCACCTAGTCCTGTCATATTGTCTGATCTGAACAAACAAAAAGATATAAGGAAAAAAGTAAATTAGTAGAAGGGTCACTTATGGCACCACAGTTTTCCAGGCCCCACGATAGGTGTCAAATTGTTTACTCGTAAAATGGTACAGTTGAATTTGTATATGTGGTCAAGAACACGTGGATCTCAAGTGACACGGTAGATAAGAATCATACTTTAGATAAATAATAATTATAATAATAATAATAAGATAAAGTAAGCAATAATTAGCCTGAGCCTTGGGATAACTTCTGAGCAAAAGTGACGTTTAACTTGTATGAAAGCACAAAAATCAAGGGAATATCAACAAGTATATTGTAATAGCAAGAATCTCATGGGTTACAATAGAATAATGTGCCCTATTTATACATGAGCTACACGGGTACACAGCCCACGAAATATGCACTCATAAATACAGGAGAATGAATGTTGTAATAATTGGACAATCAATCTCTCAATAAATGTCATTAAAAGGTTGTTGGAAGTCATGTGATCGGATTTAGTAACGGTCGTCTGTTACTATGCAAATGGCTCTTAGCATTCTTTAATACAGGTACCGACTTTGTTCATATAGCTCTCGGTACGATGCATATCAAATCGGGAATGTTGTAAACTGACGCAGGTCTGACTCAGTATCATACTCCACGTGTCTCACTATAATTCGTATAGTTGTCTCATACGAATTTTTCCCTATACATTTACATAAAAGACTTCCCAAATCAATATAATGAAATATTTTTTTCCTTTTTTTCGTATATTGGGTATATAATGAACTTCTAGTACTTTTTATTTTTATCTTTATTTTGTATAATACTAGATTGAGATGAGCTTAAACAGCACGATATAGTCGTTGAAGATTCATATAATCGACTCCAACCTGCTTGGAGACGGGGGCTTTTTTTGTGTTCCTTACTACCCGCTTGGCCATGAGAATTTTTCACTTTTTTTTCGGAATTTTTTTTTTACTTTATTTGAAAGTCAGTGTCGGGGCATGAAAATTTCAATACTACTTGAAGTTGTATTGGGAATCTTTTTCACTTTCGGTACATTCAAACAACCAATTATTCATTACAAAAATTATAGCCAAGCACAACTCATCTTCAACACCAACTTCAAAATTCCAAATAAAGTGCAAAATATTTGGTTTTCATGGTCAAACGACTACTTATATTAAGGTGCCTTAGATTCTTTGTTGTTAATTGTCATACGTCTTTAGTTTTTCGCTCTATAGGATGGCATTTGAGGATTTCAACTGATAGTCATAGAGGAGGATGCATCGTGTAACTGAATCCAATATTTTTAACACGAACCATAAAATATATAAAAGTGTAAAATTAGTAAGTTTTAGTTTAAGCGGTTGCATAGGCGGCTATTTAGGTTAATTCTTCGCTATGGAGGTGAAATTTTGAACCCACAATTCCAAAAGTGCATTCAATTTAGTGGTGATAACATAAAGGTTGAATCCTATCAAGTTTAAATTCTAAATCCGCCTCTGTTCTCATTTATTTGATAATTAATATGTATTGCATATATAAGCTTTGAATCTCATAGACCTTCTATTGCAGATAACAAAGAAGCAGTAGTTAACAGCAAATTTGGCCATGCTGCAGAAGCTCATGTTGGTGGCAGAGGATCTGGAGGAGAAGTAAATGGCGATGGATCTCGATCTCCATCAAATCAAGGATCGTCGAATTTCATACCAATTTATGCCGCAAATGCACACCACAATCGCCATCACGGTGCTGCAAGCAGCCACAAAAGCCACAATGGATATCTAGCCTTCGTCACTGCAGCGCTCTTTGCTTGTCTTTGTACTTAAATACCACGAGCTAATCGCATAACACATTACAATGAGGTCGTTCTGGATGCCTGAGTCGTCTCGTTCTGAGTCTTTGGCCTGTTTGACATCGAGCAACTCCCTTGTCTTGATCTGCTTAGGTTACAATTGTGTTTTGTTGTACATGAAAAGGTTGAAAATCATGTTGACCTTCTCTAGTGATTGTTGTGTACTCTGTTTTTGCCTAGACTTTGATTAGTCTGCATTGTTAGGATGTGCTTTTTATGTCTTTTATTTTCCTCCTTTTCTCCTAAACTTCCCCTGTATAACATGTTGAATTGATAAGCTTTATAGTTATCATGAGTTTATCAGCTGGTCTTTCATCTACTGTATTTTTTTCTATGCCCCCAGTCTCTTCATTTACATCTCAATCTGGCTTGACATCTCACAAAATTAAAGAGAGCTTTTAAAAAAATAAAATAACCTGTACCCAATTTTTAATCTTGTATATAATATAATTTTCTAACGAAGAAAAATTCTGATGAATTCCTTGCGTCGCTAGCGCCTGCGACATCAGCCAATGGACTCTACAATGCCCCCACAAAGTCAAAGAGGAATAAAAACTCTGAATTCATGAATTTTACCACAAAGAATAAACGTTTTCCAAGCACTTATACTAGGAATCTTTAAAGTTAAGTCAAGTGGACAACCTCGTCAGCATTTGCTATATTTTTAGAATAATAGAAACCCATACCATAAGTGAAAATCAAGAAGCCCCAATTGCACCAAACTAGTACATAATTCTTTAATCGTTAACATATTAAAGAGTTAGAATAGAAGGTACAAGGCATCTAATTTCATACATTGTTTATTAGAAAATACACATCAGATTATACCTTTTCCGGGCTTTCTTTTTATCCTGCTTTGGATTCCCATGCATTATCCATATAAACTAACCTATCCCTTTAAAGTATAAAACCTAACTCATAGTCAAGTGCATGTATTTTCCTACTTAGATTAATAGAGATATTGAATTTTAATATATACGATGTCCAAATTATCTTTTTAAATATAAAGTAGATGTTGAATTTCATTCGCTTTACATATGTTTACTATTTTATATTTTGAATTTTCTTAATAAAAATCTTAACTCTGCTACTATGCTACTTTGTTCTAAAAGCAACAACTCTTCCCTTTTCCTTTTATTAAAATTAGTTGTCTTTAGTTTATGATTTCCTTGGAATGAATATTGTAGCCTTAAGGAGAAAGGAATAAAGATAACAAATGATACCTGAGTTTCTAGCCCCAGATTTGTGTATGAAATAATGAGAAGCTTAAAGATGTATACTTAATTACTTCTAATTCATCAAAAAATGAGAAAATGCATGTAAGATTCTTTTCTTCTAGTGGTTGGATTTGCAGCAGTCTCTATCTCTTCTTGCTCAGCAGTCAAAGGTAATGTACCTTTTCAAATTAGTAGCCAATTGTTCAAAGTACCTATACTTCCCATTCAAATGTATGATAGAGAAGGTTGTGAGGGTTAGATGATCGGATTGAGTTGAATATGTGCGGATCAAAATGAGTTGAATAAATAAATGTTCGGGTTACTGACTCATCCAAAAGATTATTTGAATTGGGTCAAGATAGGCTAAGCAAAGGATCATAACCCGACACTCTTTAACTCTTAATAAATTTTAAATTTTTATTTATTTATTTTTATAATTTGTTTATTACTAAATAAAACATTTTTTATTAACATATCAAACAAAAAAATATTTTTCAAATAATATTTTGAAAAGATTTTTCATGGATCAATCTAGATAACATATTTTAGCCTAATCAGTCTAACTATTAGATAAATTAAATTAGGCGGATTAAAATGAATTAAATTAATAAATAAATAAATTAGGCGGATCATCTTTTCATAAGTTAATTTTTTTCTCCCCTAAATAAGAAGGGAATTAGAAATTCATCTTTCTCCTTTTTGTCTTACAACTGTAAAGAAAATAACTTTCGCCGTAAGTGGTGGAAATCATCATCCCCTTTTAATTAGAAACAATTTTCAAACGAAATACGAGAAAAAAACTTTCTTATAAAGGATATTTTTTTGAAAAATGACTTCCTTCAAGTAAGGGTAGGCATAATAAGACAAATAAAAAATCTGGATCGAACCGAATTAATCCGGTTCTTCAATTTCTCTTCTTGGATATTTTGGTCCGATCTTAATTTTATTTTTCTTAAACTTAGATATCGAAATACTGAACTTTAGCCCTTTAGCCTTAGCCATGCTTTAACGTCCAGCACAATACAAAATGGAGCGGGTCATTTTCACTTTTTTTCCTAATTTGCTGGTCTTTAATTTTCCGCAAAAGTTTAATTTGAGGGATAAAAATTAAAGACCAACCCATTTGAAGGAAAACCATGCAATTAAAAGAAATGAGGCCCCACGGCCCACACGCGAAGCCCAAAACCAATTCTCATCGTTTTCCTGCTTTTGCTGCCGCCGGCCGTCGTTCAAACTCAATAGCATTTCACGAGACTAACTTCATATGTATATTCTGATTTCATTTCAATTTCCTTGATATGTTTCTGATAGGTGTTCGTGTGTAGTTGAATTGAACAACTTAACTTCTTGCGTGTTTGTGTTTCGCTCATATTGTTAAAAATCTAATGTTTACATTATGAACCAAATTAAAAATATCAAACCGGACCATGCACTAGTGAAGAACCGAAAAGAGAATCGATTCATGATTTCTTTGTAGTCATAAGTTTTTTGCTTAATATGATGGCATTTGAGGATTTCAACTAACAGTTTGGGGGTCCTTTGGTAGGGACGGTTTGATTTGTTGTATTAAACTAATATGGTAATGTTATGATTTATTATGTATAAGAATAGTACTGAATAAGTTGTATTGATAATGTTGAGATTAGTTATGCTGACATTATTTTATCAGCTATTTGATTTGTTGTATTAAATTAATAGGGTAAATTAAAATGAAAATAGTGCTGATATGTTATAGTACTGAATATGATGTATAAATAATAGTATTAGTTAGACATAAGTTGAAAACACTTAACACACAAGGATTAAATTATACAAAAGCTAATAAAAGTATTATTTCCACTCATGACTCCTACCAAACGACCCCTCCTCCTCTCTCTTTCCCCTTCTATTTTTTCCGGGTAGATTACCACACAATTTATTTTTCCTTTCACTTTGTTGAAAATCATGGCTCGCCCAACCATTCTATGTGATGAAAAAACTGATTCAATGAAACTTATGCTAATAAAGAGAAAGATTTGTCCTAATTTGAATTTCTCTTCTATGTTCTCAGAAATCATTCCTTTTTTCTTTTTCATTTTCAGCATCCTTTTTTCCACTATTTTCTTCCGCCACACAAATACAGTAAGATTTCTCCCGCCTTCCTCACGAGCACATTACCACACCTCACTTCAAATAAACTCTATAGCACCTTGCGACTTCCAAATACGACCCTTGAAATGGCAACTGGTAGGAGGGAGCAGGTGCAGGGGGTGGCATTTAAGCATATGCATGGTAGGGCGAGGCGGGGTGGGCGGGAAAACATAAATGCGGGGGCGTGCTATAACAAACCATATTTTCAGTTCAGCTTGGAGGCCGTCCGGTACCGATGGCTCTGATTTCTCCTACCGCATGGTCGTTGATTCCCCCTTTTCCGTTTCCCCAACTCACTTTCATTTTCTCTCCATTTTGCTTTAATCCTCTTGTTTTTCTTCCTTGATAGGATACACGAAAGTTGCAAAAGCAAAGTCTCGTCTTGCCAAATTGATCTTTGCTCAGGTTTGTAAATTGAATTTGTCCTATTTTTACATAAAGATCACTGGTTTAATCAGAATTAGTTATTTCAGGGCTATTTTTCAGATGTTGATATTCGGTTAAAACAAGTTATAAAGTTAGTTGTTCTTTAAGATATCAGTAACTCATCGATAACTGCAAATATCTCAACTTGTATTGTGCCCCCATTAACTAATTGACATTTTAGTTTAGGGTCCAATAGGATACTTGTTTTTCTTAGATCTGTTGGTAACTCTGTCATTTCTTTCTACTGGTATTTTGATAATTAAAACTAAAGGAAAGAAAGACGAATGAAGGCTAAACTAAACTAGTTATCTCGTTTCCAGTGTTATAAGCGCCATGTTTCAGAACTACTTGTAATAATATCAATGTGATGTTTCTGATGATACGTTTACATCGTGCACTTCAGGTTGTCACTCAATTGATGATATCAGCTAATGTATTTATTTCATTATCAAAGAACCAGTCTCCCAATAGATTGGATTCGTGTCTGTTGTGGTAGGAGAACTAGGTTTTCCACTGGATCTCATTTCGTGACCTCATCAATTTTTATCGTTCACCTTTTAATAGGGCATTCTCTCTTGTGATGATTGCTTTAACTTCACGTGTAAATAAATTTTTAAAAGTTCAAGTCTTTTGAGTTTTTGACGCAAAACTTAGGGAAAAAGAATCTCCAAGTTCAAGATTTTAAATTGCGGTTTCAAGGTGGATTTTTTTCAAATCTTCAATTTGCAGCCAGAAATTCACAACTTCCACCAACTTTTTTCCTATCTTGACTTCAATTAGTTTTTACCAACTTTAACCTCAAATATTTGCCCAAGTGGCTCCGTAGAATCTTAAGAAGCAGTATTTGCATTTCTTAACTTGTGAGAGATGTTCTGATCAATAGAATTATTTTCTCCATTTACACCGTGGATAATTTTATTGCACTAGTATGGACTTTCTGGTAGTTGCTTGTCATTTCGTAGTCCAAAATAGATAAGTTGATATCAGTGTTATCAAAAGCGAAAAGCGCAAAAAAGCTCTAAGGTCGGTTGGGGTTTTAAGTGCAAACTTTAATGAAAAAGGGTGCAATGGTGCAAAAATACAAAAATATATATATATATATATATATGTTTGGTCCAAGACTAATAATAATAAGCATGAATAATAAATATATGGACAAAGAAACTATAAAAACATTACAATAAAGTAAAATATCAATTATCTAATGTCACCTCTTCAATAGAGGCTCATTGGCAAGGAAAGTATGTCTTAGAGCCTTGATGATGACACTGAAGCGCGCATAAAGCGAAGTGAAGCGTTCAACATGTTTTGAGCCTCGCTTCAGGGCTTAAGCGCGCTTTTAGTGCGGCTTGACAACACTGGTTGATATCATTAATCCTTCCTCCACATCCCTTTTTTTTTTTCTCAGAAAGGTTATAAAGAGAGTATGTTGTTAAAAAGAGAGTAACTTATCAAAAAAATAGGTTAAAAAGAGAGTATGACCCAACTCACTGATGCACAGAGAGACCGAAATTTCCCAACATCCATATATCCTGGTTAGGGGTGGGCGTATATCGGTTCATATCGGTTTTGTATCTGAAAAATATGAACCGAATAAAAATCAATTTTTTTTAAAAAAAACCGAATCCAAGTTTAAAAAAAAAACGATATGTTCGGTTTATATCACCAAACGTATCGGATTATATCGGTTTTTTCTAGTGGGTCGGGGAGGGTCGGGTCAGGGAATTTTTTGTTTTTTTTAAAAAAAAATTGAATTTCCAACACTGAAATTGACATTCACACCTACATTACCACGAAATTTCGACGTTGGAATGTATTGTATATCGTGAGATGTTTACTAAAGAAAAAGAAAAATTAGAAACTGATTTGGGGGAAAACACAAATTGATTGGGAAAACGGACGTTTTCGTAAAAATTGACGGCGCCTGTGGCAGTTTGCTCGGCCACGTCTCGAAAAAATACGCAAAATAAAAAAAAACGAATAAAACGGACATCCGAGCGTAGAGTTATGACCATTTAAAGTTTTACCAATTTACAACTACTTTCTCTCCCTACATTTTATGTCAATGCTTTCGTGATATGTTAATCAAGTTCATGCTGCATTCGACTTCCATAAAAGCTTCATAGATTGAGTTCAATGGCTATGATTCAAGAGATAGTAGTAGCCTAAAATAAAAATAAGATTAATTATATATTTAATTCGGTTTTTCGGTTCGGTTCGTATCTAAAATTAAAAAACCGAACCAAATAGCCGGTTCGGTTTGATTTTTTCGGTTCTCCGGATTTTTCGCCCACCCCTAATCCTGGTTGTTGACAATTCTTGTTTGAAGGAAGGTAGCTTGTTATAGAAAAGGCTGCGTACAATAGACCCTTGTTGTACGGCCCTTCCCCGGATCCCGCGCGTAGCGGGACACCGGGCTGCCCTTAGCTTGTTATGATTCAACTTTTCTCTAATTATGCCCCAAAAAGAAAAGGAAAGAGAAAAAAGATTCGACTTGTCTCTTCCTCTTCCTTATCACTCTATTATTTCCCCTTCTTACTATCACCCTGACCACATGGTATTCCCTTTGTATCCTTTGTCGAAGATCCCATCCTTTGTGTTCACCAGTCTATTCGTCCCTCTTTCACTTTGTGGTTGCCTCCTTTTAGCATCAAACTGGCCACTTGATAGTTCTATATCACTATCCATGAGGTTGGAGAGTACCTTTGACAGTTCCAAATAGCTTTCATAAGGCTTGATTGATTAAGATGGAAATAAAGAATGCAATCAAGCAGCAAGTACGATAACTTAATTGGAGTACACAAAGCAGTATTTTTATAGTGAATCCACTTTTTCCTTCCTTCAGAACCAGTCAACCACTTGGGGTGTTCCTTCCTCAATTGCAAGTAGGGCCGTTCTTTTGATTTTATGTGAATTTGCTCCTTTCTTTAATTTCTCGATATCATTGTGGCCTCCCAATAGGCTTGATGTTAAGAAAGAATCTCTTGCAGGAAGGTTAGCTACCAATTTCTTGTAAAAACACTAGCCTTGCTAGTTCATAATGAGAATATTTTCATCGTTGAATCTTTTTTGATTCTATGTATTATTCTCATTATGCACATAAGGGAGGAGCCGTATGAGGTGAAAATCTCACGTATGGTTCTGGAACGGAGATTCTTTCAATTGAATGACGACCATAACGGATGTCGGCTCAATCCGAAGGAAATTACACAGAAGCTTTGCAGAATTATGATGAAGCTATACGACTAGAAATTGATCCCTGTGATCGAAGTTATATACTCTATAACATAGGGCTTATCCACACAAGTAATGGAGATCATACGAAAGCTTTGGAATATTATTTTCGAGCACTAGAACGAAACTCATTCTTGTTGGAAATTTGCCTTTGGCGGGGAGGTGCGTCCACCCATATTTAATGAATTAAACACTAGTGTTCCGCATGTTGGAGGCTTTGTCTCTTCTCACATGCATAATCTACTAAGTGAGTAGATGACCGTAGTGCCAAGAATCGTTAAATTTCGTTGAGAAATGAAAGAGATATTGGTCCACGAAGTAAGGTGTTTGAGGCATGAAAATATGGTGTGGGGAAAATCTACCACATCGGTGGGAAAATGAAGAATTGCTCTCTTTATAAGTCTCTAAAGTGGTTAAGGGTTTGGGACCTCAAGGGGTATTCCATGTGTTTAAAGGAGGGAGGACCTAGATGTGCTTGGGTTCAAGGCTAAGCCCACACGCGCACCGCCGCCGTCCGCCCATCCGTCCCGTCCCGTCCGGTCCGGTCCAGGATTGGGCTCAGGCTGTGGGGAATTTCTGATATTATCTTTTTGGACCCCAAATTGCTTAATATTTACAGTTTGGTCCCTAAAGTTTCTGCAAAGTTGATTTTGGGATTGACGGAAAGTAGAAACTTTCTACCTACCGTTTGGGCTATTTTTTGGAGCAATAACCAGCCATTACTTGGCTGTTAACTCCTCCGTAAAACAGCCCTCCTTCAATGACTATGAACAGCCTCACTAATGACATTAACCCTGCCATTATCAGCCTCTCTAATGGCCATTAACAACCCTTCTAATGACTATTAACAGTCATGTTTGTGGCAGTTGAGGAGTCCTTCCTCCATGCTATATATTGATACCTTTTGGCTCAATTGTGTTGTACATAAAAAAAACACGAAAATAGCAGCACAAATAGTGATGAACAATAGTGAGGAAAGACACACATATACACAAGATATACACAACAGAGACACACTATATACACAGAGACAAAACAAAAGAGAAAGTCATTCCAAAAATGTTGGACGAAAACAGAAACTCTTCCTTCCTTTTCCATTTCTTCAGCAAGTCGATTCGTATTTATTTTCTTCGTTAGACTCAACCTATTTGCTTTGTAGTGTTCAGATTAAAGTGTTGTTTTATCTTGGGAGACTATTGCCCACTAACGTAAAAGCATATATACGGGGCAATCTTGTCTCAAGGACATAGTGCAATCACTTGACTCAACACACAGTTATAACAATCCAGATTTAGTTATTTCTTGATTTCAGGTTATCAAGATTCAAGACTCAACAAGCTTGCGGCAGTTCTGAACATTGCCTATTTGTTTATCCTTTCGAACACTTGTAATAGTTATTTACTTCCCGTCCTGCTTTACAATAGTAGCCAATAATTTAAGGCAAGATTGTATTAGTGTTCGAAAGATGTCAGTCGAAAGTTGTGTGACTAAATCTGGATATGGTTGTGGTTTTCTGGTAGAAGATAGTGATGATTATGTTGTTGAAGGTCAACATGTTCATGGTGTCACCGCTCCTGAGAGTGGTGGGAACAAGCGCTCACGAGAGGCTGAGGATGTCAACTGGGACAAGAGGAGAAGATTGAAGATGTGGTTCTATCTTGCAGCAGAAGGCCTATATCTGTCCCAGACAAAGGATCCGAATTATGGTAAGGAGGAAATGAACACTCCGTCCGATGAAGTTATGGTAAGGAGGAAATGAACACTCAGTCCGATGAAGTGACTGAAGTGTTGAATCCGAAATTAGGATAAGTAATTTTTCTTCCTTGTCAAGAATAAGATTAAATAATGTCTGATTAAAAATAGCTTAAAGTAAGGAGGAATATGAAAATGTTTTCACAAAAGAATTTATATTCCTTACGCTTTAAAATCAGAAGTTTAATCTCTTCTTCTTTCCCGTTTAAAGATTGGATTTTGTAAACGACTTAAAAAGATCCGTTCTTTTAAGTGTAATTATTAAAAGTGTGTAAAGTATGTTCGCACATACGAGAGAGAAAGATCCACTAACTGTGCGAAAACTGTTACCACTCTTAAGTAAGCGCCAAGAATTATCTGGGCACCAATCATAACGGAAGAAGAGTAAAAGCTAAAGACGTTGAGCCGTCACACTATTTGGCAGAAGATCCTTCATAGGATGATATTGGACACTCAGTCATACAAAGCCCCCGGGCGACTGGAGTGGGCCAAAATTCCTTTGATATGATGATATTGGACAATCTATACAAAGCCTCCGAGCGACTGGAGTGGGCCAAAATTCCTTTGGTATGATAATATTGGTCACTTAGTCATACAAAGCCTATGGGGCGACTGGAGTGGGGCCAGAATTCATTTCATAGGAAAAATAATGGACACCTAGTAAAGTGGGCCAGAATTTCCAGGTCTTAAATGATCTGAAGGCCTAAAGAAAGGCAGAAAAGAAATTGGACACTCAGTCTGCCAAAGCAACTGGAGTCGGCCAAATATGATCCAATTACGCCCTAACCACGGGCAAGAGGTTGTTCATGTGAAGCAACGCCACCTCTAAAATCTAAGGGGTTGGAGAGGTTGTCCTCAATAGGACTTCAGGGAATGAGATCACTCTAAGATGAGGCGATACATGTCCCAAACTTGGTTTAAGGGACGATGTTGGTCAAGCTGGTTTGAGACTAGTCCAACAGGTCTGTAATAACTAAGAATGGTACAGTATGTCTGTAGCCATATGAATGATATATTTGAAATTCGTGCATCTATGCCATCATATATTAAGACACGTTAAATCGAAAATCATTCAAAAGCTAACGAAGTTGAGATTCTTGCCTTCTGTCGACATAAACCCTCAAAATAAATGTGAGGTAGGCGAAGAGGCAAAATCACCTTTCCAAATTCCGTCAAAGGAATAGCGAAAGAAGCACCGCTCCTCTAGAACTTAGTCATACCTACTTGGGTGATTTGAAGTTTATACAAAATAGAGGGGGAGACAAGTACGTTGTGATCTTCATTGATGATGGTACAACGTATAGTATCCTTTGTTGGTTGAAAAGCAAAGATGAAGTTGTTGAAGCGGATAAGTGCTACAAAGTAGAAGTTGAAAATCAACTAAGCCTACGGATTGAGGAATTCGTAGTGATAGAGGGGGAGAATGTGAAGCATCGTTCATCAAACGACTGCTCATTACTCACCTCAGTCTAACGGTGTTAGCCAGGCGCAAAGTCATACGCCCAAATTAGAGGGGCAAGAACTCCGCATAAGGATAAGGGTAACACTCCGTGTGAGACATGGAAAGGATCTCACATACATATGTTGTGATGTGGGGTGGTTTCGTACCTAAGACTGTAGATTGCATATCCACTGGATCTGCAAATAACAGTAGTGCTTATCACCTCTTGGTGTCAAAGAATGCTGAATTCTTTGAAGATAACTTTGCTTGAAAAGGAAAAAAGAAGTAATTGCTCAAGGATAACAAGAACCCGCGAGGGCCTGACTGTCCAGAACTAGACGTTCCGTATCTACAGGACTCGAAAGTTGCTGGCTATCCGGAACATAATATTCCAGATCTGCAGAACTCAGGAATTCTAGATGTTTAACCGAGACGGAGCAAAGAATGGGACAAAGACTTGTTCCAGTCCTTCTAGCTTGTATGGTTGAGAATGAACCATGGACAATTGACAAATAATTGTCATCTCCAGAAGCGCTGCTTTGGAAAGAAGCTAAAGAGAGAAATAGATTCCATCATATAGAACCATACTTGTGTAATGGTTGATCTTCCTCCGGGAAAAGAACCTTTGGGTTGTAAAATGTGCTCCCCTATGAGTAGCTTCACATCCAGGGCCATTGCAGTCTTGCGTGGCATTGATGTTGAAACAGTCTTCCTAACCGGAGAGTTGGAAGGGGAGAATCAGAGTTGGTTTGCTGGACTGTTGGGCTTCTTCCTGAACTTTTATTTTGGTCCCTGAAATGTTTACATTTTGGTCCTGGAAGTTTCAGATAAAACAGAAATAATGAATCTGACCACAGAAACATTGACTTTGAAGTTAGAAAGCCAACAATTGAAAAACCAACAGTCTGAGAATGGAAGTCATATTGAAACAAAGTCTCGATATGAAAGATATGGGTATCACATATGACATCTTAGGAATTGGATTTCTAAGACATCTAACGGATTGGTCGATAGTTGACAGTCTCGTTAAAGCCACCAATGGATATGAATCATATAACTGATTGAAATCATGGTGCACCCATATATAAGGAGCTATATGCACATGTCACATGTAGTTCAATATATGTTACACACTACAACCGACCTGGTATCAGCCTACAAAGCAGATCAGTTGAGCTAAGGTTCACTGCGTTAAGTCGGATATGACGATATCTGAATTATTCGCTTATCTACGAATTATAGTATTCTGGATGTCCAGCGGTTCTGGGAGAACACAATGATGCAAACTGGACATCAGATATGAAGAACACCAAAGCCACAAGTAAATATGTATGGTGGGTCTTCGAAAAACCTCTAAGCAAACTTGCATCAGCCGATTCATGATGGAATCAAAGTTTATCGCTTTATACAAAGCATGAAAGAAGTTGAGTAACTTCACGACTCCTTAGAAGACGTCCCTTATTGGGAGAAACCCGTGCCTTCAGCAGTTATACACTGTGGCTAGCCGGTTGGCTTCAGGAAGGACACAAATGACGGTGTCTGGACATATCTGTCAGGATCTATCGGAGACATAAGACCGTATGGCAGTTGATCATCACGGGTGTCACTTTCTTGTTTACTAACTAAGGGACTACCCAGAGATCAATTGTTCTGCCTGTCTAGGGGAATGGGCTTAAAACCCAAACAATACGAACCATTGCGATGGTAACCCAACCATACTGATTGGAGATCCCAAGAATTTGGTTCAATGGGAAAACTAAGCTGCAAAAGGTTCAGTTGAGCACTTCGGTGGAAGTAAGAGCACATCGGATGATGATTTCTGTAGAGAAACATGAATCCAAAACTGTTCCCGCGATAGACATTAAAGTGCCTGCATGGTGGGTAAAGGTTAAGCTTCCAAACCTTTAAACGATCCTCAAACGGTTGAGGTTAAGGTTGGGGAAACTTTTAATGATTCCTAACACTTGTGAAGTGGGGTATAACAGGATACCTTGTAGGAGATCACCTATTTAAGTGCGAGGAAGGCCGCCTCAAATGAACGCACTTAAGAATCCAAGTGTGTCCACGGCCACAATGGACAAAACCATAAGAATGAAAACGAATAAGGAGAGTTATTGTGTTGGTATCATTGTCTTGGCTTACACTAAACACTGACGGTTTAAGACATCACATTCACCGCGCAGTAAGTAAGTCCGGTGGTATTCAACTAGGGAAGGTTCAAAGTGAAAACTACCTCTCCTGATGCAATATCTTTTCACTGAAAGATTGCTGAAAGTAGGCACCTTGTGTGTGCGCCAAAATCTTTCTTTCATAGAGGGGATTGTTGGAAATTTTCCTTTGGCGGGGAGGTGCGTCTACCCATATTTAATGAATTAAACACTAGTGTTCCGCATGTTGGAGGCTCTGTCTCTTCTCACATGCATAATCTACTAAGTTAGTAGATGACCGTAGGGCCAAGAATCGTCAAATTTCATTGAGAAATGAAAGAGATAATGGTCCACGAAGTAAAGTGTTTGAGGTATGAAAATATGGTGTGGGACAAATCTACCACATCGGTAGGAAAAAAAAGAATTGCTCTCTTTATAAGTCTCTAAAGTGGTTAAGGGTTTGGGACCCCAAGGTGTATCTCATGTGTTTAAATGAGGGAGGACCTAGATGTGCTTGGGTTCAAGGCTAAGCTCACAAGCGCATCGCCGCTGCCCGCCCGTCCCATCCGGTCCGGGCTCGGGTCCTGGGCTGTGGGCTGTGGGGACTTTCTGATATTATCTTTTTGGACCCCAAATTGCTTGATATTTACAGTTTGGTCCCTAGAGTTTCTGAAAAATTGATTTTTGGATTGACGGAAAGCAGAAACTTTCTACCTACCGTTTAGGCTATTTTTTGAAGCAATAACCAGCCATTACTTGGCTGTTAACTCCTCCATAAAATAGCCCTCCTTCAATGACCATGAACAACCTCACTAATAGCATTAAACCTGTCATTATCAGCCTCCCTAATGGCCATTAACAGCCCTCCTAATGACTATTAACAGCCATGTTTGTGGCAGTTGAGGAGTCCCTCCTCCATGCTATATATTAATACCTTTTGGATCAATTGTGTTGTACATAAAAAAAACACGAAAATAGCAGCACAAACAGTGACGAAAAATAGTGAGAAAAGGCATACATATACACAAGATATACACAACAGAGACACACTATATACACAGAGATAAAACAAATGAGAAAGTCATTCCAAAAACGTTGGACGAAAACAGAAACTCTTCCTTCCTTTTCCATTTCTTCAGCAAGTCGATTCGTATTTGTTTTCTTCGTTAGACTCAACCTATTTGCTTTGTAGTGTTCATATTAAAGTGTTGTTTTATCTTGGGAGACTATTGCCCGCTAACGTAAAAGCATATATACGGGGCAATCTTGTCTTAAGGACAGAGTGCAATCACTCGACTCAACACAAGTTATAACAATCCAGATTTAGTTATTTCTTGATTTCAGGTTATCAAGATTCAAGACTCAACAAGCTTGCGGCAGTTCTGAACATTGCCTATTTGTTTATCCTTTCGAACACTTGTAATAGTTATTTACTTCTCGTCCTGCTTTACAATAGTAGCCAACAATTTAAGACAAGATTGTATTAGTGTTCGAAAGATGTCAGTCGAAAGTTGTGTGACCAAATCTGGATATGGCTGTGATTTTCTGGTAGAAGATAGTGATGATTATGTTGTTGAAGGTCAACATGTTCATGGTGTCACCGCTCCTAAGAGTGGTGGGAACAAGCGCTCACGAGAGGCTGAGGATGTCAACTGGGACAAGAGGAGAAGGCTGAAGATGTGGTTCTATCTTGCAGCAGAAGGTCTATATATGTCCCAGACAAAGGATCCGAATTATGGTAAGTAGGAAATGGACACTCAGTCCGATGAAGTGACTGAAATGTGCCATAATCCGAAATTGGGATAAGTAATTTTTCTTCCTTGTCAAGAATAAGATTAAATAATGTTTGATTAAAAATATCTTAAAGTAAGGAGGAATATGAAAATGTTTTCACAAAAGAATTTATATTCCTTACGCTTTAAAATCAGAAGTTTAATCTCTTCTTATTTCCCGTTTAAAGATTGGATTTTGTAAAAGACTTAAAAAGATCCGTTCTTTTAAGTGTAATTATTAAAAGTGTGTAAAGTATGTTCACACGTACGAGGGAGAAAGATCCACTAACTGTGCGAAAACTGTTACCACTCTTAAGTAAGCGCCAAGAATTATCTAGAATTAGTTTATAGAATTGGTGTTTTAATTAACAATGGGAGTGTTGTATTTATAGTTAAAATTAGGTCAAAAATCATATTAGGATTGGGCTCTAAGCCTGGCCCAAAAACCGAGGTGCAATGGCCAGTCTGACTGGACCCACTGCTGGGTCGGCATCGCGGCACAGCCTAGCAGGCGCCGCTGTGCCTTACATAAAATTATGTTTCCCGTTTTCATTTAATATATATATTCAACACATTAAATCTAAAATCTAATTTTGATTTATTTAAATAATTTCTATGTAATAGAAATTATCCCATAGTTATTATCAATTTAAATATCTCGATTCCAAATCGAATATTTAATACTTTCTCAATACACCTTGAGATCGAAGAGACAATCGACATAGTGTGACCCTATAGGCCTTCATATATCGACGCTAATTCAATTAAGGTCCATACGGAACTCCTAGACTGCTCCATATGACGAACTTAATATATGAAGTACGTTTACCTGAATCCAACAAACATAATCTTTATGTGAGATGATAAATTCCTTTCATTCGCGACACACTCGATCAAGCTTAGGATTTTCCACGTGTCTATCAAAATGGCTTGATCACTTTATCTCATCTATATTAGTCGACAACTAGATCATTTTCTAAATATGTCTCTTGCATTGGCCAATGACTTGGTCGACCTAATATCACTGAGAAGTTGAGTGCTCTCTCGAATATCCAATCGAGGAATGAATCCTATTCTTGGCTCAACTACAACCCTAATTTACATCATAATGCACCCAACACAAGCTGTATCTTATCCTATAAGGAGTTTAAGCTTAGGACAGGGTCAAAGTACATTACTCTGTAAACAAGGTCCGTATTGACCTCAAGTCAAAGGACCTTCATCTCCTACATGCTGATAACACTTCAGACATGTATAACAAATAGTTTATCAGCAGAGTATACCAATACTTTCCAAAAGTATCCATATGTCTATCAATAGTAACCATTACTAGTAGCAGGTGAGCCATACTACATTCTCTAATAATGTGACGCAGATCACATGTTGACTTATAACATATCATCGATATCCCATTCTCGATGATCATTTGTCGAGGCTATTTTAGAGTTACACTCTATCATCAATATCTCACTCTATTAATGACAACGTAAGCTCAAGGGATGCATATTAATGAATAATTACAAACAATCAAATAATAATTCAATAATTGCAAAATACGAATGTGTTCAAGTACATTTGCCCTAATAATGATTGTCTCTAAGACATACATACTTCCAATGACTGCATTTGAAATGTTTTTGTTATTAATTTTAACATGGCATTAAAAGTTATTTTAAATTTAGACGATTAATATACAATTAATTTAAGGGAAAAAAATCTAGTTATGGGAAAGGATGGAGTATAGTATATTTTGTTAAAATTATTTTCTTACAATCATTCTCAAACCAAAAAACATGTTAAGTTATGCTTTTTGTTTGATTTTCTCTTAAAATGTTAGCTGCCAGGAAGAAAGCAGTCGGCTTTCATTATTTTAGTGCTAATCTAATCACAATCATTTCTATTCTTCTAAAAGGCAAAAAGATCATGCTACCACAGAAAGCTAGTCTTTCTTGAACAATCTTATATTGATTTATTTACGAAGTCATAAATTTCTATGTTGTAAAAACTTCAAAAAAAGAAAAAGAAAAATTGTAATATCAAAAATCACGAAAAAACATTAAGACATGCTATAAAAACATCCTCTAACCATATAAATGATGAAAATGGTATTATGTCAACTGATTAACAACAAAGTAGAAATAAATCAATTGGGAAGCAATAAAGCAGTCTACCCCACCTATAAGTTAACTGCCCGTTTGGCCATAATTTTTTTTTTGTGTGTGTTTTTTTCCAGAGAAGAATTTTATAATAACATTTAGTTATATTATTCGATTGATATTTTGAAAGAAAATCTGAAGATGAGTTTCAAATTTGAAAAATAAGTTATGGCCAATTTTTCAAGTGAAAACTTTTTGCACATACAAAACTTCTACGTCTTCTATTCTAATTTATGTGACACATTTTTCCTTTTTAATCTGTCTAAAAAAGAATATATTTTTCTATAATTAGAAATAATTTAACTTTAAAATTCGTCTTTTATACTCAATAAAATGATTTACATTTATACAAAAAAATTGTTTTAGACCATCAAAAGTATTTCTTTTCTTTATTAAACTTTGTGTCAACTCAAATGATGTCACATAAATTGAGACAGATGGAGTATTTGTTTTCAAGTTAATATGGGTTCCAAACACAACTTCAACTTTAACTTTCAAGTGCTCTTTTTAAATTTTCTTTCAAAACTATTTTTTTCAAACTTCACAATTTTTTTGTTTAAACACCGGTTAAAGCCACTGAAATGTTGTGACGGAAAAGTAAAATCATAGTATTAGAGGATATCCCATAAATACAATCCTCTAAATGATAGGAAATCATGATCAGAAAATAAAATCCCGTTGTAGCTGTTGTAGTTGAAGCTGAGAAATACACCCACCAAAAAAGAAGATAAAAACGCAGCTTATGAGAACAGAAAAGAAAATAGACAAAATAATTTGACACTTGGTGTCTATTTTTATTACTGTACTAAAATATGAAACAAAGTTATGCATAAA
This sequence comes from Anisodus tanguticus, assembly GCA_034509755.1. Lineage (NCBI taxonomy): Eukaryota > Viridiplantae > Streptophyta > Magnoliopsida > Solanales > Solanaceae > Anisodus > Anisodus tanguticus. Next base: position 36,605,133 of record CM067549.1, read on the forward strand.
AGTTGGAATTTGAAAAGCTGGTATTCAATAAATGCAAATGAAACAAACCTCCCACCATTTACCCTTTTTAATGTAACTGATTTTATATTTATTAATTACTTATTAATAGAAGTCATTTTTGGAAAACGTAACTTTCGTTAATGTGCTACTTTATGAAGGATTTATTTGTTTATTTTTTGAAGGTTATATATACTATTTAATTTAATTAGATTTTGATTTAGCATAGGGGCGAAATGGTAAACTAATTTTGAAGATAGGTGCTTCCCACTTTTAGTATGATATAAATGATATGATGATGATTACACTGAAATTACAAATAAATTAATTATAGTTTGTTATTTCAGTTAATAGTTTTTGTTAGCTAAAATATAACTATAACCAATTTTAGAATTTAAATTGAATTGATATGTAAACCAAAATTTTGCAATAATTAATTCAGTTTTTATGTTAGCAGCTTTAAGGTCATTTTAATAGAAAAGTGTTTATCAAACACTTCTATCCAAACAAGTAACTACTTATTTATAAAATCAGCTCAAACACTTCAAAAGTGTTTTTCAATACTCGTTGCTTAAAAGCTATTTTCTTTCAGCAATCCAAACAGGCTTTAAGTCTACGTTGATTGAGTCTTCAAGGAATATACTAAAATATGTATAATATGTGTGTAATAATTGTATAATTAGTAAATATACATTGATTATACATTTACTAAACACAAATTATACAACAATGATACATTTTCCAAATACGTAATGTTGGATACATATTCTATACAACAATGATACAATTTCTATACAGTAGTGATACATACTATATACAACAATGATACAGTTTCTATACATATGCAGTAATTAGTTGAAAAAAAGACTACGAAATGAATTTTTTTTAAAAGGCTAGACTATTTTTTAAGCTAATGGGGCCATTCGGTTGTCAATAGTTTGGGCTGGATGGCTACTTATTTTCTTTGCCCTTCGTCTAAAACCCCCTGGGTTCGGGGTTCGAACCCCAGCTTAGTTAAAAATTAAAAAAAATCGCAAGACATAGTTTGGATTCGCAAGACAGAGTTTCAAACTCTACCTTAAGGCAGAGTTTGCCTTAAGAAGAGTTTGCTTTCAGATATAAGACAAACTCTGTCTTGCAATTCCAAACTCTATCTCGCGATTTTTTTTTAATTTTTGATTGAGCGAGTTCGAACCCAAAATCTCGGAGTATTTTTAAGTAAAGGATAAAAATTAAAGACCAACAATTTAAGGGATAAAAATTAAAGATCAATGCTATTGAAGGGAAATCGGCACAAAAAAATGAATTAAAAGGCCCAGATAGTAAGCCTGTAGACTTGCACAGACCCGGTAGCCGGCCCAAATTGAAGGATTCAGATTTATTTTATTAAATTCAATACAGTAACACTCTCTTTCTCAGTCGCTGCTGGACCCGATTTTCATCTTCATTTCTTCTTCTACACGCTTCGATAAAAATGGAAGAACTGAAAAGCGAAATGAAGATAAAGGAGGGTATAGAGGCAAACCAAGCAATGTTGGAAAACTATTGATTATATAAAATAGAATTAGCTGATAATTTCCTAAAATGACCGAATTTCCCCCCTAGAGCTTAGAAAAGATTATTCTTAGAAAAATCAGTCATAAAAGAACAAGCTTAGAAATAATCAATCTTTGGTAACAGAATCAAACCTCTATGAGTTATTATCTTTGTCTTGTTCTTATCGAAGTAATTTTGTCTTTGCAGGTTTTGAAAGACAATCCACAAGAGCTAATAACTGTAAAATGCCGAAAATATGGAATTTTCACCCGAAGAATGTGTTAAGTATGTAAAGCAAGAATTGAAGTTGCGACAAATTAAGGAGGGTTGACATGATGAATGGTTAGTGGTATAAAGCTGTAGAGGCACATCTCCAACTAAATAACAAATCAACATTGTTTGCTTCAATAGGAGATATTGGAAGTGAGGGCTCATCTTCCGTGCAGTAGTTGTTGAACGTATCTTGCATATTTTGAGGATGCCAAAGCATGTCAGAGTGGACTGCGTGAAGTAGTAGAGTAAGCGTGGAGGTTGAGTGAGCCTAAAACTCAAATAGCGTATATTACTCGTTGGTTAATAAAAAAAAAATCATAGATGAAGATGATGATGGTAGTCTCCAGAGTTGTTTTGATGCGATGGATAATGATATTTCCAGTGACTTCATTGACCTCGATAATGAGCTTTGGCTTCAGCGTCAGGATTGATGAGATCGATATGCTACTAACTCCTCTATGATGTTTGACACTACCCCACAAAGGGTAACGTTTGCCTAAATCCTACTCTCTCTAGACCCACTTGTAGAATTACATTAGATATATTATTTGTTTATACAAATTTTTTGAATCTATTTCCAAACTTCTTTTTGAAGTTAAATGCATGTAACCACAACTTTAAATTTTTAAATATCTTCTTCAACCTAACTTTAAATATTTACTTTTTTTTCTTCAAATATCTCATTTTTTGGTGTCCAAATGTCTACTTAGACTTTTCCATTTCGAAACGCCCCAAAATGTTTAGTACTATTAGTGTTGTTATAAGTTTTAGGAAATTCAAATTCATTAAACCATTCATATAACTAATTCTTGAACTACTATTTTGGTATTTGGTGTGTGTATATGTCAGATTAACATTTTAAATTCAGTGTAGAACTAATTGAATTGTTTTTGTAAATCCCCTTTATTGCCGAGGAACTGTTCTTTTTGGATATTGAAGCTTTGAATGTTTGATTCCTTCTTGAAGTATATAGTTGACTTATTAGGCGTAGAGTATTATTCAGAAACAGGTGGTAAAAATGACTGCAGAGTTGCTATGTATAATTTGTGTATAGTTAAGGTTAAGTATAGTTGTAAAATGTATTGACATAAAACTTTTCTATTACTGGCTAAAAGAATAGTTCTGTAAAAGGAAGGATGGATAATTGTGTGAGGTGACTAGAGACTATTTGGGCGAAAAGCCCTCCAAGTCTTGAATTAAAAAAGAGGAATGTTGACCAACTTAAACATAATTAAGTAGATTTATAATCACTAAAAAGTTGGGGGTAAAGATTAAACTCCGAAAATTATTAAAGAACCCATTAACCTTTCAGTCTTCTTCATCTTCTCCTCCTCCCATTTAGGTGTGATTTTTTTTTTTGACTTAGTGGAGGGGACTTGACAGTAAATTCAACAACTTCAATAATTGCAACTTACTAATTTTTTCGAAGTTATTAGACAATTACTGAAGTTGGAACAACTAAAATAACTTTTGGAATGAATTGAATGGTTGCAATAACTGTTATAGTTGTTGGAATTTGTTGGACAACTACTGATGTTGTTTTTTGGGGTGGTGGGGTTTAAAAAGAGTAGTTTCTATATTGTTATTGTTGTTGTTATGGGTTCATAGAAGGAGAAGGCGCAGGAGGGGGGAGGAGTAGGCGGCCGAGGTGAAGGGGGATGAGGGGGAGATATGGAGGCATGAGCTTGTGTAAATAAGAAAATTTTGGAGCTATTAAAATGTGTCATTAATACTAATTAAAAGAATCACATCTATCAGAAAAAAGAAACTTCAGTGACTCTTCCTTAAGTAGTTAGTACTTAGTAGTCCTCTTTGAAATCCCACAACAACATAAGGCTGGCCAGTGGGCCGGGTCGGCCCGGTCTCGCCCCGAACCTGACCTTTGTAAAAAAAAAAAAAAAAATTGGTATCAGGACTCGAACCGGGACGGGACATGGTCTCGTCCCGACCCGTCCCGGCCCGCCTGTCCCGACCCGATCCCGGTCCCGCCCCAATCCCGCCGGAAACTCCCCCTTTTGCAAAAATAACCGTTGTACCAAAGACCATTTTACATTTTGGCCGTTGTGCAACGACCATTTTTGACCTCTTCCCCTCCCCCTACCCCCTTAATATTTATTTTTAGCCCATAAGTTATTATATATCCACTTTAACCCAATTTCTCAACCATAAATACTTCATTTTCTCTTCATCTTTCTCACAAATCTTCTTACAATCTCTCTAATCTCTCAACAATCTATTTCTCTACAAGTCTACATTGTCTACTAAATATTCAATTTTATTTATTCATTTGGAAATTGGGAGTGAAGTTGGCAACTAGCTTGAGAATCTTCCATCGAGCAAAGTTTCAATTTTCAACCTCTCGAATACACGTCGACATTACGTCGGCGTTTGGTACATTCGTTCCTTCATTAAATTATTATTGTCTGTTTATTTTATTTAGCGCACTTAATTTCGTTTACTTTAATTATTTATTAGTATAAGTATAAATTTATAATGAAAGGATTTAAACGTATGCTTACGGGTAGGGGTCATGCTTCTTCTAGTAGGGCAACAAGGGCAAGGGTCCAATTTCTAGACAGAATCCTATTCCTACACAGGATGATTTTGTTGATACTGAACATTTTCCTACAATACCATTAGATTTAGACGAGGAGCTATTTTCTGGAACTCAAGAAGACTTTAATTTAGACGATGATCTAGATGATACACTCACTAATGTAGATGACAACACACCCACTAGTGCACCTTTAACTGAAATGCCTCATATTTCCCCTAGTATGAGACGAGGTCCAGCAAAACGACCATTAAAATCAGATGCATGGACATTTTTTGATAGGGACGTAGAGAATCAAGTAGCTAGATGTAAATTTTGTAAAGATGTTTTAAAATTTAAAACTGGAAAAGGTCATGGTGGGACGGGGGGTTTAATGAGACACGTAGCAAGGGCTCATCCAGCTAGGTATGCCCAATACGAGGCTTCAAAATCGGGTGTGAAAACGTCCGCTCATCGGGACAAGGTTCACATACTGTCCCAGACCAAGTACAGGGTCAAATTAACCCTATGACGGGGGGAATTGTAGGCCCTAAATACAATAAACATAGAGATAGGGAAGCAATAGCAAAATTAGTTGTTGTGGAGGGTTTGCCTTTTTCATTTCCTTCATCTCCCGATTTTATTCATTACATTAGAGATATGTATAATCCTGCTTTTAACGGTTTTCCTAGATCAACTGTTAAGAGAGATGTATTTAAATTCGCACATGAATATCAACAGTATTTACGTTATTCATTATATCATTTTAATGGAAAAGTAGCTATCACTTCTAATATAGGCCGTAGTACTAACGGTCATGATTATTTAACGATAACCTGTCATTGGATAGATTATAAATGGTCTATGCAAAAACGTATATTAGCGTATAGATATATAGATGATAGGCACACTGGTACTTTTATTGCATAAAATATTTATCAAGTGTGCGATTATTACGGAATAACTGATAAAATTATGACTATTACATTAGATAACGCTTCTTCTAACAATTACGCTATTACAATTTTAAAAAATAGTTTAACTCCATCTTTTCCAGATAATTTTCATATAAAATGTGTGTGCCATATATATAACTTAATTGTAAAGGATGATCTATCACTTTTTGAAGACATTCTTAGTAAAATACAATTTGCTATAAACTTTATTTTTAAAAATAATAGAATACAACGAAGAAAAGAATATAAAAAAACTTGTCACGATAGAAAAAATTCAGAAGAAGTACCCACTAGGTGGAATTCTTTATACGAGCAACTACTTGTTGCTTATGACTATAGAAAACCTATAACTTTATTTTGTAACTCTCATAATCAAAATCCAGCTGATAGGGTTGTAGATAGCGATTGGGTAAAAATTTCTGAACTTATTGTATTTTTAGAGAAATTGTTTCAAGCTACAAAAGAATTTTCTGGTATATATTATCCTACTATTTCAACTATTTTGTTTTATATAGCTCTAATATTTTTATTACTTAGTGAATATATGGAAAAACCAGCTTATAAGACAGCTATTAAAAAATGTTTATCAAAATAAAAAAAATATTTCATTCCTATTCTCACTATTTATTTTATTGGTGAAATAGACGGTACTAAATCACTTGTTGAAACTATTTACGATTGTATAGAAGTACTACCACCTCCAAGTCTCAAAAATCCAAATCACACACCACCTATTGAACAAACTAAAGAAGAAGTGTTGTTTAGCGTAGAAGACAAATGCAAAAAAGTATATAGAATTTAGCAACAAGAAAGTGCTAGCAACCTACCAACTTCCATACCATCTTCTTCTTCTTCAACACAACCTCACAAAAGATATGTTGTTTCTGCGGCTAGTATTGAAAGCCTTAGAAATAGAATGTGCGGCCGTACCGCTACTAACCAAATTAGCGAGTTTGATTTTTTTGTTTTGCAGGATTTTGTACCGTACCAAGCAGTTCTCAATGAAGAATGACGTGAAGACTTGCTGAAATACTGGAGGAGGAATGAGAAGACCTTTCCGACACTTTCAATGATGACCCGAGATGTTTTGAACATTCCCGCGTCATCAACGACGTCTGAAAACGCTTTTTCTGCCGACAGATATCAAATAGGAGAGCACAGACACTCATTAGCCAGAGACAGCTTGGAGATTGTAGTATTATTCAGAGATTGGATACGAGCGGAGCGGAGAAGTTGCGGTCAACCAGAGATCAACGAAGAAGAAGACGAAAACTACAACGAAATCTTATTCGAAGGTAGTGGAAGCGACGTGAAGCAATTTGACCAACAAATACCAATTCCAACCGAAGAACTACAGGAAATTATCAAGAAACTACAACAGGTTTTTTTCATAATGTAATTTTTTTAATTGCAATTTTACTATGTAATTTGCAACTATTGAACAACACCACAAAGTTGCAACTTTGACAATTGTATTTGTATTACAAAAAAAAATCACGAGTATTAAAGAATATAAGAGGCACAAAAAACAGCCTTGGGATATTTTTATTACACTATCTTGTCTTGTTTAATTATTGAGTTTTTATATATATGTTATTTTTTAAATTAAGAGCAAAAAAAAAACCATCAGGGATCTCGATCCCGATCTTGATCCCGACCCGACTCAATTTCGACGGGATTGGGATCGGGGCGGGACTTTGGCAAATTCCGCCTATCCCGATCCCGCCTGACCTGATCCGACCCGATCCCGCCCCTTCCCCCCGTCCAGCCCCGCCCCGATCCCGCCAAACCTGGCCCGACGGTCCCGAGCCCGGCCCCCTGGCAACGCCTACAACAGCATCAACAAAAACTTCAGTGGTTGTTGGATAACTACTGTAATTGTTGGAACTTATTAAACAATTTCAGTAAGTTAACTTCAGTAGTTGTTCCCCTCCACTGGTTCGAAAATCTTTTTTCCAATATTAAGGAGATTGAGCAAGAAAAAGAAAACAAGTACTGTAGTTGTTGGATTTGCTGTAGAATCTCCTCCCTTGGTTCAATTTTTTTCATACCCAAATGGAGGAGGAGAAGATAAATGAGGGGAAAAAGGGAAAATTTGATTGAAATCTGAAGTGGGTAATGGACTCTTAACTTGTGAAATTTTAATCTTTACCTCAAAGTTTGGTAATTATAATCACACTCCAATCCACCTAATTATGTTTGACTTGGTCAACGACACTCTTTTTCAATTCAAAAATTGGAGGTCATTTCGCCCATATAGTTTCCACCACCTACCTGTAGGGCACATCTGCCCATGTATCTAGCTAGCTTGCCTTTATGATAACTCTTGTTCCGTGGATGGAATTTTGAACCTCTACCAGGAATGTAGTTGGAGGTAATTGCCATTCTTAGCTCATGAGGAAATCCTTGTGTAGTCAAAACCAAATTTTGATTTTTTCCCTTGCCCCGAGTATTCGACTCTTTTGTGCACATCTGTCTGTTATTAATTATGTCGGGGAAGATGAGATTTTGCATGTGTAATAGCATTATTTTTACAAAGATGCAATGCTTTTACTTCTCAGAGATAGAGAAGTGAAAGGACGTGTGCCTTCTATGAAACTTCTCTACTAGCACCTCAACTATCTGTTTTGGTTTTGAGATGTCATATCAAAGTGAGTTTATGGTAAGATGATTTTCTAGAAAGCGTATCTAGTGTTATGTCATGATGTTTAATCTGATAATCAATAGATTATTTTCCATAAAAAAAGATTATTTCCTTGAGACTATGCTTTCACTTCTTAGTGATTGTGAACTAAAATGAGACACCTCTTATCAGAAACTAACATTTTGCATAAATAGTGCTGAGTAGAATGTATGAATACCTCCACGATCAGACCAATCTTCATGAAATTCCAAACCTGTTAGGAAATAGTTACCATATATTATGTTTACAGTAAAGTACTGGTGGAGGACGCGCTTATTAGACAGAGATGACTGTCTTACTTTCATAAACTCTTGAACGAAAAGGAGATAAAGACATTGTGTTGGGAGATCTGGAGCAATCCGGAAGGTATCGGGATATTAGATATTGTAGAAGTATTAAGGTTGATGAGGTTAAGGTGTTGTTAGTAGGATGCGCAGGGGACGAGCGACCGGGCCTGATGAGATCTAGTTAAATTTTGGAAGAGCGAAGGCAGGGCAGGTTTGGAGTGGCTGACTGGGTTGTGTAATGTCATTTTTAAGACGGCAAGAATGCCCGAAGAATGGATGTGGAGTACAATGATTCCTTTGTACAAGAACAAATGTGAAATTCATAGTTGCAACAACTATAAGGGTATCAGCTGCTAAGCCACACTATGAAAGTTTGGAAAAGGGTCGTAGAGATGAGGGTGGGAAGAGGTATTTCTATTTTTGAGAACCGGTTTGGATTTATGTCGGGTCATTCGACTACATAAGTCATTCATATTATTAGGAGGTTGGTGGAGTATTATAGGGTTAGGAAGAGGGACTTACATATGATTTTATCGATCTCGAGAAGGCATACGACAAAGTCCCTAGGGAGGTTCTATTGAGATGTTTGGAGGTTAAATGTGTATATGTGGAATACACTAGGGCGATCAAGTATATGTATGATGAATCCAAGACCTGGTACAGAGAGTAGGAGGAGACTCATAGCACTTTTCAGTGATGATGGGGTTGCACCAAGGATCAACCTTAGCCCATTCTTATTTGCCTTGGTGATGGATGGACTGATGCGACAAATTCAAGGGGAGGTGCCATGGTGTATGTTATTCGAAGATGTCATAGTCCTGATTGAGGAGATTCGCAGCGGAGTGAATGCTAAGCTGAAGGTTTGGAGACAGACTCTGGAATCTAAAGGGTTCAAAATGAATAGGACCAAGACAGTATACTTGGAGTGCAAGATCAGTAATGGGAGAGACCATGAGATAGGCGTGGAGGTGAGGCTCGGTACTCAGGTCATTCCAAAGAAAGGAAGTTTCAAGTATCTCAGGTATATTATCCAAGGGAATAGAGAGATTGATGACAATGTCACACATTGTATTCGTGCAGGGTGGATGAAATGGAGGCTCACATCTGAAGTCTTATGCGATAAAAAGGTGCCACCGAAACTTAAAGGCAAGTTCTATAGGGTGGTGGTTAGACCGACTATGTTGTATGGGGCGGAGTGTTGGCCAGTCAAGGCTTCGCACATTCAAAAGATGAAAGTTGCGGATATGACAATGCTGAAATGGATGTGTGGGCATACAAGGAGAGACATGATTAAGAATGATGATATCCGAGACAGAGTGGGAGTGGCCTCATTGGAGGATAAGATGTAGGAAGCGAGGTTGAGATGGTTTAGGCATGGGCAGAGGAGATGTATAAATTCCCCAGTGCGGAGGTGTGAGATATTGGCTATGGACGGATTCAAGAAGGGTAGAGGTAGGCCAAAGAAGTATTAGAGAGAGGTGATTAGACGGGATATGACGCATGTGCAACTTACTGAGGACATGACCTTAGATAGGGGGTTGCGGAGGACATGAATTAGGGTAGAAGGGTAGTAGGTAGTTGAGTGTAGTCCTACTTATTCTTACATACTGGTAGTTGTAGGGTTATTATTGTAGCCCTGCTTAGTCTATTATACTAGTAGGCGCATTATTGATTTATAGTTGTCTGTCCTTTGATTTCTGCGGTTGTATGTTCTTTCATGTACTTTTTTTTATCTTATTTACCTGCGTTAGTTACTGATTCTTTTTCAAGAATGATTTATCACGGCATGTTCGCTTGTGTTACTCTCATTTTCATACTGCTTTAAATTTCTTGTCTGGGTCTAACCATTTCTCTTACTTTCGCTTTTGCTTATGTTTTTCTTGAGCCGAGGGTCTTTCAAAAACAGCCTCTTTACTTACCAAGATAGAGGTAAGGTATGCATACACTCTACCCTCTCTAGACCCCCACGTTATGGAATTTCACTAGGTATGTTGTTGTTGTATATTATGTTTACAGTATTGAAAGCATTTAGTATTCTCCAACCTTAGCACTTTTTGAGAGCAGTGACCTAGAAGGAGAAAAGAACGTTGTAATCACTGAGGTCCTTAAGTACCTCAACTAATTAATTTGTTGTTTGTCATTGATTCTTTGAGAAAAAAAGTAGTGTCAGATATCATACGTGGAATAACCAGTGCGACTACTGTGGAACCATCTATTATATGGTTCAAAATGTTAGCTGTATAATTTAGAAAGATGTAATGAATTATCTTGTTGTGGATATATATACATCAAAACGAGAAAGGATGAAGTGAAAGTTTTGACATATATGATCCTGTATTCAATTTTGATGCAAAGGAAAGAACAAAAGAAGGAAGAGAAGTAGAGGATATTGACAGTTGAAGTCGGTTATATATAGTTTTTCTTCTCCTGTATGTGTGGAAACGACTTGTGTATTCTTCTGGGTTAATCTATATCTATCCTGATCTGTCTTAGATGACCAAATTTCTAGATCTTACTTTTCCTATTTTCTGTTGGTGTAGTTTCAAGTTTTATTTGTCTCAATATAATCTACTTGATGAGGAAATAAGTAGTTAATGGATTGTATAACCTGAAAAAAAGGAGGAAATTGTAAATAATCATGCCTTTGACAAGCACAATGTGGTGCCCCTACATATCTTAAGATTTTGCTTCTATCTTCGTATGGTGCCTGAATCTTCTACATTGTTTCTCAAATCAAGTTTATGCTATTGGAGGGTTCTTTGTTTTAAGGTGGACATGGTAAAGATGCAACGAGCGTTGCTGAAACAAGAAGCCATCTGATGAAGAACCTCCTCTCAGTCAAGGATAGACTTTGACATTTTGTATCGCAACATGTTAGACGGGAGAAAAGAAGAATGTGATACTTGTGGAGATAGGTTTATGACTTTATGTCAGTCTTTATGAAGTGTTGAAGTCACAGTTGTGGTTTTACAATACTAAATGTAAAAGCCCGAATCAAGCTTACATCAATTGGTTGGTCAGCATTTTGTACAACATGTGTTTCGGTCATTCTTGATAATTCTTCAATTGCTAAAGCGAATGGATGTGTGCACGGTTATTGTGAGCGCGTATATTCATTCAACTTGATAAGTGTTTTTTTCTTATCAAAAGATCGTGCTCTTGAGCATATGATATTGGGGAAGTGGAAGGCTAAATTCGTATCACCTTGTTGAAATTTTTTTTGTGGCTCACACAACTGACATTAGCTGTGTGAGGTTTCCTTTCATCTCACAAAAAGTGAACCGTAAGTTTGTGAACCCAGAAGTGTAATAATTTGAGTCTACTGTTTTCGTGAGACAAAATAAATCTTGACATAATTAACATTAGTTGTGTGAGACATATAATAAAGTTTGTCTCTGTTCACAGTTAGTCGAGAAATGAGACAGATTTATTTTATTTATGATATTCGCCTTACACGCGTGTATAATAAAGAAAAAGACCCAGATACAAGTTCAAAATGACATTTAGCAACAAAGAAGACAAATTTCTACTCAAAGACAAAATTTCCAACACAGAGATGTCGAAATTCCACATGATTTATCTCTTGAACCACATAGTCAAGCTTTGTCCCCAACAACTTATGTAAATGAATGGCGAACTGTTACAGTGTATCCGATGCTGCTACTTCTACACTTGTCGTCCACCATACTCTCACTGCCAAAAGAAACATGAGTAGATATAATCTAAGCTTCCAATTACTTTAAACTGTTGAACAAAAGAGTTCTATAACTCAGTGTGGAAACAATCAGTTCGGAATATTCTAACAAAAGTAAATTTCAACAAGTCGACAACCCTAGTATAAAAAAGAAAATAGTTTGTTAAGCAGAAATGTACAACACCACACTCAGATACATAGAAGAAGTCCGCTGGAACGTTTTATTCAGAACTCATCATTATTTGTCCTTATTTACAAAAATGCAGGAAGAATCCCTACAGAAACTTAGAAAGAGGAAAGCCTACGTCATAATGTACATTTGAATTGTGTCAATAATAATATTTTTCCTAAACATACGATATTAGTTCCAATCTTCTCCAAGTGAAATCCTTTGCAATGTCAAAACTTTCAGATGGTCCACATAGAAACTTAATCAGTTCTCCATGTATAGTTCTTGGATCATATTATCCAACAACAACTATGTTGAAGCTATATATTTGTTGTTGTTGCTCGTCTAATTGTTTGTTGTAATTTTTGCCAATAGTAGAAATTGAAACTACTGCCTCCATTTAATTCCAGATTGTACAGAGATATCTGACTAGATAAATTAAGATTGCTGCAAGAAACGGGAGCTTGGTTGAAACCATATTTGTTAAGCTCCGAAAAAACTATCATATAGCGAAAGCCGATCAAATACATCAAACTGGGCTTTTAAACCAAAAAATTGGTTCTGAAATTGAGCACAACCAGCATTTGGCCACTTGCACCCTATATCTCTATCTTGCATAGGGCACAATGATTCACAAACTCGGATGAGTGGATTGTCAGAAACATTATCTTCCATAACAGTAATTAATAGGTTCAGAAAGGTTTGCTTTCTCACTGTGGAACACTAAATCATTTGAATCTTTTGTAAAACCTGAGCAGACAGATCGCTGATGAATTGTTGTTGGGTTGTTTCAATGCCTACACTACAGTCTCCATATGCTGAAAAGTAGACATTGAACCCAGAGATTGTAATGCACGCTTTACAATAACAGTTTCTTTACTTGCTCTTTTTACCACATCCCTGGTAGACGTGCTGACAAGTTTCTCATTTCTCAATTCTTCAACAAAGGACTTGTTAGAAAATTTACCAACTTAATTTCCTTTTCACCAGATTTATGGGAATGTACTGACTAGATGATTTTCAGGAAAGACTGTAAAATACCGCGATCCTATCAACACAGGATAGATCCGGATAGTCTCCTAGACAGAATCACCTTTACAGTCTTTCTTGAGAATCATCTAGTCGGTACATTCCCATAAATCTGGAGAAAAGAAAATTAAGTTGGTAAATTTCCTAACAACTGATATCAGAGCAAGGTTGTTAATTTTGTCAATTTACGGCGAGTTACTATTCACATGAATAGTGAAATTCGTGAATAGTAAAATTTGGCCAGCTACACCAAATTCATCCGCATCAATGTTTTCAATAACACGATGGTTCTCAAAAATTATCAAAACAGCAATCCGGTGGGAGTCAGGTTCGAGTGGGAGTAATGGCGGCAGACGAAGGAAAATAAAATTAAAAAAATCAATGGTTCAGACTTTGGCTTTTGGAAGATGCAGATAGAAGATTATCTGTACCGAAAGAGTCTTTATCAACATCTCTCAGGTAAGAAGCCAGAAGGCATGAAAGATGATGATTGGGCTCTTCTAGATAGAAAAGCTCTCAGAGTTATCCAACTATCGTTGTCACGCAACGTTGCTTTCAATATAGCAAAAGAAAAGACCACGATGGGTCTATGGAGGTTCTTTCAAGCATGTACGAGAAGCCATCAGCCTCAAACAAAGTCCATTTGATGAGGTGGTTGTTCAATTTGCGAATGGTAGAAGGCGGTTTGGTAGCTCAACACCTAAATGAACTCAACACAGTGACAAGCAAACTGAGTTCAGTTAAAATTGATTTTGATGACGAAGTACGAGCATCGATACTTTTGTCTTCCCTACCAGAAAGCTGGAATGCTACTGTCACAGTTGTGAGTAGCTCATCGGGAAGCAACAAGTTGAAATTTGATGATGTTCGTGATCTGGTTCTCAACGAGGAGATCAGGCTAAAAGATTCCAATGAGTCATCAACCTCTTCAGTATTACATACAGAGTCAAGAGATAGAAAATTAATCAGAGGAGACGGACGTGGCAAACAAAAGGATAGGAGGTCCAAATCTAGAAATCCCTCTAATTCTCAAAACTCGAAGACTATCAAGTGTTGGAATTGCAGGAAGCTCGAGCACTATAAAACCAATACAAAAGTGCACTGAAGAATAAAAAAGGGAAGGCAGAAGCAAACATTACTTCCACAGATAATGCATTAATATGTTCTTTGGAGAGCAACCAAGAGTCTTGGGTATTAGACTCTGGATCATCATTCCATACCACTTCACAAAGAGAACTCTTTGAGAAATATGTCCTTGGAAACCTTGGTAAAGTCTACTTTGGTAATGAACAATCTTGCGAGATTGTTGGCAAAGGTATCGTAAAGATTATGTTGAACGGGTCTGTATGGGAACTAAAGGATGTAAGGCATATTCCCGACTTGAGAAAGAACTTAATCTCAGTCGGCCAGTTGGCCAGTGAAGGCTACACAACGGTCTTTCACGGCGATACTTGGAAGATCTCAAAGGGTGCAATGATTATTGCTCGAGTAAAAAAGAGTGGTACTCTTTACATGACAGCAGAAACACGTTGTTCAATTGTAGTGGCAGCAAACACAGAAAGTCCTACTTTGTGGCACCAGAGACTTGGACATATGAGCGGAAAAATAATGAAGGTTATGCACTCAAAGGGAAAACTACCGAGACTTCTGTCAATTGACATTGACACGTGTGAAGGGTGTATTTTCGAAAAGTAGAAAAGAGTTAGATTTCAAACAGGGACTAGGCCCCCAAAGCAGGAGAAACTTCAACTTGTTCACTCTGATGTTTGGGGACCAACAACTGTCTCATCCATCGGTGGGAAACAATACTTTGTGACTTTTATTAATGATCACTCGAGAAAAGTATGGACTTACTTTTTGAAATACAAGTCAGAAGTATTTGAAGCTTTCAAGATTTGGAAAACGATGGTTTAAAATAAGACAGGGTTGAAGATAAAGAAGCTCAGAACTAACAATGGTGGTGAATATGAAGACAACAAATTCAAGAAGTTATGCTATGAGCACGGGATCAGAATGGAGAGAATCGTGCTTGGTACGCCTCAACACAACGGTGTAGCTGAGCGTATGAACAGGACATTGACAGAGAGAGCCAGAAGCTTGCGGGTATAGTCAGGCCTGCCAAAGCAGTTCTGGGTAGAAGCAGTCAACACAACAGCTTACTTGATCAACCGAGGTCCATCGGTACTATTGGAGCATAGAATACCAGAAGAGGTATGGAGCGGAAAAGAGATAAAACTCTCACATCTTAGAGTTTTCGGTTGTGTAGCATATGTGCATATCAGTGATGCACAAAGAAATAAACTTCATCCAAAATCAAAGAAATACACTTTCATTGGTTATGGTAAAGATGAGTTTGGCTACCGCTTATGGGATGATGAAAATAAAAAAATGATTTGCAACACAGATGTAATCTTCAACGAATGAGTGATATATAAGGACAGACATAACACAGTTTCCATTGACTCATAACAGAGTGAGACAGTGTATGCAGAGGTGGACGATGTCCCAGAAAGTAGTACAGAGCAGATAGTTGACATTCCTCAGTTTGGGGAATCAGTTGATCAGAACATCGAGCAACAGTCTGATACAACACAATTTTCTGCTTCAGTTCCAGAACTGAGAAGGAGTTCTCGGCCTCATGTACCTAACAGAAGGTATATGAACTATATGTTGTTAATAAAGGTGGTGACGATTGACTCAACTTCAGTTTGCCTACTAGGCTGACAGACCGAAGGAGGGTTGCGCATCGATCAAAGTGTGAAGACAGATTGAAATCAGTCTTCAAGTGGGAAAATTGTTGGTTTTGGGGTATTGTTGGGATCCACCCATGTGGAAGAAAATGATGTAGAAAACATCATGATGACCACATGGGTCCCACACTCATGATGAAAGGAGAAAGTAGCAATTGAGAATTGGGCACTTTCGGTTGAGTGCATTTTGACCTTCAATTTGATTGGTTGAAGGCTTGGCAAACTTGACTATAAATAGAGCCCTCTTTCTTATCATTCTACACACCAAAAAATACAATACACACCAACAAGACTCTACGGTGACACCTATTTCGTTAAGTCTTGTTTCTGCTGCTTCTTGTAAACATTGTGTTTAGACAGTTAATTATGGGAGTTATGAATACACACCAAGTTCTAGCTTGCATTGAAAAAAATTAAGATACAACAGTCAAGCGACAGCAATAGGCAACACTATAAAGAAGCTAGAAAGTTATGCTTGTCAATTATGGTGGTTGGATGTATGTTATTCTGACTGTGGTGGAGTTATATTTTCATAATGGCTAATCTCATGAAAATCTACAAGCCAAATTTGGTCTGTCAGCCATTTAAATTTGTCTGTCAACACTAAAATACCATACTCAGATGAGAGTTTACCCTTTGCAGCTTAGAGAATTTTCTCGTCAGGTTCCTCACTTCTCCACCTTGTGCCTCTGATGGTCAAGCCTAACGAAGGAGAAATTGAGGCCAAACTGTTGGAGCTAAAGCTGCTGGTGAAAGTAGTGGACCATCATGTTTCAATGGATCATAAAATAGGTTGTAATGCGCATGATAGCTTCCTTCTGATGCCCATTGTTCAGCTAAATACATCCACAGGCATCCACAAGCATCAGATATACCAGCTTGCTCTCTTTCCTTCTCGCTGAAATTTATAAAAGTCAGAAGAAGTGAACTAAAACTAGGAAATGACATCTTAGAAGATCCTTGCTTCCCGTGATGGAGTTCAGACAACCAAAAGGCAAAACCACCGAGGTGGCAAAGTCTCATACATTCTAATCATAGAACTATAAATAGGGTAAAATAATATTTTCCAAGTATATGTAGCCCATCTTGTCATTCTTGCACCATAATATAGGGTAAATTATTTTTAAATAAGTCACACATGCATGGCAAATTGCTATGCACTTTCGTGTTGAACGAGCAACCTAACTTCTGATGTGGTGTAATCAAACATGACTAGGGGAAAATTTAAAGAAAAAAATATTTAAGTCAATTACAAAAGCTATGCCTCAATCTCAAGCTAGTAGGGTCGGTCATATCAATCATATGTATCCATGTAGCTCCATTGCGCCTGTCTTAATCCAATATTTTGAAAAATTGAGTTCTCTAGCACTAGAAATTCTCTACCTAGTTCTCTACATTTTTTTACTGGCATACATATCTCTAACCAGAACAAAAGACTCCTAGCAAACATTGGACCTAAAGTAAATGTACATGATTAAACCTTAATCTAAACTAATTAGAATGACCTATATTACCTTTTTTCTTTCTTTGAATCTTATCTTTCGTTATTCTCTAAGTTTGCATGGATTTCAAGAGATTGTAGGTCTTTTTATAACTTTCTTCCAAGCCATTTTATTATCTACCTTGATACCCTGTTACACCTTCAATCACCATGGTTTCACACCTAGGGACTATACATCTAGAGATCCATGCGGGACATGAATGAACCATCTCTAGTGGCTTCCTCTCATTTTAAGCTCTCTGTGTGTGACTTGCCCTTACTGTTGAATGTAACTATTTCTAATCTTATCTTTATACCATCTTAATATTAAGATTTCTGCTTGCGTTGTGAGGAAATCTAAGCAAAATAGTTTGTTTTCAGGTTCCCAGGTTGCAAATAGGGGAGGGTAAGGCCCGAAAATTAGTCATCTATTATATGCAGATGATACTTTAGTTTCCCGTGACACTAATGTGGAACAACTTAGGCATCTATGACTTATTTTAATAGTTTTTGAAGAAATATTTGGTCTCCATGTCAATTGGGGAAAGAAATCTCTCTTCCCAGTTAATGAAGTGCCTGATATGCATATCCTGACAACAATACTTGGGTGCTCTGAAGGAACCCTGCCTACTAAATACCTCAGTATGCCAATGGGAGAAAAGATCCAATCTTTGGAGATATGAAATGAGGAATTTAAAAAAAGGTTAGCAAGGTGGAAAAGTCGGTATCTCCTTTTGAGAGGCAGGATAGTACTTGTCAACGGTATGCTGGATATATTTCCTTCATACATGATGTTTTTACTTCCAATGTCTATTAAAAGTAGAAAAGAGAACATATATTTTGAGGAGAAATTTTATTTGGCAAGGGAACTAGGAGAAGAAGAACCAATCTGGTGAAGCGGAAGAATCTCAAAATAAGCAAGAGTCCAAGGGGTTCGGGGATTAAAAACTTGACATCCAGAACATCAACCTGCTCATGAAGTGGCTATAAATGTTTTAACAAGGAGGAACAAACCTTATGGAGGGAAGTGATCAAGGTGAAGTACGCTTTGGAAGGCATTAGGTATCAAAAGCAGTGACTTTAGCTTATCCATAAGCTGTGTGTAGAAGTATAAGGAATATTTGTCCAACTTTTGAAGCTAATGTAGACATCAAACTGGGAAATGAAATGAAGACTTTATTCTAGAATGACAATTGGCCTAGCCATGGGCCTTTCTCCGACTCTTGGTTTAAACTTGAGTATGTTAATTTCAATGTATAATTTCCTTTGCTCTGTCTTCTCTGGATCAACTTATCCCTCTTAGAATTTGTCAATTTGAACTGTTGTAAATGGTTTAGAAAATCAGTAAACCTTGTAAGTGGCATTGAAACACAGTATGGAAATTCAAGATTCGTACAATGTATCATGTTTTGTTTGGCTAGTGGTTAGAGATGCATGCTTGACACAAAAAAACCTTAAAATGAAGGATGCAACTTTGTTCTAAATGTCATTTACGTGGAAAGAAATCAGAAAACAACATTTGTTAGGAAGAAACAAGCAATAACCAAATTGCACGATAAGGTAACAACGGAAGAAATACCCAAGTCAAAAATTCTCACAATATTTGAACCAACAGAAGGTGATAAACACTAGCACAAATGGAAATTCGGGCAGCAACTATACCAAAAACAAAATATCAAAGCAAGCAAAATAAATCGAATGCACGAGACACCAAATTTACGTGAAAAAACCTCTTTAGTGTGAATAAGAAACAACCACGGGTCCAAAGCTCCACTATATCAAATGAGGGTTACCAAGTTCTCCAAAATGGCTACAATATGAATGGAAAATAAGGAGCAATAAAAGCAACAACAATACAATTGAAGAAAAAGAGAGAAATCACCAATAACAAGGCTACTGTTCACTGCTCGAAATCTGCTGCTACAAACCTCCGAAATTGACCTCCACCATTCAGATATAAGAACAATGTGTTCAAAACACTCAATTAAAGTTTCAGCCAAATCTAATGCTTAGATCAAACGAAATCATCAGAAAAGCAAAGATAGTTACACCGAATTTTCAGCAAAGACAAACTCTCAATTTCTCTCACTTGGTTGCCTCCTTTATTTTCCCTCTTTTGTTGTGACCAACCCTAAAAATCAGATCACATAAGTGTATATATATGTAGGCCAAAATGATATGTGGGCTAGGATCAAAGTTGAGTATTTATTTATCCACATAGGAAGGGAAAAAGCCCAAAACCCAACAATTCTCCCCCTCCCGACTATGTGGAGGAGACCGCCATCCCGACGATCGTGCAACACTCTTCAAACTTCTCTCTCAGCAAAGTTTTAGTCATCATGTCCGAACCATTATCATCAGTGTGAATCTTCTCAAGTTCAAGCAACTTAGAATCCAACACATCTCTAATCCAATGGTATCTCACATCAATATATTTCAACTTTCCAAGGAATGTAGAATTCTTGCCAAGATGAATAAAACTTTGATTGTCGCAATGAAGCACATACCTCTCTTGAGCAAATCCAAGTTCTCCCATAAATCTCTTCAACCAGAGCAACTCTTTACAAGCTTCAACAACAGTAATAATCTCAGATTCTGTAGTAGATAGAGCAACATATTTTTGCAACCTATATTGCCAAGACACAACTCCCTCTGATCCGCGACTACATCCACGAGGCAGAATGGCATCCGCGACACAAAACACATGGCATATCATCGAAACTCCGTCAATCTTTGTTGAGTTGTACTTCCTTTGGTCCTATTGACTTCCAACCTTCAAAAACTATTCCTTAACATCCCTATATGTCATACGAACCCTCGAAATTGATTGCAAGTTCTCATGACTCAAGTCGGCTGATTATACTCTCATTCGGGTGTGAAACTACGGAGCGTAACATTCCTCCCCCCGTTAAGAACATTCATCCTCGAATGTTGAAGATTGCTCTAATGCTTAGGATTTCAAAAAATTTGGCAGTGTTTCCCCTGTAAACAAGGCTATCCGAAACCTACCAACCAACCTAAACAGATAACCAATGCCACATAGGGCTACAGAATAGCATAACAACATCTAATTGGCCTCACACGACTGTTTATATATGTAAGAATTCAAGAGGGTTAGCCATAACTCACCTTAACTATCCTTTGATGTACTATGAGTTGCGCCTGTAATATTTGCCTCAACATTAGAACATAGACAAGGTATACAAATTAAGATCGATGGACAAATTAGGAATAAGAGAGTTATATTGCACGAATATCAATATAGACCTGAAGTATGGAATAGATGGGGGTATTTGGATCTCATATCATCTTCGGCCCCCCAAGTCATCTCTTCTATGTTATTGTTTCTTTACAATACTTTAACCAAAGCGATTTCTTTGGTTCACAATTTATGGACTTGGCGATCTAAAATAGCGATAGGTACCTCTTCATAAAATAGATCTTTTGTAACTTGAATATCCTCAATAGGGGTAATGTAGAAGGGATCACCCAAATATTTACGAAGCATGGATACATGGAATACAGGATGAACTGCTTCTAACTCTGGGGCTAGCTCAAGCTTATAGGCTACTTGGCCTATCTTCTGGATAACCTAATACGGTTCGATGTACTTGGGACTAAGCTTGTCCTTTTTTCCGAATCTCATCATGCCTTTCATAGGAGACACCTTTTAGGAATACCCAATCTCCAACTACGAATTTTAAGTCTTGACGTTGGTTATTTGAATAGAATTTTGTAACTTTGAGATGTCAACAGTCGCTCCTGAATCATTTTCACTTTCGCTTTGGCTTGTTGTACCAAATCAGGCCCCAATAGTTTTGTCTCACCCACATCAAACCAACCAATAGGAGACATGCACTTCCATCCATACAGGGCTTCATACGGCGCCATCTGGCTACTAGAATGGTAGTTATTATTATAAGCGAACTCTATAAGAGGTAGGTGATCTTCGGAACTTTCTTTGAAGTCCAATACATAAACTCACAACATATCCTTGAGCGTCTGAATAGTGCGTTCGGCCCACCTGTCGGTCTAGGGATAAAAAGTTATGCTATGGCTAATCTGAGTACCCAACCCTTTCTGAAAGGACCTCCATAAGTTAGAAGTAAACTGAGCGCCTCGATCAGATATAATAGACATTGGAACTCCATAAAGTCGAATTATTTTCTTGATATATAATCGAGCATAATCTTCAGCTGAATAGGTACTCCGAACGAGTAGGAAATGAGCTGACTTTGTTAGTCTATCCACAACAACCCATATAGAATCGAACTTCTAACGAGAATTAGGTAGTCCGATAATGAAATCCATGTTTATCATTTCCCATTTCCATGTTGGAATTTCTATATTCAACAGCCATCCTCCATGTTTCTAATTCTCAACTTTAACTTGTTGGATATTCGAACACCGAGCCACAAATTCTGTGATATTCTTCTTCATATCATTGCACCATTATAGTTGTTGAAGGTCATGATACATCTTAGTAGAACCGAGATGAATAAAATACCTGGACTAATGAATTTCCACCATAATCTGCCCTCGAAGTCCTTCAATGTCGGGCACACACAACCGACCCTTATACTTAAAAACTCCATTCTTTGACAACTTGAATAACCACTTCATTTGAAAGGGGATGCCTTCTTAAAATTTTTCCAAAGCTGGATCATCAAATTGCCGTGCCTTCACTTCTGCCACTAAGGAAGATTCAACGACGTTCTAAACCATGGAACCTCCGTCATCTACATACATCAGTCATAAACTTAGACTGGCTAATCGATACAAATCCTTGGTCATCCTCTCACTGGTCGACCCCCACATGCTTCAAACTGCCTATAGACTTCCGACTTGGATTTAATTCAACAAGAGTGTTGTCCAACATTCTTGGCCTTTATGCCAAATAGATGTGTATACTATTTTTTTGTAGGGTGATCTTTCGGAAGAGGTGTATATCACCCTACCTCAGGGATTTTGTAGCCAGGGGGAGTCTAAGGTGTGTAGGATACACAAATCCTTATATGGATTAAAACAAGCAAGCAGACAGTGGAATCTCAAGCTCACTTAAGCACTTATTCAGTCTGATTTTACTTAACGCAAATTGGACTACTCTTTATTCACCAAAAAATATGACAGTGGTATAGTTATTATTCTAGTATATATGGATGACCTTCTGATTACAAGAAGCAGTGCGCATATTATTTAGGAAGCAAATGACAGACTGAATCACAACTTCAAGATGAAGGACTTATGTGATTTGATATATTTTTTGGGGATTGAGTTTGCAAGATCAACAAAAGAAATTTTAATGAACCAGAGAAAGTATGCTCTAGAGCTGATATCAGAATGTGGCTTAGGGGAAGCAAAACCTGCATCTATTCATTTGGAACAAAATCAGAAACTTACAAGTGCTGAGCTTGACAAGCAAGCTGGATCGCAGAGTGATGAGGTATTGGGAGATAAAAGTGGATTTCAGAGATTGATTGGTAGAATCTTGTATCTTGCAGTCACAAGATTAGACTTCTTTTTTACAGTACAGTATTTAAGCCAATTTATGTATGAACCTAAGGAGTTACATTGGCCAGCAACACTATATGTAGTAAGATATATCAAAGGGCAACCATGTCTTGGACTCCTGATGAGCAGCAAAAACTTAGAAACTGTAACAACATTTTGTGATGCAGATTGAGAATCATGCTCAACAACAAGAAGATCAGTAATAGGCTACTGTGTAAAGTTAGGTGACTCATTAATATCATGAAAATAAAAAATAGTCCACAGTATCTAGAAGCACTGCATAAACAGAGTGTAAAAGCATGACATGGACAGTTGTAGAGTTAGTATGGCTATATGGATTTTTTCAAGAGTTAGGAATGTACATTAATCAACTAATGGATTTTTTCTATGATAGTAAAGCAGCACACTAGACTGCATCAAACCCAATATATCATGGAAGAACAAAGTATATCGAGATTGATTGCCACTTTATTAGAGAGAAAATTCAACAAGGCCTCATTAGAACAGATCGTGTTGGTACTAAAGATCAAGTAGCAGATATATTGACTAAGGGTGTGATTGGATGAATACAGAGTGAAATCAAGTATCCTCTGTCCGCGGATAGAGGATATTATCCAATGATCACTATGAATAATATCAAAAGGCAATATAGTAATAGAATTAGAAGCAACAACAGATAATTTAACATGTTTTCCAAGAGGACAAGAAGGACAAACATTAGAACCACGAGTGCGCTTACACTAAATAAATTTAGTGTGTCTAAGAGAGTCAAAAACAGATGCTCCCGGATGACCCAAATATGCATGCCATAAAGAAGGTGTAAATGCTGCGAAAAATTGATGGTATGGCTTGATTTGTGGTGATGGGATAAAGCTCGCCCCGACTATCACATATATGCATCCATGTCCAGAAATCCTTCACAGAAAACCCATATGGATCAAATTCAACAGAAACCGAGTTATCAGTTGTAAATTTACTAGCGGACACTAAATTTTTAATCAATTGACGAGCATGAAGGACATTTTTGAAGGCTAAAGGTGAGTTTGGGGGAGACAAATTTGTGTGACCATAACCACGAATTGGAATTGAATGGCCATTACCAATAATTATTCCATGATTTTTCTCAAAGTGAAATAAGACGAGAGATTACCTTATGCGGATGTCATATGATAAGTAGAACCGGTATCCATATACCAATTTACATCCGGAGGATTTAGCCTAAGTGTATGCATCGCTGCCTTGATATCTGTGGGAGTCGGGGAGGCTGTTGGGCATATTGCGGTGAAAGCCTGCTATGGTCGAGGTCCAAGAAGGACATGCCTGCTGCGGTCGAGGCCCAAGAAAGCCATGCCTGCTGCGGTTGAGGCCCAAGAAAGCCATGCCTGCTACGGTAGAGGCCTAAAATGGCCAGGCTGCTGCTTTTACCAGTTTATGGGCCTGGCCCGAAAGGCTGTTGGGTATGGACACGGAGGGATGGGCCAAGGCCATTCCCAAGCCCACTGTTGCCCATTCACCCACGACTGCTGCTAGGGGTACAATGGCCTAGACCCCTGTTGGCTGCTACCACATCCACTATTGCCGCCATCGCTGCCACTGTGGCCGCCGCCGCGATTTTTCCCACCATGATTGCGGTTTTGATCCTTATTGCCACTACCGTTGTTAAGGTTTTAAATATAATGTTCCTAGAATGATGGAGAGTCATCAGATTCTCAGGATATAGCAGCCAACATGGCGGAATGTGCTCCGGTTGCTGCTTTTTTAGCCAACCCTGCCTCTTCAAGAGTAAGCATGAAATGTGCTTGGTAGAAATAAGGGATATGATTGCTTTGGAGAAGTAGAGTTTCAACCCCATTATAAGCTTCGATGAGGTCCGCAACCATTTGAAGAACGAGACGATCATTCGTGACCGGTGCTCCGACGTTCTTGAGTTGATTCGACAATTCCTTGAGCATTTGACAAGATGTGGAGGCATTCAGGAAATCCTCCATAGTTGTGTGAGAGAATTCTTGCTCAAGTGTTACAGCACGAGAATTTTTGTTATCTTTGAATATATCACGCAACCTATTCCAAGCTTCCATCGTCGTTGCGTCGGGTTCAATAATTCTATGCAAGAGGTCCGTAGAGATGGTGGAATAAATCCATTGGAGGACCATAGCATCAAGGGTTGCCCATAACTCCATGTCATCATCGATGATTGACACCTTCTCCTTGCCTTTTTCCGGTTTGACGATGTGATAGAGAACTTTATGAGACCTTGTGAGAATTTTAAAGAGCTCCGCCCATATCGCATATTGGACGTTCTCCATTTCAAGGACGATAGGGATGTTGTTCTTGATGTTGAAGACTGCAAGAGCAGGGTATAAGGTATTATTTGTGTCAGGCATGGCTGACGGGAGAAGAATATGGGCGGCGGAGGGGAGGGAAATCCGAGTAGGGCACGACGGAAGTTTAGTGAGGAGGGAGGAGAGGAAGATTTTTCCTAGACTTCTGATACCATGAAAGAGAATAATCCATTAATTATTTTTATTAGCTAATTAGCTTATATACATGATGTACAATATTGATTCTAGATTACAATTATGAAAACAAATTATACACCTAACTAATATAAAATCACTAACAATCTTTACCAAATGACTAAATATAATTACATATATTCTATCAAATCTCAAATCTAGCAACAAGAAAATCCCTGAAAAATACTCTGACTCAATTCAACTCGTCAAACTTCATTTACCATAATTGCCCCAACTTCCTCCTCATTACCATACGACCAATGGTCTCCCGCCCCATCTCAATCACACCCTTCCAAAGGCCCTGAAGATGTCAAAACCAAACTTCTCAAAGATCTTGCAAAATCTGAAACCTGATTTGATAATTTATTGTAAAGATTAGCTTGTAGGGTAAGGATTGTCCAAATCCATATAAGGAGTCCATGTTTCCATTCCATTTTCGATGTCGAACTCTTAACTTATGATATATTTTGTTGGATATGTAAAGCACGTACGGGAATAGTAAATAACTATTACAGTGATCGAAATGATAAACAACAAAGATTACAACAATAAGTTGTCAATATCTTGATCTTGAATTGGAATTTCAAATATGGATCTTGTATTCGAAAATATAAGAACATGAACTGCTACACTTGTGGCTTGTAGATCCGCTGAGAATCCGAACGGTTAGAGTCCTTTGAGATTTAAGTTCACACCTGAAACACTTAGCAATCAATAAGATAATCACAACACCACCAGCTGAGTCGAGAGATGACTCTCTGTCTTTAAGACAAGATTGCCCCCGTATATAGGCTTTACGGAAGTGTGGACAATAGTCTCCCAAGATAAAATAACAAACTATCAAATGTGCAAAGCCTACCCAAATGACCTCAGCGAAGAACACGAACAATGAAGATTGCTAAGAGAATGATTGCTTATCAGGAAAACTGATCTCTTTGTGGTGTTGTATATTTGTATGTATTTTTTGTGGGCATTTCTGTTCCTATATAGAATTGTGTCAAATGCCTCAATTTATAGGTGTGCAAGATGGCCCTTTAAATTCCTCATAATGGCATTCAATTGACATGTGATGGATGACATTTAACCCCCAAGTAATGCAGCAACATAATGGTCCAAGTAATGGTCATTATTGGGTGGATTCAATGCCATTGAAACCACCTCAACAGCCAAACCTTTGGGATTCCGTCGAGCAAACACTGCCTGGGAAGCGCCGCGGCGCTGCAGCATTTAGCGCCATGGCTCCAGAATGCCAAACAGGGAATTAGCGTCGCGGCGCTGCGGCCCAGTCTGGGAGGCGCCACGGCCCTTCTCGGCTCCGTGACCCTTTCCATCTTACACCTGGCACAATCCTTCCTTCGTTTACCAACGTGGAACACTTGTTATTTATCCAATAACCGTCCATCATTCTATGTGTCAAACATTTCACTTACATACCAATATCTCTTTCATTAACGAAATTTATGATACTTGGCACTAAGATTGCACCTGTGTGGAAACAACATTTCCGACGTGCGGGACCCAATTGTTCGAGTCATAAATAATGGGATAAGCTTAATTCTACATTAATAAATTTTCAACATATTTCAGCAATGGACTGAATGCGTAGCAATCGAAAAGAATATTCAAGCTCGTAACTTCTGGTGCAGTTGTGGTTTCATATATATATATATATATTTTAATTTAGTTAAGAAATCAGGGTCCGAATTCCCTTTCCCTGCTATTTATCTCAGAAAAATTGAACAAGTGAAAATGGGTGAATTATTGCCAAAATCTGCTAAAGAGAAGGAACTTGATGATGGGGATCGCTTAGCTGATGGAAATATGAAAATCATACTAATGAGTACCTCTAGCTTTTGGGTTGGAGCTAAGTAATGTTAATTTCATATGGGTTGTAAGATTTTCAAAGGGAGAAGAGCAAAATCTTGAAGATGCTGTACCGAAAGGTTTTCTTGAAAGAATGGGAGGCAGGGGAAGAGTTTTAGACAAATTTGCACCACAACCAAGAATTCTAAATCATCCAAGTATGGGAGAATTTATAAGTCATTGTGGTTGGAATTTAGTAATGAAAAGTGTAGATTATGGAGTTCCTATTATCCTATAATAGTCATGCATATACATCTTGATCACCCAGTAAATACTAAGTTGATAGTAGAATTGGGAGTTGCAGTCGAGATTGTTAGAGATGATGATGATGAAAAAATCCACAGAGAAGAAATTGCAGAAACTCTGGAAGGTGTTATAACTGGAAAACAGGAAAAATTTTGAGGGTCAAAGTTAGAGATGTCAGCAAGAATTTAAAATCAATAAGGGATGAAGAGATGGATGCAGTTGCTATAGAGCTAATTCAGCTTTGTAAGAATAGAGAAAACTGCAAATAATGTGGTTATTCTAATTCAATTAGCAAAATTATATAGTCTGTGAGGTTTTTCTGGTTGTTTTTCAAAATATATTTAGGTTGAAATAAAAATAATAGAATACAACCTATAAATTATTCCTATTATTCACATTCTCAAATATGATTATTTTTAGCTTTAGATATGAATTCTCAATTCCATATGATTTGTTTCTTGCAACGGTTAATAATGACCCTTCAATTCTTAAGTAGGGGGAAAACAGGTTAATCTGTGCAATACTTTTAGTTACCGATGTAATATTTTGAAAAAGTAATAAGTAATATCATCATAATATTCTGAATAAGTCGGCCAGGAATCCAGCTATCAAACATAGCTACAAGGAGGAGCAAAAATGGGGGATGGATTTGCTAGCTATGGAAGAAGAAAAGAAGTTTTTTTTAAAAAAAAGAATTGTGTACAATATAGTTCCTCATCGGTTTGTCCAAAAAATAGTTAGGGCAGATAAACTAGAAACTACATTTATTAGGTATACCTTTAATAATATTATAGCCTGTTTGGTAAGCTTTGAGAAGTCAAAAATACTTTTTTCCTAAAAGAAGAACTTTCTTTTAAATATTTTGCAAGATCCTATTGTCGCCTAGGACCTTGTATTTTTGTTATTATGCATGTTAATTATTAATATACCCGCATGACCCGTGATCATTATAATTTAAAATTAAATCATTTTAAAATATCTTATGTATTTATAAGTAAAGACAGAAAATCATACGAAAAACTTATAATTCATATGAGGATGTACTTCGTACAAATAAAATTATGCATTTGAGTTGAAATATGTACTTCGTAGGGATCTAGTAGCTCAGTTGGTTGGTTATTTGAACTTTCACCTTGTTGGTGAGGTTCGAATCTCTACGGTAAATCTCCTCCCTATTTACCCTTCTCCTATCCCTATAAAAAGGGCAGTCTGATGCACTAAACTCTCGTTATGCGCGGAGTCCGGGAAAAGGTCGGACCACAAAAGGCGACTTCTCCTATCCCTATGTAATAAAAATAAATAAAACAAAAAAAAGTTGAGATATGTCTTATTATTTATTTAGTGTTCACAAGCTTTCTTTTAGTTTCCAAATAGCATAACATAAATACAATCCAACGATCCATCAAATATGTTAACGCTGATTACATATGAAAAAAAAATCAAACATCCAAATTTCAATCAGCATAGACTCGTGAAATAGTATGGGGTTGAACTATCTTACACTGGTTTTTATGTTTGCTCCATCTCTTTTTTAGTCCTTCTTTGTAATTCTAATTGATAGAATCATGTTTTAGAAGAGGCGGAAATATAAGTATTAAAAATCACTGCAAATGAATATATAGGGCTAAGTAATGTTAATTACATATGGGTTGCAAGATTTCCAAAAGAAGGAAAACAAAATATTGAAGATGAATTGCCAAGAGGTTTTCTTGAAAGAATTGGAGACACTGGAAGAGTTTTGGACAAATTTTTACCACAACCAAGCACTCTCAATCGTCCAAGTACTGGTGGATTTATAAGCCGTCGTGGTTGGAGCTATGTAATGGAAATTAAGTTAGATTTTGGGGTTTCAATTATAGCAATGCCTATACATGTTGATCAGCCAATGAATGTTAGGTTGATGGTAGAATAGGGAGTTGCAGTGGAGATTGTTAGTGATAATGATGATAAAATTCATAGATGGGAAATTACAGAAATTCTTAAAGGTGTCATAACAGAAAAAACAAGAGAAAATTTGAGTGTCAAAGTTAGAGATATCGTTAAGTTCTATAGAGGGGTGGTTAGACCAACTATGTTGTATGAGGCGGAGTGTTGACCAGTCAAGAACTCACACGTTCAGAAGATGAAGGTGTCAGAAATGAGAATGTTGCGGTGGATGTGTGGTCATAAGAGGAGTGATGGGATTAGAAATAAAGATATCTTGACAAGGTGGGGCTGACCTCTGTGGATAACAAGATGCGAGAAGCGAGACCGAGATGGTTCGGGCATGTGAGGAGGAGATCTGTGGATGCCCCATTGCGGAGGTGTGAGAGATTGGCTATGAATGACTTCAGGAGAGGTAGAGGTAGACCTAAGAAGTATTAGGGAGAAATGATTAGAAAGGACATGACGCAGTTACAACTTACCGATGACATGACCTTAGATATGAGGTTGTGGAAGACACGCATTAGGATAGAAGGTTAGTAGGTAATATAGCATTGTCTCGCATTTCTTTCCATACTAGTAGTCGTAGTATTTCTCTTGTAGTTTCTTATTCTTTGATTTCTGTTACTATCTATTATCTTTTGTTATTTGCTTAGCGTATTGTTTTGTTGTAGTTACTGTTTCTTTTCCTTTTTGACCTTCTTTGATTTTTTGCTTTATCTTGAGCCGAGAGTCTTTCGGAAACAACCTCTCTACCCCTCAAGGTAGATGTAAGGTCTCCTCAGATCCCACTTATGAGATTATACTGGATATGTTATTGTTATTATAAGATTAGAGATATCAACAAGAATTTAAAATCTATAAGAGGTGAAGAGATGCAGCTACTGAAGAGCTAATTAAATTATGTGAGAATAGTAATAAGTGCAAATAATGTGATATGTTGTAATTCAATTAACAAAATTGTATTGTATGTGAGGTGTTTTTATTACTTTATCGATTTTATTTTGTTTGTTTTAGTTTAAAGATTTTTTGAATTTTTTAGTTTTAAATTAAAGATATATATAATACACCAATATGTTTTTTGAATTTCATAATCTTAATTAAACATGTTATACGAATATTAAAAATAAAAAAAGGACAGCCCGGTGCAATAAGCTCCCGCTATGCGTGGGATCCAGAGAAGGGCCGGACCACAATAGAAACAAAATATAAAAAGTCAAAATGTTTTAAGCAAATTAAAAAAAGAAGAAGCATAATATCCTAATTGACACTTAAACTTGCACCGGATTTAAAGAGAGAGTATGTTGCATTTTGGACCCTTAATGTGTGCTCTCTTTTGTGACTTGCACTCTTTAGTTTTTTTTTTATAACTTGCACCCTAACCTCTTCAATCTTTTGCAAAACAATTAAACCACCCTTTTTATAAATTTATGACGAGGGCAAAATAGGAATACATGAGTCTTTTTTCATATCACTATGACAAAATTAATACTCGGAAAAGTATGAGATTTGTCACAGTAAGAATGCAACTTCAGAACTGATAAAATTGATTCACAAATTTTTAACCTCGGATCCACATCCACCAACTCACATAATAACATACCCATTATTTATAGCAAGATTAGTTATAAAACATAGAGAGAAACAGAGTTCCATAGAACCAGCCAACACGAACTACACTACCCATATACTATGTTAATCCCCCCAAAAAAAAAAGATCACGTCGATTTTTGTGAGAGAAAATTATAGAACACACAGAATCTCAAACACACACCAAGAGAAGAAAAACATAACTGGGTGTAGACTGATAAGAAGTAAGCTGTTCGATGTCTTAATATTGATTTGCCTAGAACTATTTGTTACTGAAATTGTTGTTGCTTCTGTTGGTGACCAGTTATAGACATCACATATAAAAGAATGTTTTGGAGAATCGCAGTCTTCTCTGCAACAGGGTTCTACAAAGCTCCATATTCTAAAAGCACAAGCAATATAGCCTTCCGTTGGACAACGATAGGTGAATAAATCTGTTAAAGATACATCCGATATACACAATATACACATGTATATCGGATGAATATGGTCTCGGTTATGGGCTCAGTTTTTGTATATATTTTTGGTAATGTTTGTTGTAATTTAAAGGAATATGTTCCTTGATTTTATTGATGAATGATTTACAATATATATAAGGTTACAAGAACTTTGTTACAAACTAGGTAATTAATTATCCTAATTACAAAAGGATTATAATTCTACCTAAAATAGGAGATATACAATTAATGAAAAAGAATATTGGGAAATATTCTATTACACTCTCGCAGTCGAAGTGGGAGATTCTCGAACACTGAGACTTGCTCGAAAATCATCAAATAGAAGGTTATGGATCCAACAAGACTCAGAGACGACTTTGACAACACCTCTGTATTCTGCTTCTACACTGGATCGGGATAGTGTTGTTGGAACTTTACTAATGGGAATTAAGTTTATCCCATTATTTATGACTCGAACAATTGGGGCCCCGCACGTCGGAAACACTGTTTCCACACACGTGTACACATAGTGTCAAGTATCGTAAATTTAATTAGTGAAAGAGATATTGGTACATACGTAATACGTTTAAGACATAGAATGATGGACGGTTATTGACCAAATGACAAGTATTCCACGTTGGTAAACGAAGGAAGAAGTGTAAGATGAAACGAGTCGAAAATCGTCGCGGAGCTGTGAAGGGCTGCAGTGCAACACCGTCGAAGCCTCGGCGCTAAATGGTGGTTTGGGCTACTGGAGCCGAGGCGCCGCAACACTAATTCACAGAGCCGCGGTTCTTCGGAGGCAGAATGCTGCGACGGAAAGATGGAAAGTTCTGACTTTTGGACTGGTTTTGGAGCATTGAATCTCCATTATTTGGCACATAATTCAACCATTATTTGGCTGAATGTAACCCCTCAATAAGTGTCATTACATGGCTATTGAAGGCCATTAGTTTGCTAGTTGAGGGGTCATTTCCTTACACTATAAATTGAGGCCTTTGGCTCAATTGTTCAACACTTCAAAAATTTCTGAAATCTTCTTCCTCTCTAGCAAGTTTTCTATATTGAAAGTTCTTCAAGAGTAACACTTGAGTTTTCTTTGCTCATTTGTTAGTTGTTGTTGTATCTTGGGAGACTATTGCCCACGAACGTAAAAGGATATATACAGGGCAATCTTGTCTTAAAGACAGAGTGTCATCACTCGACTCAGCAAATCACAAGGAGTTTGTATCGTTCTTGATTCCAGTTTGTTGTAATCATTAGTTTATCCTTTCTAGCAATCTGTAATATTTATTTACTTCCCGTTTCCCGCAATTATTGTAACCCTACAATTTTAAGACAAGATCGTTGTAAGTGCTTAGGAAGATGACTGGAAGAGAACAACTCACTTCTGATACTGTTGTTGCTACTCAAGGCTCATCCAATGCCTTCACTGTTGCTCAAGGCACATCCAATGCCTTTACTGCTGCTCAAGACACACCCAACGCATTTCCTACTGCTCAAGGAAACGTTACAGCTCCTCCACCCTCTGGATTCCACCATGAACGCCTAGAAAAGTTCATGGTCTCCAACTTCAAGAGATGGCCACATAAGATGTTGTTTTATCTAACTGTTATGGGAATGACTCATTTCCTAACAAAAGATCCTCCACAAGCTAAAGATGAAGTGGACCCCCAATCTAATGAAACGGCTGAAGGGGCCAAGGTATCCATGCCGTTAATGGCATGAAGATGGTTCTTGATGCATGGAGTCATAATGACTTCATGTGTAAGAACTATATTTTGAACTGTTTGTCAGACCCATTCTACACGATTTATTGCACCGTAGGCACCGCCAAAGAGTTATGGAAAAACTGCAGAAGAAGTACAACGCACAAGATGCTGGTACAAAGAAATTCATCATCGGAAAATTCCTGAAATTTCAAATGGTGGATAGCAAAACTGTGATGTCCCAAGTCCAAGAATTCCAAATGATTCTACATCACCTGGATTTGGAAGGTATGAAACCAAATTAGAAGTTTTTTGTTGCATCACTAAGTGAGAAGTTACATTCCTCGTGGAATGAGTTTATGAGTTACTTAAAACTCAAGACAAAGGAAATGACCTTTGAGGAACTTATTATCAAACTCCAGATGTAGGAAGATAATAAGAAGGCCTTGCTTAGGGGAAAACAACCCGCTGAGGCAAAGGCAAATCTGGCTGAGGCCAAAGGGAACCCAAACAAGAAGCACAAGTTCCAGAAAGACGGCAAGACCCAGGCGGCGGAGAAGTTCAAGGGGAATTGTCACCACTGTGGGAAACCTGGTCACATGATCAAGGATTGCCACAAACTCAAGACTAAGCAACAAGAAAAGGCCAAGGCCAAAGGAAAGGCACAGACTAACGTCGTCAAAGGCACGCTTCTTGACGACATGATTGAGGAGTTCTCGGTGGTGGTGCTTGAAGCAAACCTTGTTGAGAATCCTATGCAATGGTGGATGGACACGGGTGCTACCAGACACATATGTTTCAATAAAGATGCCTTCTCCACATATTCACCAGTTACAAATAAGAAGTTGTTCATGGGTAACAATGCTTCCTCTGACGTGCTGGGAATGGGAAAGGTAGTCCTAAATATGACTTCTGGAAATGAACTCACTCTGAAGGAGGTGATGCATGTCCCTGAGATTAGGAGGAATTTAATTTCAGGTCATTTATTGGTTAATGCTGGTTTTAGGCTAGTATTTGAGTCCAATAAAGTTGTAATCACCAAGAATGAAAATTTTGTGGGAAGAGGCTTCGTGTGTGAAGGCCTTTTCAAAGTTAACGTCATGTCTGTAAAGCGTCCAAGCAATAAAATTGAAGCTTCTTCTTGCTTGCTTGAGTCTTCTAATTTATGGCATTATAGATTAGGACATGTTAACTACAAGTTCATCCAAAGGTTGGTGAAGTTGGAGTTGTTGCCGTCTATCGACGTAAACCCTCAACATAAGTGTGAGGTGTGCGTAGAGGCAAAACTCACAAAGATTCATTTTCGATCCGTCGAAAGGAATACCGCTCCTTTAGAACTTATTCACACAAATATATGTGATTTGAAGTTTGCACAAACTAAGGGGGAACAAGTACTTTGTGACATTCATTGATGATAGCACAATGCATTGTTACCTTTACTTGTTGAAAAGTAAAGATGAAGCCTTTGAAGCATTCTGACGTTACAAAGCAGAAGTTGAAAACCAACTAAGCATGCAGATTAAATCCATTTGTAGCGATAGAGGAGGAGAATACGTAGCGCTATTTGAGAAATATTGTGCCGAACCAGGCATTGTTCATCAAACGACGACTCCATACTCACCTCAGTTGAACGGTGTTGTTGAACGCAAGAACCGCACGTTGAATGAAATGATGAATGTCTTGCTCATCAATTCCGGTCTTCCTCAAAATATGTGTGGAGAAGCCATCCTTACCACTAATACGATTCTTAATAGAGTCCCACGTAAGGATAAGGACAAAAATCCATATGAATCATGGAAGGGAAAGAAACCCACTATAAATATTTAAAGGTGTGGAGTTGTTTGGCAAAGGTCGAAGTGCCCAAGCCAAAACAGGTCAAGATTGGGCCTAAGACTGTAGATTGCATTTTCATCTGATATGCAAATAACAGTAGTGCTTATCGCTTCTTAGTGCATAAGTCAGATATTCCAGATATCCACGGGGGTACAATTATGGAATCAAGGAATGCTCAATTCTTTGAGGAAACTTTTCTTAGAAAGGAAAAAGACATAACCTCTCGCAAACGAAGTTATGAACAAAGCTCTCAAGAACTAGGAGTCGTTGACTG
Organism: Anisodus tanguticus; assembly: GCA_034509755.1. NCBI lineage: Eukaryota > Viridiplantae > Streptophyta > Magnoliopsida > Solanales > Solanaceae > Anisodus > Anisodus tanguticus. Next base: position 36,640,422 of record CM067549.1, read on the forward strand.
CCCGAATCTAGATGGTTCAGATCTAGTGGACTTCGAAGTGGCTGAATATCCAGAATTTAATTTTCCAAATTTTCAAAACTTGGAGACTCTAGAGATGGAACCGAGGCAAATTAAAAGGGCCAGGAAGGATAAATTCTTCGGTCCTGAATTTGTAGCTTATATGGTTGATGATGAACCAAGGACAATTGTTGAAGCATTGTCAACTCCAGAAGCATCGCTTTGGAAAGAAGTTATTGTGAGTGAAATAGACTCCATCCTACATAACTATATACTTGGGAGTTGGTTGATCTTCCTCCTGAAAATAAATTGTTGGGTTATAAATGGATACTCAAACGGAAGTATAAAGCAGATGGGTCTATAGATAAGTACAAGGTCAGGTTGGTAGTTAAGGGCTATCGGCAGAAGGAAGACCTTGATTATTTTGACACGTACTCCCCGATGTCTATGATGACATCCATACGAGTATTCATTGCGATCGTAGCATTGTATGACCTTGAGATACATCAAATAGATGTCAAGACAACCTTCATAAATGGTGATTTGGAAGAAGAAATTTATATGGAACAACCTGAGAGCTATGTGGTTCCAGGGCAAGAGAAGAAAGTCGGTCGACTTGTCAAATCTCTGTACGAGCTTAAACAAGCCCCGAAGGAATGGCACAAAAAATTTTATAGTACTCTACTATCAAACGGTTTCTCCATTAATGAGTGTAACAAATGTGTCTACACGAAAGGTAACTCTGACTCGTTCGTCATGATATGCTTGTACGTAGATGACATGTTAATCACATGAAGCAGTCCTAACTTGATCCTAGAGACTAAGAACGTGTTGAAACAATACTTCGACATGAAGGATATGGGTATCACATGTGTCATCTTAGGGATAAAGATCTCTAAGACGTCTGACGGATTGGTCTTATCTCAGTCTCACTACATCGAGGATGTGTTGAGAAAGTTTGAGATGTTTGACAGTTCGCCTATGAAGTCACCACTGGATAGAAATCAAAAGCTTGATAAAAATTATGGTGCACCCGTATGCCAGGAGTAATATGCACAGGTGATTGGGATTTTGATGTACATACCAAATTGCACTCAACCTAATATTGCTTATGCAGTCAACAAGTTAGCTAGGTTTACCCGTAATCCGAGTAATGATCACTGGAAGGCGTTGAATCGGGTACTACGTTACCTGAAATACACGCTAACTTACGAGTTGCATTATTCGAGATATCCAGTTGTACTAGAGGGGTACAGTGATGCAAACTGGAATCTGATATAGAGAACACCAAGTCCACCCGTGGGTATATATTTACAATTGATTGTGGGGCTGTGTCTTGGAAATACTCTACGCAAACTTGCATCACCCGATCCACGATGGAATCAGAGTTTATCGCTTTATACAAAGCAGGAGAAGAAGCTGAATGGCGTCACGACTTCTTAGAGGATGTCCCTTGGTGGGACAAACCCGTACCTTCTGTAATGATCCACTACGACAGTCAGTCGGCTCTTGGAAGAGCTCGGAGTTGTATGTACAACGACAAGTCTCGTCATATTCGATGGAGACATAAGACCGTTAGATAACAGATCACCACGGGTATAATATCCATTGATTACATAAAATCAAAGGATAACATAGCGGACTCACTGACAAAGGGCTTACCCAAAGATCAGATATTCTTCTTGTCTAGGGGAAAGAGTTTAAAACCCAAGCTTTAAGGACCAATACGGTGGTAACCAGACCTTACCAACTGGAGATCCCAGGAATTTGGTTCAATGGGAAAACTAAGCTGTAAAGGTTCAGTTGAGCGCTTTGGTAGAAGCAAGACCACTTCGGGTTATGATCCTTGTAAAGATATAAACCCAAAGTCGTTCCCGCGATAGACGTTAAGTGCTATCTGCAGTGTGGGTAAAGGTTAAGTTTCCAAAACCTTTAATGATCCTTAACGGTTGAAGTTAGGTTTTGGGGAAACTTTTAATGGTTCCTATCACTTGTAAAGTGGGATATAGCAAGATACCTTGTAGGAGACCATCTATTTAAGTGTGGGGACAGACCGCCTCAAATGAACACATTTAAGAATCCAAGAAGTGTCCACGGCCACAACGAATAAAACTACGAAGAACAGAGTAAGGAAAGTTATCGTGTTGGCACCGTTGACTTGGCTTACACTAAACACTGACAGTTCACGACATCACCTTCACCGCATAGTAAGTCCGATGGTATTCAACTATGGAAGGTTCAAAGTGGAAGCTACCTATCCAGATGCAACATCTGTCCGCTGAAAGATTGCTGGAAATATGCACCTTGTGAGTGCGCCAAAATCTCTTTCAAGAGGGGATTGTTGGAAATTTACTAATGTGAAATTAAGTTTATCCCATTATTTATGACTCGAACAATTGGGGCCCCACACGTCGGAAACGCCGTTTCCACACACGTGTACACGTAGTGCCAAGTATCGTAAATTTCATTAGTGAAAGAGATATTGGTACATACGTAATACATTTGAGACATAGAATGATGGACATTTATTGGCCAAATGACAAGTATTCCACGTTGGTAAACGAAGGAAGAAGTGTAAGATGAAATGAGTTGGAAATCATCGCGGAGTAGTGAAGAGCCGCGACGCAACACCGTCGGAGCTGCGGTGCTAAATGGTAGTTTGGGCTACTGGAGCCGAGGCGCTGCGGCGCTAATTCGCAGAGATGCGACGCTTCAGAGGCAGAATGCTGCGACAGGAAGATCAAAAGTTCTGACTTTTGGGCTAGTTTTGGAGCATTGAATCTCCATTATTTTGCACATGAATTCAACCATTATTTGGCTGAATGTAACCCCTCAATAAGTGTCATTACATGACTATTGAAGGTCATTAGTTGGCTAGTTGAGGGGTCATTTCCTTACACTATAAATTGAGGCATTTGGCTCAATTGTTCAACACTTAGAAATTTTCTGAAATCTTCTTCTTTCCCTCTAGCAAGTTTTCTATATTCAAAGTTCTTCAAGAGTAACACTTAAGTTTTCTTTGCTCATTTGTTAGTTGATGTTGTATCTTGGGAGACCATTGCCCACGAACGTAAAATGATATATACGGGGCAATCTTGTCTTAAAGACAGAGCGTCATCACTCGACTCAGCAAATCACAAGGAGTTTGTATCGTTCTTGATTCCAATTTGTTGTAATATTTAGTTTATCCTTTCTAGCAATCTGTAATATTTACCTACTTTCCGTTTTCCGCAATTGTTGTAACCCCACAAGTGTAGGTTGCCTTTTGGAAGACCAAGACAATAGATTATCTCCGAGGAAAACACAATAACCAGACATGGAGCGTCGGGTGTCAGGACATCCATCCCAGTTAGCATCAGAATAACCAGTGAGACTAGTGAGCGAAGACATGTATAGATGTAATCCGACGTGAAGTGTACCTTGGACGTATCGTAAAATACGTTTGAGGGAATGCATGTGTGCTTTTGTCGGACTGTGCATGTGCAAGCAGATTTGTTGCACATCATAGAATATGTCTGATCTCGTGAATGTGAGGTACTGCAGGGCCCAAGCCAAGCTATGATAGTGAGTCGAGTCTGAATATGAAGGGTCGGAATCAGCGCTGAACTTGAAATTGGTGTCTATAGGCGTGTGGGATGATTTACAAGATGTCATTCCTGCATGGTTAAGAATTTCAGGAACGAGTGACTAAGTGGTAACTAGTCTCAGAAATGATCTTAAAATCGAGTTAGAAAATATAACAAGATAGTGCAGACCGCAGAATATGAAATGGAGCACTGTTCATTCTAGTTTCCTGTTTTGGGAAGAGAACTCTAGTTGTGGCGAGCCACAAAAAAAGACAAAATGTCCTTTCTTTTACTTCTAACTAGGTGCTTTAAAGGGAACGAGACAAAAATCTAGTTGATTGAGCTCTCTTTTAATTTTATGTCATTTTTTATTTCTTCTTTTTTGTATTCCTATTTTGCCCTCGTCGTAAATTTATAAAAAAAAGTGGTTTTATTGGTTTGCAAAAGATTGAAGAGGTTAGGGTGCAAGTTACAAAATAGAGCACACATTAAGAGTGCAAAATACAATGGACTCATTTAAAGCCGGTCATTAACCCTCTTTTGTTTTTCATTTTAACACATCTACAATACCTGAATTGTGGAACATTTTAAACTCAATTTTTCCTTTTAAAAAATCTGTAATTATTGTCCTTTTAATTTTTTCCGGAGAGGGGTGAGAAAGTCTCATCTCCTACGTAATATTTTCTTTTAGGTATTATATGTGGTGAAACTGGAAATATATATCCAAAAAAAGAAAAAAACGAATGATGTATTTGTTTGGACATCATAATATTCCACATGTTGTATAGTTACTTTATCACTTGTCAAGAATATTCTCAATATCAAACGAATAAGTTTCATCAGCCATCTGTTTCTTCTAGATTCAACACTACGCTAATAATAATGAAAGATATTCCTTTCATTTAAAGTTAAATGTCATATATTTTAAATCGACGTGGAGTTTACAAAAAATAAATAAAATTTAAAATTAACTTTTGAAATTTGTGATTCAAAATAGGTTAATAGTTGTATGATTGTCAACTTTTTCAATCGTCGTGACAACCCTGTGTCATGAGGTAACAAGCTGGTCGCTCGATCAAGTTGAAGTACCCATAGGAGAGGAAGAGTCAGATGACACCGTTTGCCGTTTTTTTTAATTATTTTATGTATATGAAATAATTTGCATATCAAAAACTTTTCTATAAATATACCGTCGGCGTGTTAAGTCAATGGTTCGAATTCGGCTAGCATAAAGTCTCTTAAATTCTTTGAGCCGCCTAAAATAGAGTAGAAAAATCAAGTGGACCAGCACCTATGAATATTCAATTTTTACTGATGAATACTTCTAGAATTCTAGAGGCCAAATACATTTATTATTGCACTGAATTGATCAATTGGAAGGTTGTTCCTATTGGTCCACCTATCCAAGATCCCATAACTGATGACGTGAATGAAGTGGAGCTCATTGATTGGCTAGGAAAGAAAGATGAGAATTCAACTGTTTTTATCTCCTTTGGGAGTGAGTATTTCTTGTCAAAAGAAGATATGGAGGAAATAGCGTTTGGGTTAGAGCTAAGTAATGTTAATTTCATATGGGTTGCAAGATTTTCTAAAGGGGAAGAGCAAAATCTTGAAGATGCTCTACCAAAAGGTTTTCTTGAAAGAATTGGAGAAAGGGAAAGAGACTTGGATAAATTTGCACCACAACCAAGAATTCTGAATCATCCAAGTAGTGGAGATTTGAAAACAAAATACATAAACTATTGTAGGATAATATTCTTCTTAGTTATCCAGATTTTAAAAGGTTATGTTGAATCATATTTTATATATTCCATATATATTCGCAATATATTATGTACCTAAGACATCTTTGGTTTACTGTGATAATATATCTGTTGTCTATCTGTTTCATAACCCGGTTCAGCATCAACGAACCAAACATATTGAGATGGATATTCACTTCGTTCGTGAGAAGGTTGCAATGGATCACGTTAGGGTGTTGCATGCTACTTCTTCGTATCAGTACGCAGATATCTTCACAAATGGGCTTCCTCAGTAACTGTTCCTTGACTTCAGATTCAGTCTCAGCGTCCGGCCTCCTCCCACTCCGACTGAGGGGTGTGATAGTGAATATATTTCATATATATTCACAATATATTATGTACTCATTAATTTAGTGTAACTAATGTAATTAAGGTAAAATAGATATCATAATTCTATTAGGACTACAATTGTATAATATATATTACATTAATAAGAGAACTCTATCGAGGAGAATTACACTATTCTACGCTCATAAATGAGTAGCTCTCATTTTGTTAATTCAATGAAACCACATCATAGATCGAAGATTGGAACTACAGTTTTAATTTCTTGCTTATTATTGAATGAATTAATTGTTATTTGATCAATCGTGTGGTTTGTTTTGATTCTGAAGGTTTAGCGAACCTTAAGACCACCCCATTTACCTTGATTTCTATTATCACGTATATAAGTTACATAATTTATCATATTTTGTATTGTATAATTATGGTAGGATTAGGATCCTTATTAGAGAAGGATTTAATATTGTACACCTATATATATTTGTATTAATGAGAAAGGCTCCCCAAGGGAGATTAATACAATCTTACATGGTATCAAGAGCCAAAACCCTAACCTAGAAAAATCATCCTCCTTGCCGCCGCCCCCTTCCTCCTCGGCCGACGGTACTCTAGATTTTTCTCACTTTTCTTTTTCCAATCCCCACTACTCTAATGGAAAATTTGGCTACTCCCACCTCTTTCGATACTTCCCCTTCTACCCCAGTCATCATCCAAACACCCACAACCCTCTCCTCACCATCTTTCCATCCGGCTCTCGTCGCTACTAACATCAAGAATTTTATACCTTTAATTCTTGATCAGGAAGATGGTCAATACTGGTCATGGGTGGAACTGTTTCGCATTCATGCATGTGTATATCATGTGCTTAATCATATAAATGACTCTTTCCCTCGTCCTCCTGATAGGGATGACACCACATGGCGTCGCCTCGATGTCGTAGTTAAACAGTGGATATATGGCACTATATCCAAGGATTTACTCTACACAATCATGAAAACGGGTAACTCCGCCCGTGATCTTTGGACACGTTTGGAAGAAAAATTTCAAGATAACAAGAACACTCACGCAGTATACTTGGAAGAGCAGTTCAACAACACGCGTCTTGAAAATTTTTCTAACATGTCGGAATATTGCAGACAGTTAAAACTGGTGGCTGACCAATTGTCCAACGTCGGCACGCCTGTTTCCGAAATGAAGATGGTGTTACAATTAGTTGCAGGCCTACCAAAGGTGAATATGACACGTTAGCCACGGTGATACAACAGACTGACCCCCTACCCAGTTTTAACAAAACTAGTTCACAGTTAATGTTGGAAGAGACACGGCGTGTGAAGCAAGACGAGCACAACTAAAAGATGTTAGCAGTTGATATATCCACACAAAACAATACTGCCGCCGGCTAGTTGCCACTGCCGAAAAATAGTCATCCACGGCAGAATGCGGAAAAGGCGGCAGGGGACAGCAGGCTAGCCAGCAGCCGCATCAGCCCAGTTATTCAGCCTCGTGGGCCGGCCCAGCAGACGTCTACCAACAAGGGCACTGGGTTGCATATCCAACAGTCCAGCCAACCCAGTTCCAGTTTCAGAACTCAGGTGTTTTGGGGCCAGGTCCAGGTTATCGACTAGCCTACTACCAGCAGCCGCAGGCCCACTTCGCTTAGGCCCACCTCTCACGCAGCCCAGTAACCTGGCCCCCTCTGAATTGGGTCAGGCTTTTAGCAGTTTGAACTTGCAACAGCCTGATGAAAATTGGTATATGAACTCGGGTGCCACATCTCACCTCGCCTGCTCTGTAGGTAAAATTCCCAAACTATTTCCTTTAAAGCATCCTCAATACATTACTATTGGCAATGGTCATTGCATTCCAATCCAGGTCTATGGTACCACCTACACACCACCGCCTCATCCACCATTTTCCTTTAATAATGTCATGTATGCCCCGAACATCATTAAGAACTTAATTTCTGTCCGCAAATTTACTCGTAATAATTCTGTCTCTGTTGACTTTGACCCTTTTGGTTTTACTATGAAGGATCTTCGTACGGAGACACCTCTTACGAGATGCAATAGCACGGGGGATCTATATCCATTCTCATCCACCTCCGTTGTCAGCTCTTGCTCTCCCATATCTCTAGTTGTTATCTCTCCGTCAACTTGGCATAATAGGCTTGGTCACCCAGGAGCCTCAGTTTTTAATTTTCTTAGAGACAATAATTTTATTACATGTAATAATGGGAAACTTGCCCAGCACTGTGTTTCTTGTTCTTTGGGCAAACATATTTGTCTTCCTTTTAAATCATCTACAAGTGTTACGTTTTCTCATTTTGATATTATTCATGCTGATTTGTGGACGTCTCCTATCTCTAGTTCACTAGGTCATAAATATTATCTTGTCTTGTTAGATGATTTTTCTCATTATATTTGGATCTACCTGCTTAAATTTAAATCAGAAGTGTTTGCCAAATTTCTTGAGTTTCGTACCTTTATCAAAACACAGTTTGAAAAATGCATTAAATCCTTTTAGTGTGATAATGGTCGTGAATTCAATAATTCCATATTTCATCGATTCTGTCGAAACAATGGCATGGTTTTTCGTTTCTCATGTCCCCACACATCGCCTTAAAATGGTAAAGCAAAATGAATCATCCGCACAATAAATAACATGATTCGTACTTTACTGTTTCATGCCTCACTTCATCCGTCCTTCCTTCTAGGTCTATGCCGTCAAAATGGTATAATACATTCTAAATATTTTACCTACCAGTACCCTTCATAATATGACCCCAACCGAAATTATGTATTGTCGGATCCCTTCCTATGACCACCTTAGGATATTCTGTTACCTGTGTTTCCCCAATCTTGCCTCCACCTCCCCTCACAAATTAGCACTTCGAACCACACCGTGTGTCTTCGTAGGCTTCCCATCTAATCATAGGGGCTATCTCTGCTATGACATGTCCACTCGTCAAATCCACGTCTCTTGTTACGTCTCGTTTGATGAGACCACCTTCCCTTTTTTGAATATTCACAAATTCTGAAAAATGGACTATACCTTTCTTGACGAGTCCGACATCTCCCCTGTTATTCTCAGCGAACTGTATCAGTCCACCACCCAAACACCACCTCTGCCACCCACTGTCGAAACCGCCGACTTCCGATCTGCGGTTCAACCACCTTCATCCACCACCACCGACCGCATCTTTACGTCGCCGTCGCCACCCTTTTCTCCGTCACAAATTCCGCTGATTGCCACCACCGGCTGTCAACCCATCATCTCGGTTTCATCACCAGTCGTCGTCCCTTTCACTGTGTCACCTCCATCGTCCCATGGAAAACCCGCAAACCCCCAAGCCACTACAAACCCAAACCAAACCATCACTCTCAACCTACCAACCACTAGATACCCACACCATACCACCACCACCGGAACACCAACCCAACACATCAGTGCAAACCCCCCACCGACATCGTACCTAACTACCTCCATCTCACCCTATATCGATCTGCCCGGATTGGTAAATCCACACATCCCGTTGTCGAACCCTAAAATTACACGACCCGTAGCATAACCTAACAACCAAATCGACCTACCACAATCATACTTGGACCCACACCCACACCGTGATCCAAACTCGGTTACCTGCACAAAATCCCACACTGCTCCCATGCACCATATGGAAACTCAGGCCCATCACGGGATTTTCAAACCTAAAGTCCAATTTAACCTATCCACACAAACTATTTCCCCGATTCCCAAAAACCCAAAATTAGACAAACTAGACCTAAATTGGAATGCGACCATAAGTGAGGAATTTAATACTTTAATGAAATAACACACTTGGGATTTGGTTCCTCGATCGGAGGGGGTGAATGTGATCTGATGCATGTGGCTTTTTCATCACAAATATAGAGACAGTGGTGACTTAGAAAGGTATAAGGCTAGACTTATGACAAATGGTACTAATCAGTAGGAATGTATTGATTGTGATGAGACATTCAATCCGATTGTTAAACCGGCTACCATTCGCACATTTCTGAGTATTGCTATGGGTAAGCATTGGCCTATTCATCAGCTTGATGTGAAGAATGCGTTTCTACATGGTGATCTGAAAGAAACAGTTTATATGCACCAGCCGCCTGGTTTCGTTCATCTGGCAGCCCCTCAGCATGTATGTCGTCTTTGTAAGTCACTCTATGGTTTGAAACAGGCCCCGCGAGCATGGTATGATCGCTTTGCACAGTACATTATGCATATTTGGTTTCGTATGCAACAAGTGTGATAATTCTCTCTTTACTTTTCATCGAGGTAGTAGCATTGCTTATTTGTTGTTATATGTGGATGACATCGTGCTCACGGCCTCCTCTGATATGTTAAAAAAATGAGATTATTGCACTATTTAAAACCGAATTTGCTATGACTGACTTGGGAAAGTTGAGCAATTTTTTAGGGATATAGGTGACGCGTTCTGCGGATACTATATTTTTATGTCAGCGCAAGTATGCAGAGGAGATAGTGTATAGGACTAAGATAACAAACTGCAAGATCATGTCCACTCCGGTTAACTCTAAATCAAAGCTTAGTGTTGTTAAGGGCACCATTGATTATGGACTGCACCTATACCCCCTCAGCACTGACCAGGTTATTATCATACACAGATGTTGATTGGGCAGGCTGTTCGGACATGCGACGCTCCACCTCCGACTACTGTGTTTTCTTAGGGGATAATCTCATTTCATGGTTTTCCAAAAGACAGGCCACCCTATCCCGTTCGAGTGCAGAAGTAGAGTACAGAGGCGTTGCTAATGTTGTTGCTGAGATCTGTTAGCTTGGCAACCTTCTGTTGGAGCTGCAATTTCCCTTGCGTAAGGCGTCTTTGGTTTACTGTGATAACATTTCCGCCATATATTTATCTCATAATCCGGTTCAGGATCAGCGAACCAAACATATTGAGATGGATATACACTTTGTTCGTGAGAATGTTGCTCTTGGTCATGTTAGGGTGTTGCATGTGCCTTCTTCTTATCAATATGCAGATATTTTCACCAAAGGCCTTCCTAAACAACTATTTCTTGACTTCAGATCCAGTCTCAGCGTCCGACCTCCTCCCGCTCCGACTGAGGGGGTGTATTAGCAGGTATATAGGTTACATAATTTACCATATTTTGTATTGTATAATTATGGTAGGATTATGATCCTTATTAGAGAAGGATTCAATATTGTACACCTATATATATATTTGTATTAATGAGAAAGGCTTCACAAGAGAGATTAATACAATCTTACAATTTCAACTTGGGAAATGGAAATTACGGTTGAATTTAAATTAATCAACAATTGCATATTAGGTGATAATTCCTTAGCTACCTGAAATTGTCCTAATATATTATTTTTCCTGCTAATTCGACCTCGTTGTAGGTTGAGAATGATATTACAAATGACTGATTATTTATTTAGAAATAGAGTTGGGTGTGATCAAATTTTAGTACCGTTTTCAAATTAGTGTATTTAGGTTAATTTAGGAAATAATTAAACTGAATTTGGGTCTAAATTTTCACATCTTCGTTTAGTTGACTCTTGTATATAGTCTTTTCCTTGTGTATTTTTTTTCTTATGTGCTTAGTCAATGTGGGTATCAGACACCACCGAATGGGAACTAAAAAAGGAGTCAACTGATGAGGAACAACTAGTCATTGAGGACTTGAAGAAGAACTTATAAAGGCATGATATATAGTTATTCGTAACTTGGAGGTCAATTAAGTCAAGTGGTTAAGGATTTTAATTTCATGCTCACCAAGCTCTGATTGCGGATAGTGTCCATGAAGAGTTCAAGATTGAAGATGAAAATGTGCTTATGGAGCCAATATAGTTGAATACCAACCATCTAACCCAAAGGTATATATGATGATGCCGGTGTTGAGAAAATGCTACTATTGTTATGATGATATTTTGTTGATCATGTGATTTTTGAGTTTGAGCTTATTATTTCTTATTTTAAACACTTCTCGACATTATATTTAAATGTAGAAATGAGAATTAATCCTTGCAAACATAACATAAACAAGAGTCAAGGAAAGAGGTGCATGGTGCTTACATTATGGAAGTTGCAATGCCATTTAGGCATAATGACATTCCTCACCTAAAAGCTAAGAAGTGCAATTATAACATTTGATTTGAAAGAATAAATTGGAACAACAGATTACCCAATCGCTTAAATTAAAAATAGTTAATCTATGCATAGTACATGTATAACGGGGGTTAGTGTATAATTTGTATACCTCGACTAGATAAAGTAATAGTGAATCGGACATACTATTTATGTAAAGATCCCTTTGATCTTTGGCTCACTTAATTGGAGTTGTGTCACCGCCCCCAAGAACATAGTCATAAGACAAGTTTCTGGACCGAATTCATAAGTTCGAGTTAACGGCAAAGAAATAGAAATTGGTTCGTTCGTATGTACCAGGACGTTAAATACAGTACTTTAGGGGATACAACTCTTTTTTTTTTCTTAATGATTTATCACTTAGTTAAGTGTACACAAATTTTGCCGGATATGTAAAGCAATACGGGAAGTAAATAAATATTACAAGTGTTCGAAAGGATAAACAAATAGGCAATTCAGAACTGCCGCAAGCTTGTTGAGTCTTGAATCTTGATAACCTGAAATCAAGAAACACTAAATCTGGATTGTTACAACTGTGGCTTTGAGTCGAGAGATGGCTCTCTGTCTTTAAGACAAGATTGTCACGTATATATGCTTTTACATTAACGGGCAATAGTCTCTCAAGATAAAAACAACAACTAATCAACACTACAAAACAAATAGGTTGATTATGACGAAGAAAATAAACACGAAACGACTTGCTGAAGAATAGAAAAGGAAGGAAGAGTTTTCTGTTTTTGGACAGAATTTGTGTTGTGATCTCTTCTGTTTGTCTCTGTCCAAGTAATGGCTGATTTAATGTGCAACATAAAGGAGCTGTTAGAGAGGTTTAAGTAGGGCTGGTCAGTGGGCCGGGTTGGCCCGGTTCCGCCCCGACAACGCCCCGGTCCCGCCCCGAACCCAACAATTTTTAAAAAAAAAATTGCGGTAACGAGACTCGAACCGGGACAGGACATGGTCTCGTCCCAACCCATCTCGGCCCGCCTGTCCCGACCCGATCCCGGTCCCGCCCCAATCCCGCCCGAAACACCCCCTTTTGCAAAAATAACCGTTGCACCAACGACAATTTTACATTTTGACCGTTGTGCAACGGCCATTTTTGGCCTCCCCCCTCTCCCAACCCCCCTACCCCCTTAATATTTATTTTTAACCCATAAGTTATTATATTTACACTTTAACCCAATTTTTCAACTATAAATACCTCATTTTCCCTTCATCTTTCTCACAAATCTTCCTACAATCTCTCTAATCTCTCAATACACAATATATCTCTACATTGTCTACTAAATATTCAATTTTATTTATTCAATTGGAAATTGGGAGTGAAGTTGGCAACTAGCTTGAGGATTTTCCATCGAGCAAAGTTTCAATTTCCAACCTCTAGATTACACGTCGACGTTACGTCGGCGTTTGATACATTCGTTCCTTTTCATTAAATTATTATTGTCTGTTTATTTTATTTAGCGCACTTAATTTCATTTACTTTAATTATTTATTAGTATAATTATAAATTTATAATGGAAGGATTTAAACGTATGATTACGGGTAGGGGTCATGCTTCTTCTAGTAGGGGCAACAAGGGCAAGGGTCCTATTTCTAGATAGAATCCTACTCCTACACAGGATGATTTTGTTGATACTGAACATTTTCCTACAATACCATTAGATTTAAACGATGAGCTATTTTCTGGAACTCAAGAAGACTTTAATTTAGACGATGATCTAGATGATACACCCACTAATGTAGATGACAACACACCCATTAGTGCACCTTCAAATGAAATGCCTCCTATTCCCCCTAGTATGAGACGAGGTTCAGCAAAACAAACATTAAAATCAAATGCATGGACATTTTTTGATAGGAACGTAGAGAATCAAGTAGCTAGATGTAAAATTTGTAAAGATGTTTTAAAATTTTAAACTGAAAAAGGTCACGGTGGGATGAGGGGTTTAATGAGACACATAGCAAGGGCTCATCCAGCTAGGTATGCCCAATATGAGGCTTCAAAATTGGGTGCGCAAACGCCCGCTCCATCGGGACAAGGTTCACATACTGATACTGTCCCGAACCAAGTACATAGTCAAATTAACCCTATGACGGGGGGAATTGTAGGCCCTAAATACAATAAACATAGAGATATAGAAGCAATATCAAAATTAGTTGTTGTGGAGGGTTTGCCGTTTTCATTTCCTTTATCTCCCGATTTTATTCATTACATTAGAAATTTGTATAATCCTGCTTTTAACGGTTTTTCTAAATCAACTGTTAAGAGAGATGTATTAAAATTTGCACATGAATATCAACAGCATTTACCTTATTCATTATATCATTTTAATGGCAAAGTGACTATCACTTCTGATATAGGCCGTAGTACTAACGACCATGATTACTTAACGTAACTTGTCATTGCATAGATTATAAATGGTCTATGCAAAAACGTATCTTAGCGTATAGATATATAGATGATAGGCACAATGGTACTTTTATTGCAGAAAATATTTATCAAGTGTGCGATTATTACGGAATAACTGATAAAATTATGACTATTACATTAGATAATGCTTCTTCTAACAATTATGCTATTACAATTTTAAAAAATAGTTTAATTCCATCTTTTCCAGATCATTTTAATATAAAATGCGTGTGCCATATATATAACTTAATTGTAAAGGATGGTCTATCACTTTTTGAAGATATTCTTAGTAAAATACAATTTTCTATAAACTTTATTTTTAAAAATAATAGAATACAAGGAAGAAAAGAATATAAAAAAACTTGTCACGATTGCCAACTACCTTATAGAAAAATTTCAGAAGAAGTACCCACTAGATGAAATTCTTTATACGAGCAACTACTTGTTGCTTATGACTATAGAAAACCTATAACTTTATTTTTTAACTCTCATAATCAAAATCCAGCTGATATGGTTGTAGATAGCGATTGGGTAAAAATTTCTGAACTTATTGTATTTTTAGAGAATTTTTTTCAAACAACAAAAGAATTTTCCGGTATATATTATCCTACTATTTCAACTATGTTGTTTTATATAACTCTAATATTTTTATTACTTAGTGAATATATGGAAAAACCAGCTTATATGACAGCTATTAAAAAATGTTTATCAAAATAAAAAAATATTTTATTCTTATTCCCACTATTTATATTATTGGTGATGTATTAAATCCGACTATTAAAATAGACGGTACTAAATCACTTATTGAAACTATTTACAATTGTATAGAAGTACTACCACCTCCAAGTCCCAAAAATCCAAATCACCCACCACCTATTGAACAAACTAAAAAAGAAGTATTGTCTAGCGTAGAAGACCAATGCAAAAAAGTATATAGGTTTTACCAACAAGAAAGTGCTAGTAACATACCGGCTTCCATACCATCTTCTTCATCTTCAACACAACCTCACAAAAGACATGTTGTTTCTGCGGCTAGTATTGAAAGCCTCACAAATAGAATGTGCGGCCGTACCGATACTAACCAAAGTAGCGAGTTTGATATTTTTGTTTTGCAGGGTTCTGTACCGTACCAAGCAGTTCTCAATGAAGAAGGACGTGAAGACTTGCTGAAATACTGGAGGGGGAATGAGAAGACCTTTCTGACACTTTTAATGATGGCCCGAGATGTTTTGAACATTCAAGTGTCATCAACTGCGTCTGAAAGCGCTTTTTCTGCCGGCAGATATCAAACAGGTGACCACGGACACTCATTAGCCGGAGACAGCTTGGAGATTGTAGTATTATTCAGAGATTGGATACGAGCGGAGCGGAGAAGGTGCGGTCAACTGGAGATCAACGAAGAAGAAGACAAAAACTACAACGAAATCTTATCCGAAGGTGGTGGAAGCGACGTGGATCAATTTGACCAACAAATACTAATTCCAACCAAAGAACCACAAGAAATTATCAAGAAATCAGAACATGTTTTTTTTCAGAATTTAATTTTTTTTGTTGCAATTTTGACAATTGTATTTGTATTACAAAAAATCATACGTCTATTAAATAATATAAGAGGCACAAAAACAGTCTTGAGATATTTTTATTACACTATCTTGTCTTGTTTAATTGTTGAGTTTTTTTATACATATGTTATTAAAAAAAAGAAAAGGAAAAACCGTCTGGATCCCGCCCCCGACCCGATTCCGACGGGATCGAGATCGGGACAGGACCTCGACAAATCCCGCCAAACTCGATCCCGCCCCGACCCCTCCAAACCCGGCCCACTGGCCAGCTCTAGGTTTAAGGTCCAAAGAGATAATATAACCCCAAGGCCCGGACCGGACGGGACGGGCGGCGCGCGTGTGGGCTTAGCCTTGAACCCAAGCACATCTAGGTCCTCCCTCTTTCAAACAATTCTTACTTTCCACTTACTTTCCACCGATGTGGTAGATTTGTCCTACACCATATTTCCATGCCTCAAATACCTTACTTCGTGGACCAATATCTCTTTCATTTCTCAATGAAATTTGACGATTCTTGGCCCTACGGTCATCTACTCACTTAGTAGATTATGCACGTGTGAAGAAACAAAGCCTCCAACATACGTAACCCTAGTGTTTAAGTCATTAAATACGTGTGGACGCACCTCCCACCAAAGGCAATTTTCCAACAAATTTCTCCCAAATTGCAACCTATATGGGTACTGCTTACTGAACATGTTTTGAGGATGTAACTTTTGTGCACAATCAAAACTCACTCGCAGACTACTTGGGCATGTAACTTTTAGATGTTTACTGCTGTTAGTGAATTCCATAACTTTGGACTTTGGAGGATCCATTCGGATCGGACTTAACTGGTCAATTACTAATGCAATTTTTATGCCGATAATGTCTTTTTTGCAACGCTCCGGTGATTATTTCTCTTATATGCGCCTCTGCTAGAGTTTTCTACAGTAATTCCTCAGTCCAAAATGCTTGAAAATGAATTGGCTTGTTGGCTTTACTCTATTGCTTAATGGTTCGGTTTGCATCTTGACTAGTTCCGCTGGTATTTTCCCCTTGTTTGACATCATGTCTTAATGCACGAAATTGCGCTTATATCTCTGTAAATCATGTGATGTTAACACTCTGTTCTGATTAATGATAATGCTGGCTCGGAGTCGGGGCGGAGCTACCCTTGCCCGGGTGTCAAGCGACATGGTTTTATAGGTATATATATATACACTTCTTTGCACTCAAAAGTTTGGAAACACCGAAAATCATGGCAACAGAGAAAATCTTTCAGATTTTTACTATGGAAATCAAGTTCCTGAAAATCATTGTTAGATCATTAAATCAAGATGAAAGAAAACAGGAAGACGGAAAAATAGAGAACATGAGAGCAAGATGCAGAGCTTCATTTTTTCAGGTTCCTCTTTGTCCATTTTCGAATTTAGAATTAAAGACTTGTTATTTGGGTGTGTTTCTTTTTGTGGCAATTGTCAAGTGGAAAATTGTATACAATATTAGCATTAACTCTTTTCCACATTGCTTTTGTCCCACATTGAAAAAACACATTTGTATCTCATGTAATAGACCCTGTATAAAAGGTTTTACTTGCTTTTCTTTTACTTGCATTTTTAGCTCTCAAGAATAGTATTATTTTATTATCTTGTTATTGCTTTGTAAGGATTCATGTTATGAATAAAAGACTTTCATGAATTCTAGATTGAAATTTCCTAACTGAACCTTTTGGGTGGAAAGAGTTGACTCTGATATTTGTTTTCGCTGGAACGTTAAAAGCTGCAATTTGACATTCTGTTCTTTTGCTTTACTAGATTTTAACAAGAAAGCTAGTAGTAACTTATAAAGTTTCTCATGTTAACTTACTAACTGAAAAGAGATTTGAATTGCCTATTAGTCAAGGTTAATTGATTGTCAAACCAATATACTGTTATGCACCCTTCTCTTTCTTTGTAGCTAGCAGAATTGTAGTAACAATCTGTTAAATACAATTTTACGAGTTGGCAGCTCGTAAAGTTGAGAATATAGTTCCTTTATAAGTGTGTTAAGCAAAAAACTTCTAAAATGTAAGTGTTGAATTATGACAGTTGTCTTACTTTCACCTTTTCAATGGTAGATTTATGGAGATCGTGTCTCAGAATGAACATATGTATGTTTCTCATTCATCTGAGCCAATAAAACATGGGATAGAATTTGATTCACATGAACTTGGATATGAATATTACAACGAATATGCTGCTACAGTTAGGTTTCATGTTAGAAAGGAATATGCTAATAAAAGTAAAGTCCATAGATATGTGAGCGAAAAAGTTTACATTGCTAATCATTTGTTGCTACAAAGAGCCATCAGCTCTTCCACTACTCCATCTATCTCCTCATCTCCATTTATATTCATCTTCTCACTCAGTTCTCTAGCTTTCTCCTTCACAGCCTCCCCACTTTCCTCCACTACTACTTTCCTTATCACCTTTTCAATCTCTTTGCTTTGTAACTTCCCATTCTCGTCCCTCACTGCTTCCACTCCCATCCCAATATACTCCACAAGCCTAGCATTCATTGGTTGGTCAATGTGCATTGGCATGGCAATTATGGGCACCCCGAACTTCATACTTTCCATAAAAGAACTCCATCCACAATGACTCACAAATCCACCAATACTTTTGTGTTGAAGAATTGTTGCTTGTGGAGCCCATCCTTCCATAACCATTCCGCTTTCTCCTACTCTTTCAAGAAACCCTTCTGGTAATGCATCTCGAATGTTAATTGTTTCACCTTGTGGAAACCTGATGACCCAAATGAAGTTCACTTTGCTAAGCTCTAGTCCTTGAGCTACTGCATGTATCTGCTCATTAGATAGAAAATACTCGGTCCCAAATGAAACGAACACAGTTGAATATTTTTCTTTCTTGTCAAGCCATTGTGTGATTTCCTCGTAGTCATCTCGGTCAATGGATTCTTGAACTAGTGAACCAACAGGGACTATTCTCTTGGAAACCAAAGTTGAAAGATAATCCATATATTTCCCTTCAAAGTCTCTGGAAGTTTTCACCAGAATAATGTCGCGTGATCGCTTAAGAGCCTCGTCGAATGGGAACTTGTTTCCTGCTGATTCATTAATAGCTTCCTTCAATGAACGCATTTCGTATTCGCGCAGGTAAATTTCAGGAAAGGGGAACTTCTCTTCTGTGTCTTCAGACATGTGGATGGCCAAAGAAACAACGGCTGCGCCAAAAGTGAGGAGCTGCACAGCAGGAATGTTCATAGATGAAGCAGAATCTGCAGCCCATGGCTGATTGTAGTCATAAATGACCAAATCCGGCTTTAGAGTTTGTAATATTTTGGAAAAAATTGGAGCGGCCATTTCAAAAGCTGTTTTGAGGGTGTTCATGAGATGGGGCGGTAGGCCATTCGTGGTGTGGTAATGAGGAGGAAGATTCGGCAAAGATGGAAGATGAATCTCAACTAATTCTATTGACTGAGAATATTTCTTTCTGACACTTTTCTTGATGGAGATTAGGTTTACAGGAGTGGAACACATGTAAATGTGAAAGTTTCTATTTGTGAGCTTCTTGGCTAGCTCTAGAAATGGACTTATGTGACCATGTGCTAGCCATGGTAACATGAGTACACTAATGGTGTTCTTCTTGGACTCCATTTATAACTTATAGATTTTTCTTTCTCTTAATTTTTCTCTGATGGTTATAGTAAGTACGATGATAATCTATTTATAGCTCCTATTTGGTGATATTATATTATTGCATTGAGGCTGCTGTGCGTAATTGATTACGCAGGGGCTATAGAAGTTGCATAGAGATTGATAACTAAGATTAGAAAAAAGTGTTGTATTGTACCCGACTTCTGTTGGAATATTTATTCATTTTTGTTATATGGCCATCAGTGTTATTTACGGTCACTTCAACTCATTTTGCTGTTGACTTCTCCATTTAATGACAAACGTTTTGCTTCGTACTTTTCCCTATGTCAACTCAAATTAGTCTCCCTGTTCTAATCAGTGTAATAACTTGGTGCTAACTTACTACTCCCTCCGTGTCAAATTATTTATCGTGGTTAAAAAAAATAATTATCTCAAATTATTTATCATTTTAGAAATTCAAGACACAATTAATTATTTCTTTCTCATTTTATCCTTAGTAGAATTTTTTCATTAATGGAGATGACACATAAATAGAGTAAACATTTTATGGAGAGAAATTATAACTTAGACATAAATAAGGGTAAAAGTAGTCAAATACCCTTTCTAATTAATAAATATTGCTTGAGGGGAGTGTAAAACACAAGAAAAGACAAATAATTTGAGACGGAGAGGGTATTAATATTTATACATATTTTTCTGTAAGTGTCAAAGTAATTAATTTTTCTCTAAAAAAGGCCAAAAATGCCTCTAACGTTTTGTGATTTATTTTATATATGCTCTTTGTTAACATATGGACTCATATAAGAACCCAACGTTATCTTTTTATCTCAAATAACTCCTGAATAATTAAAAAGGTTCAAATGTGTTATTGTGTGGCGTCCACGGTTAGTGCGCTACATATTTGAATATTTTTAATTGTGTAGGGGTATATTCGAGGTAGAAGATAATATTGGGGGCTTTTATGAGCAGATATGTTAACAAATGACATATATAATTTTTGAAAACTTTAAGTTCCACGTAAAATAAAACACCTTTAGACAAATTAAAATGAGAGTAATATAAGTCTAGAAAAGAATACTCTATATTTGTCTATTCAACCGATTCATGAATTGGAAAAAAGTATCCATAGGTAGTGACTTTTATTATTTGTTTTGTCAATCATATGGAGATAAAACAAAAAGTTAAATGAGAGGGAGAGAGGTATAGAAAAGGAAGAGAACCCAAATTTGACCATCTTTTTTCTTTTGGAGAAGCCAGCATGATAGTTCCCCTTATAAAATAACAATTTTTCTTCTATTATGCTTCAAAACTTTGCCTTTTCTATTGTAATTGAGACCACGACAAAATCGACAGCAGGCATGCGAAAGTTACTTATTCACAATCTTAGAACTGAACAAATTTTTAGTGTGTTGAACTCAAGAAAGTACTACATTTTTGCATATCATCAATTGATTAGATTAATTTGGTTTTCATTTATTTTTTATGGTCTTTTTATTTTCACTTTGTATTAGCAAGAGGGAACAAATCTAAGCCCAAAAAAAAAAGATTTTGAAGTTCGCAAGATTCACCATAGAAAATGCATATAATTCACTAATCATTTCATTTGATTTCGGGTGTTGCTCAACTAATTTGTCAAAAAGTAATATATAAACGAAAATGATTAGAATTTTTTTAAACCAATCTTATATTTTCTAAAGAAAGAATCCTACTCGTGAAAGAAAATATTTATTTAATTCTTCGAATTGCTTAAGGTGTAATGGAAATGGAATCATGTGCAAGACATGCCACATATTACTTGTATTGTTTTTTACAATAAACACCCTTACTATATTAATGCATATACGGTC
The DNA here is from genome assembly GCA_034509755.1 of Anisodus tanguticus. Classification (NCBI taxonomy): domain Eukaryota; kingdom Viridiplantae; phylum Streptophyta; class Magnoliopsida; order Solanales; family Solanaceae; genus Anisodus; species Anisodus tanguticus. The sequence goes on from CM067549.1 coordinate 36,661,688, forward strand.
TTAGAGATTCAAAGGATACAACAGCGTCATTTACAATCCAAATAGAAAAAATAAAAAATTAATTAACCTTATGTAGTAATGAAATAGTAACCTTGGCTAAGTCTGTGTGCTAACAAATTCCAAGATCTAGAGATATAAACAACATGTACTGAAGGAAATAATTTCCTTAATTATTTTCATTAATTGAAATGCTATATATACAAGTTACATATTTTCATAATAGGAGAACCCTATTCCTATTCTATTTCTAAATCCTTATTCTACCATAATTCTAACTATACAATTATGGTAAGTGTATAACACTAATTAAGATAACCTTTACACTACAATATTACATCAATATACACTCCTAATATACTACAACCAAATCTGCCCGTGACGGGCTTCAGCCACTGCCGAGGCCCTGCTGCCCAGTCCACTACTTTGCCTGTGATATACACTGATGTATATTGGGTGTATATCACAGGTATATTACTCTGTTTAACACACCTCCGCAGTCATAGCGGACGATTTTCGAACGCTGAGACTGTCCCTAAAATATTCAAAGAGAACCGCTGGTAGACCCTTTGTAAAGATGTCTGCAATTTGATAACGAGACGGGACATGACATACGCGAACGTGACCCTTTGCAACCTTTTCACGGACAAAGTGAATGCCATTTCGATATGTTTAGTGCGTTGGTGTTGAACTGGTTACCTGAAAGGTAGATGGCACTAATGTTATCGCAATATACCAAGGTTGCCTTCTGAATGGGACAATGAAGCTCCAACAGCAAATTACGTAGCCAACATGATTCGGAGACCACATTTGCTACCCCTCGATATTCTGCCTCTGCACTTGAGCGTGATAGAGTTGCCTGACGCTTTGCCGACCAGGAGACCAAGTTGTTGCCAAGGAACATACAGTAGCCAGAAGTCGACCGTCTGGTGTTGGGACAACCGCCCCAATCAGCATCCGTGTAAGAGACAAGTGTGGATGTAGATGAAGGATACAAGTGCAACCCATAGTCCAGTGTCCCCTGAATATACCGAATGATGCGTTTGATTGCATTCATGTGCTCAACTTTGGGATCATGCATGAATAAACACACCTGCTGAACCTCATATGTAATATCCGATCTGGTAAAGGTAAGATACTGGAGGGCCCCTGCAAGACTGTGATAGCGGGTCGGGTCCTCGTATGGTGCACCTGTTGCGGCACTCAGCTTGGGGTTTGCATCAACTGGCGTGGAAGTGGACTTACATGATGACATCCCAACCCTCTCTATGATCTCAGCAACATACTTTCATTGAGACAAAAACAAGCCACCTGAATGACGCTTGACGGCAATCCCAAAAAAATAACTCAAAGGCCCTAAGTCTTTCATAGCAAACTCAGAACTGAGCATGGTCATGATAGACTAGCGCAACGCATCTGAAGAGGCAGTCAAGATGATATCATCCACATACAACAGAATGTAGGCCAAGGACAAACCACGGCGGTAGATGAACAAAGAATTATCTGACCTGTTGTGAGTGAACCCAATAGTTGAAACAAAGTCGGCAAACCTCGTGTACCAGGCCCTTGGAGACTCCTTAAGCCCATATAAGGACTTCTTCAACAAACATACATGATGTGGACAATTTGGATCCCTGAAACCCAACGGCTGATGCATATAGACTGTTTTCTTGAGATCACCATGTAGGAAAGCATTCTTGACATCCAACTGATGAATTGGCCAAGTCTTTGAAAGAGCCAATCTAAGCACAGTGCGAATGGTAGCCGGTTTGACCACCGGGCTAAACGTCTCACCACAATCTATCCCAACCTACTGAGTCTTAGCATCACCAACAAGTCGCGCCTTATGTCGAGCAAATGACCCATCTGAATTCTCCTTATGAGCAAAAATCCACATAGACCTGATAAAATTAATACCATATGGACGGGGCACCAACTCCCACGTCTTATTATCAATAAGAGCATTATATTCATCAGTCATAGCAATTTTCCAATTAGGGTCATTTAATGCGGACACATGATTGCGGGGTAAGAGGGATTTAGAGACATCAGAATGTAAATTGAAATGTCTTTTAGGTGTAAAAATACCCCGCTGACTACGAGTGACCGGTCTATGACTCAAGGAAGAATCGAGGGAATTTTGGAAATTTTCTGGGCTCGGGACGGACTGGCCAGCAGAGAGTGGACCTGCTAGCCCAAATCGGTAACTGGAAGCGATATCTGGATCAGTTCCGAATGGGCTGGGCGGCCCAATTGTTGGGGCCCGATCCAAGAATCGAGTTACTTGCTACTAGCGATGCTTGTGGGTCCAATGGGCGGTGGTCCGGTGGCGGATTTTGGGTGCGGGAGATATCCGAAAAATTCTGAATAATATACGGGGATATTTGTTCATCCAAAAAATTATATGACCGAGGCTCGGGAGTCTGAACTTTCGCAAAAGGAAATTGGGTTTCATAAAAAAGGACGTGGCGATTAATTATGATTTTATTTGAGGATAAATCAAAGCATTTATAACCACAATGATTAGACGGATAACCCAAAAATACGCACGGGGTAGACCGATTCAGAAGTTTGTTAATTGTGGTGGATGGGAATAACGGAAAACGCAAGCACCCAAACACCCGAAGATGAGAATAAGGAGGGTTCTTATTATACAGTATTTGGAGGGGGGAAGAATATGCTAGTCCTTTAGACAGAATTATGTTAAGAAGATATGTGGCCATTTGTAGAGCATGGTGCCAAAAATATGGAGGTACGGAGGCATGAATTAAGAGAGTTCGGACAATGTTATTGATGGAACGAATTTTGCGTTCGGCCTTCCCATTTTGTGAAGATGTATGAGGACACGAAAACCGGAAATTGATCCCATTATTAGCACAGAATTCCCGAAACTCCCTATTGTCATACTCTTTCCCATTATCACATTGAATATTTTTTATTTCTCTCTCGAATTGAGTACGAATGAACGCTCTAAATTTGATGAAGACGGAAAACACTTGTGATTTATTCACAATTGGAAACGTCCACAAAAATCTAGAATAATCATCTAAAAAGAGAACATAATATCGATGACCCAATGAACTAAGAACAGGAGACGTCCATAGGTCGCTATGAATAATATCAAATGGCATTGACGTATGAGAATTGGAGTCTACAAAAGGCAACTTAACAATTTTTCCTAATGAACAAGACTGACAAAGTGGAGTACGACTCGTACCCTTACAAGAAATAAAGCTATTTTTATCTAAAACTGATAAAATAGAAGATCCCGGATGACCCAAGCGAGCATGCCACACAGAAGGAGCGATGGCTGCAAAAACTGACGGCAAGGCTGGACTCGATGGACTGAAACCGGGCATGATAGGATACAAATCCCCCCTACTCTCACACCTCATGAGATGGCTCCCCATCTTGAAATCCTTCACAGAGAAACCAAAAGGATCAAATTCAACGGAAACCGAATTGTCAGTTGTGAACTTTCGGACAGACATTAAATTTTTAATCAATTTAGGAGCATGTAAAGTATTTTTCAAGAGAAGGGGTGGATTGGGGGGAGACAATGTTTTCTGACCATACCCTAGGATTGGAATAGAACTGCCATTACCAACAATTATCCCCCGAGGGGTGCTCAAATTGGAATGATGATCCTCCCTACACATTGAATTGGAATGCCAAAGGCTTGAAACAAATAGGGGTGGGCGTATATCGATTTATATCGGGTTTGTATCCGAAAAATATGAACCGAATAAAAATCATTTTTTTAAAAAACCGAATCCAACCTTAAAACAAAAAAACCGATATGTTCGATTTATATCGCCGAATGTATCGGATTATATCGATTTTTTCTAGTGGGCCGGGGCGGGTCGGGTCAAGGAATTTTTTACTTTTTAAAAAAAATTGAATTTCCAAAACTGAAATTGACATTCACACCTATACTATCATGAAATTTCGACGTTGAAATCTATTGTGTATCGTGAGATGTTTACTAAAGGAAAAAGGAAAATTAGAAATCGATTTGGGGGAAAACACAAATTGATTGGGAAAACGGACGTTTAAAGTTTTATCAATTTACAACTACTTTCTCTCCCTACATTTTATGTCAATGCTTTCGTGATATGTTAATCAAGTTCATGCCGCATTCGACTTCCATAAAAGCTTCATAGATTGGTTTCAATGGCTATGATTCAAGAGATAGTAGTAGCCTAAAATAAAAAATAAGATTAATTACATATTTAATTCGGTTTTTCGGTTCGGTTCGTATCCAAAATTTAAAAACCGAACCGAATCACTAAATCCTGATTCGGTTTTTCAAAAAATCAATTTTTAGAAAAAATAAAAACCAAACTGAATTTCAGTTCGATTTTTTCGATTCTCCAGATTTTTTGTCCATCCCTAGAAACAAAAGTCACACAATACTTGTACAAGGAACTTATTATGTGACAAGTAGACCAAATTTGTCAATGGTTATTGTACGGGCAGTGACCAATTTGTCAATGACCTATTTTTCGGCAGTGACCAATTTGTCTAGCCTTAAACAGGTTATCTCGTACTTATGTCATTTTTCTCCATTAAGTATATGTAGAAGTTGTGAAATAGGAAAATTCATTTGACAGGTCCCTGCCCGGTTGTTTTTTCCTAGCGGCGGTGCTATTGCCCTCTTATTCTTTTTGGTTTTCCATAGATGTTCTGCATCTGCATTGAAGTTCAGATTAATTTAAATTCATTTTACCTAAAATTCATTAAAAAAATAAACACTCTATTGGAATTTCTTTTAATATTATTGAGTTTGATGGGCTAAATTTAGAGACAGATAGGAGTCCAGAGTAGTTATGGCCATGGTATGAGTTGATAGATAAACCTAGAGGCCAGAGCAATAGAACATATAGAGATAAAATAATAATGCGAATTAGGCTCGCTCGCCAAAAGGTTTTTGATATATATATTTATTGGCGTGTTTCACCATCTCAAGAAAAAGTTTAATTTGTTTACTTAATTATGCATTCAGATTTGATCTTTTTTATGAACTAGACATCTGAAAATAATTTTTTTGATAATGGATAAAAGTGAGACTCAAACTTAAGATCTAGACTATGTCTACCATATTTATTTTAGGGAAAAGGCTACTACCTAGCCATTAGGAAATTATTAGGCCCATGTTTGAGTTTAATACCGCGATATGGCCTTCCGGTCCAAACTAAGCCGAGGCACTAGCCCACCAACAACTCATTAACACTACAAAAAAATTCAGACTTTTGGCGACTAAAAGTTGCCACAAAAGACCCAAAAGTCACCTCTAAAGGTAGTCGCCACTAAAGGTTCACTAAAGGTCGACGAAAAAAATTCATATTGAACCTTTAAAAAATATCTCAAAACATGTATAATATGTGTATAATTATAAGTATACATTGATTGAGCCTTTAAGAAAAATCCAAAAATATATATTATATATGTATAATATGTGTATCTTTAGTAAGTATACATTGATTATACATTTATTAAACATAAATTATACAACAATGATACATTTTCTAAACACATACGGTAGGAATACATATTCTATACAACAATGATACAGTTTCTATACATATGATATATTTTTATACAACAACAACATACCTAGTGAAATCCCACAATGTGGGGTCTGGGAGGGTAGTGTGTACGCAGACCTTACCTCTACCTTGGTAGGTAGAGCGGCAGTTTCCGAGAGACCCTCGGCTCAAGACAAAGCCCCAGCCCAAGCAAAGTAAGACAAACAAAGTGGGTAAGTCATGATAGCGAATTCTGAAAAAGAAAAGGAAGCAAAAAGAAGCAATAACTAATGCAAGTAAATAAGACAAACAAAATACACATAGCAGCATAAATCAAATGACAAAGGATTATATGATAATACTGTGCCTACTAGTATAATAGGCTAACCGAGCGTACAATAATAATACTACGACTACCAGTTTATAAGCGTAGGTAAGACTACGCTGGAATGCCTACTACCATTCTATCCTAATACGTGTTCTCCATAACCCCCTATCTAAGGTCATGTCCTCAGTGAGTTGCACATGTGCCATATCTCGTCTAATCACCTCCCATCAATACTTCAACGGCCTACCTCTACCCCTCATGTACCCGTCCATATCCAACCTCTCACACCTCCACACTGGGGCATTTGTGTCTCTCATCTGCACGTGTCCGAACCATCTCAACCTCGCTTCCCGCATCTTATCCTCCACCGAGGAAACTCTCACTCTATCGCGGATATCATAATTTATAATTCTATCCCTCCTTGTATACCCACACATCCATCTTAGCATCCTCATCTCCGCAACTTTCATTTTTTGGGTGTGCGAAGTCTTGATCGGCCAACACCCCATCCCATACAACATAGTCTGTATAACCACCACCCTATAGAACTTGCCTTTAAGTTTTGGTGGCACCTTTTTATCGCACAAGACTCCAGATGCGAGCCTCCATTTCATCCACCTGCCCCAATACGATGTGTGACATCATCATCAATCTCTCTATTCCCTTAGATAATAGACCCGAGGTACTTGAAGCTTCCTTTCTTTGGAATGACCTGAGTACCAAGCCTGTAACACTCCATAATTCGGGCGATGGTTTGAACAGCTAGACGTATGCAAGTGGACCTAAGGCCAAGGAAATTTTGTTATATTTAGGTATTCACATCAAAGAACTTAATATATAAAAGGATGAAGTCTCGAAATAATATTTTATGCGTACCGAAAAAGGCTACGGACTAATATTATATTATATAATTATGAAATTGAGTATATGAATTGTTTAGTGGACTAAACCCATATGGGTCTTTAACGTGGCAGCAAAAAGAGCATAACATACATGCACCTTATCTGGTAAGTGGAATCTTTGGATGACAAGCATAAGTGTACTACAAATCATACACGTGTAAAGAGAAAAATGGTACCTTAAGGACCTTTGTTTCATTTTAATGAATAGGTCTCTAACGAGTAATATGATGGAACATTTTAGTTAGATACAAGTCATATATATATATCTTATAAGTAGGTGGGCAAGTGGGATCATATACATGCACTTAACAATGAGTTGACATATTTAGTAATGAGTCATATAGTGTAAATCATGGGGGGTTACATGTGTAAAGTGATTAATTCACTTTATTATATAAAGATGATAACAAAATGGGTCCAAAATATTTTCATGAATCAAAAAGAGGCAGAAACGTGTAAGTCACTATGGGTAACAACTGTTTTTCACTTTCAACATGTCACTTTGGCTAAATTTACTATAGTATATTCGTCATCCTTTATAATTAGGTAATTGGAACCAAAGTTGAGTATGAGAATAAAGTAATAGCCGAATTATTGAGATAATATTCCTAGAGCTTCGTAGCCACTTTTTCATATATTTCTACTCACACATACTATTAATGGGAGGAACCCATTTTGACGTACAAAGAATATTCTTTCGAGACTATGTGTAGTAGCTGAATTTGCCTAAATTTGACATTGGATCTATGAGCTCGTATTCGAGGTATGTAAGTCAAATTATTTCTTCGTTTGACATGTTCTATGTACGAAACGTAACATAATATTATCCCATAAATGATTCTACTCTTAGTAGTTAAGAATGTTCATGTTATTCATTCCTATTATCAAAACATGTCTAAATATGTTCTTAAATCCTTATTGAGGTATATGGTAAAGATGTTAGTATTCATAATGTTAATCGGAGGTGAAGTGATATTACATTACTCCGACAAACTTATAGTGTCTTATTATCATATCATTCATGCATTATATTCATGTACATACCTTGACCTCAAAGGAGTTATATACTTTACTATATGTATGCATTATATATATATGGGGTATGAGAAAAGGGAATGCGTTATATACGCACCACCACATGTAGCTGGTACATATATACACGATAATTATTATGCCCATAGAGGCCGATATGATATGATGGGATGCCCACAGAGGCTTGATTGCGTTATATATGCATATGTATATATATGACCGCATTGTGCATGACATTTAGGCATATTATGGCCCTCAGAGGCATTCTCTATTGGTTGGTTGTTTCTTGTCTCATGTTACTTTAAGTTCTCTATTATGCTATTCTTCATGCCTGACATACTTGGTACATCAGTCGTACTGACGTCCCTTTTGTCGGGGGACGCAGTGTTTCATGCCCGCAGACTCAGGTAAATAGGGTGACGGTCCGCATTAGTAGCTTGCTGGTTCAGCTGATATTAGAGTACTCTATTTGTTCCAAAGTTGCAATCTAGTCGTGGTAAGATATTTTGGATATGCATAGGGGTATGGCGGGGCCATGTCCCGACCTTATGATGTTACATACTCTTTAGAGGCTTGTAGACAGTTGTCTTATGTATAATAGTCGTGTATGGCGGCCTTAGTATGTATATATGCATATATTGAGTTCTTCTGTTTGTAAGATTTTACGTAGTACTTTATGACGGCCCTCGAGGCCTATGATTAATTATGGTTAGATGTTAAATATGTGATTAGTGGTTCTCGGCAAGTAAATCCTGGGTGCCCGTCATGACCCTCCGGTTTGGGTCGCGACAAACTTGATATCAGAGCAGGTCTGTCCTAGGGAGTCTACAAGCCATGTCTAGTAGAGTCTTATTTATCAGTGTGTTGTGCACCACACTTATAGATGGGAGGCTACAGGGCATTTAGGATGATAGTTACCTTCCTTCTGGATCTAGAATCGTGCTATTGAGCTAAGTTGTAAGAATTCTATTTGTAAATCTTATCGTTTTTATGACTACAACAATTCCTTCTTCCAGTAGGGCTATGATTAGCAGGGAGATTAAGGTTGGATTGAGTGTAAATGCGAGTAGTATGCTCTCTATTGAGACAGATCCGTTAGAGGATATGAGTAAGTGCTGTCACAGGTATCGACGAATATAGTAGTGTTATAGGAGTTGATGGAAGCTCCCGTACCATCAGTCCTATCACTGGCTTCGTCTGAAAAAGATGTAAGGGGAGCGGTGCGGGTATTGGATCAATTGGTTGCTTCCCAGGCATGACTTCAACCTAGAGCATCATATAGAGATAGGCCCCTTGAAGGGTCAGAGAGCTTATAACCTAAGGAATTTATTAGTGAGGGATCTCCGATATTTAAATGGTTCAAAGATGGCAATATCTCAGGGTTAAAGTTGTAAAGGTCGAGTTAGACCGCCCCGACCATCTTATGTCAGTGTGGTCGAGCGCATGCCAGATTATGTCGCAAGGGTACAGGGGGTTGGTTTGGTGTGGTAGACATGGCCAAAACGTTCCAAAGTGTCCTAAGTTGATGCGCAAAGGTAAGGATAAGATGATTATGAGTTGTACAGATGAAACACATAAGACATAATTGGAAGTTTAGTAGGTTATGAAAATCTACACGTTTTACAGTGACTCGTGCTGATTAGAATGATGGAATATGTTGCGTACGTGTGACCTAAATTGTAATGTCTTACCTAGAATAAATTGGGAAGTGTCCCAGGATATCATTAACGAGAATGGATTGCCACAATCGAATTGTCTAAAGAGTGACCATCAGTAAATTTAAGAAGATCATGTAAAGTGACATACCCAAAATAGTGAGCCCAAGTCATATATAAGGATCGAGTTATCCACGGTAGTGGAAGGGGACATAAGCCACTCGTCCGTGTGTAAAGGGTCATACTGCGTATTATTAAGAATTACATGTATCAATGTTAGCAAGCTAAGGTATGATATAGGTATTGGACTAGTGAGGTCTTCAGCTTCATGGTGCAGCATGTTACAATTCTAAATAACCTTTGGATAATAACGTGTTGGGGGAAATTGAGGACGAGAACTATGGAACAATCGAAGAATGGTTGTAAGAAGTATGAAAATAATTAACAAGTATGAATGGAATGGTATGATCAAGTAGCAAGGCAAAGATGTTTTTCGTTTAATGAAAAGTAGAAGGGAGGATTATGACAAGAAGGATAAATGTGAATAAGATTATAGTTATGCGGGTTTCACAAAGGTATGATTACTCCAGAATAGCATAAGGACCAATGGTAAGGGGGAACAATAAGAACTCTTTGGCCAAAGGTGACGAACCTCTGATGTTTAGGAAGATAGTATGATAAATACTTTTAGATAAGAGACCCCAAGGCAACTTAAAATGTAAATGTAAAGGTAAGATGAATGAGCACTCGGTCGATGGGAGATCTAATAATGATAAGACAAGAAAACTTGACAAGTAATGGGATCATGTAACACCGTGAATTGGATACATACGAAGCATCGGTTCCACAACATATGCAGTTATACATCTCAGAAAGTATGTAGACGGAAGTAACAATGAGTAAAGCTCGAGATCAACACCTAAACATGTGAAAAGAGGCCAATGACGCCTATGGATACATGGTAGACATTAAAGATATATGTCAAGAGATAATGACATTATAATGAAGATAAAATGTCAGGCAAATCCAGATGTCTATGAGCATTTTCAAACTAACCAAAGGTTCTACGAGATAGATAAAGTAATGGGTTTACAGCTTAACGAGATCAAGGGAATCTTCTCCCAAAGCACCATTGACAGAAAGTCTTAGCAATGTTGGATAGAGCAGGCCAACGTCATGTAATGCAAATTCTCCAGAATCTTCCACATACTGAATAAGGAAATAAATTAACAACTCATCTTTTAAGGGGTAGTAACGCCAAGGATTGGAATCAGGGACAATGTTTGAGATTACGTATGTATATCAGAATATTTTAGAATTAAGAAGAGTATGACAAGTAAGAAAATGAGTGAATAAGTGTCAAAAAAGTAAACAAAGGAAGTTGTTTATAATTACGAGTAGTAAGAAAGTATGAAAAAAAGAAGAGATTCCTTTCACACCATGAATAAGAGTTAACTGCGATGATACGCACACTTCAGATTCGATGACATTGTCTATAAAGTGTTCATAATTGAGATACTATAATATAAGAGTTTTCAGCACACCAGTTAGTAAATAAAGCTAAGTTGACAATAGAATTATTCACCACGAATGACTTGACTAATGTGAGCACTAAAGAAAGAAGTTGACCTGAAGGAATGCATCAGTTAGTTAAGTGGAAGGTCCATTTATGTATTCCCAATGTAGTAGGATTACGAGACATGAGTATGACGGAGGCCCATGGCTCATGATATTCCATTCACCTTGGATCTACTAAGATGTATCATGATCTCAAAGGTATGTATTGGTGGAACGACATGAAGAGGAACATTGCAGAGTTGGTAGATCAGTGTCTTAATTGTCACCAAGTAAAAGTAGAGCGCCAAAAGCCCGACAACTTGACTCAGAACATTGAAATTCTGATATGGAAATGGGAAATTATTAAAATAGATTTCATTACGGGTTTACCTCGCTCTTATCATAAGTTTGATTCTATTTGGATGATTGTTGATAGACTGACCAAATCATCTTAATTCCTGGCGGTCAAAACTACCTACACAGCTGAGGACTATGAAAAGTTGTATGTTAAAGAGATTTATGCCTATTTCTATTATATATGACCGAGGTGGGCAGTTCATAGCTAATTTATGGAGATCATTTCAAAAAGGTTTGGACACTCAAGTTAATCTTAGCACAACTTTCCACCCTTAAATAGACGGGCATGCCGAGCGTATAATTCAAACGCTCAAAGACATGCTACGAGCTCAGGTATTGGACTTCAAGGGAAGTTGGGATGATCATCTATCCCTTATGGAATTTGCGTACAATAACAATTAGAATGCTAGTATCAAAATTGCTCCATATGAAGCTTGGTATGGACGAAAATGTAGATCTCCTATCGGATGGTTCAAAGTAGGCGAATCAGAATTATTTGGGTCTGATGTAGTACACCAAGCTAGAGGAGGTGAAGCTTATCCAAGAATGGTTGTTAACCACTCAGAGTAGTTAGAAGTCGTATTCAGAGGTGCGATGACGGGATTTAGAGTTCCAAATGCTTGGGTCTTCTTGAAGATTTATCCTATGAAGGGTGTAATGATATTTGGGAAAAAAAAGGGAAAGCTCAGCCCAAGGTACATTGGGCCATATCGCATAATTCCACGAATCGGCCAGGTGGCTTACGAATTACACTTACATTCGGAGTTAGAATTTGGTCCTCCAGTTTTCCATGTTTCTATGTTGAGAGCGTGTATTGGGGATCCTTCCTGAATTATACCGTGTGACGATTAGATTGACAAGTCCGCAAGTTGAGGACTAAAGAAGTAGCCTCCGTGAAAGTTCTATGGTGGAATAAAAATATAAAAGAAATGACAAGGGTGGGGGGGGGGGGAATAGGAGATGAAATAGAAATATCCCTACCTATATCAGACCAACGTCGGGGTTTCGAGAAAAGCATAAGATGAGTTCTATTTCAGATTATTATAATTAATGCTTGATAACAATGTCAAGTCTGACATAATGATGTATATTATATTATATGGCGCCATGAAGCAATGGTTGTGTATGCTGATTACGTGACTGGAATTAGATATGTCACCCCAACATTCACGGACGAATGTTTCTAAGGGGGAAGGATGTAACACCCCATAATTTTGGGCGATGGTTGAAAAACTAGACGTATGCAAGTGGACCTGAGGCCAAGTAAATTTTGTTATATTTAGGTATTCACAACAAAGAACTTAGTATATAAAAGGATGAAGTCTCGAAATAATATTTTATTCGTACCGAAAGAGGCTACAGACTAATGTTATATTACATGATTATAAAATTGAGTATATGAATTATTTATTATTTAAGTGGACTAAACCCATATGTGTCTTTAGCGTGGTGGCAAAAAAGGCATAACATACATGCACCTTATCTGGTAAGTGGAATCGTTGGATGACAAGCATAAGTGCACTACAATTCATACCCGTGTAAAGAGAAAAAGGGTACCTTAAGGACCTTTGTTTCATTTTAATGAATGGGTCTCTAATGAGTAATATGCTGGAACATTTTAGTTAGATACAAGTCATATATAAATATATATATATATATATATATATATATTATAAGTAGGTGGGCAAGTGGGATCATATACATGCACTTAACAATGAGTTGACATATTTAGTAATAAGTTATATAGTGTGAATCATGGGGAGGTTACATGTGTAAAGTGATTAGGCATATTGTATGATGGGATGCCCACAGAGGCCGATATGATATGATGGGATGCCCACAGAGGCCGATATGATATGATGGGATGCCCACAGAGGCTTGCTGGTGTTATATACGTATATGTATATGTATGACCGCATTGTGCATGACATTTAGGCATAATGTTTTCCTCATAGGCATTCTGCACAGACATGGTACTTAGGCATATTAGGTTGGTTGTTTCTTGTCTCATGTTACTTTCAGGTCTCTATTATGCTATTCTTCATTCCTGACATACTTGGTACCTCAGTCGTACTAACACCCCTTTTGTCGGGGGACGCTGCGTTTCATGCTCGTAGGCTCAGGTAAACAGGGTGACGGTCCGCACTAGTAGGTTGCTGGTTCAGCTGATATTGGAGCACTCTATTTATTCTAGAGTTGTAGTCTAGTCGTGGTACAATATTTTAGATATTCATAGGGGTATGGTGGGGCCTTGTCCCGACCTTATGATGTTATGTACTCTTTAGAGGCATGTCGATAGTTGTCCTGTGTATAGTAGTCATGCATGGCCTTCTCGGCCTTAGTACGTATATATGCATAGGTTGAGTTCTTCTGTTTATAAGATTTTACGTAGTACTTTGTGATGGCCCTAGGGGCCTGTGATTAATTATGGTTAGATGTTAACTATGTGATTAGTGGTTATCGGCAAGTAAGGCACGGGTGCCTGTCATGGCCCTCCGGTTTGGGTCGTGACAAAGTCTCACATCCACGTCTGTCTCAAGGTCGCTCCCGTTACTGAACCTGCACTCCAAGTATTCTGTCTTGGTCCTACTCAGCCTGAACCCTTTATACTCCATAGTCTGTCTCCAAACCTCCAACTTAGCGTTCACTCCGCTGCAAGTCTCGTCAATCAGGACTATGTCATTTGTGAATAACATTCACCATAGCACATCCTCTTAGATTTGTCACGTCAGTCCATCACCAAGGCAAATAAGAATGGGCTAAGAGCTGATCCCTAGTGCAGCCCCATCACCACTGGGAAGTGCTCCAAGTCTCCTTCTACTGTCCGTACCCTGGTCTTGGCTCTATCATACATATTCTTGATTGCCCTAGTGTATGGCACATGTACACCTCTAACCTCCAAACATCTCCATAAAACCTTCCTGGGGACTTTGTCGTATGTCTTCTCGAGGTCAATGAAAACAATATGTAAGTCTCTCTTTCTCTCCCTATACTGCTCCAACAACCTCCTAATAAGATGAATGACTTCTGTAGTCGAACGTCTCGGCATGAATCCAGACTGATTCTCAGAGATAGACATGCCTCTTCTCACCCTCATCTCTATGACTCTTTCCCAAACTTTCATAGTGTGGCTTAGCAGTTTGATACCCCAATAGTTGTTGCAACTCTAGATATCACCTTTGTTTTTGTACAAAGGAATCATTGTACTCCACCTCCATTCTTCGGGCATCATCATCGTCTTAAAAATGACGTTAAACAACTCCGTCAGCCACTCCAAACCTGCCCTACCTGTGCTCTTCCAAAATTCAACTGGGATCTCATCAGGCTTGGTCGCTCGTCCCCTGCGCATCCGGCGAACAACACCCTGAACCTCCTCAACCTTAATGTTTTCACAATACCCAAAATCCCGGTACCTACCAGAGTGCTCCAGATCTCCTAGCACAATGTCTTTATCTTTTTTTTCGTTCAAGAGTTTATGGAAGTAAGACTGCCACTTTCGCCTAATATGCGTGTCCACCAACAGTACTTTGCCGTCCTCATCCTTGATGCACCTCACGTGATCCAAGTCTTAGGCCCTCCTCTCACTCGCCTTGGCTAGTCTATACAACTTCTTATCCCCGTCTTTTTCCTCTAATTCCACACATACGCGTTCAAAAGCCGTCGTCTTTGCCACTGTAGCCGCTAGCTTTGCCTCTTTCCGCACCATCTCGTATAATTCCTTATTCGTCAACTTTCCACCTCATCTTTGCTTTCTACCAATTTCGCATACGCTATTTTTTTCGCTTCCACCTTCTCTTGAACTTTACCATTTCACCACCAGTCCCCTCGATACCCACCACGGTTACTCCGCGAGACCCCTAGCAGTTCTCTAGCAACCTCCCGAATGCAACTGTCCGTCTTGTCCCACATACCAGTCGCATCCCCACTACTCCCCCAAGCCCCATTGGCCATCAACCTCTCCCACATCTCATTTGTACTAGCCATGGTCAAACTCCCCCATTTGATTCTTAACCTGTCATCCACAACCCTCTTTTTCTTCTCCATCTTGATCTCCAAATCCATCACCAAAAGCTTATGTCGGGTTGTAAGAACCTCATTCGGAATAACCTTGCAGTCTTTACAAAGACATTTTTCAGTGTTCCTAAGGAGCAAAAAGTCTATATGAGTCTTAGCCACCGAACTACGGAAAGTCACCAAATGCTCCTCCTTCTTCAGGAACCTCGAATTGGCTTTCACCATCCCAAAAGCTCTAGCAAACTCCAAAATTGAGACGCCTCTCCCCATTCCTCTCCCCAAGGCCAAAACCTCCATGCACGTCGTCATAACCCTCCGGAAGTGCCCCGATATGTCCATTGAAATTCCTTCCTACAAATAACTTCTCAGTGGGTGGTATACCTCCTACCACTTCGTCCAAATCTTCCCAAAACGTCTCTTCTCCTCATCGTTCAAGCGCGCCCTTGATATAATTTCTATATATATGCTGAAATAAGTTGAAGAAAAGACTAAAAATGAAATTATTTTAAAAAGACTAGCTAATGGGTTTAAACATCTTTGGCCATCCGACTGTCATTAGTTTGGGCCGGATGGCCACTTTTGTTCTTTTCCCTTTATTTTTTAAGTAGAGAGAGACGACTCAACATGAGTGGGCCTAGAGAAATGTGTTAGTAACAATGGGCTAAATTTAGAGAGAGAAGCCTAGAACAGTTCTATATATGAGCTGAGTTGAGAGACAGAAGCCTAGAAGCTAGAGAGATACAACATGAAGAGAGAGTAATATTGTGCAAACAGATCACCAAAGTTTAAGAAGAATTTGCACGAATTCTCCTTTAAATGGGCTGATCTTTAGGGCCGGTCTTTTATTTTTGTCCTTTCGCAATCGATCGAATTTATGCCTAGTGAATCATAAGTTCTTTAAGGGTAAAAATCATGTGGACATTACTTGTGGAATATTATGATGCGAAAACATAAATTTATGCACTACGAAAAAATAATTTATTATGAGACACAAAAATTAAAGACCGGCACAAAATAGGGGCATAAGTGCCGATGACGCAAAGTTAATTAACTCGTGCTCCCTGCGTTTCAATTTAACGCGTTGCGTGTGTACCCCACATATGAAGATACAAATTATTAAAACCCATATTAAAATATACTTGAAAAAAATAAATTGTAAACCATTTTATTCCAATTTTTAAAAAATAATTCCATCAATCATCTTTAATCAAATAAATAAAGATTTGGTTTATGATTATAATGAAACATAGATTCAAAACTTGAAATAATCTTTTATGAGATATAGGTATTAATTACTAGTGTCCCGTCTGTCCAACTACTTACAAATCAGCGATACGTCTTTCTTTTTATGATATTTCCTGATCCCTCTAATTTGTATATCACATATTTGAATTACTGCAAAACACATAAAGTGAGAGAATGAGGCATAACCAAATCAAGCTAATTAGCAGACCATAAACGGAATCTCTTCATTATTTTCATTAATGAAATAGTATATATACAATTTACAATTTCTATAATAGGAAGAATCTTATTCCTATTCTACTCCCAAAATCTTATTCTACTTGTACAATAATTATACAATTATGATAAGTGTACAACTCTAATTTAATTACAACTAATCTACCAAAAATAGAGCCATTGATCTGTGATATACATGGTATGAATATACCGTGTATACCACGGAATTTACAGCCCATAAGCAGTGAATATACAACGCATTGCCCGTGATATACATGGTGTATATCCTCTGTATATCACGGAATTTACAGCCCATAAGTAGTGAATATACGGTATTTATCACACCCCCACAGTCATAGCGGGCGGTCTTCGTACGCTGAGACTGTCCCTAAAATCTTCAAATAGCACCGATGGAAGGCCCTTGGTAAATATGTCTGCAATTTGATACCTGGACGGGACATGTAGGATGCGTACCTGTCCACGAGGTACCTTTTCGCGAATAAAATGGATATCTATCTCAATATGTTTAGTGCGTTGATGTTGAACTGGATTGCCATAAAGGTATATAGCACTAACATTATCACAATAAACCAAGGTAGCTTTGTGAACGGAAAAGTGAAGCTCTAAGAGGAGATTACAGAGGCAACATGATTTAGACACCACATTAGCCACCCCTCGATACTCGGCCTCAGCACTAGAGCGGGATAATGTAGCTTGTCATTTGGCAGACCACAAGACCAAGTTATCACCAAGGAATATACAATACCCAGACGTAAAGCGTCTGGTGTCCGGACAGCCACCCCAATCAGCATCTGTATACGAGACAAGGGTAGCCATCAACGATGGATATAAGTGTAAACCGTAGTCAAGTGTCCCCTGTATGTAGCGAATAATGCATTTGAGCGCATTCATGTGCTCAACCCTGGGATCATGCATAAACAAACACACCTGCTAGCATAAGGTATTGTTACCTTTACTTGTTGAAAAGTAAAGATGAAGCCTTTGAAGCGTTCTGAAGTTACAAAGAAGAAGTTGAGAACCAACTAAACATGCAGATTAAATCCATTCGTAGCGATAGAGAAGGAGAATACGTAGCGCCATTTGAGGAATATTGTGACCAATCAAACATTGTTCATCAAACGACGGCTCCATACTTACCTCAGTCGAACGGTGTAGCGGAACGTAAGAATCGCACATTGAGGGAAATGATGAATGTGTTGCTCATCAATTCCGGTCTTCCCTTAAACATGTGGGGAGAAGTCGTCCTTATCGCTAATACGATTCTTAACAGAGTCTCACATAAGGGTAAGGACAAAACTCCATATGAATCATGGAATGGAAAGAAACCCACCTATAAATATTTAAAGGTCCACGGTTGTTTGGCAAAGGTTAAAGTACCCAAGCCAAAGCAGGTCAAGATTGGGCCTAAGACAGTAGATTCTAGTTTCATCGGATATGCAAATAACAGTAGTGCTTATCGCTTCTTAGTGCATAAGTCAGATATTCCAGATGTCCACGAGGGTACAATCATGGAATCAAGGAATGCTCAATTCTTTGAAGATACCTTTCCTAGAACGGAAAAATACATAACCTCTCGCAAACGAAGTTATGAACAAAGCTCTCAGGAACCGGGAGTCGTTGACTGCCCGGATCTAGATAGTTTAGATCTAGTGGACTTCGAAGTGGCTGAATACCCAGAATCTAGTGTTCCAGATTTTCAGAACTTGAAGACTCCAGAGATGGAACCAAGGCGAAGTAAAAGGGCCAAGAAGGATAAATCCTTCGGTCCTGACTTTGTAGCTTATATGGTTGATGATGAACGAAGGACAATTGCTGAAGCATTATCAACTCCAGAGGCACCGCTCTGGAAAGAAGCTATTGAGAGTGAAATAGACTCCATTCTGCATAACCATACTTGAGAGTTGGTTGATCTTCCTCTGGGAAATAAACTGTTGGGTTGTAAATGGATACTCAAACAGAAGTATAAAGTAGATGGGTCTATAGATAAGTACAAGGTCAAGTTGGTAGTCAAGGGCTATCGACAGAAAGAAGGCCTTGACTATTTTGACACGTACTCCCCGGTGTCTAGGATGACGTCCATACGAGTATTCATTGCAATCGCAGCGTTGTGTGACCTTGAGATACATCAAATGGATGTCAAGACAGCCTTCCTAAATGGTGATTTGGATGAAAAAATTTATATGGAATAACCCGAGGGGTATGTGGTTCTAGGGCAAGAGAAGAAAGTCTGTCGGCTTGTCAAATCTCTGTACAGGCTGAAACAAGCCCCGAAGCAATGTCACAAAAAATTGATAGTACTCTACTATCGAAGGGTTTCGCCATTAATGAGTGTGACAAATGTGTCTACATGAAAGGTAACTCTGACTCATTCGTCATGATATGCCTATACGTAGATGACATGTTGATCATAGGGAGCAGTCCTAGCTTGATTCTAGAGACTAAGAACATGTTAAAACAATGCTTAGACATGAAGGATATATGTATCACAAATGTCATCTTAGGGATAAGATCTTTAAGACATCTGACGGACTGGTCTTATCTCAGTCTCACTACAACGGATAAAACATTACGAAGAACGGAGTAAGGAAAGTTGTTGTGTTGGTACAGTTGACTTGGCTTACACTAAACACTGACGGTTTAAGACATCACGTTCACCGCGCAGTAAGTAAGTCTGATGGTATTCTACTATGGAAGGTTCAAAGTGAAAGCTACCTATCCAGATGCAACATCGGTCCGCTGAAAGATTGCTGAAAAAGGCACCATAGAGTGCGCCAAAATATCTTTCAAGAGGAGATTGTTGGAAATTTACTAATGTGGAATACGTATATCCCATTATTTATGAATCAAACAATTAGGGCCCCGTACGTCGAAAATGTTATTTCCACACACCTTCACACGTAGTGCCAAGTATCACAAATTTCATTAGTGAAAGAGATATTGGTATGTATGTAATACGTTTGAGACATAGAATGATGGATGGTTATTGGCCAAATGACAAAGTATTCCACGTTGGTAAACGAAGGAAGAAGTGTAAGATGAAACGAGTCGGAAGTAGTCGCGGAGACGCAAAGGGCCGCGGCGCAGCCCCGTCGGAGCCGAGGCGCCGGAGAGCCTCCCACGGAGCACCATGGCGCTAATTGGGTCTTCAGCCACTGGAGTCGCGACGCTTTAGAGGCAGAATGTTGAGACGGAAAGTTGCAAAGTTCTGAACTTTGGGCTGGTTTTGGAGCATTGAATTTCCATTACTTGTCGCATGAATTCAGCCATTATTTGGCTGAATGTAACCCCTCTCAATAAGTGTCATTACATGGCTATTGAAGGCCATTAGTTGGCTAGTTGAAGGGTCATCTCATTACAATATAAATTGAGGCCTTTGGCTCAATTGTTCATTACACACTTAAAAATATTTACAAAAATTTCTAACATCTTCTTCTTCCTCTATAACAAGTCTACTACACTCAGTTCTTCAAGAGTAACAGTCTGTTCTTTTTTTAATAAGTAGCCGATGAATGAAGTGCAGCAGCTATTAGGCTCAACATCACTATTGATATTACAGCAACAAGATGTACTTAAAGTGCAGCAACATCAACCGGAAAACAGCATCTCAAAGTTTGTCAGCTTCGATAAAGTAGCAACACTGTCTTAGAAAGGCGATCACTGGGTTCTGAAAAGAAGCAGCCAAAACTCAAGTGCAACACTTGCTTCAGATTGTACAAGATGATATAGATGTTGGGATTCATAACTCCCCCTGTCATGCAAAGGAAAAGGAAAAGTGAAGAATGAGTATCAAGAGATATAGGGCATGTCACAACTTAAAAGAAACATGACACTACTTAAAGAGAAACTTCAAGATTGATCTCAAACAACATGCCAAACAATAAGCTTGAAAGACAAAATAGTGAAGGGGCTACCCCTTCGATTGCCTGCCATGCCTAAGGTTCTAGGAACTTTTTGACCTTGTTGCGTCATCGGAATATACCAAACCCAAAGCTTGTCTAGGCTTTCAACCAGCATATTAAGATAAGTATAAAAACTCACATATGTACATTCTGAAAGTCTCAAATAAAGACAGGAAAAAAACATAATATGGAAGGAAGGAGTGGAAACATTATGCATAGAGGTTCAGAGGGCTTTGTATACTTTGAGGTATATCATGATAGATCCAACAACTTCCCCTTAAAGGGAGGCTAAAATAATCAATCTCAAGCCACAAACAAGAGCAGAGGCTTATTTAGGGGAGTTCTTAAAGAAAAACACTGAGCAATTTAGGCAAATAATGGTGGGAAAAAAAACTGAATACCAAATAGAGGAGAGTGCACAACAACTTTGATTTAAGCTAAACAAGTGAAACGTGTTCAGTCTTCAGAGCTTAGGCTAGACCATTTATACGCATGGAGGGTATTCATACATAATTTCAACTTGGTCCAAACATGTAGGGTTTGATATCTAACATGATGCAGATGGCTTCATACAAGACATAAGAGGTAGGTAAGTACTTCCAGTAACATATGGCTATGACAAGGAAGTTCGAGGATGCTATAATATGTGAGGAAAGGCAAATAACACTTGAGCACATAGGCACAAACACATGACCAGTAACAACAGAACATGAGAACCTAAAGAAAATGCACAGGAGTAGGCTCCAGTTTTGTCAAAGTATATGCCAACTAACACAAAATTCAGAGTCCTTTTATTTCTTTACATGATGATGCATTAAAAACTAGGCGGATGAACTTGTGAATAGGCAATAGCAACATGACACACATGAAAACATGCAAGTATTCTTCCCTAAGCATTCATGACAGAGACTTGGCTAATAGAAAATACAAGAAGGGACTTTACTTAATGCTAGACTTGTGCCAGTGAGTGTATTTATGCATAGTATAGATGATATGACTTTAAAGAAAACTGAACTTACAAACTAGACAAAGTAACATTATGACACGTGGAGAGCTATTCTGCTACATGAAATGAACATGATTATAAAACAAACACACACCAGTAATACACTTCAAACAACATGCTACAAAATCACATTTTAGCTAAATAGACTACTGGATGACATAACAAGCATGATATGACTTAATTAGACTAATTCACACTTCTAACTCTGCATTCAGATCCTGAATCAGTTCGCAGTAATATTAATACTGTAAAATAGCATGTAATACATTACAATATCACACATTAACATAAACTTATTGAATTTAAGCACAGTAAACGACACAGAATTTGAATTCCAGAAATCTACCATTTGATCAAATAAACAATAGTGAACAACAGTAATCATCCATCAAATAT
The DNA here is from genome assembly GCA_034509755.1 of Anisodus tanguticus. Lineage (NCBI taxonomy): Eukaryota > Viridiplantae > Streptophyta > Magnoliopsida > Solanales > Solanaceae > Anisodus > Anisodus tanguticus. The sequence goes on from CM067549.1 coordinate 36,683,841, forward strand.
TGCTAAACCACAAACAAACTAACAAACTCAACATGATTAAACACCAAGTGTATCAACGTAAATAGACAAATGGTGTGACCGAAACCGATTTAGGCCGCCTATGTATCCCAATAAAGGAATCAGGTCATAACGTAGTTCGTTACAAGAAAAATGAGATTGTAAGGTTTTCTATGAATGGGACTGAAGCCGATGTGGGCCTCCTAAGTATCCCGTCGATGGAATCAAGTCATAACGTAGTTCATGTTATAAGAAAAAAAAGGATTGTAAGGTTTTTTCTAAAAAAGGGACCGAAGCCGATGTGGCCCGCCTACTTATCTCGTCGAAGGAATCAGGTCATAACGTAGTTCATGTTACAGGTAAATGGGATTTTTGGGGAAATTTATGCTTTAAAGAGACGGAACCTGACATGGGTCATTTGCGTATCCCGCCAAGGGAGCGCGACTTTTACAATGTTGAAAATACATTACATAAAAAATTTTCTAAATGTAGTATCTTTTCACCGCATCTGCGTTGATAGCTTTTGGCCATACTTCGCCATCCATTTCAGCTATGATTAATGCCCCTCCAGTTAGCACCCGGTGAACCATGTAAGGCCCTTGCCAGTTAGGTGCGAATTTTCCTTTAGCTTCATTTTGGTGCGGGAATATACGTTTTAACACCAATTGCCCCGGTTTGAAAATCCATGGTTTTACTTTCTTGTTGAAAGCTTTGGCCATTCTGATGTGAGAAAATTGCCCGTGACAAACTGCGTTCATCCGCTTTTCATCAATCAACATCAATTATTCGTACCAATTCTGTATCCATTTGGCTTCGCTCAACTCGGCTTCTTGGAAAATTCTCAAGGATGGTATTTCTACCTCTGTTGGTAACACAACTTCTGTCCCATAGACCAAAAGATACGGCGTTGCCCCAGTAGAAGTCCTGATTGTAGTGTGATAGCCCAAAAGTGCAAAGGGAAAATGCTCATGTCAGTGCTTGTAATTATCAAACATCTTCCGCAGTATTCTTTTGATGTTTTTGTTGGCTACTTCGACTGCTCCATTCATCTGAGGTCGATACGGTGTGAAAATGCGGTGAGTGATCTTAAACTTCTCACATACCTTATGCATCAGATTACTGTTGAGATTTGCTCCGTTATCCATTATAATAGACTCAGGGATTCCAAGTCGGCAAATGATGTTATTGCGGACAAAGTCAACTGCCACCTTCTTTGTCACTGACTTGTGGGACGATGCTTCTACCCACTTTGTGAAGTAGTCAATTGCCATTAGAATGAATATGTGTCTAATTGACGCGGCAGACTCAATAGGACCAATGACATCCATGCCCAAGCTGCAAATGACCAAGGAGAACTCTTCACATTGAGCTCGTTAGGAGGCACCCGAATTAAATCGCCATGAATCTGACACTGATGGCACTTTTGCACAAAGCGAATGCAATATGTTTCCATGGTCATCCAAAAATATCCTGCTCGCAGAATCTTCTTTGCTAAAGTGAAACCATTCATGTGAGGCCCGCACGTGCCTCCATGTATCTCTTCCACTAACCTGCTTGCCTCTTGGGCATTAATACATCTTAAAAACATAGATCCGGAGTCCTTCGATAAAGGACTTCTCTGTTTAGGAAGAAATAGTTTGCTTACCTCCGAAGTGTCTTCTTTTGAGTGTTGGTTATGCCTTCTGGATATACTTCTGTCTTGAGATATCTCTTAATGTCGTAGTACCAGGGTTTTCCATCCAGTTCTTCATCTATGTGAAAACAATAGGCTGATTGATCCAACAAGTTCACCTTGATAGGATCAATGTAATTCTTATTCGGATGTTGAATCATTGAGGACAGAGTTTCCAGAGCATTAGCAAATTTATTTTGAGTGCATGGGATATACTTGAATTCTATCTCGCTGAACCTTTTGCACAATTCATTTACGCAATGCAGTTAAGGAAGTATCTTCACGTTCTTGGTGGCCCACGCGCCTTGTATTTGATGAATCAATAAGTCTGAATCACTGATAACTAATAATTATTGTATGTTCATATCAACGTCCATTCTAAATCCGAGTATACAAGCTTCGTATTCGGCCATATTATTGGTGCATGGGAATCTGAGTTTCCCCGAGACTGGGTAGTGCTGACCCGATTTTGAAATCAAGACTGCTCCGATACCATCTCCTTTGAAGTTTGCAGTTCCGTCAAAGAACATTCTCCAACCCGGGTATTCTTTCGAGATATCTTCTCCAACAAACAATACCTCCTCATCTGGAAAATAAGTCCAGAGAGGCATGTATTCTTCATCTATGGGGGTTTCAGCAAGATGATCAGCTAGCGCTTGTCCTTTGATGGCCTTTTATCTAACATATATGATGTCGAACTCACTTAGCAAGATTTGTCATTTTGCTAGCTTCCCACTAGGCATGGGCTTCTGAAATATGTATTTGAGCAGGTCCATTCTTGAGATGAGATAAGTGGTATATGCAGACAAATAATGTCTAAAATTTTTTGCAACCCAAGTCAAGGCACAACAAGTGCATTCCAACAAAGTGTACCGAGCCTCATAAGGCGTGAACTTCTTGCTCAAGTAGTATATAGCTTGCTCCTTGTTTCCTATTTCATCGTATTGTCCCGGCACGCATCCAACTGCATTTTCTAACAGGGACATATATAACAACAAAGGCCTTCCGGGTTCTGGAGGCACCAAAACAGGCGAATTAGACAGATATTCCTTGATTCTATCAGAAGCTTGCTGGTAATCTGATGTCCACTTGGTAGCAGCGTCTTTCTTCAGTAGCTTGAATATTGGCTCACTTATCACCGTTGATTGCGCTATGAACCTGCTGATGTAATTGAGACGACCGAGAAAACTCATCACGTCCTTTCGACTCTTTGGAGGAGGCAAGTCTTGAATAGCTTTTATCTTCGATGGGTCCAATTTAATGCCCCTTCTACTCATGATGAATCCTAATAGCTTCCCAGCAGGGACACCAAATGCACACTTTGCGGGATTTAACTTCAGATTGTACTATCTCAGTCGGTCAAAGAATTTCATTAAACTTGTCAAGTGATCCGAAGTCATTCACGACTTAATAATAACGTCATCTACGTAGACCTCGATTTCCTTGTGGATCATATCATGAAAATATTAGTCATGGCTCTCATATAGGTGGCACCCGCGTTCTTGATTCCGAACGGCATTACCCGGTAATAATATACCCCCCATGGTGTAGTGAATGCTGTCTTTTCTTTGTCTTCCTCATCCATCAGGATTTGGTGGTACCCATCAAAGCAATCAACAAATGACTGTAACTCATGCTTCGCACAGTTATCAATGAGTATGTGAATATTTGGGAGGGGGAAATCATCCTTCGGGCTAGCCCTGTTGAGATCCCGATAATCCACGCATACCCGTATTTTTCCATCTTTCTTTGGTACAAGTACGATGTTGGCTAGCCAAGTGGGGTACCTTGTAAATCGAATGACCTTTGCATCGAATTGCTTGGAAACTTCTTCCTTGACTTTTAAACTCAAATCAGGCTTGATTTTCCTCGGCTTTTGCTTCACCGAAAGGCAAGATGGCTCAATGGGTAGTCTATGTGAAACAATATTTGTGCTCAGACCTGGCATATCGTCATAAGACCACACAAATACATTGATATATTGCCTCAAAAGATCCACCAATTCTTTATTTTGTGTGGTGCTCATATGGACGCTGATTCATGTTACCTTCACAGGTTCTGCGTTTCCCAAATTTACTGTCTCTGTTTTATCCAAATTTGGCTTTGGCTTTAGCTTTGGCTTTGGCTTGTTCTCAAAATTCTCCAATTCTTCCAACTCTAAGTCTTCCTTATATTCTTCGAAGTCATGTTCGTTGTTTGGATTTTGTTTGCTTATTTCATTACATGTCACATTCACATTATCGACAGATTTATTAGTTTACATGTTGAAAGAGAAAAGAAAATTATTAAACAGAACGAATTTTGAAATAGCAAAAGCAATGTGGATTTGTCATTTAAGCTTTCAAAAGGTGGAGGGCAAAACACATTAAATGCATAGACGCGACTCAGGCCTCAATCTGAATCGCGTTGTTTCACAAGTACTAATGTAATTTCTACCAAGCTTCTCGGAGAAACAGGGTCGGGGCACAGGTCCAAAATTTTCATAACATATCCCTGTTCTGCATCCCAAGTGGTTGGGTCTTCAGCGTAAGTGAGTTGTGAAGGATACTGGATCATTTTGTACTGAATCAGTCATTTTGCTGGATGATCGTGCCTCTGATTTTGTGAAGTAGAGGTGTTCCACCAGTTTCAGTCAATACAAATCAACCTTTGGGGAAATAAATAAGGCAAAATAAACTTTCTAAAAAAATGAAGAAAACCAAATTAATATAAGATGAGTAATTATTGCTTCAAATAATACGCACAGAGGGAAAAAGTAGCAAAAATAGCAAACAGATTGTATGAAAATTAAACGTGTGTCCTACCATGCATAGGGCCTCTCTTATGCCAGAGGTGAGCCTAAATGACAAACAGATTGTATGGAAATTAAACGTGTGTCCTAACCGGCATGTCTTGATTAGGCTTGGATCCGCCTATCATTATCACGCTACACATAATATGTTGATTGGTCATTGGGTTGTGAGACCCGTCGACAATTGGTGGATTTCTTAATTGTGGAGTCGATACCAAGAATCGACCCACCTAAGATGTATGCATGCATGACTTAAGATAAAGGGTGGTATAGCTCTATCTTAAATTTTCTAAGATTTGGCTTACTAGACCGAAGGTTTCTGAGCGGACGACTCAAATGAGAAGGCTACGCGGCCACCGGATGGTCCGGACGCCCCGCGCATACGCCAACTCTCCTAAAATTTGGAAATTTGAAAGAAAATTTTAAGGGTGCGCGAAATACACCTCATGTGTATGTGTGTTAGTGTCAATTTTCCGAAGTGGAAGAAATATGAGCGGAATGCCAATTTAAGAAAAGCAGTAAAAGAAAGTAGCAATTAAAGTAGTTAAGCATACACAATTTCATAAAGAAACAATTCAAAGCAGTAAATCAAATAAGGAGAAAATAAAGCGCAATAATAATTAACCTGGATTTGCTATGATTAAGAACCTGAAAATCCCCAGCAGAGTCGCTATGCTGTCGCACCCGCTTTTAACCGCCCCGCCCGCTAAGGAAGAGGGATCCGATACGGTCGCGACGTATGGGCGCTTCCTGAATTTATTAAGGGTTAAAGAAGTCGCCACCCAATTATTCTACGATGAATTAGGGCACCTAAGTGTTAACTAAATGCTGCAAAATGAACTTTGATTACCAATTTGCGAAACTATGAGATTGTAGGTAATGGTTCTTTATTATCCTAAAGGAAAGGGGTTAGGCATCCTTTAAGATCCGCTAACTTGTGATTATCCGATCAAACTCAGATTAATTATTACACTAAGGAAAAATACATGTTTAAAAGTATAAAGTTAATTAAAAGGACATTGCAAGTAGTTAATAAAGAGATGCATTTTGACAACGTAAACTACCCGAGCCTCTAATAAATAAACTAGCGGCGGGTTTCCAATTTTAAACTACCATTTCTAGTTTATCAGTTCTAGGCCTAATTCTTCTAAATATTCAAACACACACACAAGCAGAGTAATTAAATTACAATACAAAAAGAAAGGCGGAATTAAAAGAAATTGAAACGGTAAGGGCTAAGGTGATGATAGTGTGATCTCCTGGGCCGTGCGCACAAGTCCGACGATCTTGTTCTGTTCCATCTCTGTAGAACCCCACTTTGCTATCCCATATTGTTCAGATGTTCCTCCCAAGGTATAAAAGAAAAGACAGTTAGAAATAAATAAATGCGATTAAAACCTTCGGATCTGTATAAAATAATAGAAGTTTTGATTACGAAAGGCTCACTTATATTTTATGCAAAAGAAATTCCATTCATGTCATGGTTGCGAACTAGAGACTCGTCGGTCAATCTAGTTGCCTTTCTAACGCATGTTGGTTTCTCATATGTGATTTTAATATAAGTCTCATCATCGCCCTATTCCGAAGGAAGCAAACAAGGGACAACCTTTCAAAAGGGACATGGCCTCAAAATCATTTTCATCGGCCCAAATGTTGTATCGTGTTCAAATCAGCCCATTTTGATCAAGTGTAACAGTCTGTTCTTTTTGAAATAAGAAGTAGCCGATGAATGAAGTGCAGCAGCTATTAGGCTCAACATCACTATTGATATTACAGCAACAAGATGTACTTAAAGTGCAGTAACATCAACCCAAAAACAGCATCTCAAAGTTTGCAGCAGTTCAGTAAAGCAGCAACACTGCCTTAGAAAGGCAATCACTAGGTTACGAAAAGAAGCAACCCAAACTCAAGCGCAACACTTGCTTCAGATTGTACAAGATAATATAGATGTTGGGATTCATAACTCCCCATGTCATGCAAAGGAAAAGGAAAAGTGAAGAATGAGTATCAAGAGATACAGGGCATGTCACAACTTAAAGATAAACTTCAAGATTGATCCTAAACAACATGCTAAACATTAAGCTTGAAAGACAAAATAGTGAAGGGGCTACCACCATTTATATTCCGATGCCGCAACAAGGTCAAAAAGTTCCTAGAACCTTAGGCATGGCAGGCAATCGGAGGGGGCTAAACCAAACCCAAAGCTTCTCTTGGCTTTCAACCAGCATATTAAGATAAGTATAAAAACTCACATATGTACATTCTGAAAGTCTCAAATAAAGATAGGAAAACGACATAATATGGAAGGAATGAGTGGAAACATTATGCATAGAGGATCAGAGGGCTTTGTATACTTTGAGGTATATCATGATAGATCCAACAACTTCCCCCTAAAGGGAGGCAAAAATAATCAATCTCAAGCCACAAACAAGAACAGAGGCTTATTTAGGGGAGTTCTTAAAGAAAAACAGTGAGCAATTTAGGCAAATAATGGTGGAAAAAAAAGAACTGAATACCAAATAGAGAAGAGTGCACAACAACTTTGATTTAAGCTAAATAAATGAAACGTGTTCAGTCTTCAGAGCTTAGGCTAGACCATTTATAGGCATGGAGGGTATTCATACATAATTTCAACTTGGTCCAAACATGTAGGGTCTGGTATCTAACATGATGCAGATGGCTTCATACAAGACATAAGAGGCAGGTAGGTGCTTCCAGTAACCTATGGCTATGACAATGAAGTTCGGGGATGCTATAATAAGTGAGGAAAGACAAATAACACTTGAGCACATAGGCACAAACACATGACCAGTTACAACAGAACATGAGAACCCAAAGAAAATGCACAGGAGCAGGCTCCAGTTTTATCAAAGTATATGTCAACTAACACAAAATTCAGAGTCCTTTTATTTATTTACCTGAGCATGCATTAAAACTAGGCGGATGAACTTGTGAATAGGCAGTAGCAACATGACACACATGAAAACAAGTAAGTATTCTTCCCTAAGCATTCATGACAGAGACTTGGCTAATTGAAAACACAAGAAGGGACATTACTTAATGCTAGACTTGTGCCAGTAAGTGTATTTATTCATAGTATAGATGACATGACTTTAAAGAAAACTAAACTTACAAACTAGACAATGTAACATTATGACATGTGGAGAGCTATTCTGCTATATGACATGAACATGATTATACAACAAACACACACCAGTCATACACTTCAAACAACATGATACAATACCACATTTTAGCTAAATCTACTACTGGATGACATAACAAGTATGATATGACTTAATTAGACTAATTCATACTTCTAACTCTGCATTCAGATCCTGAATCAGTTCACAGTAATATTAATACTGTAAAATAGCATGTAATACATTACAATATCACACATTAACATAAACTTACTGAATTAAAGCACAGTAAATGACAAAGAATTTGAATTCCAGAAATCTACCATTTGATCAAATAAACAACAGTGAACAACAGTAATCATCCATCAAATATTTCTAAATCATAAACGAACGAACAAACTCAACATGCTTAAACACCAAGCGTATCAACATAAATAGACTACATTATCACTAAATCAGTAATAAACACACAAACACAGAAAGTAAGAAAAATGGGGAGAGTCTGAGTTTACAAACCTTCTCTAGGTAGTGAATCGAGGCGTCGTCTCGAATTGTCGAGTCCGCTCAGAGAAGTGTGCTTATGCGATTGAAAAGAAAACGAGCTTGAGTGTTTCGTGGCTGTGTCGAGAGAGAAACGAGAGTAAAAGAAAGGATTTTTCAGAATCGAAACTTGTTCAAGAAAGGATTTTTTGGCTCTGAAAAAAAATTCTTTTGCGAAATAACAAAAAAGGTCTACTCTTAGTTAACAGCTTTAAAATAGAGGGGATTTCTTTCAAACCAAGAGCCTTCTCAAAAAACGCAAGAAAGATCGATTTTTGTAGTTCAGCTTTGAACAAAAACCGAGCCCTTTTTTTGTCCGAAAAAACATCTTCCAACACAACCCAAAGGGCTGTACTTATAACATGGAGTTGAGACCTCAAGAAGCTGATATTTGAAATTTGAATTCCAACCAAAAGAGGGGGAAAATGATGAAAATAGTCTGAATTCTCTGCCTTCTCAGAGGTGATTGGAAAGAATGGAGGCGTTGGGACATATACGCTACCATTACCTATTGATTTAAAGGCAAAATGAGCTGGAGACCCAGGGATATTATCGTTGCTCCCTTCTCAGAGGTCCAAAGCTCTGAAAAACTTCGATGGGTGTGAGGGGACAGAAAAATGTGACGATGACAGGACAAGGTGGCGGTGGCAAGTGTATCGACTATCCGGCGGTCTGAGAGTGGAACCGACTGTTTCTTGGTGTTTGGTTGAGAATGGAGAAAAGGAGTTAGGGTTGCTGGTTAGGTTTTGTGTCTGATTTTACGGGATAGAAATGGATGAGGGATTAGGGAAATAGGGAAATGGGGAAATGGGTTTGTTTGGTTTTTTTATTTTAGGAATAAAAAGGGTATTGGGCGGCTGGGCCGGGTCGGTTGGTTGGCCGATTGGGTTGTGGGATTGGTGGACGGTTGGGCCTCGTATGAGGGTTGCGGATTGGGCCCTCTTTTTGATGGGTTGAGTAGAATGTTTTTGGGTTAAGAAAAAATGGGTTGTGGTTTAAAAGGGGTTTATTATTTAAAAGAATGCTTTGAGAAAAATGTAAATTATTTTCATAAAAATAACGATGTGATAATAATAAAAAAAAATATTTGCGAAATGTTAATGCTTAAAAATAAAAAATGCGATGCCGTTTTGTGAAAAAGAAACATAGAATATTAGGACAAAAACTATGATTAGGATATTAAAAGGTAAATGATAGTAAAACAAAATACGAATAATAATAATAATAATAATAATAATAATATTGAGAATAATAATAATATACATATATGTATATATGCATATATGTATATATATTAAAATTATTTTGAGGTGTCAAAATATTTTAAAACTACAAATAAATAATCGGAAGATGGGACAAAATTGGGTGTCAACAGCGTGTAAAGTCAAAAGCGAACAAGTAAAGTAAACGGAGGGAGTGATATTTTTTTCCTTTATTTTAATTTAGTGGACATGATGTTTGAATTTTGGAAGTAAGAAAATTCAATTCCTGAAGTACATTTCAGAATTTATTGATTGAAAAATATCTTATTGCACTTCTTCAACTTTTACTGCATTTAAGTACATTAATAATATAATTAATTCAGAACTCATTGTTATGTTGTTGCTATTATAAGACTAATCAAAGGATTATATATGAACTAATATGGTTGAGCTATTATATTACGATCAATTTATCATGGTCGTTGATGTTAGGTGTATTTATACGTATATCCGTCGTATTTTACTCATAGTTGTATCTTATTTGGAGGACAAATTACACTAAATACACCTAACTAATATTGATTCTTGCATTTCGGGCTCATATGTGTGTCATTATTGAAATTAGGTACTTTACGTGTGACAACACTTCATTTTTGGAGTAGAAAGAACAAGAGACGATGGATGGAGGACTTTGAAGTCTGAGTAGAAGTCCCAAAAGTCAACGAGAGATGAATTTGGGGCTCAAAACCAAGTATACACGCGAAGATGTCACAAAACGCATCTGATGCCTGAAAAGATGCCTGGCGTGGGGCGCCCATGTCCGTTGTCCCCACGCCGCACCTTTTATGACAACAAAATTGGATAATTCGCTGAAGGCACCGGAAAACATGCATGGCACGGGTCGCCCAGGTCCATGGTCCTTGCGCCACGCCAACCTTACCCGATGAGATTTCCAGTATTAAGGGCATATTGGTCCTGTTGTGTTTTGGATATAATATAAATACAACCCTAAGTAGTTTTTAAGGGGTTCAGACGTTTATCACCGAGGAGGCACGAGCAAGGTTATTTCTTCGTAGGTTTTTTTCCTTTTCTTGATTCCTTTCATCTTGTCGTAGATTGAACATGAATTCTAGTTATTGTAATTTGAATATGAGTAGCTAAACTCTCTAAATTCTGGGGTTGTGGTGTAGCCATAATTATTAACGTTTTATAAGTACTTAAACCTTAGTAGTTTATTCATACACGACTGTTTCCTTGCTTCTGTTCTTAATTGCTTGATTGTCTGCGCAACAGTCGAGTTCTATTTACTATTTAATATACGTGCTTAGGAAAAATGTTATTAGATTAGAGAAAAAGTAAGGAGAGTGTGATTTGATTATCCCTAAAGTAGGGCTAGGATTAGTGGTTAGGATAGAAATATACCTAGGCACCGCATTTAATTAGATATCGTGGATGAGTTGCATTCTTAATAGGTCAATTCCATAGGAATATAGGCGGCGAACTGTTCTGAATCGGCGGGTAGTAGTTCGGAAGAATGCTACAAATTAATAATCTGGTTAATTAGCAATTGTGAATAAATCTGCTAGGGTTAGATACTTAAACGACACAATAGGATTGGTGAACCAACCACGACCCTGGTATACTTATCTCTCTCTGATAAATTCAAATCTTACAAACGTTCTAGCAAACTGTTAGTATAAATTAGTTAGTTATTTATTTTCCGCAATAGTTATAAAACAAAATAAATACTCTTTCATACTTGCGTAATTAGTAGTGATAGTGAATTCTTTTATAATCCTTGATCATAAGTCCCTGTGGGATCGATCTCCGACTTTGACAAGTCATTATATTACTTGGCGACTATGTGTACTTGTGTGTGCGTTTGGAAATAATAAGTTTTTGGCGCCATTGCCGAAGACTTAGAAATTAACAGTTTTATTAGAAATATCTATTACTGCTTTAGTTATTTAAGTATTAATGTCTTGATCTTTGCTGTTATTGACACATGTACTACAATCGAATGCGAAGAGTTGCAAGTCAAAATAATCTTGAGGAATTCAATCCTGAGCCGGAACGATACTTTTACCAGTGCGGGAGGGAATTGAATATATTTGACAACCAGCACACTTTAGTTTAACTACCAGTGAACATGAAAGCTAACACACCTCGAACAATTGTGCGAGATGTTGCAGTACCTCTTGTGGGTTGTGACATCGAGCATCTACAAACCTACCATCAAAGGGAACTTTGAGTTGAAAATCCTATGATTCAATTACTTCATTCCAGCGGGCAATTCGCAGGGCTAAGGAATGAGGATCCTCAGTGACACATTCAAACATTCTTGAAGATTGTTGATACCTATGTCACTACAAGGTAACTTCAGATTACGTGAGACTTACATTATTCCCATTTTCTCTGATCCGAGAAGTGAAGAACTGGTTAATGGCAGAACCTGCGGATTCTATAACTTCTTGGAATGATCTGGTGAGTAAATTCATGAAAAGATTTTTTCCATTAGGGAAGACAACAAGACTAAAGAGTGAAGTCATGTCATTCAAACAGAAAAAAAAGAAAGATTATATCAAGCATGGAAAAGGTTCAAGGCTCTTCTCATGGATTGTCCACATCATCGTCAATCTAACAGAGTGTTAGCACATACTTTCATTAAGAGTTTGGATGCTCATACAAAGATACTATTAGACTCTATAATAAGAGGTCAAGTTCTTGATATGAGCTATGAGGAACTGTTTGTTCTCTTAAACAATTTTTCTCAAAGCAACCCGGATTGACAAAGTGACATGAGCAGGAGTAACCCTAAGAAGCTAGGTGGAATGATTGAAATGGACAATTATACGACACTATCGACATAGATTTTGGCCATGTGGATTGAGTTCAAAATTTTTAATATGGCACAACCCAAACACAGATGCAAACAGTGCAACATGCCGGTATGATCTGCGAAATGCGTGGAGAGGGCCACACCTTTTATATGTGTCCTGCAAATCCCGCATCAATCTACTTTGTGGGAAATGCTGGTAGGGGTCAAGGTAATAACAATCAGTACATAAATACTTACAACTCAAACTAAAAGAACCATCCAAACTTTAGTTGGGGTGGTAATCATGGAAATCAGAAACAAAACTATCATCCAACACTAGTTAATCAGGCTCCAGCGAACGGTACGGAGGAGATGATGAAAAATATAATGGAGGATATGCAAAATATTATGGAAAGTCAACAAGATTTTGAACAAAAGTTGACGGCCGAGAATCAGAATCGTGATCTTGCAGTGAGGAACTTAAAAAGATAGATGGTCCAGATAGCAGGTGCTCAGAATAAAAGGCCACTTGGGGAGACTTCCAAGTTATAATGATCTTAATCTGAAACCTTGTAATGTTGTGTCTCTCTGAAATGGGGGAGAGGCAACAATAGAAGATGAGGTTATTGAGATAGGAGGGTAGAGAAGATGCATGTGGAAAAGCAACCACCGCCAGTGGTTGCAAAACCACCATCTCCGTTCCATCAGAGGTTGGCTAAGTAGAAAGAAGAGGTTATATACAAAATGTTTCTTGAGTTACTTAAGCATGTACACGTGAATGTTTCTTTGCTATACATGTTATTCCAAAATATGCTAAGTATATCAAGGAAATCATTGCTAATAAGACTCGCTTCCCGGAGTATGCCATAATTGCACTTATTGAGGAGTGCACATCGCGAATACATAACAAATTACCGACGAAATTGAAGGATCCTGGTAGCTTCACAATCAATATCACTATTGGGAAGCAGGTCATTGCGAGAACACTTTGTTATTTGGGTGCAAGTATTAATCTTATGACGTCATCCATGTTCAGAAAGTTGGGGTTGAGAAATCCAAGATCAAGCACTATAATTTTGCATCTGGCAGACAGATCATTGGCCAGGACTGAGGGAATTATAGAAGATGTGCTAGTACAGATTGGATCTCTTATTTTTCTGGCTGATTTTTTTATCTTGCATTTTGAGCTAGATCCGGCTGTCCCATTTATTTAGGTCGTATGTTTTTGGAAACAAGAAGAGCTTTGATTGATGTAGCTACTGTACAGTTAACTATGAGAGTACATGATAAAGTTGAGGTGTTTGATATGTACAATGCTCTCAATTTACCTACAATTTATGAAGAGTTGTCGGTTATTACAGTGGTGTCAGAGGATGATATTGGAGCTACCATTCCGTTGAATGATCCATTAGAAAGAGCTCTAGTGGGTGATGATATCTTTGGAGATACTGAGGCATTCAAATTGATGCAGATTCTTAATCTAGTAGGGATCTATGTTTGCGAAGGTGAGTTTGAACCACTTGACAGAGAGACTGGACCTCCACTAAAGCTATCAATAGAAGAAGCTCTGAAATTAGAGTTGAAACCTTTACCCTCATATAATATGCATACTTGGGTGAGGGTGAAACTCTCCCTGTTATTTTAGCAGTTGAGTTGAATGAGGAAGAAATAGAGATGTATTTGGCAGTCCTAAAAAATCACAAGAGGGCATTGGGTTGTCAGTTATCTGTCATTCAGTACATCAACCTTGCATTCTGCATGCACAAGATAGTTCTAGAGGAGGATCATATGCCGAGTATACATCATCAATGAATGTTAAATCCAGTAATGCAGGAAGTGGTCAAGAAGGAGGTGATTAAGTGGCTAGATGCAAGCATTGTCTATCCAATTTCTGATAACACATGGGTGAGCCTAGTATAGTGTGTCCCTAAGAAAGGAGGGATGCCAGTGGTGACAAATGATAAAAATGAGTTCATTCCAACGAGAACGGTAATATGGTGGCAGATTTTCATGGATTATCGCAAGCTGAACAAGGCCACTAGGAAAGTCACTACCTGGTTCCCTTTATTGATCAGATGTTGGACAGATTGGTCGGCCAAGAGTTATATTGCTTTATTTATGGATACTCAGGTTATAACCAGATAGTTATTTCTCCCGAAGATCAGAAGAAGACCACATTTACATGTCCCTACAGTACGTATGCTTTCAAGAGAATGTCGTTCGACTTATGTAATGCATCTGCGACTTTTCAAATGCATATGATGGAAATATTTTTTGAAATGGTGGAGGACTTTATGGAAGTTTTCATAGATGACTTCTCTGTATTCTGGAGTTCTTTCGAAGCATGTTTGAAGAATTTGGATCGGGACCTTGCAAGATGTGAAAAGACTAACTTAGTGATAAATTGGGAGAAGTGTGACTTTATGGTCTGAGAGGGTATTGTACTCGGGCATAAGGTGTCAAAAAGAGGTCTAGAAGTTGATCCTGCTAATGTTGAAGTTATTGAGAAAGTACCACCTCATATGTCTATTAGGGGGGTACGTAGCTTTCTCGGTCATGCAGGATTCTACAGACAGTTTATAAATGACTTCTCCAAAATATCTAGTCTAATGTGTAAGTTATTGGAAAAAGAGGTAAAGTTCGTGTTCAATGAAATTTGTCTAAAAGCATTCAAGGAGTTGAAATGACGATTAGTGACGACACTAATAATGATAGCCCCAGATTAGAACTTGCCATTCAAATTGATTGCGACACTAGTGATAATGCAATAGGGGTTGTTTTGAGCCAAAGAAAAGAGAAGATTTTTCACTCCATTTACTTTGCCAGCAAGACGTTGGACGCTCCTCAGATAAATTACACGGTCATTGAGAGAGAACTATTGGCTGTGGTGTATGCTTTTGATAAGTTTTGGTCTTATTTTGTGGGAACCCAAATCACAGTGTATGCATATCATGTCACACTCAGGTACTTATTCAGCAAGAAAGATATAAAACCTAGGCTGATTCTGTGGATTCTCTTGTTGAAAGAATTTGACATAGATATTAAAGATCACAAGGGGATAGAAAATCACGTTGCAGAATACCTTTCGCGACTGAAGAGCGACGACCATGTGATTAAAGATGGACAGATCCGAGAAGCCTTTCCTGATGAGCAGCTCTTTGCTATTCCATATGCTAAAATGCCTTGGTATGCATATATTATGAACCTGATAGTGAGTGGGATCTACCCCTGGAAATGACCACTCAGCAGCAGAAAAAGGTTTATCATGACCCCCGATCAGCTAGTGAGAAGATGTATCCCGCAAACTGAGGTGCACCAAGTATTAGATATCTTCCATTCATCCCCATATGGAGGGCATTTCATAGGTGATCGCACTGCGGCAAAGGTACTACAATCTATTTTTTATTGTCCTACTTTATTTAAGGATGCATATGTGTTTGCCAAAAGTTGTGACAGATGTCAGAGAATGATCAATATTTTGAGGAAGAATGAGATGCCTTTGACCAACATCTTAGAGGTAGAAATATTAATGTATGGGGCATTGATTTTATGGGACCATTCCCACCATCGTATGGAAATATATCTTACTTGAGGTGGATTACCTGTCGAAATGGGTAGAGGCAATCTCTATTCCCACCAATGATGCAAATGTGGTGGTGAATTTTATGCGAAAGAATATATTTGCGAGATTCGACACTCTGATGGAAATGATTAGTTATGGGGGTGCTCATTTTTGCAATCAGGTGATGAAGAACCTCTTAGCAAAATATCGGGTGAAGCACAAGGTTTCTACTGCGTACCACCCGCAAATATGTGGACATGTCGAAGTGTCCAACAGAGAGGTAAATTAGATCATAAAGAAAACACTGACTATACAGAGGAAAGATTAGGCAGCCAAGCCAGATGATGCCTTATAGGCATACCGGACAACATACAAAATGCTTATTGGGACTTCTCCCTACAGGCTGATTTATGGGAAGGCATGTCATCTACCTGTCGAGCTGGAGCATAACGCGTATTGGGCAATCAAAAAGCTCAATCTCGATGTGAGCTTGGCGGGTGAGAAGCAGTTACTGCAGCTCCACAAGCTAGAGAAATTCAGGTTGGTGGCATACAAAAATGCCAAGTTATACAAGGAGAGACTAAGAAGTGAAACGATAAGCATATTCAACATCATGATTGTGTGCCAGGGCAACATGTACTCTTGTTCAACTTCATGTTGAGGTTATTCTCTAGTAAGATAAAGTCTCGTTGGTCAGGACCATTTGTTGTGATGAGAAGCAAGCCTCATAGAGTAGTGGAAATATAAATATTAGATGGGGTGTGTACGTTCTTGGTTAATGGGCACCTCCTTATGCATTATTGGGGCAGAGATATTGAAAAAGAGAAGGAGCAGGTGCTCCTTAATGATGACTAGTTGAAGGACTTGCGTCGTACCACGACGTTAACTATAACACTTCTCGAGAGGCAACCCGAGTTTGTAATGTAACAATTGTAATAGAAAAGCACAAACAAATTGAGAAAAATACAAAAAGATATCGTGTCACGACCTTAACTACGACGTTCGTTGGGAGGCAACCCAACCTTTTGTTATTATTTTTGCATTTTCATGTTGCTAACGAGGATATTGGTGGTTATCACATTCATGGTGTAGGTTCTTGAAGCTGTGCAGTGGGACAAGGGGAATAGAGAAAGTGAATGGGATCAAAATTGAACAAATCATTAATAATGTTTCAAATACCTAAGCGGAATAATACATGCAAGGCTCAGGCTGCCTCTACTAGCCTCCCTAAAAGCAAGAGAACTGCCCCTACAGTGGAACCACACCCAATGGATGTTGACAGTGAATCAGAGGATATGATGTTCCCCGAAGTGAAATTTGGTATTTCTGTAATGGCACCGCATGGTAAAGACTTGTATCATAACTTTAAGCCAGCAGTGGATCCTCACCCAGAGATTGGCATTGATACAGTGGCACTAAGAAATAAGTTTCACAATATTCTAAAATGCATCATTACTATAGGGTTGAGGCATTTGACTACCACTATAGGCTCAGCCAATATTGATATGGTGAAGGAGTTCTACGCAAATTGGGAGCCTGGGTTTGATATGGAAAATGAGTATGTAGTAGAAGTAAGGGGTACAGAAGTAAAGTTCTCGTATAAGATTAACACATTAATGGAGTTCCTCGAAAAGCCCCTTGCATGTTTTGATGATTGCTTACTCTGACCTGACTATGCATGCAATCGTCACAAGCTGTGTGGCCCTAAATCCACTGCTACATAGGTTCGAGATGCACGTCGTAGGCACAAGTACTTGAAGAGGTCAAGGCTCACACTTGAAGGAAAAGTAATGCTACGACTTATAAATTGCCGCATCGTGCCTACCAGCAATGACACAAAGGTGACTAAGTTGAGAGCTTGTTTGGTGTACGCCCTTTTAACAAGGATGGATCTTAATATGGGCAAGGTGATGTTGACCGAAATGGTGTGAGTGAGGAATGAAGGGAAAGGGATATTTCTCTACCCTAGTTTACTAACCAAAATGTTGCGTCTGGCTTTTGTGCCTGACTATGGAGTTGATTTTGAGCTACCCCGCTCTTAGATACAGTATGGTGTTACGATTGTCACAACTTTGAAGGGGTACAGAAGTACAACCCTAACTACTGAGCAAAGGAACACCCGTATGGAACAGTCCATTAGGATCTTATTTAAAGATTTGAAGATGCAGGCAGAACGGGGCGAAGCAAGTTTGGAGGAGTTACAGCAGAGAGTTCCACTGGGCCAAGTTACTAAGAAATTCTTGGGTCTTGAGGAAGAGACAGAGCTATCATCGGATGAGGATACTAACTC
Source organism: Anisodus tanguticus (assembly GCA_034509755.1). Classification (NCBI taxonomy): domain Eukaryota; kingdom Viridiplantae; phylum Streptophyta; class Magnoliopsida; order Solanales; family Solanaceae; genus Anisodus; species Anisodus tanguticus. The sequence goes on from CM067549.1 coordinate 36,701,856, forward strand.
TTTGGATGAGAATGGGCACTATTACGCCACTTTTGGCGGAACGTCACAAGTGGCTTAGACAGTCACTAGTGAGTTATTTCTCACCCTTATTTTGGCTTTAATTTTTATTGCACTAGGAACAGTGCCTAATTTTAAGTGTGGGGTGGGGGAAGTAAACTTCTTTTTATTCATCATGTATTCATACTATTTTTATTTTTGTCATTTGACTTTATTTTTTTATTTGTGTGCTTTCTAGTAGTAGTGTGTCATGGTTTTGAGGTTTAGTTATATTTTTAATTTCTCTCCCTTTAGTCATAGGAGACGCAGTTCCCAACGACAGATGGATGAGGAGTGTCTTGAGGGAACATTCGTCATTAGGATAGAAGTAAAATAGGAACACCCTTAAGGCCATTCAAATGCTAGGTACTCAGGATTAGGTGCACTTTTAGCAACATAACGAGCTTAAGAAAATTGGAAAAGAAGTAAGTGTGCATGAAAAAAAAAGTAATGACTTCTTAGAGACACCTAGGCTCTTTTATTTGACTCTTGTAAAATATTGTTGGCTTAAATTGAATTCGTGCTATTGTTTTCTAGGTAGAGAGTCGATACAGATCCATCTTTAACCATAAGTGTGTCATGTGTGGTGAGATTTTTTCTTACATTCCATGTTTGTATTGATGTCTAGAACTTGCCCGGTGTGTGTCCGAAGTGAAGCGAAGTGTGTTGAGTCTACGAGATGATATAGACATTTCTTTGTGAGCCATGATTTTTTCCTACCTTTTACCTACCCATATGCAATATCATTAGTTACCCCCAATTGTACCTTTAGCCTTATTCTTTGATAGCCAAAACTTTAGCCTACTCCTTTCGTTCGTATAACCTGAAAAACTTGACCCCAAACTCCAAGACACTTGAGAGATTGAGCGCTTAGAAGTGAAGTGGAAAAAGTTGACATAAGGAGAGTTGGAGTGGAAACTAAAAAGAGAATTTATTAAGGGTTCATTTGTGAAAAAACATAATCAATTGTATGTTGTAGTAAGGAGCTAGAAAAGAAAAGAAAAAGATCTTTCTCGTTGAAAGGAAGAAGCAAATACAAAAACAAAAAAAAATGAAAAATAATTCGCTCCTTGCTAGCGATGTACGAAAAGTGTAGAAAAATGCTTAATGAAGAGGTGGGCATAAGGGAAAGAAAGGTGAGAATGAGTGGTGAAACAATGAAAAGAGCACAAGTGAAAGCAAGTGTCTTAAAAGTTCTTAGGGAGGTTAGTCACTATTATCCAAAATATTTCCTACCCGTCCCTTAGCCAACATATGAACCCTTAAAGACCTATTTGATCCTAAACTCGGTACAATTATGTTAATAGAATATGACACTAAGGTCAAGCTTATGGTACATCGTATGAGCATGTGAATTTCTTTGTGAGAGTGACTGATCTTTCTTTCAAAATATATATATATATATATATATATATATGTGCCCATGATGTGTTTTGTTTACAATGAAGAATTATGGGCATCTCGTTCGAGTGGTGAGGGCACATAAATAGTAAGAGATATGTGAAGTGGTTGATTTCTTTGCTTAGTGACATAGTCGTTTTTTCCAAGGTGTATATTGATGAGTCAATCTTAGAGGCTAGGTTGTTTGAATAAGTTGTTATCGTACGTGAAGTTGATATGATGCACAAGATTATTGAAAACTTACTCGTAAATATTTAAATGGTTGTGGTGACCTTAACCTGAGTAGACATGTTTGAATTAGCATATTTTGGCATGGTTTGGGTATGTTCAAGTGATTGTTTGAGGACGAACAAAGGTTCAAGTGTGGGGTGGTGATGTTAGGTGTATTTATACGTCTATCCGTCATATTTTACTAATAATTGTATCTTGTTTTAAGGACACATTACACTAAATACACCTAACTAATATTGATTCTTGCATTTCGGGATAATATGTGTGTTATTATTAAAATTCGGTACTTTACATGTAACGACGCTTTCTTTTTGAAGTAGAAAGAGCAAGATATGAAGGTTGGAGGACTTTGAAGTCTGAGTAGAAGTCCCAAAAGTCAATGAGAGACGAGTTTGGTACTCAAAATCCAAGTGTACATGCAAAGACATCACAAAACGCATATGATGCCTGAAAAAATGCCTGGTGTGGGCGCCCATGTCCATGGTCCCCGCGCCGCACCTGTTATGACAACAAAATTGGACAATATGCTAAAGGCACTGGAAAACATGCCTGGATCGAGGTGCCCAAGTCCATGGTCCCCGCACCGCGCCAGCCTTACCCGATGAGATTTTCAGTATTAAGGGCATTCTGATCCAGTTGTGTTTGGATACAATATAACCCTAAGTCATTTTCTGAGGAGTTCAGACGTTTTATCGCAGATGAGGCATGAGAAAGGCTGTTTCTTCGTAGGGTTTATTTATTTTCTTGATTCCTTTCATCTTGTCGTAGATTGAACATGAATTCTAGTTATTGTAATCTGAATATGAGTAGCTAAACTCTCTAAATTATGTGGTTGTGGTGTAGCCATAATTATTAACGTTTTATAAGTACTTAAACCTTAGTAGTTTATTCATACACAATTGTTTCCTTGCTTCTGTTCTTAATTGCTTGATTGTCTGCGCAACAGTCGAGTTCTGTTTGCTATTTAATATACGTGCTTAGGAAAGATGTTATTAGATTAGAGAAGAAGTAAGGAGAGTGTGATCTGATTATCCCTAAAGTAGGGATAGGATAGGAATATACCTAGGCACTATATTTAATTAGATACCGTGGACGAATTTCATTCTTAATGGGTCAATTCAATAGGAATATAGGCAGCGAACTGTTCTAAATCGGCAGGTAGTAGTTCGGAAGAATGCTACAAGATTAATAATCCAGTTAATTAGCAATTATGAATAAATCTACTAAGGTTAGCTACTTAAACGACGTAATAGGATTGGTGAAGCAACCACGACCCTGGAATACTTATTTCTCTCTAACAAATTCAAATCTTACAAACATTCTAGCAAACTGTTAGTATAAATTAGTTAGATATTTATTTTCTGCATTAGTTATAAAATAAAATAAATATTCTCTTTCATAGTTGCGTAATTAATAGTGATAGTGAATTCTTTAATAATCGTTGATCAGAAGTCGCTATGGGATCGGTATTCGACTTTCACAAGTCATTATATTACTTGGCGACTATATATACTTGCGTGTGCGTTTGGGAGCAACAGTCGTTACTACTACTTTCATTAGTACATATCAAACCGACCAGTTGGAAATTAAATATGATCACAAGAGTGGATATATGATTGAAGTGGACGACGGTAACTAGGTAAGTTAAACAGGTCTAGCTAAATATATATACTCTTAACATGTTGTATTATTGTACGCGTGAACCGATTTTCCCTATAGGTCTCATTTGATTAAGAATATTCATCCATCTTATATGTGACTTTCTTTTCTTTTCATTTATCAATATATAGAATTTTATTTTCACGTACCTAATAATCTTTTCAAATTAAATTCCACATAACAATTCTTCTTCATATATAGGATATGAGATTCACTGTGTGTCCCACACACATAGTCCGAATATTTATGTCTACCGAAGTGCGAACGCTAGCTAGCTGTTTTTTTATGTGCGACTCCCCGCTAATGTGGGATGGTAAATGTAGTAAATTGAGCCCCGACGCCATCACTGATTTGTTATCTCTGTACTTGTTCCACCAAATTATAGGCTCTACCAATTATTTAAGATAACCCAAAAATACTTTTAACAAGATGTATATTGTCTGTTTTAGCCAAATCAACACAATCTTCTCAACATGCCTTTTCAACACCTTATAACTAACTTTTTTTTCTTTTCAACTATTAATATGAAAGTTTGTTTTTGGCACACCCAGCCATTGAACACAAATATAAACCAAATTAAATAAGGAAGGTCAAGAAATTAAAAGAAGAAACTGTGTGTAAGTTATCTTCAATATTCATCTTCATGTTTAAAGAAAAATATCATGCAACTGGGAAATACATGATCATGAATAGATAATCTGGGCATTTCAATAGCATAGATGGAGAAAATGAGTAAATATTGAGTACGATTTTGATGATGATAAATAAAATATGCTTGTCCCGAAATTGTGTTTTATTCATAGATTGTTAAGAAATAACAAGGATAAGAAAAAAGAAATTTAGCAATAATTTATTGTCTGGCAGAATATAATTTATTGCCAAATTACCATGTGATTAATATGAATAATTATCCTATATTATTATTAAGTTTCCGCTGCAAGGTGTAACATCCCGTACTTTTGGGTCACGGTTTGCATCACTAGGCGTATGTAAAATCGCTAGGCGTGTGTAAATAGACCCAAGCATTAGGACAAATTTGGATCATATTTACGTATGCTAATAAAGAGAGATTAGTATATAAAAGAGATTAAATTCTGAAATAATTTTGGACGTAACAAGTGTGATGACGGAGAGAGAAAATTAATTGTGTATAATTGATTAATTGTGGGATTGATTATTTTAATAGGGGACAAGTATAAGTGGAGCTTGATAACGTGTAACCCCTTGGGATTATTCACCAATTGACTAAGAAATTAGGGGTGTATGTGGCAAGCAATAAAGGCCCTCCCACTGCCAACATTGGCTAGGTGGGAGGCATTTTAACAGTAAAACATTAGCACAACAATTCATCCCCTTCCTTTCTTTTTTTAGCAAAAGGTCATTAGCACAGCAATTCATTCATTTCCTTTCTCTTTTTAGCAAATAGTCATTAGCAGTTATGCCAAAAAAAAAATGGTTCCTTTCTAGTTGTTTGGGATTAACAATTTTGCACCAACGTGATTAGCTATTAAGTAAAATCGAGGTATGTTAAGATAAATTATTTCTTCCTTTTTGACATGTTCCATGTATCAAAATATAATCGTGATATTGCCCCATAATTTATTCTACTCATAGTAGTTAAGAATATTCATGTTATTGATTCCTATACTAAAAGCATGTCTAAATATGTTCCTAAGTCCTTACTGAGGCATACGGAAAAGGTGTTGACATTCACCGTGTCAGACAAAGGGGCAAGGATATTATTGTCATCCGATAAATTCGGGAAATGTTTTACTGATATTCATGCATTTTCATTTGCATTGCATTCATATATTACCCTGGACCCACTGGTGCTATGCACACTACTATATGGTAAATATTATATATATAAGGGATATGGGGAAAGGAAAAGGCGTTATATACGCACACCATCTGCAGCTGGTACATACTATCACAAAAGAGCCCGAAGAGGACAATATGATGTGATGTGATGCCTATATGGCTTATTCGGACGGGTTGCACGATCCGCAACACTAATATATATTGGGACAGGTTACACGATCCGCAACACTAACACATATATACCGCACTTGCATCATGCATATATTCGTTAACCATTACATGATATGATGCCCACAGAGGCTGTCATGGTAAGGAAATTGCCCGATGAGGCCAATGAATATGGACACTGCATTGTGCATAACATGTAGGCAAGTGTGTTTGGGCCCTCGAGGCAGTTACTGTTGGTCAGTTATTTATATTTCAGTTATTGGTATATTCCTGTTATGATGTTATTTATGCCTGACATACCCAGTACATCAGTCGTACTGACGTCCCTTTTGTCGGGGGACGCTGCGTTTCATGACGCAGGTTCGCATAGGCAAGGCGACGACCCACGTGAATAGGTTGCAGATTTCAGTGGATTTTTGGAAGCACTCCTCTCTTTCCGGAGTGTCGGTTTGATTATGGTATGATACAGTTTTGTGTATCTATATGGGCATGGCGGGGCTCTGTCCTGACCTGTTGATGATGTGTACTCTCATAGAGTCTTGTAGACAGGTGTCCTGTGTGTAGTAGTCTTGTATGGCCTTGTCGGCCTTGGTATATGTATATATATAAGTTGGATGTCTGGGTTACTATTCCCACAATCCTTTTTTGCCTTAGTCGGTAATTAATTATGAATAGGTGTTGATAGTGTGATTAGCGGTGCCCGTCGCGACCCTCCAGTTTGGGTCGTGACAAACTTGGTATCAGAGCATGTCTGTCCGAGGGAATCTACAAGCCTGTCTAGTAGAGTCTTATTTATGGGTATATTGTGCACCATACTTATAAACAGAGGTTATTTGACATTTAGGGATGTTTCCTGTTCTTTCATCTCGTACATACAGTAGAGCTGAGTTATAAGTATTTCACTCCTAATCCATTTCGTACTTATGATTCCAGCGATGCCTACCGCAAGGAAGAAGTCCAAGAGTATGAGGGAATTGAATACGGCTGCGGGCGAAGGTACCAGCTGATTGCCACCCGTTAGCAAATCGGCTAAAAGAAGTTAGGGTAGGGTCCGGGTGCCCGTCGCGGCCCTCCGGTTTGGGTCGTGACACAAGTATATAGCAAAAAGAAGTTAGGATTGAACAAGGAGTCCACAAGATCCTAATCGGGTAAGGAAAGGAGTTCTGGTTGACTTTTACTTGCTATCACTCTTCTACTTGGAATCTAACAAGATCGTAGAAGCGTATAAATCTATAAAAGAAGTCCATTGCCATTCTGGAAACTCAAGTATTCACAAATATTTCAGCAACAAATTTCTCTCTGAGTTCCAAGCAAAGAAGCCTGAAATACGAAATAGAGTTAGGTCAGTGTCTACGTCTATTCCAGGGTCTGTTCCATTGGCGAAACAGATTCTCTTTTGTGTCAACTCTAGTGAATGTAATAGGTTTGAGTTGTAATCTCTTATCTGCCTTCTTAGAAGAATTTTTGAGTTTAGGAAACACTTTAAAAGTTTGTTGTTTTTATTTCAAGCTAACGGTAGCTTGAAGGGTAGAAATAGTCTAGGATTGTTATAAGGGCTTAGGGTAGGCTCTTTGGATTGCGGGGGGTAATCCACTTTGGCTCGGTGTTTTGGTGAAGTTTAGTTGAAATCCTACAGGGGTGTAGGTCGTGGATTTTTAAATTCATTCAAGCCTGGATGGTTTTCCAGGAATAAATATCTTGCGCAATATTTCCGTTTCTTTGCTGTTTTTGTAAGTCTAAAAACTAAGTTGTAACGCACTTACGGAACATAGTCTATGACTGTTCCATAAATCAGAAAACTTAGTAAAAGTTTAAGTTACACAAAAATTGTTGGAGACCCAATTCGCCCCCACCCCGCTTGTGTCTATTTAGGAGTCAATTCTATCGATTGATATCAGAGTCATGTTGCTCATGTCTAGGTTAACCCCTTTGAGAGATCCGTAAAATGAATTCTGAAATAGCATTACCAGAGGGAAAGTCCAACACTATGCCTCGTATCTTCATTGGCCATCACTACAGTTTATGGAAAAATCGCATAGAGATCTATTTGAAAGCTGAGGACTATCAGCTTTGGCTAATAACACTTAGAGGACCCTTGGTTCCCACCAAGACCAAAACTGATGGCACAAAAGCTCCCAAGATCGAAGAGGAATTTGATGCCGATAATTTTAGAATGATGGAGAAGAATGAAAAAGCAATCAAGACTCTATACTTTGGTTTGGGAATCGACGAGTACAACAGAATCTCAGGATGTGCTAGTCCAAAGAAATTTGGGATTCCCTGACATTGGCTCATGAAGGTACGTCTTAGGTTAAACTTTAATACAACTTTTTCTGATCCCGCTGGAGGGGGAGACCCCATATTATACCAGCATCTCTTTTGGTTCTTCGGTCATCCAGAGGTGTATATTCTCATTCTGCCAGGATCCAGTATCACTAACTACAAAAGTGGCATCAGAGATGAAATTTCGAATGTCATTAACGTTAAATAAAGAATCAACATCACTACAACTATAAATGTCTTTCATTTTTGATTTGGATCTTCACTAATATTTTCAATAGGACTAAGACTGTCCATTTATCTATTTAGCCCACACCTGTGTTCGAACTCCTTCTTAAACAACATCGAATTAAAAAAAATTAGTGAGATTCACTATTTATTTTCGATGCCCGTAGAACTACTGTCGATGGTTTACTCAATTACTTCTTGGGAATGCTTTCAATTCAACAAAAGAGATTCTCATATTCCCACAATTTAAATAGATACGAGATATAGAAATTCTCTTTTCGTAGTTGTGGAAGTCATTTTGTTGTTAGAATAATCTAGAATTGATATGCTCATAAAAAGTATGAATTGTTTACCATGGCTGAAAAGGAACCAATTAAGGATATGTTTACTAGATTTACTCACATAACTAATGAGCTTAAGTCTCTTGGAAAAGTGTTTACTAATGAGGAACATGTCGGGAAAATCTTGAGAATTTTGTCTGCTTCATGGGAGCCCAAAGTCACAGCTATTGAGGAAGACAAGCAGATGAGCACAATGCAAATGGATAATTTAATTAATAACCTACAAACATACGAACATAAGAAGATTGATCAGACCAAGGAGGAACTCAAAGTGGAGCATAGCTTAGCCTTAAAAGCTACAAAAAATGATTCTGACTCTGATCATGAGGAAACGGCTATGTTTGTTCGCAGGTACAAAAAGTACTTCAAAAAAGAAAATTTTGAAAAAAGAAAAACTCGCAAAAAAGGAAAAGCAAATGAAAAGGCTCACTTCTATGAGTGCTTTAAGTGTGGAAAACTTGACCACATGATTAAAAGATTGTCCCTTGTTGAAGGAAGAACAAAATAAGGAATGGTCGAATTTCAAGAAGCATCAAAAGATTGCTTCAAAGGCCTTTAAAAATGCCATGAAGGAAACTTGGAGAGAAACCTCTGATGAAGAATCAGGTGATGAAAGAGAAGGCGATGGAATGATAGCTCTCATGGCTACGAGCGACTCCGAGTCTGATAATAAATCCTCTGAGGTAAGTCTCAATCAACTTAAGGCTCATGTTCACAACTTATCTAAGAATAAAATAGTGAAGCTTTTACATTCATTAATGGATGAATTTCATCTTGTGAGTGTTGAAAGAAATGAATTGGCTAAAACTCTTTCAAGTTTAAAATTTGATTGCAAAGCTTTTCAAAAGAATAAAACTGAACTTAAAAACGCTAATGGAACACTCAAAGATGAAAACAGGAAATTGGATGGAACATTGTCGTCTATGAAAACTGAAATTCTTGATTTTAAGAAAATTCAAACTGCGAACAAGAGTCAAGTTAGCATTGATCAAAATCTCTTGAATCTGAAATTAAGTTAGCATTGATTAAAATCTCTTGAATCTGAAATTACTACTCTAAAAGATGATCTCAATAATGAAGTTAGAAAAAATTCTGAGTTTCAAGAGACTTTGAAAAATGTCAACTCTTAACTTGCAATGACAAAAAAAATAGAATAAATCCACCGAAGCTTTAAACTGGTTAAATGAAATTACAGCAGATGTCATAGTGGTCTTGACTACAAAATCAAGAGGGCTAGATAGGATATCAAAAGAAAATATGGTGGCTTGCCCGAATATCGATTATGTAGCCATTGTGGACACACGGGATACTACAAGTATCAATGTTTGGCCACAATAAAAGCTCTTGAGAAAAATGCAATTATTGTTAAATGGGTTAGAAGAGATGTGTTTTCTAATGTTTACGAGGAAGGGGACCCAAACAAGTTTGGGTTTCTAAGTCTAACACTTAATCTAGTTTTGCAGGCTAAGGTGAGAGGAAGCAACCAATAATAGTACTTGAATTTGTATAATGGTTGCTTAAGGCACATGAATGGAAAAAAATCTCACTAATAGCCTACAGAGAAGGGAGTGTGACATTTACAGAGAAAAGTATATTCATTGAAAAAGGTAAGATAGGTAAGTCGCTCTCCACTCTATAGATTAAGTATACTTGATTGTGAATAAAAAAATTGATTATGTCATTTTGATGAGTCTAATGTTTTTGTTGAGAAGAATGTGCAGGATGATAATAATAACTTCGATGGTCTCAGCCAAAACTCAAAAAAAGGTAAGTATACATATTCAGTCTAAAGGAACAGTCGATGGAACGAACCATAGGTCTGATCCTTCTTCACCTGAGCATGGTCTAGAACATTCAGGGGGGATAAGTCCTGAGACAGAAACAAATGCACGATATGGAACAATCGATAGAACAACCCCTGACATTGTTCCATACATTCAACAAAATGAACAAAAAAGTGAAAACACGTGGAGCTGAACTTAAGACCCTAAAAGCACTAAGCAGAGAACATTTAAAAGAAAAACCTTGGGATGATGTAGATAAACTAAGCAACAAGTACATGACTCTCCCTTCAATAATTGATTAGAAAAATATTATTTTTGAAGAAAACATTGTCGGATGATGGATCAAGAATAAATCAATATCCGTACGGTAAAATGCTCTGTTGATATTACCCTTAATGTTCGAGATTGATGCACACATGCAAGGATGAACCAGGAGTTGGGGTTGAGTCAGGTATGCATCTCAAATTTTGACTAAGTCTTAATATTGTTCAATTAAATTGATTGACCCAGAGGTCAATTGCATGTTAAAGAGATCTTCTCCACCATTTTTTTTCAATCTTGTACTAGCAACATGTGTTCCAAATTAGCCTTTATTTTTTTAATCAAATCAAGACCAAACTGAAATCAATGTGAAACATGTGCAAGAAGTCAAAACTCAAAGAGAATTTTCACTGAAAATTGAGTTCTCATAGGAGCTAGAGATGGAAAATGGATCTTCTATGAAAAAGGAGTCTAACATTAACATGTAATAAAAAAAGGTGAAAAAAGGAGAGAAGAATAGTGAAAAAGAAATGGAAGAAAAATACAATTTTTTTTAAAAAGATGAGTATAGAAAATAATGTGGAGGTGAATCTGACTTCTTTATATACAATGATGTTGGGGGGAGATATTTGATTCTTTATCACAAATTCGTTGAGTATAAGAAGTTGGCTTGTTTAGAGGAAATCGGATGGGCCGGAACGCACTGTTGACTCTGTTCCTTTCAGTGTTCCAGTGGGCTCTCAGGCCAATACTGATACTTTTTAGATAACACTGCTTTGTCAAGAAATTGTTGGTATTTGAGTACTGATTGTTCAAGTTCAGGAGGATCATGTAATGTTTAGAAAAACTCATGAAATGAGCATAATGACCTCCTTGCTTTGCTCCAAGTTTTAATTCAGTCACATGCCCCGCCTGCTGCCCTACTTCACCAAACCTACCACCTGATCACACTACTGCTCCGATCTAATCATCTTTTCCCTTATTTATTTGAACAATATTAGTACTTGGCCATTATTTGTAGGATATAATTAACTGTTACTTCTAATCCTTCTTTTTGCTCTATTTTTGTTTGTGATTAACTTTTAAGGATGACCTATATCAATAGATTGCAAATGAGAAAATTCAAATGTCTTGTGTATTTTGTGTTTGATGCCTCTGCGGTGGTGAGTTAGGTATCTCAAATGTTCGACCTTTGCTTCAAGCATGTTTCTTTAATTAATTATTTTTTTATGATGCCAAAAAGGGGAAAATTTATGTGCTTGTGTGTCTTAGTTAAATCACATGAACATCTAAGGTCTGGTTTATTAAGTTAAATTCTGGAAGTGTGAAATGGTGAACGTTCTTGGGTGAATATGTGCAATGTCTTAATTGAGAAAATACGACAAGCAAATTTTATTTGTCATCATCAAAAAGGGGAAATTTATTGATTAAGATTTTGATGATTATAAATAAAATATGATTATCCCGAAATTGTGTTTTATTCATAGATTGTCAAGAAATAACAAGGATAAGAAAAAAGAAATTTAGCAATAATTTGTTGTCTGGCAGAATATAATTTATTGCTAAATTGGGCCTGGATTGCTGCTGGGCAGCCTACTGCCAGTGGGGCGAAAAATGTCTTGGCCCAAACTGTGACTGTGAGGCCCACTTCCACTACATAAGGGCCCATTGTGGGGCTCAAAACTGTTGTTGCTGCTGCTGACCACTGCGAGGGCCACCACCGCCACCACCTTTGGAGCGGCTGATGTCGTTGTTGCCGCCGCGGTTATTGCCATTTTTCTTATTTCCACCCTTTTTTCCGCCACCGTTGTTGTAGTTTTGGCCCGAGTTGTTGGAACTAGTAGGATACACCGTGGACTCGATCATCATGACTATGGGACTAGCACCGGTAGCCGCCCTTTTTGCCATGCCCGCTTCTTCGAGTGTAAGCATAGAATGAGCCTGATAAAATTGCGGAAGCGGATTGCTTTGCCGAAGAAGCCTGCCAACACCATTATAGGCCTCGGAGAGGCTGGAAACCATTTGGAGGACCAAACGATCATTCGAAACTAGCGCGCCAAAGTTGCGGAGTTGGTCCGCCAATTCCTTTAGTCTATTGCAATAAGCCGAAACGTTAGGGAAATCTTTCATATTGATGTGGGAGAAATCTTGCTCAAGTGTAACAGCTCTAGAATTTTGATTATCTTGGAATATATCACGTAGTGTATCCCAAGTTGCATGCGCCGTGCGTCAGGTTCAATAATCGTTTACAAAAGGTCGGTAGAAATTGTGGAATATATCCACTGAAGGACGGTGGCATCGAGAGTCGTCCACAACTTAGTATCATCCTCGCGTCTTGGCACCTTAGTATCCTCAAGAGCCGCAGGGATTATGTGATGGATGACTTGATGCGACCGTGCGTGAATTTTGAACAGTTCGGCCCACGTCGCATATTGGACGTTTTCTATTTCAAGAACAAGAGGGATGTTATTCTTGATGTTAGAAACTGTAAGGGCAGGATGAAACGTGTTCCATGTTGTAGACATATTGATAGAACAATATGTGATTGAGGGATTTGGAAGAAAAAAATGGGAGAAAGATGAACCGTCGGCACAAAACCCGAGAAGAAGGGCTCGGATTTTAGAGACTTAGGATGGAAAAGTGTAAGAAATTTTGGAGAGGATTTTAAGACCTAGACTTCTGATACCATGAAAGAAATAATCCCTTGATTATTTTCATTGATTGAAAGAGTATATATACATTTACATATTTCCATAATAGGAGAATCCTATTCGTATTCTATTCCTAAAACCTTATTCTACTTGAATACTAACTATACAATTATGGTAATACAAATATTATGGCAAGTGTTCACTACTAATTACATTACAACTTTACCTAAACTAGGATACTAAAATATACTACCTAACTATACACGGTAGAGGGGGAATCCGAGAATCAATATACATAGGATATACACGTGTATATCGTGTATATCCTTTGTATATTTAACAAACACTATATTGTTCAATGGCAACCTTTAATTATGAACATTACCAGTAGAATTGCCTTTTGGACAACAAAGAAATTATCTAATGCTGGTAGAGTGCAACTAGTACAATCAGTGATTTTTGGAATACAAGCCTATTGGGCTCAATTGTTTCCCATTCCAGCTCATGTGTTAAAGGTTATTAATTCTTACTGTAGAGGTTACTGAAAGAAATAATCCCCTTGATTATTTTCATTAATTGAAAGGCTATATATACAAGTTACATATTTCCATAATAGGAGAATTCTATTCCTATTCAATTTCTAAATCCTTATTCTACCATAATTCTAACTATACAATTATGGTAAGTGTATAACACTAATTAAGGTAATAAATACATTACAATATACTACACATATATTTTCCAAATATACAATATTCTTAACTCCAAACATAGCCAAAACCGAGATGCTCAATTATGGGCAGATTTTGTGCCAAAACCGAGATGCCCAATTATGGGCAGATTTTGTGCATTGAATAAGGCAATATACACTTTGTATATTGTGTGTATATTTCCTTATTTAACAGTTACATATGATTTGGAACAAATAATATCATTAAGAAAGCTCGTATTGCCCGGGACAAAGTATGCCTGCCCAAGTCTGTGGGGAGCATGAATTTGATTAACCTCAAGTTATGGAATATGGTTGCATTAACAAAGACTTGTTAGGATTTAGCTCACAAATAGGACAAGTTGTGGATTTGATGGATACATGCATTCTACATAAAAGGGAGACAATTATGGGACATTGCTATACCTAAAAAGGCCGCTTGGATGGTCAGACAGATATTACAGGCTTCTCATACCCTTCAACTGGTTCAAGTTCCATAACTAAGCAAACATAGCATGATCAGAACTATTTATCTTCAACTGTTGCCTGTCCTGCCAAAAGTTCAATGGAAATCACTTATCTTCTCCAACAATGCTAGGCCAAAAGCTAAATTCACTATGTGGCTACATTTTGATGACAGACTATCAACTGTAGATAGACTACTTAAGTGGGGAATACAAGCTGATCCAAAATGTGTTTTATGCCTGAGTCATGATGAAAATCTGGAACATTTGTTTGTTCATTGTCCATTTTCCATGAAGTTGTGGGAAAGATTACTTGAGTGGTTACAGAGGCCAATGATGACTGCTACCACATGGGATCAGTACATGATATGGGTTATTACTCGTGCCAAAGGAAAATCTCTCAAGGCCAACTCCTTTAAGGTAATCTTGGTTGAATGTGTACGTGCTGTATGGATAAAAAGGAATGCTACACTATTTGAAATGAGGTCCACTGCCTCTGATGCCATTGCTAAAGACATTGCCTACTCCTGCCATGCGAGAGTTGCACCTATTGTGCAGCAATATTTATGTCACTTCCTTTTCTGAGTTTATTAGTGAGATGAGATTATTAGTGTAATGTGTTGTTTTTTTATTTGTAAGTACCTCATGACATAGCTAAGCTATGACTTTGTAAATCTTCACTTGGTGATTAATGAAAAAAAGTTAATTACCAAAAAATAATTATCAGTTATCACCGTCACCAATAACTATCATTATCATTCATTACAATTATCAATCGTCATTACTATCAGCTACTATCACTATTAGCTACTAAGTACCCACAACCATCACAACTAGCCAACCACCACTAACCATTATCCCTAATTGGCAACCACAACCGTCACTGTTAGTCGTTACCATCATCAACCATCAGATAATTTTTTTAAGAAAAATACTTTATCGCTATAGTGTTAGATTAATTAGTATTTTATATGAATTATATTTTTAACTCAAGATAAAGACAATTTTTTATATTCTTAGAAAACAAATAGTCTAAACTAATCACTTAGTATTCAAATCTTAATATTTAGATATATATTTAGATTACATATCTTAATATTCATATTCAGATGTCTTAATTTTAATAAAAATAAATGAGGCCTATTCATATTCAGATGTCTTAATTTTAATAAAAATAAATGAGGCATTAGATGTGGACATAACATTAAGTTTCATAATTTTCAAACTCTAATACTAAAAAACTAAGATTTGAAAAGTAAACTTCCAAACTTTGAAACTATACAAATTTTCTAAGTTGCAACCAACACAGTTTTTCCAATTAGATTAAAATTCCAAAACAACAATAAATGGATAAACTAAATGAACACGGAGCAAACAGAAAGTCTATTTTATCTATATTTAAATAAATCAATATTAAATAATTAAATTAGTGAATTTCTACTGAATGAAAAAAATTCTAAAATGAATATGTAGCCTTATGTGTCTCTATCTCCTGACATTATGAGGTAAAATGATTTTTGTTGGCATTTAAAAAGTTTTAAAAGTTTGCTAATTTTACTGCAATATATAAAGACAACTAAAGTATTAAAGGACCAAAATAAGGGGTAAGATGATACTTGAAAATAGTTGGCATGTGAAAAGCTACTTCATCTATGTCAATATAAGGGTAAATCATTTACAATTATAAATTACCCCTTGACCCAAATTGAGATCGAATTATGTTGTCTAAGGGGCCGGGTCAGCCAAGTACTGGCCCGGCCTAATACAATACCATGATCAGCCCAGGACAACTAACGGAGGGGGCTGGTTGAGAATGTGAGATTGGAATGAGTTTATTTGTATAAAAAGCCTTTTGCAAAGAAATCTAAAAAACGTAGAAAGATAACAGTAAACCCGTTTGTTAGGAAAAAAAAAGTTTAGGGGAGGTGGAGGTGGAGGTGGAGGTGGAGGTGGAGGAAAACAAGATTAGGGAAATGTAGGGAAGGTGAGTCATTAGGCATAGATAAGTACTTAATAATGAAATTCAAGCCTTTTGATAAAAACAATTGAACCAAAAAAGCCTAGAGTGAGTGCTGCGGGTTGTTTCATGAAAATGACCCCGGGCATAGCTGGATGGCAAATGAGGAGAATTTAAAATTCAGCTTGTGGCCTGCAGCGTGAGTTCGAATCCTGGTGGAAGCAATTTGCTCTCTTCTGGGGTAGGATCTTGTAGATATATCAGTTGCTCTGTTCTCAAACCCTGATCATTCATGCACATTCCGCGATTTACTGGTAGTAGTGCTGAAGGACCGGGACTATTATATTCATGAATAATCTGGCGTAAGCCAGAAAGCTGGATATAAAAAAAATGACACAATGAGAAAGAAAACAACGGATAAAGTTTATTTTTACTGGAACACGTCTCACATGTCAGTTGGGAAGTTCCCATTCCACGAGGGTCTTAGGCAAATAATGGTTGAATTCATATGGCAAATAATGGTTGAATTCATATGGCAAGTAATGGAGAATCAATGCTCCAAAACCAGCCTAAATGTCAGATTTTTCCAACTTCCCGTCGCAGCATTCTGCCTCCGAAGCGCCGCGCCACTGTGAATCAGCGCCGCGGCTCCAGTAGCTGACCAACCATTTTGCGTCGCGGCACCACGGCTCCGACGGAGTGGCATCGCGGCCCTTTACGGCTCCGCGGTGATTTCTGACTCGTTTCATTTTACACTTTGTAAACTTCTTCCTTCATTTACCAACGTGGAATACTTTGTCATTTGGCCAATAATCGTCCATAATTCTATGTCTCAAACGTATTACATACGTACCAATATCTCTTTCACTAATGAAATTTGTTATACTTGGCACTACATGTGCACGTGTGTGGAAACGACGTTTCCGACGTGCGGGCCCAATAGTTCGAGTCATAAATTAATGGGATATACTTATTTCCACATTTAGTAAATTTCCAACAATCCCCTCTTGAAAGAGATTTTGGCGCACACACATGGTGCCTTTTCTAGAAATATTTCATCGGACCGATGTTGCATCTGGATAGGTAGCATACGCTTTGAACCTTCCATAGTTGATTACCATCGGACTTACTTACTGTGCGGTAAACTTGATGTCTTGAACCGTCAGTGTTTAGTGTAAGCCAAGTCAACGGTATCAACACAACAACTTCCTCTACTCAGTTTTTCGTAATGTTTTGTCCGTTGTGGCCGTGGACACTTCTTGGATTCTTAAGTGCGTTCAATTTGAGGCGTCCTGTCCTCGCACTTAAATAGGTGGTTTCCTACAAGGTATCCTGCTATACCCCATTTTACAAGTGTTATGAACCATTAAAAAATTCCCCAAACCTAACTTCAACTGGTGAGGATTATTAAAGGTTTTGGAAACTTAACTTTCACCCACACTGCAGATAGCACTTATAGTCTATCGCGGGAACGGCTTTGGATTTAGTGTTTCTTCACAGAAATCACTATCCGAAGTTCTCATGCTTCCACCGAAGCGATCAATTGAACCTTTACAGCTTAGTTTTTCCATTGAACCTAATTCCTGCGATCTCCATTCTGTAAGGTTGGGTTACCACCGTATTGGACCTTATACTTTGGCCTTTAAGCCCATTCCCCTAGATAGGCAGAACATCTGATCTTGGGTAATCCCTTTGTCAGCGGGTCTGCTATGTTATCCTTTGACTTTATGTAATCAATGGATATTATACCCGTGGTGATCAGCTGCCTAACGGTCTTATGTCTCCGTCGAATATGACAAGACTTGCCATTGTACGTAGCATTATGTGCCCTTCCTAGAGCCGACTGGCTGTCGCAGTGGATCATTACAGAAGGTATGGGTAATTCCAGCACGGAACATCCTCTAAGAAGTCGTGAAGCCACTCAGCTTCTTCTCCTGCTTTGTCTAAAGCGATAAACTCCGATTCCATCGTGGATCGGGCGATGCAAGTTTTCTTAGAGGATTTCCAAAACACAGCCCCACCACCAATTGTAAATACATACCCACTGGTGGACTTGGTGTTCTCTATATCAGATATCCATTTTGCATCACTGTACCCCTCTAGTACAGTTGGATATCTCGAATAATGTAACCCGTAAGTTAGCGTGTATTTCAGGTATTGAAGTACTCGATTCAACGACTTTCAGTGATCGTCACTCGGATTACGGGTAAACCTAGACAACTTGTTGACTGCATAAGCAATATCAGGTCGGGTGCAATTTGTTATGTGCATCAAACTATCGATCACCTGTGCATATTGCTCCTGGCATATGGGTGCACCACGATTTTTATCAAAACTTTGATTTCTATCCATTAGTGACTTTATAGGCGAACTGTCTAACATCTCGAACTTTCTCAAAACATCCTCGATGTAGTGAGACTGAGATAAGACCAGTCCGTCAAATGTCTTAGAGATTTTTATCCCTAAGATGACATCAGCGATACCCATATCCTTTATGTCGAAGCATTGTTTCAACATGTTCTTAGTCTCTAGAATTATGCTAGGACTGCTCCCTGTGATCATTATGTCATCTACATACAGGCATATCATAACAAACGAGTCAGAGTTACCTTTCATGTAGACACATTTGTCACACTCATTAATGGTGAAACCCTTTGATAGTAGAGTACTATCAATTTTTTCGTGCCATTGCTTCGGGGCTTGTTTCAGCCCGTACAGAGATTTGACAAGACGACAGACTTTCTTCTCTTGCCCTAGAACCACATACCCCTCGGGTTGGTCCATATAAATTTCTTCTTCTAAATCACCATTTAGGAAGGCTGTCTTTACATCCATTTGATGTATCTCAAGGTCATGCAACACTGCGATCGCAATGAATACCCGTATGGACGTCATTCGAGATACTAGGGAGTACGTTTCAAAGTAGTCAAAACCTTCTTTATGCCGATAGACCTTGACTACCAACCTGGCCTTGTAGTTATCTATAGACCCATCTGCGTTATACTTCCGTTTGAGTATCCACTTACAACCCAACAGTTTATTTCCCGGAGGAAGATCAACCAACTCCCAAGTATAGTTATGCAGAATGGAGCCTATTTCATTCTCAATAGCTTCTTTCCAGAGCGGTGCCTATGGAGTTGACAATGCTTCAGCAATTGTCCTTGATTCATCATCAACCATATAAGCTACAAAGTCAGGACCAAAGGATTTATCCTTCCTGGCCCTTTTACTTCGCCTTAGTTCCATCTCTGGAGTCTCCAAGTTCTGAGAATCTGGAACACTAGATTCTGAATATTCAGCCACCTCAAGATCCACTAGATCTGAACCATCTAGATCTGGGCCGTCAATGACTCCCGGTTCTTGAGAGCTTTGTTCATAACTTCATTTGTGAGAGGTTATGTCTTTTTCCTTTCTAAGAAATGTATCTTTAAAGAATTGTGCATTCCTTGATTGTACCCCCGTGGATATCTGGAATATCTGACTTATGCACTAAGAAGCGATAAACACTACTGTTATTTGCATATTCGATAAATATGCAATCTACAGTCTTAGGCCCAATCTTGACCTGTTTTGGCTTGGGTACTTCAACCTTTGCCAGACAACCCCACACCTTTAAATATTTATAGGTGGGTTTATTTCCCTTCCATGATTCATATGGAGTTTTGTCCTTACTCTTATGTGGGACACTGTTAAGAATGGTATTAGCGGTAAGGACAGCTTCTCCCCACATGTTTTGGGGAAGACCGGAATTGATGAGCAAGGCATTCATCATTTCCTTCAATATGTGGTTCTTACATTCCGCCACACCGTTCGATTGAGGTGAGTATGGAGCCGTCGTTTGATGAACAATGCCTTCTTGGGCACAATATTCCTAAAATGGCGCTACATATTCTCCCCCTCTATCGCTACGAATGGATTTAATCTACATGCTTAGTTAGTTCTTAACTTTTGCTTTGTAACATCGGAACGCTTCAAAGGCTTTATCCTTACTTTTCAACAAGTAAAGGTAACAATACCTTGTGCTATCATCAATGAATGTCACAAAGTACTTGTTCCCTCCTCTAGTTTGTGCAAACTTCAAATCACATATATCTGTATGAATAAGTTCTAGATGAGCGGTATTCCTTTCGACGGATCGAAAAGGAAGCTTTATGAGTTTTGCCTCTACTCATACTTATGTTGAGGGTTTACGTCGATAGACGGCAACAACTCCAACTCTACCAATCTTTGGATGGACTTGTAGTTGACATGTCCTAATATATGATGCTATAAATTAGAGGACTTAAATAAGTAAGATGAAAAGGCTTCAATATTATTGCTTTTACGTAATACATACATGGTGTTCACTTTGAAGAGGCCTTCACTGACGAATCCTCTTCCCACAAACGTTCCATTCTTAGTGACTACAAATTTATTGGACTCAAACACTAGCCTAAAACCAGCATTAACCAATAAAGGACCTGAAATTAAATTTCTTCTAATCTCAGGAACAGGCATCACTTCCTTCAGAGTAAGCTCATTTCTAGAAGTCATCTTCAGGACTACATTTCCTACCCCCGGTACGTCATATGAAATGTTGTTGCCCATGAACATCTTCTTGTTTATGACTAGTGTATAAGTGGAGAAGTCATCTCTGTTGGAACAGATGTGTCTTGTAGCACCTGTGTCCATCCACCATTGCATAGGATTCTCAACCAGGTTTGCTTCTAGCACCACTGCTGAGAACTCCTCAATCATGTCATCCAAAAACTGGTCCTTGACAACGTTAACCTGAGCCTTTCCCTTAGCCTTGGCCTTCTCTTGTTGCTCGGTCTTGAGCTTGCGGCAGTCCTTGATCATGTGACCAGGTTTCCCACAGTGGTGACAGTTTCCTTTGAACTTCTCCGCTGCTTGGGTCTTGCCATCTTTCTGGAACTTGTGCTTTTTGCTTAGGTTCCCTTTGGCCTCAGCCAGATTTACCTTTGCCTCAGCGGGTTGTTTACCCCTAGGCAAGGCCTTCTTATTATCTTCTAGAATTTGGAGTTTGTTAATAAGTTCTTCAAAGGTCATCTCATTTTTCTTGAGCTTTAAGTAGCTCATAAACTCATTCCACGAAGGAGGTAACTTTTCAATCAGTGATGCAACCAAAAACTGCTCGTTTGGCTTCATACCTTCCAAATCCAGGTGATGTAAAATCATTTGGAATTCCTGGACTTGGGACATCACTGTCTTACTATCCACCATTTGAAATTTCAGAAATTTCCCAATGATGAATTTCTTAGTACCTGCATCCTGTGCGTTGTACTTCTTTTGTAGCTTCTCCCACAACTCTTTGGCAGTGCCAATGGTGCAATACACCATGTAGAGAGGGTCTGACAAGAAGTTCAATATGACAAGAAGTGCCTTGAGCAGTGGGAAAGGCAGAGGGATTGCCTTGAGCAGCAGCAGTAGAATCAGAAGCAGTTTGATTTATACCAGTCATCTTTCTAACTTAGTTACTTACAACAAAATCTTGTCTTAAAATTGTTGGGATACACTTATTGTAGGGAACGAGAAGTAAGTAACTATTACAATAGTAGAAAGGATAAACAAACTATTATAATAGAACTGGAAAACAAAACCTTACAAACTTCTTGTGTGATTTGCTGAGTCGAGTGATGGCACTATGTCTTTAAGACAAGATTTCCCCGTATATCTCCTTTTACGGTGTTGAGCAATAGTCTCCTAAGATACAACAGCAACTTTAACAAGTGAGCAAAGAAAACTCAAGTGTTACTCTTGAAGAACTTTGAGTATAGTAACTTTGTTAGAGAGGAAGAATATGAAATCTGAAGAATTCTCTAAGTGTTGAGTGTAGTGTCTTTCAATTGAGCCAAAGGCCTCAATTTATAGTATAAGTAAAAGACCCCTCAACTAGCCAACTAATGGTCTTTAATAGCCATGTAATTGCACTTGATTGAGGGGTTACATTCAGCCAAATAATGGCTGAATTCATGTGGCAAGTAATGGAGAATCAATGCTCCAAAACCAGCCCAAACGTCAGATTTTTCCAACTTCCGTCGCAGCATTCTGCCTCCGAAGCTCCGCGGCTCCTACGGTGTGGCGTCGCGGCCCTTCACGGCTTCACGGCAATTTCCGACTCGTTTCATTTTACACTTTGTACACTTCTTCCTTCATTTACCAACGTGGAATACTTTGTCATTTGGCCAATAACAGTCCATAATTCTATGTCTCAAACGTATTACATACGTACCAATATCTCTTTCACTAATGAAATTTGTGATACTTGGCACTACGTGTGCACTTGTGTGGAAACGGCGTTTTCGACGTGCGGGCCCAATTGTTCAAGTCATAAATTAATAGGATACTTATTTCCACATTTAGTAAATTTCGTGGTTGTGGAGAAATGTGGAAAGGGGGTGAGGAGTAAAGCCAAGGAACTGAGTGAAATGATGAATGTAAAAAGGGATGAACAAAGATGGTTTGGTGGAAGGCACTTTGCAGTAGCAAATTATCTGCAATAAGATTTAAGAGTTATCACTGGTATTTCATAAATGTAATTTAAATGGTTATATTTATATGTCATTTATCCTCTTTATGTGCTTTCAACACACGCTTATTATAAAATAATACTTGTTTGCGCTTAACCTGATCATCAAAATACTCTACACGAGCAATAATTGTGTGCATGTAAGACGGAATACGAAAATGTTGGGAGATTTTTCTCTTTATGGTACTTTATAAAGCAGTACGGGAAGTATTTAACTATTACAAGTATTCGAAAGGATAAACAGAGATTCAATAATTCAACATGAAATCTGAAAATTACAATTGTTACACAAGTAAAAACTGGAAATTCCAGTTTTGTAGAAAACGGAAAAATGTAAATTGGTTTTTGCTGAGTCGAGTGTAGCACTCTGTCCTTAAGACAATATTGCCCCGTATGTATCCTTTATACGTCCTGGACAATTTGTCTCCCAAGATAAAACAACAATGGAACCCTTGAGCAAAGGAAACTCAAGAGCTACCGTGAAGAATATTGAGTAACGAAATGATGCTTGGAAGTTGTAGGAAGAAAACTATTTCGGTTGTGTATTTTCGTGCACTTTTTTCTACATCTCGTTTCGTATTTTCGTGCATATGTCTTAGTGCTCAACAATGGTGTAAGGGGGTGTTTATATAGGTGAGGGAGGGGCTGAAAAACTGTCTCCATAATAGCCAAATAATGGCCATTATGGAGGTAGTAAAGCCACCAACATAAATGGTGAAAGACCAACGGATTTGGCCATTATAGGAGGAGTAATTCAGCCAAAATAAATGGCTGAATTGAGTGCTTGGCAACCGCTTTGACCGTGTCCGGATTCTGGAAACTTGAGGGACCAAACGCACATCTTGAAACTTCGGGGACCAAACTGTAAATCGAAAGAATTCGGTCCGAACTGTACATCTGGAAACTTCTGGGATCAAACTGTACTTCTGGCAAAGTTTTCTGGCCCAAAAAGATAATATCAGAAGACCCACAGCCCACGACCCGTGACCCGAGAACCCGAGAACCCGGAACTCGGAACCGGAACCGGAACCGGACCGGACGGGACGGGCGGCGGCGGCGCGCGCGTGGTCTTTCCTCAAACCGAAGCACATCTAGGTCCTCCCTCCTTTAAACACATGGGATACCCCTTGGGGTCCCAAACCCCAAACCAATTTCGAATCTTATATACACAACAATTCTTTCTTCCTCTACCGATGAGGGAGAATTACACACAATACCACACTTTCCATGCTTCAAACACCTTACTTCGTGAACCAATATCTCTTTCATTTCTCAATGAAATTTGACGATTCTTGGCCCTACGGTTATCTACGTACTTAGTAGATCATGCATGTGTGAAGAACCGGATTCTCCAACATACGTTACACTAGTGTTTAAGCCGTTAAAGTTGGTCGGTCGCAACTCCCGCCAAAGGCAAATTTCCAACAATCCCCTCTTGAAAGAGATTTTGGCGCACTCACATGGTGTCTTTTCATTTCCAAAGAATATTTCAAATGGACCGATGTTGCATAAGGAGAGGTAGCCTCACTTTGAACCTTCCATAGTTGAATACCATCGGACTTACTTACCTCAAGCGCGGTGAACGTGATGTCTTGAACTCGTCGTGTTTAGTGTAAGCCAAGACAACGGTACCAACACAACAAATTCCCTTACT
Organism: Anisodus tanguticus; assembly: GCA_034509755.1. Classification (NCBI taxonomy): domain Eukaryota; kingdom Viridiplantae; phylum Streptophyta; class Magnoliopsida; order Solanales; family Solanaceae; genus Anisodus; species Anisodus tanguticus. Next base: position 36,726,030 of record CM067549.1, read on the forward strand.
CTCTTCTTCGTAATGTTTTGTCCGTTTTGGCCATGGACAACGTCTTGGATTCTTAAGTGCGTTCAATTTGAGGCGGCCCGTCCTCGCACTTAAATAGGTGGTCTCCTACAAGGTATCCCGCTATACCCCACTTCACAAGTGTTAGGAACCATTAAAAGTTTCCCAAAGACCTAACCTCAATTGTTGAGGATCATTACAGTTTTGAAAACTTAACCTTTACCCATACCGCGATAGCACTTAACGTCTATCGCGGGAACGGCTTTGGATTTGGTGTTTCTTTTCGAAATCACTATCCGAAGTGCTCATGCTTCCACCGAAGCGATCAACCGAACCTTTACAACTTAGTTTTCCCATTGAACCAAATTACCGGGATCTCCGGTTCGTAAGGTTGGGTTTCCACCGTATTGGTCCGTATATTTTGGGTTTTAAGCCCATTCCCATAGACAAAGGCGAACACTTGATCTCTAGGTAGTCCCTTAGTTTGTAAACAAGGAAGTGACACCCGTGATGATCAACGCCATACGGTCTTATGTCTCCGACAGATATGTCCAGACGCCGTCATCCGTGTCCTTCCTAAAGCCGACCGGCTAGCCACAATGTAGAACTGCAAGGCACGGGATTCTCCCAATAAGGGACGTCCTCTAATGAGTCGTGAAGTTACTCAACTTCTTTCATGCTTTGTATAAAGCGATAAACTCCGATACCATCATGAATCGGTCGATGCAAGTTTGCTTAGAGGATTTTCCAAGAACCACCATACACATTTACTTGTGGTTTTGGTGTTCTTCGTATCCGATGTCCAGCTTGCATCACCGTGTTCTCTCGTAACCGCTGGACATCCGTAATACTATAATCCGTAGATAAGCGAATAATTCGTATATCGTCATATCCGACTTAACGCCTTCTATTGATCATGTATTAAGATCATCAGTGAACCTTAGTTCAACTGATCTGTTTGTTGGACGATACCAGGTCGGTTGTAGTGTGTACAATACCAGGTCGGTTGTAGTGTGTACAATACATTGAACTACACGTGACCTGAGCATATCGCTCCTTGTCTATGGGTGCACTATGATTCCAATTAGTTCTATGATTCATATCCATTGGTGGCTTCAACGAGACTGTCAACTATCGACCAGTCCGTTAGATGTCTTAGAAATCCAATTCCTAAGATGTCATCTGTGATACTCATATCTTTCATATCGAGACTTTGTTTCAATATGATTTTCACTCTAAGACCGTTGGTTTTCCAACTCGTTGGCTTTCTAACTTCGAGTCAATATTTCGTGATCGATTCATTGTTTCGTTTTATCCGAGACTTTTAGGACCAAAATGTTAACATTTCGTGGACCAAAATGAAAGTTCGGAAGAAGCCCAACAGCTTCAAAGAACCAATTCGATCCTCTTCTTCCAACTCTCCGGTTTGGAAGGTCGTTTCAACACCCATGCCATGTAAGATTACAATGGCCCCGGATGTGAAGCTACTCACAGGGGAGCACTTTTTACAACCCAAAGGTTCTTTTCCTGGAAGATTAACTATTACACACGTATGGTTCTATATATGGAATCTATTTCTCCCTTTAGCTTCTTTCCAAAGCAGCGCTTTTGGAGATAACAATTATTTGTTAATTGTCCATGGTTCGTTCTCAACCATACAAGCTAGAAGGACTGGAACAAGTCTTTGTCCCCTCTTTGCTCCGTCTTGGTTCAACATCTAGAATCCCCGAGTTCTCAGATCCGGAATATTAAGTTCGGATAGACAAAGAACTTTCGAGTCATGAAGATACGGAACGTCTAGTTCCGGACAGTCAGGCCCTCGCGGGTTCTTGGTGCCCTTGAGCAATTACTCATTTTTTCCTTTTCCAAGGAAAGTTATCTCCAAAGAATTCAGCATTCTTTGACGCCAAGAGGCGATCAACACTACTGTTATTTGCGGATCCAAAGGATATGCAATCTACGATCTTAGGTCGAACTTGACCTGTTTCGGTAGCCCATCTTTTACCAAGCTACCCCTCATAATTTGGGCGTACGACTTCGCGCTTGGCTAACACCGTTAGACGAGGTGAGAAATGAACATTCGTTTAATGAACGATGCTTCACATTCTCCCCCTCTATCACTACGAATTTCTCAATCCGTAGGCTTAGTTGATTTTCAACTTCGCTTTGTAGGCTTCAACAACTTCATCTTTGCTTTTCAATAAACAAAGGATTCCATACGTTGTACCATCATCAATGAAGATCACAACGTACTTGTCTCCCCCTCTATTTTGTATAAACTTCTAATCACCCAAGTAGGTGTGACTAAGTTCTAGAGGAGCGGTGCTTCTTTCGCTATTCCCTTGACGGAATTTGGAAAGGTGATTTTGCCTTCTCTTCGTCTACCTCACATTCATTTTGAGGGTTTATGTCGACAGTAGGCAACAATCTCAACATCGTTAGCTTTTGAATGACTTGCTATTTAACGTGTCTTAATCTATGATGTCATAGATGCACGGATTACAATATATCATTCATTTGGCTATAGACATATTGTACCACTCTTAGTTATTACGGACCTGTTGGACTAGTCTCAAATCAGATTTGACCAACAACGTCCTTTAACCAAGTTAGGAACATGTATCACCTCTTTTAGAGTGATCTCATTCCTTGAAGTCCTATTGAGGACAACCTCTCCAGCCGCTTCTACTTTAGAGGTGGCGTTGCTTCACATGAACAACCTCTTGCCCGTGGTTAGGGCGTAACCGGATCATTTGTGATCTAGATACTCTGGCCTACTCCAGTTGCTTTGGCAGACTGAGTGTCCAATTTCTTTACTGCCTTTTCTTTAGGCCTTCAGATCATTTAAGACCTGGAAACTGTGGCCCACCTTACTAGGTGTCCATTATTTTTCCTATGAAATGAATTTTTGGCACCACTCCAGTCGCCCGGAGGCTTTATATGACTGAGTGTCCAATATCATCATATCAAAGGAATTTTGGCCCACTCCAGTCGGCGCGGAAGCTTTGTATGATTGAGTGTCCAATATCATCCTATCAAAGGAATTTTGGCCCACTCCAGTCGCCGGAGGCTTTATGTGACCGAGTGTCCAATATCATCCTATGAAGGATCTTCTTGCCAAATAGTATGACAGGCTCAACGTCTTTAGCTTTTAGTCTTCTTCCGTTATGATTGGTGCCCAGATAATTCTTGGCGCTTACTTAAGAGTGGTAACGCTTTTCGCACGAACAAGTGGATCTTACTCCCTCGTATGTGCGAACATACTTTACACACTTTAGTAATTACACTTAAAAGAACGGATCTTCTTAAGTCGTTTACAAAATCCAATCTTTAAACGGAAAAGAAGATGAGATTAAACTTCTGATTTGTTAAAGCATAAGGAATATAAATTATTTTCATATTCCTCCTTACTTTAATCCATTTTTAATCAGACATAATTTAATATTTATTCTTGACAAGTAAGAAAAACTACTTATCCCAATTTCGGATTCTGGCTCACTTCAGTCACTTCATCAGAGTGAGTGTCCATTTCCTTCTCACCATTATTCGGATCCTTTGTCTGGGACAGATATAGGCCTTCTGCTACAAGATAGAATAACATCTTCGCCTCTTCTCCTCTTGTCCCAGGTTGACATCCTCGGGCTCTCGAGAGCGCTTGTTCCCACCAGTCTTGGTAGCGGTGACACCATGAACACGTTCATCATCATCACTCTCTTCTACCAGAAAACCATTTCCATATCCAGATTTGGTGACACAACTTTTGACCGACATCTTTCGAACACTAATAGTAATACAATACAAATATTGTCTTAAGTTGTTGGGAGATTTTTCTCTTTATGATACTTTATAAAGCAGTACGGAAAGTATTTAACTATTACAAGTATTCGAAAGGATAAACAGAGATTCAATAATTCAACATGAAATCTGAAAATTACAATTGTTACACAAGTAAAAACTGGAAATTCCAGTTTTGTAGAAAACGGAAAAATGTAAATTGGTTTTTGCTGAGTCGAGTGTAGCACTCTGTCCTTAAGACAATATTGCCCCGTATGTATCCTTTATACGTCCTGGACAATTTGTCTCCCAAGATAAAACAACAATGGAACCCTTGAGAAAGGAAACTCAAGAGCTACCGTGAAGAATATTGAGTAACGAAATGATGCTTGGAAGTTGTAGGAAGAAAACTATTTCGGTTGTGTATTTTCGTGCACTTTTTTTTCTGCATCATCTGTTTCGTATTTTCGTGCATATGTCTTAGTGCTCAACAATGGTGTAAGGGGGTGTTTATATAGGTGAGGGAGGGGCTGAAAAAATCTGCCTCCATAATAGCCAAATAATGGCCATTATGGAGGTAGTAAAGCCACCAACATAAATGGTGAAAGACCAACGGATTTGGCCATTATAGGAGGAGTAATTCACCAAAATAAATGGCTGAATTGAGTGCTTGGCAACCGCTTTGATCGTCCAGATTCGGAAACTTGAGGGACCAAACGCACATCTTGAAACTTCAGGGACCAAATCAGTAAATCGAAAGAATTCGTCCCGAACCGTACATCTGAAACTTCGGGATCAAACCGTACTTCGGCAAAGTTTTACGGCCCAAAAAGATAATATCGAAGACCCACAGCCCACACCCCACGACCCGTGACCCGAGAACCCGAGAACCCGGAACTCGGAACCGGAACCGGAACCGGACCGGACGGGACGGGCGGCGGCGGCGCGCGCGTGGTCTTTCCTCAAACCGAAGCACATCTAGGTCCTCCCTCCTTTAAACACATGGGATACCCCTTGGGGTCCCAAACCCCAAACCAATTTCGAATCTTATATACACAACAATTCTTTCTTCCTCTACCGATGAGGAAGAATTACACACAATACCACACTTTCCATGCTTCAAACACCTTACTTCGTGAACCAATATCTCTTTCATTTCTCAATGAAATTTGACGATTCTTGGCCCTACGGTTATCTACGTACTTAGTAGATCATGCATGTGTGAAGAACCGGATTCTCCAACATACGTTACACTAGTGTTTAAGCCGTTAAAGTTGGTCGGTCGCAACTCCCGCCAAAGGCAAATTTCCAACAGAAAATACTTACATCGTAGCCTACAGTTGAATTGAAAAAGAAGTACGACTACTATATATTCCATAAGTTTTTTACTACCGTGTGAATGTTGGAAATTAGCCTTTGGCGGGAGTTGCGACCGACCAACTTTAACGGCTTAAACACTAGTGTTACGTATGTTGGAGAATCCGGTTCTTCACACATGCATGATCTACTAAGTACGTAGATAACCGTAGGGCCAAGAATCGTCAAATTTCATTGAGAAATGAAAGAGATATTAGTTCACAAAGTAAGGTGTTTGAAGCATGGAAAAGTGTGGTGTGTGATCAATTCTCCCTCATCGGTAGAGGAAGAAAGAATTGTTGTGTATATAAGACTCGAAATTGGTTTGGGGTTTGAGACCCCAAGGGGTATCCCATGTGTTTAAAGGAGGGAGGACCTAGATGTGCTTCGGTTCAAGAAAAGACCACACGCGCGCCGCCGCCGCCCGCCCGGTCCGGTCCGGTTCCGAGTTCACAGGTCACGGGTCGTGGGCTGTGGGTCTTCTGATTTATCTTTTTGGGCCAGAGAACTTTGCCAGAAGTACAGTTTGATCCCAGAAGTTTCAAATGTACATTGAACCGAATTCTTTCGTATGTACATTTGGTCCCCGAAGTTTCAAGATGTACAGTTTGGTCCCTGAAGTTTCCAGAAAGTCAGAATTTTGGCAGAAGAGAACAGAAACGTCAAGCACTCAATCAACCATTTATTTTGGCTGAATTACACCTCCTATAATGGCCAATCCGTTGGTATTTCTCTCCATTTATTTGGTGGCTTTACTACCTCCATAATGGTCATTATTTGGCCAATAATGGTTGGTATGGGGGCAGTCAAACAGTCCCTTCCTCACCTATATAAACACCCCTTACACCATTATTGAGACACACTTGATATACACGAAAATATACAACCAGAAATCAGTTCTTCCTATAACTTCCAAGCATCATTTCGTTATTCAATATTCTTCACGGTAGCTCTTGAGTTTCCTTTGCTCAATTGTTCCATTGCTATTTTATCTTGGAAGACGAATTGTCTAGGACGTATAAAGGATACATACGGGGCAATATTGTCTTAAGGACAGAGTGACACACTCGACTCAGCAAAAACCAAAGCAGTTTTCAGTTTTCTTGTTCAACAAACCTTGTAATTTTAGTTTTATTGTTCTATTGTAATTTTCAGTTTTCTAGTTGAATTGTAATTTCAATTCTTACATAAGCAGTTACTTGTAATTTCTGTTTCCTGCAAATCCTTGTAAAACCCAACAACTTAAGACAATATTTTGCTTACGGTAACTGCAATAACATGGCTGGAAATATGACCGATGTTGCTGCTACTGCTGATGCCTCTCGAGGCAACGTTGCTGCCTTCCCCGTCACTGCCGCTACTGGTCAAGGGAGTAAAACTGTTGCCTTCACTGCTGCTGCTGCTGCCACTGTTCAAGGCAGTAACACCGCTGCCTTCCCGACTACTGGTGCTACACCTTCTTCCTCACACCACCATGATCGCCCTGAAAAATTCATGGGATCAGAATTTAAGAGATGGCAGCAAAATATGTTGTTCTACTTAACAGTTATGGGCATGGCCCGGTTCCTTACGGAAGATCCTCCACAAGCTGGAGATGAAATGAACTCTTCGCCAAATGAAACGGGTAAAGGCGGCCTTGGTATCCATGTCATTAATGGCATGAAGATGGTTCGTGACGCTTGGAATCATAGCGATTTCATGTGCAAGAATTATATACTGAACTGCTTAGCAGACCCTCTCTACACGGTTTATTACACCGTTGGCACTGCCAAAGAGCTGTGGGAAAAACTGCAAAAGAAGTACAACGCACAAGATGCGGGTACTAAGAAGTTCATCGTTGGGAAATTTCTAAAATTCCAAATGGTGGACAGCAAGACAGTGATGTCCCAAGTCCAGGAATTCCAAATGATTATACATCACCTGGATTTGGAAGGATTGAAACCAAACGAGCAGTTTTTGGTTGCATCGCTGATTGAAAAGTTACCTCCTTCATGGAATGAGTTTATGAGTTACTTAAAACTCAAGACAAAGGAGATGACCTTTGAAGAGCTTGTTATCAAACTCCAAATCCAGGAAGATAACAAGAAGGCCTTACCTAGGGGCAGACAAACTGCTGAGGCTAAGGCAAATCTGGCTGAGGCCAAAGGGAAAACAAGCAACAAGCGGAAGTTCCACAAAGACGGTAAAGCCCCCGCAGCGGAGACGTTCAGAGGTAACTGTCATCACTGTGGGAAACCTGGTTATAGGATCAAGGATAGCCGCAAGCTCAAGACTGAGCAATAACAGAAAGCCAAGTCGAAAGGCAAGGCGCAAGCTAACGTCGTTAAGGACACGCTCCTGGATGACATGATTGAGGATCTCTCGGCCGTGGTGCTAGAAGCCAACTTGGTTGAGAATCCGATGCAGTGGTGGGTAGACACAGGTGCAACAAGACACATCTGTTCCAACAAAGATGCCTTCTCCACGTACACTCCGGTCTCCGACAAGAAGCTGTTCATGGGCAACAACGCTTCCTCGGACGTGCTAGGGGTTGGTAAGGTGGTCCTGAAGATGACTTCCGACAAGGAACTCACTCTGAAGGAAGTGATGCACGTCCCAGAGTTCAGAAGAAATTTAGTTTCTGGACCTTTATTGGTTAATGCTGGTTTTAGGCTAGTGTTTGAATCCAATAAGTTTGTACTCACTAAAAATGGCACATTTGTAGGGAGAGTCTTCGTCTGTGAAGGCCTCTTCAAAGTGAATGCCATGTCTGTATTGCGTCAAGGAAATAAAATTGAACCTTCTTATTATTTGCTTGAGTCTTCTAATTTATGGCATCATAGATTAGGACACGTTAACTACAAGTCTATTCAAAGGCTGGTAAAGATGGAGTTGTTGCCATCTAGCGACGTAAACCCTCAACATAAGTGTGAGGTGTGCGTAGAGGCAAAACTCACCAAGCTTCCTTTTCGATCCGTCGAAAGGAATACCGCTCCTCTAGAACTTATTCACACAGATATATGTGATTTGAAGTTTGCACAAACTAGAGGAGGGAACAAGTACTTTGTGACTTTTATTGATGATAGCACAAGGTATTGTTACCTTTACTTGTTAAGAAGTAAGGATGAAGCCTTTGAAGCGTTCCGACGTTACAAAGCAGAAGTTGAGAACTAACTGAGCCTACGGATTAAATCCATTCGTAGCGATAGAGGGGGAGAATATGTAGCGCCTTTTGAGGAATACTGTGCCCAAGAAGGCATTATTCATCAAATGACTGCTCCATACTCACCTCAATCAAACGGTGTGGCGGAACGTAAGAACCGCACATTAAAGGAAATGATGAATGCCTTGCTTATCAATTCCGGACTTCCCCAAAACATGTGGGGAGAAGCCTGTCCTTACCGCTAATACGATTCTTAACAGAGTCCCACATAAGGGTAAGGACAAGACTCCATATGAATCATGGAAAGAAAAGAAACCCACCTACAAATATTTTAAGGTGTGGGGTTGTTTGGCAAAGGTTGAAGTACCCAAGCCAAAGCAGGTCAAGATTGGGCCTAAGACTGTAGATTGCATATTCATCGGATATGCAATTAACAGTAGTGCTTATCGCTTCTTAGTGCATAAGTCATATATTCCAGATATCCTACAGGGTACAATTATGGAATCAAGGAATGCTTTATTCTTTGAAGATACCTTTCCTAGAAAGGAAAAAGACATAACCTCTCTCAAATGAAGTTATGCACAAAGCTCTCAAGAACTGGGAGTCCTTGACTGCCCGGATCTAGATAGTTCAGATCTAGCGAATCTCGAGGTGGCTGAACATCCGGAATCTAGTCTTCCAGATTCTCAGAACTTGGAGACTCCAGAAATGGATCTAAGGCGAAGTAAAAGGGCCAGGAAGGATAAATCCTTCGGTCCTGACTTTGTAGCTTATATGGTTAATGATGAACCAAGGACAATTGCTAAGACGTTGTCAACTCCAGAAGCACCGCTCTGGAAAGAAGCTATTGAGAGTGAAATAAGCTCCATTCTGCATAACCATACTTAGGAGTTGGTTGATCTTCCTCCGGAAAATAAACTGTTGGGGTGTAAATGGATACTCAAATGGAAATACAAGGCAGATGGGTCTATAGACAAGTACAATGCCAGGTTGGTAGTCAAGGGCTATCGACAGACAGAAGGCTTTGACTACTTTGACACATACTCTCCGGTATCCCGGATGACATCCATACGGATATTTATTGCGATCGCAGCTTTGCGTGACCTTGAGATACACCAGATGGATGTTAAGACAGCCTTCCTAATCGGTGATTTGGAAGAAGAAATTTATATGGACCAACCCGAGGGGTACGTGGTTCAAGGGCAAGAGAAGAAAGTCTGTCGACTTGTCAAATCTATGTACGGGCTGAAACAAGCCCCGAAGCAATGGCACGAAAAATTTGATAGTACTCTACTATCGAAGGGGTTCGCCATTAATGAGTGTGATAAATGCGTTTACACGAAAGGTAACTCTGACTCATTTGTTATGATATGCCTGTATGTAGACGACATGTTGATCACAGGAAGCAGTCCTAGGGTAATCCTAGAGACTAAGAACATGTTAAAACAATGCTTCGACATGAAAGATATGGGTATCGCAGATGTCATCCTAGGGATTAAAATCTCTAAGACGTCTGACGGACTGGTCTTATCTCAGTCTCACTACATCGAGGATGTTTTGAGAAAGTTCAAAATGTTAGACAGTTCACCGATAGCGTCACCAATGGATACAAATCAAAATCTTGATAAAAATCTTGGTGCACATGTATACCAGGAGCGATATGCACGGGTGATCGGTAGTTTGATGTATATCACAAACTGCACCCGACCTGATATTGCTTATGCAGTCAATAAGTTGGCTAGGTTCACCCGTAATCCAAGTGATAATCACTGGAAGGCGTTGAATCGGGTATTACAATACCTAAAATACACGTTAAATTTTGGGTTGCACTATTCGAGATAACCAGCTGTACTAGAGGGGTACAAAGATGCAAACTGGATATCGATATAGAGAACACCAAGTCCACCAAAGGGTATTTATTTACAATTGGTGGTGGGGGCCGTGTCTTGGAAATCCTCTAAGCAAACTTGCATCGCCCGATCCACGATGGAATCGGAGTTTATCGCTTTAGACAAAGCAGGAGAAGAAGCTGAGTGGCTTCATGATTTCTTAGAGGATGTTCCGTGTTGGAACAAACCCGTACCTTCGGTAATGATCCACTGCGACAGTCAGTTGGCTATAGGAAGGGCACGAAATACTATGTACAATGGCAAGTCTCGTCATATTCCACGGAGGCATAAGACCGTTAGGCAACTGATCACTACGGGTATAATATCCATTGATTACATCAAGTCAAAGAATAATATAGCAAACCCATTGACAAAGGGCCTACTCAAGGATCAGATGGCTTTCCTGTCTAGAGGAATGGGCTTAAAACCCAAAATATAAGGACCAATACAGTAGTAACCCAACCTTACGAACTGGAGATCCCAGTAATTTGGTTCAATGGGAAAATGAAGTTGTAAAGGTTCAGTTGATCGCTTCAGTGGAAGTATGAACACTTTGGATAGTGATTTCTGAAAAGAAACACCAAATCCAAAGTCGTTCCCGCGATAGACGTTAAGTGCTATCTGCAGATGGGTAAAGGTTAAGTTTTCAAAACCTGTAATGATCCTCAACAGTTGAGGTTAGGTTCTTAGGAAACTTTTAATGGTTCCTAACACTTGTGAAGTGGGGTATAGCAGGATACCTTGTAGGAGACCACCTATTTAAGTGCGAGGACGGGCCGCCTCAAAATGAACGCACTTAAAAATCCAAGACGTTGTCCATGGCCAAAACGGACAAAACATTACGAAGAAGAGAGTAAGGGAATTTGTTGTGTTGGTACCATTAACTTGGCTTACACTAAACACTGACGGTTCAAGACATCACGTTCACTGCGCAGTAACTAAGTCCGATGGTATTCAACTATGGAAGGTTCAAAGTTGAAGCTACCTCTCCTTATGCAACATCGGTCCGCTGAAATATTGCTGGAAATGAAAAGACACCATGTGAGTGCGCCAAAATCTCTTTCAAGAGAGGATTGTTAGAAATTAGCCTTTGGCGGGAGTTGCGACCGACCAACTTTAACGGCTTAAACACTAGTGTTACGTATGTTGGAGAATCCGATTCTTCACACATGCATGATCTACTAAGTACGTAGATAATCGTAGGGCCAAGAATTGTCAAATTTCATTGAGAAATGAAAGAGATATTGGTTCACAAAGTAAGGTGTTTGAAGCATGGAAAAGTGTGGTGTGTGATCAATTCTCCCTCATCGGTAGAGGAAGAAAGATGTTATCCTCTTTTTCCATCCATCACAATTAACAAACTTCAACCCCTTTCTACTCCTTGCGTTTTTTGGGTTATCCTTCTAATCATCGAGGTTACAAGTGTTACGACCTATCCTCCAATAAAATTATTGTGAGTCGTCACGTAATCTTTAATGAAACAAATTTCCCGTTTACCAAAATGCATGGGTCCGGACCCTCTACCTATAATTTTCTAGATGATGGTATACCACCGTATTTGGCCCAACATTTTACTTCCCGTCCAACAACCACCGTTTTAGCCAGCCCAAATTCTTTGGGTGAATTGGGCCCCGAAACAGTGGCCTACTTATGGAACAACACTGCCCAACAATCTGGGCCAACTTCAACTTCTCTGAGCCCAGTTACTGCCAACAGTACTGGACCGTTACCTCAAATCCCACTGCCTGGCAGTGGCTTGGGTCACGGCCCAGAACTTGGTAGTGTGGGTCACGACCCAATCCACTACCCACTGCCAGGCAGTTCCGATCCTCTCGTTGGCCCAATTCCAATTCCGGCCTAGCGGCCAGTCACCCGGAGTCAACACATCATTGTCAAACCCAACACCAAATATAGCCTACACACCCGAGTTTCAAAATCACCATTGCCTCGTAATCCTGTGTTTGCTCTTAATGACCCGAATTGGAAAATGGTTATGGATGATGAATTTAATGCTCTTATTAAAAATAGGACGTGTGAGTTGGTACCTCGTCCCCCTAATGCTAATATAATTCGGTCTATATGGATTTTTAGTCACAAAGAAAAATTTGATTGTACTTTTGAGCGGCATAAAGCCCGTTTAGTAGGTGATGGGAAGACATAACAAGTTGGTGTAGATTGCGGTGAGACGTTCAGTCCGGTGATTAAATCAGCAACTATCCGAACAGTTCTTAGTTTGGCTCTGTCGAAGGCATGGCCGCTTCATCAGCTAGATGTCAAAAATTCCTTCCTCCATGGAGAATTAAAAGAGACAGTATACATGGTGCCTTTGGGATACAGAGACTCCACTTATCCAAATTACATATGCTTGCTAAAGAAATCATTATATGAACTAAAACAGCTCCCCCGGGCCTGGTACAAGAGGTTTGCGGATTTTGTTTCACATATTGAGTTTTCTAACAGTCGTTCTGATCATTTTTTGTTCATGTACCATCAGTGTAATAATATTGCGTACCTTCTTTTATATGTGGATGATATTATATTGACTACTTCATCCAACGCACTTCGCAAGTCCATTATGTCACTGTTTGGCTCTGAATTTGCGATGAAAGATCTAGGGCCACTAAACTATTTTTTAGGAATAGCTGTGACACGTCATGCAAGTGGTTTATTTTTATCCCAAAAGAAGTACGCAGCAGAGATTGTTGAACGTGCTGGCATGTCATCCTGTAAGCCGTCAGCAACTCCAGTTGATACTAAATCCAAGTTGAACGCCTCCTTCGGCAAGCCATTTGCCGACCCGACACTTTACCGCAGCCTAGCAGGAGCCCTGAAATACGTTACATTCACAAGGTCGAACATTTCTTATGCGGTGCAACAGGAGTTCTTATTAATGCATAATCCGATGGATGATCATAAGTATGCTCTCAAACACATTATGCATTATATTCAGGGTACTATAGAGTATGGCTTGCATTTGTATCCATCGTCGACATCCACTCTTGTCTCCTATACAGATGTCGATTGGGGAGGATGTCCGGACACCAGACGCTCCACTCTGGTTATGGTATATTTCTTGGTGATAACTTGGTATCTTGGTCCTCCAAACGGCAAGTAACGTTGTCCAGATCCAGTGTCAAAGCAGAGGACCGAGGTGTTGCCAATGTAGTATTTGAATCTTGTTGGCTTTGGAACCTTCTTCTAGAACTTCACTATCCTGTTCTGAAAGCAACATTGGTGTACTGTGATAATGTTAGTGCTATTTACCTTTCAGGGAATCCGGTCAATCATCAACGCACTAAACATATTGAGCTAGATATTCACTTTGTTCGTGAAAAGGTCGTTCGCGGACAAGTGCGTGTCTTACATGTCCTGTCACGCTATCAGATTGCAAAATTTTTACTAAAGGTCTTCCGCTGGTGTTATTTGAAGATTTTCGGGACAGTCTTAGTATACGTCTACCTCCTGCTTCGATTGCGGGAGAGTGATAGAATAATTATCATTAATGTTGTACTTATTATAATTATTTAATAATTAGTATAATTGATGGTAGAATCATATATATATGGTAGGTAGATTAGATAGCATGATTTGATTAGAATAGATAGCATGATTTGAGCTAATCATATCATATTCTTAGCCTAAGTTTAGTCTAGGATGAAGTTGTATTTGTGGTATATTAACCACACTTTTGGAATATAATATTTGAGAAAAATATTCTTACACTCGTTAATCTTTGTTCCCAGCGTAACATTCAATATCTTTTTTTTTTATTCTTCTTCATATATACATGAAAAACAAGTACTGATAGAGTTGATCAACTATCTGAAAATTTTCGTGCGGAATTTTGCCACCTATGCATGTTATTAAAGTGGCGGGCCTATTTACGTAACTAAATTTACTTATTTGGAACCGGATGCCTTCTTGCTACCTTGACCTTGTCCTTGACCACCCCCTACCGTATTTAACCTCTGGGGTTTTCACCTTAAATTTCTCGAGTTTCAATTGAGATTGATCATTTCCTCTACTCCTTTTCGAGAGCTATCACTGGGGCTCCTTTTGAAAGAATTATTCATTTCTTGATCCTTTTTTTGGAAACACAACTCCAATTTTCTCAAATATAGGAATGAAATCCTCATGATGAAATGGGAACGTTTTCTTGAAATTTTTTGTGGAGGCCTTTGAAGAAATCTAGCAACATAATCAATCTTGGATTCACTTTTTTTCCTGATTTCCATCTTATAATCACTGGCTTTTCTTGAACATTTTCAACATCAGAAATTGAAGAAGTGATGGCTTCTGATTCTTCCTTGTGATCTTCCATCGACATATATATGGTTAGTTTGTTGTACAAGCTAACTTATAGAAAGAATTAACTAAAGATGATCAAAGGGAATGATGAAATGACTATATATGAGAGAACTATGGTTGGAATAAGATAAGGTAGTTGAGGCTTGGGATATAGCAGAGATGGGATCCTGGACCCGGTCCGGATTCGGTGGATCCAGATCCGTTTTATAGGATATGGATCTTCAAAATTTGGACCCGACGGATCCGGATCGGACCCGGATCCGTTTCTGACGGATCGGATCTGGATCTTGTATTTGAGATCCGTATCCGGTCCAGATCCGACCCGTGGATCCATTTTTTATTAAATATATTCATAACCTAGAATGTAATTTTATAAGTATTTTCTTAAAATTGCTAAGCACATCCTTGCAAGTTTAATTCTCAAAACAAGTTTAATTTATTCCCGCGTTAACTCAAAAACCAAAAAATAAAGAGGTAACTTCGATAATAAAATCAATGTTATATTAGTGAATAACTAACATCTCCATAGACAGGTAGTTAAAATTATATTCACTTCATTTGTGAAGATTCCAAACACATGTAAGTTCTACATTGTGGAAATACTAGTCAGCATTTTTCACAACTATTGTCATTGTCCAACATTTTCAATTAATAGCTCACAATCAAAACGAGACAACGAACAAAAAATCTCATATGAACATTTCAAAATTGGAACACAGTAAACTGTTAGCTAAGTAAAAATCGTTTGTCAGTTCAAAAAAAATTCTTAGCAAGGTTACATTTTTAGCAAGACAATTTTTTTTACATGTGGATCCAGATCCGATCCGTGGACCCGGCGGATCCGATGGATCCGGATTTGAATATGATTTTTATGGACCCGATGAATCTGGATCCGGATCCAGATTCAGGTATGAAAAATGGATATGGATC
This sequence comes from Anisodus tanguticus, assembly GCA_034509755.1. Taxonomy (NCBI): domain Eukaryota; kingdom Viridiplantae; phylum Streptophyta; class Magnoliopsida; order Solanales; family Solanaceae; genus Anisodus; species Anisodus tanguticus. The sequence goes on from CM067549.1 coordinate 36,741,426, forward strand.
TAGTAGGATCCGGTCCAGATCCAATCCGTTGCCATCCCTAGATATAGGCTGATTGAGCCAAATTTGGACAAGTCAATTCAATAAATGTATCATGATTTAACGCGCTCGAATTTTGCCTAGAATAAAATATAAATTGTATCAAAATAATTTAAATAACAGATTATAATTTAACTCGTCTAGTATGATGCAACCTCCCTCCTTTTTTATTTTAAAAGTTTTGCTTTTTGAAATGAAAAAGTAACAGCTAATGTGTTTTTCTTGAATTATTAGCTTAAGTTATATTAAATTTACATAAATTCGAATCTCCAAATCGATGTATATTCGGATCAGGAGTGAGTTTTGACTTGTGAGTTACTTTAATTAAACCCATTTTAATCCAACAGTTTGATGGATCGATCATTATTCAAATATAGTCTGTTGGTCAAGTCAACAAACCGATCGTAACCCAATCATGCTAGGTGATTTACTAAAAAATGGGTTTATTTTGCCACGTATGATTTCAATTATGATTATTAAACTACTGGTGTAGATTTCTCGGAATAAAGAAGGTAGGGAAGATGTTCGTGATAGAATATATGAAAATATATTCTTTTGATATCATTAGTGATCTTGTATATCTTTAATTATTATAGTAATCTTTTGTATTAGTTAATATGTAAACAAACTTGTTGAACTGCATAGGAGATATCAGGTCTCGTGAAGGTGAGATACTGCAATGCTCCTGCTAAGCTGCGGTAATGTATTGGGTCACTGTATGAAGTACTTGTAGAGTTACTCAATTTTGCATTTGTATCAACCGACATATGTGACGGTTTGCATGAGGACATACCGACTTTTTCAATGATTTCCTTGGCGTATTTCTTTTGACAGAGAAACAGACCACTTGTATATTGAGTTACAGCAATGCCCAAAAAATAGTTTAAAGGGCCCAAATCCTTTATAGCAAATTTTGGGGCAAAGAAGGACATAATAGACTAGCGAAGTGACTCAGACGATGTTGTGAGAATGATGCCATCCACATAGAGAAGAATATATGCCATGTCATTCCCTTCTTATAAATGAACAAGGACTGATCGGACTTGTTGTGTGAGAACCCCAGTGTAGATACAAACACTGCAAACCTGTTATACCACGCCCTGGGAGCATGTTTCAAACCATATAATGATTTTTTCAACAGGAAAACATAATCCGGATGTGTAGGATCTCGAAAACCTAAAGGCCATGTAAATTGTTTCTTGTAAGTGACCATGTAAAAAGGCATTCTTGACGTCCAACTGATGAATGGACCGTGATTTTGACATAGCCAGACTACAAACAATCCTGACAGTCGCTGACTTAACTATCGGACTGAATGTTTCACCGCAATCTACACCAACCTACTGAGACCTGCCATCACCAATAAGATGAGCTTTGTGTCTCGCAAAAGAACCATTAGAATTCTTTTTATGACAGAAAACCCACACAGATCATATTATGTTCACATTAGATGGACGGGCCACTAACTCCCACGTCTTATTTTTAAATAAAAGCATCAATTTCGTCTAACATGGCAACTTTCCGATTCGGGTTTGATAGGGCCGCTTTGGGATTTTTGGGAAGATGTGATGGTTGGACCGAAGATGTTAGGTTAAACTGACGCTTGGGCTAAAAAATCATGTGCATGGCACGTGTTTCAGTGGTCCGAGGTTGGGCTAAGACCAAAGGCTGGGGAAGTAGACTTTCTGTTTATGAATTAGGCCGAGGTCCAATGTGTGGCCAAAACTAAAGGTTGGGATAATAGGTTTGCGGTTTGGGAATTGGGCTGAGGGGGAGGGTAAGATTTTGGGCTAGACGAGCTGGGCCTGTTGGCCTGGTTAGGGACATGGATGAGGGAGCAGTGAGCTTCCTCATGTGGGCCTGCCAGTCACGTAACATGGACTATCCTAGACCGAAGAGGAGGAGGCAGTGGGCTCCTCAATTCGGACTGGCCCAGTCCCATTTCTTTGATGGGCTGCTATAGTTGGTGATGTATTTTGGGCTGGTCTAGTATGAGTTTGGCTATTAAAATGGTGATGTAAAATTGGATGTATTCCGTCGTCCAAAAATTCATATGAAGGTAAGGATGCCACGTGAGATTTAGCAAACGGGAATGTGAACTCATCAAAAACAACGTGACGAGAGATGATAATTCCCTTCGTCATATCATAACACTTATATCCCCTATAATTTTGTGGGTATCCTAAAAAGACACAAGGAGTGGAAAGGGCTTGAAGTTTGTTAATGTTGTGGATGGAAATAAGTGATAACACAAACACCTAAAAACCCACAAATGTGTATAAGAAGGAAGACGATAGTACAATATTTTTGTAGGTGATATGTTTGAGAGTAGTTTGCTAGGAAGAACGTTTAAAAGATATGTGACCATTTGAAGTGCATGATGCAAAAAGACTGGTGGTGTGGACGAATGCACAAAAAGTGTGCGGATTATATTGTTGATTATTCAAATTATTCTTTCGACTTTCCCATTTTGAGGAGAAGTATGTGGACATGAAAGACGCAAGGACATTAAGGTAGTCCACAATCGTTGCAAGTTTTTTTATATTCTTTTCTACGTTGTACTTTATTACTTTTAAAAATAAAGTTTATAGCAAATTGTATTTTACTAAGAATGTCTTCAAAAAGTGATAGACCATCCTTTACAATTAAGTTATATATATGGCACGCGCATTTTATATGAAAATGGTCTGGAAAAGATGGAGTTAAACTATTTTTTAACATTGTAATTGCGTAATTGTTATTAGAAGCGTTATCTAATGTAATAGTCATAATTTTATCGGTAATTCCATAATAATCGCACACTTGATAAATATTTTCTCCAATAAAAGCACCAGTATGCCTATCATCTATATATCTATACGCTAAAATACGTTTTTGCATAGACCATTTATAATCTATCCAATGACAAGTTACAGTTAAATAATCATGGCCGTTAGTACTACGACCTATATCGACGTGATAGATACTTTGCCATTAAAATGATATAATGAAAAACGTAAATATTGTTGATATTCATGCGCGAATTTAAATACATCTCTCTTAACAGTTGATCTAGAAAAACCGTTAAAAGCAGGATTATATATATCTCTAATGTAATGAATAAAACCGGGAGATGAAGGAAATGAAAAAGGCAAACCCTCCACAACAACTAATTTTGATATTGCTTCCCTATCTCTATGTTTATTGTATTTAGAGCCTACAATTCCCCCCGTCATAGGGTTAATTTGACCCTGTACTTGGTCCAGGACAGTATCAGTATGTGAACCTTGTCCCGATAGAGCGGGCGTTTGCGCACCCGATTTTGAAGCCTGGTATTGGGCATACCTAGCTGGATGAGAACTTACTACATGTCTAATTAAACCCCCCGTCCCACCGTGACCTTTTCCAGTTTTAAATTTTAAAACATTTTTACATATTTTACATATAGCTACTTGATTCTCTACGTCCCTATCAAAAAATGTCCATGCATCTGATTTTAATGGTCGTTTTGCTGGACCTCGTCTCATACTAGGGGGAATAGGAGGTATTTCAGTTGAAGGTGCACTAGTGGGTGTGTTGTCATCAACATTAGTGGGTATATCATCTAGATCATCGTCTAAATTAAAGTCTTCTTGAGTTCCAGAAAATAGCTCCTGGTCTAAATCTAATGGTATTGTAGGAAAATGTTGAGTATTAACAAAATCATCCTGTGTAGGAATAAGATGACTAGAAGAAGTACCATTGCCCTGGTTGCCCCTACTAGAAGAAACACCCTTACCCTTGACCCTTAAACATACCTTTTAATCCTTCCATTTTAATTATGATAATAAATAATTAAAGACAATAAAATTAAGTGCGCTAAATAAAATAAACAGACAATAATAATTTAATGAAGGAACGAATGTACCAAACGCCGACGTAACGTCGACGTGTAATCGAGAGGTTGAAAATTGAAACTTTGCTCGATGGAAGATCATCAAGCTAGTTGCCAACTTCACTCCCAATTCCCAAATGAATTAATAAAATTGAATATTTAGCAAACAATGTAGACTTGTAGAGAGATATATTGAGAAATTAGAGAGATTGTAGGAAGATTTGTGAGAAAGATGAAGAGAAAATGAGTTATTTATAGTTGAAAAATTGGGTTAAAGTGTAAATATAATAAATTATGGGTTAAAAATAAATATTAAGGGGTAGGGGGGTTGGGGGAGGGGGGGCCCTAAAATGGTCGTTGGCCAACGGCCATAATCTAAAATGGTCGTTGGTGCAACGGCCATTTTTGCAAAGGGGGAAAAAGGGCGGGGTCGGGGTCGGGGTCGGGACGGAGTCGGGGCGGTCTCGGGTCAGGCGGGCCTGGGGCGGGCTCGGGTCTGGCGGGACGAGACATCGTCCTGTCCCGAGTTTGAGTCCCGCCCCCGTTATTTTTTTATTTTTTTTAAGCGGGGTCGTGGCGGGACCGGGACGGGGTCGGGTCGGGATCGGACCGTCCCGGCCCACTGGCCAGCCCTATGTAAAACAAACAAAAAACAAGTAGTGTTTGTTCTTTCGGAATGGAATGAGACATGTGTTTGTTTCTCGGGCAGAAAACAAAGAGAAAACAGAGGGCACTCCTTTGTTGACCAATGGAAAACAAAAGGAAAACAGGTTGCAGTGGGCAAAATGAGAGGAAAATAAAAAATTGGAAAAGAAAAGGGCAGTCTCGGGTATCGAGAACTGCAGGCAACACAGGCTGCAGAGACGCAGTGGCAGTGCACCACAGTGGTTGGCAAAGGCAAAGAAATTTGTCTGTTTGCGGAGAGAAAATTTCTAGGGAAAAGAAATTAGACACCGAGGATCGAGGTTAGGATTTAGGTTTTAACTCTGATATCATGTAAGAATGTATTAATCTATATTGGAGAGTCTTTATTATTAATATAAAATATATATGGGTGTACAATGTGAAATTCCTATACAACAGAGATCCTAATTCTACCATAATTATATAACCCTAAATATGATAAATATAATAGTGATACACACGTGCTAATACAACAATATGGGATCAACAATTTTCCCTGACTTCCATCTGATCATATAAGGTTTATTATCCATAGACAAAAAATTCTTTGGTTTTAACTAGAATTTTGTAATATTTGAAGGGGAAGACAATATATAAAGGAATATGTGTGTATGATGATTGTTGTAAGATGAGATTTTGCTTTATGAGAGTAAGTAATTGTGTTGTTAGGGTGGCTAGCTCCTACAACCTATCTATTTATAGGGCCATGGAGAATGCATCGACATATTTACAAAAAAAAAGAAGGGAAAATTCTGCAAGTACTTCAACCCAATGAATGAAGAGTTTAAATTCTATGCATGGAAGATGTAAAAATATTTATATAATTAGGTCACAAATAAAATAATTACATTTGAATTTCTTGATAATCTTTAATTGGTAACGTGATAAAATGATAAACATGCTATTATTATAGATTATAAATTTATCAATAAAATATAGAAATTTTTACCTTATCAGAGTATATAAGTTGGTAATATTTTCATGTATGGCTAACTAATTGTTGGGATTACAAGGATTTGCAAGAAACGTAAATTACAAGTAACTGCTTATGTAGGAATTGAAATTACAATTCAACTAGAAAACTGAAAATTACAATTTAACAACAAAACTGAAATTACAATATTTGTTGAACAAGAAGACCGGAAACTGCTTTGATTTTTTTTGCTGAGTCGAGTGTGGCACTCTGTCCTTAAGACAATATTGCCCCGTATGTATCCTTTATACGTCCCGAATAATTCGTCTCCCAAGATAAAACAGCAATGGAACAATTGAGCAAAGGAAACTCAAGAGCTACCGTGAAAAATATTGAATAATGAAATGATCCTTGGAAGTTATAGGAAGAACTGATTTTCTGGTTGTATATTTTCGTGTATATCAAGTGTGCCTCAACAATGGTGTAAGGGGTGTTTATATAGGTGAGGAAGGGACTATTTGACTGCCTCCATAACAGCCATTATTGGCCAAATAATGACCATTATGGAGGTAGTAAAGCCACCAAATTAAAGGAGAGAAATACCAACGGATTGGCCATTATAGGAGGTGTAATTCAGCTAAAATAAATGGCTGAATTGAGTGCTGGACGTTTTTGTTCGTGTCTGCCAAAATTCTGAATTTCTGGAAACTTCAGGGACCAAACTGTACATCTTGAAACTTCAGGGACCAAACTGTACATCTGAAAGAATTCTGGTCCAAACTGTACATCTGAAACTTCTGGGATCAAACTGTACTTTTGGCAAAGTTCTCTGGCCCAAAAAGATAATATCAGAAGGCCCACAGCCCACGACCCGTGACCCGAGGACCCGAGAACCCGAAAACTCGGAACCGGAACCGGACCGGACGGGCGGGCGGCGGCGGCGCGCGTGTGGTCTTTCCTCGAACCGAAGCACATCTAGGTCCTCCCTCCTTTAAACACATGGGATACCCCTTGAGGTCTCAAACCCCAAACCAATTTCGAGTCTTATATACACAACAATTCTTTCTTCCTCTACCGATGAGGGAGAATTGATCACATACCACACTTTTCCATGCTTCAAACACCTTACTTCGTGAACCAATATCTCTTTCATTTCTCAATGAAATTTGACGATTCTTGGCCCTACGGTTATCTACGTACTTAGTAGATCATGCATGTGTGAAGAACCGGATTCTCCAACATACGTAACACTAGTGTTTAAGCCGTTAAAGTTGGTCGGTCGCAACTCCCGCCAAAGGCTAATTTCCAACAATCCCCTCTTGAAAGAGATTTTGGCGCACTCACATGGTGTCTTTTCATTTCCAAAATATTTCAAATGGACCGATGTTGCATAGGAGAGGTAGCTTCAGCTTTGAACCTTCCATAGTTGAATACCATCGGACTTACTTAATGCGCGGTGAACGCGATGTCTTGAACCGTCAGTGTTTAGTGTAAGCCAAGACAATGGTACCAACACAACAAATTCCCTTACTCTCTTCTTCGTAATGTTTTGTCCGTTTTGGCCATGGACAACGTCTTGGATTCTTAAGTGCGTTCATTTTGAGGCGGCCCGTCCTCGCACTTAAATAGGTGGTCTCCTACAAGGTATCCTGCTATACTCCACTTCACAAGTGTTAGGAACCATTAAAAGTTTCCCAAGAACCTAACCTCAACTGTTGAGGATCATTACAGGTTTTGAAAACTTAACCTTCACCCATACTGCATCTAGCACTTAATGTCTATCGCGGGAACGGCTTTGGATTTGGTGTTTCTTTTCAGAAATCACTATCCGAAGTGCTCATACTTCCACTGAAGAGATCAACTGAACCTTTACAACTTCGTTTTCCCATTGAACCAAATTACTGGGATCTCCAGTTCGTAAGGTTAGGTTACCACTGTATTGGTCCTTATACTTTGGGTTTTAAGCCCATTCCCCTAGACAGGCAAGCCATCTGATCCTTGAGTAGGCCCTTTGTCAATGGGTCTGCTATATTATCCTTTGACTTGATGTAATCAATGGATATTATACCCGTGGTGATCAGTTGCCTAACGGTCTTATGCCTCCGTCGAATATGACGAGACTTGCCGTTGTACATAGTATTCCGTGCCCTTTCTAGAGCCGACCGATCGTCGCGGTGGATCATTACCGAAGGTACGGGTTTGTTCCAACACGGAACATCCTCTAAGAAGTCATGAAGCCACTCAGCCTTCTTCTCCCCGCTTTGTCTAAAGCGATAAACTCGATTCCATCGTGGATCGGGCGATGCAAGTTTGCTTAGAGGATTTCCAAGACACGGCCCCACCACCAATTGTAAATATATACCCATTGGTGGACTTGGTGTTCTCTATATCGATATCCAGGTTGCATCATCTTTGTATCCTTCTAGTACAAATCGATATCTCGAATAGTGCAACCTGAAATTTAACGTGTATTTCGTATTGTAATACCCGATTCAACGCCTTCCGGTGATTATCACTTGGATTACGGGTGAATCTAGCCAACTTATTGATTTGCATAAGCAATATCGGGTCGGGTGCGGTTTGTGATATACATCAAACTACCGATCACCTGTGCATATCGCTCCTGGTATACATGTGCACCAAGATTTTTATCAAGCTTTTAATTTGTATCCATTGGTGACGCTATCGGTGAACTGTCTAACATCTTGAACTTTCTCAAAACATCCTCGATGTAGTGAGACTGAGATAAGACCAGTCCGTCAGACGTCTTAGAGATTTTAATCCCTAGGATGACATCTGCGATACCCATATCTTTCATGTCGAAGCATTGTTTCAACATGTTCTTAGTCTCTAGGATTACCCTAGGACTGCTTCCTGTGATCAACATGTCGTCTACATACAGGCATATCATAACAAATGAGTCAGAGTTACCTTTCGTGTAAACACATTTATCACACTCATTAATAGCGAACCCCTTCGATAGTAGAGTACTATCAAATTTTTTGTGCCATTGCTTCGGGGCTTGTTTCAGCCCGTACAGAGATTTGATAAGTCGACAGACTTTCTTCTCTTGCCCTTGAACCACGTACCCCTCAGGTTGGTCCATATAAATTTCTTCTTCCAAATCACCGTTTAGGAAGGCTGTCTTAACATCCATCTGGTGTATCTCAAGGTCACGCAAAGCTGCGATCGCAATAAATACCCGTATGGATGTCATCCGGGATACCGGAGAGTATGTGTCAAAGTAGTCAAAGCCTTCTGTCTGTCGATAGCCCTTGACTACCAACCTGGCCTTGTACTTGTCTATAGCCCCATCTGCCTTGTATTTCCATTTGAGTATCCATTTACAGCCCAACGGTTTATTTCCCGGAGGAAGATCAATCAACTCCCAAGTATGGTTATGCAGAATGGAGCTTATTTCACTCTCAATAGCCTCTTTCCAGAGCGGTGCTTCTGGAGTTGACAACGCCTGAGCAATTGTCCTTGGTTCATCATTAACCATATAAGCTACAAAGTCAGGACCGAAGGATGTATCCTTCCTGGCCCTTTTACTTCGCCTTAGATCCATCTCTGGGAGTCTCCAAGTTCGACAATCAGGAACACTAGATTCCGGATGTTCAGCCACCTTGAGATTCGCTAGATCTGAACCATTTAGATCCGGCGGCGTCAAGGACTCCCGGTTCTTGAGAGCTTTGTGCATAACTTCGTTTGCGAGAGGTTATGTCTTTCTCCTTTCTAGGAAAGGTACTTTCAAAGAATAGAGCATTCCTTAATTCCATTATTGTACCCTGGTGGATATCTGGAATATCTGACTTATGCACTAAGAAGCGATAAGCACTACTGTTATTTGCATATCCGATGAATATGCAATCTACAGTCTTAGGCCCAATCTTGACCTGCTTTGGCTTAGGTACTTCAACCTTTGCCAAACAACCCCACACCTTAAAATACTTGTAGGTGGGTTTCTTTCCTTTCCATGATTCATATGGAGTTTTGTCCTTACCCTTATGTGGGACTCTGTTAAGAATCGTATTAGCGGTAAGGACGGCTTCTCCCCACATGTTTTGGGGAAGTCCGGAATTGATAAGCAAGGCATTCATCATTTCCTTTAATGTGCGGTTCTTACGTTCCGCCACACCGTTTGATTGAGGTGAGTATGGGGCCGTCGTTTGGTGAATAATGCCTTCTTGGGCACAGTATTCCTCAAAAGGCGCTACATATTCTCCCCCTCTATCGCTACAAATGGATTTAATCCGTAGGCTCAGTTGGTTCTCAACTTCTGCTTTGTAACGTCGTAACGCTTCAAAGGCTTCATCCTTACTTCTTAACAAGTAAATTTAACAATACCTTATGCTATCGTCAATGAAAGTCACAAAGTACTTGTTCCCCCCTCTAGTTTGTGCAAACTTTAAATCACATATATCTGTGTGAATAAGTTCTAGAGGAGCGGTATTCCTTTCTACGGATCGAAAAGGAAGCTTGGTGAGTTTTGCCTCTACGCACACCTCACACTTATGTTGAGGGTTTACGTCGATAGACGGCAACAACTCCATCTTTACCAGCCTTTGAATAGACTTGTAGTTAACGTGTCCTAATCTATGATGCCATAAATTAGAGGACTCAAGCAAATAAGAAGAAAGTTCAACTTTATTTCCTTGACGCAATACAGACATGGCATTCACTTTGAAGAGGCCTTCACAGACGAAGCCCCTCCCCACAAATGTGCCATTTTTAGTGAGTACAAACTTATTTGATTCAAACACTAGCCTAAAACTAGCATTAACCAATAAAGGTCCAGAAACTAGATTTCTTCTAATCTCTGAAACGTGCATCACTTCCTTCAGAGTGAGTTCCTTGCCGGAAGTCATCTTCAGGACCACCTTTCCAACCCCTAGCACGTCCGAGGAAGTGTTGTTGCCCATGAACAGCTTCTTGTCGGAGACCGGAGTGTACGTGGAGAAGGCATCTTTGTTGGAACAAATGTGTCTTGTTGCACCTGTGTCCACCCACCACTGCATCGGATTCTCAACCAAGTTGGCTTCTAGCACCACGACCGAGAGGTCCTCAATCATGTCATCCAGGAGCGTGTCCTTGACGATGTTAGCTTGAGCCTTGCCTTTCGACTTGACTTTCTGTTGTTGCTAAGTCTTGAGCTTGCGGCATTCCTTGATCCTATGACCAGGTTTCCCACAGTGATGACAGTTACCTCTGAACGTCTCCGCTGCGGGGGCTTTGCCGTCTTTGTGGAACTTCCGCTTGTTGCTTGTTTTCCCTTTGGCCTCAGCCAGATTTGCCTTTGCCTCAGCATGTTGTCTACCCTTTGGCAAGGTCTTCTTATTATCTTCCTGGATTTGCAGTTTGATAACAAGCTCTTCAAAGGTCATCTCCTTTGTCTTGAGTTTCAAGTAACTCATAAACTCATTCCATGAAGGAGGTAACTTTTCAATCAGTGATGCAACCAAAAACTGCTCGTTTGGCTTCAGTCCTTCGAAATCCAGGTGATGTAAAATCATTTGGAATTCCTGGACTTGGGACATCACTGTCTTGCTGTCCACCATTTGGACTTTTAGAAATTTCCCAACGATGAACTTCTTAGTACCCGCATCTTGTGCGTTGTACTTCTTTTGCAGTTTTTCCCACAGCTCTTTGGCAGTGCCAACGGTAGAATAGACTGTGTAGAGAGGGTCTGCCAAGCAGTTCAGTATATAGTTCTTGCACATGAAATCGCTATGATTCCACGCATCACGAACCATCTTCATGCCGTTAACGTCATGGATACCAAGGCCCCCTTCACCCGTTTGAGCGGGCGAATAGTCCATTTCATCTCCAGCTTGTGGAGGATCTTCCGTAAGGAACCGGGCCATGCCCATAACTTTTAAGTAGAACAACATCTTTTGCTACCATCTTTTAAATTCTGATCCCATGAACTTTTCAGGGCGATCATGGTGGTGTGAAGAAGAGGGTAGAGCTCCAACAATCGGGAAGGCAAAGCGGTGTTACGCGCTTGAACAGAGCAAGCAGCGAGCGGCGGTGAAGGCGCGGCGGAGTTACGCCTTGGCCGTAGCGGCGGTGGCGGGGAAGGCAGCAACGTTGCCTCGAGAGGCAGCAGCAGTAGCAACAACATCGGTCATATTTCCAGCCATGTTATTGCAGTTACCGTAAGCAAAATATTGTCTTAAGTTGTTGGGATTATAAGGATTTGCAAGAAACGGAAATTACAAGTAACTACTTATGTAGGAATTGAAATTACAATTCAACTAGAAAACTGAAAATTACAATTTAACAACAAAACTGAAATTACAATATTTGTTGAACAAGAAGACCGGAAACTGCTTTGATGTTTTTTGCTGAGTCGAGTGTGACACTCTGTCCTTAAGACAATATTGCTCCGTATGTATCCTTTATACGTCCCGGACAATTCATCTCCCAAGATAAAACAGCAATGGAACAATTGAGCAAAGGAAACTCAAGAGCTACCGTGAAAAATATTGAATAATGAAATGATGCTTGGAAGTTATAGGAAGAACTGATTTTCTAGTTGTATATTTTCGTGTATATCAAGTGTGCCTCAACAATGGTGTAAGGGGTGTTTATATAGGTGAGGAAGGGATCATTTGATCGCCTCCATAACAACCATTATTGGCCAAATAATGACCATTATGGAGGTAGTAAAGCCACCAAATTAAAGGAGAGAAATACCAACGGATTGGCCATTATAGGAGGTGTAATTCAGCCAAAATAAATGGTTGAATTGAGTGCTGGACGTTTCTGTTCATGTCTGCCGAAATTCTGAATTTCTGGAAACTTCAGGGACCAAACCCAAACTGTACATCTGAAAGAATTCTGGTCCAAACTGTACATCTGAAACTTCTGGGATCAAACTGTACTTCTGGCAAAGTTCTCTGGCCCAAAAAGATAATATCAGAAGGCCCACAGCCCACGACCCGTGACCCGTGACCGGACGGGCGGGCGGCGGCGGTGCGCGTGTGGTCTTTCCTCGAACCGAAGCACATCTAGGTCCTCCCTCCTTTAAACACATGGGATACCCCTTGGGGTCCCAAACCCCAAACCAATTTCGAGTCTTATATACACAACAATTCTTTCTTCCTCTACCGATGAAGGAGAATTGATCACACACCACACTTTTCCATGCTTCAAACACCTTACTTCGTGAACCAATATGTTTTTCATTTCTCAATGAAATTTGACGATTCTTGGCCCTACGGTTATCTACGTACTTAGTAGATCATGCATGTGTGAAGAACCGGATTCTCCAACATACGTAACACTAGTGTTTAAGCCGTTAAAGTTGGTCGGTCGCAACTCCCGCCAAAGGCTAATTTCCAACACTAATGACACCCGTCCAAATTAAACAGCCCGAAACGGAAATGAAAAGAATCGTCGGCGTATGATTGCAGAAGTAAGAGATGGATATAATCTATTAATTAACAAGAATATTTAACTTGAAGTGATGTCACAAACATTATCCATATATATATATCTTGGAATTTGATTAATAAAAATAATGTGATTTCAAGGTGGACTTAATTTTGAGAATTAAGCTTAAAATTTGTTCCAACGCTTTGCTTCAGCAATGCCGTGGTCAAACGCCTCAAAATGAAGTTGTACTCCTATTACATTAATATAAAATGCATGCATCAAAGAGCTTTACACTTTGCCAATATTATCTAACATATACGTATTATCTACGTACCTTATATAATTAAATGGCAGTGGAACTGTGTGGAACAAACTGCGATGTAATATGAATATATCGTGCATAATATTATCAGTTTTATGATGATGCAACCAGTTGTATTAAATGATTAGCTCTATTAGAGTTGAGGAGGTATTTTGCGTGTAATACTGTCTCTAATGGTTAAAAAATATTGCAAGTTGATTTATAAGAAATAATTAAGAATCCTTTTTAGGAATGACAGATAGTCATCAGAAATAACAACCAATAAAATTGTAGTGGAGTGGTTATAATTAGTTCTTCATTCTTAATTAGAAAAAATGGCCCAGCCCAAAAAGCTGCTGCTGAGCCCGTAAAGACTAGAGCCAAGCCTGGAAGGGCGAACCATGCAAGAAGCTCAAGCTGTAGAGCAACAATCTATAATCATTCAACGTGATGCGACTTGAAGGACACGTTCTGTTGTGGCCAGATTTGTACCTCCATCATTTTATATATGAATGAAGATGCTTTTGACTCGACATCATTGATTCTATTTCACTAGGATCAATTATATTGACTCCCAAACATAAAGTAATAAGACCATAATCCCGTGTCCCCATCTTAAAGGATCCCAATTCATCACTATCATCTTCAACTTTTTTAGAATACAACTCCATAAGAGCAAAAAACTACAGAGTTGGAAAGAATCTAAGTCCCTATCGTGATAGAACGAATAATAGGATAAGAATGCACAAGTTAGCAACTAGACTCTTCTCTTACTAAAAGAGCTTTGCCTAAGACTCTGAAGCGAAATGAGGTGTTAAGGAAATTTCCAAACAAACAATTTCAGTTTCTTGTTTTACTATGTTTAACAGAAGCAAAGTCAAGATTTGAAGTTTATAGATTCTGAATTCTAATCTTTTTAAGTAAGTGGGTTCTAAATTGAGTAATAAATTATACATATTTAATTAATTTATAAGATAAATATAGAATTTGAATTAAAGCTATTGGATTTGACTGAACCCGTAACTAACACTCTCCCTCCGCCCTTGATGTTCACCTCTATATGTTTTCTTTATCCGTAGAGTACATTGAGTTCAGAAACTGCAATATATAACAAAGTTTCTCTTCTTGGTAAAGACTCCTTGATTTAGGAGCTATTTCAAATGAGACAGGAATGAAAGCAAGGCCGAGAGGAAGAGGAAGGGAGGGGGAGAGGTCTTCGATTCGAGCCTAGGTATGAAGTTGTCTTTATTCATCTCCTCATGTGGGAAATTTTTTCTTGAATCCAGATTTAATCAATCCCTAATATAAAAAACAGACATCGAAACCAAAAAATAATAATTAGAGAGAACAATAAGTTTGGAAAAAAAATATAAGAGGCACCAATTGGTGGTAGTTTCAATAAGCAAGTACGTACCATCCCCTGGATGCAAATTTATACTTTGAAAATAACTACGTAAATGATGCGAGAAACAAAAGCAAAGTACGCTATATTACTAAAGATTGTGGTGGATGATAAATACTTTTCCATCTTTTAGAGATTTTAAATTTGAGTATCGAAAATGGAGTTGACTTTGATAGAGATGGGTTAATTTACTCCCAAACTCCCAAAGTGAGACATCTCAACATTAATCTAAATTAATCGGCCTCAAAATGAATAAACCGAATGAAAATCAAAAAAAAAAAAAAGAGTTCGCTTCATTGGAATGCTTGGACATCACTCAACATGCCTCTTAATTAATTGCAATAGACACAATTTAATTTGTGGCTGGAGTCCACAATGTAGAACTAACTAGTTTGATCACTCTTTGTGCCTACTTTCTATATCCGACAGCATTTCATTTGTATACTCTCATACAAATAGGAGCTCTTGTATTCGAACTTAATCATCAATAATACAGTTCTCTTCTTCGTAAACTAGATGTTAAACAAAGGTAATATACCTGTGATATACACTGAATATACAAAGCGGATATATCACGGTATACAAAGCAAATGGACGGGCAAGGCAAAGCGGTGGGCCGGTTGGGCCTCGGCGATGGGCCTTCGGCCATCACCAAAGCGAAGAAAAGCGAGAGGGTCTCGTGGGCCTCGGCGGTGGGCCTCTCGGCCAGACCATACAGAATTGTGGACAACACAATATTGTATATATGGTATATATATTTGTAGTATATTGTAGTGTAAAGGTTACCTTAATTAGTGTTATACACTTACCATAATTGTATAGTTAGAATTATGGTAGAATAAGGATTTAGAAGTAGAATAGGAATAGGATCTTCCTATTATGGAAATATGTAACTTGTATATATAGTCTTTCAATTAATGAAAATAATCAAGGAGATTATTTCTTTCATGGTATCAAAGAGACTAGGTCTACACAAAAGTTTTTCTCTCAACTTTTGCCTTGTGGCCGAGAACCCCCCCCCCCCCTCGGGTTTTCTCTCCAAAATTTTGTCTTCCGCTCTCAAAAACCTCTCTTAAATTTCCCCTCCTTCTTTGTTCTTTCAATATGTCTAAGAACAATTTTCACCCTGCCCTCACGGTTTCCAATATCAAGCTAAGTGTCCCTATTGTCCTTGAGATGGAAAACGTTCAATATGCAACGTGGGCGGAGTTGTTTAAAATTCATGCTATATCTTATCAAGTTCTTCATCACATCATTCCTCCCGCTAGACCCCTTCATGCGGAGGATCCTGAGTTATGGATTACACTTGATGCTACCGTTCTTCGGTGGATATACGCCACTATTTCGGTGGACCTTCTACAGACGATTATGGAGCCAGATACCATGGCTATGGCTGCATGGAATAGATTGCGTGACATATTCCAAGACAACCAATATTCCTGTGTCGTCACACTCGAGCAGGAATTCTCTCTCGTTCGAATGGACGAATTTCCGAACGTTTCTGCATATTGCAAGAAACTAAAGGAGTTGGCGGATCAACTCCGTAATGTTGGCGCACCAGTAACAAATAATCGTCTAGTTCTACAGTTGGTTGCCGGTCTTTCGGAGGCCTATAATGGTGTTGGAACTCTCCTTCGCCAAAGCAACCCTCTTCCCGACTTCCATCAAGCCCGCTCCATACTGACATTGGAAGAAGCCGGCTTGGCTAAAAAGGCGGCTACCGGAGCAAGCCCAGTTGTCATGGTGGCGTCCTCTCCTAGCCCTTCGGGTTTTGGTAATAATTCGGGCCAAAACCATAATAATGGTGGCGGCAAGAATAATCGCAAGAATAATAACAAAAATCGCAGGGGCAAACGCGGCGGTTCTGGTGGCGGTTCCGGTGGTCAACAAACAGGCGGTGGGTCCCAACCAGGGTACAATAGCCCACCACCGCCATGGGCCCAGCAGTGGGGCCAATGGCAGTGGAACCCGTACCCTCCGGCAACAGTTTCCAGCGGCCAGTGGGCTGGCCAACAATCCAGGCCCAATACCCAGCATTGGCGGCCCACTGGCTAGTGGCCCAGCAACGGCAACCACAGCAGTTACGACCCAGTTCCAACACGGCCAGGAGTCCTTGGGCCCAGACCTCCGCAAGCCCATCATGCAGCAGGCCCCACTCAGACCGATATCGAGGCCGCGATGCACGCGTTGGGATTGACTCAACCGGACCCAAATTGGTACATGGACACCGGGGCCACTACTCACATGACTTCCGAATCAGGTACTCTCTCATCTTATTCCAATTTGAGCACCCCTCGGGGGATAATTGTTGGTAATGGCAGTTCTATTCCAATTCTAGGGTATGGTCAGAAAACGTTGTCCCCCCCCAATCCACCACTCCTCTTGAAAAATACTTTACATGCTCTTAAATTGATTAAAAATTTAGTGTATGTCCGAAAGTTCACAAATGACAATTCTGTTTCTATTGAATTTGATCCTTTCGGTTTCTCTGTGAAGGATTTCAAGACGGGGAGTCATCTCATGAGGTGTGATAGTAGGGGGGATCTGTATCCTATCATGCCCGGTTTCAGTCCATCGAGTCCAAATTTGCCGTCGCCTTTTGCGCCATCTCTCCTTCCATGTGGCATGCTCGTCTGGGTCATCCGGGATCTTCTATTTTATCAGCTTTAGATAAAAATAGCTTTATTTCTTGTAGGGGTACGAGTCGTACTCCAATTTGTCAGTCTTGTTCTTTAGGAAAGATTGTTAAGTTACCGTTTGTAGACTCCAATTCTCATACTTCTATACCATTTGACATTATTCATAGCGACTTATGGACATCTCATGTTCTTAGTTCAATGGGTCATCGATATTATATTCTCTTTTTAGATGATTATTCTAGATTTTTGTGGACGTTTCCAATTGCGAATAAATCACAAGTGTTTTCCGTCTTCATCAAATTTAGAGCGTTCATTCGTACTCAATTCGAAAGAGAAATAAAAAATATTCAATGTGATAATGGGAAAGAGTATGACAATAGGGAGTTTCGGGAATTTTGTGCTACTAATGGGATAAATTTTCGTTTTTCATGTCCTCATACATCTTCACAAAATGGGAAAGCCGAACGCAAAATTCGTTCCATCAATAACATTGTCCGAACTCTCCTAATTCATGCCTCCATCCCTCCATATTTTTGGCATCATGCTCTACAAATGGCCACATATCTTCTTAACATAATTCCTTCTAAAGGTCTGACATATTCTTCGCCCCTAAAAATCCTGTATAATAAAAACCCGTCTTATTCCCATCTTCGGATTTTTGGGTGCTTGTGTTATCCGTTATTCCCATCCACCACAATTAACAAACTTCAGGCTCGGTCTACCCCGTGTGTGTGTTTTGGGTTATCCGTCAAATCATCGTGGTTATAAGTGTTTTGATTTATCCTCCAAGAAAATCATAATCAATCGCCATATCATTTTTGATGAAACTCAATTCCCATTTACGAAAGTTCATACTCCCGAACCTAAGTCATATAATTTTTTGGATGACCAAATATCCCCGTATATTATTCGGAATTTTTCGGACATCTCCCGTACCCAAAATCCTCCAAATGGGCCCACCGCCCACCGGACCCACAAGCCGCCACATCCAGCAATTTCTGCCACTGGAACAGTTCCAGCAATTGGGCCTGTCCAGCCCAATTCTGAAACTGGTCCAGAAACCGAGCCCGGCATTTACCGATTTGGGCCAACAAGCCCACTGCCTGCTGGCCAGTCCGTCCTGAGCCCAGAAAATTCCCAAAATTCCCTCAATTCTTCCTCGAGTCATAGACCGGTCACTCGTAGTCAGCGGGGTATTTTTACACCTAAAAGACATTTTAATTTACATTCTGATGTCTCTAAATCCCCCTTGCCCCGCAATCCTGTGTCTGCATTAAATGACCCTAATTGGAAAATTGCTATGACTGATGAATATAATGCTCTTATTGATAATAAAACGTGGGAGTTGGTGCCCCGTCCATATGGTATTAATATTATCAGGTCTATGTGGATTTTTGCTCATAAGGAGAATTCAGATGGGTCCTTTGCTAGACATAAGGCGCGACTTATTGGTGATGGTAAGACTCAGCAGGTTGGAATTAATTGTGGTGAGACGTTTAGTCCGGTGGTCAAACCGGCTACCATTCGCACTGTGCTTAGCTTGGCACTTTCAAAGACTTAGCCAATTCATCAGTTGGATGTCAAGAATGCTTTTCTATATGGTGATCTCAAGGAAACAGTCTATATGCATCAGCCGTTGGGTTTCAGGGAACCCAACCGCCCTCATCATGTCTGTTTGTTGAAGAAATCATTATATGGGCTTAAGCAGTCTCCACGGGCCTGGTATACACGATTTGCTAACTTTGTTTCGACTATTGGGTTCACTCACAGCAGGTCAGATAATTTCTTGTTCATCTACCGCCGTGGTTCGTCATTGGCCTATATTCTGTTGTATGTGGATGATATCATCTTGACTGCCTCTTCCGATGCCTTGCGCCAGTCTATCATGACCATGCTCAGTTCTGAGTTTGCTATGAAAGACTTAGGGCCTTTGAGTTATTTTTTGGGGATTGCCGTCAAGCGTCATTCAGGTGGGTTGTTTCTGTCTCAACGAAAGTATGCTGCTGAGATCATCGAGAGGGCTGGGATGTCATCCTGTAAGTCCACCTCCACGCCAGTTGATGCAAACCCAAAGCTAAGTGCCGCAGCAGGTGCACCATACGAGGACCCGACCCGCTATCGCGGTCTTGCAGGGGCCCTCCAGTATCTTACCTTTACCAGACTGGATATTACGTATGCGGTTCAGCAAGTGTGTTTATTCATGCATGATCCCAGAATTGAGCACATGAATGCAATCAAACGCATCATTCGGTATATTCAGGGGACACTGGACTATGGGTTGCACTTGTATCCTTCATCTACATCCACACTTGTCTCTTACACGGATGCTGATTGGGGTGGTTGTCCCGACACCAGACGGTCGACGTCTGGCTACTGTATGTTCCTCGGCAACAACTTGGTCTCCTGGTCGGCAAAGAATCAGGCAACTTTATCACGCTCAAGTGCAGAGGCAGAATATCGAAGGGTAGCAAATGTGGTTTCCGAGTCATGTTGGCTACGCAATTTCCTTTTGGAGCTTCATTGTCCCATTCAGAAGGCAACCTTGGTATATTGCGATAACATTAGTGCCATCTACCTTTCAGGTAACCCAGTTCAATACCAACGCACTAAGCATATCGAAATGGACATTCACTTTGTCCGTGAAAAGGTTGCAAAGGGTCAAGTTCGTGTATGCCATGTCCCGTCTCGGTATCAAATTGCAGACATCTTTACAAAGGGTCTCCCAGCGGTTCTCTTTGAAGATTTTAAGGACAGTCTTAGCGTTCGAAGACCGCCCGCTATGACTGCGGGGGTGTGTTAAACAAAGTTAATATACCTGTGATATACACTGAATATACAGCAGTATATATCACAGGTATACAAAGCGATGGATGGGCGGCGCAAAGCGATGGGCAGGTTGGGCCTCGGCAGTGGGCCTCTCGGCCAGACCATACAGAATTGTGGACAACACAATATTGTATATATGGTATATATATTTGTAGTATATTGTAGTGTAAAGGTTACCTTAATTAGTGTTATACACTTACCATAATTGTATAGTTAGAATTATGGTAGAATAAGGATTTAGAAGTAGAATAGGAATAGGATCTTCCTATTATGGAAATATGTAACTTGTATATATAGCCTTTCAATTAATGAAAATAATCAAGGGGATTATTTCTTTCACTAAGATTTCTACATGGTATCAGAATGTTAGAGCTCTTCTCGCTGCTTAAACCTTAAAATAATAACAAAACCTGCTCCCTCCTTCACAAATTGTTCCTACAACACCTGCTGCTAATACTCTCTCAACTTCATCACTCCACCATCTCATTGCCTCTTGTTCCATCAAATTTAAGCCAACTAACTATCTAATATGGAGGACACAGATGCTCCAACTGATTCAAGTAATGATATTAACCTATCTCATTAAAGAAGTTGCATTTGAATCATCATCTGTGAAAACCAATGAGAAAACTGCTGAGGCTAGTTCTGAAAAGGCTAGTGAAACAAGTTCTGGAAAGGATGTTGTGGACAGTAGCAGTAGTGATGATTGGGAAGAGAAGGATGTACTGCTCAGGAGTTAGATTTCAGGCACCTTGACAGAAGAGTGCATGTATCTTATAGTAGGTTGCTCTCTGCTAAGGAGATGTGGGAGTGCTTGGAGGAGGCTTATCGTAGGTGCTTCGAGCTGTGTTTTTAAAGAAGGATCAACAAAAGAAATCTCTAATTATTTCTTTCGCAAGGAATCCCAGTTATAGCTCTTTGAATTTTAACAAAGGACTTGAAGAATCTCAATGGGAACTAGGAATTGATGAATCTCTATTGGAACTAGGAATTGCTGAAAATTATTCTTTAATTTTTGAAAAATATCGTTTGAAACATGAGAGGTTTAAGGTGAAAACCCCAGAGAGGTTTAAGGTGCAAATTTCAGAGGTTCAATCAGGTGGAGGAGGAGGTGATGGGGTAGTGGTGGAGGGGTGGTGATGGTGGTAATAGTCAAGGGCAAGGGCGAGGTAAAAAGACATCCAGTTCAAGTATGCGAAATTAGTTATGTAAAATAAAAGGCAAATCAGAATGTCATCATATGTTAAATTACACTAATAGTATACTTTAATAAAAAGTTATATTATTAATGTGTGCAAGTTAAATTCTCTTGTTAAAGAACTCCTGCGTTGACTTGTGTTAATGTATACAACACAAAGGTTAATGATTCATTTAGTTTCCATCATTTGTATTTGTTTTTAGTTAAATTCTTGTTTGACACAATTTCATGTTAATATATTTGCTTCAAAATCATGTAATTATTAGATGTTTGTACTTCTGCTGTGACAAAATTAAGATTAGTTAATCATGTAATTAGATGTTTGTTTTAGATATATACGTCTTGTGAATAACAGTGGAGATGAAAATAATCTTTTTCCTACAAATAAAAATGCTTACAAAATGTGTGTTATTTTTCGTTCACTAGGATTTTCAGTGTTTTTTCCAAACATTCTGCAGTTTACAAGCATGATTTTACTCTGTCCCATCCTGATCCCAAAAATCTTGTTATAGAATAACCAAACAGATCTGCCAATGTTGGAGTTGTTGGTAGGAGTGAGCACGGGTACAGGGTACCCAGATACCCGATCGGAACCGACACTAACGGGTAGGTTCCGGATAGATATATTATAATAACGGGTAGGTTCCGGGTAGTAAAATTAGGAACCGATCAATGTCGGGTCCGGTTCCGGTTCTGGCAAATAGAGACAGGGTACCCGGACCCTGAACCGATACCCGAAACCTATGAAATATTAAATATTTTTACTTTTTTAAGTCCAATATTTTTTAGTTAATAAAAAAAATAAAAAAAGGCCATACTAAAGTACACAATTTAAGGGGGGGGGAAATCCAAATGCAAAAAGTCACTTTCACAATCAAGAAATAAATCAAATAATACAAAGTGACAATCATAAGCAGAGAAAAAGCCAAAAGCGAAAGAAAACTGAAAAACTGGATTTTTTAAACTATGTACTCCTTTAAGTTATTGAAAAAGAAAGCTAAAACGAAAATCAAAGCAAATCTTTGAAACATTCTTGGGATATTTGCTCCGAAAGGATTCTTTATGGGTTTTGTGGCACTGACTTTTAGAGTATAAGCAGACGAGTTTATTCCTAAACCAAAGCTGTTATACGAAGGCATTATTTTGCACAAAGAAACACCGATTCCGGGTACCCGGAATCTACCCGGAACCATAGGGTCCGGGTAGGTTCCGGGTAATGATTGCTACGGGTAGGTTCCGGATAGTAAATTTAGGAATTGATCTTTTACTGGGTAGGGTCCCGGTAGTTCAAAAACATTAGGGTACCCGGACCCGTTCACCCCTAGTTGTTGGGATCAAAAAAATCAAGGCATCATGCGGAAACTAACAATTGCAACTCTTTAACGAGGATAAACCAGACACAAAGAAAAATTATAAAAAAGACTTTGATAATATGATATGGGTTTGGTCAATTGACCTACATATAAAAAACTAATATTAAAGAAAATTTAAAAAACTATTGGGAGAAAATCTTCCCCAAAACAAAACTCTTTAAACGACTACATTGTGTATTATTCTGTGTATTCTAGTTGTGGAAGGAGGTCTTCAATTTATAGATGTCCACAACTTTTCCTCCAAAAAAGGAATAGCCAAATATGGAAGAGAATCCTTTCAGGAAAAGTAAAAATATTTATGGTAATACTTTGACTTTCCTTCAAAAGAAAAGTAAAACTCAAATATGGTAAAAACAATCAGGACAAAAACCCTAACAAATCTCCCCTTTTTTGCCTAAATTTTCTGACAAAATAATCTTCATCCTCCTTCTTCATATAATCTCCATCACTGGTGCTTGTCATGGTTAAAAATAGGTGTGATTTTAAAATTGGAGCCCTATGCTTTAAAAGTAATCATTAGGGGTGTCAATGGTTCGGTTCGGGCTGTTATTTTAAAAATTATTTACCATACTATTTTTTCGATTACTCTAATATGTATAACCAAAATTTGAATTTTCAAAATCGTCCCTATCATTTCGGTTCCTCTTCGATTTTGGTACTGTTCAGTATTTTTCAAAACGTCACCTAAACAATTTAGAGACGTGTTTTTGACATACAAAACATATAAAGAAGAAGATATATCACTTTCATTATAAAATTCATAAACTTGACAATGGGTTCCTAAAACGTTTCATGAGCAATGAAAGAAGTAAAGCACATTAAAATTGCAAAATCTCAAAACAATATTATCGGGCAAGTGTTATTTGAACTTTGATTTAGTATAGAACTGCATGATGATCAAATATATTTTGAAAAAAATGAGCGAACGTAGTTTGACACTCGAAATTATTTTAATTTTTATTGTCTTTTTCTTATGTGTATATTCACAAAGGAGAGGAAATGGCAACTTCAACTATAGATGAAGAGGTTTTAGACCTGCTAGACAAGCAACAAACAATCAGACTAATCAAAATCAAGGAGGAAATCAGAATAAGGGAATAAATGGTCCTTAAGCATGTCAAATTTCTGGTAGGAATAATCATACTGCTTTAAAGTTTTTTTATAGGTGTGACTATTCATATCAGGCTGCAGATGAATTACCACAGGTGTTGACTGCTGTAAATCTTCATTCAACTGCCGAGGATGCTACTATGAATGTTCTGGTGCCACTAGTCATATGGTGAATTCATCAGGTAATTTACTTGATCTCAAAACCTACGATGGATCTGATAAAATTATTGTTGAAAATGGTTCTAAATTGAATATCACTTATGTTGGAAATACAACTAAGTCAGGATTGAAATTGAAGGAAGTTCTTGTGGTACCAAAGATTACTAAGAATCTACTCTCAGTAAATAAGATTGCTAAGGATAGTTGTTGTACCCTTGAATTTGATGAATCTGATTTTGTCGTAAAGGACAGAAGACAAGGAACCTCCTGTCCAAGGGATCTAGAAAGGATGGACTTTATGCTTTGGAGGATAACAATCTGTATGCCTGACTGCATCACAAGACTAGATGAACTCAGATATTATTTGGCATGTTAGATTATGACATCCTAGTTTGAAGTCTTTAAAAATTTTGAGTAGAAATAGTTGCATTGATGTTAGTAGTTGGAATAAAATTCCTATTGTTTGTTCTAGTTGTCAGTTGGGAAAAAGTTGTAAACTACTATTTAGTTTGAAAAATAAAATTGAAGAAGAACCTTTGTTGAAAATCCATTGTGATCTTTGGAGGCCTACTCCTATTGAATCATCTCAACATATGAGGTATTATGTAGTGTTTGTTGATGATAACACAAGATACACATGGATTTATCCCTTGAGAAAGAAATCAATTTTTTTGAAACATTTCTAAAATTTCAAAAAATGGTAGAAAGGCAATTCTCCAAAGTGATAAAAATATTTCAATGTGACGGAGGTGATGAGTTTATGAAAACAGAATTCATCAAGCATCTGGAAGACTGTGGCATTACTAGGCATATTTCTTGTCCAAATACACTAGAACAAAATGAAATTTCTGAAAGAAAGCACAGAGATATAGTTGAGACTGGTCTGACTTTGTTGTTTCATGCAAAACTTCCTTTATCTTGTGGGTTGAAGCCTTCTTGACTGTTGTATCCCTCATAAAAAGGTTTCATTCTTCCATGTTAAACATGGAGACCCTTTTTGTGAAGTTATATAGTGCTCAGCTTGACTACAACAGTCTAAAGGTAAGTTTTCTCCAAAGTCCTATCCTTGTGTGTTTATAGGGTATAGCAACCTCCACAAAGGCTACATATGCTATCATCCCCCTACAAGAGGAGTTTATATTTCTAGACATGTGATATTTGATAAGTATACATTGCCTTGTGTGCACTCAGATCAGTCCAAGGCAAATACTGATACTTCAACTCACTTGGATACTTTTGTTGAGTTTTTTTTCTCAACTGCAGGCTCAAAATACAGGTTTTTATACTTTAAGGGAAGTGTTGTAGTCAATTACTGACCAAAAAGATGAAGTTACTGATAAAAATGAAGTTGGTATTACCACAAGATATGGAGTTGTTGCACAAAATAGAGTAGCATGTGGAGAACACTATGTTGCACCAGTTGTTTTTTAACTAGTTGCAGATGCTACTATTTCAACTAGTCAAACTCATGTACCAGACTCCAGTTCCGAAGAAGAATCAAGCAATGCAGGAGATCATTCAAATGATGAGGTAGAGGAAGTAGGAAATTCAGCTGAGCCAAACAATATCAACAATGTAGAAGTGCAGCAAAATGTGTTCTCGGTAGAAAATCCTCAAGGTATAAATCTGGAAATTGATTGATCAAAATGGTTAAACATTGAGGAACATGATGCTATAATATGTGAGGAAAGGCAAATAACACTTGAGAACATAGGCACAAACACATGACCAGTTACAACAGAACATGAGAACCCAAAGAAAATGCACAGGAGCAGGCTCCAGTTTTGTCAAAGTATATGCCAACTAACACAAAATTCAGAGTCCTTTTATTTATTTACTTGAGCATGCATTAAAACTAGGTGGATGAACTTGTGAATAGGCAGTAGCAACATGACACACATGAAAACATGTAAGTATTCTTCCCTAAGCATTCATGACAGAGACTTGGCTAATTTAAAATACAAGAAGGGACTTTACTTAATGCTAGACTTGTGCCAGTAAGTGTATTTATGCATAGTATAGATGACATGACTTTAAAGAAAATTGAACTTACAAACTAGACAAGGTAATATGACATGTGGAGAGCTATTCTGCTACATGACATGAACATGATTATACAACAAACACACACCAGTCATACACTTCAAACAACATGCTACAATATCACATTTTAGCTAAATCTACTACTAGATGACATAACAAGTATGATATGACTTAATTAGACTAATTCATACTTCTAACTCTGCATTCAGATCCTGAATCAATTCACAATAATATTAATACTCTAAAATAGGATGTAATACATTACAATATCACACATTAACATAAACTTACTAAATTTAAGCACAGTAAACGACAAAGAATTTGAATTCCAGAAATCTACCATTTGATCAAATAAACAACAGTGATCAACTGTAATCATCCATCAAATATTTCTAAAGCATAAACGAACTAACAAACTCAACATGCTTAAACACTAAGCGTATCAACGTAAATAGACTACATTATCACTAAATCAGTAATAAACACGCAAACACAAAAAATAAGAAAAATGGGGAGTCTGAGTTTACGGACCTTCTCTAGGTAGTGAATCGAGGCGTCGTCTCGAATTGTCGAGTCCGCTCGGAAAAGTGTGTTTATGCGATTGAAAATAAAATGAGCTTGAGGGTTTCGTGGCTATGTCGAGACAGAAACGAGAGTAAAAGAAAGGATTTTTCATAATCGAAACTTGTTCAAGAAAGGATTTTTCCGTCGTTAAAATTATTGAAATAAAAATAATGATGTGATAATAATAAAAACATAATATTTGCGAAATGCTAATGCTTAAAAATAAAAAATGCGATGCCGTTTTGCGAAAAATAAAATAACATAGAATATTAGGACAAAAACTATGATTAGGATATTAAAAGGTAAATGATAGTAAAACAAAATACGAATAATAATAATAATAATAATGATATTGAGAATAATAATAATATACATATATGTATATATATTAAAATTATTTTGAGGTGTCAAAATATTGTAAAACTGCAAATAAATAATCGGAAGAGGGGACAAAATTAGGTGTCAACAGTGTGTAAAGTCAAAAGTGAACAAGTAAAGTAAACGGAGGGAGTAATATTTTTTTCCTTTATTTTAATTTAGTGGACATGATGTTTGAATTTTGGAAGTAAGAAAATTTCCTAAAGTACGTTTCAGAATTTATTGATTGAAAAATATCTTATTGCACTTCTTCAACTTTTACTGCATTTAAGTACATTAATAATATAATTAATCCAGAACTCATTGTTATGTTGTTGCTATTATAAGACTAATCAAAGGATTATATATGAACTAATATGGTTGGGCTATTATATTATTATCAATTTATCATGGTCGTTGATGTTAGGTGTATTTATACGCATATCCGTCGTATTTTACTCATAATTGTATCTTATTTGGAGGACACATTACACTAAATACACCTAACTAATATTGATTCTTGCATTTCGGGCTAATATGTGTGTCATTATTTAAATTAGGTACTTTACGTGTGACGACGCTTCATTTTTGGAGTAGAAAGAACAAGAGATGATGGATGGAGGACTTTGAAGTCTGAGTAGAAGTCCCAAAAGTCAATGAGAGATGAGTTTGGGGCTCAAAACCAAGTATACATGCGAAGACGTCACAAAACGTATCTGATGACTGAAAAGATGCCTGGTGTGGGGCGCCCATGTCTGTTGTCCCTGCGTTGCGCCTGTTATGACAACAAAATTGGACAATTCGCTGAAGGCACCGGAAAACATGCATGACACGGGTCGCCCAAGTCCATGGTCCTCGCGCCACGCCAACCTTACTCGATGAGATTTTCAGTATTAAGGGCATATTGGTCCCGTTGTGTTTTGGATACAATATAAATACAACCCTAAGTAGTTTTTTAAGGGGTTCAGACGTTTTATCACCGAGGAGGCACGAGCAAGGCTATTTCTTCGTAGTTTTTTTACTTTTCTTGATTCCTTTCATCTTGTCGTAGATTGAACATGAATTCTAGTTATTGTAATCTGAATATGAGTAGCTAAACTCTCTAAATTCTGGGGTTGTGGTGTAGTTATAATTATTAACATTTTATAAGTACTTAAACCTTAGTAGTTTATTCATACACGATTGTTTCCTTGCTTCTGTTCTTAATTGCTTGATTGTCTGCGCAACAGTCAAGTTCTATTTACTATTTAATAAACGTTCTTAGGAAAAATGTTATTAGATTAGAGAAAAAGCAAGGAGAGTGTGATCTGATTATCCTTAAAATAGGGCCGGATTAGTGGTTAGGATAGAAATATACTTAGGCACCGCATTTAATTAGATACCGTGGATGAATTGCATTCTTAACAGGTCAATTTCATAGGAATATAGGCGGTGAACTATTCTGAATCGGCGGGTAGTAGTTCTGAAGAATGCTACAAATTAATAATCTGGTTAATTAGCAATTGTGAATAAATCTGCTAGGGTTAGCTACTTAAACGACACAATAGGATTGGTGAACCAACCACGACCCTGTTATACTTATCTCTCTTTGATAAATTCAAATCTTACAAACGTTCTAGCAAACTATTAGTATAAATTAGTTAGTTATTTATTTTCCGCAATAGTTATAAAAAAAAATACTCTTTCATACTTGCGTAATTAGTAGTGATAGTGAATTCTTTTATAATCCTTGATCATAAGTCCCTGTGGGATCGACCTCCGACTTTGACAAGTCATTATATTACTTGGCGACTACGTATACTTGTGTGTGCGTTTGAAAATAATAAGTTTTTGGCGCCATTGCCGGAGACTTATAAATTAACAGTTTTATTAGAAATATCTATTACTGCTTTAGTTATTTAAGTATTAACGTCTTGATCTTAGCTGTTATTGACACAGATACTACAAGCGAATGCGAAGAGTTGCAAGTCAAAATAATCATAAGGAATTCAATCCTGAGCCGGAACGATACTTTTACTAGCACCAGACGGAATTGAATATATTTGACAACCAGCGCACTTTAGTTTAACTACCAGTGAACATGGAAGCTAACACACCACGAACAATTCTGCTAGATGTTGCAGTACCTCTCGTGGGTTGTGACATCGAGTATCTGCAAACCTACCATCGAAGGGAACTTTGAGTTGAAACATCCTATGATTCAACTACTTCATTCCAGCGGGCAATTCGCAGGGCTAAGGAATGAGGATCCTCAGTGACACATTCAAACGTACTTGAAGATTGCTGATACCTATGTCACTACAAGGTAACTTCAGATTACGTGAGACTTACATTATTCCCATTTTCTCTGATCGGGGAAGTGAAGAGCTGGTTATTGCCAGAACCTGCGGATTCTATAACTTCTTGGAATGATCTGGGAGGTAAATTTCTGACAAGATTCTTTCCATCAGGGAAGACAACAAGACTAAGGAGTGAAGTCATGTCATTCAAACAGAAAAAAAGAGGAAGCTTATATCAAGCATGGAAAAGGTTCAAGGCTCTTCTCATGGATTGTCCACATCATCGTCAATCTAACGGAGTGTTAGCACATACTTTAATTGAGAGTTTGGATGCTCATACAAAGATACTATTAGACTCTACAGTAAGAGGGCAAGTTCTTGATATGAGCTATGATGAACTGTTTCTTCTCTTAAACAGTTTTTCTCAAAGCAATCCGGATTGACAAAGTGACATGAGTAGGAGTAACCCTAAGAAGCCAGGTGGAATGATTCAAATGGACAATTATACGACACTATCGGCATAAAATTTGGCAATGTGGATTGAGTTCAAAAATATTAATATGGAACAACCCAAATCACAGGTGCAAACAGTGCAACATGTCGGTATGATCGGCCAAATGCGTGGAGAGGGCCACACCTTTGATATGTGTCCTGCAAATCCCGCATCAATCTACTTTATGGGAAATGTTGGTAGGGGTCAAAGTAATAACAATTAGTACATAAATACTTACAACTCAAACTAAAAGAACCATCCAAACTTCAGTTGGGGTGGTAATCATGGAAATCAGAAACAAAACTATCATCCAACACCAGTTAATCAGGTTCCAGCGAACGGTATGGAGGAGAGGATGAAAAATATAATGGAGGATATGCAAAATATGATGGAAAGTCAACAAGCTTTTGAACAAAAGTTGACGGCTGAGAATCAGAATCTAGATCTTGCAGTGAGGAACTTAAAAAGACAGATGGTCCAGATAACAGGTGCTCAGAATAAAAGGCCACAGAGGGAGACTTCCAAGTTATAATGATCTTAATCTGAAACCTTGTAATGTTGTGTCTCTCCGAAATGAGGAAGAGGCAACAATAGAAGATGAGGTTATTGATATAGGATGGTAGAGAAGATGTATGTGGCAAAGCAGCCACCACCAGTGGTTGGAAAACCACCACCTCCGTTCCATCAGAGGTTGGCTAAGTAGAAAGAAGAGGTTATATACAAAAAGTTTCCTGAGTTACTTAAGCATGTGCATGTGAATGTTCATTTGGTAGACATGCTATTCCAAAATATGCTAAGTATATCAAGGAAATCATTGCTAATAAGAGTCGTTTCACGGAGTATGCCACAGTTGCACTTATTGAGGAGCGCACATCGCGAATACAGAACAAATTGCCGACGAAATTGAAGAATCCTGGTAGCTTCACAATCAAGATCACTATTGGAAAGCAGGCCATTGCGAGATCACTTTGTTATTTGGGTGCAAGTATTAATCTTATGAAGTCATCCATGTTCAGAAAGTTGGGGTTGAGAAATCCAAGATCAAGCACTATCATTTTGCACCTGGCAGACAGATCATTGGCCAGGACTGAGGGAATTATAGAAGATGTGCTGGTACAGGTTGGATCTCTTATTTTTCTGGCTGATTTTTTTATCTTGGATTTTGAGCTAGATCCGGTTGTCCCATTTATTTTGGGTCGTATGTTTTTGGAAACAAGAAGAGCTTTGATTGATGTAGCTACTGTACAGTTAACTATGAGAGTACATGATAAAGTTGAAGTGTTTGATATGTACAAAGCTCTCAAGTTACCTGCAATTTATGAAGAGTTGTCGGTTATTATAGTGGTGTCAGAGGATGACATTGGAGCTACCATTCCGTCGAATGATCCATTACTAAGAGCTCTAGTGGGTGATGATATCTTTGGAGATACTGAGGCATTCAAATTGATGCATATTCTTAATTTAGCAGGGATCTATGTTTGCGAAGGTGAGTTTGAACCACTTGACAGAGAGATTGGACCTCCACTAAAGCTATCAATAGAAAAAGTTCTGAAGTTAGAGTTGAAACCCTTACCCTCATATCACAAATATGCATACTTAGGTGAGGGTGAAACTCTCCCTGTTATTTTAGCAGCTGAGTTGAATAATGAAGAAATATAGATGTATTTGGCAGTCCTAAAAAATCGCAAGAGGGCATTGGGTTGGCAGTTATCTGACATTCAGCGCATCAACCTTGCATTATGCATGCACAAGATAGTTCTAGAGGAGGATCATACGCCGAGTATACATCATCAATGAATGTTAAATCCAGTAATGCAGGAAGTGGTCAAGAAGGAGGTGATTAAGTGGTTAGATGCAAGCATTGTCTATCCAATTTCTGATAACAAGTGGGTGAGCCTAGTATAGTGTGTCCCTAAGAAGGGAGGGATGACAGTGGTGACAAATGATAAAAATGAGTTCATTCCAATGAGAACGGTAATATGGTGGCAGATTTTCATGGATTATCGCAAGCTGAACAAGGCTACTAGGAAAGTCACTACCTGGTTCCCTTTATTGATCAGATGTTGGACAGATTGGTTGGCCAAGAGTTCTATTTCTTTCTTGATGGATACTCAGGTTATAACCAGATAGTTATTTCTCCCGAAGATCAGGAGAAGACACATTTATATGTCCCTACAGTATGTATGCTTTCAAGAGAATGTCGTTCAACTTATGTAATGCATATGCGACTTTTCAAATGTGTATGATGGAAATATTTTCTGAAATGGTGGAGGACTTTATGGAAATTTTCATAGATGACTTCTCTGTATTCGGGAGTTCTTTCGAAGCATGTTTGAAGAATTTGGATCGGGACCTTGCAAGATGTGAAAAGACTAACTTAGTGATAAATTGGGAGAAGTGTGACTTTATGGTTTGAGAGGGTATTGTACTTGGGCATAAGGTGTCGAAAAGAGGTCTAGAAGTTGATCTTGCTAAAGTGGAAGTTATTGAGAAAGTACCACCTCATATGTCTATTAGGGGGGTACGTAGCTTTCTCGGTCATGCAGGATTCTACAGACAGTTTATAAATGACTTCTCCAAAATATCTAGTCTAATGTGTAAGTTATTGGAAAAAGAGGTAAAGTTCGTGTTCAATGACATTTGTCTGAAATCATTCAAGGAGTTGAAATGACGATTAGTGACGACACTAAAAATGATAGCCCCGGATTAGAACTTGCCATTCAAATTGATGTGCGACACTAGTGATAATGCAATAGGGGTTGTTTTGAGCCAGAGAAAAGAGAAGATTTTTCACTCCATTTACTTTGCCAGCAAGATGTTGGATGCTCCTCAGATAAATTACACGGTCATTGAGAGAGAACTATTGGTTGTGGTGTATGTTTTTGATAAGTTTTAGTCTTATTTTGTGGGAACTCATATTATAGTGTATGCATATCATGTCACACTCAAGTACTTATTCAGCAAGAAAGACACAAAACCTAGGCTGATTTGGTGGATTCTCTTGTTGAAAGAATTTGACATAGATATTAAAGATCACAAGGGGATAGAAAGTTACGTTGCAGAAAACCTTTCGTGACTGAAGAGCGACGACCATGTGATTAAAGATGGACAGATCCGAGAAGCCTTTCCTGATGAGCAGCTCTTTGCTATTCCGGATGCTGAAGTGCCTTGGTATGCAGATATTATGAACCTGATAGTGAGTGGGATCTACCCATAGAAATGACCACTCAGCAGCAGAAAAAGGTTTATCATAACCCCCGATCAGCTAGTGAGAAGATGCATCTCGTAAACTGAGGTGCACCAAGTATTAGATAGCTTCCATTCATCCCCATATGGAGGGCATTTCAGAGGTGATCGCACTGCGGCAAATGTACTACAATCTGGTTTTTATTGTCCTACTTTATTTAAGGATGCATATGTGTTTGCCAAAAGTTGTGACAGATGTCAGAGAACGATCAATATTTTGAGGAAGAATGAGATGCCTTTGACCAACATCTTAGAGGTAGAAATATTGATATATGAGGCATTAATTTTAATGGGACCATTCCCACTATTGTATGGAAATATATCTTACATGTGGAGGATTACATGTCGAAATGGGTAGAGGCAATCCCTCTTCCCACCAATGAAGCAAAGGTGGTGGTGAATTTTATGCGGAAGAATATATTTGCGAGATTCGACACTCCGATGGCAATGATTAATTATGGGATTTCTCATTTTTGCAATCAGCTGATGAAGAACCTCTTGGCAAAATATCGGGTGAAGCACAAGGTTTCTACTGCGTACCACCCGCAAATATGTGGTCGAAGTGTCCAACAGAAAGGTAAATCAGATCATAGAGAAAACACTGACTGTACAGAGGAAAGATTAGGCAGCCAAGCTAGATGATGCCTTTTAGGCATACCAGACAACATACAAAACGCCTATTGGGACTTCTCCATACAAGCTGATTTATGGGAAGGCATATCATCTACCTATCGAGTTGGAGCATAACGCGTATTGGGCAATCAAAAAGTTCAATCTCAATGTGAGCTTAGCGGGTGAGAAGCAGTTACTGCAGCTCCACAAGCTAGAGAAATTCAGGTTGGTGGCATACGAAAATGCCAAGTTATACAAGGAGAAGACTAAGAAGTGGAACGATAAACATATTCAACATCGTGATTTTGTACCAGGGCAAGAGGTACTCTTGTTCAACTTCATGTTGAGGTTATTCTCTGGTAATATAAAGTCTCGTTGGTCAGGACCATTTGTTGTGATGAGAAGCACACCTCATAGAGTAGTGGAAATATAAACATTAGATGGGGCGTGCACATTCTTGGTTAATAGGCAATTCCTTAAGCATTATTAGGGCAGAGATATTGAAAAAGAGAAGGAGCAGGTGCTCCTTAATGAACTAGTTGAAGGACTTACGTCGTTCCATGATGTTAACAACAACACTTCTCGAGAGGCAACCCGAGTTTGTAATGTAAAAATTGTAATAGAAAAGCACAAACAAATTGAGAAAAATACAAAAAGATATCATGTCACGACCTTAACTACGACGTTCGTTGGGAGGCAACCCAACCTTTTGTTATTATTTTTGCATTTTAATGTTGCTAACGAGGATATTGGTGGTTATCACATTCATGTTGTAGGTTCTTGAAGTTGTGCGGTAGGACAAGGGGAAGAGAGAAAGTGAATGGGATCAAAATTGAACAAATCAGGAATAATGTCTCAAATACCTAAGCGAAATAACACATGCAAGGCTCAGACTGCCTCTACTAGCCTCCCTAAAAGCAAGAGAACTGCCCCTACAGTGGAACCACACCCAATGGATGTTGACAATGAATCAGAGGATATGATGTTCCCCGAAGTGAAATTTGGTATTTCTGTAATGGCACCGCATGGTAAAGACTTGTATCGTAACTTTAAGCCAGCAGTGGATCCTCACCCAGAGATTGGCATTGATACAGTGGCACTAAGAAATAAGTTTCACAATATTCTTAAATGCATCATTACTATAGGGTTGAGGCATTTGACTACCACTATAGGCTCAGCCAACATTGATATGGTGATGGAGTTCTACCGCAAATTGGGAGCCTGGGTTTGATATAGAAAAGGAGTATGTAGTAGAAGTAAGGGGTACAAAAGTAAAGTTCTCATATAAGATTATCAACACATTAATGGAGTTCCTCGAAAACCCCTTGCCTATTTTGATGATTGGTCACTCTGACCTGACTATGCACACAATCGTCACAAGCTGTGTGGCCATAAATCCACTGCTACATAGGTTCGAGATGCACGTCGTAGGCACAGGTACTTAAATAGGTCAAGGCTCACACTTGAGGGAAAAGTAATGCTACGACTTGTAAATTGCAGCATCGTGCCTACCAGCAATGACACAGAGGTGACTAAGTTGAGAGCTTATTTGGTGTACGCCCTTTTGACAAGGATGGATCTTAATATGGGCAAGGAGATGTTGACCGAAATGGTGTGAGTCATGAATGAAGGGAAGCGGATATTTCTCTACCCAGTTTACTAACCAAGATGTTGCGTATGGCTTTTGTGCCTGACTATAGAGTTGATTTTGAGCTACCCCACTCTTAGATACAGTATGGTGTTACGACAGTCACGACTTTGAAGGGGGAAAAAAGTGCAGCCCTGACTACTGAGCAAAGGAACACCCGTATGGAACAGTCCATTAGGATCTTATTTAAAGATTTGAAGATGCGGGCAGAACAGGGAGAAGCAAGTTTGGAGGAGTTACAGCATAGAGTTTCACTGGGCCAAGTTACTAAGAAATTCTTGGGTCTTGAGGAGGAGACAGAGCTATCATCGGATGAGGATACTAACTCTTTGGATGAGAATGGGCACTATTACACCACTTTTGGCGGAACGTCACAAGTAGCTTAGACAGTCACTAGTGAGATATTTCTCACCCCTATTTTGTCTTTAATTTTTGTTGCACTAGGAACAGTGCCTGATTTTAAGTGTGGGGTGGGGAAGAAAACTTCTTTTTATTCAGCATGTATTCATGCTATTTTTATTTTTGTCATTTGACTTTTTTTTTTATTTGTGTGCTTTCTAGTAGTAGTGTGCCATGGTTTTGAGGTTTAGTTATATTTTTAATATCTCTCCCTTTAGTCATAGGAGACGCAGTTCTTAACGACGGATGGATGAGGAACGTCTTGAGGGAACATTCGTCATTAGGATACGAGTAAAATAGGAACACCCTTAAGGCCATTCAAATGCTAGGTACTTGGGATGAGGTGCACTTTTAGCAACATAACGAGCTTAAGAAAATTGGAAAAGAAGTAAGTGTGCACGAAAAAAAATGTAATGACTTCTTAGAGACACCTAGGCTCTTTTATTTGACTCTTGGAAAATATTGTTGGCTTAAATTGAATTCGTGCTATTTTTTGCTAGGTAGAGAGTCGATACAGATCCATCTTTAACCATAAGTGTGTCATGTGTGGTGAGATTTTTTCTTACATTCCATGTTTGTATTGATGTCTAGAACTTGCCCGGTGTGTGTCCTAAGTGAAGCGAAGTGTGTTGAGTCTAGGAGATGATATAGACATTTCTTTGTGAGCCATGATTTTTGCCTACCTTTTACCTACCCATATGCAATATCATTAGTTACCCCCAATTGTGCCTTTAGCCTTATTCTATGATAGCCAAAACTTTAGCCTACTCCTTTCATTGGTATAACCTGAAAAACTTGACCCCAAACTCCAAGACACGTGAGAGATTGAGCGCTTAGAAGTGAAGTGGAAAAGTTGACATAAGGAGAGTTGGAGTGGAAACTAAAAAGAGAATTTATTAAGGATTCATTTGTGAAAAAGCGTAATCAATTGTATGTTGTAGTAAGGAGCTAGAAAAGAAAAGAAAAAGATCTTTCTCGTTGAAAGGAAGAAGCAAATACAAAAACAAAAAAAATGAAAAACAATTTGCTCCTTGCTAGCGATGTACGAAAAGTGTAGAAAAATGCTTAATGAAGAGGTGGGCATAAGGGAAAGAAAGGTGAGAATGAGTGATGAAACAATGAAAAGAGCACAAGTGAAAGCAAGTGTCTTAAAAGTTCTTAGGGAGGTTAGTCACTATTATCCAAAATATTTCATACCCGTCCCTTAGCCAACATATGAACCCTTAAAGACCTATTTGATCCTAAACTCGGTACAATTATGCTAATAGAATATGACACTAAGGTCAAGCTTATGGTATATCGTATGAGCATGTGAATTTCATTGTGAGAGTGACTGATCTTTCTTTCAATAAATATATATATGCCCATGATGTGTTTTGTTTACAATGAAGAATTATGGGGCATCTCGTTCGAGTGGTGAGGGCACATAAATAGTAAGAGATATGTGAAGTGGTTGATTTATTTGCTTAGTGACATAGTCGTTTTTGCCAAGGTGTGTATTGATGAGTCAATCTTAGAGGCTAGGTTGTTTGAATAAGTTGTTATCGTACGTGAAGTTGATAGGATGCACAAAATTATTGAAAACGTACTCGTAAATGTTTAAATGGTTGTGGTGACTTTAACTTGAGTAGACATGTTTGAATTAGCATATTTTGGTGTGGTTTGTGTAGGTTTGGGTGTGTTCAAGTGATTGTTTGAGGACGAACAAAGGTTCAAGTGTGGGGTGGTGACGTTAAGTGTATTTATACGTCTATCCGTCATATTTTACTAATAATTGTATCTTCTTTTAAGGACACATTACACTAAATACACCTAACTAATACTGATTCTTGCATTTCGGGATAATATGTGTGTTATTATTGAAATTCGGTACTTTACATCTAACGACGCTTTCTTTTTGAAGTAGAAAGAGCAAGAGATGAAGGTTGGAGGACTTTGAAGTCTGAGTAAAAGTCCCAAAAGTAAATAAGAGACGAGTTTGGGACTCAAAAGCCAAGTGTACATGCAAAGACATCACAAAACGCATATGATGCCTGAAAAGATGCCTGGTGCGGGCGCCCATGTCCATGGTCCCCGCGTTGCACCTGTTATGACAATAAAATTGGACAATATGCTGAAGGTACTGGAAAACATGCCTGGCTCGAGGCGCCCAGGTCCATGGTCCCCGCGCCGCGCCAGCCTTACCCGATGAGATTTTCAGTATTAAGGGCAGTCTGATCCAGTTGTGTTTGGATACAATATAAATACAACCCTAAGTCATTTTCTGAGGAGTTCAGACGTTTTATCATAGAGGAGGCATGAGAGCTATTTCTTCGTAGGGTTTATTTATTTTCTTGATCCCTTTCATCTTGTCGTAGATTGAACATGAATTCTAGTTATTGTAATCCGAATATGAGTAGCTAAACTCTCTAAATTATGTGGTTGTGGTGTAGCCATAATTATTAACGTTTTATAAGTACTTAAACCTTAGTAGTTTATTCATACACGATTGTTTCCTTGCTTCTGTTCTTAATTGCTTGATTGTCTGCGCAACAGTCAAGTTCTATTTACTATTTGATATATGTGCTTAGGAAAAATGTTATTAGATTAGAGAAGAAGTAAGGAGAGTGTGATTTGATTATCCCTAAAGTAGGGCTAGGATAGGAATATACCTAGGCATTGTATTTAATTAGATACCGTGGACGAATTTCATTCTTAACGGGTGAATTCAATAGGAATATAGGCAGCGAACTGTTCTAAATCGGCGGGTAGTAGTTCGGAAGAATGCTACAAGATTAATAATCCAGTTATGAATAAATTATGAATAAATCTACTAAGGTTAGCTACTTAAACGACATAATAGGATTGGCGAACCAACCACGACCCTGGAATACTTATTTCTCTCTAACAAATTCAAATCTTACAAACATTCTAGCAAACTGTTAGTATAAATTAGTTAGATATTTATTTTCTGCATTAGTTATAAAACAAAATAAATATTCTCTTTCATAGTTGCGTAATTAGTAGTGATAGTGAATTCTTTAATAATCGTTGATCAGAAGTCCCTGTGGGATCGGTATTCGACTTTCACAAGTCATTATATTACTTGGCGACTACGTATACTTGCGTGTGCATTTGGGAGCAACAGTCATTACTACTACTTTCATTAGTACATCAAACTAACCAGTTGGAAATTAAATATGATCACAAGAGTGGATATATGATTGAAGTGGACGACGTAACTAGGTAAGTTAAACCAGTCTAGCTAAATATATATACTCTAAACATGTTGTATTATTGTTCGCTTGAACTGATTTTCCCTATAGGTCTCATTTGATTAAGAGTATTCATCCATCTTATATGTGACTTTCTTTTCTTTTCATTTATCAATATATAGAATTTTATTTTCACGTACCCAATAATCTTTTCAAATTAAATTCCACATAACAATTCTTCTTCATATATAGGATATGAGATTCACTGTGTGTCCCACACACATAGTCCGAATATTTATATCTACCGAAGTACGAACGCTAGCTAGCTGTTTTTTTTGTGCGGCTCCCAGCTAATGTGGGATGGTAAATGTAGTAAATTGAGCCCCCACGCCATCACTGATCTGTTATCTCTGTACTTGTTCCACCAAATTATAGGCTCTACCAATTATTTAAGATAATACAAAAATACTTTTAACAAGATGTGATATTGTCTGTTTTGGCCAAATCAACACATTTTCTCAACATGCCTTTTCAATTAATTAAAAATATCTCTACACCTTATAACTAATTTTTTTTTCTTTTCAACTATTAATATGGAAGTTTGTTTTTGGCACACCCAACCATTGAACACAAATATAAACCAAATTAAATAAGGAAGGTCAAGAAATTAAAAGAAGAAACTGTGTGTAAGTTATCTTCAATATTCATCTTCATGTTTAAAGAAAAATATCATGCAACTGGGAAATACATGATCATGAATAGATAATCTGGGCATTGCAATAGCATAGATGGAGAAAAAGAGTAAATATTGAGTATGATTTTGATGATGATAAATAAAATATGCTTGTCCCGAAATTGTGTTTTATTCATAGATTGTCAAGAAATAACAAGGATAGGAAAAAAGAAATTTAGCAATAATTTATTGTCTGGCAGAATATAATTTATTGCCAAATTACCATGTGATTAATATGAATAATTATCCTATATTATTATTAAGTTTCCCGATGCAAGGTGTAACATCCCGTACTTTCGAGTCACGGTTTGCATTGCTAGGCGTATGTAAAATTGTTAGGCGTGTGTAAATAGACCCGAGCATTGGGGAAAAATTTGGATCATATTTACGTATGCTAATAAAGAGATTAGTATATAAAAGGGATTAAACACCGAAATAATTTTGGACGTAACAAGTGTGATGACGGGGAGCGGAAATTAATTGTGTATAATTGATTAATTGTGGGATTAATTATTTTAATAGGGGACAAATATAAGTGGAGCTTGATAACGTGTAACCCCTTGGGATTATTCACCAATTGACTAAGAAGTTAGGGCCGTATGTGGCGAGCAATAAAGGCCCTCTCATTGTCAACATTGGCTAAGTGGAAAGCATTTTACCAGTAAAACATTAGCACAACAATTCATTCCCTTTCCTTTCTTTTTTTATTAGCAAAAGGTCATTAGCACAGCAATTCATTCCTTTCCTTTCTCTTTTTAGCAAATAGTCATTAGCAGTTATGCCCCATTTGTTTTTTTCGTTCCAGTGAAGAGAAAAAAAAATGGTTCCTTTCTAGTTGTTTGGGATTAATAATTTTGCACCGACGTGATTAGCTATTAAGTGAAATCGAGGTATGTTAAGACAAATTATTTCTTTCCCTTTGGCATGTTTCATGTAACAAAATATAATCGTGATATTTTCCCATAATTTATTCTACTCATAGTAGTTAAGAATATTCATGTTATTGATTCCTATGCTAAAAGCATGTCTAAATATGTTCCTAAGTCCTTACTGAGGCATACGAAAAAGGTGTTGACCTTCACCGTGTCATACAAAGGGGCAAGGATATTATTGTCATCCGATAAATTCGGAAAATGTTTTACTGATATTCATGCATTTTCATTTGCATTGCATTCATATATTACCCTGGACCTACTGGTGCTATGCACACTACTATATGGTAAATATTATATATATAAGGGATATGGGGAAAGGGAAAGGCGTTATACACGCACACCATCTGCAGCTGATACAGACTATCACAAAAGAGTCCGAAGAGGCCAATATGATGTGATGATGTGATGTGATGCCTGTCTGGCTTATTGGGACGGGTTGCACGATCCGCAACACTAATATATATTGGGGACGGGTTACACGATCCGCAACACTAACACATATATACCACACTTGTATCATGCATATATTCGTTAACCATTACATGATATGATTCCCACACAGGTTGTCATGGTAAGGAAATTGCCCAATGAGGCCAATGAATATGGACACTGCATTGTGCATAACATGTAAGCAAGTGTGTTTGGGCCCTCGAGGCAGTTACTGTTGGTCAGTTGTTTATGTTTCAGTTATTGGTATATTCATGTTATGTTGTTATTTATGCCTGACATTCCCAGTACATCAGTCGTACTGACGTCCCTTTTATCGGGGGACGCTGCGTTTCATGCCCGCATGTTCGAATAAGCAAGGCGACGATCCACGTGAATAGGTTGCATATTTCAGCGGATTTTTGGAAGCACTCCTCTCTTTTTGTAGTGTCGGTCTGATTTTGGTATGATACAATTTTGCGTATCTATATGGGTATGGCGGGGTCCTGTCCTGACCTGTTGATGATGTGTAATCTCTTAGAGGCTTGTAGACATGTGTCCTGTGTGTAGTAGTCTTGTATGACCTTGGTATATGTATATATATAAGTTGGATGTCTGGGTTACTATTCCCACAATCTTTTTTTTCCTTAGTCGGTAATTAATTATGAATAGGTGTTGATAGTGTGATTAGCGGTGCCCGGCGGGTGGGGTTCGGGTGTCTGTCGCGGCCCTCCGTTTGGGTCGTGACAAACTTGGTATCAGAGCATGTCTGTCCGAGTGAGTCTACAAGTCGTGTCTAGTAGAGTCTTGTTTATGGGTATGTTGTGCACCATACTTATAAACAGGAGGTTATTTGACATTTAAGGATATTTCCTATTCTTTCATCTCGTACATCGTGCAGTAGAGCTGAGTTATAAGTATTTCACTCCTAATCCATTTCGTGCTTATGATTCCAGCGATGCCTACCGCAAGGAAGAAGTCCAAGAGTATGAGGGAATTGAATACAGCTGCGGGCGAAGGTACCAGCCGATTGCCACCCGTTAGCAAATCAGCTAAAAGAAGTTAGGGTGGGGTCCGGGTGCCCATCGCGGACCTCCGGTTTGGGTCGTGACACAAGGATATAGCAAAAAGAAGTTAGGATTGAACAAGGAGTCAACAAGATCCTAATTGGGTAAGGAAAAGAGTTCTGGTTGACTTCTACTTGCTATCTCTCTTCTACTTGGAATCTAACAAGATCGTAGGAGCGTATAAATCTATAAAAGAAGTCCATTGACATTCTGGAAACTCAAGTATTCACAAATATTTCAGCAACAAATTTCTCTCTGAGTTCCAAGCGAAGAAGCCTGAAATATGAAATAGAGTTAGGTCAGTGTCTACGTTTTTTCCAGGGTATGTTCCATTGGCGAAAAATATTCTCTTTTGTGTCAACTCTAGTGAATGTAATAGGTTTGAATTGTAATCTCTTATCAACCTTCTTAGAAGCATTGTTGAGTTTAGGAAACACTTTAAAAGTTTGTTGTTTTTATATCAAGCTAACGGTAGCTTGAAGGGTAGAAACAATCTAGGATTATTGTAGCTTAGGGTAGGCTCTTTGGATTGCGGGGGATAATCCACTTTGGCTCGGTGTTTTAGTAAAGTTTAGTTGAAATCCTACAGGGGTGTAGGTCGTGGTTTTTACATTCATTCAAGCCTGGATGGTTTTCCACATATAAATATCTTGCGCAATATTTCCGTTTCTTTGCTGTTTTTGTAAGTCTAAAAACTAAGTTGTAACGCACTTACGGAATAATGTCTATGACTGTTCCATAAAATCAGAAAACTTAGTAAAAGTTTAAGTTACACAAAAATTGTTGGAGACCCAATTCACCCCCACCCCGCTTGTGTCTATTTAGGAGTCAATTCTGTCGATTGATATCAGAGTCAGGTTGCTCATGTCTAGGTTAACCCCTTCGGGAGATCCGTAAAATGAATTCTGAAATAGCATTACCAGAGGGTAAGTCCAACACTATGCCTCATCTCTTCATTGGCCATCACTACAGTTTATGGAAAAATCGCATAGAGATCTATTTGAAAGCTGAGGACTATCAACTTTGGATAATAACACTGAGAGGACCCTTGGTTCCCACTAAGACCAAAACCGATGGCACAAAAGCTCCCAAGATCGAAGAGGAATTTGATGCCGATGATTTTAGAATGATGGAGAAGAACACAAAAGCAATCAAGATTCTATACTTTGGTTTGGGAATCGACGAGTACAATAAAATCTCAGGATGCGCTAGTCCAAAGAAATTTGGGATTCCCTGACATTGGCTCGTGAACGTACGTCTCAGGTTAAACTTTAATACAACTTTTTTTGATCCCGCTGGAGGGGGAGACCCCATATTATACCAGCATCTCTTTTGGTTCTTCGGTCATCCAGAGGTGTATATTCTCATTCTTTCAGGATCCGATATCACTAACTACAAAAGTGTCATCAGAGATGAAATTTCGAATGTCATTAATGTTGAATAAATAATCAACATTACTACAACTATGAATGTTTTTCATTTTTTATTTGGATCTTCACTGATATTTTCAATAGGACTAAGACTGTCCATTTATCTATTTAGCCCACACCTGCGTTTGAACTCCTTCTTAAACAACATCGAATTAAACAAAATCAGTGAGATTCACTATTTATTTTCGATGCCCGTAGAACTACTGTCGATGGTTTACTCAATTACTTCTTGGGAATGCTTTCAATTCAACGAAAGAGATTCTCATATTCCCACAATTTAAGTAGATACGAGATATAGAAATTCTCTTTTCGTAGTTGTGGAAGTCATTTTATTGTTAGAATAATCCAGAATTAATATGCTCATAAAAAAGTATGAATTGTTTGCCATGGCTGAAAAGGAACCAATTAAGGATATGTTTACTAGATTTACTCACATAACTAATGAACTTAAGTCTCTTGGAAAAGTGTTTACTAATGAGGAACATGTCAGGAAAATCTTGAGAATTTTGTCCGCTTCATGGGAGCCCAAAGTCACAGCTATTGAGGAAGCCAATCAGATGAGCACAATGCAAATGGATGATTTAATGGATAACCTACAAACATACGAACATAAGAAGATTGATCAGATCAAGGAGGAACCCAAAGTGGAGCATATCTTAGCCTTAAAAACTACAAAAAATGATTCTGACTCTGATCATGAGTGCTTTAAGTGTGGAAAACTTGACCACATGATTAAAGATTGTACCTTATTGAAAGAAGAAC
This sequence comes from Anisodus tanguticus, assembly GCA_034509755.1. NCBI lineage: Eukaryota > Viridiplantae > Streptophyta > Magnoliopsida > Solanales > Solanaceae > Anisodus > Anisodus tanguticus. Next base: position 36,785,488 of record CM067549.1, read on the forward strand.
AAAAGAAGGAATGGTCGAATTTCAAGAAGCAGCAAAAGATTGCTTCAAAGGCCTTTAAAAATGCCATGAAGGAAACTTGGGGAGAAACCTCTGATGAAGAATCAAGTGATGAAAGAGAAGGCGATGGAATGATAACTCTCATGGCTAGGAGCGACTTCGAGTCTGATAATAAATCCTCTGAGGTAAGTCTCAATCAACTTAAGGCTCATGTTCACAACTTATCTAAGAATAAAATAGTGAAGCTTTTACATTCATTAATGGATGAATTTCATCTTATGAATGTTGAAAGAAATGAATTGGCTAAAACTCTTTCAAGTTAAAATTTGATTGCAAAGCTTTTCAAAAGAATAAACCTGAACTTGAAAACGCTAATGGAGCACTCAAAGATGAAAACAGGAAATTGGATGGAACAGCGTCGTCTATGAAAACTGAAATTCTTGATTTTCAGAAAATTCAAACTGCGAACAAGAGTCAAGTTAGCATTGATCAAAATCTCCTGAATCTGAAATTAAGTTAGCACTGATCAAAATCTCTTGAATCTGAAATTACTACTCTAAAAGATGATCTCAATAATGAAGTTAGAAAAAATTCCGAGTTTCAAGAGACTTTGAAAAATGTCAACTCTTAACTTGCAATGACAAAAAAATAGAATAAATCCACCGAAGCTTTAAACTGGTTAAATGAAAATTACAGCAGATGTCGTAGTGGTCTTGACTACAAAATCAAGAGGGCTAGATAGGATATCAAAAGAAAATATGGTGGCTTGCCCGAATATCGATTAAGTAGCCATTGTGGACACACGGGACACTACAAGTATCAATGTTTGGCCACAATAAAAGCTCTTGAGAAAAATGCAATTATTGTTAAATGGGTTAAAAGAGATATATTTCTAATGTTTACGAGGAAGGGGACCCAAACAAGTTTGAATTTCTTAGTATAACACTTAATCTAGTTTTGCAGGATAAGGTGAGAGGAAGCAACCAATAATAGTACTTGAATTTGTATAATGGTTGCTTAAGGCACATGAATGAAAAAAAATCTCACTAACAGCCTACAGAGGAGGGAGTGTGACATTTACAGAGAAAAGCATATTCATTGAAAAAGGTAAGATAGGTAAGTCGCTCTCCACTCTATAGATTAAGTATACTTGACTGTGAATGAAAAATTGATTATGTCATTTTGATGAGTCTAATGTTTTTGTTGAGAAGAATGTGCAGGATGATAATAATAACTTCGATGGTCTCAACCAAAACTCAAAAAAAGGTAAGTATACATATTCAGTCTAAAGGAACAGTCGATGGAACGAACCATAGGTCTGATTCTTCTGCACCTGAGCATGGTCTAGAACATTCAAAGGGAATAAGTCCTGAGACAGAAACAAATGCACGATATGGAACAATCGATAGAACAACCCCTGACACTGTTCCATATGTTCAACAAAATGAACAAAAAGGTGAAAACACGTGGAGCTGAACTTAAGACCCTAAAAGTACTAAGCAGAGAACATTTAAAAGAAAAACCTTGGGATGATGTAGATAAACTAAGCAATAAGTACATGACTCTCCCTTCAATAATTGATTAGAAAAATATTATTTTTGAAGAAAACATTATCGGATGATGGATCAAGAATAAATCAATATCTAGCTCAATATCCGTACGGTAAAACGCTTTGTTGATATTACCCTTAATGTTCGAGATTGATGCACACATGCAAGGATGAACCAGGAGTTGGGGTTGAGTCAGGTATGCATCTCAAATTTTGACTAAGTCTTAATATTGTTCAATTAAATTGATTGGCCCAGAGGTCAATTGCATGTTAAAGAGATCTTCTCCACCAATTTTTTTCAATCTTGTACCAGCAACATGTGTTCCAAATTAGCCTTTATTTTTTTAATCAAATCAAGACAAAATTGAAATCAATGTGAAACATGTGCAAGAAGTCAAAACTCAAAGAGAATTTTCACTGAAAATTGAGTTCTCATAGGAGTTAGAGATGGAAAATGGATCTTCTATGAAAAAGGAGTTTAATATTAACAGGTAATAAAAAAAAGGTGAAAAAAGGAGAGAAGAATAGTGAAAAAGAAAATGGAAGAAAAACACAAAAATATTTTTTTTAAAGATGAGTATAGAAAATAATGTGGAGGTGAATCTGACTTCTTTATATACAATGGTGTTGGGGGAGATATTTGATTATTTATCACAAATTCGTTGAGTATAAGAAGTTGGCTTGTTTAGAGGAAATCGGATGGGACGGAACACACTGTTGACTCTGTTCCTTTCAGTGTTCCAGTGGACTCTCAGGCCAATACTGATACTTTTTAGATAACACTGCTTTGTCAAGAAATTGTAGGTCTTTGAGTACTGATTGTTCAAGTTCAGGAGGATCATGTAATGTTTAGAAAAACTCATGAAATGAGCATAATGACCTCCTTGCTTTGCTCCAAGTTTTAACTCAATCACATGCCCCGCCTACTGCCCTACTTCACTAAACCTACCACCTGATCACACTACTGATCCGATCTAATCATATTTTCCCTTATTTCTTTGAACAATATTAGTACTTGGCCATTATTTGTAGGATATAATTAACTGCATCTTCCAATCCTTCTTTTTGCTCTATTCTTGTTTGTGATGAACTTTTAAGGATGACCTATATCAATAGATTGCAAATGAGAAAATTCACAAGTCTTGTGTCTTTTGTGTTTGATGCCCCTGCGGTGGTGAGTTAGGTATCTCAAATGTTCGACCTTTGCTTCAAGCATGTTTCTTTAATTAATTATTTTTTGATGATGCCAAAAAGGGAAAAATTATGTGCTTGTGTGTCTTAGTAAAATCACATGAACATCTAAGGTCTGGTTTATTAAGTTAAATTCTGCAAGTGTGAAATGGTGAACGTTCTTGGGGGAATATGTGCAATGTCTTAATTGAAAAAATACGACAAGCAAATTTTATTTGTCATCATCAAAAAGAGGGAATTTATTGATTAAGACTTTGATGATTATAAATAAAATATGCTTATCCCGAAATTGTGTTTTATTCATAGATTGTCAAGAAATAACAAGGATAAGAAAAAAGAAATTTAGCAATAATTTGTTGTCTGGCAAAATATAATTTATTGCTAAATTACCATGTGATTAATATGAATAATTATCCTATATTATTATTAAGTTTCCTGCAGAGATATAGCAAAAAGAAGTTAGGATTGAACAAAGAGTCAACAAGATCCTAATCGGGTAAGGAAATGAGTTCTGGTAGACTTCTACTTGATATCCCTCTTCTAGTTGGACTCTAACAAGATTGTAGGAGCGTATACATCTATAAAAGAAGTCCATTGACGTTCTGGAAACTCAAGCATTCACAAATATTTCAGCAACAAATTTCTCTCCAAAGCAAAGAAGCCTGAAATACGAAATAGAGTTGGGTCAGTGTCTACATCTGTTCCCGGGTCTATTCCATAGGTGAAACAAATTCTCTTTTGTGTAAACTCTAGTGAATGTAATATGTTTGAATTGTAATCTCTTATTATCTTTCTTAGAAGCATTGTTGAGATTAGGAAACACATTCAAAGTTTGTTGTTTTTGTTTCAAGCTAACGGTAGCTTGAAGGGTAGAAACAATCTAGGATTATTGTAAGGGCTTAGGGGTAGGCTCATTGGATTGTGGGGGATAATTCACTTTGGCTTGGTTTTTTAGTGAAGTTTAGTTGAAATCCTACAGGGGTGTAGGTCGTGTTTTTTACATCCATTCGAGCCTGGATGGTTTTCCACATATATATCTTGCGCAATATTTTTATTTCTTTGCTATTTTTGTAAGTTTGAAAACTAAGTTGTAACGCACTTACGGAACAGAGTCTACGACTATTCCATAAATCAGAAAACTTAGTAAAAATTTAAGTTAGGCGAAAATTATTGGAGACTCAATTTACTCCCCCCCCCCCCTCTTATGTCTATTTAGGAGTCAATTCTATCAGTAAACTAATTTAAAAGGTTAAAATTAATCATGAGAAAAAAGTTGTTCAAACAAAAATCGATTTAACTCTCTATTAATAAAAAATAATGTCATACAAAGTGGAACAACTAGAATATTAATCCTAAAGAAACGCCCCCGGGACATTTGATGCATCCGGAAACTCCAACAGTCCCGAGTCCCTATAAAGATGTCTCCCACTCCCAACAATCCACATCACATCAACTCTCCTAGACCAGAGCATGGCAGAGCGCTTGGGTGCGATGACATCAACACGCTCACATCGTCATAACTTTAGGGGGGCATGATAGTCTAGTTTTGTATTATATATGCGAGACTTAGAAGAAAAGAAAATACACATTGTATTCTCAACATCTTCCTCCATCACCTCATTAATATTAACCACCTTACTATTTTTCTCATTTGTTTTCTTCTCTTTGATTTTGCATAGAACGAATATATTTCTGTGGATTCTTTTCTTAGTGTACTCATCCGGCAAAAAATATTCTTTCATAAGCCACTTCCCATTTTGATATTTTTTTACATCACTTTGATACCTCAAACTTCTCTTATATCCAATTATTTTCTTGGATATGTCTTTTTTTTTACATCACTTTTGGTTGAATTATCGAATCTCTTCAATCGAGAAAGAAAGTAACGTGTTTTCTCCTTTGAAGCTGCGATAATCTGCCATGGATAGGAATCTCCAAATAGGTCGGCTACTTTAATAACATCCAGTGCCAAAATTCCACGGAGAATAAAAATTTTCAGATAGTTGATCAGCTCTTCATCGGTGGGTTGAAATCGAAAACCCAACGTAAGCTTAGATTCTGATGACTGTACTTGTTTTTCACGTATATGTAAAGAACAATAATAGAATTTGGTTGAAGCTAATGCTTGATATGATGAGGGTTATATAATGTGTTTATAAAATATAATCAGTCTTGGTTTGGGATAATATATGATCATGAGCACAAAGCCTAAGGAAACTAGAATATGGATTAGGTTCTCCCGAAGTGGGCGGGAAAGATAATTTTTCGGTTAGGGTTGGTAGTTATTTTCATCCACCTATATTATTTCGAAATTCATTTTACCATTTATTTATCTATTCTGGTTACCCTTGTTTATTATTACCATAAAATTTGAAAGAAAAATTACTCTGAATTTAGCATCAATATGAATGTATAGAAGCTGTTAATTTCCCCGACGTGATAATTAATGAAGAAATCAGTTGCTGTTGCTGTTAGTTAGTTTAAGTGCAATAATTAGTTGTTACTAAAGGATAGTTAGTTGAAGAGGTCACGTGACCTTATGAGGTTACCGTATATGTAATGTGATGTTGCTATTTTGAGCAACTAACTAAAAATGTGAAATGCAAAAAACACAAAATATCTTCTAGGTCAAGATGAACTCAATCTTCATCTATGAGTATGTTAATTCCGAGTATATACTGAAAAATTGGAAGGATTTCAAGGAAAGGTGAATAGAATTTTTCTTTTGTGGAAGGAGATAAGTGCTCTTACTCAAGGTACTGATGCGGTTACCACTTATTACTCTAAGATGCGAGATCTATGGGATGAATTGGATGTGACTGTGAGGAATCCAAACCATTCTTAGGATACATGAGAAATTTGAGAATGTTATGTTGGAAATTAGCCTTTGGCGGGAGTTGCGACCAACCAACTTTAACGGCTTAAACACTAGTGTTACGTATGTTGGAGAATCCGGTTCTTCACACATGCATGATCTACTAAGTACGTAGATAACCGTAGGGCCAAGAATCGTCAAATTTCATTGAGAAATGAAAGAGATATTGGTTCACAAAATAAGGTGTTTGAAGCATGGAAAAGTGTGGTGTGTGATCAATTCTCCCTCATCGGTAGAGGAAGAAAGAATTGTTGTGTATATAAGACTCGAAATTGGTTTTGGGTTTGGGACCCCAAGGGGTATCCCATGTGTTTAAAGGAGGGAGGACCTAGATGTGCTTCAGTTCGAGGAAAGACCACACGCGCGCCGCCGGTCCGGTTCCGGTTCCGGGTTCACGGGTTCACGGTTGTGGGTCTTCTGATATTATCTTTTTGGGCCAGAGAACTTTGCCAGAAGTACAGTTTGATCCCAGAAGTTTCAGATGTACAGTTTGGTCCCTGAAGTTTCAAGATGTACAGTTTGGTCCCTGAAGTTTCCAGAAAGTCAGAATTTTGGCAGAAGATAACAGAAACGTCAAGCACTCAATTCAGCCATTTATTTTGGCTGAATTACACCTCCTATAATGGCCAATCCGTTGGTATTTCTCTCCATTTATTTGGTGGCTTTACTACCTCCATAATGGTCATTATTTGGCCAATAATGGCTGTTATGGAGGCAGTCAAACAGTCCCTTCCTCACCTATATAAATACCCCTTACACCATTGTTGAGGGACACTTGATATACATGAAAATATACAACCAGAAATCAGTTCTTCCTATAACTTCCAAGCATCATTTCGTTATTCAATATTCTTCACGGTAGCTCTTGAGTTTTCTTTGCTCAATTGTTCCATTGCTGTTTTATCTTGGGAGACGAATTGTCCAGGACGTATAAAGGATACATACGGGGCAATATTGTCTTAAGGACAGAGTGACACACTCGACTCAGCAAAAACCAAAGCAGTTTCCAGTTTTCTTGTTCAACAAAAATTGTAATTTCAGTTTTGTTGTTCTATTGTAATTTTCAGTTTTCTAGTTGAATTGTAATTTCAATTCTTACATAAGCAGTTACTTGTAATTTCTGTTTCCTGCAAATCCTTGTGAAAGACAACATGTTACACTTCTTAGTAAGGTTGAATTGAATCTATAGTAATTCAGGAGGAAAGTCAAAGAAAACTAATCAGAATTAACAATGCTGGCATGAAGAAATCAAAATTTTCAAAAATATCAGTCATCTCCGCAAGGAGTGTGTGAACATTGTGATTTTAAGGGACATCCATCTAACAGGATTTTAAAAGCAAGGATTTTCAGAATAAAAAGAAATTTCCTAATTCAAACTACAAGGAGGGATCACTCTTGAGAACGGAAAAAGTAAGATGAGGAAAACCTTTCTAAAATGGGTAATGAGAAATATTTTATGGTGGTAAAGTACTGGTCCCCCGTTTCATTTCATATATATTATAGTTGGCATGTATTTGAAGATTTTTGAATCTTGTTATTTTAATTTAATAATGTGTAATATATCAGAACTTTGAATTTTTTCGTCTTAAACACATGTCTTAAGAACAAAATGAAAAGGTTTGAATTATGAAACTCCTCTTCTCATACATTCTTGGACTTAGTAAACTCCCGTCACAAGGATAAACTCTATTTCTATGCCCTCTTACTTTCAAATCTACTTGTTGATTTCGAGAAAACCAAATTAATTGTATTTGTTTTCAGTGATGTCTCCAACTTGAGATTTTTTTTTAACTAAACATAGAAATGTGATATTTTTTCTGAAATAAACTAATTAAAAATAAAAATAAAACATACATATAAAGTGAAACTGAGGGAATATATACTAGAAAAGAGGCAAAATACTAGAAAAGAGGAAAGGATAATATCTATCTTTTGTAAATAATAAATATCCACATCTTCATTTCCTTGGTATTTGATTTTGAAATTCTATAATCTCGTTAAAGATCAATAAATTTTAAAGCAGAAATTGGTATGTCTTGATCATTAATTGTGTTATCTTAAATTAAATCTGAATTTGTTTTAATTAAAAAAAATTGACCAGAATAAGTCAGTTCAAGTTCATTATTGGGTCGCCTCACATGTATATATGGAGATCTACCTCGAGAGTCAAGTTCTTTATATACGATCTTATAATACTATTTTCAATTTGAAATGTATCAAGCAAAATTAAACTTCTTTAAAAATCAAAACAATAAAGAATGTAGATTAAGGAATCATATTTTGTTATCAAACATCAGCCGAAGGTGTTTAGCTGAATTCTCTTCGTCAAAAAATTAAATACAATGAAGCTTCTATTATAACAACAAATGGAGTTCAGACTTGCTATATTGCTAGGTGTGGCACATACATATTTTAAATCTCTTCAATGAAATTCTGAGCCTTCGCCACTACGAGAAAAACAAATTGGGGTCTAGCCAGGATTATTGCAACCATTGTTGTCTTGGCCATTGTGACCACCTTGACCATTTGGTCTAGCCACTATGATAACAGGAGGAGTCTTGATTTTGAACCTTTCATTTCTCATCTCACCTCCAACACTTAAACTTCTCTTTATGGTAGTTTGAGTTTTCAACTTCTTTTTCTTTCGTATAGCAACCTTCAATTTCTTGAACACCTCCACTGATTCTTCATAATTCATTTTCTTGATCAATTCCCTTCTTTTCATATAGACTTCCCTCAATGATTCCAAAAGTTCCAGCAGCCTTGGATCAAGATGCAATCTATCTTCGTTTTTATTATGGTCATGGTCAAAATCATTTCCAGTACTATTACTAGTGCTTGATTCTGATGGCATGGTTCTTGTTTCTGTGGTATCACACAAGTCATCTGTGGACATTTTTCTAAATATGAAGTTTTTGTCTTGTTTTTGGGTACTTTTGTTTGGCTGCTCCTACCTATATGTATTAGGGGGATTGAAAGAAGTGTTCTTCCTAAACGTGTAGTTTAACTTGACAAACAAATGAACTATGAAAACTAAGTCAAATTTGACAAGTCAGAAAAGACTCCAACAAGACATCTAGATTGTTTCTTTTTTATTAACATGGTCTTGGTAGACTAAGGATTTAGAAATAGAATAGGAATAGAATTCTCCTATTATGAAAATATGTAACTTGTATATATAGCCTTTCAATCAATGAAAATAATCAAGGGGATTATTTATGTCATGGTATCAAGAGACTAGGTCACACAAAAAAATTTCTCTCTAATTTTTGCCCTCCCTCTCGGCCGAATACCCCCCCCCCCTCGGATTTCTCTTCCGAAATTAGTCTTCCGCTCTCAAAATCTCTCTTACTTTTCCCAAATTTCCCCACCTTCTTTGTTCTTTCAATATGTCTAAGAACAATTATCATCCTGCCCTCATGGTTTCCAACATCAAGAACTGTATCTCGATTGTGCTTGAGATGGAAAACGTCCAATATGCGACGTGGGCTGAGTTGTTTAAAATACACGCTATCTCTCATCAAGTTATCCATCATATCATTCCTCCCACTACACCTCGTCCCGCGGAGGATCCTCAATTATGGATTACGCTTGATGTTATCGTTCTCCAGTGGATCTATTCCACTATTTCAGTTGACCTTCTACAAATGATTATTGAGCCGGATACCACAGCTATGGCTACTTGGAATAGATTGCGTGACATATTTCAACATAACCAACATTCACGTGCCGTCACACTTGAGCAGGAATTCTCCCTCGTTCGCATGGAAGAATTTCCTAACGTATCTGCCTATTGCAAGAAACTTAAGGAGTTGGCAGATCAACTCCGTAATGTGGGCGCACCTGTCACCAATAATCGTCTGGTTCTACAATTAGTTATCGGCCTTTCGGAGGCATATAATGGCGTTGGAACTCTCCTACGTCAAAGCAACCCTCTTCCCGCTTTTCATCAAGCCCGCTCCATGCTTACTTTGGAAGAAGCCGGTTTGGCTAAAAAGGCGGCTACCGGAGCAAGCCCCGTCGTTATGGTGGCGTCCTCTCCAAGTTCTTCGGGTTTTGTTAATAATTCGGGCCAAAACCATAATCATGGTGGCGGCAAAAATAATCGTAAGAATAATAACAAAAACCGCGGGGGAAAACGCGGCGGTTCTGGTGGTCAGCAAGCAGGTGGTGGGCCCCATCCAGGGAACAATGGCCCACCACTCCCTGGTCCCAAGCGGTGGGGCCCATGGCGATGGGCCGGCCAGCCCTTATAATCGGGCGGCCAATTCCGGCGGCCGGTGGGGCACAGCGGTCCGTGCCCAACAACCAGCGGTGGCGGCCCATCGGCCAGGTGGCCCAACAAAGCAGCCTCCAGCGGCTACGGCCCACCTCCATCACTGACTGGAATTCTTGGGCCCCGACCTCCGCAGGCCCATCATGCAGCAGGCCCCACTCAAACCGATATCGAGGTCGCGATGCACACATTGGGGTTAACTCAACCGGACCCAAATTGGTATATGGACACCGGTGCCACTACTCACATGACTTCTGAATCAGGTACACTCTCATCTTATTCCAATTTGAACACCCCTCGGGGGATAATTGTTGGAATATAGCAGTTCTATTCCAATTCTAGGGTATGGTCAGAAAATATTATCTCCCCCAATCCACCCCTCCTCTTGAAAAATACTTTACATGCTACTAAATTGATTAAAATTTAGTGTCTGTCCGAAAGTTCACAACTGACAATTCTGTTTCCATTGAATTTGATCCTTTTGGTTTCTCTGTGAAGGATTTCAAGACGGGGAGTCATCTCATGAGGTGTGATAGTAGGGGGGATCTGTATCCTATCATGCCCGGTTTCAGTCCATCGAGTCAAGCCTTGCCGTCAGTTTTTGCAGCCATCTCTCCTTCCATGTGGCATGCTAGCCTGGGTCATCCGGGATCGTCTATTTTATCACTTTTAGATAAAAATATCTTTATTTCTTGTAAGGGTACGAGTCGTACTCCATTTTGTCAATCTTGTTCATTAGGGAAAATTGTTAAGTTGTCATTTGTAGATTCCAATTCTCATACTTCAAAGCCATTTGATATTATTCATAGCAACCTATGGACGTCTCATGTTCTTAGTTCATTGGGTCATCGATATTATGTTCTCTTTTTGGATGATTATTCTAGATTCTTGTGGACGTTTTCAATTACGAATAAATCACAAGTGTTTTCCGTCTTCATCAAATTTAGAGCGTTCATTCGTACTCAATTCGAAAGAGAAATAAAAAATAATCAATGTGATAATGGGAAAGAGTATGACAATAGGGAGTTTCGGGAATTCTGTGCTAATAATGGGATCAATTTTCGGTTTTCGTGTCCTCATATATCTTCACAAAATGGCAAGGCCGAACGCAAAATTCGTTTCATAAATAACATTGTCTGAACTCTCTTAATTCATGCCTCCATACCTCCATATTTTTGGCATCATTCTCTACAAATTGCCACATATCTTCTTAACATAATTCCGTCTAAAGGTCTGACATATTCTTCCCCCCTCAAAATCCTATTTAATAAGAACCCTTCTTATTCTCACCTTATGATTTTTGGTTGCTTGTGTTATCCGTTGTTCCCATCCACCACAATTAACAAACTTCAGGTCCACTCCGTGTGTGTTTTTGGGTTATCCGTCTAATCATCGTGGTTATAAATGCTTGGACTTATCCTCCAAGAAAATCATAATTAATCGCCATGTCATTTTTGATGAAACTCAATTTTCGTTTATAAAAGTTCATACTCCCGAGCCTAAGTCGCATAATTTTTTGGATGACCAAATATCCCCATATATTATTCAGAATTTTTCGGACATCTCCCGCACCCAAAATTCTCCAGCGGCCCCACTGCCCGTTGGCCCCACAGTTCCGTGCCCTATTTCAGCCACTGGAACAGTTCCAACAATTGGGCCAGTCCAGCCCAATTCTGGAACTGGTCCAGTACACGCCATAGTTTCCCGATTTGGGCCACCAAGCCCACTGCCTGCTGGCCAGTCCGCCCCGAGTCTAGAAAATTCCCAAATTCCCTCAATTCTTCCTCGAGTCATATACCGGTCACTTGTAGTCAACGGGGTATTTTTACACCTAAAAGACATTTTAATTTACATTCTGATGTCTCTAAATCCCCATTGCCCTGCAATCCTGTGTCCGCATTAAATGACCCTAATTGGAAAATTGTTATGACTGATGAATATAATGCTCTTATTGATAATAAGACGTGGGAGTTGGTGCCCCGTCCATATGGTATTAATGTTATCGGGTCTATGTGGATTTTTGCTCATAAGAAAAATTCAGATGGTTCATTTGCTCGACATAAGGCGCGGCTTGTGGGTGATGGTAAGACTCAACAGGTTAGGATAGATTGTGGGGAGACGTTTAGTCCGGTGGTCAAGCCGACTACTACTCGCATTGTGCTTAGCTTGGCTCTTTCGAAGACTTAGCCAATTCATCAGTTGGATGTCAAGAATGCTTTCCTACATGGTGATCTCAAGGAAACAGTCTATATGCATCAGTCGTTCGGTTTCAGGGATCCAAACCGTACTCATCATGTCTTTTTGTTGAAGAAGTCATTATATGGGCTGAAGCAGTCTCCAAGGGCCTGGTATACGAGGTTTGCTGACTTTGTTTCGACTATTGGATTCACTCACAGCAGGTCAGATAATTCATTGTTCATATATCGTCGTGGTTCGTCCTTGGCTTACATTCTGTTGTATGTGGATGATATCATTTTGATTGCTTCTTCCGATACATTGCGCCGGTCTATCATGGCCATGCTCAGCTCCGAGTTTGCTATGAAGGACTTAGGGCCCTTGAGTTATTTTTTGGGGATTGCCGTCAAGCGTCATTCAGGTGGTTTGTTTTTGTCCCAACGAAAGTATGCAGTTGAGATCATAGAGAGGGCTGGGATGTCATCCTGTAAGTCCACTTCCACGCCAGTTGATGCAAACCCCAAGCTGAGTGCCGCAGCCGGTGCACCATACGAGGACCCGACCCGCTATCACAGTCTTGCAGGGGCCCTCCAAAGATCTTACCTTTACCGACCGGATATTACGTATGCGGTTCAGCAGATGTGTTTATTCATGCATGATCCCAGATTTGAGCACATGAATGCAATCAAACGCATCATTCGGTATATTCAGGGGACACTGGACTATGGGTTGCACTTGTATCATTCATTTACATCCACACTTGTCTCTTACACGGATGCTAATTGGGGTGGTTGTCCCGACACCAGACGATCGACTTCTGGCTACTGTATGTTCCTTGGCAACAACTTGGTCTCCTGGTCGGCAAAGCGTCATGCAACTCTATCACGCTCAACTGCAGAGGCAGAATATCGAGGGGTAGCGAATGTGGTCTCCGAATCATGTTGGCTACGTAATTTGCTTTTGGAGCTTCATTGTCCCATTCAGAAGGCAACCTTGGTATATTGCGATAACATTAGTGCCATCTACCTTTCAGGTAACCCAGTTCAACACCAACGCACCAAGCATATCGAAATGGACATTCACTTTGTCCGTGAAAAAGTTGCAAAGGGTCACGTTCGCGTATGACATGTCCCGTCTCGTTATCAAATTGCAGACATCTTTACAAAGGGTCTCCCAGCGGTTCTCTTTGAAGATTTTAGGGACAGTCTCAGCGTTCGAAGACCGGCCGCTATGACTGCGGGGGTGTGTTAAACAAGGAAATATTCCTGTGATATATACTGAATATACAAAAGTGTATATCACAGGAATACAGTGGACTGGGCAGCAATGGGCTCTCGGCAGTGGGCCTCGGCAGTGGCCACAGATTGATGATAATACAATCTTGTATATATGGTATATATATTGGTAATATATTGTAGTGTAAAGGTTACCTTAATTAGTGTTATATACTTACCATAATTGTATAGTTAGAATTATAGTAGAATAAGGATTTAGAAATAAAATAGGAATATGATTCTCCTATTATGAAAATATGTAACTTGTATATATAACATTTCAATCAATGAAAATAATCAAGGGGATTATTTCTTTCAGGTCTCTTGTTTGATACTTGCACTCCAACATTGAATTTTCAGAATCAAGTCTATTACCGAAAGGTTGTGATGAGATGAATATGATCTCTCCACTCTTAACTAGTTTTCGGGTTCGAGCCCTGAGAATGAAAAATATCCCGGTACAGAGTTTTCTTGTTTAATGAGCCTTACGCGGTCCTGATTAGGAAAAAAGATGAAGTCTATTTAGGTCCCGAGATCTTTTATTTTTTCCTTTCTAAGTTCTCGTTGGTTCTTCGTTTTCATTAAAGTAAACTGTCCCCAAGAAGAAATTTTAGTTACTGTAATTCTTTTGCATTGTTCATGTATAAAAGTTAAAACTCTTAGCAAAATCCTCGCCTAAAGTGCCAGCCAACCCCATCCGCTTATAGAAAAAAAGAAGAGTAAAAAGACCTTAAGCAAAGGGGAACAGAACTACAGAAGGAAAGCAAACAGAATGATAAAACTATATATTGTAGCCACCTGCCAATAATTTCATTTAGTTCTGACAGTTTACAACACACCTAGTATACAACAACAGCTTCAAAAACCAAAGGTATATTGCTGAGGTTTCTCTATGACCACTAACTTGACTGGGATTAAGAAAATGATACACAAACTATAGAACAATATAACCTATGTAAACTCTTCTCAAAATATTTGAGGTATGTGGAGACTCTTAACCAAGAACTGTACTGTAAACAATATCAATTACTATACATACCTGTCTGATCATTCATAGGAAAGTTTTTTGAGAATACTTCACCTGAGGGTAGTTTTGGCACCACCTCGGGGAACAAGGTTGAGAACGAAAATGAGGGAGGTAGACCTGCTTCATTCGTAGGAAAATTTCTCGAGAAAACTTCACCTGAGGATAATTTTGGCACCATACCTGGGTACTCGGGATAGGTAGGGTACGTAAATTTACTAGAGAAGGGAAGACGTGAACTCGAGTTAGGATTAAACCTCATTGGAGATGGTAGCGCTGCATCTAAGGTGGTAACAGAGATAGGCCTGTATGAAGGAACTGAAGAAAACACCTCCGGGAAAGGTCTTGGGGATGCAGAAGTAAACCTATTACTTCTGGTAACGTAATTTGATCGAGAATCCACGTAAGGACTTGCAGAGATTTCACAGGTGGAAGGTTCAGGAGAATAGTTTGCTGAACTGAATCTCGAGGGAAACACCGGGTACTCCATGGCCTTGATAGAAGATCCAGCTATTAGCGGCAGTGAGCTGTTGATTTGTTTATTTAGTGAAAGTTTAGCTTGTTTGAGTTCCCCGAGGACAGAACCTATACCATTCGAAGTGTTATGAGACACCAAGGCAAGTTCATAACCTGTTTGAAGAGCTTGTCCGGTTTGCAAACTGCTAGCTCCAGAACATGAGGTAGTATGTACTTGGGGATGCATGGGGGAACAGGTCACAGGAAAAGACTGATGGTGACTATAAGCAAATTTCTGGCTGTGACCTTCTAAATAATTCCCATTAGACATTGAGCGGGTAAACTCTGATGCTGGGGAATCTGATCTAACAGTCCTGCTTCCTTTTTTATCTTCCAAGCAGACCATATTGGCATGTGGGGCCGACGGAGAATTGTTTATAGTTCCATTCTCCTTGGTAGTAGAGGGAACATCTGCTGCTCCATACTTGTTTGCATGATTTTGCATACCGCTTCTTCCAGCTAAGCATGGTTGCTGAGATGCCTTCAACTCATCTCTTTCTTCAGTCACGTCCGAGTAATTTTCAGGGTCACATGAATCCTGAGTGGTTCACAAAAGAATGAAATTAGTTGTGACACACCTTAACATACATATATACATTATCTTCACCAGAAGATGTTCTATGCAGAAGGTCAATACCAGACTAAAGCAAAAACTAACATATCAAGAACACAAATACTCCCTTCAACACATATTCAGATTAAAAGTCAATATGTTTTAACTGAAAAGAAAAACCAGAATTACTGTATTTAGACCCATATGGAGGCTGTAACTTCTTCCATAGCATGATCAAGATTCATCAATTCAGGACCTAGTGTTTTCTCAGGATCAAATAGTACCTTCGACGCTGTTTGAATTAAGAAAATGTACCTTAGATGCCCATGCCTACGTATAACAAGACCTATAAGCTTTTTGAAATTGTTAATGAAAGACCAACACCATCATTCACATAACTGCTTCTACTGCTGGTTGCTCATTTGTTTTAGTTCAGTCTATTTCTCCATGACTACATTCAACACGACGCTAACAAATATATCACTAGCCAAATGCAAAATTATAATCCTAAAATTTGCTAAAAATCAGTAGTAATATAAAGTCCGATAAACTTAGGTCAGTAAGTCTGGATATCACATTAAACTAAAAAATGGAGAATTGGGGCTAGAATATATTCACATCTATAACTAGCCAGAACATGAACAACTAATCTAGATTGTCTACCTTCCCAGATAACACACACTAGCAGAAGGGGCAAAGGATTATAGCTAACAGACATGTTCAAAAGGGAGAGCTCCATCAAAAATTATCTTATTTAATGCTCATATATATATAAGTTACTTAGCAAACATCAAAAGATGAATTGTGTGAAATGTGCAAGAGCTGAAATCAATATATATACCGGTGTATAGCTATTACTCTCTCTGTACTTCTCTTCCCATTCTCTCTGAGCTTTTTCCTCAGCTTCATATTGCCCTATAAGTTGTGCTTGCTGATGTAAAGTTCTTTGCATGTCTTCATCATTATTATCTGCTTGCCTTCCATTTCCTGATACACCTGATGCAGAAACGTCCACTTGATCATTTGCATCACCGTTGCCAGCACCATCCGTCAAGGATTGAGGCCCATTGTTAGCAGAACTTGGAAGAGCCTCAGAGGCACACTCAGCAGAACTATTTTGTAAATCATCACTAGCTGATCTGGTCACACAAAAGGAATAAGGTCCAAAATGAGAAATGATTAAGGTAATTTATCCAAAAAACAATAGCAATGTTTATCGTATATGTGCTGGTCATATGTAGGAGTATGTATATGCATTTATATGAATTAGGGGTCGTTTGGTAGGAGGTATTAGAGAAAATAATAGTGGTATTAGCTTAGGTATTATTTAATCCCTTGTTTGGTAGTGTTTCAACCTATGAATAACTAATACCCGCCTATTCAGTACTAAACCATGACATCAACAATACCAATACTATTCCTATTCTAATACACCCTATTCAGTACTATTCCTATTCTAATACACCCTATTCAGTACTATTCCTATTCTAATACACCCTATTCAGTACTATTCCTATTCTAATACACTCTATTCATTAAATACAACAAACCAAACAGTCGATAAAAATAATGTCGACATAACTAATCCCAGCATTGATAATACACCATATTTACTACTATTCTTGTACACCTTACCAAACGACTCACTTAAGGCTGTTGTATCAAAAGAATTTACAAAACAGTTTAAACTCATATGAAGTGTAATTCTAAATGAAGCGACCTGGTATCCCTGCGCCTTATCCGTCGGCATGATTTATCACCTCGTTTTGGAGAAGAAATGCCGGTTGATGTAAATTTACTACATCTCCTCCTATTAGAATCAGTGTATTTCCTCCTGTCCAAAGAATGCAAAGAACCTTTGTCACTTTTCCACGACAAACTTCTGGCAGTTGATGGAGAAGATGCAATCTCCGAACTTGAGAATGTATCCGCATCATCTTCTTTCTCTTTCGCACTTGACGAAATTTCCCCTCTATCTGTTTTATTTTCAGCAACTTTTGAATCAGATAAGATTGTTTCCTGATCAGAACCTGAACTGAATTCCTCCGAAACATCATCTACTGCATGGTTCTCTAATATGGACAGAACAGCTGCTGTGGCCTTCTCAGCTTTCTTTCTTTGCTGAGACACAACTTTTAACTGCTCTTCGAGCTCCGAGACCTGTAACATATGGAAGCAGTTAGTTGAAATTAAATTTTCCTTTTCGAAGGGCAGAAAATCTCGGAATTGGAAATGACACATTAGATATCCGAAAAGAAGATGGTGTTATATGTGTGTGTACTTATATAGAGAATTAAAAAAAAAAGGGACTAACCCTCTGTGCAAGTTCATCAGCTCTCTGCCTTGCTGTTCGTGATGCAGACCTTTCAGCCAATAATCTCCCCCGGAGAAATTCAATTGTTGTATTAGAATCCTCAATGCCATTGATATTTCTGGTCAAGAAATGGGAAAAAATTAAAAGCTAACGAAAGTAACATCTGACTTGCTGAGGTTAAAAGGGCATAATACCATCCCACCATATGATTTTGACAAACAAATGGAATATAATATGCACGAGGATACAACAGAAGGTCCTGCCGGTAAAAATAACCACGAGAATTTGAATCTGTACAAAATCGGTCCAGATCGCTGTGCCTTGAAATTTGCTATCCAATTCCCCACTTCTCCTTATATCACAGATTGGGAATGTTGAAGGGGGCCACTTTGGAAGTTTACCTCATAAAGAGCTTAATAGACTCATTGAGTCTTATTACAATTTATAGGTGAAAAATCGAGCCTCGCGCTCTTAGCTAATCATTCAACTAAAACTATCAAGCCTACTAAAGATTACAGTCCAAAGATTATAGTTGAAATATTAAGGACTAAACTTCAGGCAGATATCCTGATGGACCTAACTACTGTTAGTGATACAAAATCTCTTTTTTGTAAATAAATACTTATAATCATTATAATGAAGAAAAACTCAAATGAAGTACTTTCTTCCGTGGTATAGGGTTTATATTTCAGAAACTTAATAATCAATGATTTCAAAGGAAACCCCTTTAGTTTATAATTAGTAGAGAATAATCATTACAGTTTTTATAGCTAATCACTCATTATGGAAACTGGGAACAGACTGTAAGCTGGTATCACACTTCAAGTATTCACAAACATCAAAGACATTTATCATTACCAAACATAGTTTTTTCTTAGACTTAGAAGTTGCAATGAAGTAGTAGAATAGGTAATAAAGACTAAGGTTGCCTAATCTGGAGGTTTCTCTGAACACATCTTTTTCTTTCTAAGTTTTTCTTTACTAAGTCTGTGAGGGCTGGTGCAGCTTAAGATACTATTTCAAAGAAGAATAAGGCGATATCTTAAGCATATCCGGTTCTCAAATTATAAAATTTCACTGCACATGATAAAACACAAAGTAGTTAATTGCCCTACCTCCTCTATATGACAGAGCTATGTTTAAAAATCCAGTCATCATCCCCATGTCTAGTTGTGAATCACGTAAAAATGAGATAGAGAAATTTATTAAGAGTTCAATTAACCTATTACTAAACCTATAAAACATGGATTTTCAGCTAAATTGGTTTTTCCAGATCCATACTAAACACACCGGGTTAGTCACTAGCTCCAAAAACTTATGAAAAGAGCCATGACTAATTTTTTCTTTTTTGATAACCGTGGTATCCGGGCTAACATGCGCGCACCTCAACTAATTCCACGTACACGTACCAGATAACTCTGTCCACCAAAGTTAGAACAGATGAAAAGAAACGACCTAGTATTTTTTACTCTGTTGGGAATTGAACCTGAGATCTCATGGTGCTCAACCCATTTCATTGACCACTAGGTCACACCCTTGGGTGCAAGAGCCATGACTATTAAACCTCAATTTATAAATCAAAGAGGACATTTAGTTTGTTACAATGAGCATTCTAACACATTAGTTTCCATTGCAATTCCTATAACTGACCAATTAAAAGAAAGAAAAGAAACACCACATGAAGGTCCGAAAAGGATTGTCCTAGTATGACTTGGCATGCAATTTAAGAAAAAGTAACACTTTTGAAATGTGTGATCCAAAAAAATATATTTATGTGATTGTAAATCATATCATATGTTTATAAATATAGAAATGTTTAGAAACTAATAAGGAAAGTATTTAAGAAATAAAGTAAAATTTTGAAATGTGTGGTGCAAAACAAACCTTACATGTCATATCATATGTTTATAAATATAGAAATGTTTAGAAACTAATAAGGAAAGTATTTAAGAAATAAAGTAAAATTTTGAAATGTGTGGTGCAAAACGAACCTTACATATCATATCATATGTTTATAAATATAGAAATGTTTAGAAACTAATAAGGAAAGTATTTAAGAAATAAAGTAAAATTTTGAAATGTGTGGTGCAAAACAAACCTTACATATCATATCATATCATATCATATGTTTATAAATATAGAAATGTTTAGAAACTAATAAGGAAAGTATTTAAGAAATAAAGTAAAATTTTGAAATGTGTGGTGCAAAATAAACCTTAGATATCATATCATATGTTTATAAATATAGAAATGTTTAGAAACTAATAAGGAAAGTATTTAAGAAATAAAGTAAAATTTTGAAATGTATGGTGCAAAACAAACCTTACATATTTGTGTGATTGTAAATCATCTCATATGTTTCATGTTTAAAACTAATAAGAAAAATAAGACAATCTTTTTTTGACAGAGCGAGTATTTAAATATTGTACTCAAAAGGCTAATACCCAGATGGGAAATTCAGATGAGTACCTCTGATCTTGATCTTCTTTCCCAGAACTTGTCATTCTTGAAATTAGTAGCTCAAAACCTCAGCTCCTACAACAAATGAAAGTACTTAAATATTGTACTCAAAATAACTAACTAAAGAGCCAAGTCATTAAAGAGTTTTTCCAGAAGAATTGAAGACATTAAATTAACATATTTTTGACTGAATTTTTAATCCATAGGGAAGAATCAAACTTACTGACCTTGAAAATGAAGCTGATTTCTGTTGGGAAACAAACCCCTTTTAAGGGGCTTAAAGGGAATGAGTTGAATTCATATGTTGACTCATTATCAGAAGCAAGTGTTGTGTTGGTATGAGTTTCAGTGCAGGGGTACCTTTGGAAATCAAGAAAGTTAGAGTTTTTATTACTTATTTTATTTTAGTTTCTTACCTGGTGACCAGTATCCGCAATAGGACCCATTAAATTCGTAGTCGCACTAAAAAGTCTCATATTAGGTAAAACGCTCCTAATAAATGCGACTCTATATTCGGTAGGGCTCAAACCCCCAAGACCTCTGATTATGCGACTTTCAATATTGATAAAATATTGTTATAGAGAATCTACGTATGTATTGCATATATTTACTTATCACTATTGATATGTATTCATATTTTTATTTTAACTAAGATAAATATCTTATATAGATAAAGTACCAAGGCTTGAGTTTTATATTCTTAGTGAAGTGATTTGTATTATATTCAAAATTATTCGGAATTTTAATTTTGTGAAGTACCAAGGCTTGAGTTTTAGCGATAAAATTCATCACCTTGTTTGAATTTGGTCTATAGTTTAATATTTTCAGTAAATTTCATACGTATAAATTCAGGTCTAGCTTAAAAGTTATGCATTTAAACCGATTCACATTTATACTACTTTCTAGATCTGGTTTTGCTCAGTCTAATTACCATAATAGTTATTATGATTTGACTCGAGAATCTTACGTGGTCGAATAAATAGACAATATTTGAGTTGAGTTAAAATCGAAGTTGAAAAAGTGGTTGTAGAAGTTGATATGGAATTCTTGAGGAAGAGGCCTTTAATTTTTGCTTAGTTATAATATATTTAGAAGCTCAAAAAACAAAGATTTGTGAGTGTGCATTTCAATTGAAATGCACGGGTAAATCAGTATTTCTAAATTAAACTTTATGTTAAAAATTTAAATACTGAACTTCCCCGTCTCAAATTATTTGTTGTTTTTAGTTTTACCTGTCCATAAGAAATATTAATTAGGAGGGGTTTTTGACTACTTTATCATTATTTATATCTAAGTTATAATCTTTCTCCACAAAATATTTAGTATATTTATGTGTCATCTCAATTAATGACACAATCTATTAAGGGTAGAATGGGGAAAATCTAATTAATTTTACCTTGAACTTCTAAAACGATAAATATTTTGAAATAATTCTTTTTAATAATCATGACAAATAATTTGAGACGGAAGAAGTATTATTTTTAAATATTATGACATGTTAATTATTATAAAAAGGCCTATGTTTCACGACTACGTTTTTGCTTCCACATTTTTTTGTTCTGGATCAGTTGACGTTGACCATATTAGAACCTAAAATTTTGTTGGGGTCAAAATTGAATGAGAATTTTGGAAATAATGAGTGATTGAAAGGACAAAACAAGTAAAATTTGGGTGACTAATTCCCCTTCGTTGCAAAGACTGAATAATTCATTTTCTTAAGATTTGTAGTCGGAACAAATTAATCAAAGTTCGTTTCGAAAATAACTTATAAATTTTAAGTGCCGAAAAGTATTTTTAAGTGTTAAAAGTCTTGAACGGATTTTATAATAAATAGTTGTGTTTAAATAAAAATATTGAAACTGCTAATATAGAATTGATGTATTTGGTAAAAAAAATACTGACAAAATTGTTCTTTTGTGTTAGATGACTAAAATATTCTTAAAAAATGTAAAAAAAATAGAAATTTAAAGTATTCTTATAAAAAGAAGTAGAAACGATTGATACAAAGTGGAGAAGCAGTTAGGGGTTTTGTTTTGAGAAAGATATTTGAAAATTGGAGAAACTAATAAGGATAAAATTGTAAAATATTTGATCAAATCAAAAGTGATTATAAGCTGAAAAAAGTCATAAGTTGGTGATGATCAGCTTATGATTTTTTTATAAGCGCTTAGCTTATAAGCACTTTGGTGTTTATCAAACGTATAGATATGATAAAAAGTATTTATCAATTTAACCAACTTATATGTTTAGTCAAACACCCTCTTAATCCCCTAATTATAACATGTAAAGTAGCTACTGTTTTTTTTATTTAAGCAACATAAATCTATAATTTGTATTCAAAAAGGAAAAAGATAGGAGAAGATCACAACAATAACAACAACAAAATATTCAGTGTAATCCTATAAAGTGGATCTAAGGAGGATAGTATATACGCAGACCTTATCTCTACCTTTATGTGATAAATTGTCTATTTCCGATAGACACAACAATTATACCTCAGTCCCAGAAAAGTTAGGATTCATTATATGAATTTTCATTTCTTATTTAAACTTATTTTATATCCTCATCATACAAAATAATATAAAATAAATGTAAAAATTAAGTCCCACATTCCCTAATCTTGTTTCCCCACCTCCCCTAAACCTTTTTCTTAAAAAATGTACGTTTATAGATATTTTTGCAGAACACTTTTTATACAAAATGTTTCCCTTCATGCTTTGAAAATCTACTTTTTATACAAAATATCTCCTCTTCATTGGGGCTTTGGTTACAGAGTTTTAGGGGCTCATCATAACGTTCAAATTCACTTCTCAAGTGAGAAAGTATACACAATCGTCGTAATATAAATTACTTAATTATGAGTCGGGGTCGAATCCACATGGAACAATATAAAGACGATTAAGAAAGTAAAGGATTTAACACTAAGCTAAGCCAAACAATTTTTTAATATTTGACTTCTAATGTAAAAACTAATAAAGATAAAACTAACCTAGAAAGCAAGCAAAATGATCAATGACCACAAGCATAGATACAGGGGAACTTACTCTCAAGTAACGATCTAATGTATTTACAGTTTTATAACTAAGAGCGAGTTCATGTTAATAAATAATGATTTCTAAAATCTCATTGAATTTTTTTCAACCAAATCAATGAATTTTACTCTAAGCTTTTTCAAGCTTTAGAGTGTGATATTAAACACAATCAATTTAACTTCAAGTTAACTATCCTATTCCTAGCTCAAGTTATTAGATGGGGTTTAAAGCCTCAAATCCTTGTTAATGAATCTTTCTCAACCTCAACTTTCCTCCTCCGAGCTCAAATCGAAGTAAATGGGCGAGTCCTAGGATTAGTTAATACCTTAAAAGAATTAAAGAACAAGAATAAATAAAGAAACAAAGACTAAATTCATTAGAAATAAAACTCATTCAATACATAAGAATAACAAGAGATTTTATCCAACACTTGATAATGAAAATTCTCATAAACAAGATTCAAGTGAAAGAACAAAATACTACACACTTAAATATTCAATACATAACAAGGAATTGAAGAAAGGGATAAGAGTTTGCAAATGCTATGGAAATAAAAGCAAGAGATGGAATATATTGAATGACAATTCTGTTTCAGAATGTCGTCAATTATGTCGTCCGACACCAGTAACAACACTTAGTAAAACGGTAACTTTAAAAGTAGATGCAGTGGAATTTAAAGAACACAACGGTTTAAATTTTTTATAAGTTATATATATTATATAACTTATGATGGTCAATGACCAGATGTATTGTAAATATGTTATATACAAAAATATAAATTCCTTTCTTCACAGATTTACAATATAAAATGGAAAGGCATTAAAAGTTGAAGTCGCAGATGACTTCTACCTGAAAAATCTAACTAATTAGACATAGACAACATCTCATTATAATCGCTCCATACAAAACTAATCTAGAATATAAACAACAATTATAATGTTGGACAGAATGTTGTCGACACACTCAGACAACACTTGTGATCTAGATTTCTGAGATGAAATCCCGAGAGCTCTCTTGGTATTTTTGCAATCTGATTCTGGATGATCGATTCACTGTTGTGGCCTCTCTATTTATAGTAGAGAGTTCCCTTGAAAGGCTCATCGATCGGTTGTTATAGTTGAGGAAAAGATGAGCAACTTGTGGTGGATGATTAAGGAGTAAAAATATCAACAACTTTGACTTGTTCCTTACTCGACTTATTCCCCAAGATTTGACTCTTTCTCCCACATTTTACACAACTCCAATTCACCACGCCTAAGTCATTTTTACCTCACAATAAAATATTACTACTTAGCGTGAAGTAAGGCAAAACTATTTTTCGAAAATGTTGATCAAAATGTTATGACATTTGTCCCAACATTTTTATGCATTCAAATCAGTACTTCAGAAGATATGTTGGGTCAAATGTCACAAGACCAAACCCAACATTAACAATCTCTCCCTTTTTGCCTTTCTTCACAAAATTCATTACAAACCTAAAATGACTTAGGATATTGAGACAAATGTTGTCCTACATTTGTGATCAATAATATCAATGATATGCTCCCCCTTAACCTGCGATGGCTTTCAAGTAATCATGCGTGTAACGATTTATAGGATTAGAAAAGAAGAAAGATGTTAGCACATATATACATATCATTCAATTATATAGATTTATAAACAGATCATAAAAAGAAATATTCCATTGTCCACATAAATCAATATCCATCCTGTCGAACAGTTAACTGCTCAGATTGAGCAACATTCACGACCCTCATACAGTATCAACCAGTAGCAACAACTCCTCCTAACTTATCATACAGCAACAACAGCTTCCAGCAGCTTTCTACTCCTGCATAACTGCTTCTCTGCACAGAACAACAGCCTCTAGCCTTCTTCCTTAGCTCTCCATGCATCAGCACTTCCTCTGCTTCCCTCGTCTTCAGCAACTTCGTTTTCACCCTCTTTTTTATGAAGAAAGCAGCAGCATGAACTGGTCTCTGGCTTGAATCAGAGCATTCCTCACAACATCAACCTCAGAGATTTGTTGGTTAATCTTTGCAATTTGATTCAGAAGCCATTCAATAGAAAGTGGAAACTGTCTTGGACCAGTGTTGTCAAGAATGTTGGTGATATTCCTTTCAACATCTGCACTATTTCCTTTCATTTTTCAGGGTAGATCGATGACTCTGTCTCTACTCTTCAAAACTGCTTTGTTTACCGTGTACAGTTTAGGAGTCTTCCCTAATGTGTCCTCTCTCTTAGGCTTAAGACCTTGGGTAGTTAAAACTTTGTATATCAGAGAGGGATAAGTGAGGATTGAGGTTGATTCTTTTTGTGCCAAGTTGGAAACTTGATGGAAGATCATTTTGCCCAGATCTACCCTCAAACCTTTCCCAATTTTATACAGCATGGTGGCTTGTTCTGTAGTGACAATTGACTCATTCATTGAAGGAAGACAAATTTGTATAGCAATTTTGTGAAGGGTGAAAAATATGGCTATTAATTTAGAGGCTGGACATCTACAGATCCACTTATGCATTAGACCTCATGTGAGGTACTCAATCACTTCATCTCTATTGTCTAATGCATGATCTGTTTCTCTAACACTCTCCTTAGCATTTAATCTCATACATTGGTTTATAATAGCATGTGTGAAAAAATATACTTTGTTATAGAGATATACCTTCCCAATTTTCTTCGAGTAGGTATCCTCTATAGCAAAACTCAAAGTAGCATAAAACAACCTAACTATTTTATCAACATACGGTCCTTTTTTCAATAACAGATCCTATGAGTTGTCTTTCTTTTAAGAACTCTACCAAGCCATATTCTTAACAGGAGCCAATGTCTAATACTTTTTCAGACCTAATAACTATATTCTTGTACCAGTCCCAATTATCAGAATTAGTTTTAGAATAGAATTTGTCTGAGTAGATAGATACCTCAAGGTCAGAATCATATTCAGTTTTGCTGGAGGATGTTGGTGTTTGTGTCTCTTCTGATGTTGGCTAAAATGTTGCCTGAGATATTGTGGCATCAGTGACAACATTTGAATCAGCCCTTGTTCTAGTACTCCTGGAAATTTCCTTTGGAAAGAATTGCTTCAGTGGGGTTTCATAAGGAACTTCCTCAATTTCTTGAGACAGATCTTGCTGTACAGAAGCAGTTGGTTCTTCTTCACTCTCTTCAGTGGAGAGTACAAATTCTGTGTCGTCACGGTCACTTCTTGAGCAAGCAGGTATAGATGTATCAAATCTAGACCTTTTATTGCTCGGCTCTTCACGAATTGTTCTCTCAAACATTCTACTCGATCGACGAGTAGGAAAAGTGAAGGATCTTGGTCTTTTACTCAATGCTGAAATATCAGATGTTTTATCAATATCTATTGGATTGTTGTTATATCCTGGGTAGCTAATGTCTAAAGGTTCATCTAAACCTTTAAATATTATAGCTTTGGACAAGTCCTCTAGCGAAAAAGATAACTGGCATAGTTGATGAGGTTCATTGTGCTCAGATGATTTAGTGTTTGGAATGGTGATGGTTCCACCGGGTAGGTAGGATTATACCCGAGGTGTGATGTGATTTTCCCTTTTTTTTTTTAATTTTTAGGGAAAATCGGAAATGATAAAAAAAATACCAAATGAGAGAAATATTTATATACATGGCAAACCTTTCTAAGCAACAAAAAAAATCTTTAGTTTTAGGAGTTTCTGATTTATCTAATAACTTATACCTAATTTTTTGGGATAAACATCACGGTAGAAATTCAATTTAATCATATCATTTCAAAATTTGAAATTCCTATTAAAACAAGGCATAAAAATAGGGAGAATCTGATAATTCAACGATCAGATAAGCACAACATCCCAACACATAACACCTTCTAAAAATGTCAATGGCAATGTTGGCAACATTTTGGACAACACAAGTATTTTGATCCCACAAGAATTTTTCGTGTTGGCAACACATCAAGACACGTTTTATACATATTTCATGAGTTTGACCACTGGACCAATGTAACATTTTTCCATCGTGTCCTTGAACTAATCATAAAATACATACAAAAAGTTTTTCGTGTAAAAAATAAGAATACTTATATAGTATTCTCAAAATTCTTTTGAAGCACTTGATACTCCTATAGAATACGAACGGTATCTTTTCAAGGGCTTTGCCCATTTTGTATAGTTGCCAAATATTTGTAGAGGCTTTGCCTTATTTTGCTACTCCCTTTTTATGATATATATGTATTTATATATCATCACAGAGAACAGTATCATGTTGGAATCACATTCTTATTGAAGGATCATGCTTGTGTGACCAAAAGTTATGCACCATACAACAACAATAATCAATGAGTGATATTCCATAGGTAAATGTCACCCGAAATGTTAGACAATATTTCAGCCGACATTCACCAAAAATGCATTCTTTTAGAGATTACAAAGACTAAGAGATTTCTTCAAACTAGAAAATCTCTCATGGTCCAAAGCTTTTGTAAAAATATCAGCTATTTGATGAATATGTTCAACATGTTCAATTTTAACTAGCTATTTTTCAACCAAATCTCTTAAAAAGTGATGTCTAATATCAATATGCTTTGTATGTGAGTGCTGAACTAGATTTTTGGAAATATTTATAGCACTCAAATTATCACAATACAAAATCAAAATATTGCTAGTAAATCCATAGTCGTCTAACATGTGTCTTAGCCATATTAATCGAGAGCAACAATTTCCAGCTGCTACATATTCAGATTTAGCAGTTGAAAGTGAGACACAGTTTTGTTTACGACTATACCATGAAACAAGATTATTGACAAGATTAAAACATCATCCACTTGTACTTTTTCTAACACCCACATCTCCAGCCCAATCCGAGTCACTGAATCCTATTAAGTTAGGATTAGTGTCTTTGGAATACCAAATTTCCAACTCACATGTGCCAGCAACATATCGAATAATAAGTTTCACGACATTTAAGTGGGACATTTTGGGACAGGCTTGAAAACATGCACAAACACAAATACTAAACATAATATCTGGGTAACTAGCAGTAAGATAAAGAAGGCTACCTATCATAGATCGATATAATGTTAGGTCGACATTTTCACCAACATTATCCTTACATACCTTCTGCGATGAACCCATTGGCGTCTTCATTTGTTTAGCAATTTCCAAACCAAATCTCTTAACTAGATTCTTGGCATATTTACTTTGTGAAATAAAAATTCCATCATCACTTTGCTTTATCTGCAAGCCTAGGAAGAAAGTTAGTTCTCCAATCATGCTCATTTGAAATGTCGATGACATAGATTCAACAAATGACTTTAGATAAGACTGTGAGGCCGAACCAAAGACTATGTCATTTACGTAGATTTGAACAATAATGATATCTACACAATGACGTTTAATGAATAAAGTACGATCAGCTTCACCACGGTTAAAACCAAATTCAAGAAGAAAGTTAGTTAGACGATCATACCATGCATGAGTGGCTTGTTTCAACCCATACAGAGCCTTATTGAGCTTGTACACATAGTGTGGATGGTAAGGATCTTAAAATCCTTTTGGTTGTTCAACATATTCTTTCTTATCTATATAACCATTTAAGAATGCACCTTTTACATCCATTTGGTGTAAAGTAATTTTCAGACAACAAGCAATAGCCAGTAAAAGTCTAATTGACTCAATTCTAGCCACAGGTGCGAAGATTTTGTCATAATCGATCCCTTCAACCTGATTATATCCTTGTGCAACTAGATGAGCTTTGTTTCTAACAACTGTTCCCGATTCGTCTGATTTATTTTTTAAAGTCCACTTAGTTCTAATTACATTTGTATTATTTGGACGTGGAACTAAGTCACAAACTTAATTTCGAGAGAATTGTTCAAATTCTTCTTGCATTGCTTGAATCCAAAAATTATCTTTGAGTTCTTCTAAAACATTTTTTGGTTCTAAAGTAGATATAAAACAAGAAAGACTAACCTCTTGGTATATGGTAGACATACACACATACCTTACCATCTCTCTGTAATTGAGTGGTTTTTTCCCTCTTATTTTAATTCCTTCAAAAACTCCCCCTATCACCTGGCCCGTGTGATGATTTTTCCCAATCCTTGATGAGGGGTCCCTTCAAACTTGATCTGATAATTCAGCATGTGACTCATCATCCATGGCCTCTGTGGTCTCTATTCAAGGTTCAGATGTTGCTTCGGGTGTGGCAACATTTGGGGCAGCATCTGATTCTTCAACAGTCTGCGCATTTTCCACTGAAACTATAGTGTTATTTTCAGCTGTATTTCATGTAAGATCAGAAAAATCATCAAAAATAACATTTACAGACTCTTGTACAGTTCTAGTCCTCAGATTGTATACTCAATAAGCATGACTATTTTGAGAATAGCCAATAAAATTCCTTTGTCACTCTTAGAGTCAAACTTTGTCAAATGATCTCTATCATTTAAAATGTAACAAATACACCCAAAAACATAAAAGTAACGCAAGTTAGGTTTCTTTCCATTTATAAGCTCATAAGGAGTCATCTTTGTTCCTGGTCTTAAGTAGACTCTATTAGATATGTCATAAGTAGTATTTAAGGCTTCGGCCCAAAAAGGTTTTGACATTCTTTTAGAACTAATCATATCTCTAGTCATTTCTTGCAGTGTTCTATTCTTCCTTTCTGCTATCCCATTATGTTGAGGAGTTTTGGGAGCAGAAAACTCATGAAAATTTTCCTTTTTCTCACAAAATTCTGTGAATGAGCTATTTTCAAATTCTTTTTCATAGTCGGATCTAATCCGAAATACAGGAGAATAGAACAAATTCCTGATTCTAAAGTGCAAAGTTTTAAACATGTCAAAAGTTTGTAATTTTTATTTCAAAAAATATATCCATGAATATCTATAAAAATCATCTACAATCACATAGGAATACCTCATGCCTCCTAGACTGTCTACTTCAATTGGACCCATTAAATCCATATGCAGTAATTGAAAACAGTGAGATGTATTTGAATGTTGTCCGTCGTATTGGACAACATTATGAGAGACACGGGTTTGCTTACCTTTCAGACAATCTTCACAGACAGTTTTACCTTTATGGCTAAGATTGGGTAAGCCTCTAACCGCTTCAGTTGAGACCAATTTTTCTAAATTGCGGTAGTTGACATGCCCCAACTTTTGATGCCATAGTGTTGTGTCATCGATCTTAGCGTTACTGCATGTTTCTTGTCTTACAATAAAATAGGAATTATCACTTGTTCTAGTACCTGTCATGACACATTCATTGGCTTAATTCGTAACCACACAATCATTCTTATTGAATTTTACCTCAAGACCGTCATCACACAGTTGGCTGATACTAAGCAAATTAGTCATTAAACCATCAATGTGTAATACATTTCTTAAGGCTGGAATATCAGGGACATTCAAGATCCCTTTTCCAATTATCTTGCTTTTACTGCCACCTCCATAAGTCACGTTTCCTCCATTAAATGACTCATAGTTCTTTAGAAAACTTTTTGTACTTGTTTTGTGGCGATAACTTCCACTATCAAAGTACCAAGAACCTGAAATGTTAGTTCTTAATGCAGTTATACATACATTACAAGTTAAATCCATTTTAGGAACCCAAACTCTCTTAAAATATTTTTTACCTATTGGCTCAGAAATGTTGCTTCGATGTTTATCCGGAATGTTGGACAATAATTTAGGCAACATTTTGCTCACATAATGTTGAAGTTTGAAACAGTATGATTTTAAGTTCAGTGGAGTTGCAGTGACGACATACAAACTTCATACTCTTTGACATATATGAGAACCTATTATTCATCCCTTTTTTTTACAAAGCATAATTTCTCATTTTTATCAAAGAGATTAGAGCATATGGCTTTAAGAGAGTTTTCGTACCCAATCCCTGCATGTGAAGGTTTACTAAAGTTGAGTATCTCATTCAATTTTGAAGTCCCTGTGTTGATCTTAAGAAAGGTTTCTTTGGCTAAATCCAATTTCGCACAGATCTTACCAAATTCAATATCATTTTTGGTAAGTGCAACCTCAAGTCAGGTTATTGTGCCTTTTAAAACAAAATTCTCATGAGTTTAAGATTTTATCTTTTTGTCAAGTTGCTTGTATTCTATAATTAAGGCTTTACAAATATTTTGTAATTCATTAATCATATCATCTTTGCATTCAACTTGATCTATACATTCAACCTCACTAATAGAAATAGAACTACTGAAGCAATTGACATCAGAATAGTTAAAGAATTCATACCTTTCGGATGTCACTGAGGATGTTGTTGCTAATGTTGGAGCAAATGTCGTGACATCTGAGACAACATTGTATACGACATATTCATTATCCGATAGAGACTATTCGAAAACAGTGGCCAGCTTTGCTTGTGTTTCAATTTCACGATCTCCTTCATCTTCTTCTTCATCATCACTAAGAGAAACCCATAGGTTCTTACTAAATTTTCTAAGAGTGTTTGCATATTCGTTAGCATAATGACCACAACCTGAGCAGGCATGACATTGCACGAACTCAAGTTGTTTGGGATCAAATTTGGTACAATCTGAGTTGGTTCTTCTTAGTTGATTTCCTTTTTGTACATTTGGAGGCAATCTAGTGGGATTTTGATTGAAGACTTGATTTTGGTGCTCTTTAAATTTAGATTGATTTCTCTCATTGTTGAACTTCCTCACCATCAAATTGTATTTTCGAGTGAGTAAGGCAACATTTGCACCTTCATCAATTTCTTCAAGATTCTCATCATTTTCTTCGATTTGACTCTCCGATGATTGAACTTGAAGCGCCACATTCTTGCTTTTATACAATTCCTTTTGATTATCAATATTCATCTCATAAGTTTTAAGTATGCTCATCAAGGTATGAAGGTCCATTGTGGCAAGATTATGAGCTTCTTCAATAGCACAAATCTTTAAATTGAACTTTTCAGGAAGAGAACGTTGAGCCTTTTTCAACAAGTTGAGTGTTGATTAATGGTTCACCAAACACTTGACATTCATTTGAGATGTCAATCAACTTTTCTAAATAAGATTTAATATCATCCGCTTCTTCCATCCTTAAACGTTCATATTTATTCATGAGCATGCATAGTTTTGTTCGACGAACACTTGAGCTACCTTCACAATGAATTTGTAAAGTATCTCATGCGTCCTTAGCCGTGGGGCAGTTTTGAATGAGTTTGAACATGTAGAGATCAACCTATCTAAAAATTGCATTTAAGGCCTTTTCGTTAAAGATAGCACTATTGGTTTCTTATGTAGTCCATTCGGATTTAGGTTTAGCAATAATGTCACCTTACTCATCCGATGGAAACATTGGAACAACATACCTATTTGTTATAGATCTCCATGCACGAATATCAATTGATTTGATATGCGAACGTAGGCGAATCTTCCAATAAGCATAATTTGATCAATCTAAAATAGAAAGTCTACCAATAGTCAGATTTTCCAGATCCATAACTTATGACAACGGAACCAAGCACTTATTGTGTTAAGTGTCGGCTCAGATACCACTTGAAGGGTGTCAAATTCTATGAGAAATAAAAATAAGAGATGGAATAAATCGAATGCAAATTCTGTTTCAGAATGTCGTCAATTATGTCGTCCGACACCAGAAACAACACTTAGTAAAACAGTAACTTTAAAGAATAAATGCAACGGAATTTAAAAAACACAACGGTTTAAAATTTTCATAAGTTATATATATGGTCAATGACCAAATGTATTGTATATATATTATATAAAAAAATATAAATTCTTTTCTTTACTGATTTATAATATAAAATGGAAAGGATTTAAAAGTTGAAGTCGCAGATGACTTCTACCTGAAAAATCTAATTAATTAGACATAGACAACATCTCATTACAATCGCTCTATACAAAACTAATCTAGAATCTAAACAACAATTATAATGTTGGACAGAATGTCGTCGACACACTCAGGCAACACTTGTGATCCAGATTTCTGAGATGAAATCTCGAGAGCTCTCTTTGTATTTTTGCAATTTGATTCTGGATGATCGATTCACTGTTGTGGCCTCTCTATTTATAGTAGATAATTCCCTTGAAAGGCTCATCGATCGGCTGTTATAGTTGAGGAAAAGATGAGCAGTTTATGGTAGATGATTAAGGAGTGAAAATATCAACAACTTTGACTTGTTCCTTACTCGACTTATTCCCCAAGCTCTGACTCTTTCTCCCACGTTTTGCACAGCTCCAATTCACCATGCCTGAGTTATTTTTACCTCACAATAAAATATTACTGGTTAGCGTGAAGTAACACAAAACTATTTTTCGAAAATGTTGATCAAAATGTTATGACATTTGTCCCAACATTTTTATGCATTCAAATCAGTACTTCAGAAGATATGTTGGGTCAAATATCACAACACCATAGTCCAACATTAACAAAATTTCTTCCAAGTCTTGCTATTATAGTCCCACAATTTTCCCACATCAAATTATGACCAAAACAGCCCGAAAATTTCAGATTTGCAAATCTGTCAATTTTTTGCGCCTCTAACTATTTTGTCATTTTCTTCATTTTAGCTCCGTTTGAGTTGTTTTTACTTGATTTCTTTTCCGATCACTTCTAAATCATATAAACTTGTAAAATTAAAGTAAATCATAGTAAATGCACTATTTTTCAAATAAACATAAAAAAAATCTAAGCTTAAAGAAGAGTTAAGTTGGTAAAATACCAACTTATCAAACCCCCAAACTTAAACTATTGCTTGTCCTCAAGCAATAATAACAACAACAACATACCTTGTACAATCCCACAACGTGGGGTCTGGAAAGGGTAGAGTGTACACAAACCTTACCTTCACCTTGGTAGGTCTTGTTTCCGGGAGACCCTCGGCTCAAGACAAAGCATAATCACAAGCAAAGCAAGAGAAACAGTCAGACTCAGATAAGAAATTAAAGCAGTATGGACATGATGATAATAAAATCGAATACACCATAGTAGCGCCTTCTAACAAAAGGAAACAGTATAGGTAAATAAGATAAACAAAGTACACTAAAGAACACATAATAGAAATCAAACTATAGGTGACTATAGAGCACTACTGCGACTATAAGTGTGATAGGCTAATTGGGCCTACATTTATAATACTACAACTATCATCTTATAAGCGTAAGTAGGACTACACTCAACTACCTACTACCATTCTACCCTAATCTGTGTCCTCCACAACCCCCTATCTAAGGCCATGTCCACAATAAGTTGCACATGCGCCATGTCCCATCTAGTCACCTCTCCCCAATACTTCTTCGACCTACCTCTACCCCTTCTGAACCGTCCATAGCCAACCTCTCACACATCCATACTGTGGCATCTGTGTCTCTCCTCTGCACATGCCCGAACCATCTCAACCTTGCTTCCCGCATCTTGTCCTCCACCGAGGCCACTCCTACTTTGTCCCGGATATCATCATTTCTAATCATATCTCTCCTTGTATGCCCACATATCCATCTCAGCATCTTTATCTCTGCAACTTTTATCTTTTGTATGTGCGAAGTCTTGCCTGACCAACACTACGCCTTATACAACATACTCGGTCTAACCACTACCCTATAGAACTTGCCTTTAAGTTTTGGTGGCACCTTTTTATAGCACAAGACTCTAGATGCGAGCCTCCATTTCATCCACCCTGCCCAATACGATGTGTGACATCGTCATCAATCTCTATATTCCCTTGGATAATAGACCTTAGGTACTTGAAACTTCCTTTCTTTGGAATGACCTGAATACCAAGCCTCATCTCCACGCTTGTCTCAGCGTCTCTCCCGTTGCTGAACTTTCACTCCAAATATTATGTCTTGGTCTTACTCAACCTGAACCCTTTAGACTCCAGAGTCTGTCTCCAAACCTCCAAGTTGGCGTTCACTCTACTGCGAGTCTCATCAATCAGGACTATGTCATCTGCGAATAACATACACCATGGTACCTCCCCTTGAATTTATCATGTCACTCCGTTTATCACCAAGGCAAATATGAATGGGCTAAGAGTTGATCTCTGGTGCAGCCCCATCATTACTGAAAAGTGCTTCGAGTCTCCTCCTACTATCCATACCTTAGTCTTGGCCCCATCATACATATCCTTGATCGCCCTAGTGTACGCCACATGTACACCTCTAACCTCCAAACATCTCCATAGAACCTCCCTAGAAACTTTGTCGTATGCCTTCTTGAGGTCGATGAAAATCATATGTAGGTCTTTCTTGCTCTCACTATACTGCTCCACCAACCTCCTAATAAAATGAATAGCTTCAGTAGTCGAATGCCCCAATATGAATTCAAACTGGTTCTCGAAAATAGACATGTCTTTCCTCACCCTCATCTCCACGACCCTTTCCCAAACTTTCATAGTGTGGCTCAGCAGCTTGATACCCTTATAGTTGTTGCAACTCTGGATATCACCTTTGTTTTTGTATAAGGGAATCACTGTACTCCACCTCCATTCTTCAGGCGTTCTTACCGTCTTAAAAATGACGTTAAACAACTTAGTCAACCACTCCAAACCTGCCCTGCCTGTACTTTTCCAAAATTCAACTGGGATCTCATCAGGCCAGGTCGCTCGTCCCCTGCACATCCTGCGCACAACATCTTTAACCTCCTCAACCTTAATGCTTCTACAATACCCAAAATTCCGGTACCTATCAGAATGCTCCAGATCTCCTAGCACAATATCTCTATCTCCTTTTTCGTTCAAGAGTTTATGAAAGTAAGACTGCTACCTTCGCCTAATATGCACTTCCTCCACCAGTACTTTGCCGTCCTCATCCTTGATGCACTTCGCGTGATCCAAGTCAAAAGCCGTCGTTTTCGCTGCCGTAACCGCTAGTTTTGCCTCATTCCTCGCCATCTAATACAGTTCCCTATTCGTCCACTTCTCCACATCATCATTGCTTTTTACCAATTTCACAAATACCGCTTTCTTCGCTTCCACCTTCTCTTAAACTTTACCATTCCACTACCAGTCCCCTCGATTCCCACCACGGTTACCCCGCGAGGACCCTAGCACTTCTCTATCTACCTCCCGAATGCAACTGGCTATCTTGTCCCACATATCGATCGCATCCCCACTACTCCCTCAAGCCCCCTTGGCCATCAACCTCTCCCCCATCTCCTTTGCACTAGCCATTGTCAAACTCCCACATTTGATTCTTAACCTGTCATCCAGAACCCTCTTCTTCTTGTCCAACTTGATCTCCAAATCCATCACCAAAAACTTATGTCGGGTAGTAAGATCCTCCTTCGGAATAACCTTGCAGTCTTTACAAAGACCTTTGTCAACCTTTCTAAGGAGAAAAAGTCTATCTGAATCTTAGCCACCTAACTACGGAAAGTCACCAAGTGTTCCTTCTTTAGGAACCTCGAATTGTCTATCACCATCTCACAAACTCTAGCGAACTCCAAAAGTGAGACGCCTCCCTCGTTCCTGTCCCCGAGTCCAAAGCCTCCATGCACGTCGTCATAACCCCCCTGAAGTGACCCGATATGTCCATTGAAATCCCCTCCTACAAATAACTTCTCAGTGGGTGGTATACCACCCACCACTCCGTCTAAATCATCCCAAAAGTGTCTCTTCTCCTTCTCGTCCAAGCCCGTCTGCGAAGCATAAGCACTAATAATATTTATAGTGAACCCTCCAACTACCAACTTAATCGCCATCATCCTATAATTGACCCTCCTCACCTCTATCACATGATCCCTAAGCTCGATATCTACCAAAATGCCGACCCCATTCCTATACTTCAATTTACCCGAGAACCATAACTTATTGTCTACATCCTTAGCCTTAGGTTCTACCCATTTGGTCTCCTAGACACATGCTATATTAATAATCCTCTTCTTAAGAATCTTAACTAGCTCTATGGACTTTCCCGTTAAAGTCTCAAATCAAAACATAAAATCTCCTTCAAAGGACTCAATTCAAAAGTGCACCAACATCATACCAAGTCAAAAAGTTCACTTTAAGCACAAACACATGACTTTGATTGGTACTAACAATTAATCCAAAACATATGAACCACCACCAACTTCTCAAAAATATCATTTCATTTGAAGTGCCCAAACACCAAGTTAATCAAAGTAGCAAATAAGTGATGACACTAAAGCTTCAAAATTTGCCTCTTTGTCACAAAACAACTTTCTTTTGTTCATTCTTTTCAATTGAAAAATGGACAAATTCACAACTCAAATTTTCATGTGCCCTCACACTCAAGAGAGAATCCCACACTTCAGAAAATGATATTCAACACACAAATGGGATATCAAATGGAAAGAAGTAACACTCTCTCTCACAGATATGTTCAAATGCACACAAGTAGCATCATAAGCTTGCCCTTCATGTATTTCTCCACTAATGTACACACAAATGGTTAAAAATCCATTAGGACTTAAAGGGTTGTAATGTATGCTTTTAGTTAAGGTAGCGCGCAATTTGGGTAAGAGTAACTCAAAACCTCCCTAAACACTACAATTTGAAACAATCAAAGCATACTTCCTTCAAAACTTTTCCTCTCTTTTTTCATTGCACCACCTAGTCTTCTCTTTATTCACAACTTTTATTCTTCCTTCATTTTCCTTCATTCTTTTTATTTATTTATTTTCAAAATATCAAGGAAGGTTTCACTATTTTTGTTTCTTTCCTTTCCTTTTTTTATTATTCTCACCTTTCACCTTTTAAGCAACTCCCACATCACACTTTTTTCAACCACCATCCTCAAACTTAGGCTTTTAACCTATGTTTGCACTTTCAAAGTACTTAGGGAGGTCGGATGCCAAGAGAAAGATCAATTGAAGAACAAAAGGGCAAAGCTAGTAACATGGTTGCCAAAGAAAAGATTAAAGGCTCAAAAGGGTTGACTAAGGAAAATATGCAAGGGTAGGCAATTTTAGGCACAAATACGGTCCAAGAAAGGCCTAAAATCATTTTTCAAACTAAGTGTACTCTAGAATTTCGCCTTGAAACACATTCCGGACAAGTTCTAGACATCAAATAATGCAAATGAACTCACAAAAATCTTACGACAATGGCACATGAAGTTCCAAGTAGAATATGTATCCGAAACCCAATTGAAACAAATGAACACAAAAAGTTATTTCTAGCCTAAACATACTATTTAGTGAACAAAAGAACCAAACATCGAGTCTAAAAGTCACAACAAAAATCCTTACTTCAATCATTTCTTTGTTTCAAAAATCAAGAATTCATATGCCAAGGTTTTACCTGTGTTGATACCAAGCAAGCCAAAAATCGAGCAAGGAGAAAAAAATCATATCTAAACACCATTCCTACAACTAAACTAGCTAAAATTACACCTAACAAAGTACTTTTCTTATGAAAGTCCCATCATCTGAAAAAGTCAACACAAAAAGCTATCTAATATAAATATGTCAAAAAAAAATCAAAATAAAGTCCATCTACTAAATTATCATGCATCATGACATATCACACCCCATCACAAAAAAATTTATCAAAATAAAGTCTCCCCCAACTTAAATTGTTGTGTTGTCCTCAATGCAATTATAACGCCCATTTCATGGTCCCTTAACTAGTTCCAAATTAGCCCACACACTCCAAACAGTAAGAGAACAAGATCTCTCTAAAAATGAGTCACTTTGAGACTTGGTATTTAAATATGAATCAACAAGTACTAAGTACACGAATCCCTTTAGAGCAGCAAGTGTAATGTGACAAAGGAAGATTGAATTCCATACCTGACAATTTGCAACTGAAAGAAAGAGATGTAGGGGTTCTTGTCTTCTAATTGCCAAATGAATGTGATCAAATGAATTAGCACAACAAATATTTCCCGAACACAATGACCCAAAGCTTTGAATTCACAGAGAAATACCCATTAATTCACGTAATGCCTTTTCATCCATTTTGATCAACAAGGAGAATGTGTACTCAACCATTTTATGAGCACACAAATAGCCCTTACCTTTCAGCCTATGAAACTCAAAATCACACAAAAATAGCAGACAATCAAGATTCTCCAAGCATGAAAATATGCATTTAGAAAGAAAAAGAAATTCACAGTCGAACATACTTCCTCTCCCATTTACACATTTTGACCAAACTCAGCAGAATCCCTTCTCGTACTCGAACGACACACCAAAACTTACTTAAAATAAAATCATAATAATGCTCGGTTACTCAGACTTCACCGGCGAATGAAATCGTCTCTCAGGTTGTGTGCTTCACTTTGTGACAATGAGATAATTGAATTACCCTCCCAATTTAATGGGTATTATAGTTCAATCAATCATAGCTTCATCTAAATCAACTAACAACCAGAATTGCACAATTTGAGCTCTCAAACACTACATCAAAAGAAACAAAAAAACTGCACACAAAGAGAAGGGAAGAGGAGAGAGATAACGGGTGATAGACTTACCTGGATGTGCTGACTGAAGGGGTGGCCGAGTTACAGGTTTTGAGGGTGTGCACGGGAGCTGAGTAAGGGATTTGGGTTTTAAGCCAAAGGTGCAGGGAGTTTGGTGCGTGCAGATGGGTTTAAGAAGGAAAATAAGACGAGTGTTGTGGCTTTGTTTCAAAAGCAGCAGCTTTGTGCAATTTTGCACGAACTTGGGCTCAAGTTGAAGAAGTTTTTGTGCAATTTATTGTAAGAATTGAATACTTCATTATTATTCTTCCAAATATACAATATATATACATGGATTAAAAGAATACTATTCTAGAAGACAACTATTCTACTTTACCTAATTTACAAGATCCTAATTACAATTACAATAATTAGAATAATATCAATAATAATGAGGGAGGTGATTATGGGATCTTCCCATAATCACTCTAACAGTCCCCCGCAGTCTTAGCTGGAGGTTCTCGAATGCTGAGATTGTCCTTGAAATCATCAAAAAGTACGCGCGGAAGACCTTTTGTAAAGATGTTAACTATCTGATAACGGGACGGCACGTGGAGAACACAGACAACTTTTTCTCGGACAAATAAAATATCCATTTCAATGTGCTTCGTGCGTTGATGTTGAACAGGATTTCCAGATAAATAGATCGCACTCACATTGTCACAATAGACCACTATTTCCTTTTCAATCGGACAATGGAGCTCTAGTAGCAGATTACGGAGCTAACATGATTCAGCAACATCATTTGCCACCCCTCGGTATTCTGCCTTGGCACTTGATCGAGATAGTGTGGATTGACGTTTGGAGGACCATAAGATGAGATTGTCACATAAGAACACACAATAGCCGGAAATGGAATGACGTGTGTCTGGGCAGCTACCCCAATCCGCATCAGTGTAAGCAGAAAGAATCGAGACAGAGGACTTATACAGATAAAGTCTGAAATATAGAGTACCTTTAATATACCGCAGAATCCTCTTGAGAGCCCCCATATGTTCATCCTTCAGATCATGCATGTGTAAACAAACTTGCTGGACCGCATAGGAAATGTCAGGCCTCGTAAAAGTCAGATACTGTAATACACCTGCAAGGCTGCGGTAATGTGTGGGGTTACTGTATTGAGTTCCTGAAGTGTTGCTCAACTTCGCCTTCGTGTCAATCAGAGTATGGGAAGGTTTGCATGAAGACATCCATGCTTTGTCAAGTATCTCCTCGGCATACTTCTTTTGACTGAGAAACAAACCACCTGTATAGTGAGTGACAACAATGCCAAGAAAATAATTCAACGGACCCAAGTCCTTCATTGCAAATTCTGCTGCAAGAAGGGACATAATAGACTGGCGAAGTGATGTTGAGGAGGCAATGAGGATAATGTCATCAACATACCGAAGTATATACGTCATATCAGTACCCTTCCTATAAATAAAGAGAGACTGATCGGACTTGCTGTGAGAGAATCCCAATTTGGAAACAAACCCTGCAGACCTATTATACCATGCCCGAGGAGCTTGTTTGAGGCCATATAAGTATTTCCTCAATAGGCACACATGATCTGGACGGCAGATGCATATATACCGTTTCCTGCAAATAGCCATGTAAAAATGCATTCTTAATATCCAACTGATGAATGGACTATGATTTGGACAGTGCTAGACTAAGAATAGTCCTGATAGTTGCAGGCTTGACCACCAGACTGAATGTTTCACCGCAATCTACTCCCACATGCTGAGACCTGCCATCACCAACAAGAAGAGCTTTGTATCTCGCAAAAGAACCATCAGAATTCTTTTTATGGCAAAAAACCCACATAGACCGAATTATGTGCACATTAGATGGTCGTGGCACCAAATCCCACGTCTTATTTTGAATAAGAGCAGTAAATTCATCTAACATGGCAACTTTTCAATTCGGGTCTGATAAGGCAACTTTGAGATTTTTTGGTATTGGTGAGGGTTGGACTGAGGTGGTTAGGTTAAAATGGTGTTTATGTCAAAAAATCTCGTGCATTGCATGGGTTTCCATGGTCCTTTGAGGAGGTGGGTTGTTGGATGGTTGGGTGGTATTGGTATTTTGGGCTGAGGTAGTGGGCCCTGTACTGGTCTGGGCAAGCATGTTTCCGGAAGGTGGTGGGGTGACGGGTTGAGTTGTAGGTATCGGTAATGGCCCTAAATTATTATTTTGAGAGTTTAGATGATACCTCAAAATTGGATGAATTCCGTCGTCCAGAAAATCATATGAAGGTGGGGATGCCGCTCGATATGTATCAAACGGGAAGGTTGATTCATCAAAGATAACATGACGAGAAATAATGATTTTTCATGTTGACATATCAAAGCATTTATATCCCCTATGATATTGTGGGTACCCTAAAAATACGCAAGGCGTAGATCGAGTTTGAAGTTTATGAATGGTTGTGGACGGAAATAATGGATAACATAAACACTCAAAAACCCGTAAATATGTAAACGAAGGGGTACGATTGTACAATACCTGAGTAGGGGACACATTGGAGAGTAGCTTACTAGAAAGAATATTTAACAGGTATGTGCCATTTGAAGAGCATGATGCCAAAAATTTGGTGGTGTGGACGAATGCATAAGGATAGAGCGAGTCATATTATTGATTGTTCGAATATTTCTTTCAGCTTTCCCATTTTGAGAAGATGTGTGTGGACAGAAAATACAGACAGACATCCCATTTTGTTGACAAAAATTATGAAATTGGGCATTTATAAATTTCCCCCCATTATCACAATGAAAACATTTAATGGTTTTGCCAAACTGAGTTTTGATAAACACACTAAATTATTTCAAAATGTTATATGTCTGTGATTTTTGTCCTAAGGGAAAGGTCCACAAAAATTTGAAAAATCATCAAGAATAAGCAAATAGTACTTATGACCTGTAGCACTTAATACGGGTGAAGTCCACAAATCATAATGTAAAATATCAAATGGCATAATAGTATTAGTAGTAGATGCAGAAAACGGAAGTTTAATATGTTTACTAAACACACAGATTTGGCAAACAGAAGAGTCCAAACGTCTATTATAAGAAACCAAAGTATTCTTCCTAAATTGATTAAAAACTGGTGCTCCTGGGTGTCCAACCTATTGTGCCATAGACTAGGAGAGATGGCCGCGAAGGTGGAAGGTTTAACCATGTCGTTGTTGGAGACAGAGGTGATGGGATATAAGTCTCCCGTGCTATTACATCTCATGAGCTGCATCCCCTTATAAAAATTCTTCACAGAAAAACCAAACGAATCAAAATTCACAGAAACATCTGTTGTTAGTGGTAAAACGTCTAACAAAGACCAAGTTTTTAATTAATTTTGGTGCATGTAAAACATATTTCAAACATAAAGGTGGGTGGGGATAGAGTAGTGTTACATGACCAATACCACGAATTGGAATTTCCTGCCCACTGCCGATAATAATATTTTTATTACTGCTCGTATTAAAATAAGATGAGATATTACCTTGAGATGTCGTCATGTGTGACATAGCCCCTATATCAATGTACCACGATTCATCTGGAATATTCAGATTCATGTGACTCATGGCTTATTCAATATCCGTGGGTGCATATCCGACGCAAGATTGTGCCTGAGCTACAAAAGCATGTTGTGGACAAGATCCGAGAACCATGGGTTGGCGATTTGAAGAAGGAGGAGGTCGGGCCCACGAAGAGATCGAAAATAGGCATGGCGGGGCAGCCCACTGCGGAGCCCAGGCCCACGGTGGGTACTTCCCCCACTGCCCGCCGCTACTGCCTGGAAACTGCCATCCACTGCCAGCCCGCCACTGCCAGGGCTGGCTGCTGCCGCCGGCGGTTTGTCCCCCGCCCGTCCACGTCCCTTGCCACCATTATTTTTTCCTTTATTGTTTCGATTTGAACCCCATTTTTTAACATTATTCTGACGATTAGTTTGGCCACCTGAACCAGAATTTTAGGGCTCCAAATCAGTGGAAAAAGAGTTGGTAGAAACGAGAGCCGTTCCACCCGTGGTTGTACCCGATGATGCCTGCTTTTCTTTCCTCGTTTCCTCGAGAATTAACCTTGATCGGGTCTCGTAAAAGGGAGGTAACAGATTGCTTTGCTGAATGAACGTAGACACACCATCATATTGTTCATTCAGCCCTGCAATCAACTGAAGGACTAACCTTTGATTTGTCACGGGCGAACCAACGTTGGACAGTTGGTCCGCAAGTACTTTTAATTCTTGAGAATAGCCTGAGATGTTAGAAAAATCATCCAATTTAATATTTGTAAATTGGTGTTCAAGATAAATGGCCCTAGACATTTGGTTATCTTGAAAAATGTTTTCTAATCTCTCCCACACCTGTTTAGCCGTAGAATTGAGTTCTAAGATGGTATGAAGAAGATCATTCGAAATTGTGCCATAAATTCATTAAAGGCCAATAGC
Source organism: Anisodus tanguticus (assembly GCA_034509755.1). Lineage (NCBI taxonomy): Eukaryota > Viridiplantae > Streptophyta > Magnoliopsida > Solanales > Solanaceae > Anisodus > Anisodus tanguticus. The sequence goes on from CM067549.1 coordinate 36,829,565, forward strand.
ATCTAAGCGTGACCATAATTTCTTGTCCACCTTAGTGGTATCCGACGGTGACTCAGAAGGAAGAATATGGTCAAGTACCTCATAAGAACGGCAGTGAATTTTGAATAGTTCCGCCCATGAGGTATACTGCCATTTCTCCATTTCAAGAGTTATAGGGATGAAGTTCTTGATGTTATTAACAGCAAAAGCGGGATGAAGGGTTTGTTTTTCGGCCATAGGTTCCACTTAGAATAAAAAAAGGAGGAGAATGAAGTTGTGTTTTGATGAAAGTGGATTAGAAAAGAAAACCTAAAGAGAGGGGTCTAGCCGAGTGGGTGTAGTAGGATAGGTTTAGGGTTTTAGAATTCCTAAACCTAAGTGGAATAGTGGTAAACGGCTTGGGTTTTTAGGTTTTGGAGAAGTAGTTTATGTTTAGGGTTTTAGGAGTCCTAAACCTAAGTTTGTTTGGTCGAAAAAAAAGTGAGGGAAATGGAGAATTCGGCCAAGAAGGAAAAGAAAGAGAAGAGTTTAGGGCAAAGGATTTTTGGCTAATGAAAACATGTAAGAATTGAATCACTTGATTATTATTCTTCTAAATATACAATATATATACATAGATTAAAGGAAGACTATTCTAGAAGACTACTATTCTACTTTACCTAATTTACAAGATCCTAATTACAATTACAATAATTTGAATAATATCAATAATAATGAGGGAGGTGATTATGGGAAGATCCCATAATCACTCTAACATTTATTGCATTGTGCCACTCCAACACCTCAAATCATGTCAAATTTAATTTCAAAAATTATAAAATTTAGTATATTAATAAAAAACAATATAATAATTATTCTAAAAAATAAAATTGTAAAAATGACTTGAAAATTTGAAAATGATGGGTTGTCTCCCACCAACGCCGCATTTAACGTCATGGCACGATATGAATAAATTTTACCACTTTTTCTTCCATTTATAGGATATGAATTTGCGCCCCATCTTTGAATCAAGAATACAATGACGCTCATAGGGCAGTGGTAGGAAAGAAAAGAGGCCAATTTTCGGGTGTCGCATCTTTCACTTTTTGGCTTTTAAGTGAGGCATGTCATTTTGTCATCTTGGCCTAGCATACTTCAAAACAAAAGAACATTTTCCTCATCACCAAATTCCTCCATAAGCTCGGGTAATTCAATTTCCATATCATCCACCAAGCACAATGTTGAAAAATGGTTAGAATGTGGTCCAATGCGCTCATATTTCAAACTTGCATTAATTTTGACATCCTCACCCAAAAATGAACTGGAGTCTTCAAAAATAACATTATGAACTTTTTCATTCAACTCTAGTATCATTTCTTTAATCTCGGCACCTTGCATTATTTTTGTTTTGGTCGGTTGGCAATTCACCATTAGCTCTTGAAAATCAATCTTGACCTTATATTCAATTATAGACAACTCACAATTACTCTCCATGGCCCTTTGATGTTGTGCATCACATGCCTCAACCATTGCATTTAATTCGACCTTCAATTTTCAGATAGCAATTTCAAGTAGCTCCACTTCTTGACTTTGCTCAATATGCATTTTTAGAAATTCTTCCATCATCCGTGGAATGCCTTCATGATGATTTCCATGGACTCCAAATTGTTGAGCTCGATTCATTAGCCAATCTTGGCTCACAATTTCCACTTTGTCAAGTTTTCCTTTAAGTTGAGATTCGTTCAAAGCTTGTAGAAATTCTCCCATGGTAAAATTCATGTCTTGACTACTTTCCACACCCTCAAGTTGGTGAGCATTATGAGCCTCAACCAATAATTTCATTTGATCCTCTAAGGTGTGGATAGCTTTGTCATTGCAACTAATTGCTTGACTCAAGTGATTAAATGATTTCTTCAAGTCATTTAGTGCTAAATTCCATTTCCCCACATTTTCAAGAATTGTCTCCAACATGAGCATTCTCTTCTCATTTTGAACATTTGAAACTTCTTCCACTTCCATATCTCTATCATCATCAAAATCAAAAATAGAATCGCCATAGTGAGGGTCGGGGAAGGGAAGGACAAATACGCACGATTAGTCCAATAACCATTTTGACCACCACACCTATCACAAATACTCCACTTATAGGTTTGATATTGTGCGCACAATCCGCTCTCGGGAGTATTCAAATAATTTTGCCATGAGTGTGGTTCTCCACAATAAGGACAAGGATTATCAAAGTATGAACAAGTACCATCGACCAACTTTCATTATATGATGTCATTTACAAAACTAAAAAATAAACTAAAAATAAAAAAATAACTACACAAATATTCACAAGTTTGGACAAAAGCAAGTAAGCTTAAATCTCAAACTAACCCAAATACGCTAAATTGTTCCCCGGCAACGACGCCAAATTGATAATGTCCAAATCCACTCCTCAAGTGAGAAAGTGTACATGATCGTCGCAATATAATTTATCCAACTATGATTCGGGGTCGAATCCACAAGGAACAGTATAAAGGCGATTAAGAAGTAAATGATTTACCACCAACTAAGCTAAGTCAAACAGTTTTTCAATATTTGATTTTTGATTTAAAAACTAAAAAGATAAAACTAACCTAGAAAGCAAGTACAATGATCAATGACCACAAGCATAGATACAAGGGAACTTACTCTCAAGTAACGATCCAATGTATTTTATGATTGTATAACTAAGAGCGAGTTCATGTTAATAGATAATGATTTCTAAAATCTCTTCCAACCAAATCAATGAATTTCACTCTAAACTTTTCCAAGCCTTAGAGTGTGATATTAAGCACAATCAATTTAACCTCAATTTAACTATCCTATTTCTAGCTCAAGTTATTAGATGGAGTTTAAAGCCCCAAATCTTTGTTAATTAATCTTTCTCAACCTCAATTTTCCTCTTCTGAGCTCAAATCGAAGTAAATGGGTGAGTCATGGGATTAGCTAATCCCTTAAAAGCATTAAAAACAAGATTAATTAAAGAAACAAAGACCCATTTCATTAGAAATAAAAACCATTCAATACATAAGCATAACAAGAGATTTTATCCAACACTTGATAATGAAAATTCTCATAAACGAGATTTAAGTGAAGGAACAAAATACTACACACTTAAATATTCAATACATAACAAGAAATTGAAAAAAGGGATAAGAGTTTGATCATAAAAATGCTCCAATCTTCTCTTCCAAAGTGTGGTTGATGAACCCTAGCTTTCAAGCATGTAAGAATATGACCAAAGATGATAGAAATTTCTTCCAAGTCTTGCTATTATAGTCCCACATTTTTTCCACATCAAAATATGACCAAAACAGCCCTAAAATTTTAGATTTGCAAATCGATTCATCTTTTGCACCTCTATTCACTTTTGTCACTTTGTTCGTTTTAGCTCAGTTTGACTTGTTTTTACTTGGTTTCTTTTCCAATCACTTCTAAATCATATAAACCTGTAAAATTGAAGTAAATCTTAGTAAATGCACTATTTTTTCAATTAAATATAATAAAAATCTAAACTTAAAGAAGAGATAAGTTGATAAAATACCAATTTATCATCTCATCATTGGGAGAGCGAACCGTCCCACTACTACTTCATAGTGGGTTGTCCCTTAGGGGGTCGATCTAGGAATACTTGCGGGTTTTCTTATATTTTTAATTTTTTATTAAAATATTTAATTATTTTAGTACTAATTAACTCATCTCAATCCCACCCCCTTCCGTTAGTGGTCCTGGGTCGATCATGGTATTGTATTAGGCCGGACCAATACTTGGCTGACCAGCCCCTTAGACATGCATAATTCGGTTTCAATTTGGGTCAAGGGGTAATTTTAACTTTTCACATGCAGTTTTCCCAGAATTTAGGTAACTTTTGGAACTGCTACCAGAATCAACTCTTCACAAAGAAGTTTGCCCCAAAATTGTCTTTGTTCTAGTACGGGTTCATCTTAAATCAAGCTACGAACTAGATGGTGTGTTCAAAGAAAGTAAGCTATGCCATTGTTTTTAATTCTTGACTTTGTTCTTTTAAATGTCTCATGTCATTAATATAGGAAAGAAATAATCCCTTGATTATTTTCATTAATGGAAAGAGTATATATACAATTTATATATTTTCATAATAGGAGAATTTTATTTCTATTCTATTCCTAAAATCTTATTCTACTTGGACACTAACTATACAATTATAGTAATACAAATATTATGGTAAGCGTATAATACTAATTACACCACAACATTAAAAAGGAGACTAAAACATTACCTAAACTCTAGACCATATACACGGTCAAATCAGCAAAACCGAGAGCCAATATACATAGGATATACACGTGTATATCGTGTATATCCTATTGATATTTAGAACACCCCACAGTCATAGCGGGCGGTCTTCGAACGCTGAGGCAGTCCCTAAATTCTTCAAAAAGGACCGAGGGAAGACCCTTTGTAAAGATGTCGGCAATTTGATACCTGGACGGGACATGGCAGACGCGTACTAGACCACGAGCAACCTTTTCGCGAACAAAGTGAATGTCCATCTCGATATGTTTAGTGCGCTAGTGCTGAATCGGATTACCAGAAAGGTAGATGGCATTAACATTATCACAATAAACCAAGGTCGCCTTCTGAATAGGACAATGAAGCTCTAACAGCAAATTACGTAACCAACATGATTCCGAGACCACATTAGCTACCCCTCTATACTCGGCCTCGGCACTGGATCGGGACAAAGTCGACTGACGTTTCGCAGATCATGAGACCAAATTATTGCCAAGAAACATACAATAGCCAGACGTAGACCATCTGGTGTCCGAAAAACCACCACAATCAGCATATGTATACGAGACAAGTGTGGATGTCGATGAAGGATATAAATGCAAGCCATAGTCAAGTGTACCTGAATATAACGAATGATGCGTTTGAGCGCATTCATGTGCTCAACCCTGGGATCATGCATAAACAAACACACCTGCTGGACGACATACGTAATATCTGATCTCGTGAATGTAAGTTACTGAAGGGCCCCTGCAAGACTGCGATAGAGGGTCGGGTCTTGGTATGGTGCGTCGGCTGTAGCACCCAATTTGGGTTTAGCATCAACTGGAGTGGAAGTGGACTTACAAGATGACATCCCAGCCCTCTCAATGATCTCAGCTGCATACTTCCGCTGTGATAAGAACAATCCACCTGCATGACGAGTGACAGCAATCCCCAAAAAATAACTCAAGGGCCCCAAGTCTTTCATAGCAAACTCAAAACTGAGCATTGTCATGATAGACTGGCGTGAGGCATCGGAAGAGGCAGTCAAGATAATATCATCCACATATAAAAGTATATAAGCCAAGGACGAACCACGATGATATATGAACAAGGAATTATACGACCTGTTGTGAGTGAATCCAATAGTCGAAACATAGTCGGCAAACCTCTTATACCAGGCCCGTGGAGACTGCTTAAGCCCATATAAGGACTTCTTCAACAAACAGACATGATTAGGATATTTGAGGTCCCTACACCCCAAGGGCTGATGCATATACACTATTTCCTGGAGATCACCGTGTAAGAAAGCATTCTTTACATCTAACGGATGAATGGGCCATGCTTTCTATAGAGCCAAGCTGAGTACCGTGCGAATGGTAGCCGACTTGACCATCGGACTAAACATCTCCCCACAATCCATACCAACCTACTGAGTCTTACCATCACCACAAGCCGAGACTTATGCATTGCAAACGAACCGTCTGAATTGTCTTTATGAGCAAAAATCCACATAGACCTAATAATATTAATACCATATGGACGGGGCACCAACTCCCATGTCTTATTATTAATAAGAGCAATATATTCATCGGTCATAGCAATATTCCAATTTGAGTCATTTAATGCAGACACATGAGTACGGGGTAAGGGTGATTTAAGAACATTAGAATTTAAATCGAAATGCCTTTTTGGTTTAAAAATACCCGTTGACTACGAGTGACCGGTCTATGACTCGGGGAAGAATTTGGCGGATGCTGAGAATTTTCTGAACTCAGGACGGACTGGCCAGCAGGCAGTGGACCTGCTAGCCCAATTCAGTAACGGGATGGGAACACATGGACTGGACCAGTAGCGTAAATGGGCTGGGTCACTGGCCCAGTTACCGTTACTGACCTAGTAACTGGACATGACCCAGTTACGGGTACTATAGCTCGTGACGAGGCAGTGGGACCAATGGACAGTAGGCCCGGTGGAGGATCTAGAGTGCGGGAGATGTCCGAAAAATGGTGAATAATATACGAGGATATACCATCATCCAAAAAATTATACAAACTAGGCACGGGAGTACTAACCTTTGCAAACGGAAATTAGAATTCATAAAAAATAACATGGCGACTAATGATGATTTTATTAGAGGATAAATCAAAATATTTGTAACCACGATGATTAGATGGAAACTCCAAAAACACACACGGAGTAGACCGAGCCTGAAGTTTGTTAATTGTGGTGGATATAAATAATGGATAACATAAGCACCCAAAGACCCGAAGATGTGAATACGAAGGAGTTTTATTATATAATATTTGAAGAGGGGAAGAATATATCAATCCTTTGGAAGGAAGAATGTTAAGGAGATATGTAGCCATTTGTAAAGCATGATGCCAAAACGAAGGGGGTACGGAAGCATGAAGTAATAAATTTCGGACAATGTTATTAATGATACGAATTTTGCGTTCGACTTTCCCATTCTGCGAAGAAGTATGAGGGCAAGAAAAATGAAAATTGATGTCATTAGTAGCATAAAATTCCCGAAATACCCCGTTGTCATATTCTCTGTCATTATCACATTGAATATTTTTTATTTCTCGTTCGAATTGGGTTCTAATGAAAGCTCTAAATTTTAAGAAGATGGAAAAACTTGAGATCTTTTCGCTATTGAAAAAGTCCATAAAAATTTAGAATAATCATCCAAAAAAAGAACATAATATCTATGACCCAAAGAACTAAGAACAGGAGACGTTCATAAGTCGCTATGAATAATATCAAATGACATTAAAGTATGAGAATTAGAGTCTACAAACGGCAACCTAACAATTTTCCCTAAAGAGCAAGAATGACAATTCGGAGTACTACGCGTACCCTTACATGAAATAAAATTATTTTTATCTAAGGAAGACAAAATAGACGACCCCGAATGACCAAGACGAGCATGCCACAAGAAATGAGCAAGGGTTGCAAATGCTGACGGCAAGGCTTGACTCGATAGACTGGAACATGGAGTGATCGGATAAAGATATCCCCTACTATCACACCTCATGAGATGACTCCCCGTCTTGAAATCCATCACAGAGAAACCAAACAGATCAAATTCAATAGACACAGAATTGTCACTAGTGAATTTACGGACATACACTAAATTTTTAATCAATTTGGGGGCATGTAGGGTATTTTTCAAGATAAGGGGTGGATGGGGGGAGACAAAGTTTTATGACCATAACCATGAATAAGAATAGAATTACCATTACCAATAATTATACCCCGGGGGTTGCTCAAATTGGAATAAGACGAGAGAGTACCTTGGTCAGATGTCATGTGGGTAGTGGCTCCAGTGTACATATATCAATTTGGGTTCGGAGGATCTAATCCAAGCGTGTGCATTGCGGCTTTGATGTCGGTAGAAGTGGGTGCCACTACGTGATGGGCCTGCGGGGGCCGAGGCCCAAAGCACCCCTGCTTGCTGCCTCGACCTAGAAGGCTGACTGAAACTGGGCCACTGCATGTTGGGCCGTGACTGAGGCTGGCCAGCCCACTGCCATTGAGGTGGAAACATGTGGCTGCTACTGTTTGGCCCAGACTGTGGGGCCCACTGCCACTGCCACTACATAGGGGCCCACTGTGGGGCCCAAAACTGCTGCTGCAGATGACCGCCCCGAGGGCCACCACTGCCACCACCACTGTGCCGGCAGCCGCCATTGTTGCCGCCGCAATTCTTGCCATTATTTTTCTTATTTTGTCCCTTTTTGCTGCCACCGTTGTTGCGGTTTTTGCCCGAGTTGTTGGAACCGGTAGGATGAAAGTGGACTCGGTCATCATACGACGGGACTAGCACCGGTAGCCGCCTTTTTAGCCATGCCTGCTTCTTCGAGTGTAAGCATAGAACGAGCCTGATAAAATTGCGGAAGAGGATTGCTTTGACGAAGAAGCGTGCCAACACCATTATAGGCCTCAGAGAGGTCCGAAATCATTTGGAGGACAAAACGATCATTCAAAACTGGCGCACCAACGTTGCGGAGTTGGTCTGCCAATTCCTTCAATCTTTTACAATAAGTCAAAAAGTTAGGGAAATCTTCCATGTTGACGTGGGAGAATTCCTGCTCAAAAGTAACAACTCTAGAATTTTGATTATCTTAGAATATATCACGTAGTCTATCCCAAGTTGCATGCGCCGTAGCGTCAGGCTCAATAATTGTTTGCAAAAGGTCGGTCAAAATTGTGGAGTATATCCACTGAAGAACAGTTGCATCAAGAGTCGTCCATAACTTAAAATCATCCTCGCGTTGTGGGACCTCCGTATCCTCAGGAGCCGCGGGGATTATGTGATGGATGACTTGATGCAAGTGTGTGTGAATTTTGAATAGTTCGGCCCACGTCGTATATTGGACGTTTTCTTTTTCAAGAACGAGAGAGATGTTATTCTTGATGTTAGAAACTGTAAGGGCAGGATGAAATGTGGTTCTTGATGTAGACATACTGATAGAAAAATATGTGATTGAGGGATTTAGAAGCGAACTTGGGAGAAAGGATGAATCGTCGATACGAAATCCGAGACGAAGGGGGCTCGGAACTCGAGGTAGGCGACGAAAGTTGGACGATTTTTAGAGGGAGGACTTTAAGACCTAGACTTCTGATACCATGAAAGAAATAATCCCTTGATTATTTTCATTAACTGAAAGAGTATATATACAATTTACAGATTTTCATAATAGGAGAATCATATTCTTATTCTACTCCTAAAACCTTATTATACTTGGACACTAACTATACAATTATGGTAATACAAATATTATGGTAAACGTACAATACTAATTACACCACAACATTACATAAACTAGGAGACTAAAACATTACCTAAACTCGACCATATACACGGTCAAATCAGCAAAACCGAGAGCCAATATACACGTATATATCGTGTATATCCTATTGATATTTAACAATATCTATTCAAACTCTTTTAATGTTAGCATTTTCAGTTCAAATGGTATCTCATTATCATGTTTGAATTGTTTTATGTACATTACGCAAACCATAGGAAAATCTCTGTTTTACTTCTAATGTTCATTTAGTTGTTTTGAAAGAAATGGTATATTTATCAGTTCTTATGAGGAAAACTCATAGTATTAGATTAATTAATCTGAACATGGTGTCAATTGCCATCACTTGAATTCATTATGCTTCTCCGGTGCCCAACTTGATCAGTTGAATCTAAACAATCTCTACTTGACTGGTTTGCGAATTAAGTAATAAATAGTTCTAGTTTTAATTGGTGCATAAATTGGGAATATTTGTATGTGTTCTTCATATTCCTCTCCTCCCAAGATAATTTAAAACCTTTAAAGGCAGAAAAATAACTTTATATTCACCAATAAGGTGAGATAAACAAACAAAAATTACCAATATTTGGTAGCTATTTTGTATTTAATTATTCATAATTTCAACTTACCTTGCTAAGATTGGTATAGTTCATCAAATTATATATCAGCTTGGCATGCTAACACTAAATTTGACTTAATTGACTCAATAATATGCAGGACGAAATTTAACTGGAATATACACTCGCATTTTAGGAACCTTCATGTTGTACTTCTAAAAGACATGATCAAACTCTCTCTCTCGTGAATTTGTTTCTTTTCTCTCTTCATTTATGGCAATTCACTGTTGGGTTTTACAAGGATTTGCAGGAAACGAAAATTACAAGTAACTGCTTATGTAAGAATTGAAATTACAATTCAACTAGAAAACTGAAAATTACAATAGAACAACAAAACTGAAATTACATGTTTTGTTGAACAAGAAAACTGGAAACTGCTTTGGTTTTTGCTGAGTCGAGTGTGTCACTCTGTCCTTAAGACAATATTTCCCCGTATGTATCCTTTATACGTCCTGGACAATTCGTCTCCCAAGATAAAACAGCAATGGAACAATTGAGCAAAGGAAACTCAAGAGCTACCGTGAAGAATATTGAATAACGAAATGATGCTTGGAAGTTATAAGAAGAACTGATTTCTGGTTGTATATTTTCGTGTATATCAAGTGTGTCTCAACAATGGTGTAAGGGCTGTTTATATAGGTGAGGAAGGGACTGTTTGACTGCCTCCATAACAGCCATTATTGGTCAAATAATGATCATTATGGAGGTAGTAAAGCCACCAAATAAATGGAGAGAAATACCAACGGATTGACCATTATAGGAGGTGTAATTCAGCCAAAATAAATGGCTGAATTGAGTGCTTGATGTTTCTGTTCTCTTCTGCCGAAATTTTGACTTTCTGGAAACTTCTGGGACCAAACTGTACATCTTGAAACTTCAGGGACCAAACTGTACATCTTGAAACTTCAGGGACCAAACTCCGTACATCCGAAAGAATTCGGTTCAACCGTACATCTGAAACTTCTGGGATCAAACTGTACTTCTGGCAAAGTTCTCTGGCCCAAAAAGATAATATCAGAAGACCCACAGCCCACGACCCGTGACCCGTGACCTGTGAACTCGAAATCGGACCGGACCGGGCGGGCGACGGCGGCGCGCGTGTGGTCTTTCCTTGAACCGAAGCACATCTAGGTCCTCCCTCCTTTAAACACATGGGATACCCTTTGGGGTCCCAAACCCCAAACCAATTTCGAGTCTTATATACACAACAATTTAAGCACCCGAATACCCATAGATGAGAATAAGATGGGTCCCGTAGGTATAGGATTTTTAGAGGAGCGTGATAGGATAAGTTTTTATGGGGAAGTATGTTCAATATATAAGTTTCCATTTGTAGTGCATGATTCCAAAAGGATGGTGATAGTGTGACATGAGCAAGGGATGTTCTAACAATGTTATTGATGGTTCAGATTTTTTTTCGGCCTTCCCGTTTTGTGAGGATGTGTGGGGACATGAAAGACGAAAGGTTAAACCATTAGTATTGTAAAAATCCCAAAAATGCCTATTATCAAACTTCCTACCATTATGACATTGAATATTTTTAACATTCCGTTCAAATTGATTTTGGATGAATACTCTAAAAGTGAGAAATGTGGAGAAAACTTGTGATTTTTTAGACAAGGGAAACGTCCACAAAAAATTAGAGTAATCATCTAGTAAGAGCAAATAATATCTATGGCCCGAAGAGCTCAAAACGGGTGATGTCCAAATATCACAATGTATAATATCAAAAGGCATAAGTGTGCATGAATTAAATGAAACAAATGGCAATTGAACATGTTTTCCAAGTGGAAATGAACGACACATATTAGAATTACATGTTTGAGTACATGAAATAAAATTATTTTGTTTGAGAGAGGCTAAAACGGGTGTTCCCGGATGACCCAAACGTTCATGCCATAATGAAGGTGTGAAAGTTGCAAAAGTGGATGTTAACTTGGATCGTTGATTGGGTGTAGTAATTGAATAGAGCTTCCCTTGACTATCACATCTCATTAGAAGCATCCCGTCTGAAAATCCTTCACGAAAAATCCGAAAGGGTCAAAATCAACAGTCACCCAATTATCAGTTGTAAACTTTCTAACCGAAACCAAGTTTTTAATTATTGTGGAGCATGAAGGACATTCTTTAAAATTAATGGTGGGTTTTGGTGAGACAATTGGTAGAACAAAAACCATGAATCGGAATAGAATGATCATTTCCGATAATTATACCATTATTTTTGCTCAAATTAAAATAGGATGAGAGATTACCTTGGAAGGACGTCATATGAGACGTTGCTCCGGTATCCATGTACCAATTTGCATCAGGCGGATTAATTCCGAGAGTATGCATGGTGGACTCAATGTCGGTTGGGTTGGCCACTGCCGAATGGGCCTCCTGCCACTGGTTCGGCAGTAGCCCAAATACCGTCGAGCTCCCACTATTTCTGGGCCTATATCCAGGTTGCTGGCTAGCAGTGGGCTGGACAGTGTGCCTTGGACTGGGCTTGGCCCAACTTCCTGACGGGAAAGTGCAAGGTGGCACAACCCAAGGCCACTGTCAGGCCCACTCTGGTGGTCCGCCACCTCACTGGCCTCGGGGCTGCCACTGCTGATCAAAATTTGTCTGTTAGCCAGAATTTTCGCCGCCCCTACCACTGTTTCTACAATCGTCAGAATTCAGGTGGTCTCCACCTTTGCCATTACCGCGATTTCCACCTCAGTTTTTACCACAATTTCATCTTTTTAGTCCTCAATTTTGCGGTAAAGGTTCAAAATGTGTAGTAGCTTCATTGGTTGAAGCGGCAACCATGGCGGAATTTGAGACGGTCGCGGCCTTTTTGGCAAAACCCACCTCTTCAAGAATAAGCATTGAACGGGCTTGGTAAAAAACCGGTAGAGGATTGCTTTGTCAGATAAGTGTTCCCACGCCATTATATGCATCGGTAAGGCCGACAAGCAATTGTTAAACCAACCGATTGTTTGTAATCGGCGAACCAACGTTTTTGAGTTAATCCAATAAAACTTTAAGGCGTTGACATTAAGCGGACGCATTTGGAAAATACGTCATATCGGTGGTGGAGAATTCTTGCTCCAAAGTGACGGCTCGGGAGTTCTTGTTATCTTGGAAGATATCCCATAAACGATTACAAGCTTCCATCGCCGTGGAATCGGGTTCCATTATTGTGTGCAATAAATCGCTAGAAATGGTTGCATTAATCCATGAAATAATTGTCACATCAAGTGCGAGCCAAAGTTCTTTTTCATCATTGGTGTTTAATACCTTTTCCTTGTCTTTTTTCGGTGGGATTATGTGATGAATAACCCGGTGGGAACGACAATAAATTTTAAAGAGTTCTGTCCAAGTTGCGTAATTACCATTTTTCATCTCAAGAGTGATGGAAATATGAGTTTTGATGTTGGAAACGACAAGAGCGTGATGAAATGTAGATTTAGAGTCAGACATTGTTGACCAGAAAAAGAAAAAAAGAATGAAAAAAAATGTTGGTCGACGGTGGGGACTTGGCCGACTGTGAGGAGTATAATTTTTAGGGTAGGATCTTTTCCCTAATCTTCCGATACCATGTAAGAATGTAAGAATGTAAGAATATTTTTCTCAAATATCATATTCCAAAAGTGTGGTTAATATACCACAAATACAATTTCATTCTAGGCTAAACTTAGGCTAAGAATATGATATGATTAGCTCAAATCATGCTATCTAATTTACCTACCATATACATATGATTCTACCATCAATTACACTAATTACTAAATAAATATAATAAGTACAACATTAATGATAATTATTCTATCAACGAGGACTAACAATAGGATGAAGCTAATGCTTGATATGATGAGGATTATATATTGTGTTTGCAAAATATAATCCCTCTAGTTTTGGGATAATACTTTATTATGAGCCAAAAGCCTTAGGAAACTAGAAGTTGGATTAGGGTTCTCAATGAAGTGGGCGGGAAAGATAAAATTTTTGGTTAGTGTTGGTAGTTATCTTCTTCCACCTATATTATTTATTTTACTATTGCCATAAATTTTGAAAGAATAATGAGGCTGAGTTTAGCATCATTATGAATGTATAATTAAGCTGATAGTTTCCCCGACGTGATAATAAAGCAAGTGAAAAACTACACTACATTATATTATTGTTGGCAAAAAGTAAAAGAACTACGTAAATTCCACCCGATGATAAAAAGTCGTTGTGACGCTTCAACATATTTTAAATCCCTTTGATGAAACTCCGGCCTCCGCTACTACAATAACGTTTTTGAATCTAGCCAGAATTATTGGAACCATTTTTGTCTTGGCCACTCTGATCGATCACCTTGATTCCAAGAGTTCCAGCAGCCTGGGATCAAGCTGCGGTCGATCATCGTTCTTATTATGGTCATGGTCAAAATCATCTCCAGTACTATTATTATTGCTTCCTTTTGATGGCATGTGTCTTGCTTTTGTGGTATCATACAAGTCATTTGTGGACATTTTTATCTTTGTTGTTTTGATTTCAACTAGCTTTGTGATTTCAAGGGGAACAGAATTAACACTGTATATATGATGATTGTACTAAATGAAGATTTTAGGGCACAAAGGAAGCTTTCTTTGCTCCAAAAGGCGGAATCTCCCACCCCAGGAGCCCCCACACCCCGGTCCGACAGGTCTGTGAAGGAGGTAAATCATGGTGACACAAAGGAAGCTTTCTTCTTCCTATAACGTGTTGTTGTACTTGCCAAGCAAATGAACTATATGATGACAAAGTCGAAGCTTAGCTAACCAAGTCAGAAAGATGTGGTTTAAAATAATTATTAGAAATTTGTGTTGCTATTTATTATTACCTCATTAAGAATAAAATGGACACTTCAAAGTAAAGTTGTTTTTAGATAATGAAGTATGAAACTTTTTTAGAACAGACTAAAAATGAAAATTATGCATCTAGCAACATTGTGATTGAGATTGACCGTCATTTTATATTGGACGGAGCCTGCTCAATTCACATAGCCTATGGAGGTATACACGCTTCGGTTTGAACTATATATATATATATATACGCATTAAGTATATCTTATATATTAACTTTAGTAATAATAGTAAAGTATAAAATCCTTTACTCTTAGCATTGGGCCTTGGGTGGAACCAATAATACATACTCAAGGCCTCAACCTACTTTATTGTATAATGTACTAATATTACTGTTCAAAGTTAAAACTTATAAGTCCTTCCATAACAAAGTGTTGTGAAGTTTATTCATTTTTGATGAATGTATAATCTCATTTCAGATTTATTTCATATGAATTTTATTTTGAACTTTGATTTAGTATAGAACGGCATGATCATCAAATATTTTTTAAAAAAAATGAGTGAACATAGTTTGACACTCGAAATAATTTCAATATTTATTGTCTTTTTCTTATGCGTATTCTTAGTTCTTACCACATGCCCGATAATATTGTTTGAGATTTTGCAATTTTAAAGTGCTTTACTTCTTTCATTGCTCATGAACCGTTTTAGGAACTCATTGTCAAGTTTATGAATTTTATAATGAAAGTGATATGTCTTCTTATTTATATGTTTTGTATGTCAAAAACACGTCTCTAACTTATTTGTCGAGTACGTAGTTTTACGTGACGTTTTAAAAAATACCAAAAATTAACCGAACATTACAGAAATCGAAGAGGAACCGAAATGATAGGGACGGTTTTGAAAATTTAAATTTTGGTTATACATATTAGAGTAACCGAAAAAATGGTATGGTACAAAATTTTCAAAATAATCGTCTGAACCGAGCCATTGACACCCCTAATGATTACTTTTAACGCATAGGGCTCCAATTTTAAACCACACATATTTTTAACCATGACAAGCAGCAGTGATGAAGATTATATGAAGAAGGAGGATGAAGATTATTTTATCAGAAAATTCAGGCAAAAAAGGGTAGATTTGTTAGGATTTTGCCCTGATTTTCTTACCATATTTGAGTTTTACTTTTCTTTTGAATGAAAGTCAAAGTATTATCATAAATGTTTTTACTTTTCCTGAAAGGATTCTCTTCCATATTTGGCTATTCATTTTCTTTGAGGAAAAATTGTGGATATCTATAAATTGAAGACCTTCTTCCATAACTAAAATACAAAGAAAAATATCCACAATGTAGTATTAACCTTTGTCTCAGATCAGGCTAGGCCTCTCCAGCTGAGCTGGGCACCGGTTTGTGTTGCATACATTAACACAAGTCAACGCAGGAGTTCTTTAACAAGAGAATTTAACTTGCACACATTAATAATATAACTTTTTATTAAAGTATACTATTAGTGTAATTTAACATATGATAACATACTGATTTGCCTTTTAAAACATAACTAATTTCGCATACTTGGAACTGGATGCCTTGTTACCTCGCCCTTGCCCTTGACTACTACCACCATCACCACCC
This sequence comes from Anisodus tanguticus, assembly GCA_034509755.1. Lineage (NCBI taxonomy): Eukaryota > Viridiplantae > Streptophyta > Magnoliopsida > Solanales > Solanaceae > Anisodus > Anisodus tanguticus. Next base: position 36,845,661 of record CM067549.1, read on the forward strand.
CTCCACCCCTACCTCCATCACCACCTCCTCCACCTGATTGAACCTCTGAAATTTTCACCTTAAACCTCTATGTTTCAAACGATATTTTTCGAAAATTAAAGAATAGTTTTCAGCAATTCCTAGTTCCAATAGAGATTCAGCAATTCCTAGTTCCGATTGAGATTCATCCAGTCCTTTGCTCAAATGCAAAGACCTATAACTGGGATTCCTTCGGAAAGAAATAATTAGAGATTTCTTTTGTTGGTCCTTCTTTGAAAACAAAACTCTAATTTTCTTCAGAGACTTCAGGTAGAGGTCTTTGAAGAAATCTAGCATAGTAATTAATTTTCTTGATTTTTCTCTTATAATCACTGGCTTTGTTGTGTATCTTCAACATCATAAATTGAAGAGGTGATACCTTCTGACTCTCCATTGAGATCTTCCATGAATATATAATATGGTTTCCTTTTTTCCTTGTAGAAAGAATTAATTAAAGATGATAAATTCAAAGGAATGATATATAAGGCTATGGTAGTTGAGTCTTAAAATTCCAATTTGGAAGATTTCATTAGATTATATGTGGAAGTGTTCTCGCCCCGAATTCTGTTCTCTGCCGTTTTATCGGCTGATGAAATCGGGAGACAAATTGATTCCTTAACTTAAGCGATTTGGGTTGGAAACGGAACTCTAACTTTCAGCAAGGGGTTTCCCAACTATCCGGAAAGCGTTAGGACGGTGGTATGAGTAAACTAAGAGGTAAGAAACATGAATAAAGCTGAATACAGTAAAGTAAATGATAAAATGAAGTAAAAAGGATGAAGATAGATAAAAATTGAGTTGTTTGATTGATTGAGTGTGTCTTATTTACAAAGAATGGTGCTATTTATAGTACAAAAAAAAAAGAAAACTGTAAAACGTGGTCCCCCCCCCCATGTCAGCCATCAAGTAACCGACTAAGTTCAATGGCCGACTATGGGGGAGGTGGTGCCGATTTTCTCGCACTCTATGCCTCTTGCTCGAATAATGGTCCTTTCTTTTAGTTGTTGTTGACCGTTACCTCTTCTAGCGGTCCGAAAACCCTTTTGACTTGGTCAATGAGGCGTCTGCATCTGAGTGGGTCCCAGTCGTACCGCTAACTAACAACTCGACTAAGATGCCTTAGTAGCCGATGAAGTTCTTGTAGTCGAGGGTTAGGAGTAAATTCGGCTCTGGAACAGTTCGGTTGTCACTGAATTCGGCTAAACACTTAAATTACTTTTGAGTGTTAACAATTGCCCCCTACATTAGCTCGAGTGTAACTGTTGAGTTGATGTATCCGAAAGTAGCCGCCGTTTCAGTCTGACAGTTGCGCATGTCACTTCAATCGTCTCGTCTCCAGTGCATGCAATGATGATCACTTCTTGAAATGTGTTTCCTTTTTAACCGAGGCGTCTCCATTACCACGAATTGGCTCTGATAATTTTGGATGGGCTTTTGAAAATAATAAATTACTCTCAGCCGCGCCTCTGAAGGTTATTTAAGGAAAGGTATCCCCCCATAGGTTTCTCACCTAATCTTTGGCCCTTTTCTTAGTCGGAAACCATCACTTAATCTTTTTTATATGGAAGGTCAGGAAAAATCATTGTAGCCGATAGTGACCTGACCCCTGCTTGGGCCTTCGTTGATGAACAATTGGTTCTGACTCTGTACGGTGGATCGGTACATGGTGATTCTCTCTTGTTTCATTACCTCAGCCCGATAAACTATGACTTTCTTTCTACTTGTGACAAGTTCACCGGCGGTCGCTGTTTGGCTAACGTTCGTACTTGGCCAACTAAGGTTGCTCATTATTTGGGTTGGTTGGACCAAGTGAAGTTGGTAACAGAAGCCGAATGGAGCCGCATAGGTCTTTTTGATGTCGTCGCACTGTCGGAATTTGATTTCTATTGTAACGCCGGGCTCGGATATGTGCGGAGCCTCTGTTTTTGTGCTTGGTTTACTTGGATGTGGGAATCCATATCTCATCCTTTAACTTCAGCATTGCTCTCAGCATTCTTGAGCAAATTTAGAATAAATCCCGCAGATTTGATGGGCCATTATCTTTGACCACTTGGGATGGTGTTTCTTCGCCTGAGCAGTGCGACCAACCTTACGACACAGACGTGTGAAAGAAATGGCTTTCTCTGTATTTTGTGACCGGGCAGCCGGTCTGTGGCAGTCATCCATACATCTCCCGTCGGAGGGAATTAGTTTATTTTGTGTGACCAGGTAGTCGGTCTGTGGCTGTCGTTTATTCATACATGCCCCAAATCGAAGGATATTACTTTTTTAGATACTTGTCGTTTACATTCCTATCCATTTCTTCGTCATGCATGTTTATTAGTCGATATGCGTTACCGGCAATCCGTTGGCTTACGATGAAAGGTCCTTCCCAATTTGGTGACCATTTTCCGAATTTACGATCTTTCATCCCAATCAGTAAAACGGTTTTCCAAACTAAGTCTCCTTTGGCAAACCTCTTAGGCTTTATGTTTGTTGTATGCTTTAGCCATTTTACGTTTACCGGCTTTAATTTTCTCAAGGGCCATCAGTCGATCTTTATCTAGGTGGTCTAACACCATTAGCATGTCCTGTTGATACTCCTCTAAACTTATAGAGTTCTGCTTGGCCACCCGTAAGGATTTGACATTAATTTCCAACGACAACACTGTCTCTTGGCCATAGGTTAGCTGATAAGGTGTCGTCCCGATAGCTGTAGATTTAGAATTCCTAATCGCCCAAACGGCTTCATCCAGAGTGAGATGTCACATTCCTGGTTTATCCTCCACAGGTTTTTACTAATTATGTCCACAATAAGTTTGTTGGCTGCCTCGGCTTGCCCATTCGCGTGTGCGTAATAAGGCGAGGATGTGATCATTTTGATCCCAAATTTCTCAGCAAAGGCTACCACTTTAGAGCCAGTGAATATCATCCCTTGATCATTTGTAATCGTCTCAGGGATACCATATCTATATATGATCTGGTGTTGGATAAACTGAATGACATCTGTCTGATGAACCATTTTCATTAGCTGTGCCTCCATCCATTTAGTGAAGTAATCAGTAGCCACGATAATGAAATTATGGCCCTTGGCCGATTGTGGGTGAATCTTGCTGATGAGGTCTATAGCCCAACCTCTGAAAGGCCAGGGCTTCACGATTGGGTGCAGCAACTTAACTGGTACCCATTGGATTAGTCTATGTCTCTAACACTCTTCACAACCTTTTGCATATTGAAAGCAATCGGCCGTGATGGTAGGCCAATAATAGTCATGGCAATAGATCAACCACTTCATTATTGGCCTGGCTCGGTGCGATCCACATATTCCTTCATGAACCTCCCCCATGATTCTTAAGTCGTCTGCCTTATCAATGCACTTGAGTAGCACTCCATTTACGCTCCTTTTGTAAATATCATTATCAATGAGCACATACTTCAAGGCTCTCCTCTTAACCTTAAGGTCTATGCATGTGGAGGGATCTTTTAAGTAGTCTATTAACACCTTCCACGAGTCGATATGGTCTATGGCTAACACTTCGGCTGGCTGTTCATCATACTGTAAAGTGAGTAGAGACTTTCTAAAGCCAGAAGATTTTTGCGCTAAGTCGTTAGCCTCAACATTCATGCCTCTGAGAACATGACTTAATGTAGATGATGCGAACCTACTAAGTAACCTGCTAGTCGTTTCATAACGGGTCAACAAATTCGATCCTTGCATCATATTCCCCGGCTAGCTGTTTGATAACCAACTGAGAGTCTCCGCGAATCTTGATGTATTTTGCTTTCATATAGACTAGGAGTTTGAGTCCTATGATGAGAGTATCATATTCGGCTTGGTTATTTGTTAAGTCAGAATTTAACCGATAAGAGAACCTCCATGTCTCATCTCTAGGATCGGTTATCGTTATCCCAGCTCCGACTCTTTTCTGGGTTCTTGACCCATCAAAAGGTAGCGTCCAAGGGACGACATCCATACATGCGGTAGAGGGGGGCATAGGTCCTCTACATCTACACAGGGATGGTCTGCCAATAAATCGGCTACCATCTGGCCTTTGACGGCCCTGAGTGGCTTATACTCGAGAGAAAATTGAGTAAGCTTGATTGCCCACTTCATTAGTCATCCTTGCAAAACAGGTCTGTTCAATAAGTACTGGACGATGTCAATCTTGCACAAAATGTGAACCACATGTGGCATTAAATAATGTTCGAGTTTTGTACAAGCATAGAATAGGGACAAACAAAGCTTCTCTATAGGGGTATATCTAGTTTCAGCTTTATTTAGCATTCGGCTAAAGTAGTACACTGCCCTTTCAGTTCCTTCATCGGCATCCTGTGCTAACAGGCAGCCGATAGACAAATTTGCGGCCAAGATGTACAATTTCAGTGATTTCTATGGCATGGGAGGTACCAGCACAGGATGCGTTGCTAAGGCCTTTTTAATTTGGTTGAATGCCTCTTACTGTTTTGGGCCCCATACTAGTTCTTTTGTCCCTTTAAGCCTAAGCAAAGGTGAGAACGCTTTCATTTTGCCAGCTGAATTAGATATAAACCTCCTTAGGAAGTTGATCTTCCCGAACAAGCTTTGTAACTCCTTCTTTTTCCTGGGTGGTGTCGACTCCATTACTTCCCGGGCTTTTTTATGATCTATCTCAATACCTTTCTTGCGTACCAAGAAACCCAGGAAGTTGCTAGCCTATACCCCGAACATGCACTTAGCTGGATTCATTTTACGATTATGAATCCTCATTCTTTTTAGTGCATGTTCCAAATTGACTAAATGATCTTTGAAGTCCTTAGACCTCACCACCACATCATCAATGTAGACCTCCACAGTCTTACCGATCAAATCATGAAAAATGGTGTTAATTGCTCTCTGATAAGTTGTATCAGCGTTCTTCAGACCAAACGACATAACTATCCTCTTGTAAATGCCAAAGGCTCCTGGACATCTAAAAGCAGTATTGTAAATATCCTCTTCGGCTACTGCTATCTGATTATAGCCGGAGTATCTGTCCATGAATGTCAGCACGCCATTAGCGGCCGCCACATCGACTAGCATATCGGCTATAGGCATGAAATATTCATCTTTGGGAGTGGCTAGGTTTAGGTTCCTATAATCAATACATAGCCGAACCTTTCCATTCTTCTTATTGACTGGCACGATGTTTGCCAACCGTTCCACATACCTAGCCATTCTGATAAACCCGACCTTCAGCAGTCTTTCAATCTCAGCTTTAATATGAGGCATTAGCTGAGGGTGATATCTCATGGGCAGTTGTTTGTGAGGTGCAAAACCCTCCTTAATTGACAATATGTGCTCTACTAAAGTACGCGCCAGCCCAGGCATTTCATGATAACCCCACGCGAAGTAGTCCTTATACTGCAGTAGAAGAGCCATTATGCTTTGTTTATCTTCCTCCTTCAGCAAGCCACTAATATATGTTAGCCGAGGGACTTCCTCAGTACCCAAGTTGATATCTTCCAAGGGATCCTGAGACCCAAAACTAGGCATATCCTTTTTTATGGGTGATTCAAGTTCTATCGGCAACTCGATGTCCTCGGCTGCCAGTGTTGGTTCTCTGTTGCAGTCCTCTACTGATGATGCCTCGGATAACTTTGCTTTGGATATGAGAGCAGTCAGCCGATGCCACAGATCACGTATGATTTGGGTCTCCTCAATCATCTAACTCTTCCAAGGTAAGTTGTGGTTGGGCTAATTGCTTTATTTCAAAACCTCAAGCGGTTAGATTGCAGTATTCCCAAGATCCTTCTTCGTACTGCTCTGCAACAACTATGGTAGCAACATAGGGTGAATATAAAACAACCTCCAAGTTTTTCACCTCTGCTTGAAATGGGTTATCGTCGGCTGAGACGATTTCAATCTTGTCTCATTTCCAAAAGATGAGCTTTTGATGCATGGTATAAGGAAGGCATCGGCTGGTGTGAATCCAGTCCCTGCCCAACAGAATGGTATAGGACGGCTTGCCATTTATTACAAAGAAGGCAGACCTGACCGTCTTAGGACCTACAATGATTTCTGCTACTAGAATCCCCAATGCTTCAGAGGCTTCTCCCATAAAGCTAGCCATTTTCATTTTTGTTGGGATGCAATCCTCCTTTGTTTTGTTAAGATCCTTCAAGGTAAGCAGCGGCATCACATTCAGCACAGCCCTATTGTCAACAAACACCCGACTAATAATTTTATCATTAATGTAAGCCTTGACGTAAAGGGGTTTGAGGTGTTTAACCATAACTTCTGTAGGTGCACCAAATATGGTGCTCAAAGTGTCCCTAATCTGGGTATCGGCTACTGTGGCCCATTCGGTGTCTTTTACGCAAACATCACATTCTAGGCTATCCAGCGCGGAGCGGCTGGCCCAGAACACACATGGGATTAGGCTGACCATTTCAATGTCTGCTCACATCTTATCAACTAGGTCATGGCTAAATAAATCGAGGATGGAGTCCCCTCCTTTATCCAATTCGGCTAACCAGAAGCTCATATTTTCTATTTCCTAGTGACAAATAGGGGTCGGCTAGGGATCCTCTAACTGAATCCTCTTCACGATCTGTGGGATTGCCTCGGTTAGAGGTCATTCAGGGATATGTTCTCTTGTCGGGGTTCATCCATCGGGTTGTCGGTAGGTTGTTCATCCAGCTTTGGTTGACCCGACATGTCTCCTTCATGCGAAATTGCCCCTGAAGCAACTGAGTTGAATGCCCGCTCGATAGCCTTGGCTATGGCAGACTTAGGAATCTCAGGATTTTTGGCTGCCTTGGTGTTTGAAATTAGATGCAATGTCTGTTGCATCTTACGCAAGGACTTGTCATGTTGCATCCTTCTTTTCTGAGTCCTGAATGCGACTCTCGGTGGTGTCTTTTTATTTCTGGGAGCCTGATTGACAGACCACTTCCCCTCTTCTGTGTTGGCGGCTGGTTTAATCATTCCCCAGGGTCTCACCTAGTTCTCATTTCTCGCCGTGATGCGTAAGGATGAAATACCCTCATTTACGTTAAACTCAACCACCATCTGTTTGGTTTTTGGGAGTGGTTCTTCATCTATTCGAGGCATGCTCGACTGCCGGTTGGTTGACATTCGTACTTGCCCCCCAGGCCTATTCCTGGCACCGATAGGGACCCTTATGAACCTCATGGTTTGTTCCTGAAGTTCTTCTTTCAACGTCCCTAGAGTATTTAGGGCGGCCATGAAAACTACTCCTAGCTAGCTGCTTGTCATCATGAATGTCATGTAGGTTGCCTAACCGATTGAACACAGAGTTCCTTATGGCCTTCTCCCCTTCGGTAGGTTTCTTAGGGACCCACACCATTTTCATCGGCTATCTCCCTTTGGTGTCCCTTGACTCATCGGGTTTAGCAAAAGATACCATAGATATTGGTACCACGGGAAACGGGTCGGTATCAATGGATATTTCAGCCATACTCTTGTCGCCTAGCTTGAACCTCCTCTCTTTAATGCCCTTTTGGATGTCCTTTCTGAAGACCACACAATTAGAAGTATAGTGATTGTATGAATTATGCCACTTGCAGTACTTCTTATCTTTGAGTTCCTCGGCAGGCGGAACCCTATGACCATCAAGCAACCGAATCTGCTTATCTTTGAGTAGATGATCAAAGATCTAATCTGCCTTCGTGATGTCAAACGAGTAACCGACCATATCATCGGATGAACTCGTCTCCTTGCCTTTTATTGCTTTCAAGGCTGGGCAAGAATAAACCTTACCCCTAACAATCTCGGCCACCATTGCCTCTGCCGTGTAGTTGGTTGACTCTGAGTCGGACTCATCCGCTTCAATGGTGGATACCAAGTGGGGGCCTCGACTTCGGTTGGCTCTTCTCCCCCCACTCGACTTCGGCTGGCTCTTCTCCCCCCACTCGACTTCGGCTGGCTCTTCTCCGCTCTTTCTCTTGGACGTATTTCTTTATTTGGATAGCCTTTTCGGCTAACTGGCTCAGGTCAGAGCAAGGTTGTCCCACCAACTTCTCATTTAACTGAGGGTGCATGTTGTTAATTATCATGTGGGCTCATCCAACCTTCTTTCTGAATCTCTCGATAAAATTGGCAGTCGATTCATCGACCTGCTACTTGAGATTCGTTAGATCAGTCACGGTAACCTGAGGTTAGGGCCAATAGAACCTATCATGGAAGCAACCCTCCATGTCAGCCCAGCTCTATACGGAATCAAGAGCCAAAGAGGAGTACCATGCGAAGGTTATTCCCGTTAGAGAGAGAGGGAATAGATGCAACTTGTGATACTCATTCTGGCTAACCTCACCGCATTCGACAGTAAATCTACCGATGTGCTCGATAGTGAATTTGTCATCATCACTAGAGAAGATGGAAAACTCCGGTGTTTTGAAGCCCCTCGGCAAATGTGTTATCTGATCTACCCAATCGGGGTAAGGCTTCTTATAAACAGGACTATACAAAGGTTTCAGTAGGATGTCTAAATACCTCCGCATGGTATTAGGAATAATTTCTGGGTTTATCAATTGTGACGTCCCCTACCTATTCTCAACTGGATTCAGCTGGTAGGCGTTCTGCATTGTCGGCCTCCATTCTGCACTTTGTTAGACAGGGTTTTGAAGGTTGTAGGTGGTCTGCTGGCCATTACCAATAGGTGGGGTAGTGCCCCATTACTATTGTTGGGTATGGCCACCAAAGCCTGCAACCTTAGCTCCTGGAACGGCTAACGGAGCCTGAGGATAAGGTGGAACAGTATTCCATGGCTGCTCTCCTCGGACGTCGGTCGTTCTTAGAAAATTTACACTTCCTGAAAGGTATGGATTGGGTCCTGGAAATGACTGTTGGAATGGTATTCCACTATAAATAGCATCACCAGATAGCCGAGCTAAGTCATAGCCAGGGGCCATCGGCTGCCAATTCGGCTGGCCAATATTATTCGCCTGCATCGTAGAAACGTACGGCATAACGGGTAGCAATCCAGAGTGTCCTGGAGCCTAAACTGGTCTTCAAGCCATGTTGATATGACCATACTGCAGACTTGCTTGGTCAAAAGACATATTTAGCCCCTCAAGGTTCGGCGCCGACCATGCAGTGTGCTAGTTGCCAGGCGATTGGGCTTGTGTTCCTAGGTGCACTACCGGCTGCACCTAAGTAGGCACTAGCTGATGCACATACGGCTGAGGAACAATACCGGGAGTCACGGTCTCATGTTGAACAACACCGCTCGTCAGAGGGATGGCAGAACTAGCCGAACATGCTCCTAGGTGCATTCGGTTGGTTTCCATCTCCCTCACTTGCTGAACCTCATTATGTACCATTGGCTTCACAATGTCAGTCAACTGTTTAGAAACTTGGTACATAATATCGTGGATGCCCAAGTCTATCTGTTGTCTAATAAACGACATGGTCATTATGGTTGGACCTTCAGATTGACCAGATTCTTCCACAACTTGGGTTGATGGAGGAAGTGGAGGGGTATCAACCGATGTAGGCATACCCGAGGAGGATACTGGTTCGTTAGTCCTTCTGGGAGGATTTTGTTTAGGATGTGGATTAGACTCGGGGTTCATCTTCTTACCGGACCTTAGGCGCATACGCCAAGAATGATCCTGACCTGGAGAATCAAACTTTGCTTTTAATTCACCTATGGTCCCACTGGGCGTGCCAAATTTATTCTCACCCCGAATTCTGTTCTCTGTCATTTTATCGGCTGATGAAGTCGGGACACAAATTGATTCCTTAACTTAAGTGATTTGGGCTGGAAACGGAACTCTAATTTCCAGCAATGGGTTCCCCAACTACTCCAGAAAGCGTTAGGACGATGGTATGAGTAAACTAAGAGGTAAGAAACATGAATGCAGTTGAGTACAGTAAAGTAAATGATAAAATGAAGTAAAAAGAATAAAGATAGATAAAAATTGAGGTGTTTGATTAATTGGGTGTGTCTTATTTACAAAGAATGATATTATTTATAGTACAAATAAGGAAAATTATACAACGTGGTGTCCCCCCCCCCCATGTCAGCCATCAAGTAACCCACTAAGTTCAATGGCCGACTATGGAGGAGGTGGTGCCGGTTTTCTCACCTTCTACTCCTCTTGCTCGGATAATGGTCCTTTCTTTTAGCTGTTGTTGCCTGTTACCGCTTCTAGGGGTCCAGAAACCCTTTTGACTTGGTCATTGAGGCATCTTTATCTAAGTGGATCCCAGTCGTACCTCTAACTAACAACTCGGCTAAGATACCTTTATAGCCGATGAAGTTCTTGTAGTCGAGGGCTAGGAGTAAATTCGGCTCCGGAACAGTTCAACTGTCACTGAATTCGGCTAAACAGTTAAATTACTTTTGAGTGTTAACACGAAGATGTACACATTCTAAGTTGTTCATTTCCTGAAGCAACTCATGGTTGGCCTTAAATAGTAGGAGTAGGCATTTGACATAGATATAATATTGAATAAGACATGGTCAATATGGTGAAAGTTGTACTCAAAGGCCAATCTATGCCTAAATACTTCACTAGTACTTGTCTAGTTTTAATCCCAAAGGTTCAACATCCACAAGAATTATATGTGTTAGGTCCGGGTATGCTATGAAACAATAAAAACAAACTGGAAATAAACTAACTCAAATGTCTATTCAGTTTCCGAATGTCGGCGATAATGTCGTCCGACACCAGTGATAACACTTCAGTAAAAACAGAAAACTTTAAAGAGCAATGCAGCGAAAATTTAAAGAACACAAAGGTTTAAAATTTACATAAGTTATATATATTATATAACCTATGACGATCAATGATCGAAAGTATTGTGTATATTTATTATATACAAAAATTATAAATTCCTTTCTTTACAATTTTACAAGATGAAATGGAAAGAAATTAAATGTTGAAGTCGCAGATGACTCTGCCTGAAAAATCTACCTAGATAGACATATACAACTTCTCATTACAATTGCTCAATACAAAGCTAATATAGAATCTAAACTACAATTGTAATGTTGGATAAAATGTTGTCGACACACTCAGGCAACACTTGTGATCCAGTTTTCTTAGATGAATTCTCGAGAGCTCTTTTGATATTTTTGCAATATATTTCTGGATATCGATTAACTGCAGTAGCCTCTCTATTTATAGTAGAGAGACCCCTTGAACAACTCATCGATCCGTTGTGAAAGTTGAGGAAAATGTGGGCAGCTGGTGTGTTTGTTGGAGAAGATCATGGAGCAAAATCCTCTAACTTCTTGGTCTTGTTCCTCATGCATAGCAACAACCTTGACTTGTTCTTCCCACGTTTTTCATCATCTCTTATTTACCTTGCCAAGTCACTTTTACTTCGTAGTAATATTTCCACAAATATTACTTCATTCCGTGAAGTAAGGTAAAACTATTTTTTTCCAGAAGATGTTGGTCCGAATGTTGTGACATTTGTTCCAACATTGTATACATTTAAACCTATCCTTAAAAAGATATGTAGGTTAAAATGTCACAACACCAAATCCAACATTAACAATCTCCCCTTTTTTGCCTTTCTTCACAAAATCCATTACAACATGTGCAAATGACTTAAGGCAACATCATAGCTGTTGTCCAACAACTATGAATACAGTTATGCTTCCCCTAAACCTTTGATGATATACAATCAAAACATGTGCATACTAGTGTATACCAAGTCATAGGATTAGTAGACGATATTAACACATACACAGACCATCTACAAATACAAAGAAATACCCAAATGTCAGTTTAAACCATTGTCATAGAAAACATCCTCAACACTTAATCAAACAGTTCACAATTCAGTCAATAAAAATATTGTTCAGCATATCAGATAGCAAATCATCTTGTTCCCCCTAACTTATTATACAACATTAGTAGCTTCCAGCCACTTTCTACTTTTGCATAACAGTTCTGCTTCAGCCCTGAGCCTCAGTATCTTCAACAACACTTTCCTCCCAACATCTTCTTCTCTCTGCACAGCAGCAACAACAACTTCTTCAGTAGCAACAGCATTGCCTTCAGAACTTTCAGCCCTTTGCTCCCCCTGCATAGAATTATCTCCCCCTTTTTTGGAAGAAAGCAAAAGCAAAAACTGGTCTCTGGCCTTAACCAATTCATCTCTGGCAGCATCAACCTCTGATATTTGTTGATTGAGTTTGACTACTTGACCAACTAACCAGTCTGTTGTCAAAGGTGATTGTCTAGAACCAGTGTTGCCTTGAATGTGTGTAACATTCCTAACAACATTCTCACTGTCTGCTTCTTTTTTCCAAGGAAGGTCAATGACTCTATCTTTGCTTTTTAAAATTGCTTTGTTCACTGAATAAACCTCAGGAGCTTTCCCTATTATATCATCTCTCTTAGGCTTAAAGCCTTGGGTAGTTAAGATTTGGTAGATAAGAGAGGCAAATAGAAGGATATAAGTCGACTCTTTTTCTGCCAGATTGGCCACTTGATAAAATATCATTCTTTCTAAGTCAACTTTTAATCTTTTTCCAATTTTGAACAAAAGTGAGGCCTGATCAGTTGTCATAACTGACTCATTCAATGAAAGGAGCCAGTTGTGGATGTCAATTGTATGAAGGGTTGAGAATAAGGCAGTTAGCTTTGAAGCAGGGCATCGAGGGATACACTTTTTTATTATACCTCCAGTGAGGTATTCAATCAGCTCATCCTTATTCTCTGTTGCTCTTTCTGTAGTGCCACTTCTTTCTTCAGGATCAATTCTCAAACATTGATTTATAATTGGGGTGTAAATTGATAAATCTTGTTATAGAGGTATACCTTCCCAAATTTCTTTGAGGATACATCTTCTATAGCAGAATTAAAATTAGCATAAAACAGTCTAATTACTTCATCAACGAATGGTTCTTTTTCAGTGATAGATTTGAGAAATTTTCTATCATTGAGGAATTCTACCAAACCGTATTCTGAACAGGAGGCTATATCTAATACTTTTTCAAACTTGATAATCCTATTCTTGTACCAATCCCATATTTCATATTTAGCTTTGGAATATAATTTTTTTGAGAAAGCATTTACCTCAATGTCAGAATCAGATTCAGTTTTGCTGGATGAGGTTGGTGTTGGTGTCTCTTCTGAAGTTTGCTGAAATGTTTCTTCAGATGTTGTGGCTTTGTCGGCAACATTTGGAGCAGCATCTGATTTAGCATGTCTAGGAATTCCTTTTGGACAGAATCTCGTCAGTGGAGTATCATTATGAATTTCCTCGTCTTGAGACACATTCTGAGGTACAGGGGCGGTAAGATCTTCTTCATTTTCTTCAGAGGATAGCTCAAAGTCCATGTCATCAGTGTCACTACTTGAGCAAGTAGGTATAGATGTGTCAAACCTGGACTTTTTGGTGCTCGGCTCCTATTGGACTATTCTCTCAAACACTATACTCGATCTACGAGTAGAGAAAGAGGACGAACTTGGCCGTTTACCTAGGGTCGAATAATTAGATATTTCATCAATATCTATGGGATTATTGTCATCCCCATGGTATCTGATATCAAGAGGTTCCTCATCACCTCGAAGGACTATAGACGTACACCTGTTTTCAGGCAGATGTGAAGAAGAAGATATGCCCGGTTGTTGAGGAGGGCTTGTACTCATAGGGGTGTTGTTGGGTGTGTTGGTAGACATAAGTGTTGACATTGGAAAAGTTTCCATTTGTGAGTATTGAGGAGAGGGTTTTGAGGTTTTAGGGTTTGAGCAAGAATAAGTTATTTGAAATGGAGAGGATTCCATCGGGTAGGTGATGTTATGCCCGATTTGTGATGTGATTCCCCCCTCCCCCTTTTTTTTTTAGTTTTAGGGGAAATCAAGAATGGTAAAAAGAAATAAATGAGATGAATATTTATACACTTGGCAAACCTTTCAAAGTAATAAAAACTCCTTAGTTTTAGGTGTTTGATATTTATTCGATAACTTACACCTAAAATTTTAGGATAAAACAATAAAGATCATAATAGGACTTTAATCTTATCCTTTTAAAGTTTGAATTCCAATTAAAACATGGCACAAAAATAGGGAGAAAAATCTAATTTTTCTGAAATCAGTTAAAAACAATTATCCCAACAGATATTGCGTTCTGAAAATGTCAACAACAATGTTGGCAACATTTTGGACGACACAAGTATTTTGACCCCACAAGAACTTTTCGTTTTAACAACAAATCAAGATACGCTTTATACGTATTTTATGAGTTTGATCACTGCAACATTTTCCATCGTGTTCTTGATCTAATCATAAAACACATACAAAGGAGTTTTTCATGTCAAAAATAAGAATACGTATTTGGTATTCTCAAAATTTCTTTTAAAGCACTCGATACTCCTATATAATAGAAACGATATATTTTCAAGGGTTTTGCCCATTTTGCACAGTTGCCAAATATTTGCAAAGGCTTTGCCTTATTTTTATACTCCCTTATTATGATATATAATATCATCGGTATATATTGTAAACATATTCTTATTGAAAGATCATGCTTGTGTGACCAAAGAGTTATGCACCATACAACAACAATAATCAGTCAGTGATATACCATAGGTAAATGTCACCCGAAATGTTAGAGAACATTTCAGCTGACATTCACCAAAATGTCTTTTTAGAGATTACAAAGACCAAGAGATTTCTTCGAACTAAAAAATCTCTCATTGTCTAAAGCTTTTGTAAAATTATCAGCTAATTGATGAATAGTGTCAATATGTTCAATTTTGACTAGCTATTGTTTTTAACTAAATCTCTTAAAAAGTTATGTCTAATATCAATATGTTTTGTATGTGAGTGTTGAACTGAATTTTGGAAATATATATAGCAATCAGATTATCACAATACAAAATTAAGGTGCTGCTAGTAAACTCATAGTCGTCTAACATATGTCATAGCCATATTAAATGAGAGCAACAACTTCCAGCTGCTACATATTCAGATTTAGCAGTTGAAAGTGAGACACAGTTTTGTTTACGACTATACCATGAAACAAGGTTATTGCCAAGATAAAAACATCATCCACTTGTACTCTTCCTATCATCCACATCTCTAGCCCAATCCGAGTCACTATACCCTATTAAATTAGGATTAGTGTCTTTGATACACCAAATTCCCAACTCACTTGTGCCGGCAACATATCTAATGATATGTTTTACGACATTTAAGTGGGAAATTTTGGGACATGCTTGGAATCGAGCACAGACACAAACACTAAACATAATATTTAGACGACTTGTAGTAAGATATAGAAGGTTACCTATCATAGATCGATATAAGGTTGGGTCAATATTTTCACCAACATTATCCTTACATATCTTCTACGAAGATCCCATTGGCGTTTTCAATTGTTTAGCATTTTCCAACCCAAATATCTTAACTAGATTATTGGCATATTTGCTCTGGGAGATGAAGATTTTATCTGCACTTTACTTAATCTGCAAGCCTTAGAAAAAAGTTAGTTCCCCAATCATGCTCATCTCAAATGTTTATGACATAGCTTCAACAAATGACTTTAGATAAGAATGTGTTGTTGAACCAAAGACTATGCCATCTACATATATTTGAGCAATAATAATATCTACACTATGACGTTTATTGAATATATTACGATCAGCTTCACCACGGTTAAAACCATATTCAAGAAGGAAGTTAGTTAGACGACCATACCATGTCCGAGGGGCTTGCTTCAATCCATACAGTGCCTTTTTAAGCTTGTAAACATAGTGTGTATGGAAAGGATCTTCAAATCCTTTTAGTTGTTCAACATAGACTTCCTTATCAAGATAACCATTTAAGAGAGCAAATTTTACATCCATCTGATGTAGTGTAATTTTTAGACAACATGCAATGGCAAGTAGAAGTCTAATTGACTCAATTCTAGCTACATGTGCGAAGGTTTCGTCATAATTGATTCCTTCAACCTGAGTATAGCCTTGAGCAACTAGACGAGCTTTGTTTCTAACAACAGTTCTCGATTCGTCTGACTTATTTTTAAAAATCCACTTGGTTCCAATTATATTTGTATTATATGGGCGTGGAACTAAATCCCAGATTTAATTTCGAGAGAATTGTTCAAGCTCTTCTTGCATTACTTGAATCCAAAAGTTATCATTAAGTGCTTCTGAAACATTCTTAGGTTCTAAAGTAGATATAAAACAAGAAAGACTAACCTCTTGGTATATGGTAGACATACACACATACCTTACCATATCTCTGTTATTGAGTGGTTCTTTCCCTCTTGTTCTAATTCCCTCAAAAACTCCCCCTATCACTTGGCTTGTTGGATGATTTTTCCTAATCCTCGATGAGAGGTCCCTTCGAACTTGATCTAGCAATTCAGCATTTGACTCCTCATCCATGGCCTCTGCGATCTCTGTTTTAGGTTCAAATGTTACTTCAGGTGTGGCAACATTTGTGGCATCATCCGATTCTTCAGCAATATGTTTATTTTCCACTGAAACTATAACATTATTTTCAGTTGTATCTCCTGTAAAATCAGAAAGATCATCAAAAATAACATTTACAGACTCTTGTGTAGTTTTGGATCTCAGATTGTATACTTGATAAGCATGACTATTTTATGAATAGCGAACAAAAATTCATTTGTCACTCTTAGAGTCAAACTTTGCCAAATGATCTCTATCATTTAAAATGTAACAAATACACCCAAAAACATGAAAGTAACGCAAGTTAGGTTTCTTTTCATTTATAATCTCATAGGGTGTCATCTTTATTTCTGACCTTAAATAGACTCTATTAGCGATGTGATTAGCAGTATTCAAGGCTTCTGCCTATAAATGTTTTGACAAATGTTTAGAACTCGGCATCACTCTAGCCATTTCTTGCAATGTTCTATTCTTCCTTTCTGGTACCCAATTATGTTGAGGAGTTTTGGGAGCAGAAAACTCATGAAAAAATCCATTTTTCTCAAAAAATTTTGTGAATGAACTATTTTCAAATTCTTTTTCATAGTCGAATCTAATCCAAAAAAATAGGAGAATGAAACAGATTCCTTATTCTAGAGTGCAAGATTTTAAACATGTCAAAAGTTTGTGATTTTTCTTTCAAAAAATATATCCATGAATATCTAGAACAATCATCTACAATCACATAGGAATACCTCAAGCCTCCTAAACTGTATACCTCAACTGGAACCATAAGATCCATGTGCAATAATTGAAAACAGTGATACGTACCTGAATGTTGTCTATCATGATGACCAACATTATGGAAAACACGGGTTTGCTTACCTCTCATGCAATCTTCACAGACTGTTTTACCTTTAGGACTCAGTTTGGGAATGTCTCTTACCGCTTCATATGAGATCAATCTTTCTAAATTACGGTAGTTGACATGCCCCAACTTTTGATGTCACATTGTTGTGTCATCGATCCTAACATTATTGCATGTTTCTTGTCTTGCAACAAGATAACAATTGTCACCTGTCCTTGTACCTGTCATGACATATAAGTTAGCTTCATTCGTAACTTTACATGCATTCTTATTAAACCTTACCTTAAGATTGTCATCACACAGTTGACTTATACTAATCAAATTTGCCATTAAGCCCTCAACGTGTAAAACATTTCTTAGTGCTGGAAATTCAGGAACATTCAAGATCCCTTTTCCAATTATTTGGCTTTTACTGCCACATCCATAAGTTACATTACCTCCATTGAATGACTCATAGTTCTTTAAAAACTCCTTTGTACCTGTCATGTGGCGAGAACATCAACTATCAAAGTACCAAGAACCTGAAATGTTAGTTCTTAATGCAGTTATAGCAACATTACATGTTACATCCTTTTTGGGAACCCAAACTCTCTTAAAATATTTTTTACCTTTCGGCTTAGAAATGTTGCTTCGAATGTTATCCGAAATGTTGGAAAACTTTTTAGGCAACATTTTACTCACAGAATCTTGAAGTTTGAAACAGTATGGTTTTAAGTGTCCATGGAAGTTACAATGATGACATACAAACTTCATATTCTTTGACATATATGAGAACCTATTATTTATTCTTTTTTTCCTTTACAAAGCAAATCTTCTCATTTTTATCAAAGAGATTTGAGCATTTGGTTTTGAGAGAGTTTTTGTACCCAATTTCTGCGTGTGAAGGTTTACTAAAGTTGAGTATTTCATTCAATTTTGAAGTTCCCATGTTGAGCTTACGGAAGGTTTCTTCGGCTAAATCCAGTTTTGCACCGATCTTACCAAATTCAACGTCCTTTTTGGTAAGCGCAACCTCTAGTCGGGTTATTGTGCCTTTTAGATCTACATTCTCACGAGTTAAAGATTTTACATTTGTGTCAAGATGCTTGGATTCTATGATTAAGTCTTTACATAGATTTTGCAATTCCTTAATCATATCATTTTTGGAATCACCTTGATTCTCACAATCAGTCTCACTAGTAGAAATAAAACCACTAAAGCAATTAACATCAAAATAGTTAAAGAATTCGTACCTCTCGAATATTGTTGGGGATGTAGATATTGTTGCTGATGTTGAGGCAAATGTTGTGACATTTGAGACAACACTGTCAGTGATATTTACATTGTCCGATAAAGACTGTTCAAAAACAGTAGCCATCATTGCTTGTGTTTCGACTTCTTGATCTCATTACTCTTCTCTTTCGTCGTCACTCAGAGAAACCCATAGACTCTTACCAAATTTTCTCAGGGTATTTGCACATTTATTAGCATAATGACCCTAGCCCGAGCATGCATGACATTGCACAGATTCAAGTTGTTTGGGATCCAATTTGGAACGATCTGAGTTGGTTCTCTTCAGTTGATTTCCTCTTTGAACAATTGGAAGGGATTTGGTAGACTTTTGATTGAAGCCTTGGTTTTGGTGTTCTTTGGATTTGAACTTATTTCTGTCATTGTTGAACTTCCTCACCATCGAATTGAATTTTTGAGTGAAGAGGGCGACATTAGCACCGTCACCAACTTCGTCAAGGTTCTCATCCTCTTCTTCGATTTGATTCTCCAAGGATTGGACTTGAAGTGCTACGTTATTGTTCTTGTACAATTCCCTTTGATTCTCAATGTTCATCTCATAGGTTTTGAGAATGCTCATTAAGGTATGAAGGTCCATTGTAGCAAGATTGTGAGCTTCTTCAATCGTACAGATCTTTATATTGACCTTTTCAGGAAGTGAACGGAGTGCCTTTTTCACAAGTTGAGTGTTGGTTAAAGGAACACCAAGCACTTGACATTCATTAGAGATGTCAATCAACTTTTCAAAATAGAATTTGATGTCCTCTGTTTCTTCTATCCTTAAACATTCATATCTACTTATGAGCATGCGTAGCTTCGTCTGACGAACACTTGAGCTACCTTCACAATGAGTTTGTAAAGTACCCCATGCGTCTTTAGCCATAGAATTGTTTTGTATGAGTTTGAACATGTAAATATCAACCCATCCAAAAATTGCATTTAAGGCTTTCTCGTTGAAGCTTGCATTATTAGTTTCTTCCACAGTCTATTCGAATTTAGGTTTAATAAGAATGTCACATTCCTCATCTGGTGGCAACATAGGAACAACATATCAATTGGTTATAGATCTCCATGCTCTAACATCAATTGATTTGATATGAGAACGTAGGCGAATCTTCCAATAGGCATAGTTTGAACCATCTAAAATGGGAAGCCTACCAATAGTTGGATTTGCCGGATCCATAACTTTAAATAACAGGACCAAGCACTTATTGTGTTACGTGTAGGCTCTGATACCACTTGTTAGGTCCGGGTATGCTATGGAACAATAAAAACAAACTGAAAATAAACTAACTCGAATGCCAATTCAGTTTTCGAATGTCGGTGACAATGTCGTCCGAGACAAGTAATAACACTTTAGTAAAAACAGAAAACTTTAAAGAGTAATGTAGCGGAAATTTAAAAAATACAAAGGTTTAAAATTTACATAGGTTATATATATTATATAACCTATGACAGTCAATGACCGAAAATATTGTATATATTTATTATATACAAAAATTACAAATTCCTTTATTTACAATTTCACAAGATGAAATGGAAAGGAATTAAATGTTGAAGTCGCATATGACTTCTTCCTGAAAAATCTACCTAGATAGACATAGACAACTTATCATTATAATTGCTCAATACAAAGTTAATCTTGAATCTAAACTGCAATTGTAATGTTGGACAGAATATTGTTGACACGCTCAGGCAACACTTGTGATCCAGTTTTCTGAGATGAATTCTCGAGAGCTCTCTTGATATATTTGCAATCTGTTTCTGAATATCGATTCACTGCAGTAACCACTCTATTTATAGTAGAGAGTCTCCATTGAACATATCATCAATCCGTTGTGAAGGTGGGCAGCTGGTGTGTTTGTTGGAGAAAGTCATGGAGCAAAATCCTCTAACTTCTTGGTCTTGTTCCTCACGCATAGCAACAACCTTGACTTGTTCTTCCCACATTTTTCATCAGATCTTATTTACCTTGTCAAGTCACTTTTACTTCGTAGTAATATTTCCATAAATATTTCTTCATTCCGTGAAGGCAAAACTATTTTTTTTCAGAAAATGTTGGTCTGAATGTTGTGACATTTGTTCCAACATTGTATACATTCAAATCAGTCCTTAAAAAGATATGTTGGTTAAAATGTCACAACACCAAACCCAACATTAACAATCTGAATTCAGACCTATCAGCCTAAGTAATGTGACTCATAAGGTGGTATCCAAAATCTTGAATAATAGGTTTCAAAGTCCTCCCCAACATCATTTCTCATAATCAAAGTGATTTTATGAAGGGCAAAGCAATTGGGGAAAATGTCTTACTAGCTCAAGAAATTGTACATGAGATCAGGAATCCTAACAAGGGATGAAAAGTTGTGATTAAACTTGACATAAACAAGGCTTATGATAGAATATCATAGAATTTCATATGTGCAGTTATGAGAAAAATGGAATCTGTGAGCATTGGATCTTCATCATTTGGAATATGATGTCAAATGGTTGGTACTCAATCAATATAAATGGAAAAAGGAATGTTTTTTTCAAATCTCAAAGGGGAGTCAAGCAAGGTGATCCTTTATCACCTTTCTTATTCATCATTGTTGCTGAGGTGCTATCAATAATGCTGAACAATCTATATGAAGATTACAGGTTCAAGGGTTTCAATATGCAGTCTAAAGGTCCAGCTATAAATCATTTATTCTATGCAGATGATGTGATAATCTTTTCTTCTTGGAAAACTTACTCTTTGACAAATATTATGAATTGCCTGAGAGACTATCAAAAGAACTCAGGACAACTCATTAGTGAGAACAAAAGTTGTTTTTCGATTGACACCTCAATCTCTAACAAAAGAATCAATATTGTTGCTGGAATACTCAAGTTTCAGAGAGCTGAATTCCCTATCACCTACCTAGGTGTTCAATTTTTGTGGGAAGAAAGAAAATACAATACTTTAGTTTTATGGCTACCAAAATTCTACAAAAATTTGATTCTTGGCAGTGTAAAACTTTATCAAGTGGTGGCAAAATAATTCTTATTAAACATGTCTTATCTGCTATTCCTGTACACTTACTTTCCATAGGTATGCCCCTCAAAACCATTTTCAAACAAATTGAAAGCAATTTTACAAACTTTTTCTGGGGATAATGTGAAGGTAAGTATAAATATCATTGGGCTGCTTGATCTAATTTTATCTTCCTACAGATGAAGGAGGCTTAGGAGTAAGGTCAATGCAAGAAATTGCAAATTCTTTTTCTGCCAAGTTGTGGTGGATTTTTAGGACCTCATAATTCATGTGGACAAGGTTTATGAGAGCCAAGTATTCTATGAAACTATACATGGCTAGGAAATGAAACTATACACATTTACATACATGGAGGAGGCTCATGAAAATTAGAAATAAAGTGGATCATCTGATCCACTGGAAAATCAACAGAGACAATTCTAACATATGGTGGGACAATAGGATGGGATATGGAAAGTTGGCTCAGCCTACAAGCACTAATACCTCAATCAACATCCCAATCAAAAATTACATACAAGACAGAGAATGGAATATTCATAAGGTGATAAATATGCTACCTATAAGTGTGGTGAACAAGATTCAAGAAGTGCAAATTCATTCCCAAGAGATAAATGATTCTCCTATATGGTGTGCCACCAGTGATGAAAGTTTTACATGCAAATCAGCCTGAAAAGCCATAAGAGAATAACATCACACTTTATTAACCAACAGGAAAATGTGGCATAACAAAACGCCTTTCAAAATCTCTTTAATCATTTGAAGATTGTTCAGAGACAAAGTAGCAGTTGATGACAATCTCAAGAGAATTAAAATACAACTAACATCTAAATGTTCTTTTTGCAGGTCTGGACATCAGGAAACTCAAGAACATTTATTCAACATCAGCATGGTTAGCAAGGATGTATGGAAGCATTTTACTCAAATATTTGACATTAAAGAAGGAACCGGTACTATTAGGCAAAAAGTATTATCATGATCGCTAACTAAGGAATAAATCTCATTCAAAGCATGATATTACAAACCATGCCTTGCATCATCATTTGGAAAATTTGGAAAGAAAGGTGAAAAAGTAGGTATGAAAACCTCAACATGTCCACATACAAAGTAATCAACAATACCTGTAAGTAAGATGTGATGATCGTACACAAGAAATTCAGGAGTATACCTCCATTTTTTGGAATAGAGTAAGGTTTTCGAGATTAGTGAGCATGCCCACCCCCGTATTAGGACGGTTGCTGTAAAGTGGACTTTTCCGGCACTTGGAGCTCTAAAACTCAATGATGGCTGCTTCAACGGAAATCCAGATCCTAGTGGAGGTGGTGGTTTAATAAGAGACCAAAGATATAACCTGATCACTGTCTATGCTACTTATTTAGGCGACAATACTAACTGTTGAGATTATCATCAAATATTAAAAGTGTGTTCTATCTACCAGCTTAAGCTTTTATATCAGATGGTCACATACTTTAATATGGTATCAGAGCAGGCCAAAGGTCCTGGGATCAAACTTCACCGCCACCCATTCTCAAAAAGAATTTTCACGTGCTTGGACCATGAAAAAATCAGGCCAGCACGTGAGGGAGCGTGCTGAAAATATCATCTGAAAGAAATAATCTCCTTGATTATTTTTATTAATTGAATAGATATTTATACAAGTTACAAAATAGGAGAATCCTATTCCTATTTTATTCCTAAAACCCTATTCTACCATAATTCTAACTATACAATTATGGTAAGTGTATAATCCTAATTTAGGTAACAAATACACTACAATATACATCAAATATATATACCATATCTACAAGATTGGTACAAGATACCAATCCCGTGATGGGCTCCGAGATCTGCCCCTTTGCTGGGCTTCCGTGTTGGGCCATTATCCCATTTACCCGTGATATACATTCTTGTATATTGCCTTGTTTAACACACCCCCGCAGTCATAGCGGGCGGTCTTCGAATGCTGAGACTGTCCCTAAAATCTTTAAAGAGTAGCGAGGGAAGATCCTTTGTAAAGATGTCTGCAACTTGATATCTTGACGGGACATGACATACGCATACCTGCCCTCGAGCAACCTTTTCACGGACAAAGTGAATGTCCATTTCGATATGTTTAGTGCGTTGGTGCTGAACTAGATTATCTGAGAGGTAGATGGCACTAACATTATCACAATATACTAAGGTTACCTTCTGAATGGGGAAATAAAGCTCTAAAAGCAAATTACGTAACCAACATGATTCTGAGACCACATTAGCTACCCCTCGATATTCTGCCTCAGTCCTGGAGCGGGATAGAGTCGCCTGACGCTTTGCAGACCAGGAGACTAAGTTGTTGCCAAGGAACATACAATATCCTGACGTAGACCGTCTGGTGTCCGGACAACCACCCCAATCCGCATCTGTGTATGAGACAAGTGTGGATGTCGATGAAGGATACAAATGTAAACTATAGTCCAGTGTCCCCTGAATATACCAGATGATGATTTTGATTGCATTCATATGTTTAACTCTGGGATCATGCATGAATAAACACACTGCTGCACAGCATACGTAATATCTGGTCTGGTAAATGTAAGATACTGAAGGGCCCCTACAAGACTGCGATAGCGGGTCGGGTCCTCGTATGGTGCGCCGGCCTCTGCACTAAGTTTGGGCTTTGTATCAACTGGAGTGGAAGTGGACTTACAGGATGACATCCCATCCCTCTCGATGATCTCAGTCGCATACTTTCTTTGAGACAAAAAAAAATCACCTGAATGACGCTTGACGGCAATTCCCAAAAAGTAACTCAAGGGCCCTAAGTCTTTCATAGCAAACTCAGAACCGACCATGGCCATGACAGACTGGCGTAAGGCATCGGAAAAGGCAGTCAAAATGATATCATCCACATACAACAGAATGTAGGCCAAGGACGAACCACGATGGTAGATGAACAAAGAATTATCTGACTTGCTGTGAGTGAACCCAATAGTCGAAACAAAGTCAGCAAACCTCGTATACCAGGCCCGTGGAGACTACTTAAGCCCATATAAGGACTTCTTCAAGAAACAGACATGATGAGGACGATTGGGATCCCTAAAACCCAATGGCTGATGCATATAGACTGTTTCCTTGAGATCACCATGTAGGAAAGCATTCTTGACATCCAACTGATGAATAGGCCAAGTCTTTGAAAGAGCCAAGATAAGCACAGTGTGAATGGTAGCCGATTTGACCACCGGACTAAACGTCTCACCACAATCTATCCCAACCTGCTGAGTCTTACCATCACCTACAAGCCGCGCCTTATGTCGAGCAAATGACCCATCTGAATTCTACTTATGAGCAAAAATCCACATAGACCTGATAACATTAATACCAGATGGACGGGGAACCAACTCCCACATCTTATTATCAATAAGAGCATTATATTCATCGGTCATAGAAATTTTCCAATTCGGGTCGTTTAAGGCGGACACAGGATTACGGGGCAAGGGGATTTAAAGACATTAGAATGTAAATTAAAATGTCCCTTAGGTGTAAAAATACCCCGCTGACTACGAGTGACCGGTCTATGACTCGAGGAAGAATTTAGTGAATTTTGGGAATTTGCTGGGCTCGGGAAGGATCGCGGCGGGCGGTGGGCTCGCCGGCCCAAATCGGTAATGGTGTCGAAACCGGTTCAGCCTGAGAATGGGCTGGACTGGCCCAATCGCTGGAACTGTTCCAGCTACTGGAAACTGGGACGGAACAGTGGGTCTAGCAGGCAGTGGGCCCGTTGGAGGATTTTGGGTGCGGGACATGCCCGAAAAATGATGAGTAATATACGGGGATATACCATCACCCAAAAAATTATACGAACTAGGCTCGGGAGTATGGACTTTAGTAAATGGAAATTGAGCTTCATCAAAAATTACATGGCGATTAATGATGATTTTCTTGGAGGATAAATCAAAGCATTTATAACCACGATGATTAGACGGATAACCCAAAATCACACACGAAGTAGACCGGGCCTGAAGTTTGTTAATTGTGGTGGATGGGAATAACGGATAACACAAGCACCCAAAAACCCGAAGATGAGAATAAGAAGGGTTCTTATTATATAGGATTTGGAGGGGGGAAGAATATGTCAGACCTTTGGAAGGAATTATGTTAAGGAGATAAGTGGCCTTTTGTAGAGCATGATGCCAAAAATATGGGGGTATGGAAGCATGAATTAAGAGAGTTCGGACAATGTTATTTATGGAACGAATTTTGCGTTCGGCTTTCCCATTTTGTGATGATGTATGAGGACACGAAAAATGAAAATTGATCACATTATTAGTACAGAACTCCCGAAACTCCCTGTTGTAATACTCTTTCCCATTATCACATTGAATATTTTTTATTTCTCTTTCGAATTGGGTACGAATGAACGCTCTAAATTTTATGAAGACTGAAAACACTTGTGATTTATTCGCAATTGGAAACGTCCACAAAAATTTAGAATAATCATCTAAAAAGAGAACATAATATCGATGACCCAATGAACTAAGAACAGGAGACGTCCATAGGTCGCTATGAATAATATCAAATGGCATTGAAGTATGAGAATTTGAGTCTACAAATGGCAACTTAACAATTTTTTCTAATGAACAAGATTGAAAATTTAGAGTACGACTCGTACCCTAACACGAAATAAAACTATTTTTATCTAAAGCGGATAAAATAGAGGATCCCGGATGACCAAGGCGAGCATGCCACAAGGAAGGAGAAATGGCTGCAAAGGCGAATAGCAAAGCTTGACTCGATGGACTGAAACCGGGCATGATAGGATACAGATCCCCCCTACTATCATACCTCATGAGATGACTCCCCGTCTTGAAATCCTTCACAGAGAAACCAAACGGATCAAATTCAATACAAACGGAATTTTCAGTGGTGAACTTTCGGACAAACACTAAGTTTTTAATCAATTTGGGGGCATGTAAAGTATTTTTCAAGATAAGGGGTGGATTGGGGGGAGATAACGTTTTTTACCATAACCCAGAATTGGAATAGAGTTTTCATTACCAACAATTATACCGCGAGGGTTGCTCAAATGGAATAAGATGAGAGAGTACCTGAATCGGAAGTCATGTGGGTAGTGGCACCGGTGTCCATATACCAATTTGGGTCCGGTTGAGTCAACCCCAATGTGTGCATCGCGGCCTCGATATCGGTCTGAGTGGGGCCTGCTGCGTGGTGGGCTTGTGGAGGTCGGGGCCCAAGTATTCCAGGACGGGGCCCGAACCGGGGCCGTAGTTGCTTTGGGCCGGCGCCGGCCGGGCCACTAGCCGGGGGCCGCCACCGCCGGTTCTTCTTTGGCCCGAAAGGTGGCTAGCCCACTGGCTGTCGGGATTCGCTGGGAAGTTGGGGTTGCTGGCCCACGGCCCACTGCCATGAGCCCCACTTCTTTGGGCCCCACTGTTGGGACCACGGGGTGGTGGGCCACTGTTCACTGGACGGGGCCCACTGCCTGCTTGCTGACCACCGGAACTGCCGCGTTTGGCCCCGCGGTTTTTGTTATTATTCTTACGATTATTTTTGCCGCCACCATGAGTATGGTTTTGGCCCGAATTCTCAATAAAACCCGAAGAACTTGGGGAGGACGCCATCATGAAGACGGGGCTTACTCCGGTAGTCGTCTTTTTTGCCAAATCGGCTTCTTCCAAAGTAAGCATGGAGCGGGCTTGATAAGAGGCGGGAAGAGGGTTGCTTTGACGAAGGAGAGTTCCAACACCATTATAGGCCTCCGAAAGGCCCGCAACCAATTGTAGAACCAAACGATTATTTGTTATAGGTGCGCCAACATTACGGAGTTGATCCGCCAACTCCTTGAGTTTCTTGCAATATGCAGAGACGTTTGGAAATTCTTCCATGCGAACTAGAGAGAATTCCTACTCGAGTGTGACGACACGTGAATGTTGGTTATCTTGAAACATGTCACGCAATCTATTCCAGGTAGCCATAGTTGTGGTATCCGACTCAATAATCGTTTGTAAAAGGTCAACCGAAATAGTGGAATAGATCCACTGGAGAACGGTAGCATCAAGAGTAATCCATAACTGAGGATCCTCCGCGGGAAGAGGTGTAGCGGGAGGAATTATGTGATGGATAACTTGATGGGAGATAGCGTGAATTTTAAACAACTCCGCCCACGTCGCATAGTGGACGTTTTCCATCTCAAGCACAATAGGAATACTGTTCTTGACGTTAGAAACCATGAGGGCGGGATGATAATTGTTCTTAGACATATTGAAAGAACAACGAAAGAGGGGAAATTTGGGAATAGTAAGAGAGATTTTTAGAGCGGAAGACAAATTTTGGAAGAGAAAACCCGAGGGAGGGGGGGGTCGGCCGAAAGTGTACAAAATTTTGGGAGAGAAAATTTTGTTAGACCTAGTCTCTTGATACCATGAAAGAAATAATCCCCTTGATTATTTTTATTAATTGAATAGGTATTTATACAAGTTACAAAATAGGAGAATCCTATTCCTATTCTATTCCTAAAACCTTATTCTACCATAATTCTAACTATACAATTATGGTAAGTGTATAATCCTAATTTAGGTAACAAATACACTACAATATACATCAAATATATATACCATATATACAAGATTGGTACAAGATACCAATCCCGTGATGGGCTCCGAGATCTGCCCCTTTGCTGGGCTTCCGTGTTGGGCCATTGTCCCATTTGCCCGTGATATACATTCTTGTATATTGGGTGTATATCACGGGTATATTGCCTTGTTTAACATCATCAAATATTAAAAGTGTGTTATATCTAACAGCTTAAGCTTTTAGATCAGATGGTCACATACTTCAATACTAACAATATGGCAGAAGCATTAGCTATGCAAATAGAAATTGAGTGGTGTTTGAACAACTAAGTTAACAACTTGAAAATTGAAAGTGACTCAAAATTGTTGGTGGATTGAATTTTAAACAAGTCCAAACCTCCTTGGAACTTGATGACCATAGTATAACAAATCCAACACAGTCTTGAGGCCATACAAGAGAAGTCCATACAACATTTCTTCAGAGAATGCAATAGGGCTGCTGATAGCTTGGCGATGTCGAGATATTCTGTGGATGAATATCTTTCAGGAGATGCCAAAAAATGCAAGATGTTCCTTGATCTCCGTTTTGTTGTTTAAGTGTGGATATGAGTCATATCTTCACACTCTCTCTTGAATTTTTCTTTGGAGCTTAGATGAAATCCCACTTCCTTAAGATGGAGCGTGTTCCATCAAAGTAGGTGCAGGGGATTTTAACCCTGTTTTTGGGCTTTGTTGATTTGAATAAAATTAAGTCATGCTCCAAGAATGGAGATGGCTTATTAATTATTTAAAAAAAAAAAACATAGATATAATATTTGCAAATAATGAAATATTTTATGCAAACCACACTTGTCAGTAAGTTTTATTTTTTAAAATGCAATTATGTCGTATGGTGGTGTGTCCCTCATATATATATATATATATACATATCTATATACCAAAAGTTATTTACTAGGACTAAATATCGTTGACTCCTTAAAGAGGTAATGTACGGAAGGAAACTACATAACTGTATCTTCATGTAGGGCAAAAATCTGCGATAAAACAGGGAAAGATACATGGAAAGCCATGATCATTACTCCATTCCTCATCAATGCAAATCCCACCTATACGAGATGATCCCTTTCATATTCTTGCTCCCATCCGTGCTAATCTTAAACCACATGTCCTGATGTCTAGTCCATTTAACAAATTCGATCTATGGTCTGTTTCGTTTGAGCACTTTAACACATGATAATTTTTTTCTAGTTATTAGACACTTCTAACTTAAAATTCTGAAAAAATTTATGTGACTTTTTGGTCTGGCCAATTCGAGTGGGAAAGGCGACTTCCAAAGAGGTGGGTAAATGAAATAGGACTGAAAGGGAGGTCTTATTTTCGTATTTGATCCTGGAAGAAGGGAAAGTAAATATGCCTGCTTACCCTCACTGACAAAGGTCAAAAAGGATGAGGAGCAAAGACACATAGATTGGTGTTTGCATGAAGAGATTGTTCGGACTCTTTTCGAATCCTCATCCGAGGAGAGAGAAAAGCACATTTGAGAACCTTTCTTGCTTTCATAAAGCTGACCTTAACCCACATCTCTTCCATTTTCGTAGATGGAAGATTCGGGGAATCAATTTTGTGTGTTCTCATCAAGCACTCATTAGGTAGATAAGTTAACCACTTCAAATTTTACTACTCTATATTATATATAGTTAAACTAAACTTAGAACTTTTATTTTCTCTGATCAAGAACGGGAAGGGGCAGAGCTACTGAAAGAAATAATCCCCTTGATTATTTTCATTAATTGAATAGGTATATATACAAGTTACAAAATAGGAGAATCTTATTCCTATTCTATTCCTAAAATCTTATTCTACCATAATTCTAACTCTACAATTATGGTGGTGTATAATCCTAATTTAGGTAACAAATACATTACAATATACTACATATATATTTTCCAAATATACAATATTCTTATGTCCAATTAATACCAAAACCGAGGCCACCAATATGGGCAGAATCCGTGACTTGAATAAGGCAATATACACATGTATATTGTGTGTATATTGCCTTATTTAACACACCCCGCAATCATAGCGGGCGATCTTCGAACGCTGAGACTGTCCCTAAAATCTTCAAAGAGTACCGAGGGAAGACCCTTTGTAAAGATGTCTGCAACTTGATATCTTGACGGGACATGACATACGCGTACCTGCCCCCGAGCAACCTTTTCACGGACAAAGTGAATGTCCATTTCGATATGCTTAGTGCGTTGGTGCTGAACCGGATTACCTGAGAGGTAGATGGCACTAACATTATCACAACATACTAAGGTTGCCTTCTGAATGGGGCAATGAAGCTCTAAAAACAAGTTACGTAACCAACATGATTCAGAGACCACATTAGCCGTTGGGTTTCAGAGATCCCTGAAACCCAACGGCTTATGCATATAGACTGTTTCCTTGAGATCACCATGTAGGAAAGCATTCTTGACATCCAACTGATGAATAGACCAAGTCTTTGAAAGAGCCAAGCTAAGCACAGTGCGAATAGTAGCCGGCTTGACCACCGAACTAAATGTCTCCCCACAATCTATCCCAACCTGCTGAGTCTTACCATCCCCCACAAGTCGCGCCTTATGACGAGCAAAGGAACCATCTGAATTCTCCTTATGAGCAAAAATCCACATAGACCTGATAACATTAATACCATATGGACGGGGCACCAACTCCCACGTCTTATTATCAATAAGAGCATTATATTCATCAGTCATAGCAATTTTCCAATTAGGGTCATTTAATGCGGACACAGGATTTCGGGGCAAGGAGGATTTAGAGACATCAGAATGTAAATTAAAATGTCTTTTAGGTGTAAAAATACCCTGCTGACTACGAGTGACCGGTCTATGACCCGAGGAAGAATTGAGGGAATTTTGGGAATTTTCTGGGCTCGGGAAGGACTGGCCAGCAGGCAGTGGGCCTGCTGGCCCAAATCGGTAAACTGGAGCGTCATCTAGACCAGTTCCAGAATTGGGCTGGACTGGCCCAATTGCTGGGACTGATCCAGTAACTGGAACATGGGACGGTACAGTGGGTCCAGCGGGCAGTGGGCCCGCTGGAGGATTTTGGGTGGGGGAGATGTCCAAAAAATGCCTAATAATATACGGGGATATTTGTTCATCCAAAAAATTATACGACCGAGGCTCGGGAGTATGAACTTTCGCAAAAGGAAATTGGGTTTCATCAAAAATGACGTGGCGATTAATTATGATTTTCTTGGAGGATAAATCCAAGCATTTATAACCACGATGATTAGACGGATAACCCAAAAATACACACGAGGTAGACCGAGCCTGAAGTTTGTTAATTGTGGTGGATGAGAATAACGGAAAACACAGGCACCCAAAAATCCGAAGATGAGAATAAGAAGGGTTCTTATTATATAAGATTTAGAGGGGGGAGGAATATGTCAGACCTTTTGACGGAATTATGTTTAGGAGATATGTTGTCATTTGCAGAGCATGATGTCAAAAATACGGGGGTACGGAAGCATGAAGTACGAGAGTGCGGACAATGTTATTTATGGAACGAATTTTGGGTTCGGCTTTCCCATTTTGAGAAGATGTATGAGGGCACGAAAACCAAAAATTTATCCCATTATTATCACAGAACTCCCGAAACACCCTATTGTCATACTCTTTCCCATTATCACACTGAATATTTTTTATTTCTCTTTCGAATTGTGTTCTAATGAATGCTCTAAATTTTATGAAGACAGAAAACACTTGAGATTTATTGGCAATTGGAAACGTCCACAAAAATTTAGAATAATCATCCAGAAACATAACATAATATCGATGACCTAACGAACTTAGAACAGGAGACGTCTATAAATCGCTATGAATAATATCAAAATACTGTGAAGTATGAGAATTTGAGTCCACAAATGGCAACTTAACAACTTTTCCTAATGAACAAGATTGACAAATTTGAGTACGACTCGTACCCTTACAAGAAATAACGCTATTTTTATCTAAAACTGATAAAATAGATGATCCCGGATGTCCAAGGCGAGCATGCCACATGGAAGGAGAAATGGCTGCAAAAACTGACGGCAAGGCTTGACTCGATGGACTGAAACCAGGCATGATAGGATAAAGGTCCCCCTACTATCACACCTCATGAGATGACTCCCCGTCTTGAAATCCTTCACAGAGAAACCAAAATGATCAAATTCAACAGAAACTGAATTGTCAGTGGTGAACTTTCGGACAGACACTAAATTTTTAATCAATTTGGGGGCATGTAAAGTATTTTTCAAGATAAGGAGTGGATTAGGGGGAGACAACGTTTTCTGACCATAACCCGAAATTGGAATAGAGTTGCCATTACCAACAATTACACCCCGAGGGGTGCTCAAATTGGAATAAGATGAGAGATTACCTAATTCGAAAGTCATGTGAGTAGTGGCACCGGTGTCCATATACCAATTTGGGTCCAGTTGAGTCAACCCCAATATGTGCATCGCGGCCTCGATATCGGTCTGAGTGGGGCCTGCTGCATGGTGGGCTTGCGGAGGTCGGGGCCCAAGTATTTCCGGACGAGACTGAGTTGGGCCGTAGCCACTAGAACTGTTGTTGCTGGGCCACTGGCCAGTGGGCCGCCACTACTAGTTTTTGGGCCTGAATTGCTGGCCAGCCCACTGGCCATTGGAATTAACTACTGGAAGGTAGGGGCTGCTGGCCCACGGCCCACTGCCATGGGCCCCACCACTGGGACCAGGGGGTGGTGGGCCACTGTTCACTGGACAGGGCCCATTGCCTGCTTGCTAACCACCGGAACCACCACGTTTGCCCCCGCGGTTTTTGTTATTATTCTTACGATTATTTTTGCCGCCACCATGATTATGGTTTTGGCCCGAATTATTAACAAAACCCGATGAACTTGGGGAGGACGCCACCATGACGACGGGGCTTGCTCCGGTAGCCGCCTTTTTAGCCAAACCGGCTTCTTCCAAAGTAAGCATGGAGCGGGCTTGATAAAAGGCGGGAAGAGGGTTGCTTTGACATAGGAGAGTTCCAATGCCATTATAGGCCTCCGAAAGGTCGGCAACCAATTGTAGAACCAGACGATTATTTGTGACAGGTGCGCCCACATTACGGAGTTGATCTGCCAATTCCTTAAGTTTCTTGCAATATGCAGATCCGTTAGGAAATTCTTCCATGTGAACGAGGGAGAATTCCTGCTCAAGTGTGATGGCACGTGAGTGTTGGTTATCTTGGACTATGTCACGCAATCTATTCCAAGTAGCCATAGCCGTGGTATCCGGCTCAATAATCGTTTGTAGAAGGTCAACCGAAATAGTGGAATAGATCCACTGGAGAACGGTAGCATCAAGGGTAATCCATAGCTGAGGATCCTCCGCGGGAAGAGGTGTAGCCGGAGGAATTATGTGATGGATAACTTGATGGGATACAGCGTGAATTTTAAACAACTCCGCCCACGTCGCATATTGAACATTTTCCATCTCAAGCACAATAGGGATATTGTTCTTGACGTTGGAAACCATGAGGGCAGGGTGATAATTGTTCTTAGACATATTGAAAGAACAAAGGAGGGGAAATTTAAGAGAGGTGTTTGAGAGCGGAATCATTAATTGAATAGGTATATATATAAGTTACAAAATAGGAGAATCCTATTCCTATTCTATTCCTAAAATCATATTCTACCATAATTCTAACTCTACAATTATGGTAGTGTATAATCCTAATTTAGGTAACAAATACATTACAATATACTACACATATATTTTCCAAATATACAATATTCTTATGTCCAATTAATACCAAAACCGAGGCCACCAATATGGGCAGAATCCGTGACTTGAATAAGGCAATATACACCTATATATTGTGTAGATATTGTCTTACTTAACCGCTACAATCATGTCGAATAACTAAAATTATATTAAATCTTGTGCAGATTTAGAAATTTCTGATTTCGTCATTGGGCACAAGCAATATTCTACTCTCTATTTGGGACGAGTGTACAATCATATTGTATCTGAAAATCTCGAATCATGTGCTAACCATCATTGCTGAACAAATCAAATTTTAACTGAGTCATAAGTAAACAATGAATAAATTAACAAACATATAAGTAAGAAAAACTAACTAAAACAATTTTTGATTAGAAAACAGGTGTCACATGTACAACTATATGTTGAAAGTCTTATTGATCTTTTATGTGGCAAATACGTTTCAAATAATAAATAATAATGTCATACAAAGTGAAAAACAAGAATATTAATACTAAAAGAAAATCTTTTACATTCAAGCTAATATTACCTAATTGAAAAGAAAAAGAAAACCTAATTAGCTTAGCTATAACTCGTTCTTGAATGTGCTTCACAATTTGTCCTCACTTTATGATTAACCTCGTGTACCTAATTGATTTTCATCGTTGGTAATTACTTGATGATTATCATAATTACTTCCTAAGGGAGAAGCCACTAGTTCATCAACATCTTCCTCCATGACCTCATTAATAACCACCATATTATTTTTCTCATTTTGTTTCTTCTCTTTGATTTTGCAAAGAACTAATATATCCTTGTTGTTGCTTTTCTTAATGTACTCATCCGGCAAAAAATATTCTTTCATGAGCCACTTATCGTTTTGGTCTTTTTCTATATCAATTTGATACTTCAAACTTCTCTTATATCCAATTATATTCTTCGATCCATCTATAATTGGTTCACCACTTGTTTGGCCTTTCCAAATCCCTTTTCCAACTGTTCTTGGGAATTTTTTGGTTGAATTCTTGAATCGCTTCAATCGCGACAAAAAGTAACGTATTTTCTCCCCTGAAGCTTCCAATATCTTCCATGGCTCGGAGTCTCCAAATAAGTCCGCCACTTTAATAACACCTGTAGGTGGCAAAGCTCCGCGTAGAACGAACCCTTTCAAATAGTTGATCAATTCTTCATCCGTGGGGTGAAATCGAAAACCTAACGTAAGCTTAGATTCTGATGACATTCTATATGTACTTGTTTTCACGTATATATGAAGGGAAAAAGAGATAACGGGAGTAGTTGATTGAACGTTATGCTAGATATCAAAGAGAGAAAATTAACAATAGGATGAAGCTAATGCTTGATATGATGAAAGTTATATAATGTTTTTGTTAAAAGTATAATCCGTCTAGGTTTGGGATAACATATTATCATGAGCCAAAAGCCTTAGGAAACTAAAAGTTGGATTAGGGTTCTGGTGAAATGGGCGGCAAAGTTAATATTTTCGTTAGGGTTGGCAGTTATTTTCTTCCATCTATATTATTTCTATATTCATGTTAACTTTTTTTTTATTCTTAGCATAAATTTTAAAAGAAAAATGACGTGGAATTTTAGAGCCAATGTGAATGTATAATTACGTTGGTAATAAAGAAGCTAAAATTCCAGGTCGACAAAACATTATTGCGTCAAATATTTCATATATTATTGGGCAAATAAACAGAACAGCATAAATCACTCCATCAAAAGATTATAACGTGACTTCCACCTAAGAATCATTCAGAAGTTAAGATATAGATAACGTATACCTCAGCACTGCGTGAAATACGGTCATTTCCAAAAACATAAATTGGATATGTAAGGTTTGACAAAAAAAATCACTACATTTGGACCAAAAAAAGAAACGACATACATATAATATATTAAGCATATCATAAAGCTTGTTCTTTACCCAACAGTTTTCTCATAATTATTAATGGTAAAGATTATTCTATCAGTTAGAGCATATAGTGGAAAAAGATAATTAAAAAATCTCACTGGTATCGCTCCTGAGAACAGGAAAACAAAGATGAGTACTGGTTCCCCCGTTTCATGGGTAATGAGAAGTATTGTATGGTGGTAAAGTACTCCCCCCCCCCCCCTTCCGTTTCATTTCATATATTTTATAGTTTGACTAGGCATGTATTTAAAAATGTAATTGAAGATTTTTTAATCTGGTAATTTTAGTCAAGAAAATGTATAATATAGCAGAAATAAGTTTTGAAGTCTTTCATCTTAAACAGTGTGTCTTAAGAATAAAATGAAAATGTTTGAATTATAAAGCCAATCTTCTCGTTGCATGATCACCAGTTCTTTCTTAGATCGACTTAGTGAACTTCTGTCACGGGGACAAACTCTGTTTTCATGCCCCGTTACTTTAAAGTCCACTCGTTGATTTCGAGAAAACAAAATTAGTATTGTCTTTGTTCCTAATAATGCCTCAAATTCGAGATTTTTATTTATAGAACTAAACATTGAAATGTCATCGAAATTTCTTTTTTCTGGAATAAACTAAAAAGAAAAATAAGACATACATATATAAAGTGAAATTGAGGAATATATACTAGAAAAGAGGAAAAATACTAGAAAGGATAGTAAATATCTTTTGTCAATAATAAATATCCACATCTTCATTTCCTTGGTATTTGATTTTGAAATACTATAATCTCGTTTAAGACCAATAAATTTTAAATAAGAAATTGGTATGTCTTGATTATTAATTGTGTCATCTGAAATTACATTTGAATTTTTTTGGTTAAAAACAAATTGACCAGAATAAATCTGTTCAAGTTCATTATTGGATCGCCTCACATGTATATATGGAGATCTACTTCATATATGATCATCTTATAATACTACTTCCAAATTAAAATGTACATGCAAAATTAAACTTCTTAAAAAATCAAAATATTTAATAAAAAATATATATTAAGGAACCATCTTTTGTGATCAAACGTCAGCAGTAGGTACTTAGCTGAATCCTCTTTATCAAAAAATTAAATACAAATTGTAACAACAAATGGAGTTCAGACTTGCTATATAGGCCATGGGTTCGATTGTCGGGCGTGACACGTATATACTTCAGATTCCTTTTGATGAAATTTCGGCCTTCGCCATTACAATAAAAAGAAATTGGGGTCTAGCCATGATTATTGGAACCATTATTGTCTTGGTCATTGTTACCACCTTGACCATTTGGTCTAGCGAATATGATAACAGGAGGAGTCTTGATTTTGAACCTTTCATTTCTCATTTCATCTCCAACACTCAAACTTCTCTTTATGGTAGCTTTAGTTTTCAACTTCTTCTTTTTCTTTCTTATAGTAACCTTCAATTTCTTGAACACCTCCAACTGATTCTTCATAATTCATTTTCTTCAACAATTCCCTTCTTTTCATATATACTTCCCTCAATAATTCCGACAGTTCCAGCAGCCTCAGATCAAGTTGCGGCGGTCGATCTTCGTTTTTATTATGGTCATGGTTAAAATCATTTCTAGTACTATTAGTAGTGCTTTCTTTTGATGGCATGTTTCTTGTTTCTGTGGCACCATACAAGTTACATGTGGAACAAAATTAACACTATATATAT
The DNA here is from genome assembly GCA_034509755.1 of Anisodus tanguticus. Lineage (NCBI taxonomy): Eukaryota > Viridiplantae > Streptophyta > Magnoliopsida > Solanales > Solanaceae > Anisodus > Anisodus tanguticus. Next base: position 36,883,129 of record CM067549.1, read on the forward strand.
ATATATGAGATATTAAAATAGTAAAACTCTTAAAAGAACAGATTAAAAACATCTCTGATTTAAACATGCCTTTAGAAACCGACTACTTAATCATAGAAACTGATGGTAGTTTTGAAGGCTGGGGAGCAGTACTAAAAGCAAAGACAAATAAATATTGCAGTAAGACTTCAGAAAAAATTTGCGCATACCAAAGCGGAAAGTATAGAGAAAAAGGCCTTGTTTTTGGATAATTTTGTTCGGTTGGTCCTACATACATATATATTTGTTAGGGGGTTGAAAGAAACTTTCTTCTTCCTAAACGTGTAATTGAACTTGACAAGCAAAACAAAGTCAAAGCGGACCAAGTTACATAAAAACTCTAACAAGACTTTTTTTTTTCTATTTCTATTTCCTTCCTAAAAACAAAGTCAAAGTTGACTAAGTCGGGATTTCAGTCACAAAATTTATCTTAATAACAAATTATGGTGATCGTCAGATTTTGCGCACAAATCCTGATGAATTGCTAGAAGCTTTTGAATATTTGTGGATGAAATCCTGAAAATTCATCAGAATTAATATATGACCAAAATCCTAACGATAATGAGATCATCATAACTTGTTACATAAAATTGCAATCACATTTTTTCTTCAAAAGTGATCTAAATTATTCCAAATGACTCTGAATTCAATGAGCAGCCTTCTAATGTCAATCTTAATAATTTCAATTGTTAGTTCAACTCAAGTCTTCAAAAATTAATACTCACTTTATCTTCGTCTATAAATAATGTCAATAAAATCCAATAATGGTGTTCTTCAAAAAAATTCAACCAAAGCCAATCCAAAGTAATCACAAATAAACAATAAATCTTCAATTTTCTACTGCACATAAGAACAAGAAAGAGGAGGAGAAATTCCTGGTGAATGTAATATTTGCACAATTTTTCTTTGCCAAATCAATTATTAAACACCAGTCTTCCAAAACGTCGTCCGGTGAAAATTTGGCGAGAAATTCGGAGGGTAATTCACACAAATGCCCTATTTTGGGGTGGTCTTTAATATTTCCCCTCAAATTGGAGGTCTTTAATTTTTTGCCTTTCGGCACTTTAAGTAACAAAAAATGTCCGAAAGTACCCCCGACATAAATAAAAAATAGAATCTATGACCTAATTTCGCAAGGCAAGGTTTCATAGAATCTATGCCTATTCGGATAAAAGTACATAGATGTAACGACCCGTTCAGTCAGTTTTAGCTAAAGACTCCTATTTACCTATTTTACCCTTCTCGTAGTCTTTATATGGGGTTTGTCATGCGCGAGGATGGGTGGCACGAATCCCGAGGTCCAATTACATGAGTTTCAGATGAAAAAACCCAAAACTAGAACCTTAGAGTTTGATAGTTTGACTCAAGGTTGAGTTTCGAGTAGATGGGTTCATTTCAAGGTGTCATCTCTTCCGGTAGCTCTGAAGGGTCATTTATGACTTAGTCGAGTCATTGGTTCGCTTTCCGAGACAATCAGATGTATTTGGTGGCCTTATTTGTTATATTTGGATATTTGGTTATTTCAGGCAATTATTTAGAAAAGTATGTCTTAGCTCGGTTAAATGGGAAATCTGAGGGTACGAGTGAGTTCGTAGCACTGTTTACCTTAGACGAGCATGTCTGGTTTGTGTCCGGGGGGTACCGGGAGTATGGTATTATTTTCCATGACCTAGTGTGTGGTGTCCGCCTCGGGCGCACCTCTTTTGGCTCCTGCGTGTCCGCCTCGGCTGGAGGTTGACTCGCAGAAGCAGGGGAGGGGAGAATTGTTGAGTTGCCACCTTGGCGGAGGATTTGTCCGCAGGGGCGAGTTAGCCTCTGCGGCATCGGGATCGCCATGGCGCTGAAGCAAGGTGTCAAGTGGCACCGCCTCAGCGAGGTCATTTCTCAAGGCAGTGGATCCGCGCCAGCGGGGTCAATTCTGTTGGGGTAGAATCATTGTTCAGGTGTTTTGTTTAATTCCCTAGGTCAGAATTCATTTCCCAAAATATAAATTCTCAAAACTAGTGCCACCAAGGGAGAGTTTTCAGAGGTCTACATGTAATTTCATCCTTGAGGTAAAGATTTCCTCCTTTGTGATTTCATTTTATGATTCTAAGTCCTTTAATGGTGACATAGTATGTTTATAAGTTAGGGAAGATGGGTTGTAAGTCTATCTGAAAATAAGAGAGTTTAATCATTGATTATTGAAAATTTTATGGAATAGATTATCTTAATATTATGAATTAGTGATGAATTATGCAAGATTATCATGTTATGGGCTTAATTTGAGTATAGAAACCTATTTTAAATTAAGGGAAAATTCTAGAGTTCCCAAAGTGGGGCATTTTGTATATTGTTCTATTAAAGGTCAAATGTATATAGTTTTCAAAGTAACTTAAGGATATGAATACCTAGTATGTGTTCTTGGTATTTGGGTACGAAAGTCTGAGTCTAGGTTGCATGGGCCCGGGGTTGGCATTTAAAGTCTTGCTTTATTAAGGATTATGTTATTGTGTGTTGTGTAAAACTTATATTAACGAATAGTATATGCGTGATTAGACTTCAATTATCATGAGGCGTATAGAAAGGACAAGGCTATCACCGAGGCTTGATTGTTGGCGCACTTGTTCGACCCAGAGGTAGGCTATGATTTACTTTCACAACACTTTGATAGAAATGCATAATTAGTTATAAAAATTGAGGGGTATTGGGCGTGTTTGGAGGTCCCACTTAAATGGTTGTGATGAATGGTTGAGTGAGTATCGGTGCTGAACTGTGATGGTGGGTGATTTGGGGAATCAGCCTTAAGTTGATTCCGACTGCTGATTGATTAGGCTTGTCACCATTATGTGGTCTTATCGTCATGTTTGTTATCATTGTGCTTATTCATCACACATGCTTTGATATGATGTCCTGATTGTACTTAGGTTATATGTTGATGTATTTCTTGAAAGCATATGATATTCATCTCAATACTTGGTTGCAGCTCATTATATCATAATTCTTGCCTTCTATTGTCATTTGCATTCATATACATTGATATTAGAGTGGTAATGATTATGATATGGATCCAAAGGACTGAGAAAGGTATGAACACTATTGAGAGTATGGCAATATTGAGATGATGATGATGATGATATGACTGGATCGGGGTTGCACGCTTGCAACGGTTATTATTACACCCAAGAGCTGGGCTTTGAGGGGAAATTTTGGAGGGGTATAGGTACTTCGCAGGTCCCCATGGATGTACGATCATAATAAAAACTTGACATAATGTATACTAGATGAGAAGGTACCTGGCATATGCATTGCATTTATATCATACATATATTTATTTCATTGATTATATGTGGATGCATTTGATACTGGATTTGATTAGTGATGATTTGATTAGATTTCTGGACATGAAAGGCTTGTACTTGCTATTGGATACTCGGATTATTGTTATTGAACTCTTCTAGAACTGGATGACTTAAGTGATTATGAAATCTTACTTGAAAAGGTGATACGTGAATTTTGTGAACAATGTGACCTTACTTGGATTATTTAAACGGTTAGTATAGGACTATTTGGTGTCAACTCGGTATTTATCTCTTTTTGTGTATCTTCCATCATTGTCAACCTATGATGCCTACGAGGGTACGTTGTGTACTCATGATACATTTGTTGCATTCTTTTTTATGCAGATTCAGTGCCTTCTACCAGTGCGGGACAGTGTGGCTGAGTCTCGTTGGTTAATTTCCCAACTTTTAGGGTGAGGATGCTACCTTCGGCATACCACAAATTTCTCTATCTTCTTTATAGTCTTTTATTTGCTATTCGAGAGACATCAGATTTACCTTGATTATGTATTCAGTTTTAACCTACGTGCCTATTTCAGACTTATATCGATTTTTATGGTGCTTTTGTATTCACATACTAGATCTTGGGGGATGTTGTTCGATGTTCAGACTTATATCTTTTTCTGTATTTACATTATGAGACAGTTTATGTATTATCTTTTTATCTTCTACCTTTATTTATGCTATCATGGTACTGATTGGGGAGTGGTTCGCCTACCGGTGGGAATGTATAGCTGCCACCATGATTCCTGAAAAAGGGTCGTGACAAAGTTGGTATCAAAGACTTAGGTTAAACAGTCTTAAATACAAGAGCAGTGTCTAGTAGAGTCTCATGGATCGGTGAGAAAACGTCCGTACATATCTTCGAGAAGCTATGAGACATTTAGGAAATTTGACTCTCTTTATTCCTTTCGTGCTAAGTTGAATCAAATTGGTATCTGACCTTTGTTTCTATTCTCTTACAGAAAGTGAGGACTCATATCGATGCAGTGAGAGAGGAGGCATCGGCACCTATTATGCGCGATTGTGGTAGGGACGTACTCGAGGCTAAGGTAGAGCAAGAGCTCGAGGCAGAACATAGAGAGTCGGTTAGACTCATGCTAGATCAGAATTCCCTGAGCCATATATTGAGCCTCAAGACGAGTTACTTGAGGAGGAGATGGATCCAGCACAGGATTAGCCTGGATTCATTGCTACTCTGGTTATATAGAACACACTGGTCGGGTTATTGAGTGTTCTTGATGGATTTTCTCAGACAGGCATACATTCTACTACTCTGGGTGGTTCTTAGACCCGTGTGCGAGGGGGGCAGACTTAGACCTCTGAGTTTCGTACTATGAGATTTAGCCAGTGGCGATGTCAGAACCCCATATTGATGAGGTTCATGCTCCAGAATTTTGTCTCTGACCTATTGGTGGGACAACTATGACCCACGATGAGAGAAAGATTGGCAGCATTTTTCGAACATGATGCCACTGGTGTTTTATAGTCAGTCTGATGAGGACGCGTATGAATTCATCGTGAGCAGCCATGAGAGGTTGCATACTCTGGGTATTGTTGAGTATCATAGAGTTAGTTTTGTGGCCCTTCAGCTTTTGGGAGACGCAAAATAGTGATGGAGGGCGTATGTTGATTGCTTACCCGCGGGGTCACCTCCATTGACTTAGATTAGGTTCTACAAGGTTTTCTTGGAGAAGTATATGCCTTTGAGCTTGCGACTGTACAAGCGTGATGAGTTCCAGAAGATTGAGTAGAGAGGTTCTACAGTTGTATAGTATGAGACTCAATTCCATGCCTTATAGTGCTATGCAACACTATTGCTACATACAGATGTTAAGCAAGTGAGATGTTTTATTAGAGGCTTTTGTATGTCACTTCAGTTGGCCACGTTGCAGTTGGTGGCTTCTGGGCTTCATTTGAGACGATAGTTGAGCAAGCAAGGATGGTGGTGTCTATGAAGGGATGTATGCCCAGATATTAGCCTGTTAAGAGAGTGAGGCGACATTGACAGTTCAGCGGTTCTACTTCCCATGGTTATATGTATCAGGGTAGATATTAGCAGTCGCAACCTAGTCGACTGATTCAGGTAGCCCTATAGATTACTAATGGTTTCTCTATGGGGTAGAGCGGTTATAGTGGGGGCCTGTCGTCTAGGGGTTCTCAGCCTCAGTATTCTGACTGTGGTGGTTAGGGTTCTTATATCTCTATTCATCAGCCCTCAGTGGCCAAGACCGATTTTGAGTGTGGTGAGATTTGACATTTCAAGAGAGAGTTCCCTAGACTTATATCGAGTGCAAATCTTGCACCCACGACTCCAATACAGCCATCTAGGGGTGGTAGTCAGACTAGCCGGGAAGGATCTCATTCGAGCTGTGGTGGCCATCAATCTAGGCGTAGTGGATCACAATCAGGGAGAGATAGAGCTTATTCGAGCCGAGGTGACCAGCAGGGTACTCAGTCCGAGCTAGAATGCACTCACTTCTATGCATTCTCTGCTAGGGTCAAGGCTAAGGCATCAAACATGGTTATTACAGGTTTCATCTCATTCGATCATTGGTCTGCTCCTATGCCATTTGATCCAAGGTCTACTTTCTTATATGTGTCTGCCTACTTTTCTGCTAAATATATGTGGTGTGCTATGCTTGACGTCCCTATTTCTGTTTTCATACCGGTTGGTGATTTTGTGATTGTAGATAGAGTTTATCGTATGTATGTGGTTACTTTTATGGGGTATGATACCTGGGTAGATTTGGTCATTTTAGACAAAGTTAATTTCGATGTTATTCTGGGTATGGATTGGCTATCACTGTATCATGCAATTCTAGACTGTCATGCCAAGACAGTCACATTAGTTATGCCTGGTCTTCCGATGTTATAGTGGAGAGGCGCTCCCAGCCCTGCTCCTAAGAAGATCATTTCTCTCATCTGTTCTAGGAAATTGGTAGATAAAGGTTTTCTGGCGTATCTTGCTCATATTCAGGATACGAGTACAAAGACTCCTTCCCTTGAGTCTATTTTGGTAGTTAGTGAGTTTGTCAAGATGTTTCCTTTAGATTTATCTGGTATGCCGCTAGACAAAGATATTTATATATGTATTGATCTCGAATCGGGTACTCAACCTATTTCCATTCCTCCGTATCGTGTGGTTTCGGCAGAGATTAAAGAGTTAAAGGAGCAACTTCAGGACTTGTTGAGTAAGGGCTTCATTCGATCGAGTATATCTCCATAGAGTGCTCTTGTCTTGTTCATGAAGAAGGAAGATGGCACCATATTTATATGCATTGATTGAAGGTAGTTAAACAAGATCACCATAAAAAACAAACATCTGATTCCTTGTATTGATGACCCGTTCGACCAACTTCATGGTACTTTGGTGTTTTTGAAGATTGACTTGAGCTTTGGGTATCACCAGCTGAAGACCCGGGCTGAGGATGTGCCCAATATAGCTTTTTAGACTCGGTATGGCCATTATGAGTTTTGGTGATGTCATTTGGGCTTACTAATGCCCCTGCGGCATTCATGGACTTGATGAATGGGATATTTAAGTCGTATTTGGATCCATTTGTGATTATGTTTATTGATGACATCTTGATCTATTCGAAGAGTCGTGAGGACTACGAGCAGCATTTGAGAGTGATTCTTGATTTATTGAAGTAGAATAAGTTGTATGCTAAGTTTTTGAAGTGTGAGTTATGGTTGAGCTCTGTGACATTTTTGGGACATGTGGTGTCCAAGGATAGGACTATGGTTGATCCTAAGAAGATAAAGGCAGTCAGGGACTGCTCTAGACTGTCTATTGTGATAGGGATTCAGAGTTTTGTGGGTCTTGCTGCTACTATCGCTGGTTCATTAAGGTATTCTCTTCTATTGCTTCTCATATGATGTGTTTGACTCGGAATGAGGTTCCATTCAGTGGTCCGATGAGTGTGAGGATAGCTTTCAAAAGATCAAGTCTATTTTGACCACAGCCTTGATTTTGTCCCTTTCGATGGAGGGGGAGGACTTTACTGTATATTGTGATGCTTCGAAGATCGGATTGGGTTGTGTGCTGATGTAGGAGAGTAAGGTTATTGCTTATGCATCGAGGTAGTTGAAGGTGCATGAGAAGAATTACCTTGTCTATAATCTAGAGTTGGTTGTTGTTGTGTTTGCTTTGAAGATTTGGAGGCATTATCTTTACGGTGTCCATTGTGAGGTATATACTAATCCCGCAGTCTTTAGCACGTGTTTAATCAGATGGATTTGAATTCTAGGCAGTGTCGGTGGATGGAGTTGTTGAAATATTATGACATGACCATTTTATACCATCTATGCAAGGCCAATGTGATAGCGGATGCCTTGAGCCGAAAGGTAATCAGCATGGGGAGTTTAGCCCGCTTGATTATTTTTTAGCGCCTTTTGGCATTGGAGGTCCAGTCTCTAGCCAATCGTTTTGTGAGGCTTGATATTTTGAATTCGGGTAGGATTCTAGCTTGTGTTGAGGTAAGGTTGCCTCTTTTGGATCAGATTCGGACTCACCAGTATAATGATGTGATGTTGTGCAAAATTTGGGACAAGATGATGAGTTGTAAGGCCAAGGAGGCCATGATTGATGGTGAGGGGGTATTGAGGATCAAAGGTAGAGTGTGTGTTCCTAGAGTTGGTGATTTAACTCGACTGATTATGGAAGAGGCTCATAGCTCTAGACATTCGATTCATCCAAGTGCTACTAAGATGTATCGTGACTTGAGACAACATTATTGGTGGGGGAGGATAAATATAGACAATGTTAATTTTGTGTCTCAGTGTCAGAAATATCAACAAGTCAAGTATGAGCACCAATGACCCAGTGGTGTGTCTTAGAGATGCCTACTCCCGAGTGGCAGTGGGAGAGGATCACCATGGACTTCTTTGTTGGGTTGCCTAAGACTTTGGACAAGTTCGATGCTATTTAGATCATTGTTGATAGATTGACCAAGTTTGCGCATTTCATTCCAGTCTAGATGACTTATAATGTAGAGAAGTTTTCTGGCGGACTTTGCAGAGAGAGATGGGTACTCGCTTGGATCTCAGTACAACTTTTCACCCTCATACTAATGGTCAGTTCGAGCGGACTTTTTAGGTATTGGAGGACATGTTATGAGTCTGCGTGATTGATTTTGATGGTCATTGGGACCAGTTCTTACCTCGGACTGAGTTTGCGTACATCAACATTTATCACTCCAATATTAACATGGCACCGTTCAAGGCTCAATATGGTAGGAGATGTCGATCTCCCATTGGTTGGTTTGATATGTTTGAGGTTCGTCCTTGGGGTACTAATTTGTTGAGGGACTCCTTAGAGAGCGTGAAGGTGATTCAGGACAAGCTCTTAGCGGTACAGAGCAGGTAGCAGGAGTATGCAAACTGGAAGGTCTAAGACTTAGAGTTTATGGTTGGTGATAAGGTTCTTTTGATGGTCTCACCCATGAAGGGTGTGATGAGGTTAGGTAAGAGGGGGAAATTGAGTCTGAGGTATATCGGACCCTTTGAGGTTCTTCATAGAGTTGGAGATGTAGCATATGAGTTAGCTTTGCCACCAGGTCATTCAGGCATCCATCTGATTTTCCATGTATCTATGCTGAAGAAATATCATACCGACGGCTCTTATATCATTCAATGGGACTCCATATTTCTTGATCAGAATTTAGAGTTCGAAGAGGAGCATGTGGCTATTTTGGACAGACATATGAGGAAGTTAAGATCGAAGGAGATAGCTTCTATGAAGGAATAGTGGAGGTATCGCACTGTTGAGGAGGCGACTTGGGAGACAAAGTCCGACATGCGGAAGAGATATCATGACTTGTTTACTAATTCTGGTATGTTTCCCTTGTTAATTTCTCTCTGTTCGAGGATGAACGTTTATTTAATTAGTATCTGATGTAACGATTCGTTCTGTTGTTTTTAGTAGAAGATTCTTAGTTCTCTATTTTACACTTCTCGTTGTCTTTATGTAGGGTTTGTGATGCGCGGGGATGGGTGGCATGGATCCCGAGGTACAATTATATATGTTTCGAATAAACTCAAAACTAGAACCTTAAAGGATAGTTGGACTCAAGGTTGACTTTTGAGTAAATGGGTTCATTTCTGGATTATGTAGCTTCCGGTAGCTTTGGAGGGTCATTTATGACTTAGTCGAGTCATTGATTCGTTTTCCGAGACAATCGGATGTATTTGGTGACCTTATTTATAATATTTGGATTTTTGGTTATTTCGGGTGATTCTTTAGAAAAGTATGTCTTAGCTCGGTCAAATGGGAAATTCGAGGGTACGAGTGAGTTTGTAGCACTATTTACCTTAGACAATCATGTCTGGTTTGTGTCTGGGGGGTCACGGAAGTGTTTTGGATGTTGATTGGAGTTTGGTATTATTTTTCATGATCTAGTGTCTGGTGTCCGCCTCGGCGGCACCTCTGTTCGCTCATGCATGTTAGCATCGACGGGAGGTTGGCTCGCAGTAGCAGGAGATGGGGGAATTATTGAATTTACGTCTTAGCGGAGGATTAGTCTGCAGGGGCGAGTTCGCCTCTGCGACATCAGGATCGTCATGGCGCTGAGGTGAGGTGTCAAGTGACACCACCTTAGCGAGGTCATTTCTCAAGGCAGCGGATCCGCGCTAGCGGGGTCGATTCCGTTGAAGCAAAATCACTGTTCAGGTGTCCTAGTTAATTCCCTAGGTCAAAATTCATTTCCCAAAATAGAAATTCTCAAATATAGAGCCGCCAAGGGAGAGTTTTCAGAGGTCTAAGTGTAATTTCATCCTTGAGGTGAAAATTTCCTTCCCTTGTGATTTCATTTTATGATTCTAAGTCCTTTAATGGTGACGTAGTATGTTTGTAAGTTGGGGAAGATGAGTTGTAAGTTCATTTGAGAATAAGAGAGTTTAATCATTGATTAATAGAGGTTTTATGGATTAGATTGTCTTAATATTGTGAATTAGTGATTAATTATGCTAGATTATCATGTTGTGGGCTTAATTTGAGTGTAAAAACCTATTTTAAATTGGGGAAAATTCTAGGGTTTCCAAATTGGGGATTTTTGTATATTGTTCAATTGAAGGTTCAAATGTGTATAGTTTTCAAAGTAACTTAAGAATATGACTACCTAGTATGTGTTCTTGGTATTTGGGTACTAAAGTTTGAGTCTTGGTAGCGTGGGCCCGGGGTTGGTATTTAAAGTCTTTCTTTATTAAGGATTATGTTATTGTGTGTTGTGTAAGCGTTATATTAACGAATAGTATATGCATGATTAGACTTCGATTATCATGAGGCGCAGAGGAAGGGCAAGGCTATCACCGAGGCTGGATTGTTGGCGCACTTGTTCGACCCAGAGGTAGACTACCATTTACTTTCACAAGACTTCGATAGAAGTGCGTAATTAGTTATAAATATTGGGAGGTATTATGTGTGTTTGGGGCTCACTCAAACAGTTGTGATAAACGGCTGAGTGGGTACCGGTGTTGAACTGTAATGATGGGTGATTTGGGGAATCAACCTTAAGCTGATTCCGACTGCAGATTGATTGGGTTTGTTGCCATACTTGTTATCGTTGTGCTTATTCATCACACATGCTTTGATATGATGTCATGATTGTACTTGAGTTATATGTTGATGTATTTCTTAAAAGCATATGATATTCATCTCTATACTTGGTTGTAGCTCTTTATATATCATGATTCTTGCCTTCTATTGTCATTTGCATTCATACACTCATGGTTCTGATGACATTGATATTGGAGTCGTATGATTATGTTGTGGGTCCAAGGAACCGGGAAAGGTAAGAACATTGTTGAGATTATGGTAATATTGAGATGATGATGATGATATGCCGAGATCGGGGTTGCACAACTGCAACAGTTATTATTACAGCCAAGAGTTGGGCTCCAAGGGAAAATTTCGGAGGGGTATATAGACTTCGTGGGTCCCCCATGGATGTACGATCATAATAAAAATTTGATGTACTATATACGAGATGATAAGTTACCTGGCATATGTATTGCATTTATATCCTACATATATTCATTCCATTGATTATTTGTGGATGCATTTGATACTGGATTTGATTATTGGTGACTTGATTAGCTTTCTGGACATGAAAGGCTTGTACTTGCTATTGGATACTCAGATTATTGTTATTGAACTCTTCTAGAACTGGATGAGTTAAGTGATTATGAAATCTTACTTGAAACGGTGATACGTGAATTCTGTGGACAATGTGACCTTACTTAGATTATATAAACGGTTAGTATTGAACTATTTGGTGTCAACTCAGTATTTATCTCTTTTTGCGTATCTTTCGTCGTTGTCCACCTATGATGCTTATGGGGGTATGTTGTGTACTCATGCTACACTTGTTGCATTCTTTTTTTTTATGCAGATTCAATGCCTTCTAACAGTGTGGGACAACACTGAGTCCGCTTGGTTGATTTCCCAGCTTTCAGGGTGAGGATGCTACCTTTGGCATACCCCGGATTGCTCAATCTTCTTTACGGTCTTTTATTTGCTATTCGAGAGACATGCCAGATTTACCTTAATTATGTATTCGGTTTTGGCCTACGTGCCTATTTCAGACTTGTATCAGTTTTTATAGTGATCTTGTATTCACAGACTAGATATTGGGGGATGTTTTTCGATGTTCAGATTTATATCTTTTTCCGCATTTATATTATGAGACAATTTATGTTATATCTTCTTATCTTCTACTTTTATTTATGTTATCATGTTAATGATTGGGGAGTGGTTCGCCTACTGGTTGGAATGTGTAGGTACCGCCACAATTCCTGAAAATGGGTCATGTTAATAGAAATTATGCATTTCTGGTATAGTTCTGTAGAAAAAATTTATGTTGGACAAGTTATAATTTCTATGTAACTTTGCCGAACAGTGCATTGTTTTTTATGAAACATTACCTTGTGAATTAGTACTACACAACTATGATGGACAAGGCATAGTTTTGATGTACCTTTCTCCAAATAAGCATAGTTTCTATGAAATCTTGCCTTGCGAAATTGTAAACCTTGTCTTGCGAAATTGTTTTTTTTTATTCTGCTAGGGATGGGACACATAATCTCTGATTTTGTAGACTAGCAAATAAGGATATTTTGGCCCACATATTTTTATTAAATGAAAAGCAGGGTAAAAATTAAAGACTAGTCCATTTGAAGGGAAATCCGCACAAAAAAATGAAATTCGGACTATATTCAGGCCCAAGACAAATGAATATAAAGTTGGGCCACGTATATATCAAAATATGGGCCTAGGATTCAAGAAAATGCAATTATCGGAAGCCAAAAATGATGGGCCTAATATAAACCATAATCTTATCTCTAGATATGTGGATAAATGATTTTTATTGTTAAAAATAATCAAGAGATCTTTATACAAATAACCAGTCGAATTTCACTGTTTTCTTTTGCTAATCAATATACATAGACTATATACTAATTATACGTGGTTATACATATCTAATACATAAATTATACATTTAACAGCTATTTTCAATCTAAGAGATTAGATGAGTGATTATTTAGATTAAATTCTTCTAAATTATATTTAATCATGGTTATTCTCTCTTGACTAAAGAATTAGATATTGTGTCAATATGATAGTGGGAGCTAGGGTCCATTACCCAATTAGAGTGTCGATCCCATTTAAAAACTTATCTACACCATTTGCATTAACTCTCAAAAAAATCTTTCTTGCAATTTGCTTAAAGTTAGTTATTTTGTCCAATTCAATTCTGCAATCATAAGTGTCCCAAAGTAGTGGTGGCAAAAAAATTCAGAGAACCGAAAAAACTGAACCGAACCGAAATTCGGTTCGGTTTTTTCTCTGTTTTTTTTTTTATAAAAAAAACCGATTTTTTGAAAAACCGAATCAAGATTTAGTGATTCGGTTCGGTTTTTTTATTTTGGATACAAACCGACCGAAAAACCGAATTAAATTTTTTTATTTTTTATTTTTTATTTTTATTTTAGGCTTTTAGGCTACTACTATCTCTTGAATCATAGCCATTGAAGCTAATCTATGAAGCTTTTATGGAAGTCGCATGCGGCATGAACTTGATTAACATGTCACGAAAACATTGACATAAAATGTAGGGAGAAAAAGTAGTTGTAAATTGATAAAACTTTAAATGGTCATAACTATGCGCTCGGATATCCGTTTTATCCGATTTTTTTTTTATTTTGCGTATTTTTTCGAGACGGGGCCGGTGGCCAGTTTCGCGCAGCCAATTTTTAGAAATACGTCTGTTTTCCCAATCAATTTATGTTTTCCCCCAAATCGATTTCTAATTTTCCTTTTTCTTTAGTAAAAATCTCACGATACACAATAGATTTCAACATCGAAATTTCATGATAGTGTAGGTGTGAATGTTAATTTCAGTTTTGGAAATTCAATTTTTTTTAAAAAAATAAAAAATTCCCCGACTCGGTCCGGCCCACTAGAAAAAACCGATATAATCCGATACGTTCGTCATATAAACCGAACATATCATTTTTTTTATAAAAAAAAAGTTGTATTCGGTTTTTTTTTTTAAAAAACTGATTTTTATTTGGTTCATATTTCTCGGATACAAAACCGAATCGAATCGATATACGCCCACCCTATCCCAAAGTTAGTGGTACTCAGTAAATTCATTTAAAAGTTGGATTATTACAACCCCATCGTGTCATTTCTTTAGACATAACCAAATAAAGGTCATAGGCCAATTGGATTTTAAATCAAAGAAATGGAGACCCCATTATTTCCATTTTCTTTCTTCTCTTCAACAAAGTTGTATCGAGTATAATATTGACAAAATAAATACTGCTATCGTAGTAGTTTAATTTATTATATATAGCATGTATAATTTTATTTTTTTTTCACTGTATGAAAGGTTCACTGATTTTAAAGTGACTCGAGCATAAACATCGTCCGTATAAAGAACTAAACTATTCAAATAATAGGAAGGAAAAAAGAAAATAAAAGAAAATTTAATTAGATGAAATGAAAACATGTATCCATTTCGTTTGTGTTAGGTGAAGATCACTGGAGTATTTTACTGGCAACGCGCAGTCTTAAACGAATTAAAATATCGATAATATGTGGTCTTCTTATAAAGAGTTGTAACTATGCAGTCAATATTACATCATAATTACTAGCGTGTTTGATCAAACTTATTTTCCCTCAAAAGTTTTTTTTTAAAAAAAAGTGTTTATTTTAAAAAAAAGCTTAGATGTTTAGCCAAGTATTTGAGAGAAAATAAGTATTTTTGAGGAGTAGCAGATTTACTAATAGTAGTGCTGAAGGACCTGAATTACTATCTTCTGGAATAGTCTGGCGTAAGCCGAGAAGCTGGATATAAAAAAATAATAATAATTGATAATTTTGAAATAAATGGTAACTAATTCAAAAACTACGATTTGACAAGAACCAACTTCTAAAAACTCTTCACCTCAATGGCCTAAAGACAAAAACAAAAGACCAGTTTCCAAATAATTAGAATCCAAAATTAGTTTCAAAATTGATCTAAGCACCAGTATTTTTTTCAATAATTATTGTCATGGTACCATCTTGCCTACTAATTATATTATAGACTTTCTTCTCTCTTCCAATATATCACTTTCTGTCAGCCCTTTTGATATCATTACCTAACATGAACGATACCAAAAAGAAAAATAAAAGGAAAATAAAACTACACCAAATTTGGATAGACAATATATTAAGGGGACTAGAAAAAGGTAACAAATCATCATTGCTTACTTCATGTAATTTCTAAATTGACAATTATTTGCACTTTATGTCACTTTTTCTAGATATTTTGCCCTTTAGACTTTATAAAAAGGAGCAACTTGGATCATGTTTCCTTCATTCTCCTTCTTTATCTTGGTAGATTTAAGGTTCAGAATAGGAAGGCCAGTAGCCTAAGATGGTTAATGGTGGAGCTAAAATTTTTGTTATTAAAATATAAAGAAATAAATAAATAAAAATTTAAAATATATATATATATGTGTGTGTGCCTGTGTATAATTAGAATATCTACCGTGTAAATTTTAGATGAGAAGGTGTCAAGTGACTCCCTCTCAACAATAATAGCTCGGGATCATTATAAGGTGGCGATGAGTTCGGCCAAACCTCATAAATATAGTATAAATTCTCTATTTATAATTTTATATTAATAGAATCACTATATATATATATAAATTCAATTATTTTAATTTACATTTAATATTATTATTCTAAAAATTTAAAAATCATAAAATTTAAATTTTGAACCCAAAAAGGAGTATCTATAGGTACATGAATCTTGAGTGTTGAAAAAGTCGCGTGCACAAATGATATAAAAGGAGTATAGAAAGGTAAGTATAGTACCTTGCATGCATTTTTTGCTTTGGTCATAGAGGATATACTGTCACTTTTTTGTTACTAATAGTAACTTTTATCGTATGAGAAAGCAAGATGTTCTCATCATCATCTCTGTCATTTAATTACAACTTGTAGCTCCTTTTACACCCAAAAATGAAATATTTTAAGTTACAAGTTGTTCCATTTTTCTCATTTTCATTATGATGTTTCTCCACCCCCACCCCTCTTTGTGATTTAGACACTGATATTTCACTACTCTGAGTTTACGAAAAATCCGTCTCTTAGGTGGCGTTTGTTTGGAGATTTGCAAAAACTTGAGTTTTTGAACTTTTGATAACTCTATTTGTCTGAGTTTTCGTCAAAAAAAAATAAAGGGCGTGGTTAGATGGGGAATCCCTTTATCATTAACTAGATATTTTATGTTTGAAATTTGAGAATGAAAAAATTCTACTAAAGATTGCTTTTTCATCTTTGCAACGCGAATCTAGATTAATCGGTCAAATAATTTTCAAATACCAGATTATTATAATAAGAAAGTTATACCCTTTCTACGACATGATCAATACTTTGACTAACTTCACCCATGTCACCAAATATCTACTCTTCACAAAAAAAAAATTGTTCCACTATATTTAGAAATGGTAAAATAAGGTATAATCCTCTTTACTTGTACTTCATCTTTTAATAATTAATTACATTATTAATATAGAAGCCACTAGACACGATGTCGTGAAGTAATTTGCTAATAAAAAAGCAATTATTTGAAATTCATCAAATTGTGCCACTCGTAGATGGCAAGAGTTATATTATAGTGGGAAGTAGAGGTGGCGCATGATAAATTAAAATGGATAAGAGAGTTGTCATAGATAAATAGCAACTAGTACGTCGAGGTTGATATTTTCAGCTTATGTGGCAAAACTCTTTTAATTTGCTTTTCTCTTTAAATATTAAAAACTTTTATCATGCAATATTCTGTATAGTAGTACTTAGGACAACAACTAAAATGTCGGCTGTCGATTACGGATTCGATTAAATTTAATAATCTTTTATTTAAATCCTATATTTATGTTAAATATCTATTTAATATATATATTATTATTAATTTAGAATTTAATAATTTAAAAAGATTTAAAATTAAAATCTCATAAACTTCAAATTATGTGCTTCATAGCTGACTTTATTTTGGTTGCTTAGACGAGGAGTACTTTGAGTATTGGTAATTATTCCTCGGACCAAAAGAGCATATTTTTATTTTACTTGTTGAGTTGAATTGGTTTTTCAATTTGACAATATAAAAATGCATTTACATAAATTAAAAAAATGTTGAAAATTATACAACAAAATCCGCAGTATTTTAAAGGTCTATTGCAATATCTCATCAACGTTTCCGGGGATGACGAGAGTTAGCTAGAATGGAAGAAAGGATGTGCTGTTGTAATTAATGAGACAATATTTAATCCATATTTTTATATGATCGTTCACTTAAATCGTAAGAAAAGTGAAGGTACAGATTCTTGCTTTAGCAGAGTACTTACATTAAAAAGACTCATTTGATATATATCACTGCAACTCGGGTTTTGGGCTAGACTTAAGCCTAATCCTAAACGTTTTCTGACCTAATTGCAACTATAAAATACAGCACTAAACCATTGTTATAATACACTAATTCATAAACAATTCTAGACTTAGAGTCTAGGACGAAACTCTCTCGAACCTCTGCCAAGATTTACTGGCTTTCTTGACAGAGGAATACACCATAGCATGGTGCTTGCAGTCGAAGGGACAGTCACGTGTAATCCCTAAGTAAAGATTTTTATTGTAGACTTTTCGGCGAGATGAGTATTTATGTCACAACATTTGCTCTAAGTCTACAATGCATGTTAAATGTAGAAGTGGGTGATAAACCTTCATAAGTATTTACACCACATTGTTTGCTCTATAATTCAAAACTCAGACATATAATTGCAGTCGCATAACGGAGTTGACTTGCTAGGTTGTCTTGGCGCCACAATGTCGGACAAGCCGAGAGACGCAGATCGATTGTTTAGAACATTAGGTCAAACAAGAGTTACAAATTGTTTGTAATTGGTTTGGAGATCTACCGGGTTATGGTATTAAAGTTATCAGCCACAGCAAACGCGGAGATAGCATGAACTTGGATCTTGGCCCATTATGACCATATTTGATATGAGTTTGTATTCTTCCATGGGGTCGAAGAATATGTTAAAATAGTGGGAGCTAATTAAACTAAATACCATGTAAATTAGTTAACAAATGTGTTCAATAGAAATTATATTAGAGTTTAATTTCAAGTCTATCTATATCTTCAGTTTATACAAAATATCGAATCTATCACTGAAAATGTTGGTCGAGACAAACAAGTTGACTGGATCAAATTACCTTGACTGGTTAAGAAATCTGCGATTGGTGTTAAGACTAGAAAGAATTGAGTATGTGTTAGACACAGTGTTCCCCACAGTCTCTACTGAAGATTCTGCTAAGTATGCCCTGTTTGACAAGGTGGCTTATCAGAAACATCTAGACGATGCTACCTCGGCACAATGTGTAATGTTGTCCTCTATGACCCTGGAGTTACAGAGGCAACATGAAAACATGGGCCCCAACGAAATGTTAGAACACTTGAAGAGTCTTTATGACTCACAGTCTCAGACAATGGAGTATGAACTATTGAGGGACCTTTTCAAGTGTAAGCTGAACGATGGGGGTCAAGTGTTAGTACATGTTCTGAAGATGACTGGGTTAATAGAAAGGTTGGATTCGATTGGAATGAAGCTGCCTATAAATGTCTCTGTCAACCTGATTATGAATTCACTTCCTGGTTCATTTGAGAATTTCATTGTGAACTTCAATATGAATGGGACCAAGGCAAGTCTTCCAGAGCTTCACAACATGCTAAAGACCTTTGAATCATCTACCTCTAAAGGTAAAGTCGTGCTCATGGTGGGCTCTTCTAGCAAGTTCAAACCCAAGGGTGAGAACATGCAGAAGAAGAAGGGTAAGATAGTTGTTGCACATATAGTTATGAAACCTAGAGAAGGTGTTTAGAAAAAGGCAAAGGTAGCTTCGGATGTGTTTCTCAACTGCAAGAAGAAGGGGCACTGGAAGGACTGCACAGCTCCAGGAGGAGGCAAAGCACTAGGTGCTCCTGGATCTACTGGACAAGGTATGTTTGTCATTGAAATAAACATGTCTATTAGTAACTCTATGGGTATTAGATACCGCTTGTGGATCACACATTTGTAATAATGTGCAGGGTCTGATTGACAGTAGAAAGGATGGACCTTGGAAGGTAGACCTGCGCGTTGGAAATGGAGCACGAGTGGATGTTGAACGCGTGAGAACTTATAGACTAGATTTACCTTCAGGATTTTGTTTAGAACTAAATAATTGTTATTTTGTTCCCTCATTGACGAGGAATATTATTTATATCCCAGTGTTAGACATTGAGGGGTTTTTCTCATTTATTGCCAATGGCAGTTATGTACTGTCTTTTAATGGTTTTGTTTGTGAAAATGCTCCGCTTGTAGATAGTTTGTATGTAGAAACTGTAGTCGTGAAATTTTCAATGTTCAAAACAAATGAGCTACGATAAGTAATCTAAGAAACCCCATCTACTTATGTCACTGTAGACTTGGTCACATCAATGAATCAAGGATAGCAAGATTAAGAAAGTTAGACTACTTGGAACCATTTGACTTGGAGTCCTATGGTAACTTTGAATCTTGCTTGAGAAGAAAGATGACCAACAAGCCACTTTCTGGAAAAGGGGTGCGAGCCAAAGAGGTGCTTGAATTGGTCCATATTGATGTATGTGGGCCACTTCATCACTTTTACAGACGATTTCACAAGGTTTGGGCATGTGTATCTTATGAAACACAAGTCCGAAGCCTTTGAGAAATTCAAAGAATACAAGTCAGAAGTAGAAAAGCAACTTGAAACAAGTATCAAGACCCTTCGATCAGATCGATGAGGTGAATACTTAAGTAAAGAATTTATGGATTACTTGAAGCTTCATGGAGTCCAATCACAATGGACACCTCCTGGAACGCCACAGATGAATGGTGTTGCTGAAAGGAGAAATCGAACCCTATTAGATATCATTAGATCCATGATGAGTTTCTCAGCTCTACCAACATACCTTTGGAGCTATGCAATGCAAAGCTCAATTTATATTCTGAACATGGTTCCTTCAAAGTCAATAGAGAAAACTCCATATGAGATATGGAATGGCAAGAAGACAGCACTTAAACACATACGACCCTGGGGTGCCCTGCATATGTAAAAAAGATGCTTACTGACAAGTTGGAATCTAAAAGTGAGAAATATTATTTTTTGGGGTATCCAAAGGAAACTAAGGGATACTATTTCTATCTTCCTGGAGAACATAAGGTCATTTTTTCCAGAAATGCAACTTTCCTTGAAGAAAACTATGTCTACAAGGAACAGAGCTGCAATAAGATAGAACTTGAAGAAATTTAAGAACCACAAGATAACACAGAAGTTGAACCCTTGTCAAAAGAGCTAGACAAAAATTTAGTGGGAGTATTTGGTGAAGATTGGGTACTTAGAGTACGCCCTTCAGCGAATGGGAGTGTTGTGAGAGATAGTGTAGAAATGCAAGGCTCTCATGCACAACCAATGGAAGATGATACAATGGTTGTACATCATTCCATTCAAGAAATACATGAAAATGACATTCTTGAAAGCTCTCAAGGTGATGGATTGTCCAGCACACAAAGACCTTCTCACAATCAGAATGCAACAAATACTGAAACGCAGAATAATCAACTCCGTAGGACCACTAGGACTCATCGTCCGCCTGAAAGACTTAATCTCCTTGTTAAAACACACAATGAGATAGATATTCTTGATGACGATGAACCTATAACCTACAACGAAGCTATGTTAGACATTGGTTCGCAGAGATGGCAAGAAGCCATGAAATCTGAGATGGACTCGATGTACATCAATCAAGTTTGGAACTTGGTTGATTTGCCAACAGGGGTTAGACCCATAGGATGCAAATAGGTCTTCAAGAAGAAGATTGATGCATATGGCAAGGTACAGACTTATAAGGCAAGATTGGTGGCTAAAGGTTATAATCAACGGCCTGGGGTCGATTATGATGAAACCTTTTCACATGTTGCGAAAATTAAGTCCATTCGGATTTTGCTTGCAATAGCCACATACTATGATTATGACATTTGGCAAATGGATGTTAAAACTGCTTTCCTCAATAGTAACCTAATTGAGGAGGTGTATATGATACAACCTGAGGGTTTTACATCCAAGATTAAGTCCAAAGCAGTATGCAAGCTACAAAAGTCCATTTATGGACGGACTTAAGCAAGCCTCAAGGAGTTGGAATATTTGCTTTGATAAAGTAGTCAAATCGTTTAACTTTGTTAGAAGCAAAGAAGATCCATGCGTTTATAGTAAGCGCAAGGAAGGGATTATTGTCTTCATTGTTATATATGTGGATGACATATTAATAATGGGAGATAATAAGACTCTCATGCAATCAGCCAAAGAATGGTTATCCAGCACCTTCATGATGAAGGACTTGGATGAAGCCTGCTACATTCTTGGAATTAGGATCTATAGAGATAGCCCTAATAGATTGTTAGAGCTGTCACAGTCCATATACATAGACAAAATTCTAAGATGATTCTCTATGGAAAACTCCAAGAAGAGAAGTCTTCCTATGGGTCAATGCATCAAGTTATCAAAGAAGGATAGTCCTTCTACTGTTGCAGAACTTGAACGCATGAAAAGAATCCCTTATGCTTCATCTATAGGATCTATCATATATGACATGACCTGTACGAGGCCAGATGTGGCCTATGCACTTAGTATGACTTGCAAATTCCAGCAGAATCCTGGGGAAGAACACTGGAAAGATGTCAAGAGTATTCTTAAGTATCTTAGACGAACTAAAGAATATTTCTTAGTCTATGGTAGACAAGAGAAGCTGGTGTGTATTGGGTGATGCTAGCTTACAAACAGATCTTGATGACTTCAAATCTCAATCTGGATATGCTTTCATTTTCAATGGCGGAATAGTGAGTTGGAAAAGTTCCAAGCAAGCTACAACTGCTGATTCGACAACTGAAGCCGAGTACATTGCTGGATCGGAAGCTAGTAAAGAAGTTGTCTCGATATCTGAGTTATTAAAAGAACTAGGGGTTGTTCCAAGTGGCAGTCATCCAATAACGATATATTGTGATAACACTGGTGGAGACTGAAGAAATAAGATTAGACTATGTTCCCACATATGATAATCTAGCTGACCCGTTTACTAAACCATTAAGCTTAGTTAAGCATAATGGTCATTTTGAAAACATGGGTATTAGATACATCGGAGATTGGCTCTAGGCCAAGTGGGAGATTGAAAGTATGTATGTCCTAGAGACAATCATTATTGGGCATAAATGTACTTGAACACATTCGTATTATTAATAAGATTAATATTTATGGCATTTGCAATTATTGAATTATTATTTGATTGTTTGTAATTATTCATTAATGTGCATCCCTTGAGCTTACGTTGTTATTAATAGAGTGAGATATTGATGATAAAGCCTAACTCTGAAATAGCCTCGACTAATGATCATCGAGAATGGGATATCGATGATATGTTATAAGTCGACATGTGGTCTGCGTCACATTTTTAGAGAATGTAGTATGTCTCACCTTCTACTAGTAATGGTTACAAGTGATTGACACATGGATACTTTTGAAAGTATTGGTATACCCTGCTGATAAACTATTTGTTAGACATGTCTAGAGTGTTATCAGCGTGTGGGATATAAAGGTCCTTTGACTTGAGGTCAATACGCACCTTATTTATAGAATAATGTACTTTGACCCTGTCCTAAGCTTAAACTCCTTATAGGATAAGATACGGCTTGTGTTGGGTGAATTATGATGTAAATTAAGGTGGTAGTTGAGCCAAGAATAGGATTCATTCCTCGATTGGATATTCGAGAGAGCACTCAACTTCTCAGTGATATTAGGTCGACCAAGTCATTGGCCAATGCAAGAGACATATTTAGAATATGATCTAGTTGTCGACTAATATAGATGAGATAAAGTGATCAAGCCATTTGGATAGACACATGGCAAATCCTAAGCTTGATCGAGTGTGTCGCGAATGAAATGAATTTATTATCTTACATAAAGAATATGTTTGCTGGATTCATGTAAACGTACTTCATATATTGAGTTCGTCATACGACGCAGTCTAGGAGTTTCGTATGGGCCTTAATTGGATTAGTGTCGATATATGAAGGCATATAGGGTCATACTATGTCGATTGTCTCTTCGATCTAAGGGTGTATTGAGAAAGTATTAAATATTCGATTTGGGATTGAGATATTTAAATTGATAATAACTTTGGGATAATTTCTATTAGATGGAAATTATTTAATTAAATCAAAATTAGACTTTGGATTTAATATGCTGAATATATATATTAAACGAAAATGGGAAACATAAATTTATGTAAGGCACCACGGCGCCTGCTAGGCTATGCCGCGGCGCCGACCCGACAGTGAGCCCAGTCGGACTGGCCCACTGCACCTCGGATTTTGGGCCAGGCTTAAGCCTAACCCTAAAACATTTTCTGACCTAACTGCAACTATAAATACAGCACTAAACCATTGTTATAATACACCAATTCATAAATAATTCTAGACTTAGAGTCTAGGACGAAACTCTCTCGAACCTCTGCCAAGATTTCCTGGCTTTCTTGACAGAGGAATACACCATAGCATAGTGCTTGCAGTCGAAGGGACAGTCGAGTGTAATCCCTAAGTAAAGACTTCAGATTGATTAACATGTAAGTGTTCTAGTTTTATGTTACATGTTTTGATTGTCATATAATCATACTAGAAGAAACTGTTGGGGTAAGTAGAACAAAAATTTTAAACTTCCGCTGTGCCTACTTATATGTTTTGAATCCAACAAAATCTTAAAATATATATATGTTGAATCCCTTCTATGCAAAGTTAAAAATCTTAGGTATAATACTTCGACACTTGTTGAATTATTTTGTTCAAATTCCTGGCTTTACCGATATACTTTTTTCATCCCATTTTATGTGTTATCTTTCAGATTTCGAGATTCAAACGAGGTTTTCTTTGACCATCATTTTTTTCATAAGTATTTTAAATATTTTGAATTGTCAATTATTGTGAATTATAGTATTTTTACGAAGTTTTCAAATATATAAATTTTATTTCAAAAAAATTAAAAATTTCATGTCTAGTTATAAATTCACGATCAATACTAAAAAAATTGACTCTCGAAATTCGAATGGTGTCACATAAATTGAGACAGTGGGAGTAATATATTATTGGCGTTACAGGACCAAAAAGTGTACTAGGTTTAAGCTAAATAATGTTTCATTAACAAAGGCACATATACGTATATAGAGAATATAAACAATTCAAGAAATGGATTACAGCTTTTGATAGCTTGTCCAGGGCTCACTAACCTTTTTTGAAGATTGAAAGCTACTACATATGTGACTGTTTGGAGAAGCAAAGTATCTAACCTTTAATGAAATTGTTTAAGTGACCTTTTGCCTTATTAAAACAAGAACCGTGTACTTATTCTCCTGGCAGTGAATTTTTTTAAAGAAGAAAATGAGCAATCAGATTCCCCTAATAATTTCAACTTTTTTATTGATGTGTCACGAAAAATCTTTAGATGCAACAAACGTGTTGTATCGCAATTATTAGTTCCTCTTTTTTGTTGTTTTTAGTTTGAGATCGCATATATTGACATCTGTTAAATGCCAATTGAGTCAATCTTAATAAAATTTGACCCGTGTTTTCAGTGGCGGACGGACGAGTAACGCGTTATAAGAACCTGCTTTTGAAAGGGGACAACAACTGAAAACGACTGCTAATACCCCGTAGATTGAGGAGCAAAAGGAGGAATTTGCCTGATGAGGGGCTCACATCTGATTAGCTAATTGGTGAGGCAATAGCTTACCAAGGCGATGATTAGCAGTTGGTCCAAAAGAATGATCAACCACACTGGGACACGAGACTCCTACAGGAGGCAGCAATGGGAATTTTTTCGCAATGGGCGAAAACCTGACTGATCAATGCCGCGTGGAGGTAGAAGACTCACGAATCGTGAACGTCTTTTTTCGGAGAAGAAGAAATGACGGTATATGGGGAATACGCATCGGCTAACTCTGTGCCAGCAGTCGCGGTAATCCATATGATGCAAGTATTATCTCGAATGATCGGGCGTAAAGCGTGTTAATGTTTGATACTGAAGGGGGCTATGGAATAATAAAAATAAAATGAAATAAAGTCGAATGCCAATTCTGTTCCCGAATGTCGGAATTATGTCGTCTGACACCAGTAACAACACTTTAGCAAAACAGAAAACTTTGAAGAGTAAATGCAGCGGAAATTTAAAGAACACAAGAGTTTTAAATTTTCATAAGTTATATGTATAATATAATTTATGATGGTCAATGACCAAATGTATTGTATATATATTATATACAAATTCCTTTCTTTACAGATTTACAAAATAAAACGGAAAGAAATTAAAAGTTGAAGTCGCAGATGACTTCTGCCTGAAAAATCTAACTAAGTAGACATAGACAACCTCTCATTACAATCGTTCTATACAAAACTAATCTAGAATCTAAACAGCAATTGTAATGTTGGACAAAATGTTATCAACACACTCATGCAACACTGGTGATCCGGATTTCTGAGATGAAATCCCGAGAGCTCTCTTGGTATTTTTACTTTCTGGTTCTGGATATCGATACTCTGTAGTAGCCTCTCTATTTATAGTAGAAAGTCTTCCTTAAAAAGCTCATCGATCAGTTGTGGAAGTTGAGGGAAAGGTGGACTGCTGGTGGGATTGGTTGGAGAAGATCAGGGAGTAATAATCTCAACAGTTTTGGCTTGATCCTCACGACAAGCAATAACTTTTGACTTAGTCCTCACTCATTTTTTACCAGATCTTTTTACCTTGCCAATTCATTTTTACTTCATAGTAATATTTACACAAATATTACTGCATCGCGTGAAGTAAGGCAAAATTAGTTCAGAAAAGGTTGGTCTGAATGTTGTGCAACATTTGTCCCAGCATACTTACACATTCATATAAATACTTTAGGAGATATGTTGGGTCATATGTCACAACACCAAATCCAACATAACAATCTCCCCCTTTTTACCTTTCTTCACAAAATTCATTAAAATGTAAAGTTGACTTAGGATGTTGTCACAAATATTGTCCGACATCTGTGATCAACAATTTCAAGGTCATGCTCCCCCTTAATATATGATGGAATACAAGCAAACATGTGTATACCGATTCATAGGATTAGAAAAAAAATATGAGCACACATATCACATATCATCCAATATATACAAAACACAAATAGAAATATTCATTGTCAATAAATATCAATATAAATCCAATAAAGATTCTCATACAGCATCGACAATAACAACAGCTCCATCCTTGCTCATCATACAACAGCAGCAGCTTCCAGCAACTTTCTACTGCTGCATAACAACTTCAACTTCCTCTACACAACAACATCTAGCTTCCTCCAGCTGCATCAACATCATCTCCCCCTTTTTATGAATAAATTAGCATCATGAAATGGTCTCTATCTTGTATCAGAGCATTTCTTGCAACATCAACCTCAGAAATCTGTTAGTTGATTTTTCCAACTTGATCCATAAGTCATCCTGTAGACAGTGTAGACTGTCCTACACTAGTATTGCCTAGAATGTTGGTGATATTTCTGGCAAAATTTTCACTTTCAGCTTTCTTCTTCTAGGGCAAGTCGATGACTCTGTCCTTGCTCTTCAAAATTGTTTTGTTTACAGTGTAAAGCTCAGGAGCCTTCCCTAAAGTGTCTTCTCTCTTAGGCTCAAAACCTTTGGTGGTTAATACTTTGTAGATCAGAGAGGGAAAGGGAATGATTGAATTTGATTCTTTCTCAGCCAAGTTGGCAATTTGATGAAATATCATTTTTCCCAAATCAACTTTCAAACCTTTCCCAATTTTATACAACATGGTGGCTTGTTCAGATGTCATAATTGACTCATTCATTGAAGAAAGCCAATTATGAATAGAAATTTCTATGGAGGGTGGAAAACAGGGTTGTTAGTTTAGAGGCTAGACATCTAGGGATCCACTTCTTCATCATACTTCCAGTGAGATATTCAATCACTTCATCCCTATTGTCTATGACTTGTTCTGCTTCTCTAATATTATCTCCTGCATCTAGTCCCATACATTAACTTATAATAGAAGGCGTAAATAGATAGACATTATTGTAGATATATACCTTCCCAAATTTATTTGAGGAGGTCTTCTCTATAACAAATCTCACATTAGCATAAAAAACCTTACTACATTATCAATATACGGTCCTTTTTCAGTGACAGATCCTAGGAGATATCTGTCATTTAAGAATTCTACTAGTCCATATTCAGTACAAGAGGCAGTATCAATTACTTTCTCATGCCTGATTACTATACTTCTTGTAACAGTCCCACATATCACATTTAGTTTTAGAATAGAATTTATCTGAGTAAGTAGATACCTCAAAGTCTGAATCGGTGGATTCGGTACTGCTGGAGGATGTTGTTGTATGTGTTTCTACGGACGTTGGCTGAAATATAGCTTGAGATATTGTGGCATCAGTGGCAACATTTGGAGCAGCACTCTACTTTGCAGGTCTGAAAACTCCTTTTGGAAAGAATTGTTTTAAAGGAGTGTCGTCTGGGATTTCCCTTTCTTGAGGAACAATTGGCTGCACTGAAACAGATGATTCTTCTTCACTCTCCTCTATTGAAAGCACATAGTCTGTATCTTCACTTGCACTACTCGAGTAAGAGGGTATAGATGTTTCATATCTAGACCTTTTGTTACTCGGTCCTTCTTGGACTGTTTTCTCAAAAACTCTACTCGATCGGCGAGTAGGGAAGGTGGAGGACCTTGACCTTTTACCCAAAGATGAAAAATCAACAGTTTCATCAACATTTACAGGGTTATTATCATCTCCAGGATAGTTAATATCTAAAAGTTCATCAAAACCTTTAAACACTATTGTTGTACATGGGTTTTCTGGGAGATTGGAGGAAGAGGATGACTATTCTGTTTGCTGGGGATCATTGTGCTCGGAAGCCTCTATATTCATTGGAGGGCTTGTGCTCATTAGAGTGTTAGAGTGGATGTTGGATGACATTTGTTCTGACATTGGTGATATTTCTATTGGTGAAAATTTAGGAGAAGGTTTTGAGAAGTTAGGGTTTCTGATAGAGATTGGAGTTTGGTTTGGTGATTCCATCAGTTAGGTAGGCATATGTATACCCGATGTGATTTTTCCTCTTTTTTTATTTTTATGGGAAAATCGGAAATGATAAATAATAGCAAATGAGAGGAATATTTATATACATGGCAAACCTTTTCTTAGAAACAAAGATCCCTTATTTTTAGGTGTTTTAATTTTACACAATAACTTACACCTAAAATATTGGGATAAAAGATAAACATCACGGTAGGAATAAAATTTAATCTTATCATTTTAAATTCTGAAATTCCATTAAACAAGGCATATAATAGAGAGTAAAATCTGTTATTCCAAAAATCAGATAAGAACAACATCCCAACACATATCACATTCTGAAAATGTCAACAACAATGTTCGCAACATTTTGGACGACACAAGTATTTTGATCCCCTAAGAATTTTCAGATTCGGCAACAAACCAAGACACGTTTTATATGCACTTTATGAGTTTGACCACTGGACCAATGTAATATTTTCTCATTGTGTCCTTGGTCTAATCATATAACACATATAAAAGATTTTTTCGTGTAAAAAATAAGAATACTTTTATGGTAATCTCAAATCTCTTATGAAGCACTCGATACTCCTATAGAATAGGAACGATATCTTTTCACGGGCTTTGCCCATTTTCACAGTTACCAAATATTTGTAAAGGTTTTGCCTTATTTTGATACTCTTTTTTTATGATATATATATATATATATATATATATATATAATTTTTTTATATCATCGCAGAGAACAGTATCACTTTGATAACATATTCTTATTGAAAGATCAAACTTGTATGACCAAACGTTATGCACCATACAACAACAATAATTAGTTAGTGATATAACATAGGTAAATGTCACCCGAAATGTTAGACAACATTTCAGCCGACATTCACCAAAAATGTCTTTTTAGAGATTACAAAGACCAAGAGATTTCTTCAAACTAGAAAATCTCTCATGGTCCAAAGCTTTTGTAAAAATATCAGCTAGTTGATGAAGAGTGTCAACATGTTCAATTTAAACTAGATATTTTTCAACTAAATCTCTTAAAAAGTGATGTCTAATATCAATATATTTTGTACGTGAGTGCTGAACTAGATTTTTAGAATATTTATAGCACTCAAATTGTCATAGTACAAAATCAAAATGTGGCTAGTAAATCCATAGTCGTCTAACATGTGTCGTAGACATATTAATTGAGAGCAACAACTTCTAGCTGCTACATATTCAGATTCAGCAGTTGAAAGTGAGACACAATTTTGTTTAGGACTATACCATGAAACAAGGTTATTGCAAAGATAAAAACACGATTCACTTGTACTTTTTCTATCATCCACATCTCTTGTCCAATCCGAGTCACTAAATCCTATTACGTTAGGATTAGTGTCTTTGGAATACTAGATTCCAACTCACATGTGCCAGCAACATATCGAATAATATGTTTCACGGTATTTAAGTGGGACATTTTGGGACAGGCTTGAAAACGTGCACAAACACAAACACTAAACATAATATATGGGCGACTAGCAGTAAGATAAAGAAGGCTACCTATCATAGATCGATATAATATTGAGTCGACATTTTCACCAACATTATCCTTACATACCTTCTACGATGAACCCATCAGCGTTTTCATCTGTTTAGCATTCTCTAAACCAAATCTTTTGACTAAATTCTTGACATATTTACTCTGTGAGATGAAAATTTCATCTTCACTTTGCTTCATCTGCAAGCCTAAGAAAAAAGTTAATTCATCAATCATGCTCATTTCAAATATCGATGACATAGCTTCAACAAATGAATTTAGGTACGACTGTGAAGTCGATCCAAAGATTATGTCATCCACGTAGATTTGAGCAATTGTAATAACTACACCATGTCATTTAATAAACAATGTACGATCAACTTCGCCACGGTTAAAACCAAATTCAAGAAGAAAGTTAGTTAAACGACCATACCATGCACGAGGGGTTTGCTTCAACCCATACAAAGCTTTTTTAAGCTTGTATACATAGTGTGGATGGTAAGGATCTTCAAATCATTTTTGTTGTTCAACATATACCTCCTTGTCTAGATAACCATTTAAGAAGGCACATTTTACATCCATTTGGTGTAAAGTAATTTTCAGACAACAAGCAATAACAAGTAAAAGTCTAATCGACTCGATTCTAGCTACAAGTGCGAAGGTTTCATCAAAATCAACTCCTTCAACCTGAGTATAACCTTGTGCAACTAGACGTGTTTTGTTCTAACAACTGTTCCCGATTTGTCTGATTTATTTTTAAAAATCCACTTAGTTCCAATTACAGTTGTATTATTTGGACGTGGAACTAAGTCCCAGACTTTATTTCGAGAAAATTGTTCAAGCTCTTCTTGCATTGCTTGTATCCAAAAATTATATTTTAAGTGCTTCTACAACATTCTTTGGTTCTAATGTAGATATAAAACAAGAAAGACTAACATCTTGGTATATGGTTGATATACACACATACCTTACCATTTCTCTATAGTTTAGTGGTTTTTTGCCTCTTGTTGTAATTCCTTCAAAATCTCCCCCCTATCACTTGGCATGTTGGATGAGTCTTCATAATCCTTGATGAGGAGCCCTACGAACTTGGTCCAACAGTCCAACACTTGACTCCTCATATGTGGCCTCTGTGGTCTCTATTGCTGTTTCGGATGTTGCTTCAGGTGTGGCAATATTTGTGGCATCATCCGATTCTTCTACAATCTGTGGACTTGCCACTGTATTTATAATGTTATTTTCAATAGTTTTTCTTGAAACATTATAAAGATCATCAAAGATAATATTTACAAATTCTTGTACAGTTCTGGATCTCAGATTGTATACTCGATAAGCATGACTATTTTGTGAATAGGCAACAAAATTTATTTATCACTCTTAGAGTCAAATTTTACCAAATGATCTATGTCATTTAAAATATAACAAATACACCCAAAAATATGAAAGTAATACAAATTTGGTTTCTTTCCATTTATAATCTCATAGGGTGCCATCTTTGATCCTGGCCTCAAATAGACTCTATTAGCGATGTGATTAGCAGTATTCAAGGCTTCTTCCCATAAACGTTTTGACAAATGCTTAGAACTAAGCATTACTCTAGCCATTTCTTGCAATGTCCTATTCTTCCGTTCTGCAACCCCATTATGTTGAGGAGTTTTGGGAGCAAAAAACTCATGGAAACTTTCCCTTTTCTAACAAAAATTTGTGAACGAACTATTTTCAAATTATTTTCCGTGGTCAGATATAATCCGAAAAATAGGAGAATAGTATAAATTTCTAATTCTAGAGTGCAAGATTTTAAACATGTCAAACGTTTGTGATTTTTCTTTCAAAAAATATATCCATGAATAGCTAGAAAAATCATCTACTATCACAAAGGATATCGCATTCCTCCTAGACTGTCTACTTCAATTGGACCAATTAAATCCATATGTAGTAATTGAAAACAGTGAGACGTACCTGAATTTTGTCCATCGTGTTGGACAACATTATGGGAGACACAGGTTTGCTTACCTTTCAAACAATCTTCACATACAGTTTTACCTTTATGGCTAAGTTTGGGTATACCTCTAACCGCTTCATATGAGACCAATTTTTCTAAATTGCGGTAGTTGACATGCCCCAACTTTTGATACCATAGTGTTGTGTCATCGACCTTAGCATTATTGCATGTTTCTTGTCTTACAATAAGATAGCAATTGTCACCTGTTCTTGTACCTGTCATGACACATATATTTGCTTCATTCGTAACTTTACATGCATTCTTATTAAATTTTACCTCAAGATCGTCATCACACATTTGACTAGTACTAATCAAATTAGCCATTAAGACCTCAACGTGTAAGACATTTCTTAAGGCTAGAAATCCAGAAACATCCAAGATCTTTTTTCCAATTATTTTGTTTTTACTGCCACCTCCATAAGTCACGTTTCCTCCATTGAATGACTCATAGTTCTT
This sequence comes from Anisodus tanguticus, assembly GCA_034509755.1. NCBI lineage: Eukaryota > Viridiplantae > Streptophyta > Magnoliopsida > Solanales > Solanaceae > Anisodus > Anisodus tanguticus. The sequence goes on from CM067549.1 coordinate 36,915,178, forward strand.
TAGAAAACCTTTTGTACCTGTCATGTGGCGAGAACATCCACTATCAAAGTACCAAGAACCTGAAATGTTAGTTCTTAATGCAGTTATAGCAACATTACATGTTACATCCTTTTTAGGAACTCAAACCCTCTTAAAATATTTTTTACCTTTTGGCTCAGAAATGTTGCTTCGATTGTTATCCGAAATGTTGGACAACATTTTGCTCACAAAATTTTGAAGTTTGAAACAATATGATTTTAAGTGTCCATGGGAGTTACAGTGATGACACACAAACTTCATATTCTTTGACATATATGAGAAACTATTATTCATTCCTTTTTCTTTTACAAAGCATATTTTCTCATTTTTATCAAAGGGATTAGAGCATATGGTTTTAAGAGAGTTTTCGTACCCAATTCCTGCATGTGAAGGTTTACTAAAGTTGAGTATCTCATTCAATTTTGAAGTTCCCGTGTTGAGCTTACGGAAGATTGCTTCGGCTAAATCCAATTTTACACGGATCTTACCAAATTCAATATCCTTTTTCGTAAGTGCAACCTCAAGTCGGGTTATCGTGCCTTTTAATACTAAATTCTCACGAGTTAAAGATTTTACCTTTTTGTAAAGTTGCTTGGATTCTATGATTAAGGCTTTACAAATACTTTGTAATTTATTAATCATATCATCTTTGCATTCAACTTGATCCATACAATCAACCTCACTAACAAAAATAGAACCACTAAAGCAATTAACATCAGAATAGTTAAAGAATTCACACATTTCGGATGTCGCTGGGGATGTTGATGTTGGAGAAAATGTTGTGGCATCCGAGACAACATTGTATACGACATCTTCATTATCCGATAGAGACTGTTTGAAAACAGTAGCCAGCATTTCTTGTGTTTCAATTTCACGATCTCCTTCATCTTCTCCTTTATCATCACTAAGAGAAACGTATAGGTTCTTACCAAATTTTCTAAGAGTGTTTGCACATTCGTTAGCATAGTGACCCCAACCCGAGCATGCATGACACTGCACAGACTCAAGTTATTTGGGATAAAATTTGGTACGATCTGAGTTGGTTCTTCTTAGTTGATTTCCTTTTTGTATATTTGGAAGGAATCTAGTGGGCTTTTGATTGAAGAATTGGTTTTGGTGCTCTTTATATTTAGATTTATTTCTCTCATTGTTGAACTTCCTCACCATCGAATTTTATTTTTGAGTGAGTAAGACAACATTTGCACCATCACCAATTTCTTCAAGATTCTCATCCTCTTCTTCGATTTGACTCTCTGAGGATTGAACTTGAAGTGTCACATTCTTGCTTTTATACAATTCCTTTTGATTGTCAATGTTCATCTCATAAGTTTTGAGAATGCTCATCAAGGTATGAAGGTCCATTGTGGCAAGATTGTGAGCTTTTTTAATAACACAAATCTTTTAATTGAACTTTTTAGGAAGAGAACGGAGAGCTTTTTCAACAAGTTGAGTGTAAATGGTTCACCAAGCACTTGACATTCATTTGAGATGTCAATCAACTTTTTAAAATAAGATTTAATATCATTCGCTTCTTTCATCCTTAAACATTCATATTTACTCATGAGCATGCGTAGCTTTGTTCAACGAACACTTGAGCTACCTTCACAATGAATTTGTAAAGTATTCCATGCATCCCTAGTCGTGGGGCAGTTTTGAATGAGTTTGAACATATACATATCAACCCATCCAAAAATTGCATTTAAGTCTTTTTCGTTAAAGCTAGCATTATTGTTTTCTTCTGTAGTACATTCAGATTCTGGTTTAACAAGAATGTCACATTCCTCATCCGGTGGCAATATTGGAAAATATACCCATTGGTTATAAATATCCATGCCCTAACATCAATTGATTTAATACGAGAACGTAGCCGAATCTTCCAATAGGCATAATTTGATCCATCTAAAATAAGAAGCCTACCAATAGTTGGATTTTCCAAATCCATAGCTTATGACAACAGGACCAAGCACTTATTGTGTTAAGTGTCGGCTCTGATACCACTTGAAGGAGGCTATGAAACAATAAAAACAAAATGAAATAAAGTCAAATGCCAATTCTGTTTCCGAATGTCGGAAATTATGTCGTCCGCACCAGTAACAACACTTTAGCAAAACAGGAAACTTTGAAGAGTAAATGCAGCGGAAATTTAAAGAACAAAAGAGTTTTAAATTTTCATAAGTTATATATAGAGATGACAACGGATCCTAGACCCGATCCGAATCCGGTGGATCCAGATCCGTTTTATAGAATATGGATCTTCAAAATTTGGACCCGGATCCATTTCTGACAGATCGGATATGGATCTGGATCTTGTATTTGAGATCCGTATCCGGTCCAGATCCGACCCGTGGATCCATTTTTTATTAAATATATTCATAACCTAGAATGTAATTTTATAAGTATTTTCTTAAAATTGCTAAGCACATCCTTGCAAGTTTAATTCTCAAAACAAGTTTAATTTATCCCCGCGTTAACTCAAAAACCAAAAAATAAAGAGGTAACTTCGATAATAAAATCAGTGTTATATTAGTGAATGACTAGCATCTTCATAGACAAGTAGTTAAAATTATATTCACTTCATTTGTGAAGATTCCAAGCACATGCAAGTTCTGCATTGTGGAAATACTAGTCAGCATATTCCACAACTATTGTCATTGTCCAACATTTTCAATTAATAACTCACAATCAAAATGAGACAACGAACAAAATATCTCATATGAACATTTCAAAATTGAAACACAGTAAACTGTTAGCTAAGTAAAAATCGTTTGTCAGTTCAAAAAAAAATTCTTAGCAAGGTTACATTCTTAGCAAGACAATTTTTTTTACATGTGGATCCAGATCCGATCCGTGGACCCGGTGGATCTGGATCTAGTAGGATCTGATCCAAATCCGATCTGTTGCCATCCCTAGTTATATATATAATATAACTTATGATGGTCAATGACCAAATGTATTGTATATATATTATATACAAATATACAAATTCCTTTATTTACAAATTTACAAGATAAAATGGAAAGGAATTAAAAGTTGAAGTCGCAGATGACTTCTGCCTGAAAAATCTAACTAAGTAGACATAGACAACCTCTCATTACAATCGCTCCATACAAAACTAATCTAGAATCTAAACAACAATTGTAACGTTGGACAGAATGTTGTCAACACACTCAGGCAACTAAATGAAATCCCGAGAGCTCTCTTGGTATTTTTACTTTCTGATTCTGGATATCGATACTCTGTAGTAGCCTCTCTATTTATAGTAGAAAGTCTTCCATGAAAAGCTCATCGATCAGTTGTGTGATCAGTTGTGTAAGTTGAGAGAAAGGTGGACTGTTGGTGGGATTGGTTGGAAAAGATCAGGGAGTAATAATCTCAACAGCTTTGGCTTGATCCTCACGACAAGCAACAACTTTTGGCTTAGTCCTCACTCATTTTTTACCAGCTCTTTTTACCTTGCCAAGTCATTTTTACCTCATAGTAATATTTACACAAATATTACTTCATCGCGTGAAGCAAGGCAAAATCATTTCAGAAAATGTTGGTCCGAATATTGTGAAACATTTGTTCCAACATAGTTACACATTCATATAAATACTTTAGGAGATATGTTGGGTCAAATGTCACAACACCAAATCCAACATTAACAGATATAATCCGAAAAAGAGATGAAATAGGTTAATTCATTCTAATAATATTACCTCATATTCATAGAATGTTCCACAGATAAGCAATGTTCCACCGTCACCGACCATAGCACTCGGCCGCCACCCCCACGGAACCCTAGTGTTTTTTCAGCCATTCTCTCTCCCTTCTCTCCTAAATTTCATCTTCCATGGCTGATAAAACCAAATTTCATCCTTCACTTGCAGTAAACAACATCAAAAACTTCATCCCTATCACCCTTGAGATGGAAAAAGGGTCAATACTCCTCGTGGTGGAGCTTTTTAAGATACAATGTCGTGTTTATAAAGTTACTGATCACATCATCCCTCATACACTGAAGTCCACAGACCTACCCTCGGCTTCGACTTCTGATGATGCACTCTGGTCTCGTTTGGACACAGCCGTCCTCCAGTGGATATACGGCACAATCTCTAATGATCTATTGCACACCATCATTGAGATCGATGTCACTGCCCGCCAAACGTGGGAACGTTTAAAAAGTATTTTCCACGACAACAAAACTCAACTAGCATTATACCTTGAAAATCAGTTCAAGGACGTTCATTAGGACGTTTCCCAAACGTGTTTGCATATTGTCAAGAACTCAAGATGTTTGCCGACTAAATCTATAACGTCGGCGCACCAGTCACTAATCAACGATTGGTCATGCAACTTATTGCAGGCTTGAACGAATCCTATGACGGTGTTGCAACCATCCTTCAACAATGCACGCCGTTACCTCCATTTTATGAGGCCCGTTCGAAGCTTATTCCTGAGGAAACCTGGAAAATCAAGCGCAGTACCACTCAGGCCAGCATTATCGACGCCTCACTACCCACCACTGTCGGGCCCTCCGCCAATGACAAGGCCTCCAACATCGGCAACCAGAACCACCGACCTGAGGACTCGCAATAGCCTGCATCCACCCACAACAACCGCCTGAGTAGGCAGTCCGGCAAGGGTCACGACGGATGGAATTCCAATAATAATGGCAGTGGGAATGGGCAGTCCCCATCGGTAGGAAATAACCAGCAGCGACCGCGGCAGTGGCAGCATTCTTCGTTGTGGGCTGCTTACCCACTGTGGGTCACGTGGGCCCCACCGTCATGGGCCTCTCCTCCTATCCCGTATATAACATCATCGTAACTCTACCTCAGAACCAACAGGTCCACCCTGGCATACTAGGCCCACATCCCCAACAGGCCTACACAACACAGGCCCCCCCGCCCTCAACTTATGCACTGACTGACATTGAGGCAGATATGAACATAATGTTAATCAACGCTTCAGACAAAAATTGGTATATGGACACAGGCGCCATATCTCACATGACAGCATCACAAGGTACTCTCTCGTCTTATTCCAATTAGAGTAATTTAAATCGGAATATTATTGTTGGTAATGGACAAGACATTCTCATTCGCGATTTTGGTCATTCATCCTTATCCCCACTACATCCACCGCTAATCTAAAAAAATATCCTCCATGCCCCTAAACTCATTAAGAATCTAATCTTTGTGCGATGTTTCACAACTGATAATAATGTTTCCCTTGACTTTGATCCTTTTGGGTTTTCTGTGATGGATTTTACGACAGGAAGACGAATAATGAGATGTGACATCACTGGATATCTCTACCCTATTTCAAACGCCGTCAATAATCCAGCCTTAGTTCCATCAACCTTTGCTACTCTTTCATCTTCCTTATGACACTCTAGATTAGGACATCCATGAGATTATGTTTTACGCTCCATTAGAAAAAATAATTTTATTAATTACAACCGCATTTCTATGGATATTATGTGTTGTTTTGGATGATTATTCCAATTTTCTATGAACTTTTCCAATTGGAAATAAATCCCAAGTCTACCCTATTTTCCCCTCATTTAGTGCTCTCATAAACACAATTTGAAAAGAGCATTAAATGTTTTTAATGTGACAATGGCAGGGAATTCAATAATAATTAATTCAAATAGTTTTGCTCCAATAACGGTCTTACCTTTCATTTTTTCTTCCCTCACATCTCCTCCCAAAATGGTAAGACCGAACGGAAAATCCAAACCATAAACAACCTAATTCGTGTCCTACTTGCTCACGCCTCAATTCCCCCTAAATTCTGGCATTACGCACTCTTCATGACCACTTATCTCCTAAACATAATCTCAAACAAGTCTCTAGCTCAACGGTCGCCTACTCAAGTTGTGTTTCGTAGGAACCCCTCCTACCAACACTTGTTTATCTTTGGATGTCTCTGTTATCCTCTCTATCCAACCACTCACAAACTCTAACCCCGGCCTTCCCCATGTGTGTTTCTAGGTTACCCCGCCAATCATCGTGGTTACTCGTGCTATGACTTGTCAAGCCATATAATATTTCACATCATGTCTTATTTGATGAGTCTCAAATCCCCTTTGCCTCCCTAAACTTGCCACTTCGGCATTTCTACGACTTCCTAAATGATGGCCTGAGCCCTCTTCTAATTCATTATTTACATAGTCCGACGTCCTAGACCCCGACAACCCCCCTCCCCCCGGACAGTCCGGGACACACTGCCCACTTGGTTTTGCCAACGGTGGCCCGAAACAGCCCGCCTCAAGGTGATTCCACAGCCATCTCTCGACAAACCAAGCATCGGCCAGCCGATCCCACCATTCTCGACCTTCTTTCTCTTCCCGACAGTCCCGCAACACCCCCCCTCCCATATCGCATCTCGAGACATGCTCTCAGATCATGGAAAATAGTGTCATGCATGGAATTCATAAGCCTAAATGATTGTTTAACCTATCCGTTTCAGTTGTCCCTTCCCCTGTCCCTTGAAATTCGAAGGATGCTTTGTTCGACCCTAATTGGAAAGCCGCAGTGATTGATGAATATAATGCTCTTCGTGGGACCTAGTACCTCATCCACCTGATGATAACATTATTCATTCTATGTGGATTTTTAGACATAAAAAGAAATATGATGGTTCTTTTGAGAGGTACAAGGCTCGTCTTGTATGTGATGGCAGGTCTCAACATGTGGGAGTGGACTGTGATGAAACGTTCAGCGTAGTCGTAAAACCCGCAACCATCCGGACCGTCCTCGGCATTGCTCTATCCAAGTCTTGGCCCATTCATCAGCTTGATGTCAAGAATGCATTCTTACATGAGGATTTTCATGAAATGGTATATATGCATCAGCCTATGGGTTTCAAGGATCCTAATCATCCGGATTATGTGTGTCTGTTGCGGAAATCGCTCTATGGACTGAAACAGGCTCCTCGAGCATGGTACCAGTGGTTCGCCGATTATGTATCCTCCATCGGTTTTTCACACAGCAGATCCAATCATTCCCTGTTCATCTACAACAAGGGTACAGACATGACTTACCTATTATTATATGTTAATGACATCATCCTCACCACATCATCTGATGCTCTCTGCTGGTCTATTATGTCTCTCATTTTCTCTGAGTTTGCTATGAAGGATTTGGGCCCCCTGAGTTATTTCTTGGGCATCTATGTCACTCGATATTCTGGTGGCCTATTTCTGTGTCAGAAAAAGTACGTCGAAGAGATCCTTGACCGTGCCAGCATGACATCTTGCAAACCATCCCACACGCCAGTAGACACTAATTCCAAGCTCAGCGATGATTCCGACCCCCCATATTTAGACCCAACTCACTATCGTAGCCTAGTTGGGGCCCTGCAGTACCTCACATTCACGAGACCTGAGATATCCTATGCCATGCAACAAATCTGCCTACACATGTACAATCCGACGGAAGCACACATGCATGCCCTCAAACATATTTTATGATACGTCCAAGGTACACTTCATTTTGAATTACATCTATACAGGTCCTCGCTCACTGGTGTCACTGCTTATTCTGATGTTGACTGGGGTGGATATCCTGACACCCGACGCTCCATGTCTGGTTATTGCATTTTCCTCGAAGATAACCTATTATCTTAGTCTTCCAAAAGGCAACATACACTATTCCGATCCAGTTCCAAAGCAGAGTACATAGGTGTCACCAACATCGTCTCTGAGTCTTGTTGGATCTATAACCTTCTACTTGAGCTTTACTGCTGGATTCAAAAGGCAACACTGGTCTACTGTGATAATATTAGTGCGATATATCTTTTCGAAAATCCCATCCAACAGCAGCGCACTAAACACATTGAGATAGACATTCACTTCGTTCTTGAAAAAATGGCTCGTGGTCAAGTTCGTTTCATTCATGTTCCTTTCAGATTTCAGATTGCTGACATCTTCACCAAAGGACTTCCGCGCATACTATTTGATGATTTTCGATCCAGTCTCAGTGTTCGTGAACCTCCCGCTTCGACTGCGGGGGTGTAATAGAATATTTCCCGAATATTCTTTCATTAATTGTATATCTCTTATTTTATGTAGAATTGTATTCCTATTGTAATTAGGTCTCCTATTTTAGGTAGAATTATATTTCCTATTGTAATTAGGTTAATTAGTTACCTAGTTTAAATATTCTTGTACTACTATATATATTGTACATTATTGATGAATACAATCAAGTAACATATTCCTTTAAATATCATTAATTATTAAAACCGAAGATGATGACTTATATAAGTTAGTATGGTATGTCGGGGTTGTATAGTGTTACAAATGGGTAGTTTATGATACACAACACCAAAGTAGTTTTGTGACTTTAGTGATAATAGAGTAAGTTTAGTGACCGTAAGTGAAATTAACCAGATTCCTTTGTTGTTGAAAAGGTAAAGTTGGGCCTCTACTTGATTGAACGGCCCGCAGTTACCAAATCTTTGCTTAAACTCTAGATTAGAGAACTGAAATGTAGATGCCTGATATGTTTGCCCTCCAATGTTAGGGTCACTGTGAGTCAAATTCTTAAAGTATACGGACTAATAAACTGAAAGCAAATTCATTCAAAGAGCCAAAATGTAGCTAATCTTGGTTTATACGTTTGCTCCATAAAGACTTTTAGTTAAATCTGATGTTGTTGCACTTCTAATCCTATGCTGCTATGTGGATTATTTGTGTGTGCGCACAACTCTTTCAACTGCCAAAAGTCTTTTGTAGAATACTATATCTGAGTCTACAACTTTTCTGAAAGCTATAATGGAGCACAAACATGGATGTGTCATGGACAATGTTTTGAATACATATGCACGTAATAGGCACCTCCAGATGGATACTCGAGCAAGTATTTGTTGGACAAACAGTTTAATAATCTGTTCCAGTATTTCTTGGTCGTTACATTACTACGTTTGGAGATTCTGCTATTTTCTATCAAAATATATACACTTATCTTAATCCCAACTTCCTAAGTTGACTGATATTTACATGTTTTTCTCAGGTACCTCGACATCTCCCTATGATATGGGTTCTTGGAATGCAGAAGATTGGCTACTAAGATTGGGACTCCAACTCCAACACACACCACAACAACTAAATTAGGATATGCCCATGATGTATATGAAGATACAAACAATAGTTATATTTTCTGGTGTATTATGTCCATTATAACAATGCTAGAGATGGTTTAACTAGACAACATACTTGTGTCTGTTGTACGTATTGTGAATATAGGTAATAGTATGCTATTGAGCATGTATTGTAGTAGTCTTGTGCTCAATTAACTTGGATGGTATTAAACGTTGGTGTTTGCTACTTGATTTAGTGATCATATCTAAATGTTGCAGCTTGCAGGAAAAAACTTGGAAGTATTCTCATAGATTAATGTCATTTATAGTTCATCAAAATGCAAGAGACCTCTCAGAAATTACAATTCCTTCCACTTTATACTTTTGTAGCTAATATTGTTAATTTGAAGTTCAACTCACACCATTTGTAGGTTTTTAATTCATACCAAAGAAGTCCATAATTGTATAAATTCGGGTTAGAAACTTATATGTTTGGTGTATATCACATAAGACTTAATTTTACATTAGATAGTAACCGACTACTGCCAGTATTAACGTCGGTGCATGATGTATATATCCATCTGCTTTACCCTCCGATTAATTGATGTTATAATTAAAGATTAAAGAACTACTGATGTGAGATAACATTTCTTTCAGAACTGTTAGAACTTAATTTAGTTTAATGTAACAAAAAAGATAATCAATAATCACATTTTAATTCGGGATATTGTTTCGATTGTTTCACATGTTTCTTTTTATTGAACTTTACATCGACATAGAAACAAAACTATAAGAAATGGAAGTCACAGTTAGACCACGTGTAATGATCACTATCTTGGGCCCGTTCTCAGTACGGGCCTTGCCCTCTAGTATACCATATAAATAAATTGTTTAGTGGTGGATTTGGGGCTCAATAAAGGTACACTCAGCTCCATTGAAGCCCACTGATTCAAGTGGAACAATAATAACAGTCAATTGACCATGACTAATTGGTAGTAGTATTATCCATAAATTTGTAATACTTTGAAAGTATTTTTCTCAATATATTTATTCTTAAAGGGCATAATATATACACCATATACATATAATTAGGAAGAGTCAATCATGCCTAATCTTCCTAATCAATCCCTAATAATCTTCTACCTAATTAACATAATATTCCTAATTAACATTTTACTACTTTCCATATATAAAATGATACTATATTAATACATAATAATAATATGATTTACATCATATTCTAACACTCCCCCGCAGTCGAAGCTGGAGGGCGGTGAATGCTGAGACTGTCCCTAAAATCTTCAAATAATATCAGCGGAAGTCCTTTTGTGAAGATATTTGCGATTTGATGACGCGTTGGGACATGTAGCACCCGAACTTGTCTGCGAGCCACCTTCTCACGTACAAAATGAATATCTAACTCAATATGTTTAGTGCGTTGATGGTGGATGAGATTCCATGAGAGATAGATTGCACTAATATTATCACAGTATACTATTGTTGCAGTCGGAATAGGGCAATGAAGTTCAAGTAACATATTCTGAATCCAACATGAGTCAGATACAACATTGGCCACATCACGATATTTTGCTTCAGTACTTGAGCGTGATACTGTGGCCTGCCTTTTTTAGGACCATGAGATTAAATTGTCACCAAGGAAGACGCAATACCCGGAGGTGGATCGTCTTGTATCCGGATATCCTGCCCAATCTGCATCAGTGTAAGTAACAAGTTTGGAAATAAAGGATGAGTATAGATGTAATCCATACTCCATAGTGCCCTGAATATATTGCGCAATGCATTTCAGAACATGCATATGTTCCTCCATTGGATTATGCATGAATAGATACACTTGTTACACTGCATAGGTAATTTCTGGCCTAGTAAATATGAGATACTGTAAAGCTCCTACTAGGCTGCGGTATAACATCGGATCAACAAAAGGTTTGCTAGAGATGGCACTCAATTTTGACTTTGTGTTGACCGGAGTTGTCGATGGTTTGCAGAAAGACATCCCAGCTCGTTCCACGATTTCTGATGCATACTTCTTCTGGGAGAGAAATAATCCACATGTATGTCGTGTCACAACAATTCCTAGAAAGTAGTGTAGTGGGCCAAGATCTTTCATAGCGAATTCAGAACTAAGACGTGACATGATATTCTTGCGAAGAGAGTCTGAAGATGCTGTTAGAATAATATCATCCACATATAGAAGAAGATAAGCAGTATGATTACCCTGACGATAGATAAACAGGGAATTATCTGAACGGCTGTGCGAAAAATCCATGTGTGACACAAAATCTGCAAATCGCTTATACCAAGCATGGGGGCCTGCTTGAGTCCATATAATGATTTGTTGAGCAAACACACATGGTTGGGATATTTATGATCCCTCTATCCCAACGGTTGGTGCATGTATACGGTCTCATTAAGGTGTCTATAGAGGAAGGCATTTTTGACATCCAATTGATGAAGTGGCCATCCTTTTGAGAGAGACATGCTGAGAACTGTTCTGATAGTTGCAGGTTTGACCACTGGACTGAATGTTTCCCCGAAATCTACACCAACCAGTTGTGTCTTCCCATCACCTACAAGACATGCTTTATGCCGCTCAAAAGTTCAATCAGATTTTTCTTTATGGCTGAAAATCCACATAGATCGAATTATGTTAGCATTAGATGGACGAGGTACTAAATCCCATGTCCTATTTGTAATTAGAGCATGATATTCATCATCCATGGCCATTTTCCAATTCGGGTCTTTTAGAGCAGACACTTGATTACGAAGCAAAGGTGATTTCGAGACCTGGGCGTGAAGGTTATATTTGGCATTGGGTTTGACAATTCCATGTTAACTACGGGTGATCGGACGATTTGTTGGGCCAATGGACTGGACGCCACTGACTGAGGAGTGAGAAACCGAGGGTCCAGTGGGCTGCATTGCTGGAGCTGGAATTGGGCCCGTAGTGGTGAACTGGCCCAATCCGCTGGACCGGGAAGATTGTGCGGTAGTGGGACTGAGCCTCGGAACCGAAGGCCCAAGCTGCTACATTAAAATGTCAGTCGGTTGGGCCATCGATAGTTGGCCCAATGGGCCTGAATTACGGTGTTCAACACTAGCAATAGGTACCGAGCTGTGAAAAAATGTGTTAGATACGAAAGCTTATCATCATTTAAAAAATCATAGTTATAAGTCCCGGTGGCATGTATCTTAGCAAATGAAAAAATTGTTTCATCAAAGATTACATGACGACTTATAAAGATTCTTTTGGAAGAAATGTCGTAACATTGGTAATCGCGATGATGAGTAGGATATCCCAAGAAAACACATGGAGTAGATCGGGCTTGGAGTTTTGTGATTGTGGTGGATGGAAAGATGGGGTAGCAAAGACAACCAAACACTCTTAAGTGATGATATGTGGGCTCTCGTAAGTAAAGCATTTTTAGGGGAGCTTGGTATGATAGGTTTTTATGAGGAAGTACATTCAACAGGTAAGTGGCCATTTGGAGTGCATGATGCCAAAATACAGGGGGAAGTGAAGTATGAGAAAGAGATGTTCTAACAATATTGTTAATGGTTCTAATTTTGCGTTCCGCCTTTCCATTTTGTGATGAAGTATGAGGACAAGACAGACGAAACTGAAGACCATTTATTTTTTAAAAAATCCCAAAACTGTTTATTGTCAAACTCCCCCCCCTCCCTATTGTCACATTGAATATTTTTGATATCACGTTCAAATTGAGTTCGGATGAATGCTCTAAAAGTGAGAAAAGTGGAAAACACTTGTGATTTTTTCGATAAAGGGAATGTCCACAAATAATTAGAGTAGTCATTAAGTATAAGCAAATAATATCTATGACCAGAAGAACTCAAAACAGGTGATGTCCAAATATCACAATGTAAAATATCAAATGGCAAAAGAGTGCATGAAGTAGAGGAAATAAATGGCAACTTTACATGTTTACCAAGTGTGCAAGAATGACACTTATTTAGAGTCTGTGTTTGGGTACAAGAAATAAAATTATTTTGTTTAAGAGAAGCCAAAACAGTCTCTCCCGGATGTCCCAAACGTTGGTGCCAAGGCTGCAAAAACAGAAGGAAACTTGGATTGTTGTGTTAACTGATTTATTGGATAGAGCTCCCCCTTGCTATCACATCTCATGAGAAGCTTCCTCGTCTGAAAATCATGCACGAAAAAGCCAAAAGGGTCAAACTGGACAGATACCCAATTATCAGTTGTAAACTTTCTAACAGAAACCAAGTTTTTGATTAATTTGAGAGCATGAAGGACATTCTTTAAAATTATGGATGGGTTTGGTGGTGATAATTTGCTAGAACCATAACCTTTTATTGGAATTGAATGGCCATTTCCGACAATTATTCCATTATCATTGCTCAAATTAAAATAGGACGAGAGATTACCTTGGGAGGACGTCATATGAGATGTCGCTCCGGAGTCCATATACCAATTTGAATCCGGTGGATTAACTCTAAGAGTGTGCATGGCGAACTCAATTTTCATGGGGTGGGCACCTGTTAAATGGGCCTCATGTCACTGGGTCGGCTGAGGCCCACTGCTACTGTCTGTGTTAACAGACCCAGTGAAATGGGCCTCTTGGGCTGTTCGTCTTCTTCGCCAAATTGGTGCAAAATAGCCACTGTTTTGCTGTGGCTGGACAGTGGGCCTTTGGGGCTGCCTGGCCCAATTGCCTGTTGGGGTTGGGATGAGTGGTATAGCCCAAGGCCACTGCCAGCCGTTGGGCTGCTGCCACCCCTGCCGCCGTGTTGCTGCCACTGTCCACCACCCCTGCCGCCGTGCTGCTGCCACTGTCCACCACTGGAGTTGGTGTTGCCGCCATTACCGCCGCCACTGGAATTTCGGTGGCCTCCACCTTTGTTATTTTCGCGATTTCCACCCTTATTTTTATTGTTATGACGTCCTTTTTGTCCCTTATTTTGTTGAGAATGGTAAAAAAAAATTACCATTATTCGAAGGAGTGGCAAGCATGGCGGAATTTGAAGTAGTTGAGGCCTTTTTCACCAAGCCCGACTCTTCAAGTACAAGCATAGACCTTGCTTGATAAAATTGTGATAGATGATTACTTTGACGGATTAGAGTTCCCACGCCGTTATACGCGTCGGTGAGACCGGCGACCAATTGCAAGACTAACCGATTATTAGTAACCGGTGAACCAACGTTTCTTAATTGATCGGCCAACACTTTGAGTCGTTGACAATATGTAGAAACATTAGGGAAGTCCGCCATGTCAATGGTTGAGAACTCATGTTCCAATGTAACAACGCGAGAGTTTTGGTTATCTTGAAAAATATCTCGCAAGCGTTCCCACACCGCCATGGCTGTTGAATCCGATTCCATTATCGTATGCAACAAGTCAGTGGAGATTGTTGCATAAATCCAACCAAGGACTGTGGCATCAAGTGTATCCCACAATTCCTTGTCTGCATCATTTGTTATGTCTTTCCTTTACCATCTTTTGGAGGAATTATATGATGGAGAACTCTGTGAGCACGACAACATATTTTGAATAATTCCGCCCAAGTCGCATAATGAACTGTTTCCATTTCTAGTTTGATGGAAACATGTGTTTTGATGTTTGAGACATCAAGGGCAGGGTGAAAAGATGATTTGGTTTAAGACATAATTGGTTGTGATGAAGGATAATCAATAATGGAGTAAGAGAGAAAAAAATGAAGAAATTTTCGGCCAACTAGGGTTCTAGGTAAAGATGGCAACGGATCTTGGATCCGGTCCAGATCCGGTGGATCCAGATCCGTTTTATAGGATATGGATCTTCAAAATTTGGACCCGACGGATCGGATCGGACCGGATCCATTTCTGACGGATCGGATCTGGATCTGGATCTGGATCTTGTATTTGAGATCCGTATCCGGTCCAGATCCGACCCGTGGATCCGTTTTTTATTAAATATATTCATAACCTAAAATATAATTTTATAAGTATTTTCTTAAAATTGCTAAGCACATCCTTGCAAGTTTAATTCTCAAAACAAGTTTAATTTATCTCCTCGTTAACTCAAAAATCCAAAAATAAAGAGGTAACTTTGATACTAAAATCAATGTTATATTAGTGAATGACTAACATCTCCATAGATAAATAGTTAAAATTATATTCACTTCATTTGTGAAGATTTCAAGCACATGCAAGTTCTGCATTGTGGAAATACTAGTCATCATTTTCCACAACTATTGTCATTGTCCAAAATTTTCAATTAATAGCTCACAATCAAAACGAGACAACGAACAAAATATCTCATATGAACATTTCAAAATTGAAACACAATAAATTGTTAGCTAAGTAAAAATCGTTTGTCAGTTTAAAAAAAATCTTAGCAAGGTTACATTCTTAGCAAGGCAATTTTTTTTACATGTGGATCCAGATCCGATCCGTGGACCCGGTGGATCCGATGGATCCGGATTTGGATTTGATTTTTATGGACCCGACGGATCTGGATTCAGGTATGAAAAATGGATCTGGATCTGGATCTAGTAGGATCCGGTCCAGATCCGATCCGTTGCCATCCCTAGTTCTAGGAAGATGACCAAAAATTTGGAAGAAAATAAACTAATTTTGGATCTTTCCTTAAGCTCTTGATACCATGTAAGACTTTGAAAGTATTTTCCTCAATGTATTCATCCTTAAAGGTCACAATATATACACCATATACATGTAATTAGGAAGAGTCAATCATGCATAATCTTCCTAATCAATCCCTAATAATCTTCTACCTAATTAAAATAACATTCCTAATTAACATTTTACTACCTACCATATATAAAATGATACTACATTAATACATAATAATAATATGATTTACATCATATTCTAACAAAATTAAATGAATATACGTATGATATATGTATCAGGAACGGATTTGATGTGTTAATTACTTATTGGTTCACAGAAATTCAGTTAAACTTTATATATGTATTAAAAAATTATAATTTTTTGATTGTGAACTTCATTACTATTATAGATTAATTTGAGATCGTTGTAAAAATCCATAAACTTCAACGCTTGAATTTGTCTCTCATGCACATACATCTTTCTTACTTAATTACTGTATGCTTTATTAATATATATTTTAACTCATTAAATTATCTAATTATGATAATTTAATATAGTTTGGTATAAAACTGTAAATACCCAAAAATATGAACTTAATATGAGATGAATTCTACTTCTCTTAAGAAGAAATTCGGTGTAAAACGAGTTTAATGTTAATTATGCCTGTGATGTATTATCGTTCATCAAACAAATATTGTATAACAAAAAAAAAAAAACAATATACTGAAAGTTGTAACATCATACAATTAACTAACCAAGAATAAAAATAAAATTAAGGAATTAGAAGAAAAAAGACCTAAACTTCACCTGGAATTCCTTCCCTTTATTGAGCAATGGTTGATATTGTAATAATACTGCTCATCATATGATTAATCAAGCATAGTCAAGAGATGGGACCCTAATTCTAATTTTAAAAAATACTTACTGAGCTCAATATTTTTACTAAAACACGATATGTATCCTTAAAAGTTAAAACTATACTTAGTAGCTTTTCCAGCTCAATTATGAAATAATTTGATATGTATTTGTCCAATTTATATGAAACTCTATTTTTAGTCAAGTTAAACAAGAATAATATTTTTCATAATAAATTAATTTTAAATTTTTTATTTTATTTTTAATAAAATAATTTATAATCCCGCAAATATATATAACTTGATGTAGAGTATAAGTTTCAAAAATCCATCCTTAATTTTTAAACTTATCTAATCAGATAGTGGGTAACATAAATTGAAAGGGAGGGAGTGTCACTTTAATTTGTCATTTGTATTGGTGAAATCACTTGATGTAGAAAAAAAAAGTTGGAATTACTTGGTTTTTTACTCCATTAATAAAGAGAAAGAATTACTCCACTAATCAACTATGCTTATGGATCTGAGATCTCTATCTTTCTCACTAATTTCCTCATAATATCTCCGTCTCTCTTCCAACATCACTTCACTCTCTCTCTTAATTTTCTCTCTCCACATGACCATATTAACAAAAACATGCTGACCCCCTCTCTTCTTGTTTAAATTGCTAAGTCTTCTAGATTCAAATATCCAGTACATATACATGCACAAATATAGAAAACAAAAATAAAGATGGTATTTTTATGAAGTATAAAGAAAATCCAGAAAAGGGTTCTTTGAAATTGAAAGTGAAGATTATGCTCTTGGCTGCATTTCTTTAAGTAAATTACTCAAGTGTTATAAAGATGGTATTTTTATGAGGTATGAAGAAAATTCAGAAAAGGGTTCCTGGAAATCAAAAGTGAAGATTATGTTCTTGGCTGCATTTCTTTAAGTAAATTACTTAAGTGTTATAAAGATTAGATTTTTGAGGAAAAAATGAATAAAGTACTATAAGGGGTTTCTTTATATAGTTTCTGGAAGTGAAAGACTGGGGAAGGAGGATGATTAGGGATTGATTTTATGTTTTCTTGTGATTATATGAGTTGGGTATTGTGTAGAATTTGGGTATAGCGGGGATTCATATAGTCGACACCAACTTGTTTGGGGCGGAGATGTAGTTGTTGTTTTTTTGGGTATAGTGGGATTCATATAGTTGACACCAACTTGTTTGGGGCGGAGGTGTAGTTGTTGTTGCTTTTTGGGTATAGTGGGGATTCATATAGTCGACACCAACTTGTTTGGGGCGGAGGTGTAGTTGTTTTTTGGGTATAGTGTAGAATTTGGGTATAGTGGGGATTCATATAGTCGACCCCAACTTGTTTGGAACTGAGTCATAGTTGTTGTTGTTGTTGTCGTTTGGGTATAGTGTAGAATTTGGGTATTGTGGGGATTCATATAGTGGACTCCTACTTGTTTGGGATGGAGGCATAGTTGTTGTTGTTGTTGTTTGGGTATAGTGTAGAATTTGGGTGTTGTGGGGATTCATATAGTCGACCCCAACTTGTTTGGAACTGAGGCATAGTTGTTGTTGTTGTTGTTGTTGTTTGGGTATAGTGGGGATTCATATAGTCGATCCCAACTTGCTTGGAACGGAGGCATAATTGTTGTTGTGTTGTTTGGGTATAGTGTAGAATTTCGGTATTGTGGGGATTCATATAGTCGACTTTAACTTGTTTGGGATGGAGGCATAGTTGTTGTTGTTTGGGTATAGTGTAGAATTTGGGTAGAGTGGGGATTTATATAGTCGACTCCAACTTGTTTGGGACTGAGGCGTAGTTGTTGTTGTTTTTTGGGTATAGTGTAGAATTTGCTTTTATGTTGGAATGAGCAGAGAAAAAACTTGGAACTTTTCTGGGAAATTCAATTCTTGGGCTATTGTAGTGGACAGTAAAGTTGCTATTTTGGGGAAAAAACAAGTTGGAAAAATGATATCTTCAGGGACGAATTTGGTGATGACGGTGATTGGATTTGCAGTTAGTACTATGTTCATAGTTTTTGTGTGCACAAGGCTAATTTGTGCAAGAATTCAATTGAGCGCGAGAAGGCGGACTTTTGCATATGCTTCAAGATCTGATCTTAGCATTGTAAGCACTAGTTTCCTTTACTGATTTAGTAGTATGGTGTTTTCTTTATTATATGCTATTTTCTTGTTGGGATTTTCTGTATTTAAGTTGGATAGCTGGAAAAACGAGTATTTGAAGTTGAAGTTGAAGTTGAAAAAGAGTATTTAGAAGCTGAAACTGCGTTTGGATAGAAATTCGCTCAGAAAAAAGTTGAAGTTTTGTGAGTGATGTATTTCTCAAACCAGTTTTTCAATTTCAAATTTTCTATCTCAAATGAAGTTGAAATTAGGGGTGGGCATATATCGGTTTTGTATCCGAAAAATATGAATCGAATAAAAATAATTTTTTTTTAAAAAAAAAACCGAATACAACTTTTTAAAAAATAAAAACCGATATGTTCGGTTTATATCGCCGAACGTATCGGATTATATTTGTTTTTTCTAGTGGGCCGGGTCGGGTCGGCGAATTTTTTTTTTTTTAAAAAATTCAATTTCCAAAACTGAAATTGACATTCACACCTACACTATCATGAAATTTCGACGTTGAAATCTATTGTGTATCGTGAGATGTTTACTAAAGAACAAGGGAAATTAGAAATCGATTTGGGGGAAAACACAAATTGATTGGGAAAACGGATGTATTTCTAAAAATTGGCTGCGCCAAACCGCCTTTCAGCAGTTTGACCGGCCCCGTCTCGAAAAAATACCCAAAATAAAAAAAAAATCGGGTAAAACGGACATCCGAGCGCAGAGTTATGACCATTTAAAGTTTTACCAATTTACAACTACTTTCTCTTCCTACATTTTATGTCTATGTTAATCAAGTTCATGCCGCATGCGACTTCCATAAAAGCTTCATAGATTGGCTTCAATGACTATGATTCAAGAGATAGTAGTAGCCTAAAATAAAAAATAAAAAAAATTATATATTTAATTCAGTTTTTCGGTTCGGTTTTTAAAAAAATCGGGTATTTTTTTTAAAAAAAATGAACCGAATTTCGGTTCTGTTCGGTTTTTTCGGTTCTCCGGGTTTTTTGCCCACCCCTAGTTGAAATAATGGACAAAATTGTAAAACAAACACTGAAGTATTTGAAATTGAGAAAAAGTGTTTGAAAGTTGAAATTGTTTCTGGATACAATTTCACTCGGAAAAAAGTTGAAGTTTTGTGAGTGAAATATTCCTCAAACCAGTTTTTCAATTTTGAATTCTCTATCTCAAATTGAAGTTGAAATAATGGACAAAATTGTAAAACGAACACCGATTTGTGATTATTCTCTCTACTCTCTCTCTAAGAGAGAGAAAAAGTCATCTCTCACCAACGGTAACATCCCTCCCCATCCCCCACCCACCACCCATATCGACACACCACCACCATCACCACCACTGACCACCGACGCTGCTCCGTCCGCCGACCACCAGCAACCAAGTACTCTACCCTAGCACTGCTATCCTCTATTTTCTCTCTCTCTCTTTCTTCCCCTTTGCTACTCTCTCTATCTTAGCACCACCACCGGCGGCCGGAGTTGTATCGTCGCCGGTGCCCAACCACTGATCGCTGACGTTGCGCCGTCTGCCGATCTCTGGCGACCAGGTACACTGCCTGCTTCTCTCTTTTTCTATTTTCCTCTCCCTTGCTACTCTTTCTCTATCTTTCCGCCACCACCGGCGGCCGGAGTAATATCGTCGCCGGTGACTATCAACCGTAACACGTCACCCGACACCACCGACGAACAGATCTGGTCAGTAAGGACCTTCAGAGACTACCACCACCGACAACGAAGAAGACCAGGTTTCTTTTGGCTTTCAAGCTCAAAAACAAAAACCCTCCAGTGGGTTTCGGGCAGGTTTACATAGTTACACAAGTTTCCGGAAAGTTCTGGCGGTGAACAGTAACTTCCGGTAGTGAACATGAATTTTCCGGCAGAAAACAGTCATTTGCACAGCTGAAAGGCGAGTTTTGGGCGGCGAGCAGGTTAGATACACCTGGAATTGGTACCTCTAGGTTCTCGTATTCATTCTTTGTCCTTACCTTCGTAGTTAAATTTTGCCGGTTTTGTTGTATTGTATATTAACTTTAATCCTTGTCGTTACTAGTCTTCTCCTTAGCTATATCATTATTGATGTAGTGGCAAGACTTGCATCTAGATTCTTGTTAATCTGTGTTTTTTGTTTTCGCATTGATTTTTGCTTGTTGTAGGGTAAATAACCCATTAGTCTATAGCCGCTTTAGAGGCTTTGGTGACTGATGGTAGACTAGGGTCATGTTCTCGGTTGGGGACGGGGGCGAGGGTTAGGGATGGTAAGCGGGATAAGGGAGATGCTAGGCTAAGAATAGGGTCTTAGAACATTGGGACTTTAACAGGGAAGTTCATAGAGCTAGTTAAGATTCTTAAGAAGAGGAGGATTAATATAGCCTGTGTCCTGGAGACCAAATGGGTAGGACCTAAGGCTAAGGAGGTGGACGTGCATAAGTTATGGTTCTCGGGTAGGTCGGGGTATAGGAATGGGGTAGGCATTCTGGTAGACAGCGAGATAAAGGACTAGGTAATATAGGTTATGAGGGTCAACGATAGGATGATGACAATTAAATTGGTAGTTGGAGGGTCCACTATGAACATTATTAGTGCTTACGCATCACAGACGGCTTGGACGAGGAGGGGAAGAGACGCTTTTGGGAGGATATGGACGAGGTGGTGGGAGGGGTACCACACACTGAGAAGTTATTTATAGGAGGGGATTTCAGTAGACATATCGAATCACTGCCGGGGGCTTCGACGACGTGCATATAGGCTTTGGCCTCGGGGACAGGAACGGGGGAGGCGTCTCACTTTTAGAGTTCGCTAGAGCTTTTGGGTTGCCCGGCCAGTTGCATTTGGGAGGTAGCTAGAGAAGTGTTAGGGGTCTCGCGGGGTAGTCGTGGTGGGCATTGAGGGGACTGGTGGTGGAATGATAAAGTTCAAGAGAAGGTTGACGCGAAGAAAGTGGCGTATGCGAAATTGGTAGATAGCAAGGATGAGGTGGAGAAGTGGATGAATAGGAACTATATAAGATGGCGAGGAAGGATGCAAAAATAGCAGTCACGGTGGCGAAAACGGCGGCTTTTGAACGCCTATATATGGAATTAGAGGAGAAAGGAGGGGATAAGAAGTTGTACAGACTAGCAAAGACGAGGGAGATGATGGCCCATGACTTGGATCATGTGAGGTCCATCAAGGACGAGGACGGCAAAGTACTGGTGGATGACACACATATTAGGCGGAGGTGGCAATCTTATTTTCATAAACTCTTGAACGAAAAAAGAGATAGAGACATTGTGCTGGGAGACCTGGAGCAATCTGGTAGGTATCGGAATTTTGGGTATTGTAGAAACATTAAGGTTGAGGAGGTTAAGGGTGTTGTTAGCAGAATGCGCAAGGGACGAGCGTCCGGGCCCGATGAGATCCCAGTTGAATTTTGGAAGAGCGCAGGCAGAACATGTTTGGAGTGGCTGATTGAGTTGTTTAACGTCATTTTTAAAACGACGAGAATGCCCGAAGAATGGAGGTGGAGTACAATGATTCCTTTGTACAAGAACAAAGGTGATGTCCAGAGTTGCAACAACTATATGGGTATCAAGCTGCTGAGCCACACTATGAAAGTCTGGGAAAGAGTCGTGGAGATGAGGGTGAGGGCCACAGTGTGGAGGTGTGAGAGGTTGGTTATGGACGAGTTCAAGAGGGGTAGAAGTAGGTCGAAGAAATTTTGGGCAGAGGTGATTAGACGAGATATGGCGCATGCACAACTAACTGAGGACATGACCTTAGATAGAGATTGTGGAGGGCACAGATTAGAGTAGAAGGGTAGTAGTTAGTCAAGCGTAGTCCTACTTACGTTTATAAACTGGTTGTTGTAGTGGTAGTATTGTAGGCCCGATTAGCATATCATACGAATAGACGCAGTAGTGCGTTATAGTCCCCTGTAGTTTGACTTCTGCTGCTATGTGTTCTTTATTGTACTTTGTTTATCTTATTTACCTGCGTTAGTTACTGCTTCTTTTTCAGGATGCGCTATCATGACGTATTCGTTTTTTATACCAGCATTTTCATATTGTTTTAAATTTCTTGACCGGATCTGACTGTTTCTCCTGCTTTTTTTGTGCTTATGCCTTGTCGTGTCTTGAGCCGAGGGTCTCTCGGAAACAACCGCTCTACCTACCAAGGTAGAGGTAAGGTCTGCGTACACTCTACCCTCCCCAGACCCCACATTGTGGGATTTCACTGGGTATGTTGTTGTCCAAGCGCTTACTGAACTGATCATGACTGCAGTTTTGATTGGTTGAGTAGTCTAGCTGGTGCACAGTACATATTTCAATCCTGTAGGCCGCTTAGGTCTTTGATGTGTAGTTTGTTAACTGTACTAAAATATCCCCTTTTAGTAACTATTTTGCTTGGCTTCTTCTTTATTGTAATAGTGTATGCTTACCTGGTACAGTTGGAGCATGGTTTACATGGTCTCGAGCCTCTTGCTGTTGCCAACTTCCCGACAAAGAAGTATGGAGATGTGTTTTTTACCTCTGCAGAAGATGCTCAGTAAGTTGATATTTGCTTCAAGTTCTACATATTATACAAGATTTAGATAAATGCATTTCTTTCTAGTTGGTGGTTGTTCACTTCTTCATAAGATGGACTATTTGTATCTTGATTGCAGAAAGCAAATCTATTTTTTGTTGAAAGCATGAATGAAAAATTTGTTGGATTACAGATCATAACCCCCTCATAATTGTAGAAGGGCAACCCGGTGCACAAAGTATCCCACGTTAGCAGAGTCTGGGAAGGGCCGCACCCTAACTGCTTTAATAAATGAATAGAAAGTCAAGTAAAACATGAGCTTCTACTTGTAGCGTATATTGGGAAACAGATGCCAATTGGTATGTTGGAGATGGAGCCCAACATATGTGGTTCCATGTAAAAACTTGTAAAACAGTTTTAGCTTGCCCCTAATTTAAGTTTTTATGGTTTTTTTCGTAAGTTCTTAGTTTAACAACTGAGAATAAGTGTTTATGGTCCACTTGCTCTGCAAAGTGCATTTCTTTTGGAGAAACTAAATCAGATTTAGTTCCAAAATTTGAGTTATTTCAATAATTTGGGATAAGGCGATCAGGACAACCAGAACAAGAGAAGAAGGCATTTTTTTTTTGTAAGGTAAGATTTTAAGAAGAAGGCATTCTTGGTTGAGAGAATAGTTATATGCTCAAAACCGGTGTTCCTTTTGAATTTGGTAACATTCGCCCTGCCCTTTGCTTTGCTTGTGCTGTCTTCCTCCAGTTATAGGAGAACCAACAACCAACATTAGGCCTACGAG
The DNA here is from genome assembly GCA_034509755.1 of Anisodus tanguticus. Lineage (NCBI taxonomy): Eukaryota > Viridiplantae > Streptophyta > Magnoliopsida > Solanales > Solanaceae > Anisodus > Anisodus tanguticus. Next base: position 36,939,167 of record CM067549.1, read on the forward strand.
GCATTAAAATATGACCGAATTATGATAGAGGCCGAAGTTGAAAAAGGGAGAGCCTACGATCATGTAAAGATTTCCTTCCTATTGAAAATTATGATAGGTATGCACTGGACAGGACTGATCCCCTTCAGAGTAAAATTATCATAAATTTAAACTTGTTTTGAGTGGTGATTCAATGATTGTGCGGAATCCAATAGCTAATATGGGGATTAGCTATTTGTTCAAGGACAAATTGAACATTTTAAGTCAATGGGTCGGAGTATCACTACACTCATTACTATATGAACTCAATATATATATATATATATGATTAAAAAGTTTTAACTATATATATGTGTAAGTCGAGCCGAAGGTAATGGGTACATTCTCACCTGCTCAATTATGTGGATCCGCCACTGCGTTAAATTTCCTTTTGCATAGGCTCTGAGGATTTCAGTTTCTTCCTTTCCCTCTAGGTTTCGGTGTGATGCTTCCCAGCTACCTCATTTCTAATGGAGAAATACTGGAGATTTTATTGTGTGCATATGATTATATTTCTAGATGAGAACCCTGGAGTAGATGATCGCATTTTACCTATATAAAGATCTGAGATTTTCCTTTTTGCATTTCTGTTTTTCTTCTTCCTTTCATGTGGTGTTAAAATTCCTTTGTCAACTGATATGGTGGTTCACCTTTATTATGATCAATGAGCTCCCTCTACTAAAGATGAATTATTTCCTTTCACTCTCCATGTCTCTAAAACACTACTTATCTTGGATTATTGCAGGCAGTAACCATATTATGTTACAGTTATGAGAAAAAGTTCACTGCTTTGATAGTCTTGGTTAAAATGCATTGGTTTGACTATTAAAGCTTTGCTCCATCTAAAACTAGTCCCAAAAAGTCTAATCTAAAGGCTTCTCTTTTTTTTTCTCTTGGGGAGGGAGAGGTGGCTAGAAGGTCCCTTTGTTAATTCTTAAGTCGCGTGAAGTCCATTTGCTGCTCATGTTTAATTCAGTGTTTAGAGACTCAAAACTCTCTTCTACATACATGGTGAGGATAAATCAGAAGCATTAAAGATTAGGGCCTTCCATGTATATGCCCATGGCTACAAGGAAGGAAAAGGGTTTTAAATGAACATAGCAGATAACACAATAGTTTCGAAGTGTCTAGGATTCTGCCACGTGCTTCCTGAACCAGTGTTGGTCCTCAAATTCAGCTAGAAGTACATGGATAATTTTTCTTGGTCTAGGGACTTCAGATTTTCCACAAATTCAGCTAGAAGTTTCCAGGAGGGCGAAGGATTAGAAGCTGGCATTGGTTTATCCTGTAGAAAAATTGTCTAGACTGCGCATGACCACTGCAAATACAGACTACTCTTATTGTGTACATGTACATTATCAGTACACCTAGTATGAAACAACATAGGAACAATTTCATCTTCTCTATCTAGACCAGGACTTCATTACGCCTCTGGTCAATATAAAGAAGTATCTCTTTGAAATATCAGGTTTTGAAGAATATAGAAGCAGGCTAGCATTCGGTTAAAAGCATCATCAATAAGGTAGGTAGTAGATATATGCATAATATGATTGTATCATAGATGCTTCAATCTCTGCGTTCCGATTCAGGCCATAGAAACTCTATCTGAGAGACATGCAAAGGCGTAAGTGTTATTGTATCCTAGTGGGCTTCAACGACCATAGATATATAATAAGGAGGTCTTGAAGGAGACCACTAGTTCGAGGGAAATACAAGATTAGAAATTACATTTTGATTTGGGTCCGGGCCAACTTGAAGAGATATTGTATCCTAGTGGCCTTCACTTTCGATGCCGCACCCGTGTCGGATTCTTCAAAAATACACTACTTTTGAAGAATTCGATACGCACCCGTAGACATTTTTGAAGAGTCCAAGCTACGTAGTGGTATACATGTGTTGACATGCATGTACCGTAGTTGAATTTTTATTATTGTTAGATTGCTGAACAAACGTGGCTAAGCATATTCTGTACATCTTGGAGTAGAACCTTGGGGATTTCTTAAAAAAGAAGTTAGAGGTTTTTGCTTATATAATTACCACAGGGTACCTGCTGCTATCTCCCACCAACACAGCTTAACTCTGTCAATCAAGGCTTAGACAGATGGGAAGAAATCATCTAGTGTATTTTTTCTGATGCGATTTGAACGTGAGACCTCATGGTTCTCAATCAGAGGCGAATCTAGAAATTTTAGACCATGGATGCACTACTAAAAAAGGAGGAAAAAATGCATTAAGTGGGAATTGATCCTTGGTCCTTTAGGAAATAACTAAGCTTTTAACCAAGTGCACCATTAAGTCTTTTTGTAGCATGGGTGCCATCAGGCAGTATTAGATTAATTCTAGAAAATATGTATATAAAATATCTAGTTTTACGGAAAGACCATGGGTTCACGTGCCCAAAGTTTTACTAGTAAAGTCGCCCTCGTTCTCAATCCACTTTATTGATCATTAGGCCACACCCTTAGGTGCTTTTAGCCTTTTATGGTGTGCCTATCTTGTATGTTGTACTATGGGAAACTTTTGTACTTGTGGAGTATTGCAGGTGTCCATGATACATAGCTTGTCTCCTTAGTGCTTTAGGTGTGTTGCATGTGTTTTAATATCTACATAACCAATTACCTTTTTTCCTCTGCAACTTTATTGTCATAGGTGCATTGTTTGCCTTGCCGAGTATCAGGAGAAGGATGCGCTACGTTTTTTGCCAATATGTGGGCATTCTTTCCATGCAACATGTATCGACATATGGTTTCAGCAGCACTCCACGTGTCCTGTTTGTCGAATATCTCTACGCGAGACTCCTGAAAAGAAGCGATTTATGCAACCATTGTTTAGTTCAGCTATCGGATCTCACTACGCAATGGACTCCCTGAATGTTGGCTCAAACTGTTGTCTATCAGCTGAGCAGAGACATTCTCCAAGATTACATGATGACAGTCTGAGAACGGAACTCACCACAGACGCTCAGTGTCCACCCGAGGGTGGTATGATGGTAGTCAGAGGGAACGATGTCATTTTAAACGAGGATAGTCATAACACGAAAAATTCAGAAAACAAGCAAGTTGAGAGCCCATCAAATGCATAAGCTTTTTAAGTCGAAACTTCACCGACTTTCAAATTGGCAGAGGCTTGAAGATTTCACAATGTAGGTATCGTGTTCATTCTGTTGCTCGGATTTTGATTTGGTAGATAACTTACTTCTCATTGCCTTTTGTAAATATAGCAAGGCAATATTTCTTTTATTTATTTTTCCCTTTTTCTTCCTCCTTTGAGTACCTCACCCTTTGCTTCACTTCAGTTTTCAGCTTGAAGGTGGTGGTAGTTTTGTAGAATGATCTGTTCAGCTTCCTTGCTGCACAATGACAATACATATGAGTGTAGTAGACAAGATTGGTATCTACATATGAACCTATAGATTCTTATTTCTTATGATGTTTTTGCTGGTAAACTGAACCAAGAGTAGGGTTTACCCGGTGTGCACCCAAAGGATAGCGGTTGCTAGTTCCCTAATCTTTTTTTTAAAAAAAACTGAACCAAGAGTATGAGAATTCACACCCTCTAGTAAATTATGTTATTATGAGAAATGCTAAGGTGGTTCAAGAGCACAGGCCTCACATGTCCACTATGGTCATGTTGCACCTTTCAAGTTGCCAATCCATGTTTTGTATAGATATTATTATACGGTTAGTTTTACGTGACTTGATTGTGTAAATTGTTTTCTTGTTTGTGCACAACTCTAAAAGTTGTGTATCTTTCACCTCTTCTACAAAGTCAAAGCGCAGAAGTAGCCATTTTATGACCCCTATTTTAAAGAATAGCTGAATTTACGAAGTTTTAAAATTTTAGCCGCCTTAAAATCAAATTCAGACTCATGGGATTGAAGTTGAAAATTGCGGGTCTGAAGGATTCAAACATCAAACATATGGGTTTGAATTTGAACTTTTGGATTTTCAAACTTCTGACCCCAAGCTAAGCAGCAACAACTTGAGGTTCAGTCTGAAGTTTGCTATAACTGACTAAATTATGTATAGATTTTAAATATTGGATATGTTTTAAATAAGAGTGCTATTCCTATCGTTTGCAAGTCCATTTGGGAGATCATGATATAATAAATTAAATTATTGACCAAAAAGTTAGCAAACAAACTTTTATAACAAGTTAAATTGGCACATACAGTGAAAACAAAATTCTTCCGTATGATTCAATTGATTTAAGTTAAATCCTTTAGAATACTAACAAGTGTTAAATTTGGACTTGAAAGTTATATGATTATGCAAGGAAATAAAAAGTTACACACAACTATAGAAGCTAACTGAATAAAGAAGCTTGAAGAAAAGGACACTTATGGCAGGAAAGTTGCCTCTTTAATTATATTGAATTGTTGATGCAAAAAAGTTAAAACCATAGTGCACCTAAAATTGGCAGATGTACTTCAATCTCATTTTCATGTATAAATATTACATGTTACGTGACAGCTAACCACATTTTTTGGACGCTCAACTGAAAATGATGCATCATTAATTAAGTTTGTTTTAAGATCAGTGACTTGCTTCTTTTTCCTTCACATGATTCATTATTAATGATTTTTTCCTTCCAAATATTCATACTATATTATTCTACTTGGATGTGAATTTTGTACAATTCTTTTGTGTGTTTGTGGTGATTATTGTGGTACTTTAATAGATGTATTCATGCACAAGTAAATCGTTAGATAACTTTCAATGATAAGATATTACATATTGTAATAGGAGGTATAGCAAATAAAATTGTAATAGGATTTCATTGCAATGCTATGAAAATATTACAAAGAGTATAGCAAAAGGTAATTACAATCCAGACAATAGAAATTTAATAATACAACTAGTACGTATTGTCTACGCCGCACTTGTAGGATGACACAAGACAAGCCATCATGTAAGGTAAGACCTAAGGTAAATCTCACATCGGCAAACACACAAAAAATGCTAGGTACATAAGAAAGTAAAAATTAGCTACACCTAGTAACGCATCTTAAAGGTCTCAACTAAGTCCAAAGTGGATAACATCACTAGTGATGGGGCTGTCAAAGGCCTCCTCATGGCGCATATATGCAACTTGGGCAATACATGGTGAGGCAAACCTCAACGTTCAATTGAACTTAGACACATCCTACATCATTAGAAGAAAGATGGTGGTCCAAACCTCAAATGAGTTTAGATAAATTCCACATCTTTGAGATGATGGTTAATTGGTTAGTCAAAACTTCATTGAATCCCTAAAAGGGATATATCTAACATCTATAGATAAATCTTACACCGACATTGTTAAGAATCCCACATTGAAAATGGAATGAGAACATGGACTTCTTATATGGACTTGGACAATCCTCACCTTACAAGCTAGTATGTAAAGAATGGATCTTGGGCCTAACTCAACCCCAAAAGCTAGCTTTACATGGTATCATCGTCAGACCTATTCCAATTCTTTGTTCACCGATGTTGGACCCCCAAATTATATTATCCACGCTTCAGTTAACAAGGTCTGGGCGTGCGGGGGAGTGTTAAGAGTCTCACATCGGATATGGAATGGGAACATGGACTCCTTACATGGACTTTGACAATACTCACCCTACAAGCTAGCTTTTGGGATTAAGTTAGGCCCAAGATCCATTCTTTACAGACATAACACAACACGAAGAGATAGTAAATTTATAAGGAAGCAAGCCTGAAACGCTAGTGATGAGTTTAAAAGCCCATCCAACACCTAGGCAAAGCAGACAAATGTCATTAGTGGACGGATTATAACAGGTGATTACCATTATTGGTGGTTACCTCAATACCTAATTATATTAGGGAATTAAATACGCCGTTTTCAATGATTTCTAAAAGTTGTCCACGCTCTCTTGACAATACCATTTTCTTTTTTTTTTATCTTGATCTCCTATATATTCACTGAGAAATTTGAGTTTAGGTTCTTATTTCTTTCTCCGTCGGTCCAAGCAAAAGAATTTCCATTTTTCATATGCCCTTCCACATAAACTCAATGTTTGCAATGTAAATAGATATATTATAAGTTAAATCTTTCACTTTCATAGAGACATAGAGTACTAACAAGTTTTAAACTGGAGTTCGTGGAAGTTATATGAGTATGACTATGTAAGGAAATAAAAGGTACTCACATACATGATACCACTATAGAAGCAAACTAGAAAAGAGCTTGAAAGAAAAAGACAATACTTCTTATTTATGGCAGGAAAGTGCCACTTAATTGATGCAAATTGGTGGATTTATTTCAAGTTTCCAACCTCATTTTGATGTACTAATTTAATGCTAGTAATTTTGGATGACATGTTTTGTTACGTGACAGTTAACCACTTTATTCGATGCCCAACTGAAAATGCTGTAATCATTAATGTCTGTGTTAAGAGTTAAGACCAGTAGTGACTTGCTTCACGTGGTTCATGTTGGACTCTCTTTTTACTTTTCCTTTTCAAATATTCATACTGGTTATGTAATCTACTAGGATGTTAATTTTGTACACCTAGTTTTCTATGTTCGTAGCGGTTTAGTTTATTCTTTTTAATAGAATAGATAACTAATTCCTGCACTGGTCCGTCTTTAAATACCGTTCAACGTGTAAATAAGATACAACATAAGATTGTAATTAATAGGATCAGGTATAGCAAATAGAATTGTGACAGGATTCCATTGTGACATTTTGAAAAATATCAAGATTATACCAAAAGGTACTTGATGCATATTAATTATAATGTCACTAGGAGAGGTTTCATTTACGACTCATTTGCTGGAAGAGGGACAAGCAATGTGTCCCATATCGGAAAGATGTTAGGCATATGAGGAGGAGGCAACTACATTTTAATGTTGTGTATGCCTAGGTTTAAAGCGGTCAATAACACTAATTGAAAGAAATAATCCCTTGATTATTTTCATTAATTGAAAGGCTATATATACAAGTTACATATTTCCATAATAGGAGAATCATATTTCTATTTTATTCCTAAAACCTTATTCTATACTAACTATACATTTATGGTAATACACTACTAATTATATTACAACATTACCTAAACTAGGATACTAAATATTTACCATAAATTACATTGAATAATCAGCCAATTCCGAGAGCCATCACGGGAGCAAATCCGAGACCAAATATACACAATATACACATGTATATTGTGTGTATATTGTGTATATTTAACACACACCCACAATCATAGTGGGCGGTCTTCGAACGCTGAGGCTATCCCTAAAATCTTCAAAAAGGACCGAGGGAAGACCCTTTGTAAAGATGTCTGCAATTTGATATCTTGACGGGACATGACAGATGCGTACCTGACCCCGAGCAACCTTTTCATGGACAAAGTGAATGTCCATCTCGATATGTTTAGTGCGTTGGTGCTGAACCGGATTACCAGAAAGGTAGATGGCACAAATATTATCGCAATACACCAAGGTTGCCTTCTGAATGGGACAATGAAGCTCTAAAAGCAAATTACGTAACCAACATGATTCCGAGACCACATTAGCTACCCCTCGATATTTAGCCTCAGCACTTGAGCAGGATAGATTCGACTGACGCTTTGCAGACCAGGAGACCAAGTTGTTTCCAAGAAACATACAATAGCCGGACGTAGACCGTCTGGTGTCGGGAAGCCACCCCAATCAGCATCCGTATACGAGACCAGTGTGGACGTCGAGGAATGATATAAATGCAAACCATAGTCAAGTGTACCCTGAATATACCGAGTGATACGTTTGAGGGCATTCATGTGCTCAACTCTGAGATCATTTTATAAATAAACACACCTACTGGACAGCATACGTAATATCTGGTCGTGTAAAGGTAAGATACTGAAGGGCCCCTGCAAGACTGCGATATCGAGTCGGGTCCTCGTAGGGTACGCCGGCCGTGACACTAAGCCTGGGCTTCGTATCAACTGGAGTGGAAGTGGACTTACAGGATGACATTCCCGCCCTCTCGGCGATCTCAGCTGCATACTTCCTTTGAGACAAGAATAATCTATCGGAATGACGAGTGACGGCAATCCCCAAAAAGTAACTCAAGGGCCCTAAGTCTTTCATAGCAAACTCAGAGCTGAGCATGGTCATGATAGACTGGCGTAAGGCATCGGAAGAGGCAGCCAAAATGATATCATCCACATACAACAGAATGTAGGCCAAGGACGAACCACGACGGTAGATGAACAATGAATTATCTGACCTGCTGTGAGTGAACCCAATAGTCAAAACATAGTCACCAAACCTTGTATACCAGGCCCTGGGAGACTGCTTAAACCCATATAAGTACTTATTCAATAAACAGACATGATGAGGATGGTGAGGATCCCTGAATCCCAACGGCTGATGCATATAGATTGTTTCCTTGAGATCCCCATGTAGGAAAGCATTCTTTACATCTAACTGATGAATAGGCCATGCCTTCGAAAGAGCCAAGCTTAGCACCGTGCGAATGGTAGCCGGTTTGACCACCGGACTAAATGTCTCACCACAATCTATACCAATCTGCTAAGTCTTACCATCACTCACAAGTCGCGCCTTATGTCGAGCAAATGAACCATCTGAATTCTTCTTATGAGCAAAAATCCACATAAACCGACTAATATTAATACCAGATGGATGGGGTACCAACACCCACGTCTTATTATCAATAAGAGCGTTAAATTCATCGGTCATAGCAATTTTCCAATTCAGGTCATTTAATGCAGGCACATGATTTCGGGGTAAGGGTGATTTAAGAACATGAGAATGTAAATTAAAATATCTTTTTGGTTTAAAAACACCCCATTGACTATGAGTGACCGGTCTATGACTTGAGGGAGAATTGGACGAATTTTGGGAATTTGCTGGGTTCGGGACGGACCGCCGGCGAGCGGTGGTCTGTGGCCCAATCTGGGAAGCGATAACGATGACGGATGCGAACTGGACCGGTTCCGATATTAAGGGGACCGGCCCGATGACAAAAGCGGGCGAGAGGGTTGTGACGGACCAGTGGGACCAGCGGGCAGTGGGCCCGCTGGACAATTTTTGGTGCGGGAGATGTCCGAAAAATACTGAATAATATACGGGGATATTTGTTCATCCAAAAAATTATACAAACTAGGCACGGGAGTCTGACTTTTAGCAAATGGAAATTGGGATTCATCAAAATGACATGGCGATTAATGATGATTTTATTAGAGGATAAATCAAAGCATTTGTAGCCACGATGATTGGATGGAAAACCCAAAAACACACATGGAGTCGACCGGGCCTGAAGTTTGTTAATTGTGGTGGACGTGAATAACGGATAACATAAACACCCAAAAACCCGAAGATGTGAATATGAAGGAATTTTATTATATAAAATTTGAAAGGGGGAAGAATATGTCAAACCTTTGGAAGGAGTTATGTTAAGTAGATATGTAGCCATTTGAAGAGCATGATGCCAAAAATATGGGGGTACGGAAGCATGAATTAATAGAGTGCGGATAATGTTATTTATGGAACGAATTTTACGTTCGGCTTTCCCATTTTGTGAAGAAGTATGAGGACAAGAGAAACGGAAATTTATCTCATTATTAGCACAGAATTCCCGAAACACCCCATTGTCATATTCTTTGTCATTATCACACTCAATATTTTTTATTTCACGGTTGAATTGGGTTCTGATGAAGGCTCTAAGTTTTAGAAAGATGGAAAAAATTTGAGATTTCTTCGCTATCGAAAACGTCCATAGAAATTTAGAATAATCATACAGAAAGAGAACATAATACCGATGACCCACAGAACTAAGAACAGGAGATATCCATAAGTCGCTATGAATAATATCAAATGACATTAAAGTATGAGATTTTGAGTCTACAAACGGCAACTTCACAATTTTTCCTAAAGAACAAGATTGACAAATTGGAGTATGACTCGTACCCTTACATGAAATAAAACTATTTTTATCTAAAGATGACAAAATAGAGGACCCCGGATGACCAAGACGAGCATGCCACAAGGAAGGAGAAATGGCTGCAAAGGCTGATGGCAGGGCTTGACTCGATGGACCGGAACTGGGTGTGATAGGATAAAGATCTCCCCTACTATCACACCTCATGAGAGGACTCCCCGTCTTGAAATCCTTCACAGAGAAACCAAATGGATCAAATTCAATAGAAACAGAATTGTCAGTAGTGAATTTACGGACAGAGACTAAGTTTTTAATCAATTTGGGGGCGTGTAGGGTATTTTTCAATATAAGAGGAGGATGAGGGGGAGATAAAGTTTTATGACCATAACCACAAATTGGAATAGAATTATCATTACCAACAATTATACCGCGGGGGTTGCTCAAATTGGAATAAGACGAGAGCGTATCTGAATCTGATGTCATGTGGGTAGTGGCCCTGTGTCCATATACCAATTTGGGTCAGGTGGATTTAAACCAAGCGTGTGCATTGCGGCTTCGATGTTAGTATGTGTTGGTGTTGCTGCGTGATGGGCTTGCGGGGGCCGAGGCCCAAGCACCCCTACTTCCGGTCTCGGCCCAGACTGCTGGCTGTAACTGGACCAGGCCTAATTGGGCCTGGACTGCTGCTGGGTTGGCCACTGCCAATTGGGCTGAAACTGCCGATGGGACGTAAACTGGCTGGGCCCAAACTGCTGTTGTTGTGGGGTCCACTGCCACTGCATAGGGGCCCACTGTGGGCCCCAGAACTGCTGTTGCTACTGACCACCGCGAGGACCCCCACCGCCACCACTATTCTGCCGACTGCCGCCGTTGTTGCCGCCGCGGTTTTTGCCATTATTTTTCTTATTTCCACCCTTTTTGCTGCCACCGTTGTTGCGGTTTTGGCCCGAGTTGTTGGAACCGGTAGGATACACCGTGGACTCGATCATCATGACTACGGGACTAGTACCGATAGCCGCTCATTTGGCCATGCCTGCTTCTTCTAGTGTAAGCATAGAACGAGCATGATAAAATTGCGGAAGCGGATTGTTTTGCCGAAGAAGTGTTCCCACACCACTATAGGCCTCGGAGAGGCCGAAAACCATTTGGACGACCAAACGATCGTTCGAAACAGGCGTGCCAACATTGCGAAGTTGGTCCGCCAATTCCTTTAATCTTTTGCAATAAGCTGAAACATTAAGGAAATCTTTCATGTTGACGTGGGAGAAATCCCGCTCAAGGGTTACGACTCTAGAATTTTGATTATCTTGGAATATATCACGCAATCTATACCAAGTCGCCTGTGCCGTAGCGTCAGGCTCAATAATTGTTTGCAAAAGGTCGGTAGATATGGTGGAATATATCCACTGAAGGACGGTAGCATCAATAGTCGTCCATAACTTAGGATCATCCTCGCGTTTTGTCACCTCCGTATCCTCAGGAGCCGCGGGGATTATGTGACGGATGACTTGATGCGATCGTGCGTGAATTTTGAACAGTTCGGCCCACGTCGCATATTGGACGTTTTCTATTTCAAGAACTAGAGGGATGTTATTCTTGATGTTAGAAACTGTAAGGGCAGGATGAAACATGTCCCGGAATGTAGACATATTGATAGAACAGTATGTGATTGAGGGATTATGGAGAAAATTTTTGAAAGAAGGGGGTTCTCGTCGGCACGAAACCCGAGAGCAAGGTCTCGGATTTTGGCTAGGGATTTCGATGGGAAAAGTGGAGAGTTTGGGAGAGAAAATAAACCTAGACTCTTGATACCATGAAAGAAATAATCCCTTGATTATTTTCAATAATTGAAAGGCTATATATACAAGTTACATATTTCCATAATAGGAGAATCTTATTCCTAAAACCTTATTCTATACTAACTATACATTTATGGTAATACAATAATTATGGTAATACACTACTAATTATATTACAACATTATCTAAACTAGGATACTAAATATTTACCATAAATTACATTGAATAATCATCCAATTCCGAGAGCCATCACGGGAGCAAATCCGAGACCAAATATACACAATATACACATGTATATTGTGTGTATTTAACACTAATAGACTAGGTTGTTACGTACGTATGGTATCAAAGACACTAGTGCAACCTTGTATGGTTGGGAGAACCTCGTCGTTCAATTAAGTTAGACAAATCCAACATCATTAAGATAGGTGATGGTGCAAAAGATCTCAATAGAATTTAGTCGAACTCACATCTTCGAGATGATGATGAGTTAAACCTCAACAAGTATGTTGAGCCCCTAAAAGAAGTGTACGTAACATTTTACGCAAATCTCACATCGGCAAAGCAGGGAAGTGATGTGATAAATAAAGAATAAAGTCTTAAACGCTAATGACGAGTTTTATTGTCGTATTCACGTTAGGCACAAAGCGGACAAATATCATTAATGGACTGGCCGGGCTATTACGAGTGATTATAATTTAACTCAACTCTTAATCATATTAGGGAATTGAACGCGTTTTTTTCAATGATATATAAAAGTTGTCCCACACTCTATCAAAATATACCATTTTTATCATGTTCTCCTATATTTACTGGGAAATTTTGGTATGAAATATATAGGTTTTTATGTCGACCTCGCTAAGACATTATTGTCGTGTGGTACAATTGTTGAGAAGCCTACTGCCTATTGCCGACCATATATAGAACATTGATTTGGTGAGGCTGGTATAGGAGCCAACTTAAATAGGCTAACAAGTGGCTAGGCATTATTTTCTTGTTCTGGCCGATGGGGCATACCATCTTTATTGGTTTTAAAAGTCGGTTCCCTTAACTTGAGGCTAGAAATATAGTTACTTGACATGCATGATTGAGAGTTGAGACCAATAAACAAATTGCTTGTAGGCCCATAATACTACTTACTTATATTTAATGCCCAACTGCGAAATGGAACATTAAAATGACAATGGTCCCTCCACGCTTATAATTTATCTTGAAATGGTAGGTTCTTTTGAGTGGTTAGTACGGGCAAACACCTGCATAAACTCAATAAAAGGAGAAAATTGCATCAGTAGCTACTTTTAGGACTGTTATTTAGAAGATATTCGGTATTTAAAAATATAGTCACAACTAATTTGAGTGACAATAATTTTTCTGAATTCCAACTTTAAGACTCTATTCGAATTATTTAGTTCAAAGTTCAGGCATGAGTTCAGACGAGTGAAAAAAGAAATAAGCCGGACAATAAGAAAGAAGAAGTATTAAGATATAATCTTCTTATGATTTGATGACGAAATATACAATATGTTCAAATTGTGTACTTAACTGAAAACAAGTGTGGAATATTGAGAATGTCCCCACCTTCTTACAATATTTTAATTAAACATATATTGGGACTTATTATCTTAATGAGCACCACTTAATTACATTCTTGGGTTGACCTTAGCTCTTAAAGGATTTTTCATGACGACAGTAAAGTCCAACTTCTCACTAAAATCAACTTTACTATTTTCCGGGTAAGCGGACCATTCAAACTCTTGAACCATTCGAGCCAACATCAAATTCACATGTAACGTTGCCATTCCCAAGCCCGGACAAATCCTTCGCCCTAACCCGAATGGCATCATCTTCACCCCCTTCACGCCAGTTATATCAGCGTCCTCCCGCCCAGATAAAAACCTATCCGGATCAAACTTATCTGGGTCGGACCAAATATTCGGGTCGTGGGAGATCCCATGTGTGAAAAACTCCACGTTAGCATCCATGGGTACGTCGTATCCACCCAATTTAACTGGCTCAGTTACTGTGTGGGTCAGTGTAAAGTAGGTTGGAGGATGTTTACGTAAAAGCTCCTTTACGAAGGCGTTTAAGTAAGGCATCTTCTCTATATCATTCTCCCCAATCTTTTCGTCACCCACTACGCTTCTGATCTCTTCGTATAGTTTTTTTTGTATGCTAGGGTTTTCGATCAATCTCCCTATGGCCCACTCTAATGCCGTAGCCGTCGTATCTGTCCCACCATTTAAAAACTCCGAGCATAGTGTTACAAGCTCTGGATTTGTAAGTCCTGACTTTCTACCTGTGGATCAAAAAAATTAATAAATAAAAGTAAAACTCCATATTTCTGACTAGTGTAAGATGCTTATACAATTCGGCTTTACCTTCGATCTTAACATCGAACAAAGTGTCTAGATATGAAAACGAGGCTGCAGTCTTGTCGGACCCAGGATTTTGTACAGCGCTACAACGTTTCTCAATCAGAGGGACTAGGGTTTTGATTTGTCGCTTACGAACGTCTTTAACTAGTTTACGTTGTTTATAACCAACAAATAAGCTCAATATCGGAAAATAATCGTCTATCCTCGGATTAAGCACAAACAACACCTCCTTCATCATTTGATCAACAGTTTCAACCATTTTCTCTTCCATTTCAACACCAAAACACATAGCCACAAGAATCCAAAACACCGCAAAACGCGTGTTCTTCAGCACCCAAACGACGTCGTTGTTCTCCTCAGCATCCGTACGAATTCTTTCTATCAATTTATTCATCGCCATTTCTCTACAATCGCGAAATTCCTTTAACCTACTCGCACTAAGCATGTTTTGTACCATATTTTTTCTCAGGGACCGCCACACGGGGCCATAATTCGCGGAATTGACGGTAAATTTGTTGCAACTGAAGATGGTTTTGGTCGGGTTTTCTCTTGGACGGGTTGCGAATACTAGACCCGACTCGATTAAAGCTTCGTAAGCCAAATCATGACTAGTAATAACAATCATAGTTCGAGCACCCATTTTTAAAGTGAAAATTGAGCCATATTTTGGTTTGAGGTCTCTAATGTATTCGAAAAACTGTTTACCTGAACCGGCGACTTGAAAAAGGTTACCGACGACCGGCCAACCCGGTGGACCGGGAGGAATATTGAGGTGTTTGGATTTGTTTTTTTTAGTTAGTAGGAAGATAAAAGCTGAGAAGAGAAAGGCTAAAGCTGTGAAAATGAGGTGATACATTGTTAGTGAAATGAATTGAGTGGAGAAACAAGGGAAATTAGGAGTATATGAAAGGGAAAAGGCTTGAAATTACAGGTGGGATATAATAAATGCTGTTAACTAAGTGATGAAATATTTTGGCAGGGGGAGTTAGAATTTTTAATTTATGGATTTTGAATTATGTCACAACAACGACTTTCAGTGTTAATAACTAATTTATAATTAAACTGCTAGCTAATAAGGTATACGTACAACTCATGCATGCATTAATACAAAGCAAGGTAAAGGAAAGGTTAATAATGAGTATACGTGAAGTTGTTATAGGAACAAATAGTATATAATCAATACCTATTACTGAAGAAGTACATCAAACACATGCAGACCTAAGGACAGAATTTTCATCAAGGGCCATTATTATATATTCTCTATGTTTTAATTTATGTAATATTTTTTAGAGATTCATATGTGAACTTTGATTAATGATTTAAAAATGATTTTCTCATCATATAATTATGACAAAACTTGCAATTGTATAATTTTTCTTATAGTTTTTAAATGCTTTAATATATAAGTTTTATTTTTTTTTAACTATTGAGTTGATTTAATCCAATTTATCTTTGAAAATAAGTTAAAATAACTCTCAAGAAGCGAAAAGTTTCACATAAATTAGAAAGGAGGAAGTACTATATAAATATAAATGTAAGATTGGAATAATTTCCCTTGAGGATTCCTTTCATTAATCACAATATATATAGTTGTACAGAGGTTGATTCCTACTGCAATAAGAATCCTAAGTTACCTTAAATATACACCTATCATAATTATAAAATATATTGTGAATATTCAGAGAATATTCGCTAATACTCCCCCGCAGTCGGAGAGGGAGGAGGTCGAACACTAAGGCTGGATCTGAAGTCGGTGAAGAGCTGTCTCGGTAGTCTCTTTGTAAAAATATCTGCATATTGATAGGAGGAAGGCACGTGTAATATTTTGACCTGACCAAGGGCGATCTTCTCACGCACAAAGTGAATATCCATCTCGATATGCTTGGTCCGCTGATGTTGGACCGGATTGTGAGACATATAGATGGCAGATATGTTGTCACGGTAGACTATAGACGCCTTTCGCAGTGGGCACTGGAGCTCCAAAAGAAGATTTCGGAGCCAACAGATCTCGGCAACGACATTAGCAACTATGCGATACTCTGCTTCAGCACTTGAATGGAATAGTGTGGCCTGCCGCTTGGCGGACCAGGAGATAAGATTATCCCCAATAAATACACAATAGCCCGAGGTGGAGCGACGTGTGTCCGGGCAGCCTGCCCAATCTGCATCCGTGTAGGAGAGTAACTTGGTTGGTGCAGAGGGGTAGAGATGCAGTCCAAACTGCCCTTAATGTATCTGATGATACGCTTGAGGGCAGCAAAATGGGACTCTCGAGGGTCGTGCATAAACAGACACACCTGCTGAACGGCATATGCAATATCAGGCCTAGTGAATGTAAGATACTGAAGGGAACCTGCAAGACTCCGATATAGGGTGGGACCGAAAATTGGCGCACCCTCATTGGCACTGAGATTGGAGTTTGAGTCAACCGGAGTTGGCATAATTTTACAATTTGCCATCTTAGCCCTGTACACTATCTCATCCGCATATTTGCGCTGACACAGAAACATAGTAGCTGCAGATCCGGTCACGGATATACCCAAGAAATAGCTCAGCTTGCCCAAATCAGTCATATCAAATTCAGTTTTGAGTAGAGCAATGATTTCATTCTTCAAACCGTCATAGGAGGCAGTAAGAACAATGTCATCCACATATAATAGCAAATAAGTAGTGTTGCTACCTCGATGAAAAGTAAAGAGAGAGTTATCACTCCTGCTACATATAAATCTGATCTGCATAAGATACCTGGCAAAGCGATCATACCAAGCGTGGGGCGCCTGTTTCAAGCCATACAATGACTCTCTAAGATGACATATAAACTGCGGGACTGCCGGATGAACAAAGCCAGGGGGTTGATGCATGTACACAATTTCTTTTGAATCCCTATGAAGAAATGCATTATTAACATCAAGCTGATGAATCGGCCAATGCATGCCCATAGCAATACTGAGAACAGTCTGAATAGTAGCCGGTTTAACAACCGGACTGAATGTCTCACCACAATCAATACCCTACTGTTGATTAGTGTCATTAGCAACCAGTCTTGTCTTATACCGTTCCAAGTGACCACTGTCTCTGAACCTGTGATGAAATATCCACATACATTGGATAACATTCACTCCGTCTAGTCCAGGTACCAAATCCCAAGTGTTTTGTTTGGTTAAAGCATTAAATTCCTCGCACATGACCGCATTCCAATTAGGGTCCTATTTGGTTAGTTTTGGATTTTTTAGAATGGGTGATATGGTTTGTGTGGAGGGGTTAAAATGGACCTTGGGTTTTAAAATCCCCTATTGTGCACGAGTCTCCATACGGTGGGTAGGCAGCAGTGGTTGGTCTGGGTTTTATAGTTGCTGGCTTGCGGGTTCTGGAGGCAGCAGTGGTTCTGGTTGGGTAGGAGACACGGGTGGGTCGATCAGTGGGGTGTTCGACCGAGAGATGCGAGGTTGTTGGTTGGAGACGACGCTGGACAGTGGTGGGGACGGTGTTGTTGGTACAGGCTCCGTCAGAATAGTAAGCTGTCGGTAACACATCGACTGGAGAACATGAGACAGACTCGGCTCATCGAGGAAGGTGTAATTCGTGGTTTGAAATTTTTAGAGGTTTGAGAACGGAAAGGTCGTCTCGTCAAATGTGACGTGACTTAAGACAATGATTTTACGAGTGGCTATTTCATAGCACAGGTAACCCCGATGAGTAGGAGAGAGACCAACGAAGATACAGGGCATGGTGCGTGGGGCGAGTTTGTGAGGTGCAGTGGAGGCCAGGTTGGGGTAGCATAGGCAGCCAAAAATACGGAGATGGTCATGGAATAGGAACCTACGGTATAAGATTTCGATTGGGGTCTTATTTTGGAGAGTGCTGGTTGGTAAAATATTAAGGAGGTACTCTACCATTTTAACAACATAGACCCAGAATGGTAGTGGAAGACATGCATGAAACAATAAGGTACGAACCATGTTATTGATGGTGCATATAATTCGTTCAGCCTTTCCGTTTTGGGATGAAGTGTAGGGACAGGAAAAACGGAAATTCATGCCTTGTTTAGAGCATAAATTGTGAAATGCGGAGTTATTAAATTCACGTCCATTATCACATTGGAAATATTTTATGGATTTTTCAAATTGTGTTTTGATGAATTTTTGAAATTCAAGAAACTTGGCAAAAACTTCAGATTTGAATTTTAGTGGGTAAATCCAGACAAAGTGTGAAAAATCATCTAAGAATACTAGATAAAATTTGTGACCCAAGGAACTAACAACCGAAGATGTCCACAAATCAGCATGAACAATATCAAATGGAGAAAAAGTAACACTGTTGGATGACATAAATGGAAGACGAGTATGCTTTCCAAGCAGGCAAGAAAAGCAGTGTTGGGCAAGTTTTCCATTATTACATTGAATACGCTTATTAGTTCTCCATTTGAAGTTTGCTATGGTTTTAATCATTTATTTCCCTTAACCTTAACTATTTGTCTAGTGATGTTGTTGTAAGTTTAGATGCAAAACAAAGGGCAACTGAAATGGTGAAGATTCATGCTAAAGTGAAGGAACGCATAGAGAAGATCAACACAAGAGTGGCCAAAAGAAAAAACAAAGGTCGAAAGATAGTGAACTTCCAATCGGATGATTGGGTTTGGGTTCACTTTCGAAATGAGAGGTTTCCCCAATTGAGGAAGGGCAATTTGTGCCCAAGAGGAGATGGACCGTTCAAAGTCCTTGAGAAGATCAATGGCAATGCCTACAAGATTGACTTACCAAGTGAGTATTGTCCATAATATTTTCAATGTAAGTGATCTATCTTCTTGTGTTGTAGGTGGACCTTTAGATTCGAGGATGAATCCTTTTCGAGAAGGAGAGGATGATATGACCCGAGCGAGCTCAAGATCATTCACTCGTGGCCAAGCAAGGGAGCTCCAAGAATTACAATTCATGTTTATGAATAGAGGAGCATTGGAAGAGCTTGAAGAGAATATCTCACGTGTATTTAATGTCTGGATGATAGCTTGGGAGGATATTCAAGAAGAAGATACAAGAGAAGGAGTCACTTCACAAAGTGGCTAAGAAGAACCCATTTGGGGGTTATTTGTGCAAAGGTCACTTTTGGCCCTTTGTTGTAATAGACATAACTATAAATAGTTGCCTTAGTTTCATTTGATAGTCCTTAGTTTTTGGATGACAATTAATATCTTCATTAGAATTCTACTTAGGCATATAATTAGTGGTAAACTTAGTTAAAGTGTAATTTCTTTGTTGTTGGAGAACACTTCCATAATTTCTCACATGAACATGTCATTGAGTTTATCTATAGTGTAGGTGCTTTAGTTGAATTTAATTAAGGGATGTCTTGAGTTTAATAAACCCTTGGTTGCCTTTGATTTCAATTATTGTGTCTCACTTTTGAGTTTCTTAGGGTTTCCAATTAGGATTCTATCATTTGGCATCAGAGCTTGGTAGATTCCATCAATTCTTCACCCTTAGTTTAATTAAAAAAATCGAAATCCCAAAAACAAAAAACCCGAAAATTTGTTGTTATTTTGGTGGATTTGAGGCCAAATTTGAGTTCCTTGATATAAAAAATCCCTAAATTTCAAATTTTGTGGCATTTAAAGTAGTATTGAAGATTCTACCATTGAAGGACCTTGAATGTTTGAAACTTGAAGATGAGTTTTGGTGGAAGAATGTGATTTTGGCTTCAAGAATTATTGGGCTTTGTTCTACCAATCAAGAGGAGCTTAGAATTAAAAATTGGTGCAATTTGGAGTTGGTTTGAAGGTGTTGGGAAATTTGGTGTTCTTGAAGAACTTCAATTCTTCATAGAGAGGAAGACCCAAAATGGGTGTGTTTGATCCAAAATTCGTCAAGTTAAAGGTTGAATAGTATTTGTGGGTCCAAAAAAAAAAAGGGAAAATCAGTCCAAATCTCTGATTTCAAAAAAAAAAACATGTCATCAGCATAAAGCCACGTCAATAGCTACAAGGACACCTCAGCCGACACGCAGATAAAACTTCCCCACTCTCACCTGCACTTAGTTTTTTTTTCCAGTGCCTTAACAAGTGCTATAGCACACCAACTCGCCCAAGTATATTTTTTCAAGCCATTTTCGACCCAAAATCTTTCGATTTGATTTCTTATCCTATTCTTAATACTTTAATACTTATAATTAATTAAAACAAGTAATTAAACATACTTGTTTGCTAATTAATTCTTGAATTTCATCACTTTTTCCCAAATTTTCCAAAAAAGTTTCTAAGTGTTGAAATTCAATTTTTATTTTTTCCTTCTCATTTCTTTAATTTTATAAGCTAGTTAACAATTAGTAATTGTTCTTACTTTATTGTTAACTAGCTCTTGAGGCCGAGCTTTCATTTCGTGCCAATTTCTTTTGTATTTTTTCTCTATTTTCGTTGAAACTTCATTGGCTCCGTCCGTTAGATTTGAGTCGTACGTCTTTCTATCTAACAAGAATCCATTATTCCACAAAGCTTAGCATACATGTGAGATTGATTGGATTAGAGGTCCTTCACCAACATTGGAAGAATACTAAGTGAAGTGAGACTTGAGTGAAAACACGAGTGACATGAGGAACTCTTGCTCTAACTTGTTTGTTGAGTTTTGTAGGTACAATGACGAATTTCGGAAGCATTCTCATGATGGAGAGGATTCGTTGTCCCATATACTTTGGGAATTGAATAGGTTGAGTACGGCGATAGGAGGGGTGACGGAATGAATGGGTAGTGTGGAGAATAGGTTGGTGAATATTAAAAATGCTAGGCGACTGGGTACTCCCCAGTCGAATGTTGACATCGAGTCAAGTAAGGATCCTAACACGTCACCTACTCTTACCTCGGGTCAAGTACAAGAGTTGCTCCATCCCCAAACTCACTTCGCACCTTCTCCATATATCCCCTCACGTACTATCCCAAACACCACCACTCAATTGATGAATCTTTAGATATCAACTGTCCTGGAGATAATAACAACCCTATAGATATTGATGAGACTGCTGATTTTACATATTTGGATAAAAGACCCAGATCATCTACATTCCCTACTCGCCGATCGAGTAGAGTGTTTGAAAAAACAGTCCAAGAAGATTCGAGTAGCAAAAGGAGTAAATGTGAACCATCTAAACCCGGCTACTCAAGCAGTAACAATGAAAGTACGGACTCTACTTTCTCAACTGATGAAGAACCATCTGCTTCTGAACAACCCAGTGTGCCTCAAGAAAGGGAAATCCCAGATGAAACCCCCTTGAAACAATTTTTTCCAAAGGGAGTTCCCAGGACTACAAGGACAAGTGCTACTTCAAATATTGCCACAACATCTCAGGCAACATTTCAGCCAATATCCTAAGAGATACACACCACAACACCCTCCAACAGTACCGAATCCATCAGTTTAGACATGTCTGATTTAGACATTGAGGTATCTGCTTTCTCCAATAAATTCTATTCTAAATCTAATCATGATATGTGGGACTCTTATAAGAATAGAGTAATTAGGCATAAGAGAGTCTTAGATATTGCTTCTTGTACTGAATATGGGTTGGTGGAATTGGGATTCATTCACTTTCATTCTTGCTATCACTACAAAAAGCTCCGGTTCTTAAATGACATACATCTTCTTGGCTCTGTTACTGAAAAAGAATCATATGTTGATGAGATAATAAGGTTGTTTTATGCTAACTTAAGCTCTGCTATAGAGGATACCTCCTCAAAGAAATTTGGGAAGATATATCTCTATAACAAGATGTATCAATTTACACCCTCAATTATAAATCAATGTATGAGACTTGATACTAAAGAGAGAGAGAGGGGGGCAGAACGAGTGACAGAAAATAGGGATACAATGATTGAATATCTCACTGGAGGTATTATGAAAAAGTTGATCCCTAGATGCCCAACTTCAAAACTAACTGTCTTATTTTCCACCCTCTACAAAATTTCTATTCACAATTGGCTTCCTTCTTTGAATGAGTCAGTTATGACATCTAAACAAGCCCCCCTACTGTTTAAAAGTACGAAATGATTCAAAATTGATTTAGAGAAAATGAACTTTTATCAAGTTGCCAACTTGGCTGAAAAAGATGCAACTTTAATCCTTCATTTTCCCTCTCTGATCTACAAAGTATTAACTACCCAAGGCTTTGAGCCCAAGAGAGAAGACACCTTAGGGAAGGCTCTTGAGTTTTACACTGTAAACAAAGCAAGTTTGAAGAGCAAGGACATAGTCATCGACTTACCCTAGAAGAAGGAAGCTGGAAGTGAAAATATTGCCAGAAATGTCACCAACATTCTGGGCAACACTGGTCCAAGACAATCTACACTGTCTACAAATTGGCTTGTGGATCAAATTGTAAAAATCAACCAACAAATTGCAGAGGTTGATACTGCCAGGGATGTCTTGGTTCAAGCTAGAGACCATTTCCTGCTTTTGCTTTCTTCACAAAAAGGGGAGATGCTTCTGTGCAGGGGAATAAATAGAAGGTGCACAAGATAGTGAAGTTGTTGCTGTTGTTGATACTGTTGTACAAAGGGAAGAAGTTGTTGGGAGGAAGGTGTTCTGAAGAGGCTGAGGCTGAGAGCTGAAGCTGAAGCTGTTATGCAGAAGTAGAAAGTTGTTGTTGCTGTGTGATGAGCAAGGAGGAAGCTGAAGGATGTTGCTAAACCTTAGCTATAAATGTTTGTTAAATATTTTGATGGATTGATGTGGATATTTGTTGACAATGGTTTATTTTTATTTTTGATTTTGTACATAGTGGAGGATGTGTGTGTATAAATGCTTGTTTGTTTCTAATCCTATAGAGTGGTATACACAAGTTTGCTTGTATGCCATCACATGTTAAGGGGGAGCTTGTCAGTAATCACAGGTGTTGGACAACATCTGTGACAAAGCACTAAGTTGTTTGTACATTTTGTAATGTGTTTTGTGAAGAAAGGTAAAAAGGGGGAGATTGTTAATGTTGGGTTTGGTGTTGTGACATTTGACTCAACATGTCTTCCGAAGTACTAATTTGAATGCATAAAAATATTGAGACAAATGTCACAACATTCATACCAACATTTTTATAACAGTTTTATCTTACTTCACGTTAAGCAGTAATATTTTTACTGAAAGGTAAAAATGACTTAGGTGTGGTGAATTGGAGCTATGTAAAACGTGGGAGAAAGAGTCAAATTCTTGGGGAAGAAGTCGAGTGAAGAACAAGTCGAAGTTGTTGAGATTTTGACTCCATGATCTTCTCTAACAAACACACCGGCTGCCCACCTTTCCCTCAACCTCATCAACTGATCGATGAGCTTTTCAAGGAGACTCTCTAGTATAAATAGAGAGGCCACAACAGTGAATCGATCATCCATAATTAGATTGCAAAAATACTAAGAGAGCTCTCGGGATTTCAACACAAAAATCTGGATTACAAGTGGTGCCTGAGTGCGTGGACAACATCCTGTCCAACATTACAATTGCTGTTTTGATTCTAAATTAGTTTTGTATGGAGCTATTGTAATGAGAGGTTGTCTATGTCTACTTAGTTAGATTTTTCAGGCAGAAGTCATATGTGACTTCACATTTTAATTCCTTTTGTTTTATCGTGTAAAATTGTAAAGAAAGGAATTTGTATATGAAATATATACAATACTTCTGGTCATTGACCATCATAAGTTATATCAACATATAACTTATGAAAATATAAACCTTTGTGTTCTTTATTTTTCCGTTGCATTTTACTCTTAAAGGTTTTCTGTTTTATCGAGTGTTGTCACTTGTGTCAGATGACATTGTCACTGACATTCAGAAACAGAATTGACATTCGATTTATTTCATCTCTTGTTTTTACTTTCAGTAGCTTTTGACACCCTTCAAGCTTGTTGGGACAGAACTTTAAGAATAGAAATTTGATTGGTGTTTGAATATTTTAACAATGGAAAACTAAATTTTCAATGTCACAAAGAAATAGATACTTATGATGCAATTCCTAATTGATTTATGCGTTCAATTGTCATCCTTCAACAAAGTCTTTCATGAATACAAAGGGTTCTGGATTGAAGGAGGAATAGAAATTTACGGTGGTCGAAGAAGCACAGAGAAAATGTGATCGACTATTGAAAGAGATAAAGACAGAAGGTTTGAGAAGAGAGATCGATAAAGAGAAATTCAGTGTATAAATTTAGAAAAAGAAAAAATATATGAAAAAGTTGGTAACTTATTATAGTAGGTTAAAGTTACAGATGGTGTAAAAAAGTGATACACTGACAGTGCACCAAACTTGGTGACAACCGGCAACTTGGCATATAGAACCACCCGAGAGTTCTAAAAGATAATTTTATTTTGTAAATTTACGTTAATTCATGAACAGGATCTATACATCTTGATCAGAAAAAAAAATTAAAAAGAAACAATCAGAATTGATTGATAAATTTTTTGAAACAAACGAAAGATGAAGTATAAATCACGGATATTTAAATAATTTTTAAGGAAAATTATTTGTGCCACATTAAAATTTTAACAGGGGTATCGAGACGTGCCATCAAAATATGTTAGTATTTTAAAAATGGAATTTATGTAATATGAGTTTAATGTTGTAGTATTACTTTGAAAATTAATTTCTTATAGAGAATATGTTTCATAACTCGTTCGGCAGCAGTAAAATTTATTTAAACATAGCAATGCCAATTTACATGACAATCTTTCTGATTTCGGATGTTCCAATTGTATAATGTTCGACCTACTAATAAAAAAAAGGTTTGGTATTAGGCCACTTGAGTAATGTTATGTTATAAAATATTCGAAACTTTAATTTCAAGAATTTCAAATTAATTTTTCTATTTACTTTTTAAACTTGGTATATTATCTTTTCTCTATCTATAGCTTAATATCCAAAATTTGTCTATGCAATTTTTAATTGATTGTATATATAATATTTAGTAAATTGATGTTCCGCTTTTTATTTTTCCGGAATGAATCACTTTTTGTTTTTTAAAATCTTGACTTAATAAAATTTTCACGTCGGCAAATGAGTGAATATGTACCTACACCTATGTGTAGATGCTCAAGAGTGGCGCAACAACAATGTTTATCAACAAAGACAAATTTGGATAGAAGATTAATTCTTCACGTTTAAAGTAGGAAATGTAAGAATGATTGAATTAGTTGAGAAAAATAGCTAGAAATTTATGTACGTTCTTACTTTTTTGCATACCTCATGATGAAGATTTGTTGTTTGGTTGTAGGATGGGGGGGGGGGGGGGGTTACAACTTACAACTACTTGTGTTGGCTTGACAGAGAAATTCTCAAATCGAGCAATTAAAGTCATAAATGAGTTAATTGGTGAGCGCGATATGGACTTGAAAGGCAAAACCAAATGTTGAGTATGAAATTGCTACGCTAGGACAGAGAGATAGGGACCGACTGCTACTTCGTGTTTCATTTGAAAAAATGTTCATGTTAGTCGGGACGGCTCAATGAAATTAGTGGCTTAAAGTTAATTTTAATGGGAGGCAATTTTAGCGGGAGACCTTATTTTTTCTGCTCAATATTTTTTAAAACAAAAATTAACATATAAATCTATTATATGTAAAAGTTATGTCTCATCCTCCCTTAACTAGAAGTTTTGGGTTCAAGTTTCAAAATTAAAAAAAAATAATCTTGCTAGGGAGCGCTTTTCTCTTTGATCGGCTTTGTATGTCTCGAAATTGAATAAATCGAGAAATTTAATACAATAAAACACCGTGTGAAAAAATGGGCCCCAAAAAAATTGAGGCCTAACCCCCCCCCCCCCCCCGCTTTAATGGCTTGGCCTCTGGCTGGCCCTAATGTTAGTGGTTCTATAATTGTGTGAATAGTAAGTCATTCGTTTCAATTTATGTGAATCTTTTCGGAGTATGAGGGTTAAACTGTATAACTTTGACCTTAAATTTTGACATAGATTTTTTTTAAGTTTGTAAAAATAAAATTATATATTTAGAAACAACATTAAAAGTATTATAAGTTATGATAATTTATAATTTAGATAATTTAAAAATATATAAAGAAAACATGGTTAAATAAACCACCTTGTAAACTCTTCAAATAATAAAGAGTTCATATCGTAGTAGTGCTAAGGAATCGATACTACTATCTTTAGAAATAATCTGACGTAAGTTGAGAAGCTGAATATCAAAAAATAAAAAAATAAAAAGTTCACATCAATTGAAACATAGACAATAGTAAAAAGCTGGTAGGTTATTGTGATACACTATGACGGTCGGCCGATAATGATGCTTTTTTTAATAGAGGGGACAAGTCGTGTCGGGTTACAGTGAGTTTGGGTCCTAAATTGATCTAGGTGCTAAATTAAGTGATTTTAAATATTTTGTCAAATTAATAGGCGATAACTCAACTAAATCTTGCTTTAATTAGACATTGAGGTGGACTTTCACCGTTTCATTTAGACATTTTTTGCTGACTTGGCAAGTTGTATAAATCTCATCTGAAAAAATTTGTCAATAAATTTTATTTCGATAGTTGAATTATGATATATATCGATTGAACACCTAAACATATGATAAAGTGTTCCTCTTAAAAAAATTGACTAAAAATTCTGAAAAAGTTTTTGCACGTGTTCAAAAGCGCTCATTACGTAAATAGGTTGACCATTAAAAATATGTCGCTTCCTTTATATACGCATTAACCTTAATAAGTTGTAAAACCTCGTGCATATTGCATTGATGCTTATCTGTATAATTAAAATAGGAGACATATTTTATGTAACTAACTTATCTACGTAATGACACTCGTAAATACATGCATAAACTTTTTTAAAATATCACCAGAAGTGTCTAACAAA
This sequence comes from Anisodus tanguticus, assembly GCA_034509755.1. Classification (NCBI taxonomy): domain Eukaryota; kingdom Viridiplantae; phylum Streptophyta; class Magnoliopsida; order Solanales; family Solanaceae; genus Anisodus; species Anisodus tanguticus. The sequence continues at coordinate 36,966,082 of CM067549.1, forward strand.
AATAATTATCATGTATTTAGATGCACAATTACATCCATGTATTCAGAGTTTGAGACATACTATTAACATAAGGCTAAGTATATTGATAACCACATATAATTTACAGCAAATTTCATTTAAACATTCGAACTACGACTTATTCCAATTGAGCACATGGACACATGATAAAGTGTTCTTATTGAACACGTTGGGTTTAAATTTTAGAAAAAAGTTTTGTGCATGTCCTCGAGCATCTATTAGATAGTTTAGTTATTCAAATCACATATATCATCTTCTTTAATTATATACATCAGACTTATTGATGGTAATGCGTATAATTAAAGGAAATAACATATTTTAAGTGGTTAACTTATCTATATAATAGACACTTAAAAACACGCATAAAAGAAAATTTTAAACTGAAAATATCTAATAAAAACACTTTATATGTGTTTAGGTGTTCAATTAAAAAAACCATAATTCTATTTTCTAAATAAAATTTGGTCGAAACTTAAAGAGTTTGTTAATGTATAGCTTTAACATAATGAATAAAAACATTATAGTCTCTCCCGCCACTTGTACTATGAAATGCAGTCTTCACTTTTGTGGCTTCATGAAACCCTTTCGTTCTCTTTCAACTCTTACTCGACCCACAAATTATCTGTTCCAATGTAACCAACAAATCCAACCCCTTTTTAGAATTGGCAATATCAACGATGCCCGAAAATTGTTCGATGAAATGACACAACGAAACCCCGTTTCTTGGAACTCTATGATCTCCGGTTACTACCATAACTCTATGATCTCCGGTTACTCTATGAAGTCCAAGTCAATGTTATCTGGGTATGCTAAAGCTCGAAGATTTCGTGATGCAGTTGATATGTTCAATGAAATGCCTGAGAAGAATGTTGTTACTTACAATGCTATGTTAAGTGGGTACTTGGAGAATGGTGATTTTATTAGTGTCCGGAGACTGTTTGATGAAATGTCTGAGAGAAATGTTGCGACTTGGAATTCGATGATCTCCGTGTATGTGAAAGGTCGTAGAATGCGAGAGGCGCGCGAGGTGTTTGATGTAATGCCGGAGAGAAATGAGGTTATGATTTCTTGGTATGTTGGGATATGTGAGCTTGAGGAAGTGTGGAGGTGGTTTGTCGATATGCATAGGATGGGCGAGCTGAGGCCGGATCAAAAGATGTTCTTGGTGGCTCTATCGGTAGTTATTGATTGGATAATCTAGTGATGCTTGCGAATTTGGTAACATTGGCAATGAAGATGGGATACAGTGAGAATTTAGTAGTGGGAACTGCAATTTTGAATGCATTTACACGGATTGGGAATTTGGATATGGCATCAAAAGATGTCCTTCAAAAGATGTTTTCTTTTCGAGGTCGAGGAGACCAAATGGGTAGGACCAAAGGCTAATGATGTAGACAGGTATAAGCTATGATTGTCAGGTAGGTCGAAGTATAGGAATGAGGTATGCATTTTGGTAGACAGCGAGCTAAGGGATCAGGTGGTAGAAGTTAGCAGGGTTAATGACAGGATGATGGCGATTAAGTTGGTAGTTGGAGGGTGCACTATGAACATTATTAGTGCGTATACGCCGCATGCGGGCTTGAACGAGGAGGAGAAGAGGCATTTTTGGAAGATTTAGATGAAGTGGTAGGAGGTATACTACCCACTGAGAAGTTATTTGTAGGAGGATATTTTAATGGACATATCGGGGCACTTTCGGGGGGTTATGACGACGTGCATGGAGGTTTTGGCCTTGGGGACAGGAACGGGGGAGGCGTCTCACTTTTGGAGTTTGCTAGAGCTTTTGGGATGGTGAAAGCCAATTCGAGGTTCCTGAAAGGAGGAGAATTTGGTGACTTTCTGTAGTTCGGTGGCTAAGACTTAGATAGACTTTTTGCTCCTTAGGAAGGTTGACAAAGATCTTTGTAAAGACTGCAAGGTTATTCCGAAGGAGGATCTTACAACCCGACATAAGCTTTTGGTGATGGATTTGGAGATCAAAATGGAAAAGAAGAAGAGGGTTGTGGATGACAGGTTAAGAATCAAATGGGGGAGTTTGACGATGGCTAGTGCAAAGGAGCTGAGAGAGAAGTTGATGGCCAAGAGGGCTTAGGGGAGTAGTGGGGATGCGACCGGTATGTGGGACAAGACGGCCAGTTACATTCGAAAGGTTGCTAAAGAAGTGCTAGGGGTCTCGCGGGGTAGCCGTGGTGGGCATCGAGGGGACTGGTGGTGGAATGGTAAAGTTCAAGAGAAGGTGAAAGCGAAAAAAGTGGCGTATGCAAAATTGGTAGAAAGCAAGGATGAGGTGGAGAAATAGATGAATAGGAAATTATTTAAGATGGCACGGAAAGAGGCAAAACTAGCGGTTACGGCAACGAAAATGATGGCTTTTGAACGTCTATATGTGGAATTAGAGGGAAAAGGTGGGGATAAGAAGTTGTACAGACTAGCCAAGGTGAGAGAGATGAAAGCCCGGGACTTGGATCATGTGAGGTGCATCAAGGACGAGGACGGCAACGTACTAGTGGAGGACGTGCATATTAGGCGGAGGTGGCAGACTTACTTCCATAAACTCTTGAACGAAAAAGAAGATTGAGACATTGTGCTGGGAGATCTGGAGCACTCTGGTAGGTACCATGATTTTGGGTATTGTGAAAACATTAAGATTGAGGAGGTTCAGGGTGTTGTTCGCAGGATGAGCAGGGGACGAGCGACTGGCCTGATGAGATCCAGTTGAATTTTGGAAGAGCGCTGGTAAGACATGTTTGGAGTGGCTAACGGAGTTAACGTCATTTTTAAGACGGCAAGGATGCCCGAAGAATAGAGGCGGAGTACAATAATTTCTTTGTATAAGAACAGATGTGATATCTAGAGTTGCAACAACTATAGGGGTATCAAGCTGCTAAGCCACACTATGAAAGTTTGGGAAAGAGTCGTAGGGATGAGGGTGAGAAGAGACGTGTCTATCTGCGAGAATCAGTTTGGATTCATGTCGGGACGTTCGACTCAGAATCCATTTATCTTATTAGGAGGTTAGTGGAGCAGTATAAGGAGAGAAAAAAAGACTTACATATGGTTTTCATCGACCTCAAGAAGGCATACGACAAAGTCCCTAGGGAGGTTATATAGAGATGTTTGGAGGTTAGAGGTGTACTTGTGGCATACACTAGGGTAATCAAGGATATGTATGATGGATCCATAACCAGGGTGCAGACAGTAGGAGGATACTCGAAGTTCTTCCCAGTGATGATATGGTTGCACCAGGGATCAGCTCTTAGCCCATTCCTATTTGCATTGGTGATGGATGTACTGACGCGGCAAATTCAAGGGGAAGTGCCATGGTGTATGTTATTTGCAGACGACATAGTCCTGATTGATGAGACACGCAGCAGAGTGAACGCTAAGCTGGAAGTTTGGAGACTGACTCTGGAATCTAAAGGGTTCAGGCTGAGTAGGACCAAGACAGAATACTTAGAGTGCAAGTTCAGTAATGGGAGTGACCTTGAGACATGCGTAGAGGTGAGGCTTGGTACTCAGGTCATTCCAAAGAAAGGGAGATTCAAATACCTCTGGTCTATTATCCAAGGGAATTGAGAGATTGATGACAATGTCACACATCGTATTCGTATTGGGGCAGGGTGGATGAAATGGAGGCTCGCATCTGGAGTCTTGTGCGATAAAAAGGTGCCACCAAAACTTAAAGGCAAGTTCTATAGGGTGGTGGTTAGACCAACTATGTTGTATGGGGTGGAGCGTTATCCAGTCAAGACTTCGTACACCCAAAAGATGAAAGTTGCAAATATGTGAATGCTAAGATGGATGTGTGGGCATACAAGGAGGGATAAAATTAGAAATGATGCTATCAGAGACAGAGTGGGAGTGGCCTCAGTGGAGGATAAGATGCGGGAAGCGAGGTTGAGATGGCTCAGACATGTGCAGAGGAGAAACACAAATGCCACAGTGCGGTGGTGTGAGAGATTGGCTATGGACGGGTACAAGAGGGGTAAGGGTAGGCCGATGAAGTATTGGGGAGAGGTGATTAGACGGGACATGGCGCAAGTGCAAATCATTGAGGACATGACCTTGGATAGGAGGTTATGGAGAACACGTATTAGGGTAAAAGGGTAGTAGGTAGCCCAGCATAGTCCTGCCTACGCTTACAAAATGGTAGTTGTAATATTATTAGTGTAGGCTCGCTTAGCCTATCATACTAGTAGGCACAGTATTGCCTTATAGTCACTTCTCGTTTGATTTATGATGCTATGTGTATTTTGTTTGTCTTATTTACTTGCATTATTTATTGCTTCTTTTTCTCTTTCAGAATTCGCTATCATTACTTACTCACTTTGTTTGTCTTACTTTATATAGGCGTGTGCTTTGTCTTGAGCTGAGGGTCTCTTGGAAACAGCCGATCTACCTACCAAGGTAGAGGTAAGGTCTGCATACACTCTACCCTCTCCAAACCCCACATTGTGGGATTTCATTGGATATGTTGTTGTATTGAAGTTTGTTGAGAATTTACCCGAGAAGAACGAGTACTCCTGGACAACAATGATTTCGGCGCTCTCGCAATACTGAAGGTTGGAAGACACAGTCATAATTTATAGACAAGTACCCGAACACACACGGTTGAGACACAAACTACAATAATGACTGCATATGCTCAGAGTGGGAGAATAATTGAGGCAAGGCAAGTGTTTAATGATATTAGGAACCCAAACGTCCTTAGTTGGAATGCTCTGGTAGCTGGATATATGCACAATGGCATGGTTGAAGAGGCTAAGGAGTTGTTCATGCAAATGCCTACAAGGAATATAGCTTCTTGGGCGGCAGTAATTTCAAGGCTAATGCATAATGGACAAAGTTTGGAGTCTCTGGAGTTGACAGCTCAGATGCATAGATTAGGTAACATTGCAAGTGATTCGAGCTTCACGAGTGCTCTTTTGGCTTGTGCAGACATTGGAGACGTTGAGGTGGGGAGACAGATACATTCTCTTTCATTCAAAGCTGGGTGCCAATATAATCTATATATTGGGAATGGATTGATAACCATGTATGCTAAATGCAAGAACTTGGAAGACGATGCGGAGGCATTTGGCTTAAAAAGATCAGATATGATCTCATTTCCCTCCATCCCTGCAGGCCACTCTGATAATTTCAGGTTGGAGGATGCCGTTAGAGTTTTCCAACAGATGCCTAATCATGATATTATGTCTTGGACTGCTGTGATATCAGCTTATGTGCAAGGTGGACGAGGAGAAATTGCTCGTGTTATTTCTTGACATGTTTTATCATGGAATTAAACCAAATGAACTCACAGTCATTAGTCTATTGAGTGTCATTGGGAGCCTCGGTGCAAAGAATCTAGGTCAACAGCTTCAAGTCTTAACATTTAAGTTTTGGATGGATTCACGGTTGTTTATTGGTAATGCAGTCATAGCCATGTACTTCAAGTGTGGATCTTTGGATGTCATTCAGGTTTTTGACGAGATGGTAGAACGAGATATTGTAACATGGAATGCTATTTTAACTAGTTGGGCTCAGAATGGCTTAGTAACGAGGTTATCTCTTATTTTGAGTAACTGATAGCTGAAGGGTTTGTTCCTAATCAAATCACATTTTTTGAGCTCTTGTGTGCTTGTGGACATGCGGGGCTAGTCGATGAAGGTTTGACATATTTCAATTCCATGAGACAGCGCTATGGGATTGTACCAGCAATAAATCATTATACTGCAATCGTAGATCTTCTTGGGGGTGGAAGACTCCTTGAAGTCGAGTCACTGATTAAAACATGCCTATGCAGCCAAGCACTATAATTTGGGAAGCCCTTCTTACTGCCTGTCGAAATCATCATGACACCAATCTTGCTCAGCGAGGTGCAGAAAGCCTTTTTCACATGAGTACAAAAGAGTAGGGAGCGTATGTTCTATTATCAAACATATATTCTTCTCAAGGCATGTGGGACAAGGTCCATGAATTACGTGAAACAATGTTGGATCGAGAAGTAAATAAAGAACCTGGATTTAGCTGGATCCAGATCAAGAATAATCTTTACTCTTTCCTCTCAGGGCATAGGACATATGACAATGTTGATGAGATTTATTCGGTGCTGAATGAATTCTACATGAGCTTTCAAGCAGAGGGTTACATCCCTGAGACAAAATTTGTTCTCCGTGATGTTGAGGAAGAGCAAAAGCAAAATGAGCTTTTGTACCATAGTAAGAAGATCGTTGTTGTCTTTGGTATCTTAAACACCCCGAATGTATCTCCTATCGAGATTATGAAAAACCTCCGCATATGTGGTGACTGTCACACTTTTATGAAATTCTTGTCCAAAGCTACACATCGCAAGATTATAATTCGAGATGGGAATATATTTCACCATTTTTGTGATGGATTATGTTCTTGTGGAGATTATTGGTGATATAGATTCATGAGACATCTTTATCTGACTAACTGATGCTTCCTGTAAGCGTCTCTTAGGCTGCCCTATTGTGCTGATGGTTATAATTGATGGCTGCTGAAGCACAACAGTTGCAAAATGCTTCTTTTAGCAAATTGAAGTGGATTTGCTGATATGGTCCTTTCATTCAGGAAACTTGTTCATGAGCAAAAATGTAGGCAGTTACAGATTTCCTTCAAACTTTATATCACATCCAATTTTGGGACCTTTAGAGGTTAAGTTGGAAGGTAGCATCATCGAAACATTTGTCGGTGAAATAATACTATAATGCTTATAAATGGAGGTGTTATGAGGTCATGTGGACATTGGTATGGAAAATTAAGGCATCTAAGAAACTGGCTTTTGTTATGTGGTCCATAGTTTCGGGTACAATCCCAACAAGCAGATATTTTAAGGAGGCGGAGTCACATTGTTGTCAGTTCAATCTTGTGTAAGAGGAATGGGGAGGACGCGGATCATCTGTTGTTGCACGACAATTTTGTACAAGAATTATGAGCTTTAGTTCACTCTATATATATTATGAGTCCTGAGTATCACCTAAACCAGTGGTCAAAGTTTTGGAAAGTTAAGAAATTTCTTGAAGTCTTAGAAAAGAATCAATGACTACACTCAAAGCTTTTTTTCACTTCTAAGTTCCTTTTCCCTCCCTTTGCCTAATAGAGACCGAAAAAAGCTTCTATTTATAGGCGGAGAATGAGGAAGTTGAACCTAGAAAGAAAGACTTGTTGGAGTTGCTCCTCTTTGTACTTTTAGGTTGATTTAGAGAGAAGAAAATAATTGAACTTTTTGAGGGGGTAGAAAACCCTCTTATGGAGGGTTAAAAGCTCTATTTTTTATTTTTTCCATTAATAACTTTTTGGTGCAAAGTGAATATTCTCTAATGTATAATGTATATATAATACTATTGCTTGATTTCCTCTGTAGAACCCCTAATATGGAACAGGATCTTCCATTAGCAACCATGTAACTTGTTCCACCTGAAAATCACTCCGGTCGTTCAGATGATTGAGTTGGACTTTCAGTTGCTTTTTTGGCTTTGCTTTTGGTGCACTGATAGTATTGAATAGGGTATGCTGGTTATAAGTGTATCAAACTTAAATTTGCAACCAAACATTGTACTAAAATTTAAACCACCATTATTCTACATAAATATACCCTACCAAACGACCTAAAATAGTACAGTACTATGTTTGCTACACCTAAAACCAAATTTGGTTAGAATGTTTAAGAGGTTCAAAAAACTCGTGCTGCTATGACGGTAATCAATATTTTGAAGTATTTTTCTTAATCAATATTTCGAAGTAAACATGAAACGTTGATTTTATTAGAACCTTTTGTGACGTAGAGGTAATTCCTAGATCTAAGATGTAAATAATTCGCAGAATCAATCCCAAGTTTCACAATTAGTTTTATAGGAAAAAACATATGATAAAATGATCAAAAGGAAAGCACCAAAACCCCACCGTTAAATAGACCGCTAACTAAAGATCGTTCGAACCTTAGGAATTAAAAAATCCTGATAGAAAATATGTTTGGTTAATTGATTTAGGAGACACATTTCTTTAATGGATTTATGCATGTGAAGGCTAAACGCAAATACCAGACATGAAAAACAAAAAATTGTACACTACTATACTCGTGCTCCATGTACATTAATATACAATCATGTTTTAACTCAATTTTCTACATGGTATACAGGGAAATAAGTAGATAACATATTATATAGGTAACAAAAACCATGCATGTTAAACGTTTATCTAGTACCATGAAACAAAAACTTAAGTTTCACCAAGGTTCATACCCCATAAATGAACAACATTCTCAAGAAACTCGAGGATTGAGACTTCAATCTTTGACACTTCTTTGGATGCCTCTTCTAGCCTTCCATTAGCAATATTGTTCTCAAAAAACTTAAGTTTCACCAAGGTTCATACTCCAGAAATATGTTTGGTTAATTGATATAGGAACACATTTCTTTAATGGATTTATGCACGTGAAGACTAAAGGCAAATACTAGACATGAAAAACAAAAAATTGTACACTACTATACTCGTGCTCCATGTACATTAATATACAATCATGTTTTGACTCGATTTTCTACATGGTATATAGGGAAATAAGTAGATAACATATTATATAGGTAACAAAAACCATGCATGTTAAACGTTTATCTAGTACCACGAAACAAAAACTTAAGTTTCACCAAGGTTCATACTCCAGAAATGAATACCATTCTCAAGAAACTCGAGGATTGAGACTTCAATCTTTGACACTTCTTTGGATGCCTCTTCTAACCTTCCATTAGCAATATTGTTCTAAAAAACTTAAGTTTCACCAAGGTTCATACTCCAGAAATATGTTTGGTTAATTGATTTAGGAAACACATTTCTTTAATGGATTTATGCACGTGAAGGCTAAACGCAAATACCAGACATGAAAAACAAAAAAAATGTACACTACTATACTCGTGCTCCATGTACATGAATATACAATCATGTTTTAACTCGATTTTCTACATGGTATACAGGGAAATAAGTAGATAACATATTATATAGGTAACAAAAACCATGCATGTTAAACATTTATCTAGTACCATGAAACAAAAACTTAAGTTTCACCAAGGTTCATACTCCAGAAATGAACAACATTCTCAAGAAACTCTAGGATTGAGACTTCAATCTTTGACACTTCTTTGGATGCCTCTTCTAGCCTTCCATTAGCAATATTGTTCTAAAAAACTTAAGTTTCAACAAGGTTTATTCTCCAGAAATATGTTTGGTTAATTGATTTAGGAAACACATTTCTTTAATGGATTTATGCATGTGAAGACTAAACGCAAATACCAGACATGAAAAACAAAAAAATGTACACTACTATACTCGTGCTCCATGTACATTAATATACAATCATGTTTTGACTCGATTTTCTACATGGTATACAGGGAAATAAGTAGATAACTTATTATATAGGTAATAAAAACCATGCATGTTAAACGTTTATCTAGTACCACGAAATAAAAACTTAAGTTTCACCAAGGTTCATACTCCAGAAATGAACAACATTCTCAAGAAACTCGAGGATTGAGACTTCAATCTTTGACACTTCTTTGGATGCCTCTTCTAGCCTTCCATTAGCAATATTGTTCTAAAAAACTTAAGTTTCACCAAGGTTCATACTCCAGAAATATGTTTTCAAGTGATTGACAATATTGTTTGAAACTCTCATTGCCCTATATTTTACAACACTTTCATTTCTTGTGGTGTGTTATTTCCTTCTTCCAAACAATGCCCAAAACCATTGTGATAAACTGATTCAACTGCCCATAAAATGGTTATTTCCTCTGCATACTTCACGTCTGAGCTTGTCAACCGTTGGAAAAACATGTACCATAAATTTAGATGAAACCATATAGTTAATTGAAAAAAATGATAAAATTAAGCACTTCAAGAAGTGAATGTAACATACTTAGTCTTAGACCCTAGGTGTGGATCATGAATACCATTTGTCAAATCATTTAGTAACTATTGTAGTTTAATATATGGTAATTTTTGCCTAGTTGAAACGAGTAATACATTTTTTGTGTTTGTAGTTGTGCTTTGATTTTTTCAATGAAAGTATACCTTGATATACACGGTATATACGGCATATCCAATACCTTGTGTATATCATGGTTTGGAGCTATATTTGGTAACATATTATTTGTATTTAATTAAGCATCGTACACTTACCACAATTGTAGAATTATTGTATAAATAGAATAGGGTTTTGGGAGTAGAGTGGAATAGGATTTTCCATATTATGGATATTGTAAATTGTATATATACTCATTCATTAATGAAAATAATCAAGATATTATTTATTTCATGGTATCAGAAGTTTAGGTCTTGCTTCTACCGATTTTTCTCTCTTACACTGCATCGGTTTCTGTGTCCATTATCGGAATCCATGCACTACCTCCTCTCTTCCAAAATTTTCTTCCAAATCCCTCATTCACATATTGTTCTTTCATTATGTCTACGTCAAAGAACATATTTCATCTTGCCCTTACTGTTTCCAACATCAAGAACCACATCCCTATTGTTCTTGAGATGGAAAACGTCCAATATGCGACGTGGGCAGAAATGTTCAAAATTCACGTAATCTCACATCAAGTCCTCCATCACATCATTCCTCTCGTTGTCCCTACACCCGTGGAGGATCCTCAGTTATGGATCAGTCTTGATGCTACCGTCCTTCAGTGGATTTACTCCACTATTTCTACCGATCTATTACAGACGATCATTGAACCAGACACTACGGCGATGGCTACCTAGAATAGATTGCGTGATATATTTCAGGATAGCCAACATTCCCGAGTTGTCACCCTTGAGCAGGAATTTTCCCAAATCAGCATGGAAGATTTTCCGAATGTTTCCACTTATTGTAAATGGCTCAAGGAATTGGCGGACCAACTCCATAACGTTGGAGCGCCTGTTACCAATAATCGTCTTGTTCTACAAATGGTTGCAGGCCTATCTAAGGCCTATAATGGCGTTGGGACTCTGCTCCGTCAAAGTAATCTGTTTCCCCATTTTTATCAAGCCCGTTCGATGCTCACGTTAGAGTAAGTCGCCTTGGCAAAAAAGGAGGCTACCGGCACCAGTTTAGTGGCGATGATGACTTCATCCGATAACTCTCACGGTTTTGTTGACAATTCGGGCCAAAACTGCAACCGGAATAGTAGCAACACCGATAGTGGGCCTCGGGGTACTGGGCCCTATCCCGCCTGGTCTCAGCCCTGGGCCCCTTGACAGTGGGCCTGGACCAGCGGCTAGTGGCCTAGTCTAACCTATTGCCCGCCCAATTATTTCTTGGGAAATTAGGTCCCGGTCCAGCCCAATCACAGGCCCAATTTTCCAGGTCCTTACGACAACAATAATCAACAATCTGGGTCGGGTCAGCAGGGGGGTTTGCTTGGGCCTGGGCCCACGCAAGCCTTCATACTGCGGGCCCGACTTCGATCCCATACCCACCGATATTGAAGCCGACATTCATACACTTCCGACCCAAATTGGTACATGGACACCGGTGCCACTTCTCACATGACGTCCGACCAAGGTACTCTCCCGTCTTATTTCAATTTGAGAAAAAATCATGGCATTATTATTGGTAATGGAAACTCAATTCCAATTCGTGGTTACGGTCATACAACTTTGTCTCCCCCTCATCCACCTTTTGTCTTGAAAAATACCCTGCATACCCCTAATTTAATTAAAAATTTGGTGTCTGTTAAAAAATTCACCACTGATAATTGGGTTTCTGTTAATTTTGATCCATTTGGGTTTTCTGTAAAGGATTTCAAAATGGGGATACCTCTCATGAGATGAAATAGTAGGGGAGATCTTTATCCAATCACGCCCGCCACCAGTTTCTCGAGTCAAGCCATGCCATCACATTTGCAGCTCTTACTCCTTCCTTGTGGCATGCACGTTTGGGTCACTCTGGGTCGTCCATTATTTCTTTCTTGAATAAAAACAATTTTATTTCTTGTAAGGGTACACGTAGTACTCCAATTTATCATTCTTGTCCGTTAGGGAAATATGTTAGATTACCATTTATAGCCTCTACTTCTCATACTTTAATGCCTTTTGACATCATTCATAGCGATTTATGGACATCTCCTGGAAGTTCTGTGGGCCATCGTTATTACGTTCAATTTTTGGATGATTATTCTAATTTTTTATGGACCTTTCCGTTAGCGAACAAATCTCAAGTTTTTTCCACATTCTTAACTTTTCGAGCATTCATCTTGTACCCAATTCGAATGGGAAATAAAAAATATCCAATGTGATAATGGCAAAGAATATGTTAATGGATTGTTTCGGGAATTTTGTGATGCTAATAGAATAGTTTTTCGTTTCTCTTGTCCTTATACGTCCTCACAAAATGGGAAAGCTGGACGAAAAATTCGTACCATTAATAATATTATCCGCACTTTATTCGTCGATGCTTCAGTACCCCCTTCCTTTTGACATCATGCTCTACAAATGGCTACTTATCTACTTAACATACTTCCTACCAAAGGGTTGGCATATTCCTCTCCTCTTAAAATTCTATGTAATAAGAATCATTCGTATTCACATCTTAGGGTCTTTGAGTGTTTATGATATCCACTATTTCCGTCAACTACAATTAACAATTTTCAAGCCCGTTCTACCGCTTGTGTGTTTTTAGGTTATCCATCTAATCATCGTGGTTACAAATATTTTGATTTATCGTCTAATAAAATCATAATTAGTCGCCATGTTATTTTTGATGAAATCCAATTTCCGTTTGCTGAAGTGAGTAGTCACGTGCCTATTTCGTATAATTTTTTAGATGACTAAGTCTCATCGTACATTATGCACCACTTAATGGGCCGATCCAGTGACCACGGCATGCCATCAGGCCCACTGCCTGCTGGCCCGCAAATACACATTGCCCGTCCCTTCCCCGTCTTAGGTCAAGCTATTAGGCTGATAGCCCAGCCCACAACCGAGAGTGCTTCAACCCCGGTTTCTGCTTCCCTCCCGTGTCCAGTTTCCAGTGTTGGGCCAGCAGGCCCACTACCTGCTGGCTAGTCCGTCACCCATCAAAATATTTCCCAAAATCCACCCACTTCTCCCCCCGAGTCACAGACATGTCACTCGTAGTCAATGGTGTATTTTTAAACCAAAAAGACATTTTAATCTAAATTCTAATGTTCTTCAATCCCCACTACCCCGTAACTCAATGTCTGCATTAAATGACCCGAATTGGAAATTGGCTATGAACGACGAATATAATGCTCTTATTGACAATAAGACGTGGGAATTGGTACCCCGTCCTTCTGGTGTTAATATTATTCGGCCGATGTGGATTTTTACTCATAAATATAATTCAGATGGTTCTTTTGCGAGACATAAGGCTCGTCTTATGGGTGATGGTAAAACTCAACAGATTGGCGTGGATTGTGGTGAGACATTTAATTCGATTGTCAAACCGGCTACCATTCGCATTGTTCTTAGTTTGACTCTTTCAAAAGCATGGTCCATTCATCCGCTAGATGTGAAGAATGTTTTTTTATATGGTGATCTTACAGAGACAGTTTACATGCATCAGCCCTTGGGTTTTCGAGACCCCAAATATCCTCATCATGTCTGTTTATTGAAGAGGTCCTTGTATGGACTTAAGCAGGCCTCACGGGCCTGGTATAAGTGATTTGCAGACTATGTTTCTACTATTGGGTTTTTTCACAGCATGTTTGATAATTCTCTGTTCATATATCGTCGTGGTACTTCCTTGGCATATAGTATATTATATGTGGATGATATTATCTTGACAGCTTCTTCTGATGATTTACGTAAGTCTATCATGACACTACTCAGTTCTGAGTTTGCTATGAAAGACTTGGGGCCCTTGAGTTACTTCTTGGGGATTGCTGTCACTCGTCATGCAGGTGAGTTATTCTTATCCCAAAAAAAGTATGCCGTTGAGATAGTTGAACGAGCTGGTATGTCCTCGTGTAAGTCTACTTCCACTCCAGTTGATACTAAACCCAAGCTGGGTGTTGCGGCTGGCTCACCTTATGAGGATCCCACCCACTATCGCATTCTTGCTGGAGCTCTTCAGTATCTTACTTTCACTAGATCAGATATTACGTATGTCATACAACAGTTGTGTTTGTTTATGCATGATTCTATGGTTGAACACATGAATGCGCTCAAACGCATTATCCGATACATCCAGGGAACACTTGAATATGGCTTGCATCTATATCCATCGACGACCTCGACACTTGTATAGTATACAGATGCTGATTGGGGTGATTGTCCAGTTACCAAACGCTCCACGTCTGGTTATTGTATGTTTATTCGTGATAACTTGGTCTCATGGTCTGCAAAGCGTCAATCTACATTATCACGCTCCAGTGCAGAGGCCGAGTATCGAGGGGTAGCCAATATGGTCTCTAAATCATGTTGGTTACGTAATCTTCTCTTAGAACTTCATTGTTCCATTCAGAAAGCTACCTTGGTTTATTGTGATAATATTAGTGTCGTCTATCTTTCTGGTAATCATGTTCAACATCAACGCACTAAACATATCGAGATGGATATCCACTTCATTCGAGAAAAGGTAGCTCGTGGAAAGTACGCGTCTTACATGTCCCTTCTAGGTACCAAATTGCAGACATCTTTCTAAGGGTCTTCCCTCGGTTCTATTTGAATATTTTAGGGACAGTCTCAGCGTACGACGACCGCCCGCTATGACTGCGGAGGTGTGAAAGTATAACGTGATATACACGGTATACACGGGATATACAATACCTTGTGTATACCGTGTATATCACGGAAACACAAAACAGTTTGGAGTCCGTGATATACATGCCGAGTATATCACGGTTTGGAGCTATATTTGGTAACATATTATTTGTAATTAAGCATTGTACACTTACCAATATTGTAGAATTATTGTACAAATAGAATAGGGTTTTGGGAGTAGAGTAGGAATAGAATTTTTCATATTATTGATATTGTAAATTGTATATATATCATTAATGAAAATAATCAAGAGATTATTTCTTTCATTAAATTTAGATCCGCATATGTTTATTTTCCAAAGTATAATAAGTTCTACGCAATAACAATAGAAAAAAAAATCTGACAATCAGATCGCTTATGAAGTTAAATACAAGTAAATTTTTATGAGAAATAAAAATGGATAAATTGATAAAAATAGTAATAACCTTCCATTACGGGTTAAATGTAAAAATAGTAATAGTGGAAAAAATCCTTACACTCGCGCTCCATATATATAACATAGTTAATTCAGTTTCCCTTATGATAAGAGCTTACTCTATAATATATCATGCAAAAAAAAATCGAAATCAAGTCATCTAACATGTAGCTACCATCCATATTAAGTGAGACTAGTAATTGAAAAATAAGTTATAAGGTAAGGATAGCTGCAAATAGCCGTACATACAAAATGAGATGTGTAACTTACTCTATATAAGGCAGAATCAAATTTTCAAACTTTTATGAATTTTAAATTTTAAAATGGTTAAAATGGCGACTTCAAATGCTTATAATAAATGGATTAATTCTAACTTTTAATATGAGTTTCCTTAACACACATACATTGAGTGAAAACTACTGGATCGACATACTAGATCCGGGCTTCTTCCTCTACCCTAATCACTATATCATATTAAAATACACTAATTACGTAAATAATTTTACCAATAGCGGAAAATTACCATACAATAACAACGTAACAACATACACAGCGTAATCTCATAAGTGGAGTCTTGCGATGGTAGAATGTACGCAGCCCTTACCCTTATATTGGAAGGTAGAGGTTATTTCTGATAGACCATCTCGATCCTACAAAATTACCATCAATGTAGGTAAACTAAATCCTTACCAAAATAGTTATTCCTGCAAGATTATTAGTAGTATTTATTTAAGTATAGTAATTACCTAAAGTAATCAGGGACGGGCTTGTGATCAACAACAACACTAGTCAAGGAAATGTGCCACTTAGGAGCTTCTTCTTTTAACCAACAAATCTCATCATTTAAATACCCCAAACCAGCTATTATCACATCCCGTCATATCAATTATATTATAATTAAAATTATATAATTAGGATGATTAGATATATTGTATTGATTAGCATATTCTTAGAGATTGCCTAAATTGATTATGTAGACTTGTATATATTTGTATTTTGGGAGATGAAATAAACCATGGAATTAACTTCCTTCATGGTATCAAGAGCCACAAATTAAACTTTGCCCACCCCTCTCCCCTCTATTCTCGGCTCCCACCTCCCCCCCCCCCCCACCGAAATAATATTTTCGGCCACCGCATATAGGGTTTTTTTTTCTTTACAAACCCTAATCCATAAACAAACCCTAAAACGACTCTTCTACCTTTCAACCCTAGCCGACATACAGCTTTTGGTTTAGGGTTCTTCTACCAATCCCAACATATTTTCTCTCTCTCATCTTTTCTTCTTGTTTTTTGTGGGAAGATATGACCGAGACACAAAAATTTCATCCAACTCTTGTCGTAAACAACGTTAAGAACTTTATTTCCATTACACTTGAGATGAAAAAAGGGCAATACTCCTCGTGGGTGGAGTTATTCAAAATCCACTGCCGAGCATACGTAGTAATAGACCATATCATCCCTTCCGAATCTTCTTCGAACACTATCGGGGTTGATAAAAAGTTATTGTCTCGTTTAGATGCTATAGTCCTTAAATGGATTTACGGCACCATCTCCAACCACATGTTGTATACTATTTTGGAACCAAACTCTACGGCTCAACAAGTGTGGGAACGATTAAAAAATATTTTTCAGAATAATAAACTTTCGAGGGCGGTATATCTTGAAAACCAATTCAACAACGTCAAGTTAGATGGTTTTTCAAACGTTTCCACCTATTATAAAGAATTGAAGATGCTTGTCGACCAACTAACCAACGTTGGTGCGCCGGTGATAAATCAACGGTTGGTTCTTTAATTAATTGCGGGATTGAATGAACAATATGATGGGGTTGCTACGTTCATTCAACAAAGCAATCTGTTGCCTCCATTTTATGAGGCTCGTTCGCGATTAATTCTTGAAGAAACCCTCAAGGTGAAACAAGCAGCCTAGGGGCAGCCGCATCCGGAACTGTCCTTGTCTCCACCAATTCATTTTCCGCGGATTTTACGTCCCAAACTTTTGCTTCGGGTGGAACTTGAAATCGCAATAACAATGGTAAAAAAATAGGGGTCAAATCATAATAACAATAAAGGAAAAAATAATTGTGGAAAATGACGGGGTAGGGGCGGCGACCAACCACCCGCAGCAGGGGCAGTGGCGGCCCAGCCAGTGGCAGCCGCAAGACCAGTCCAGCGGGAACTAGTGGGGACAGTACCCGCCGTGGGCTTGGGCCCCACAACGGGCTGCCCCTTCGTGCCCATACCCCAACGCATCGTGGCCCAGGCCCTCATCTTTAAATCGACAGTCCAGAGTTCTGGGTTCTCGTCTGCAACAAGCTTTTACAGCCCATGGACCATCTTCCGCAAGCTATGCTCCCACCAATATTGAACAGGCCATGAAAAATATGAATCTGAACATTTCGGATAATTCGTGGTACATGGACACAGGGGCTACGTCACACATGACAACATCTCAAGGTAATCTCTTGCCTTATTTTAATAAGAGCAGTAATAAAAATATTATTATCGACAGTGGGCAGGAAATTCCAATTCGTGGTATTTGTCAAGTAAAACTCCCCCCCCCACCCACCGTTATATTTGAAAAACTTCTTACATGCACCAAAATTAATTAAAAACTTGATATTTGTATGACGTTTTACAACTGACAACAATGTTTCTGTGAATTTTGATCCATTTGGGCTTTCTGTGAAGGATTTTCATACGGGAATGCCACTAATGAGATGTAATATCGTGGGAGACTTGTATCCCATCACCCACTACCAACAACAAAGTGAACAAACCATCAACTTTTGCAGCTATTTCTCCTACCATATAACATAATCGGTTGGAACACCCGGGAGCACTGGTGTTCTACACTCTTAGGACAAATAATTTTATTGCTTGTAATAAACTCTTGGACTCTTCTGTTTGCCAGACTTGTGTGTTTGGGAAGCATGTTAAACTGCCTTTTGCATTATCTAATTCACAAACACTTCTGCCATTTGATATTATGCATTGTGATTTGTGGACTTCCCAGTTTTGAGTTCTGCATGTCATAAATATTATATGTTTATATTGGATGATTATTCGAATTTTCTGTGGACATTTTTCTTAGGACAGAAATCGCAAGTTTTCACCGTTTTTAAACAATTTAGTGTTTTTATCAAAATCCAATTTGACAAATCCATTAAATGTTTTCAATGTGACAATGAGAGGGAATTCATAAATGCCCAATTTAATGATTTTTGTCACCAAAATGGGATGTCATTGCGTCAGTCATGTCCACATACATAACCTCAAAATGGGAAAGCCGAAAGAAAAATTCGAACAATTAACAATATAATTCGCACACTTCTTGTGCATTCGTCCACACCACCAGTTTTTTGGCATCATGCACTTCAAATAGCCACATATATTTTAAACATTCTTCCAGGCAAACTAATCTCCAACATATCACCTACACAAAGGTTGTATCACTGTCTCCCTTCTTTTACACATTTGAGAGTTTTTGGGTGTTTGTGTTATCCCTTGTAGTCCACAACCATTACCAACAACTCCTTGTGTATTTTTGGGATATACGCAAAATCATAGTGGATATAAATGTTATGATATGATGAATGGAAAAATCATTATTTTCTCGTCACATAGTTTTTTATGAGTCTACATTATCATTTGCTAAATCTCACGTGGCATCCCCACCTTCATATGATTTTTTGGATGATGGAATACATCCGATTTTACATCACTAACTAAATACCCAAAACCATATGGGACCCGCCCAAGCCCAACCAAGAAATGTGACTAGGTCAGTCCAAGGAGAAGAGGTCACTGCTTCTTTTCCCTCGGCCTCGGCCCAGTCCTCTTCTCGTGGAGGGCAGGCCCAAGGGGGAGAGCCCACTGCCCCTTTAACCTTACTAGTACCCAGTGTTGACACCCAATTTTGTCCCATCTTTTCCGATTTATTTGCAATTTTAAATATTTTTGACACCTCAAAAACAATTTTAATATATATATATTATTATTTTCAATATCATTATTATTATTCACATTTTTACTATCATTTTGCCTTTTAAAATCACAATCATAGTTTTTACCCTAATATTCTATGTTATTTTATTTTCACAAAATTGCATCACATTTTTTATTCTAATTAAGCATTAAACATTCCGTAAATATTATGTTTTTATTTATTATTACATCGTTATATTTTTTATTTAAATAATTTACATTTTTTCTTCAAAGCATTTTAAACCCATTTTTATTTATTTTAACTCAAACCAATTTCACCCATAACCCAAAAAAAAACACTCCACCATTTCGGCCCAAATTTAACCCCCCATACCCGTGGCCCAATTACCATTCGTCCAGCCCAACCCCTTTCTTTTTATTACCCCTTTAATCCACTAACCCTAAAAATCATTTTTCAACCCTACACCAAACATACTCCTCTCTCTCTCTCCTTCACCAAATCCGCCGCACCCATCACCTCCCCCAAAACCCGCCGGTCGACACCACCATCCCACACCCCTGACACCACCAACCCATCACCTCCCCCTTGTGGTCCCAAACCCCAAGCCAACTTTGATACTTATTAACTAAACAAATCTTTCTTCCCCCACCGATGAGGGAGGATTGCTCTTTAACACCTTTTCCATGCTTCAAACACCTCACTTCGTAGACCAATATCTCTTTCATTTCTCAACGAAATTTGACGCTCCTTAACCCTACGGTCATCTACTTACTTAGTAGATTATGCACATGTGAAGAACCAAAGGTTCCAACATGTGGAACATTAGTGTTTAAGTCATTAAAGATGGTTGAACGCAACTCCCGCCAAAGGCAAATTTCCAACACATATCACCCTTGTATTCATCACTAATCCTACAAAACACATCAATTACCGAACCCCATTTCCCCAAATTACCATTCTGTCCCCTCAAATCTCAACCCTCAAAAAGTTTCCATAAAAGAAAACAAATTTTTGTTTTTGCTACAAAAAATGAGGATAATGATAAAAATCCAGAAAATGAGTTGAACAATAATGGTGCTAGTAATGGTAATAATGATGGAAGACCAAGATTGAATTTGAGATGGATCGATCTTTTATTGGACCCGAATCCGGATAATATTGTGACAGTTGGGTTAACGGGTCTGTTAACATGGGCTAGTGGTAGTATATTGTGGCAGTTGTTTGTTATAGCATTGGCTATTCTTCTTGCTGCTCTTAAGTACTCTTTCATTGCTGCTCTTTTCATTTTCATCCTTATTACCCTTCTTTAGCTAATATTTTTGTGGGTAATTAATCCCTTTTTGTGCACTAAATATTTAGTGTACAGATATTAATTTTCTTTTGTTTGGATTGAAATTGAAACTCCGTTGTGTTTCTTCTTTTATATGGTAAAGTTCTTCTTTTTCATTCCCAACTGTGCTTGTTATTTATTTATTTTTCTTTCATTTAGTTGCAATGTTACTACTTACTAACAATCAATTGTTTAAGAGAGTACCATTAATTAAAGTATTTGGGAGAATTGATTAGGCATGACATGTCGCAGTTGCGACGTACCGAGGACATGACCTTAGATAGGAGGTTGTGGAGGATGCGGATTGAAAGTATGTATGTCCTAGAGACAATCTATATTAGGGACAAAATGTACTTGAACACATTCGTATTATTAATGAGATTAATATTTATGGCACTTGCAATTATTGAATTACTGTTTGATTGTTTGTAATTATTCATATATGTGCATCCCTTGAGCTTACGTTATCATTAATAGAGTGAGATATTAATGATAGAACGTAACTCTCAAAATAGTCTCGACTAGTGATCATCGAGAATGGGATATCGATGATATGCTATAAGTCGACATGTGGTCTACATCACATTCTTGAGGAATGTAGCATGTCTCACAACTACAAGTAATGGTATGATGTACACATGAATACTTTGGAGAAGTATTGGTATACCCTGCCGATAAACTATTTGTTATACATGTCTATAGTGTTATCGGCGTGTGGAATATAAAGGTCCTTTGACTTGAGGTCAATACGCACCTTGTTTACAGAATGATGTACTTTGACCAAGTTCTAAGCTTAAACTCCTTCTGGATAAGATACGGCTTGTGTTTGGTGCATCAGGATGTAAATCAAGGTGGTAGTTGAGCCAAGAATAAGATTCATTCCTCGATTGGAAATTCGAGAGAGCACTCAACTTCTCAATGTTATTAGGTTGACTAAAGTCACTGGCCAGTGCAAGAGACATATTTAGAATATGGTCTAGTTGTCAACTAATAAATGTGAGATAAAGTGATTAAGCCATTTGGATAGACACTTGGAAAATCCTAAGCTTAATCGAGTGTGTCGCGAATGAAAGGAATTTATAGTTCGCATAAAGGTTAAGTTTGTTGGATTCATGTAAACGTACTTCACATATTGAGTTCGCCATACGACGCAGTATAGGAGTTTCGTATGGACCTTAATTAGATTAATATCGATATGTGAAGACATATAGGGTCACACTATATGCGATTGTTTCTTCGATATAAGAGTGTATTGAGAAAGTATTAAATATTCGATTGAGAATAGAGATATCTAATTTATAATAATTATGGAATATTTCTATTTGATAGAAATTATTTAATTAAATCGAATTTGATTTCGGATTTAATTAAATGTGTTAGATATATTATATGGGTACTCGGACAAATACATGGAAGTAATTGGGCCAGAAATTACTGGCCCAAAATGGGAGTCGTGGTCATCCATTGGGGCGTGTGAGGTGGACCAGCTGGGCTGGTCCACTGAATATTAACATGGGCCCGATTTTTCTATTTTATATCTGTTTAGGTTTTGTCCTGAACTCCTATATATACAACACATACCTCATAATTATAATGTTACAGAAAATAACTTCTCAGTCCTAAAGCAAGATTTTCTAGCTTTCTTGCAAAGGAAATACACAAGAGTTGGAACTTGCAGTCGATGATGCAAATCGCGTGGATACCTTAGTATAAGTTTTCTTTTGTTATGTTTTGAACATAAACATGGTTATCGTTTAAGTCATGCTAGGATCATTATTGGGTAAGAAAATTTTAAACTTTCGCTATGCTTACAAACCCAACAAATTCCTATAGTGGTATTAGAGCCCAGACTGGTTTAAATGATTATACGATAATCATAATAACGATTACGTGGAAAAATTAATTGTTTCGATTTATTAAATTAATTTTTGAAAAAAAATTAAAATCGAAACAGAAACCGGAACAGTGCCGACAGTAGCCACTGTTTAGGCGGGGCAGTGGTTTTCTGGCAGGTTTTTTCCGGCGATTCGACATTGTTCTACCACCGTCTCCACTATTATCGAGAAATCCACTATATAAGATGGTCGATAAAGGTGTTAAGAGGTGACAGGACACGACGTAAACGCCGGAAGGCCATCGGCTGGACTGTTTCCGGCTGCCTCGGGCGTCGAAATGGTGAAGTAATACCACCACCGTGATCGTCTCGACGAGAGAAATCGAACGGAGAGAAAGCCACAGAAAATTGGCCACCGCCGACTGTTTTGGACACAGCCGACGGCGGCTCAATTTTCGACTGCCGTGGGCCACCACATCGGGAATTGAAACCACCGGTGTGTTGGCCCAACGAGGGCCACGACTGGTGGTGTTCAATTTCGTCCCGAAATCTGAATCCCAAATTTGATTTCGGGTTGGAATTGATTTTGAAAATTTGAAATAGTTCAAGGACCTATTTGAAATTAAATTAGGATTTCCGAAATTGCAACTTAGCCCTTGGGGCAAATCTGAAAGTTTTAAAAGCTTCTAGAATTGAAATTTGGTCCCTGGAAATTTTCTAAAAATTTAAAAAGGTTTTAAAATCAGCAGATTTGGTCCCTAGGACAGATCTGTAAATTTCTGAAAAGCAGATTTGGTCCTTGGACGAATCTGTAATTATTTTAAGGATCTGAAAATTGCAGAAAAATCCCTGAAAATTAAAATTTTAAATTTTAGAATTGTTAAGGGACTGATTGGATGAGCAGAAAATTCCGAAAATTGAAAATTGTGTTTTAAATTTGGAATTTAAATATTTTCTAAGTTGAAACAAATTAATTAGCCCACGATTATTTTTATTTTAGCATATTATTTGATAATGTGCGCATAAATTAATTATTTTCTCCTAATTATTTAATTGATTGTTATTTAAATAATTAATATACAGTCCGCATTATATATGTCTGGGTAGGCGGCACCCAGTATTTGTTTGACCGCATTATGCATGTCTGGGTAGGCAGCGCCCAAATATGTGCTCTATTTGATCTAGCACGTGTAATAAGGATCTTGATAAAACCCTGATTAAAATATTCTCCAATTTAATATAAGTCTAATTTGGAATCCACACGTCATCCGTTATAATTGAATGAGTGCAAAATCCTTTTCGGCTATAAGAGTATTTACAGCTTAGTATTTTCTCTAAGTCTACGAGGACTCAGACTCTTCATGTATGCATGTGTTTGCAGTAGCGAGTGAGAAACCTTTGTGAGTATTTACGCCCTAGCGTTTGCTCTACAAGGCCAAACTTGCTTAGATGCACGATTGCAGCCGCGTAATGGGGTTGACTTACTTAGTTATGTCTTAACGCCCTAGCGTCGGAATAATCTAAGGGCGCATATCAATTGTTTAGAACAGTCGATCAAACCAAGAGTTGCAAATTATTTGTAATTGGTTTGGAGACCTATCAGGTTGTACTATTGAAGTTATCAGCCATAGCAAAGCAAACGCGGAGACAGTATGAACTTGGATCTTGGCCCATTATGATCATATTTGATATGAGTCTGTATTCTTTCATGGGGTCGTAGAATATGTTAAAATAATGGGGGGCTAATTAAACTATAGACCATGTTAATTAGTTAACGAATGTGTTCATAGAAGTTATATTTTAATTTCAATCTATCTATTTCTTCAGATTATTTAAAATGTCAAATTTGTCATTGAAATGCTTGGTTGAGACTAATAAGTTGACTGGAGATAATTATCCGGACTGGTTGCATAATTTGCGTTTGGTACTAAGACAAGAGAAAATTGAGTATGTGTTAGACACAACTGTTCCAAAAGTTCCTGATGAAGAGTCTGTTGAGTATGCTTTGTTTGACAAGGCTGCTTATCAGAAGCATTTGGATGATGCTACCTCGGCACAATGTGTCATGTTGTCATTTATGACTGTAGAGTTACAGAGGCAGCATGAGAACATGGGCCCCTTTGAGATGCTAGAACATTTGAAGAATCTTTATGATTCACATTCTCAGATAATGGAGTATGAGCTGTTGAGAAACCTCTTCAAATGTAAGATGAATGATGAGGGCCAAGTGTCTGGTCATCATCTGAAGATGATTGGGTTGATAGAAAGGTTGGCTTCCATTGGAATGAAGCTGCTCCAGAATGTCTCTATTAACCTGATTTTGAATTCACTTCCTAGTTCGTTTGAGAATTTCATTGTGAACTTCAACATGAATGGAACCAATGTGAATCTTCCAGAACTTCACAATATGCTAAAGACTTATGAATCATCTACTTCAAAAGGGAAGATTGTGCTCATGGTGGGCTCATCTACTAGGTTCAAACCTAAAGGTAAGAACAAGAAGAATAAGAGTAAGGCTGGTGCCAAACCCACAGTCTTGAAACCTAAAGAAGGTGTTCAAAGAAGTCTAGGTTATACATGGACGTATGTCTCAACTGCAAGCAGAAGGGACATTGGAAGAAAGATTGTACCGCTCCATGAGGAGACAAGGCACTTGGTGTTTCTGGACCTGCTGGACAAGGTATGTTTGTCATTGAGATTAATATGTCTATAAGTAACTCACTGTTGGTTATTGGATACAGCCTGTGGCTCACATGTTTGTAACAATGTGCAGGGCCTAACGGACAACGGAAAGATTAGACCATGAGATGTGGACCTACGCGTTGGAAATGGAGCACGGGTTAATGTTGAGCGTGTGGGAACTTATAGATTAGATTTACCTTCGGGTTTTACATTAGAACTTAATAACTGTTATTTTGTTCCCTCGATTATGAGAAATATTATTTCCATTTCAATGTTAGAAATTGAGGGTTTTCCCTCATATATTGCTAATGGCAGTTATATACTATCTTTGAATGGTATTATTTGTGAAAATGCTCCGTTTGTGAATGGTTTATATATTCTCAATTGTAATCGTGAAATTCTCAAGAAATCTCACCTACTTATGGCACTGTAGACTTGGTCATATCAATGAATCAAGGATAGCAAGATTAAGAAAGTTAGACTACCTGAAATCATTTGACTTGGAGTCCTATGGTGACTGAGTCTTGCTTTAGAGGAAAGATGACCAACAAACCACTTTCTGGGAAATGTGTGTGAGCCAAAGAGGCACTTGAGTTGGTCCATACAGATGTATGTGGGTCATTTTCCACTCAAGCTAAGGGAGGTTTTCCTTACTTCATAACTTTTACAGACGATTTCACAAGGTTTGGATATGTGTATCTTATGAAGCACAAATTTGAAGCCTTTGAGAAATTCAAAGGGTATAAGTTAGAAGTAGAGAAACAACTTGAAAAGAGTATCAAAACTCTTCGATCAGATCGAGGAGGTGAATACTTGAGTAGAGAATTTCTAGATTACTTGAAACTTCATGGAGTCCAATCAGAATGGACACCTCTTGGAACATCACAAATGAATAGCATTGCTGAAAGGAGAAATCGAACCTTATTGGATATGGTCATATCCATGATGAGTTTTTCAGCTCTTCCAACATACCTTTGGGGCTATGCTTTACAAAACTCAATCTATATTTTCAATAGAGTTCTTTCAAAGTCAGTAGAGAAAATGCCATATGAGATATGGCATGGCAAGAAGTCTGCTCTTACACATATGCGAGCTTGGTGCTGCACTGCATATATAAAGAAGATGCTTACTGACAAGTTGGAATCTAAAAGTGAAAAATGTTACTTTGTGGGGTATCCTAAGGAAACGAGAGGATATTATTTCTATCTTCCTGGAGAACATAAGGTCATTGTTTCCAGAAATGCAACTTTTTTTTAGAAAGACTATGTCTACAAGGAACAGTGTTACAATAAGATAAAACTTGAAGAAATTCAAGAATCACAAAGCAACATAGAGGTTGAATCCTTGTCGAATGACCTAGACAAGAATTCAGTGGGAGTATTTAATGAAGGTGTGTTACTTAGAGTACAGCCTTCATCCAGTGGGAGTGATGTGAGGATTGATGCAGAAATGTAAGATTCTCATACACAACCAATGGAAGATGATATAATGGTTGTACATCCTTCCATTTAGAAAACACATGTAGATGATATTCCTGAAAACTCTCATAGTGGTGAAAACACACAAAAACCTTATCATGATCAGAATACAAGAACCACTGAAACGCATAATAACCAACTATGTAGGTCCACTAGGACTCATCGTCAGCCTGGAAGACTTAATCTCTTTATTAAAAGTCAAAATGAGATAGATATTCCTGATGATGATGAGCCTACAACCTACAGTGAGGCTATGTTAGACATTGACTCGCAAAGATGGCAAGAAGCTATGAAATCTGAAATGGACTCAATGTATGTCAATCAAGTTTGGAACTTGGTTGATTTGTCAACAGAGGTTAGACCCATAGGATGTAAATGGGTCTTCAAGAAGAAGATTGATACATATGTCAAGGTGCAAACCTACAAGGCTAGGTTGGTAGCAAAATGTTACAATCAGAGGCTTGGGGTCGATTATGATGAAACTTTTTCGTCAGTTGCAAAGATTAAGTCCATTCAGATTTTTCTTGCAGTAGTTGCATACTATGATTATGAGATTTGGCAGATGGATATTAAGACTGTTTTCCTAAATGGAAATCTAATTGAGGAAGTGTATATGATACAACCTGAAGGTTTTACATCCAAGTCAAAACCCAAAGCAGTATGCAAACTACAAAAGTCCATTTATGAACTTAAGCAAGCCTCAATGAGTTAGAATATTTGCTTTGACAAATCTATCAAATCGTTTGACTTTATCAGAAGCAATGAGGATCCATGTGTTTATAGTAAACGCAAGGAAGGGAGTATTATTTTCATTATCATATATGTAGATGACATATTAATAATGGGAAACGATAAGTCTCTTATGCAATCAGTGAATGAATGGTTGTCCAGCACCTTCATGATGAAGAACCTAGGTGAAGCCTGCTATATTCTTGGAATTAGGATCTAGAGATATAGACCTAATAAATTATTAGGGCTGTCATAGTCTACATACATAGACAAGGTGCTAAGACGTTTCTCAATGGAAAACTCTAAGAGATGAGGTCATCCTATGGGTCAAGGCATCAAGTTATCTTAGAAGGATAGTCCTTCTACTGTTATAGAACTTGAACGCATGAAGAGGATCACATATGCTTTAGTTATAGGATCAATCATATATGCCATGACCTGCACTAGGCCAAATGTGGCATTTGCACTTAGCATGACTTGCAAATTCCAGCAGAATCTCGGGGAAGAACATGGGAAAGCAATCAAAAATATTCTTAAGTATCTTAGACGAACTAAAGAATATTTCTTAGTCTATGATGGGCAAGAGAAGCTAGTCGCTACTGGGTACACTGATGCTAGCTTCCAAACAGATCTTGATGATTTCAAGTCACAGTCTGGATATGCCTTTGTTTTCAATAGTGGAGCAGTAAGTTGGAAAAATTCCAAGCAAGAAACCACTATTGATTTGATGACTGAAGCTGGGTACATTACTGGATCAGAAGCTGGTAAAGAAGTTGTCTCGATATCTGAGTTATTAAAACAACTAGGGGTTGTTCCAAGTGTCAGTCATCCAATAACGATATATTGTGATAACACTGGTGCGATTGCAAGCTAAGGAACCAAGATCAACAAACAGAAACAAGCATGTACAGAGGAAATACCACATACTTAGAGAGATTGTGGAATCTAAAGAAATAGATCTAGACTATATTCCCACAGATGATAATCTAGCTGACCCATTTACTAAACCATTAAGCTTAGCTAAGAATAATGGTCACTTCGAAAACATGGGTATTAGATATATTTGAGATTGGCTCTAGGCCAAGTGGGAGATTGAAAGTATGTATGTCCTAGAGACAATCTATATTAGGGACAAAATGTACTTGAATACATTCGTATTATTAATGAGATTAATATTTATGGCACTTGCAATTATTAAATTATTATTTGATTGTTTGCAATTATTCATATATGTGCATCTCTTAAGCTTACATTATAATTAATAGAGTGAGATATTAATGATACAACGTAACTCTCAAAATAGCCTCGACTAATGATCATCGAGAATGGGATATCGATGATATGCTATAAGTCGACATGTGGTCTCCATCACATTCTTAGGGAATGTAGCATGTCTCACAACTACGAGTAATGGTTACTCATGATGGACACATGAATACTTTGGAAAAGTACTGGTATACCCTGCCAATAAACTTTTGGTTATACATGTCTATAGTGTTATCGGCGTGTGGAATATAAAGGTCATTTGACTTGAGGTCAATACGCACCTTGTTTACAGAATATACTTTGACCAAGTTCTAAGCTTAAACTCATTCTGGATAAGATACGGCTTGTGTTGGGTGCATCAGGATGTAAATCAAGGTGGTAGTTGAGCCAAGAATAACATTCATTCCTCGATTAGAAATTCGAGAGAGCACTCAACTTCTCAATGTTATAGGTTGACTAAAGTCACTGGCGAGTGCAAGAGACATATTTAGAAAATGGTCTAGTTGTCAACTAATAAATGTGAGATAAAGTTATTAAGCCATTTGGATAGACATTTGGCAAATCCTAAGCTTAATCGAGTGTGTCGCGAATGAAAGGAATTTATAGTTCCACATAAAGGTTAAGTTTGCTGGATTCATGTAAACGTACTTCACATATTGAGTTCGTCATACGACGCAGTGTAGGAGTTTCGTATGGACCTTAAGTAAATATGATTATCATATAAGTCATGCCAGGATCATTGTTGGGTAAGAAAATTTTAAACTTCCGTTATGCTTACGAACCCAACAAACCCCTACACGGATTAGGGCAGAGGGTTAGGTAATAGTACGTGTCTCGTGTATCCTTCCTTACTAGCAGGCGTAGTGTTACCTTGTAAGTTCATGTCCTTCAGTTTTCTGTTACTATCTGTTATTTCTTGTACTCCAATTATCATACTAGTTTGATGCATTTACTGGTAAAATTTCTCCATTAACGCTTATCTATTGTATTTTGTCATGATCTCTTTACTTTACTTTAATTTACTTTCTTCAAACCTTATCTGACATTTTTTGTCATGTTTTCTCTTGAGCCTAGGGTCTTTCGAAAACAACATCTCTACCTCCCAAGGTAGGGGTAAGGTCAGAGTACACTCTACCCTTCCCAGAACCTAACGTGTGGGATTACAATGGGTATGTTGTTGTACCATTAATTAAAAGGGGGGAAGTAATGGATCTTTGAGCAACCACTTGAGGAATAAAAACTCAATGACTGCTACTATGATGTCAAAAGGCATACATAAATAAAAGAATGCAAATACTTTGGGGTTGTTTTAGAAAATATGAAGAGAATACTGTAATGAGCTTCAAACAACCATGAGTTCTCTGAGAGAAATTAGAAGCTTTCATTAATCGAAAGATGATTGCAACTCTAAATCATATAATCAAGTAACCGATCTACTACTACCTAAGCATAACTAATTGTTGAGCTGCCAATGCACATGCACTACTCAACACATGCTCTAATAATATAAGCTATCACAAATCAAGTAAGGATGCACTATCAGGAGATACATTATTGTCCAGTGTAGTTGAGCTCGAGTTACTTCGAGAAGCCTTTGAGCTGCTATAATCACTGCATTAAGTACTAAACTAGAGCTCCTGTGTGCTGGAAGAACTGCGTGAACTGGATGATATGATCCTGGGAATCTCGGGAAAACTCAAAGTTTTAGGCTTCGTTGATGTATGACGTAGAGTTTAGAATATTAAGAAATTGATGCAAGCTGAAGGCTGGAAAACGAAGCTGCTGAAGATGCCAAGTTTTGGTTAATGGCTACTCAGATCAACGACTTGTTCCCATTAAAGTCATTGACCTGAGAGAGGCAGAGGAAAAATAGTTTAAATCTTAAGATTATTGTTCACCTTGGTCCATATAAAACTGAAGGCAATATTGAACTGATAGTGGCTTCCTCGTTTGGTTGCCTGCCCCAACCTCAGGTAGGTTTGTGAAATTATAATCCAAGTTGGTTTCAGCAGTCATGAAACCTTTAAGTACCTTAACAACCAATGACATGAAAGACCTCTTGGTGGATTCGCCCTGTAGACATCATACTGCGATGCCCATCATTTTTATCACTGCTTCTTTGTGGAGCTGCATATCTTCATTGTTTTTGTTATTCCGCTTTTCTCCTAAAAGCACTAACCAAATGGACATATTCTTCATCAACCTGGGCCCAATCCAAATTCTTTCTCCCACAGAGATTTTCCAAGAGCACAATTCCAAATGCATAAACATCAACTTTCTCAATGATTACCGAGCTCAACCATTCAAGGGCTAAATACCCTCGTGTTCCTCTCATTCTATTTACAACTTCGCTTTTGTCTTTCTCAATTAGTTTCGACAACCAAAATCAGATATCTTAGCATTTTTTATCTAGAAAGATGTTTTGTGGTTTGATATCCAAATGAATTATCTTCTAGCTGCAATCATCATGAAGATAAGCTAGCCCTTTGGCAATATCTAATATTATCATTTTCCGTGTATGCCATGTAAGCCCATTCTCTTACCTTTAATTAGAGATCCACATGTCCAGTGATCCATTTACCATGTACTCATAGATCAGAAACCTGTGATATTTTTCAGCTCAAAATCCAATGAATTTTACCAAATTGACACGGTGAATGCTACCAACTATCTTTACTTCTATTAAGAATGAATCATTTACTTGACCTAGACCATCCAGACGCTTCACAACTATTTTGGTGCCATCACTCACTGTTCCTTCACAAACAGAGCTAAATTCTCCTTCCCCGAGCGTTCTGCTGAAATCTTCTGTAATTGTTTTCAAGTAATTGTAAGAGAACCGAGTTAATAAGATTGTTTCTAGATCCAGGATATCCTCACCCTTGTTAGACCATTTCCTCTTTTTGAAAAGAGCAAAGCAAGTAGTGATACATAAAATTATTCCGAAAAGAGCTGCAAGAGTAGGTCCTGTTATCTCTGTGAAAGGTCTTGAATTCTTGATTGGTGATTGATTTTGTACCTTAAGAAAAATTGTGGTCTTGTCCTTTTACTCTCCCGTATTGTCCATGATAGAGAAGACTTCATTAAGTGATAAATAATTTTTTATTCGAGTCTCATCCCAAACAACAGCTCTGCAAGAACAGTTACTCAGACATGCCCTTTTGCTATCTTTCAATTTTTCCACCTCAGACCATAAGCTCGAACTTATATGTCTGTTGTATCTTAGAAGGTTCACAAAATATGTGGTGTTCTTGAGCTCTACGAGCCTATGATACTGCAAATAGGCGCAAGAAATAGGCGTCAGCTCTGTACATCCATGATCGTCAAATGGCATGAAGAAGTTTCCTTCAGTTGGACAATTACATCGGCCATTATTTGTACAAATGATGTATCTTCCACACACCGTTGGATACCCACACAAGTTCCCAAAATCTAGGGTCAAAATGTCAGATATCTCTTTACATTCAAGGTTGTCCCATCGGTATACCCGTAAATGTCCATCAGGCCCAAGCTTCATGAAATGGGTTGCTGATGTATCAGGGTATTTGAAAGCAGTAAGGGTTTGACCGAACTATACGACATAGATGAAGCATAGTGGAACTGAGATGGGTTAGAATCTATAAGTGACCCAACTTCCATTGAGAATAGTAAGAGAAAGCAAACCGTGACTCCGGTTCGATGTTGAGACGTTTGCTGTGAGCTTCTGCCCGGAAATCAAACTCTGCCCCGGAAGTAAAGAATATGTGGGATGATCAAAATATTGCCAAATCGTGCGATTGGCCTCATCAAAGAGCACAAGATTCACCATCGCTGTCAAGATTAAGCCTGAAATAGATTTGCCAATAGTATTAGTGGACCAAACATTAATGAAATCAGAGTTTGCCAAGACCAAGTTGCCGTCTTGGCCTAGTTGCAAGGTTGCATCGGCTTTGACTGGATGGTTTCAGTTAGCAGACAAAAATAACTGACGGTCATCTATATAACCGATGGAGCTGTTGTTGCGGTATACCAAGAGGATACCGAGAAGGCATTTTGTTGCTTTGTAATTGCACAAGAAGCCACAGAGGTACTGAGGGCCAGAAACTCTACTAACAAGGATGGGTGTCAAAGTAGAGGCATCAACAGTTGTACCATATGGCATGTTGATCCAGATAGTGGCAAGTCTGGTAGTGGAATTCCGAACAGTGCCATTGAAAACCCATCACTGTTTGGATATAGCGAACCGAGATGAAGAAATGAAGATAAATATAAGAAAATGCATTATTTGGTTTGCAATCACGGCTACTATGTGATGTACAACAACAATATACTCAGTGAAATCCCACAACATGGGGTCTGAGGAGGGTAGAGTGTACGTAGACCATACATCTACCTTGGTAGGTAGAGCGACTATTTCCAAGAGACCCTCGACTCAAGACAGAGCATAAGCACAAGCAAATCAAAGCAAGATAAGCAGTCAGATCCGGTCGGTATGAAAACGATGATATCAAAAGTGAATAAGCCATGACAGTGCATTCTGAAAAAGTAAGCAGTAACTAGCGTAGGTAAATAAGCTACACAAAGTACACTAGAGAACACATAGTAGCAGAAATCAAATTACAGGGGACTATAAAGCCATACCGCGCCTATTAGTATGATAGACTAAATGGACCTACAATAATAACACTACAACTACCAGTTTGCAAGCATAAGTAGGACTACGCTCAACTGCCTACTACCCTTCTACCCTAATTTGTGTCCTCCACAACCTCCTATCTAATGTCATGTCCTCAGTAAGTTGCACTGAGTCATATCCCGTCTAATCACCTATCTCCAATACTTCTTCGGCCTACCTCTACCCCTCCTAAACTCATCCATATTCAACCTCTCACACCTCCGCACTGGGGTATTTGTCTCTATCTCTCTGCACATGCCCAAACCATCTCAACCTCGCTTCCCGCATCTTATCATTCACCGAGGCCAATCCCACTTTGTCCCGGATATCATCATTTCTAATCATATCCCTCATTGTATTCCCACACATCCATCTCAACATCTTCATCTCCGCAACTTTTATTTTTTGGATGTGCGAAGTCTTGACTGGCCAACACTCCACCCCATACAACATAGTTTGTCTAACCACCGCCCTGTAGAACTTGCCTTTAAGTTTTGGTGGCACCTTTTTATCGCTCAAGACTCCAGATGCAAGCCTCTATTTCATCCACCCTACCCCAATACGATGTGAGACATCATTATCAATCTCTCTATCCCCTTGGATAATAGACCCGAGGTACTTGAAACTTTCTTTATTTAGAATGACCTGAGTACCAAGCCTCACCTCCACGGATGTCTCAAGGTCGCTCCCGTTACTGAACTTGCACTCCAAATATTCTTTCTTGGTCCTACTCAGCCTGAACCCTTTAGACTCCAGAGTTTGTCTCCAAACCTCCATCTCAGCGTTCACCCCGCTGCGAGTCTCATCAATCAGGACTATGTCGTCTACGAATAACATACACTATGGCACCTCACATTGGATTTGTCGCGTCAGTCCATCTACCACCAAGGAAAATAAGAATGGGCTAAGAGTTGATCATTAGTGCAGCCCCATCATCACTGAAAAGTGCTCCGAGTCTCCTCCTACTCTTCGTACCCTAGTCTTGGCTCCATCATACATATCCTTGATCGCCCTAGTGTACGACACATGTACACCTCTAACCTCTAAACATCTCCATAGAACCTCTCTAAGGACTTTGTCGTATTCCTTCTTGAGGTCGATGAAAACTATATGTAAGTTTTTCTTCCTCTCCCTATACTGCTCTACCAACCTCCTAATAAGATGAATGGCTTATGTAGTCAAACGCCCCGGCATGAATTCAAACTGGTTCTCTGAAATAGACATGCCTCTTCTCACCCTCATTTCCACGATCATTTCCCAAACTTTCATAGTGTGGCTTAGCAACTTGATACCCCTATAGTTGTTACAACTCTGGATATCGCCTTTGTTCTTTATACAAAGGGATCATTGTACTCCACCTCCATTCTTCGGGCATTCTCGCCGTCTTAAAATGACGTTAAACAACTCAGTCATCCACTCCAAAGTTGTCCTGCCTGCGCTCTTCCAAAATTCAATTGTGATCTCATCAAGCCCTTAACCTCCTCAATCTTAATGCTTCTACAATACCCAAAATCCTGGTACCTACTAGATTGCTCTAGATCTCCCAGCATAATATCTCTATCTCCTTTTTCGTTCAAGAGTTTATGTAGGTAAGATTGTCACCTCCGGCTAATATGCGCGTCCTCCACTAGTACTTTGTCGTCCTCGTCCTTGATGCACTTCACGTGATCCAAGTCACCGGCCCTCCTCTCCCTCGCCTTGGCTAGTCTGTACAACTTCTTATTCCCATTTTTTTCCTTTAATTCCATATACATGCGTTCAAAAGCTGCCATTTTTACCGCCCTAACCACCAGATTTGCCTCCTTCCTCGCCATCTTATACAGTTCTCTATTCGTCCACTTCTCCACCTCATCCTTATTTTCTACCAATTTAGCATACGTCATTTTCTTCGCTTTCTTGAACTTTACCATTCCACCACCAGTCCCCACGATGCCCACCACGGCTACCCCGCAAGACCCCAAGCACTTCTCTAGCTACCTCTCGAATGCAACTGGACCATGTCCCACATACCGGTCGTATCCCCACTACTTTCCCAAGCCCTCTTGGCCCTCAACCTCTCCCCCATCTCCTTTGCACTAGCCATGGTGAAACTCCCCCGTTTGATTCTTACATGTCATCCACAACCCTCATCTTCTTCTCTATCTTGATCTCCATGTACATCACCAAAAGCTTATGTCGGGTTGTAAGATACTCCCTCGGATAACCTTGCAGTCTTTACAAAGACCATTGTCAACCTTCTTAAGAAGCAAAACATCCATCTGAGTCTTAGCCACCGAACTACGGAAAGTCACCAAGTGCTCCTCCTTATTCAGGAACCTTGAATTGGCTATCACCATCCCAAAAGATCTAGCGAACTCCAAAAGTGAGACGCCTCTCCCATTCCTGTCCGCGAGGCCAAAGCCTTCATGCACGTCGTCATAACCCCCGAAACTGACCCGATATTTCCATTGAAATCCCCTCCTACAAATAACTTCCCAGTGGGTGGTATACCACCCACCACCTCGTCCAAATCCTCCAAAAAACGCCTTTTCTCCTCCTCATCCAAGCCTACCTGCGGCGTGTAAGCACTAATAATGTTCACAATGAACCCTCCAACTACCAACTTAATCATCATCATCCTATCATTGACCCTCCTAACCTCTACTACATGATCCCTTAGCTCTCTATCTACTAAAATGCCTACCCCATTCCTATACCTCGACCTACCCGAGAACCATAACTTATATCCGTCCATATTCTTAGCCTTAGGTCCTACCCATTTGTTCTCCTGGACACATGCTATATTAATCCTCCTCTTCTTAAGAATCTTAACTATATCTATGGACTTCCCCGTTAAGGTCCCAATGTTCTAAGACCCTATTCTCAGCCTAGCATCTCTCTTACCCCACTTACCCCCAAACCCTCGCCCCTGCCCCCGACCTAGAACATGACCATATCAGTTATCAAAGCCACTAAAGAAAATACAAAATAATAAACTAATCAAATGTTTATCTAAAACAGGAAGGGATCAAAGTGAAAGCACAAGTTAACAAAAATCTAGAGGCATGTAAAACCACTACGCCAAGAATGTTATAACTAAAGATAAGAGGGTAAATGCAAGAACGTAAAGTCACGAATCAATACAGCGAAGTGGCAAAATTTAACGACAAGGATAAGGACAAAGAATGGAGAATGTATAGGGCAACCGGAGGTACCAACTCCAGTTGAATCGAACCTGTTCGCCGGCGAAAATGGAGAAAAGAAGGTCTGTCAATACCCGATTTATTATTTCAAATTTTATTGTGATTAAAGTCTTTGTACGGTATTTGCACATCAAGTCAGCAACGGTGCAAGTACTGCTTTTCTTCCGGATATTTGGCAGAAGACCGGCAGTTGATACTTTGGATATATATCTGCTAGTACCTGCAAAAGGATAGAAAAGGAAAACAAAAAGGGAGAAGGGAAGAGATATAGGGGGCAGGGTCACCTGAGAACCGTCGGAGAACCACCGAAATAAGCTGCCAGAAAGAGTTTGGCCAGACGAAATCGTCGGAAAACATTGTTCACAGCCGGAGTACTGTTCAATGCCGAGATATTATTCACCGATAATGTTCATTATCGGAGTTGCGTTGTTTACTGTAATCTGACGATCAAGGAGACACCTAAAATGCGCTGGAAGTTGTATTGCGATGTCGGAGCCAAAGAGTCAGACCACTAAGTCCTCTCACGCACCTAGACGGAAAGTTATATTCGGTGATTGAGCTTCACGCACTTGAAATCTGGACATCGGGTTCTGCGTTTCTACAGATCGGAGGGAGTTGATTCTCCCTAGGTATGTGACTGACACTTCTCACATCGGTAAAAAAAATCTGGCGAGGCAGAACAAATTCCGACGAAGTTATATTGATGATAATAGTTGAAATCTCTTTTATTTTACATGTTAGTCGCCGGAGGACGGAGCCGCTTTGGTGGTGGGTGGTGGTGTTGCCCTTGTGGGGGCGGGGTTGTTACCGTTAGCACCTAAGTCGGAGAGTGTGGGAGAGAGAGAGCGCGTCGAGAGAGACCCTACTATGTGCTGTAATGAGAATGAAACTATCGAACATTATGTTTTTCAAGTGACTTCTACTTTAGAGTTTGGAACAAACTATTACAATGGCAATGACTCCTTAGACAAACTATTACAATGGAACAAGCTTGAAGTTTATAGAATGATGCTATATGAATGGTGCTTGGAGGTAGTGTTTACTATGTTTGCCAAGAAAGGAATCATAGTGTTCCACAATATAAACAATAGTCATAATGGTGATTCAAGAGATATTTCATAGAGCAGCAAAGAAGACAAGGTTGGGAAGAGTACTAGAGAACATGAATTTTTAGTCTCTAGTTGTTTGGGGCTTAGGGTGTGTTTGGTATGGAGGAAAATATTTTCCAAATTTTTTTATGTTCGGTTGGCTAAATTTTTTTAAAAACATTTTCTCTAAGAAAACAAGTTTCTCAAAAATGAAAAAAAAAATGACGTTCTTAATGAAAGTAGGAAAAACAAGTTACATACGTGACATTTCAAGTTTATTGTCTCCTCACCCACCCAGCGCCTCCAACCCTCACTCCCCATCCCACTCTCATAATGTTTTGCTAGATTATATACCAATGCCCTTGGAATAATGTTTTTTTCTTCCTTACCAAACAATAGAAAATGAGTAAGAAACACATTTGTTTTTCAAGAAAACATTTTCTATGGAAACATTTTCCTTCATACCAAACACACCCTTAATGTCAACCCCAGGCTTTTTTTTCTATTTTGAGCTGAACAGTTTCTTTTACCAAAAAAGAAATTCCTGTTGTTGTGCCTTATTTGGGATATGTATGACCTTTTCTTCTAGCTTGGGTCTCTTAGAAGGGCACATTCTTTTGTATGCTACTTATCATTTTTCGCACTTGTATTGACCAAACTTTGAAAAGCGAATCATGTTCATAGATGCATTTTACAAGTAAAGAGCATGAATAGAACGTTGATATCACTTGTGTCGATTTTCATGCATGTGCTTAATTTGACGGGGTAGGGAGGGAGGGGGGAAGAACATAAGAAATGAAATAATCAGCTGCTTTGTTGCCTGTGGTGAAGATGTAAATTTGGTATTTAACTTTTTTTTTCTTTTCATTTTGTCAAAAGTAGGAAAGGAAATTGAACCAAGCTGTTTGTTACCTACCCCATCCAACTTCTTGTGCACATAATAAGCCACTTTTTTTAGTTCCTAAAATATATATAATCACTTTCAACGCTTTATCACAAAAGTGACCAGGCAAGTAGATGATGGTGATTCGACCAGTAAGCTAGCAAAGTCCGGTATTCTTAATAAATATAATTATCTCCTTGTATGTGTTGCTTTCCTAATCAAAAAATATGAGAGCATTCCTTCTCCCGAAGTTACGGGTCATTTTTTCCCCTTAATATGGTTCTCTCAAGCGCGTATAATCTACTTAATTTGAAAGAAATGGAAGAAAATGCAATTCCCTTTCCTTGAGTGGTTATTGGGTGAAACAAATTTATTTCCACTCTTTTGGCACTCACCTCCTCGTTCAAGACAAGTTTAGATTCAATTTCTTATTCGAAAAAAACTTCATTTGACTTAATGTGTTAATGATTCACAGAACTATGTACAAGTGAATCTTGAATCTTAAAATATAATGTGCCACACAAATATGTGTATTATTTAATATCCTCAACCGTGTCTCATGCCGAAATATCACAAATACCACCTCGTCCTGGGTGTCGCACGAAAAACTATAACTGAAATCCTTTTTATCTAGCATTAACTTGGAACCACGTGCATCTAAAACACCTTTTACTAAGAAGTCAAGCCGTCGTCTATAGGTGAAGGGACAAAAGCCCGACGAAGGCCTATACAACAGAAAGCAAAAAAATAGGCTTGCCCAAAATGAAAATTATTACTAGTCAAAGTAAGGGACTTTCTTACTGGAGCATACATAACGGACAAAGACTCATAAGACTATTCTTAACTGAGTGTGGCCAGTGGGCCAGGCTCGGGACTGTCGGGACGGGTTTGGCAGGATCGGGTCAGGGCGGGACGGGAGGAAGGGGCGGGATCGGGTCGGGTCGGGTCAGGCGGGATTTGCCAAAGTCCTGATCCCGTCGGAATCGGATCGGGGCGGGATCCGGGTTTTTTTTTGTACTTAATTTAAAAAGTAACATATATATATAAAAAAAAAACTCAATAATTAAACAAGATAGTATAATAAAAACTTCTCAATGTTTTTTTTGTGCCTCTTATATTATTTAATAGACATAGGATTTTTTTGTAATACAAATACAATTGTCAAAATTTTAACTTTGTGGTGTTGTTCAAAAGTTGCAAATTACATAGTAAAATTGCAATTAAAAAAATTATATTTTGAAAAAAACTTGTTCTAGTTTCTTGATAATTTCCTGTGGTTCTTCGGTTGGAATTGGTATTTGTTGGTCAAATTGATCCACGTAGCTTCCACCACCTTCGGATAAGATTTCATTGTTGATGATATTTGTCGGCAGAAAAAGAGTTTTCAGACGCCGTTGATGACGCTTGAATGTTCAAAACATCTCGGGTCATCATTGAAAGTGTCGGAAAGGTCTTCTCATTCCCCCTTCTGTATTTCAACGAGTCTTCACGCCCTTCTTCATTGAGAACTGCTTGGTACGGTACAGAACCCTGCAAAACAAAAATATCAAACTCGCTAATTTGGTTAGTAGCGGTACGGCCGCACATTCTATTTCTGAGGCTTTCAATACTAGCCGCAGAAACAGCATATCTTTTGTGAGGTTGTGTTGAAGAAGAAGATGATGGTATGGAAACCAGTAGGTTGCTAGCACTTTCTTGTTGGTAAAACCTATATATTTTTTTGCATTCGTCTTCTACGCTAGACAACACTTCTTCTTTAGTTTGTTCAATAGGTGGTGGGTGATTTGGATTTTGGGGACTTGGAGGTGGTAGTACTGCTATACAATCGTAAATAGTTTCAATAAGTGATTTAGTACTGTCTATTTTAATAGTCGGATTTAATACATCACCAATAATATAAATAGTAGGAATAGGATTAAAATGTCTTTTTATTTTGATAAATATTTTTTTAATAGCTGTCTTATGAGCTGGTTTATCCATATATTCATTAAGCAGTAAAAATATTAGAGCTATTTAAAACAACATAGTTGAAATAGTAGGATAATATATACTGGAAAATTCTTTTGTTGCTTGAAAAAAATTCTCTAAAAATACAATAAGTTCGGAAATTTTTCGCCAATCGCTATCTACAACCATATCAGCTGAATTTTGATTATGAGAGTTAAAAAATATAGTTATTGGTTTTCTATAGTCATAAGCAACAAGTAGTTGCTCGTATAAAGAATTTCACCTAATGGGTACTTCTTCTGAAAATTTTCTATAAGGTAGTTGGCAATCGTGACAAGTTTTTTTATATTCTTTTCTTCGTTGTATTCTATTATTTTTAAAAATAAAGTTTATAGAAAATTGTATTTTACTAAAAATGTCTTCAAAAAGTGATAGACCATCCTTTACAATTAAGTTATATATATGGCACACATATTTTATATGAAAATGATCTGAAAAAGATGGAGCTAAACTATTTTTAAAATTGTAATTGTTAGAAGAAGCGTTATCTAATGTAATAGTCATAATTTTATCAGTTATTCTGTAATAATCGCACACTTGATAAATTTTTCTGCAATAAAAGTACCAGTGTGCCTATCATCTATATATCTACGCTAAGATACGTTTTTGCATAGACCATTTATAATCTATCCAATGACAGGTTACCGTTAAATAATCATGGTCGTTAGTACTACGGCCTATATCAGAAGTGATAGCCACTTTTCCATTAAAATGATTTAATGAATAACGTAAATATTGTTGATATTCATGTGCGAATTTAAATACATCTTTCTTAACAGTTGATCTAAGAAAACCGTTAAAAAGGGATTATACATATCTCTAATATAATGAATTAAATCGGGAGATGAAGGAAATGAAAAAGGCAAATCCTCCACATCAACTAATTTTGCTATTGCTTCCATATCTCTATGTTTATCGTATTTAGGGCCTACAATTCCCCCCGTCATATGGTTAATTTGACCATGTACTTGGTCCGGGACATTATGTGAACCTTGTCCCGATGGAGTGGACGTTTGCGCACCCTATTTTGAAGCCTCGTATTGGCCATACCTAGCTTGATGAGCCCTTGCTACGTGTCTCATTAAACCCCCCGTCCCACCGTGACCTTTTCCAGTTTTAAATTTTAAAACATCTTTACAAATTTTATATCTAACTACTTGATTCTCTACGTCTCTATCAAAAAATGTTCATGCATCTGATTTTAATGTTCGTTTTGCTGGACCTCGTCTCATACTAGGGGGAATAGGAGATATTTCAGTTGAAGGTGCACTAGTGGGTGTGTTGTCATCTACATTAGTGGGTGTATCATCTAGATCATCGTCTAAATTAAAGTCTTCTTGAGTTCCAAAAAATAGCTCCTCGTCTAAATCTAATGGTATTGTAAGAAAATGTTCAGTATCAACAAAATCATCATGTTACGAATAGGATTTTGTCTAGAAATAGGACATTTTCCCTTGTTGCCCTACTAGAAGAAGCATGACCCCTACCCGTAAGCATACGTTTAAATCCTTCCATTATAAATTTATACTTATACTAATAAATAATTAAAGTAAACAAAATTAAGTGCGGTAAATAAAATAAACAGACAATAATAATTTAATGAAGAAACGAATGTACCAAACGCCGACGTAACGTCGACGGTAATCGAGATGTTGAAAATTGAAACTTTGCTTGATAGAAGATCCTCAAGCTAGTTGCCAACTTCACTCCCAAATGAATAAATAAAATTGAATATTTAGTAGACAATGTAGACTTGTAGAGAGATAGGTTGAGATTTTAGAGAGATTGTAGGAAGATTTATGAGAAAGATGAAGAGAAAATGAGGTATTTATAGTTGGAAAATTGGATTAAAGTGTAAATATAATAACTTATGGGTTAAAAATAAATATTAATGGGGTAGGGGGGTAGGGGGGTTGGGGGAGGAGGGAGGCCAAAAATGACAGTTGC
The DNA here is from genome assembly GCA_034509755.1 of Anisodus tanguticus. Taxonomy (NCBI): domain Eukaryota; kingdom Viridiplantae; phylum Streptophyta; class Magnoliopsida; order Solanales; family Solanaceae; genus Anisodus; species Anisodus tanguticus. The sequence continues at coordinate 37,008,308 of CM067549.1, forward strand.
ACAACGGCCAAAATGTAAAATGGTCATTGGTGCAATGGTTATGTTCCCGTCCCGGTTCGAGTCCCGATACCGCAAAATTTAAAAAAAAAAAAAAAAAAATCGGGTTCGGGGCGGGACTGGACCGATCCGGCCTACTGGCCAGCCTTATTCTTAACCAAATACTATACAATAATTATTTTATCTTATGCAATCAACCAAATTTATCGTCTTATACGAGATTTTATACTGAGATTTAATTGTTCCAATACCAAGAAAGCGGCAAAAATAGAGCTGTGAGCGCCTTTCTCTACTTCTAGGGAAGATTTTTCAACGGCTAGCTCTAAAATTTAAAGATTAATGAAGTAGCAATTAATACAAAAATAATTACAATCAATTGGAAAGCAAATGTTTGTAATTTTCTGAGTTACCAACAAATGAACTTTATACAATTTGATCACTCTATCAACCAAAACGAATATCAGATTCATCTTTGTCCTAGCTCATCCTTTCTATAGAAACTTAAAGCAAAAAAATTACTCTATATGCTGCACAATTTTACTGAATTATCTCCGAGAGTCCAATTTCTGAATAGAGTCCACATAAGATCCTGATACTTGTTCCAATTTCTTTAGAAATTTACTTTGATGATGACATTCCACATGTCCAATTTCTGAACCAGAGGCAATAAAAACAAAGTTTTCTTCATTCCCAATAACTATCTCATACAACTCTGCGAAAACTTGTTGAAATTCAGTAATAACCATCTTATAATATGCCTGATCTGAAGGAATCACATTTATGATCACAACACCATTCTTGTCAAGCAATTTTCTTGTGGCTAACAACACTGTCTTCTCCACAAACTTCATAGGAGGAGCACTTATACCTATCGTAGCATCGCTCGAATCTAAATCAACCATGATCACATCAAATTTACCATCAAAATTATCCAAATACTCGCCATTTTATACTTGAGTCGCGAATTGTTGAACCATTTCTAATGCATCTCCAACGCGTAAATGTATGGAATTACTCTTTTCAAGTCCGAAATATCTTGTTGCAACTTGTAAAACAACATTATCAGCTTCAATACCCAAGATTTGGAAACCTAGTTGGGAGCTTAAAAACCCAAGAAGTGCTCCTCCTCCAACACCCAAACATAAAGCTTTTGGCTTTATTCCATTTCCAATTTTCGCGTTCGAATGTGAATGGATTACTGAAAGACCCGCCACCATTGGAGTCAAATAAGGATGAACTAAAACACCATCATCAACTATCTCAAATTCAAGAAACCCCCGCTTTCTTGGGTCGGATCTTTATTTGAGTTTGTACCAAATTCGGCATTCGTTTAAACCTCAATCTCATCCTAAACTCTCTACCACCATTTTCCATTTCCAACTCCACATCTTCAATCGAGATTTCTCCAACAAAAGGCCCTACACATCTATCTAACACTACACTCCGAACAACCTCATCTTCGTAAACCGAGAACGGAATACTATCAAGTAGCCCACCACCTGTTCGACAAAATGCCTCAATAAAAAAGAATTACAGATAGATAGTATAAAGGCTCAAACCATTCAATTTCATTGCAATTTTGAACATCACTTCTTTCAAAAAAAAATTAAAAAATAAACTGTCCCTAGTTAAAACTGCATAAAAAGTAGCACTCTAGTTTATAAGTGACAAATTTTGTAATTTAAAATGTTAGAAAAGTTATACTACTACTCCATCCGTCTCAATTTATATGACATAATTCGAATTTCGAAAGTCAAACTTCTTTATTTTGACCGTGAATTCGACATATGATTTTAAGTTTTTTGAAAAATAATTTACATATTTAGAAATTACATAAACAGTATCGTAAGTCACAATAATTAACAATTTAAAATTTTGAAAGGACGTATGAATAAACCGCGATCAAATATTTACTTGTTTGACTCTCGAAAAGTAAATTATGTCGCATAAACTGGGATAGAGAGTGTACTAAAAACCCAATTGGACTATCCAAAATCGTACTAATACTGTCTTATAAATTAGAATAAAAATAATGATTATAACCAGGAACGTAATAATTTCAGGTACCCCACCAACTGTTCGATGAAATGCCTGAATCAAGTAAGGCATCAAATTCTCTTCAACAAGAGATGAATCCACAACCCCGTTGGAATTATACAAAGTGGGGTTTGTGGAATTTGGTGAATTTCCAATTAAAATAAGGCGGGATAGGTGAGGGAAGTTGAGGATTAGTTGTAAATGGCCTTGTTCGGTATTAAAATTCCAGTCGGATTCGCGGTTGATAGGAACTAACATTGCAGCGATTTGAATTGGTTGATGATCTGAAGGGATTGGGGAATCAAGAATGGCAATGTGGAGTTTGTAGGAAAAAATGGTGTCAGAAAGATTAAAAAAAACAAAAGGTTGAGTCGAGAGATGACTCTCTGTCTTTAAGATAAAATTGTCCGAATATGCTTTTACGGTAATGGACAATAGTCTCTCAAGATAAAATAACAAGAATCAACTATATGAAGCAAAATAAAGTTGATTCTAACGAAGAAATAAATATAGAACATATTGCTGAAGAGGAAAGGACTATTTCTCTGTATTTCGTGTTCTTGTTCTCTGTTTCTGTGATCCGGATCGAATAGAATAGACTGTGTTTCTGTTTATGTGTTGCCTATGTTTTTCTCTGTAATTCGTTCAGAAGCAGAAAAGTTTTTCATTGTGTGTATATTTTAAACTGAACGTTAGTGTTCAATTTATAGTTGAAGAGGAGGGTCGTTGCAACGTTTCTAAAGTCTTCCGACCCGTAGCTCGGACCGGATAGGCGGTGGCACGCGTGTGGGGCTTAGCGCCGAACCCAAGCTCACCTAGGTCCTCTCCTTTCTAAACATATGGGTTACCCCTTGGGATCCCAAACCCTTACTCAAACTTAGAGTTTATATATTGCACAATCCTTCCATCTTCTACCAATGAGGGAGATTTGTCATTTTTTGGCCAAAAACACTCCACCTTTTCATGTCTAAACACCTTACTTTGTGTACCAATATCTATTTCATTTCTTAACGAAATTTGATGATACTTGGCACTAACATCATCTACTCACTTAGTAGATTAGACATGTGTGAAGAAACAATGTTTTCGACATGCGGGGCTCACATATTTAAGTCATTAAAGATGGGATAAACTCAATCCCACATCAGTAAATTTCCAACAGAGTTGAGGGGAAGTGAAGTGGTTGAGATGAAGTAAAGGGTTTGGGATTATGAAGGTGATATAGCGGGAAGGGATTATGGTTTTGAATATAGTTGGATCTATGGCTGGTCAATGGGACGGGTTCGGGGCGGGTCCCGACGGGACGGTGGAGGGGGGCACCGGTAATCGAGCGGGACTGGCGGGTTCTACCAGTGTCCCATCCCGGTCCCGTCGTTAAAGGGGCCCGATATTTATCGGGTCGGAGCGGGACAGGGTCAGGTCGGGATCGTATTTTTTCCATTTTTTTTTGCACTTAATTTTAAAAAATAACATAAAAACAAGATAGTGTAATAAAAGCATCTCAAGACTGTTTTTGTGCCTCTTATATTATTTAATAGAAATATGATTTTTTTAATACAATTGTCAAAATTGCAACTTTGTGGTGTTGAAAGTTGCAAATAACATAGTAAAATTGCTATTAAAAAATTACATATTTAAAAACACATTTTCTAGTTTCTTTATAATTTCTTGTGGTTCTTCGGTTGAAATTGGTATTTGTTGGTCAAATTGCTCGACGTCGCTTCCACCTCCATCGGATAATATTTCATTGTAGTTTTCGTCTTCTTATTCGTTGATCTCCGGTTCACCGCAACTTCTCCGCTCCGCTCGTATCCAATCTCTGAATAATACTGCAATCTTCAAGATGTCTTCCGCTAATGAGTGTATGTGCTCTCTTATTTGAAATCTGTCGGCCGAAAAAGCGCTTGCTTTCAGACGATGTTGATGACGCTTGAATGTTCAACACATCTCGGGCCATATTTGACAGTGTGGGAAATGTCTTCTCATTCTCCCTCCAATATTTCAGCAATTCTTCACGTCCTTCTTCATTGAGAACTGCTTGGTACGGTACAACACCCTGCAAAACAAAAACATCGAACTCGCTAACTTGATTAGTAGTGTTACCACTATACATTCTACTTCTAAGGCTTTCAATACTAGCCGCAGAAACAACATGTCTTTTTTGAGGTTATGTTGAACAAGAAGAAGATGGTATGGAACCCGGTTGGTTGCTAGCATTTTTTTGTTGGTAATACCTATATACTTTTTTGCATTCATCGTGTATGTTAGACAACACTTTTTAGTTTGTTCAATAGGTGGTGGGTCATTTGGATTTTTGGGAGTTAGAGGAGGTAGTACTGCTATACAATCATAAATAGTTTCAATAAGTGTTTTACAACCGTCTATTTTAATAGTTGAATTTAATACAACACCAATAATATAAATAGTGGGAATATGAATAAATTTTTTTATTATTTTGATAAACATTTTTTAATATGTGCCTTATAAGCTGGATTTTCCATATATTCATTATGTAGTAAAAATATTAGAGCTATATAAAATAATATAGTTGAAATAGTAGGATAATATATACCGAAAAATTCTCTTGTTGCTTGAAAATTTTTCTCTAGAAATACAATAAGTTCTGAATTTTTTTCCCAATCACTATCTACAATCATATCAGTTGGAGTTCGATTATGGGCGTTAAAAATAAAGTTATAGGTCTTCTATAGTCATAAGCAACAAGTAGTTGCTCGTATAAAGAATTACACCTAGTGGCTACTTCTTCAGGAATTTTTTGATAAGGTAGTCCGCAATCGTGACAAGTTTTTTTATAATCTTTTTATCGTTGTATTCTATTACTTTTAATAATAAAGTTTATAGCAAATTCTATTTTATTAAGAATGTCTGCAAAAAGTGTTCATCCTTTACAACTAAGTTATATATATGGCACATACATTTTATATGAAAATGATTTGAAAAAGATGGAGTTAAAAGATCTTTTAAAATTCTAATAGCATAATTATTAGAAGAAGCGTTATCTAATGTAATAGTCATAATTTTATCAGCTAATCCGTAATAATCGCACCCGATTTTTTAGCCAGGTGTTGGTTCCACCTAGCTTTGTGAAAGTTTTGTACATGTCTCAGTAGACCCCCTGTCCCACCCTGACCTTTTCCCATTTTAAATTTTAGAACATTTTTACAAATTTGACATCTAACTACTTGATTCTCTTCATCTATATCAAAAAATTTCCATGCATCGAATTTTAATGGTCGTTTTGTTGGGCCTCGTCTCATACTATGGGGAATAGGAGGCATTCTAGTTGGAGGTGCACTCGTAGGTGTTTCATCTGCATTAGTGGATGTGTCATCTAGATCATCTTCTAAATTAAAGTCTTGTTGAGTTCCAGAAAATATCTCATCGTCTAAATCTAATGGTATATCAGGAAAAAATTCAGTATCAACCAAATCATCCTATCTAGGAGTAGGATGACTAGAAGAAGTACCCTTGCCCTTGTTACCCCTACTGGAAGAAGCATGACCCTTACCCTTACCCGTAATCACACGTTTCAATCCTTCCATTTTATTTATACAAATAAATAATTAAAGTAAATGAAATTAAGTGCGCTAAATAAAAGAAAGAAACAATAATAATTTAATGAAGGAACGAATGTACCAAACGCCGACGTAACGTCGACGTGTAATTGAGAGGTTGAAAATTAAAACTTTACTCGATGGAAGATCATCAAGCTAGTTGCCAACTTCACTCCCAAATGAATAAATAAAATTGAATATTTTGTAGACAATGTAGACCTGTAGAGAGATAGATTTAGAGATTGTAGGAAGAAATGTGAGAAAGATGAAGAGAAAATGAGGTATTTATAGTTGGAAAATTGGGTTAAAGTGTAAATATAATAACTTAAGGGTTAAAATAAATATTAAGGGGTAGGGGAGTTGGGGGAGGGGGGAGGCAAAAAATGGCCGTTGCACAATGGCCAAAATATAAAATGGTCGTTGGTGCAACGGTTATTTTGTGCAAAGGGGAGGGGTCGGGCGGGACCGGGACGGGCCAGGCCCGAGCGGGACGAGCCCAGGTCCCGTCCGGTTCGAGTCCCGGTACCAATTTTTTTTATAGCGGGACCGGGGCGGGGTCAAGTCGGGACCGGGCCGACCCGTCCCGTTGGCCACCCATAGTTGGATCTAGAGACATTTTTGAAGAAATAGGAGGGAAAGGTATAAGGTGTAAAAGGAAGTATGAGATGCTTTCTTTTGGCTTTTATAAGAACACTTTATTCTGGAAAAAAATGAAGAAAAGGAAAGGGATAATCACTTTTAGTCTATCAATTATTGGTAAATTCTCATTTTAATTCTTGTGTAAGCATCTAACTTCGATAGATTTTGAAGTTAGAAATTTAAAACTTGAATTTTTGTGTTTTTAAGTTGTGATTTTTATACTTGAAAGTTTTGTTTGGACATGCATTTTACTTGAAAAAAATTAAAGTTTTGTGAGTGAAAGTAAAATTTCTTCAAAAAAATGGTCTGATTTAGTTTTTAAAATTTGAAGATAAATTTTTAAAATCTGATCCAAAATCTATGGTCAAATGCTAGGTAGCTTTCGGTTGTGTGCTTTTAGTCATTCAAATTCTATTAATTAATGGTAAATTTTCATTATTGGAAAACTAAATAGCCAAGCATATTTAATTTTTAGTTAATTAAATATGTTTTTTTATTATTTATGTAGAAAATATTGTTATATTTAGATTATTTGTAAAATCATATTATTCACAAATGTAGAGTAATAGTACAAATTTAACATATCTAATTAAAAGGTGCAACATGAGTAATAATTTACTAGTAAATTTGTGAAGATTTGCAATTAGATGAATCAAGAGTGGACGTTTTAATTAATTGAAGGTTAAACATGTATTGTCAAACTTGATAGGGAATAAAATCAGAATTATTGATATTTCAAGGACTAAAAGTTCAAAATTCCCAGCACAAAAACCTTAGATTTAGTTGGAAACTGGGAAGATTTTGTATATTCAGGGAAATTTCACAATCTCATAAAAAATTATTTTTTCAGATTTCACAATGTTGCTGAATTAAAAATTTAGTGACGTGGAAATTGAAATTGATTGAATAAAAGGAAACCTCGCATCTGGTAAAATTATAACATTAAGTGAATTGTTTCGTGTTCCTATTATCTAAAGCATTTTATTTTCTGTGATTATTAAAAAAAATAGGGTGAAAGTTTCTTTTGAATGTAACAAGGTCGTGTTGATCAATAATAATACTTTTATAAGCAAAGAAATATTATAAACCATAATATATTTAACGTTATCAATGAAATAATGAAGAGATCCCAAGGCTTTAAAATTGATCAATGAAGGAAGGCTGTAAGGGCAGAAATCTCACATAAGTTAGTCCTTGTTAGGATAATAATACACACATATATACCACTAACAGTATTGCAGATTCAACCAACTCCTTTGGTGAACAAGGAATAAAGTATGAGATAGACATACCACTGTCTCAAAGCTTATCTCAGATCAGGAAGGAGTTTTATAAACAGGTATTATTAACTTTCAATTGAAATAGAGGTCACTATTTCTTTACAACCATAACAATCAAGGCCTTTACAGTATATGGTGAGAAAGTTTTATGAAAATATATACTTCCAACATGTGTATCACCCCTAACTACAAGCCTAGCTTTATATCTATATGCTCCCGTGAGTTTTGTTAGTTAGTAAGAACTAAATGATTAAACTCGTCGGATTAATGAAACTCAATTGAGTTGATTTTTATTTACTCTTCATTATATTAATATCTTTATTATAGTTCTTATTCAAAGTCCGACAAGATAATTATTGTATGATTCGTACCAACCACAAAGACTTAACACTAGATTCTTTCTAAAATTGACTTGAGACTTAGAAACAATTCATAATTTGTGGTAATTATAATTATAATAACTAATAAGAGGAAAGATTTACTATTCTATCATTTTAAAAAAGAAACACATCTCAACTAATCTAACTTTGGTTCGATCCCATAATTAAAACAAAATTTGGACCCATTAAGGCTTAGGCGGGGGCATGGGTTGCCTGCCCAAACCCGCCCCATTTTCCGTATCTTTACAGTGCCTCGAGTTCTCCACCCTTCTTAAAGAAAAAAAGCAAATACTCTCCCTAGCAAAGAAACAAGAACACAAGTTGAAAAGAAAATGGAAGGAGCTAAGAAAGAAATCTCAATGATCGAAAAATGGCTGAATCAACACCAGTAATTATACACTGCAGCCACAAGACACCCATTTACTCTTAGTATCCGTGATGGGTCCGTTGACCTCTCTGCCTTCAAGCGATGGCTGGTAAATAAACATTACTTTTGGTCCAAATTTATAAGCATTAAAAATATTGTTCTTCTGTTACTTCTAACGGCACTAAACTGAAAATTTGTGCTAATCGGGCAAGTTTCATGAGTTAAAGAATGGATATTGAGCCTAATTCAATCTCAAAAGTTAGTTTATAGGGTGAGGATTGTCCAGAATACATGTTTCCATTTCATATCCGTTGTGGGACTCTTAACACTCCTGCATGCTCAGATCTTGTTAACTGAAACGTGTATAATACAATTTTGGGACTAACATCGGTGAACAAAGAATTGAAATGAGCATGACTCTGATACCATGTAAAGATATGACACCTGTGTCTAACTCAATCCTAAATGCTAGCTTTGATATCATGTAAAGAATGAATCTTTGGTCTAACTCAACCCCTAAAGCTAGCTTGTAGGGTGGTGATCCATGTTCTCATTCCATATCCGATATGGGACTAACACATGATTTAGAAGGAATTGTTCTGTTTAGGAATGGTAGAGAAAAGAGACTTGCTTTCATATTTGTTGAAATTAAAAATTACATCTGATGCAAATTGTATATATAGGATAGAGTAAGAACTAAGAAGATATCCTAATGTCTATCCAACCACTTAGAAAATCTTGCATTTTAAGGAGAGAAAATTTATCCACTATTACTAACAAAAAAGAATCTTGGAACAATGATCTGACTAGGTGAACAAAAAATTTGTAGGCAGTCATAGTTGCTGCCACATATTCATCTTTAGTGCTTGTTATTTCAGCCACATATCCAGCAAACTCCCAACAGAGCTTGATTGGGCTTTGACTGTTTCTATATTTGAGCTGTAACGATATGCTATGACTGTTAGACTTTCTTTCTGTTGCTGCACTTATTTTGTACATTACTATTTTGTTGTCTCTTTTTTTCTTTCCTACTTTCTTGCGTCGGTTATATCTCTCTTGAGCAGAGGGTATCGGAAACAACCTCTCTACCCCGTAAAGGTAGAGGTAAGGTATGCGTACATCCTACCCTCCCCAGAACCCACTTGTGGGAATACACTGGGTATGTTGTTGTAGTTGTTGTTCTTAGACTTTCTTTCCTTTGTTGTTTCTGTTGGTACTATATTGTACTTTATAAAGCAGTACGGGAAGTAATAACTATTACAAGTGTTCGAAAGGATAAATAAATGGTCAATCTTCAAAACGCCTCAAGCTTGTTGTGTCTTGAATCTTGATAACCTTGCAAAGCCAATGTTGAGAAACTGTCGCAAGCTTGTTGTGTCTTGAATCTTGATATCCTGAAATCAAGAAACAACTAAATCTGGATGGTTACAACGTTGTGTGTTGAGTCGAGTGATTGCACTCTGTCCTTAAGACAAGATTGCCCTGTATATATGCTTTTACGTAAGCGGGCAATAGTCTCCCAAGGTAAAATAACATTTTAATCTCAACGCTACAAAGCCAATAGATTGAGCCTGCCGAATAAAACAAATATGAATCGACTTGCTGAAGATATGGAATAGGAAGGAAGAGTTTGTCAATACTCTTCTCTTTTGTCTCTATGTATATCTTAGGGTTTGGTCACTGTTTTTCAGCCACTGTTTTGCTGAATTTCAGTCATTGTTTCGTGCTGAAAAACTGTGTTTTTTCCGTGCTATTTGTTGTCTGTTTTGCGTCTGTTTCCAGCCTGTTTTTAGTTTGTTTTCTGCCCACGAATTGAGCCAAAGAAGGCTCAATATATAGCAAAGAGGAGGGGCTAAACAACAGCCCAAAACGTGGATGTTAATGGCCATAAAGGGAGGGCTATAATGGCTGTTTCAATGCCATTAGTGAGCTGATTTAAGGTCATGAAGGAGGCTGCTCAAATGCCCAAGTAATGGGCTGTTAATGGAGGAGTTAATCATCCAAATAATGGCTGGTTAATGCTCCATAAAATAGTCCAACGGTAGCAGAAGTCCCCATAGCCCTCAGCCCACAGCCCAAGACCGAGACCGAGATCGGACGGGACTGGCGGGCGGCGTGCGTGTGGGCTTAGCCTTGAACCCAAGCACATCTAGGTCCTCCCTCCTTTAAACACATAGGATACCCCTTGGGGTCCCAAACCCTTTACCAATTAGAGACTTATATAGAGAGTAATTCTTCCTATACCCACCGATGTGGTAGATTTGTCTCACACCACATTTCCATACCTCAAACACCTTACTTCGTGGACCAATATCTCTTTCATTTCTCAATGAAATTTGACGATTCTTGGCCCTACGTTCATCTACTCACTTCGTAGATCATGCATGTGCGAAGAGACAAGGTCTCCAACACGCGGAACACTAGTGTTTAATTCATCAAAGATGAGTGGACGCATCTCCCCGTCAAATGCAAATTTCCAACAGTTTCCGCAACCACCAATTTTCTCATGTTCTGTTTTGTAACCATATTCTATGAGTGTGACACTTTGCTTTTCTCTTTTGTTTCTGCTGCTGAAATATCATTCATGTTGTCTTCGGTTTCTTCGTTGCAAGCTCATGCAGTTTTCTATCAATTAAAGAAAAGAAGTTTAATGCAGGGGCAAGATTATATATTTGTTATAGCCTTTGTCCCTTTCGTTGCAAGTTTACTGCTGAAAGCTTGGAAGGAGTCGGATGATGATTCAGACATAGAGGTCATTTTAGGTGGTATTGCTGCGCTGAATGATGAGATATCATGGTGTAGGGTTTTGTTGGGTTCAAAACATATAAGTAGGCACAACGGAAGTTTAAAATTTTGTTTTACTTACCCCAACAATTTCTTCTGGTATAGTTATATGACAATCAAAACATGTAACATAAAACTAGAACACTTCCAGGTTAATCAATCTGGAGTCTTTACTTAGGGATTACACACGACTGTCCCTTCGACTGCAAGCACTATGCTATGGTGTATTCCTCTGTTAAGAAAGCCAGAAAATCTTGGCAGAGGTTCGAGAGAGTTTCGTCCTAGACTCTAAGTCTAGAATTGTTCATAAGAATTAATGTTCTTAGTATGTTAATAACTAGAGATTAGTGATGTATACATAGTGGTTTTTAGGTCACAAAATGGATTAGGGTTGGACTCCAAACATGACCCAAAATCGAGGAGCAGTGGGCCAGTCTGACTGGGCCCACTGTCGGGTCGGCGTCGCGGCGCCCTACGTAAAATCCGTTTCCGTTTTCATTTAATATATATATATATATATATATATATATATATTCAGCACATTAAATCCAAAATCTAATTTTGATTTAATTAAATAATTTTCATCTAATAGAAATTATCCCATAGTTATTATCAATTTAAATATCTCGGTTCCAAATCGAATATTTAATATTCTCTCAATACACCATTAGACCGAAAAGACAATCGACATAGTGTGACCCTATAGACCTTCACATATCGACACTAATTCAATTAAGGTCCATACGGAACTCCTAGATTGCGCTGTATGACGAACTCAATATGTGAAGTACGTTTACATGAATCTAACAAACATAACATTTATGTGAGATGATAAATTCCTTTCATTCGCGACACACTCGATCAAGCTTAGGATTTTCCACGTGTCTATCCAAATGGCTTGATCACTTTATCTTATCCATATTAATCGACAACTAGACCATATTCTAAATATGTCTCTTGCATTGGCCAATGACTTGGTCGACCTAATATCATTGAGAAGTTGAGTGTTCTCTCGAATATCTAATCGAGGGACGAATCCTATTCTTGGCTCAACTACCACCTTAATTTATATTATAATGCACCCAACACAAGTCGTATCTTATCCTATAAGGAGTTTAAGCTTAGGACAGGGTCAAAGTACATTACTCTGTAAACAAGGTGCGTATTGACCTCAAGTCAAAGGACTTTTCATCTCCCACACGCTGATAACACTTTAGACATGTATAACAAATAGTTTATCAGCAGGGTATACCAATACTTTCCAAAAGTATCCATGTGTCCATCACTAGTAACCATTACTAGTAGCAGGTGAGACATATTACATTGTTTAAAAAATGTGATGCAGACCACATGTCGACTTATAACATATCATCGCTATCTCATTCTCGATGATCATTAGTCTAAGCTATTTTAGAGTTACGCTCTATCATCAATATCTCACTCTATTAATGACAATGTAAGCTCAAGTGATGCACATTAATGAATAATTACAAACAATCAAATAATAATTCAATAATCGCAAATGCCATAAATATTAATCTTATTAATAATACGAATGTGTTCAAGTACATTTGTCTCTAATAATGATTGTCTCTAGGACATACATACTTTTAATCTCCCACTTGGCCTAGAGCCAATCTCCGATGTATCTAATACCCATGTTTTAAAAATGACCATTATACTTAACTAAGCTTAATGGTTTAGTAAACGGGTCAGCTAGATTATCCTCTGTGGGAACATAGTCTAATCTTATTTCTTCAGTTTCCACCATCTCCCTGAGTATGTGGTATTTCCTCGGTACATGATTGTTTCTGTTTGTTGATCTTGGTTTCTTAGCTTGCGCAATCGCACAAGTGTTGTCACAATAAATCGTTATTGGACAAGTGGCACTTGGAACAACCCCTAGTTCCTTCAGGAACTCAGATATCGCTACAACTTCTTTACTAGCTTCCGATCCAGTAATGTACTCGGCTTCAGTTGTCGAATCAGCAGTTGTAGCTTGCTTGAAACTTTTCCAACTCACTATTCCGCTATTGAAAATGAAGGCATATCCAGATTGAGATTTGAAGTCATCAAGGTCTGTCTGGAAGCTAGCATCAGTGTACCCAGTACATACTAGCTTCTCTTGTCCACCATAGACTAAGAAATATTCTTTAGTTCGTCTAAGATACTTAAGAATACTCTTGATCGCTTTCCGTGTTCTTCCCTGCACTCGTTGGAATTTGCCGGTCATACTAAGTGCATAGGTCACATCTGGCCTCGTACAGGTCATGGCATACATGATAGATCATATAGCTGAAGCATATGAGATTCTTTTCATGCGTTCAAGTTCTACAACAGTAGAAGGACTATCCTTCTTTGATAACTTGATGCCTTGACCCATAGGAAGACTTCCCTTCTTGGAGTTTTCCATAGAGAATCGTCTTAGCACTTTGTCTATATATGTGGAATGTGACAGCCCCAACAATCTATTAGGTCTATCTCTATAGATCCTAATTCCAAGAATGTAGCAGGCTTCACCCAAGTCCTTCATCATGAAGGTGCTGGATAACCATTCTTTGACTGATTGCATGAGAATCTTATTATCTCTCATTATTAATATGTCATCTACATATATAACAATGAAGACAATACTCCCTTCCTTGCGCTTACTATAAACGCATGGATCTTCTTTGCTTCTAACAAAGTCAAACGATTTGACTGCTTTGTCAAACCAAATATTCCAACTCCTTAGAGGCTTGCTTAAGTCCATAAATGGACTTTTGCAGCTTGCATACTGCTTTGGGCTTAGTCTTGGATGTAAAACCCTCAGGTTGTGTCATATACACCTCAATTAGGTTACCATTGAGGAAAGCAGTTTTAACATCCATTTGTCAAATGTCCTAATCATAGTATCCGGCTACTGCAAGCAAAATCAGAATGGACTTAATTTTCACAACAGGTGAAAAGGTTTCATCATAATCGACCCAGGTCGTTGATTATAACCTTTAGCCACCAATCTTGTCTTATAAGTCTGTACCTTGCCATATGCATCAATCTTCTTCTTGAAAACCCATTTGCATCCTATGGGTCTAACCTATGTTGGTAAATCAATCAAGTTCCAAACTTGATTGATGTACATCGAGTCCATCTCAGATTTCATGGCTTCTTGCCATCTCTGCGAATCAATGTCTAATATAGCTTCGTTGTAGGTTGTAGGTTCATCGTCATCAGGAATATCTATCTCATTGTGTGTTTCAACTAAGGCTGGCCAGTGGGTCGGGTCGGTCCGATCCCGATCCAACACCGCCCCGATCCCGCCCCGAACCCGACTATTTAAAAAAATCGCGGTAACGGGACTCAAGGTCTCGTCCCGGCCCGCCCCAGGCCCGCTAGTTCCGACCCGATCTTGCCCGAAACTCCCCTTTTGCAAAAATAATCGTTGCACCAACTGCCATTTTACATTTTGGCCGTTGTACAATGGCTATTTTTGGCCTCCCCCCTCCCCCAACCTCCCTACCTCCTTAATATTTATTTTTAACTCATAAGTTATTATATTTACACTTTAACCCAATTTTCCAACTGTAAATACCTCATTTTCTCTTCATCTTTCTGGGAGTGAAGTTGACAACTAGCTTGAGGATCTTCCATCGAGCAAAGTTTCAATTTTCAACCTCTCAATTACACGTCGACGTTACGTCGGCATTTGGTACATTCGTTCCTTCATTAAATTATTATTGTCTGTTTATTTTATTTAGCGCACTTAATTTTATCTACTTTAATTATTTATTAGTATAATTATAATGAAAGGATTTAAACGAATGTTTATGGGTAGGGTCATGTTTTTTCTAGTAGGGGCAACAAGGGCAATTGTCATATTTCTAGACAGAATCCTATTCCTACAGGGATGATTTTGTTGATACTGAACATTTTTCTACAATACCATTAGATTTAGACGATGAGCTATTTTCTGGAACTCAAGAAGACTTTAATTTAGACGATGATCTAGATGATACACCCACTAATGTAGATGCCAACACACCCACTAGTGCACCTTCAACCGAAATGTCTCCTATCCCCCCTAGTATGAGATGAGGTCCAGCAAAACGACCATTAAAATCAGATGCATGAACATTTTTTGATAGGGACGTAGAGAATCAAGTAGCTAGATGTAAATTTTGTAAAGATGTTTTAAAATTTAAAACTGGAAAAGGTCACGGTGGGACGGGTGGTTTAATGAGACACGTAGCAAGGGCTCATCAAGCTAGGTATGCCCAATACGAGGCTTCAAAACCGGGTGCGCAAACGTCCGTTCCATCGGGACAAGGTTCACATACTGATACTGTCCCGGACCAAGTACAAGGTCAAATTAACCCTATGACGGGGGGAATTGTAGGCCCTAAATACGATAAACATAGAGATAGGGAAGCAATATCAAAATTAGTTGATGTGGAGGGTTTGCCCTTTTCATTTCCTTCATCTCCCGGTTTTATTCATTACATTAGAGATATGTATAATCCTGCTTTTAACGGTTTTCCTAGATCAACTGTTAAGAGAGATGTATTTAAATTCGCACATGAATATCAATAGTATTTACGTTATTCATTATATCATTTTAATGGCAAAGTTGTTATCACTTCTAATATAGGACGTAGTACTAACGACCATGATTATTTAACGGTAACTTGTCATTGGATAGATTATAAATGATCTATGCAAAAACGTATCTTAGCGTATAGATATATAGATGATAGTCACAATGGTACTTTTATTGCAGAAAATTTTATCAAGTGTGCGATTATTACGGAATAACTGATAAAATTATGACCATTACATTAGATAGCGCTTCTTCTAACAATTACGCTATTACAATTTTAAAAAATAGTTTAACTCCATCTTTTTCAGATCATTTTCATATAAAATATGTGTGTCATATATATAACTTAATTGTAAAGGATGGTCTATCACTTTTTGAAGACATTCTTAGTAAAATACAATTTGCTATAAACTTTATTTTTAAAAATAATAGAATACAACGAAGAAAAGAATATAAAAAAAATTATCACGATTGCCAACTATCTTATAGAAAACTCCAGAAGAAGTATCCACTAGGTGGAATTCTTTATACGAGCAACTACTTGTTGCTTATGACTATAGAAAACCTATAACTTTATTTTTTAACTCTCATAATCAAAATCCAGCTGATATGGTTGTAGATAGCGATTGGGTAAAAATTTCCGAACTTATTATATTTTTAGAGAATTTTTTTCAAGCAACAAAAGTATTTTCTGGTATATATTATCCTACTATTTCAACTATGTTGTTTTATATAGCTCTAATATTTTTATTACTTAGTGAATATATAGAAAAATCAGCATATATGGCAACTATTAAAAAAATGTTTATCAAAATAAAAAAATATTTTATTCCTATTCCCACTATTTATATTATTGGTGTTGTATTAAATCCGACTATTAAAATAGACGGTACTAAATCACTTATTGAAACTATTTACGATTGTATATAAGTACTACCACCTCCAAGTCCCAAAAATCCAAATCACCCACCACCTATTGAACAAACTAAAGAAGAAGTGTTGTCTAGCGTAGAAGACCAATGCAAAAAAGTATATAGGTTTTACCAACAAGAAAGTGCTAGTAACCTACCGGCTTCCATACCATCTTCTTCTTCTTCAACACAACCTCACAAAAGACATGTTGTTTCTGCGGCTAGTATTGAAAGCCTCAAAAATAGAATGTGCGGCTGTACCGCTACTAACCAAATTAACGAGTTTGATATTTTTGTTTTGCAGGGTTTTGTACCGTACCAGCCAGTTATCAATGAAGAATGACGTAAAGACTTGCTGAAATACAGAAGGGGGAATGAGAAGACCTTTCCGACACTTTCAATGATGACCCGATATGTTTTGAACATTCAAGCGTCATCAACGGTGTCTGAAACTGCTTTTTCTGCCAGCATATATCAAATATGAGAGCACATACACTCATTAGCCAGAGACAACTTGGAGATTGTAGTATTATTCAGAGATTGGATACGAGCGGAGCGGAGAAGGTGCGGTCAACCGGAGATCAACGAAGAAGAAGACGAAAACTACAACGAAATCTTATCCGATGGTGGTGGAAGCGACGTGGAGCAATTTGACCAACAAATATCAATTCCAACCGAAGAACCACAGAAAATTATCAAGAAACTAGAACAGGTTTTTTTCAGAATGTATTTTTTTATTTGCAATTTTACTATGTAATTTGCAACTTTTGAACAACACCACAAAGTTGCAATTTTGACAATTATATGTGTATTACAAAAAAAATCATATGTCTATTAAATAATATAAGATGCACAAAAACAATATTGGAATGTTTTATTACACTAGCTTGTCTTGTTTAAATATTGAGTTTTTTTATACATATATATGTTATTTTTTAAATTAAGTGCAAAAAAAAAAAAAAAAAAAAAAAACGTCCGGGATCCCGACCCTACCCGATTTCGACGGGATCGGGATCAGGGCGGGACTTCGGCAAATCCCGCCCTTTCCCCGGTCCCGCCCCGATCCCGCCAAACCCGATCCGCCGGTCCCGCCCCGATCCCGCCGGTCCCGCCCCGATCCCGCCAAACCCGATCCGCCGGTCCCGAGCCCGACCCACTGGCCACCCGTAGTTGCAACAATGAGATTAAGTCTTTCAGGCAGACGATGAGTCCTAGTGGTCCTACGGAGTTGATTATTCTGTGTTTCAGTGTTTGTTGCATTCTGATTGTGAGAAGGTCTTTGTGTGCTGGACTGTCCATCACCTTGAGAGCTTTCAAGAATGTCATTTTCATGTATTTCCTGAATAGAATGATGTACAACCATTGTATCATATTTCATTGGTTGTGTATGAGAGCATTGCATTTCTGCACTATCTCTCACAACACTCCCACTGGCTGAAGGGCGTACTCTAAGTACCCAATCTTCACCAAATACTCCCACTGACTCCTTGTCTAGGTCTTTAACAAGGATTCAACTTCTGTGTTATCTTGTGGTTATTGAATTTCTTCAGGTTCTATCTTATTGCAACTCCGTTTCTTGTACACATAGTCTTTTTCAAGGAAAGTTGAATTTATGGAAACAATGACCTTATGTTCTCCATGAAGATAGAAATAATATCCCTTAGTTTCATTTGAATACCCCCACAAAATAATATTTCTCACTTTTAGATTCCAATTTGTCAGTAAGCATCTTCTTTACATATGCAGGGCACCCTAGGGTCGCATGTGTTTAAGTGCTGGCTTCTTGCCATTCCATATCTCATATGGAGTTTTCTCTACTGACTTTGAAGGAACCCTGTTTAGAATATAAATTAAGCTTTGCAATGCATAGCCCCAAAGGTATGTTGGTAGAGCTGAGAAACTCATCATGGATCAAACCATATCTAATATGGTTCGATTTCTCCTTTCAGCAACACCATTCATATGTGGCGTTCCAGGAGGTGTCCATTGTGATTGGACTCCATGAAGCTTCAAGTAATCCAGAAATTCTTTACTTAAGTATTCACCTCCTCGATCTGATCGAAGGGTCTTGATACTTGTTTCAAGTTGCTTCTCTACTTCTGACTTGTACTCCTTGAATTTTTCAAAGGTTTCGGACATGTGTTTCATAAGATACACATGCCCAAACCTTGTGGAATCGTATGTAAAAGTGATGAAGTAAAGGAAGTCTCCCTTCACTTGAGTTGAAAATGGTTGACATACATCAGTATGGACCAATTCAAGTACCTCTTTGGCTTGCACCCCTTTCCCAGAAAGTGATTTGTTGGTCATCTTTCCTCTGAAGCAAGATTCACAGTTACCATAGGACTCCAAGTCAAATGGTTCCAAGTAGTCTAACTTTCTTAATTTTGCTATCCTTGATTCATTGATGTGACCAAGTCTATAGTGCCATAAGTAAGTGGGGTTTCTTGGATTACTTATCTTAGCTTGTTTGTTTTGCACATTAAAAATTTCATGACTACAGTTTAGAACATACAAACCATCCACAAGAGGAACATTTCCACAAACAAAACCATTAAAAGACAATACATAACTGCCATTGGCAATAAATGAGGAAAATCCCCCAATGTCTAACACTGGGATAGAAATAATATTCATCGTCAATGAGGGAACAAAATAACAATTATTTAGTTCTAAACAAAAGCCTGAAGGTAAATCTAGTCTACAAGTTCCCACGCGTTCAACATCCACTCATGCTCCATTTCCAACGCGCAAGTCTACCTCCCAAGGTCCAACCTTTCTGCTGTCAATCAGACCCTGCATATTATTACAAATTTGTGAGCCACATGCGGTATCTAATACCCAGTAGTGAGAGTTATTTATAGACATATTTATCTCAATGACAAACATACCTTGTCCAGTAGAGCCAGAAACACCTAGTGCTTTGCCTCCTCCTGGAGCTGTGCAGTCCTTCTTCCAGTTGAGGCACACATCCGAAGCTACTTTTGCCTTCTGTCTTATGTCAATCTGTTGTAGTCATCCTTTTTCTTAGAAAGCAGTTGAGAGTTCAACAATTCTAATTTGATAGTATCTCAAGATGCACTGGGGCCATGATTGGTTTATATTCTACTACTACTATTTACATTTCTTATTTAACAACACAGATTTTGCTTAGCTCTTTTCACCCCCTAAAGAATTTTATCGTCCTGTCTGGCTAACTGATCAGGCTGATATAGACCTTTTAGAATCCTCTGAACTTGTATTCAAGCTCCTATATGTGATGTTTTGTTGACAATCTTCTCTGGTGAAGTTCATCGTTTGTTTTCTTATCCTTTAGTCCGGCTAACTGATCAAACTTATATAGACTTTTTAGAATCCACTGAACTGGTATACAAACTCCTAGTTATTTTTATTTATTGTTTTTTTCTATCTTCTCTGCTGAAGTTAATCTTCGTTTCTTATCATGAATCTGGCTAACTGGTCAAACTGATATAGACTTTTTGGAATCCACTAAACTTGTATATGGTATACCAGTTGTAGTTTTTGCTGTTAACACGGAACAAAGCAAATTTAAGTGGTTCAAGCATTGTGTTAGAATTAGTCTGCAGTATTTTAATTTTATTAAGGATAAGATATGAATACAGATCATGTTCTACACGTGCCTAAATAATCTCCTTACCTTCTCCGTGTATATACATTGATTAAAATTTAATCAAGTTCGCCATGGAGATTTTCTTTTGATTGAGTGTGCCTCTTTTGCTGCCAGATATTTGGAAAGCCTAACGAGCCCTGAAGTAGAATATACAGTCGCAATTGCAGCCTTTTGGACAATTGAAGTTGTCTATCAAGAAAGTTATGCCCATTGTTTATCTGATGGCTCTAAAACCCCAGAAGAACTGAAAGAGACTTGTCAAAGATGTGGCAATGATGGTTTTTGTTAGTATTGCCGTTCTCTTCAGGATATAGCTAATCGGTGTCTTGAGAAGTCACCAGAAGATATCATTTCAAAAGCTGAGGCAACAGTTGTACGTGTTCTGGAGTATGAAGTTGAGTTTTGGAACATGAGTCGCGGGGAAACCTGAGTGGCTCTTGCTTCACAGTTCACACCATCATTCATGTACAATCATTTCATGTTTTGTGATGTCCTTTGTGTCATAAAAGTCCATTACATCGTAAGAGGACCAGCGCGTGGATACATTTTTCCTTTGATGGCATATGTACTTAGACGATACTCTAAGTGCTTTGTAACAAATAGTAGTTGTTACTTTGGCATGTTTTGGCTTCATTAACAAGATTTGTTTATTAAACCGTAATAAATAATATAATCTATTCAAATATCGTATTTACGTAATGGCGTACAATATAATACTACACAAAAGGATGTATATTATGAAAATGATAAGAAACAATAATCCAAACAGAGTAAAGTATTTGTTCCTATACAAGTCATAATATCATTTTTGGCGTTACCAAATTTTACTAAAAGCATCTTTTTTCCCTTCCAACAAAACTAAGTCTCACCCTCTCCTTTATGTCAAAGTAGAATCTAAAAAATTATATTTTCATTCAATATCTTTGAATTATATGTAATGATCAATAAATTAAATTGAATTTTATATCTATACATACCAAAAATCCTAGTACCAATCTAATCTATTCTATAGATATTTCGACTAGAATTGACAAATAAATAAAATCAACAAATATACTTTATTCGTATCGAATAGAAATCTAAATGGGGTGTGGCTAGAGGTGTCAAACTTAACCCGTAAAACCATAATCCGCCCTACCCATTCAAGCCCATTTGTTAGTTCAACCCATTTCAGCCCAACCCATAAAAAATTGGCCTGATATCTAGCCCAAATTGATCCCTGAGAAATCTATCAAAATATGTTAAAAAAGATTGTTTTTTATTTTATATGTTATATATAACCATAATAAAGAAAAATAATAATTTATTAGTTACTAAAAAATTATAAAAAAATAAATAAGACAATTAAAGTTTAGTAAGAATTAGACGGGTTGGGCTTTGACCCGCTTTGTAGCCCATTTCAACCCAACCCATTGCAGCCCAAGTAACATTTGGATGGGTCAATAACCCGTTCATTTATTAATTCAACCCATTGTAACCCACACAAATTCAGTCCAACTCACCCATTTGTCATCCCTAGGCGTGACCAATGGGTTATGGTCCCCCTATTAGGTCCCATGAATAATTTGATTTGATCCATTAGAAAGTCAGTAATGTTTTATTTTGCGATTGAAAAACTCAAAAATAAAATAAAATGCGGAGTAATCCTTATGCTAATATGCTCAATTAGTTCCCTTTAGGCCTCACCACATAATATTTTACTGCTACAAAAGCTACTATAATATAAGAACCACCTAGGTAGAAACTTTGAATTTAAGCTTTAATCTATCTCTTACAAAAATTTATTCCAACTCTATCAACTCGAAAATGGCCCAAAAATCTTTCAGCAACTAGGTAGATTTTGAATCTTTCTTTGATCAAAAGCTTTTTTTATGGGAAGGTATAAGCACAATTTTTGTAAGACAGAGCACAAATTTCGTGTGAAAACAATTACTTGTCAAATATTCTCATATGACTATACTAACTAACCTGGTTGTAAAACATTATTGAGAAGTCTTTCACACACACATATATATATATATATATATATATATATATATATATTTGAAACAGCTTTTAGAGAAAAATACGTTTGAGTCATTATTGTTACTAAGAAACTTTGTGACTGTTTCCCAATATTATTATATTTTCCAAAAGCATCAAAAACCCACTTCTCACATGAACAAGCTACTAGAACAATAAGTTAGCGTTTGAACATAGATTTGGTTGAAGCTTGAAAAAAAAAGTTTTTGAAAATGAGCTAGAAAAATAATTTTTGAAAGTTGAAATTGTATTTGGACATATATTTTATCTGATAAGATATTGAAATTTTGTGAGCTTACTTCAAAAACTTGAAAAACTAATCTGAACACTTTTTTTGAAAATTTTATCTTAAAAAAATGCTCAAAACTGGTCACTTTTTATAACCAAAATACTCTCCATGTACCAATTTATGTGACACACTTTTTATTTTAGTCTGTGCAAAAAAGAATGACACATTTATATATTTAAAAATAATTAACTTAAAATTTCACCTTTTGCCTTTAATGAATGATTTACAGTCACAAAAAATATTTATGTCGTGTTTTAGATCACAAGTTTAAAAAAGTATTCATTTATCTTTCTTAACTTCGTGGTTAGTCAAATTATATCACATAAATTTGAATGTTAGGAGTAATATTTTCAAAAAGTGAAAAAAAACTTAGTGGCCCAACGGGAGCTAAACGTGTTGTTTAATTTGATTTTCTAGAGAAATAGCCGCCTCTATTTTTCGATCCAGAGGACAGGAGCACCAAAATAAATACTAGAAAAAAGGAAAAAAGAAGCGAAAATGAATTTCGGGGAGAAAAAAAGGAGGCGGGAACGTAATTAGATAAAAGGCGGCAAAACAAGAGAACTTTTCAGTCCTTAGGGAAAAAATAAAAATAAGCTACCGTCGCTCCGCCTCCGCCTCCGCCTCCGCCTCCGCCTTCCGAGTCGGCGTTGCCACATTTTCCGATCAAAGGCTATTCAGGTACTTCACTACACTCTTCTTCACCACCGATTTCCTTTTAAATCCGTGATTATTGAATCACTCTGTATCTGGTAATCTTAAATCTCATATTTGATTATTCATTATCAACATAGAATCGTAGAATCATCCGATTTTAGCAACTGAAGCATACATTACTTTCCGCGTCAAATTGAATGTATGATTGACGAGACGAGATGATTGCTGCTTCAGTCTTTATTTAATTTAAACTTTCTCATTGTTGTTGTTGTTGTTATTTTGTTTGGTGATGAAGCATACATTTCTTTTCACGTCAAATTAGATCTATGATTGACGAGATGATTGCTGCTTCAGTCTTACGAACTTTCTCATTGTTGTTGTTGTTGTTATTTTGTTTGGCAACTGAAGCATACATTACTTTCCGCGTCAAATTAAATCTATGATTGACGAGACGAGACGATTGCTGCTTCAGTCTTAATTTAATTTAAACTTTCTCATTGTTGTTGTTGTTGTTATTTTGTTTGGTGATTGAAGCATACATTTCTTTTCACGTCAAATTAGATCTATGATTGACGAGATGATTGCTGCTTCAGTCTTACGAACTTTCTCATTGTTGTTGTTGTTGTTACTTTGTTTGGCAACTGAAGCATACATTACTTTGCGTGTCAAATTAAATCTATGATTGACGAGATGATTGCTGCTTCAGTCTTAATTTAATTTAATTTAAACTTTCTCTTTGTTGTTGTTATTTTGTTTGGTGATTGAAGCATACATTTCTTTTCACGTCAAATTAGATCTACGATTGATGAGATGATTGCTGCTTCAGTCTTACGAACTTTCTCATTGTTGTTGTTATTTTGTTTGGCAACTGAAGCATACATTACTTTTCACGTCAAGTTAGATCTATGATTGGTGAGATGATTGCTACATCAGTCTTAGAGAACAAGTGGATTTCTTATTTATTTTTTAGTGTTTGGTAAGTAAGCAAAAAAGAATTTATCCAAGAACATTTATATATAATCTATGGGGTTGGAGGGGGTGGGGGAGTGGGGGTTAGGGGTGGCGGGGGCTGGGGGTGGTGAGTGGGTGGGGAGGGTATAATCAACTTGGAATGTTACTTGTGTAACTTGTTTTCCCTACTTTCATTAGGGAAGTCATTTTTCTTATTTTTACGGAACTTGTTTTCCAAAACATCTTGACCAACCAAACATGGGAAAATTGAAAATGTTTTCCCTCATACCAAACACACTCTTAATTTAATTCAAACTTTCTCATTGTTGTTGTTATATTGTTTGGCAACTGAAGCGTATATTACTTTTCACGTCGAATTAAATCTGTGATTGACGAGATGATTGCTGCTTCAATCTTAATTTAATTCAAACTTTCTCATTGTTGTTGTTATTTTGTTTAGCAATTGTAGCATACATTGCTTTTCACGTCAAGTTAGATCTATGATTGGCGAGATGATTTCTGCTTTAGTCTTGATTTAATTCGAACTTTCTCTTTGTTATGGTTATTTTTTTTGGTGACTGAAGCATGCATTACTTTTCGCGTCAAATTAAATCTATGATTGACGAGATAATTGTTGCTTCTGTCTTAATTTAATTCGAACTTTCTCATTGTTGTTATTTTGTTTGGCAACTGAAACATACATTACTTTTCACGTCAAATTATATCTATGATTGGCGAGATGATTGCTGCTTCAGTCTTAATTTAATTCGAACCTTCTCATTGTTGTTGTTGTTATTTTGTTTGGCAACTGAAGCATACATTACTTTCACTTCAAATTAATTCTATGATTGCCGAGATGATTGATGCTTCAGTCTTAATTTAATTCTAACTTTCTCGTTGTTGTTGTTGTTATTTTGTTTGGCAACTCGAGCATATATTGCTTTTCACGTCAAGTTAGATCTATGATTGATGAGATGATTGATGCTTTTGTCTTAATTTAATTCGAACTTTCTCATTGTTGTTGTTATTTTGTTTGGCAACTGAAGCATACATTGCTTTTCACGTCAAGTTAGATCTATGATTGGCGAGATGATTTTTGCTTCAGTCTTAATTTAATTCAAACTTTCTCTTTGTTATGGTTATTTTGTTTGGTGACTGAAGCATACATTACTTTTCGCGTCAAATTAAATCTATGATTGACGAGATGATTGCTGCTTTAGTCTTAATTTAATTCGAACTTTCTCATTGTTGTTATTTTGTTTGGTGACTGTTGTATTGTATCACTGATGATTGGCAAATGGAATTATAAAAAGTGGATGTTAGGGCTATTAGCTGGTTTGTAAGTAAGGACACGAATTGATTTTTTTTGGTGAGAGACAATACGAGATGTTTGCCCGTTTCAGTCTTCCTATCGACTAGCTTTTATGATTCTGTCGTAATGTATCTATGGTAATTTGCAAATGAAATGATAAGAAAAATGGGAATGTTAAGGCTATTATCTGGTTTGCAAATGTGGAAGATTATTGATTAGTACCATGTTTTGGAGTACTAGAGGTACAAAATCAGAAAGATATATTCTAAGATCATAGAATTTTTAGTTAACATTTTAGTTTATGCCAGCAGTAGCTATTAGGTTATAAAGTTTAGAGTAGTGGTGCATTATATTTTGAAAGGAACTTGTCTGAAAAACTCTATCCTTCTTTGCAAATCTATGTAATTTTGGAAAGAGAAAAAAGAAGAAATTTACTAATCAGAAATATTGTAGTACAGTCTGTAAACTTTCAAGACAGGGTGAAATTTGGTCATAGCGTATCATCTTAACTGAACTAAGTTAAAACGAAAAAACTGAAAATATCTCAAGTATAGTAGGGTGAAAACAATTCACTTAATCCCACTTTGAGTTGCAAAAAAGACCTTATTCAGAGAGGTAGCAAAGTAGGGACTTTTTGATCAATGTGGAAGTTGAGAAAATTTGGAGCCTTGGAACTTCTTTTTCTTAAAATATAGGATTGTCCATCCTCTTTAGCATATCGATAAGTAAACATAGCTGATTTGTAGTTTAAGGACCTTATGCCTTAAGTACCAAAAAGGGAAACAGTTAGATGTTTATGGTTGAGGCTTGAGAGTCTCCAGATTTAGATATAATTCTTTCATTTTTAGTCTTTCAAACTTTGTGATAAGTTAATGTTGTATCGCTTCAAGAATTTAGAAAGTTCAAACGTTTGCAGGGAGAGATATGCTTTGTTGCTAACTTACTCTCAAAAGTTCAATGCTTTCAGAGAAAAGTTTGCTAAGTGATGTTTGATTGCATTTCTTATAAGTTGGGTGTATCATTTACTGCTGTTTCCCTGAGGGAAGAGAGAGAAATGAGAACTACATCCTTGTTAGTCTGTTTTAACTTCTCTTTTATTATGACCTGCCAATGTTCGCTACCTTGCGTAACTTGCTAAGACACTAACCTTTTGCATTATGCCCTTTCTTTGGGTTCTTGGTAACATGGAGACGTTTCAGATTCTAATCTGACTAAAAGCATAGGCAAACCTGACATTATGATTGTTCCATATCACGGGTTCTTCAAGTGGTTCGCTGAAGTTTGAGAAGAGTTGGCAATAATTTATGAGTTGCTTGAAGCATAATTTGCAGAGCCTATTGCTGATAGGTGATCCTTTTTCCTAGCTTAAATTTTTTTAGGTTTGTATCCCTTGCTTAGACTGCAGGTCATCTATATTAAGTTATTAGGTGAAGGTTCAATAGTATGCATCTCCAGTTAACCACTTCTTCCACATATAAATGAGTCTGTCAACATGTAAATCAATAGTTATTTCGGGGCATGAATTAAAAAAAATTTCCACTACAATGGATCAACTGTTTGCTCATTCAAACAATAAATATTACATCTCAATTTTCCTACATCTATCGTTGTTTGCTATTTGGTAAATCTTGAAAAATGGCTTATTTTGTGAGCATAAATGAAGGAACAGGAGATGTTTATTGTACACTACACCCTTTTTGCCAAGGGGGCTAGCCGAAACATGTAAATTTGTATCTCCTGCTAAGGTGAGGTTATTGAATGTCAACAATGTGTTAGTCATCAAATTCTTATCCTACTCCTTTGTGTGTCTCTACTTTGTATGGGCAGATTTTGGTGAGTTGTAACCAGCAACCCTCTCGGTAGCTGCTCCCTCCTTTTTTTTGTCATCACTTCTATTTTTGACCAACTTGCTTGCGGGGAAGTGCAGTCTAGCAATGAGAGGTCGTGGGGCTCTTGTCTCTTGATCAAATCCCCTCACGCAGACAAATCCTGCAAAATGCTTTTTTAGAATGACATTTGCAAAGACAGTTTTACATAATCTGACTCTAGAAGTTAGGACTCAATTACATCTTGGTTAGAGATAAAGTTGAATATGTATATACAGGTTTTCCCAAAGTGAGAGAAGGGAAGCGTCTGGTATTTCAGTAATTTCTCGAACAGTTGTATAACCTGCTACATCATTTTTAATTGTTTCTAGCTACGAGTGTTATTCATCTTAAGAGGCCTGTATGTTCACATGAATTTAGCCAAATAAATCACAAATTATCTAGCTCTTATTTGCTGATCCAGGCTATTTGAGCTTTTTACAAGTATCAGAACAACTTAGCTTACGATATAAACAGTTATTGCATTAACAGGACACGGAAATACTTCAGAAGGATGAGCTGTTATAGGTATTTTCAAAAGTCAAAAAGAGGTGTATTATGGTCAATTGGTGGTTGTCTTTGTCATCCAGTTTAATGTTATAATAGTGGTAACGTTCTGCAAAAACCTACAGACTTTTCTCATCCAAAATCTGTCTGTCCCTTTGTTTTTCCTGGATGTGTTCATCCAGTGTCAAATATAATGGTCCTTCTAAATTCTTTGTTGGACTAGTAAACTGAGCACTTTAACTTGGTGATTTTCATCCATAATCAACATTTTAGTTTAAGTCCTAGCAGTGCACGCTTTCTCCCGAGATCACAATTTCTCTACCCGTGAATTTGCACCATCTCCAATTGTCTATCTCTTCTAGGTAGAATCATCACTCTTAAAAGTATAACTTTGCACTGCATTGCTAATTTCCTTAGTCACATTCATAAACTTTAGTATTATTGGTGACAAGTCCAGGCCTTTCTCCTAGCGCTTCCATGGGTTAGGTACCATTAATAATACCAGTTAAGTTACATGAGCCTCGTCACCATTCCACATCTCTTAGTAGTGGTACAGATTTAACTCAGATCCCTTTTCTGTATCGTTTTTAAATATGAGAAGCAAGAAAAGTTGGCCTTACCTCTCCAGAAGCAGTACTGAGTTTGTTCCGTTGACAAGCCTGATAGACATCAATGCTTATGTAGTCAGTAACTTAGACTCAATTCTTAAGTCATATATCAAACCACAATGTTTTTCTGAGCTTTTGTCTGTACCTTTAAAAATTGTTGAGACAGAGGTCCCAAAGTACACAGTCCTTCTTGGCAGGGGCCATAGCAATTTTCTTGGAACATTAATTGGATTAAGACTGGATTTATGATCTGCAAATACCTGCACAATGTAAGATCACATAATTTAATGATCAGAATGACTGCAATCAGTAACATGCATTTCCAAGTTCCATTACACACAGTTGCACTTGTAATTTTTGAAGTATCATTGTCCAAGCATAGACTCCTGAAAATAGTGATCAGATGACAAGGTCTGGAGTTTACCTCATTAACCTGGAAGTACGTGCCGTTGAGTGGGAAGCTCCCTCTCATTGCTGTTCGGCATGGTATCTGCAATAAGCTAGGTGTTTCAGAGGAAAATAAGGCAATGCTAGCTTATAGTTCTTCTAGAGGTAGTGCCTTTAAAACAAAACAAATGCCTGGCCCACTCACCAGTAGCGTGCCTCTTACGGTTTGTGAGTTTGCTTCTCGTATGCCATTGCACGAATAGCATGTCTTCTCATTGCACAGGCTCCCCGATCCACTGGGATCACACTTTGTTTCAGGAGGTTGAATTGAATTTACAGTCTCACCTGGTGCCACATTAGTCACAGGAGTTAAAACAACATAATATACTGCAGACAATAGTTCTAATTAACCACTATATTGTTATATGTAGTCAGTGACGAAAAAGGGAGGAAAAAGAGAAAAAACTGGTCAGTGTGTCCTCCCATACTATATGGGGCAAATTTTGGTTTCAAAAGCTGCTAATGCATGGTTTGGCTTCATATTAGCACTATGGTGAGAATCAGGGACACAAGTTTTCTCCATTCACTAACTGTGCTATGTGTGCATTAGTTGATATCTGGGGGAAGATGATACTGTTCAAAGAAAATTCAGT
Source organism: Anisodus tanguticus (assembly GCA_034509755.1). Classification (NCBI taxonomy): domain Eukaryota; kingdom Viridiplantae; phylum Streptophyta; class Magnoliopsida; order Solanales; family Solanaceae; genus Anisodus; species Anisodus tanguticus. Next base: position 37,037,736 of record CM067549.1, read on the forward strand.
TGCATACCTGGTTTCCATATTGCCAGAAGGTATGGACTTGGGTCATCAGGTTCTCGTTTATCCAGCTGTATTTGAAGATCATTGGGTCATAATAAAGCTTAGTTCTAGCCAAATTTAATTGAGCAACAGGATATAGACAACTGACCTTTTCCAACAATTCATGGGAATCTGGGAGTTCATACCTGCAATATATTAGAGTATTGACCATTAGTTTTGAGATCGTAACTGTGACAGTAGACACAGCACATTATAGGTGTTTATTAGAAGGCCATTTGGTGTTGAGGTGCTGTGGACGGGCAATACAAACTGGTACTGCAGCTTTTATACATCTAATTCTCTCTTTTCAGCACATTGCTAATTTGTGTAGATATCTGCATTGCACAATTTTGCTGATTGTCTTCTTAATTCCATACAATTTCATATTCACATTAAGTCCTACTACAACAAGGTTATATTCTACCAAGTCCTGTTTATTCCAGACTTTATATTTTACTTATCTAGTCACATCTTTACACAAGTAAAAATTAAACAAGTAAGCAGGAACTTACACTAGGTGTTCTGTCCGTAGGCGGCTGACATTTTTCAGCTTGGGAGTAGGAATTGAAGCTGCATCTGGATTCAAGGCAACCAGAGCTTTGGATAAGTCACCTTCTTTGTTATGCTCCTGTAACATAGTCTCCAAATTGGTCGTAAACTCTTTCATGTTGAGTTCGATCATTGGAATTTCATCAGGATCCTCAATAAATCCATCCTCAATGTCACTTTCTAATAGTTCTGGCAATGGTTCTGGTGTTTTTGGTTCCTCAATAATAGGTTCACAGTTGCTCGTAATGAGTGTTGCTTCTCTATCTAATAAGTTGGTTATCTCTTGAGGTATTGCCATTGGCATTGGCTTGTTTAGGAAAGCTAAAATGTTACTAGCTTCAACTGGAGCACATGGGTACGTCATTCTTCCTTCAGCTGCTGGGGGCAATAGCAAAGGCTTGAAGGGAGCAGCTGCATTTCCCTCACCAGAGATTGGAACTGCTGAACTCACTATACTCTTTTCTTCTGGGCCAGGAAGTGCAAGTCTTGCACTGCAGGTAATTTTTAACACATTTGTCAGTTTTCCTCGAAATTGACGAAGTAATAAAAGAAGTAAAGCATTGCCAGATTTTGCATCTCTAATGCAAGAGTCATAGAATGAAGCGACCATCCAAGAGACAGTTTTCGAGCTCTACTTGCCAATTATTGAAATTATTTGCGCTTGAGTGGTTGACTCATGTAAGTATTTTGATGGTTGAGATGAATGGATATATATATATCTTTCCGAGGAAAGGTACATATGAAGCATTCAGGCTGAGATTCACTCGTTTGTCTCATTTTGTAAGCGAGCTGTTCATAATGACTAATGAAAGTTCTTAAAGAGCTCTTAAGTTGAATTACTTTAACAGGTGGGTACTTTTGGTGTTTGAAATAGCCTAGCCAGATTGGTCGTGGAGCTGAAACTAATCCATTCATATGCCCGAGCGATAAGATAAACTGGAACAATTTAGGATGTGCTTTAACAAGGATTATGTTTGTTTGTGTGCGGCCATAGTTTTCCTCCTCTTCCTCCTATTATTATTATTATTATTGTTATTGTATGATTATTAATCATTAGTATCATCATCATCATCATTTTTATAATTTGAATCAGAAAAGTATGGTTTCTGTTCTTAGAATTGCACTTTTAAACTTCAAACCTTGTTTTTCGTCCCCAAGTTTGTAGTCAACGCTAACTCTTTTAGTTTGAGGTTTTTCAAAAGAGGAAAGAAGCAAATTTGAAGGTATCCTTATGCTATGAGCTTCATTAACAATTTGAAGATAGGGGACATGGATGACTAACCTTGCGAAAGCACTAGCGAAGTGTCTGCACTCAGCTCGCAGTGGGCATGCATTACAGTTTGGTTTACTTTTGGTGCAGAAAACCTGTGCCAATATTGAAATTCAGCCATAATTAAAATTCTTTCTGATGAGGGACAAGAACCTCCAGAAAAAATAGTCATATGATGGCACATTGAACTTGAAAAGTGCAATTAAACTTACCTTTCCAAAGGTAATCATGTGGTAGTGCAACTCATACCTGCCAACAAACATCACCTTATTAGTGATACATCCATGGGTATATTAGAGCGTCCTTAAGCTTATTAATTGCATGTGTAACCAATGAAAATCATTATGAGGTCTTGAGAAAGTACAGTGTTCTCTGGTCGAGTTTGCATAGTCGTGGCCAGAGATACTTCTGAACTGACTCCAGAACTGGATACCTGTATGGAAGCATGAATGATAACCCATATAGTAGACAAAGCACAGTTCTGAGGTTTTGCTTTAATAACTTACAGTTCAAGAAGATGCAACTGCAGTGACTCAGGAAGTGGTCGGAGAGGAACCCATCCTAATCGCACAGCGATTCGTCCAACATTTGTGTCAACCTGACAATTTCAACTGTGAGTTCTAGATCAAGTGTGTAGACCATCACATTGGCAAGTGGAACTTACTGGAAAAGCAAGGTTATGAAGTGTTAATAGCCGCACGCATTCTACACTTTTCAGACCCAGTCCGCGGATACTTAATAGATACTCTCTGCAGTGAGGAATTTATTTTTAGGGGCAGATAAACTCACGAAGATGGAAAACTTTAGTGTATTATGCAAGGAACTTACTTTGCTTTTTCTGGGGCCACATCTCTCAACCATTCTAGGTCAATACTTCCATGATCCCTTACCACTCTATTGACGAAGTCCTGCACAATAAGCAATTATTGTTTTATTGAATCTTTAATCGCAAGGTTTCTTTGTCTCCTTGTGACTAATGAAAACATGTTTAGTCTGCTGGTACCTTTATTCGTTCTGCCAGCATGTTGTTCATCCCTCGTTCCTTAATAGCATCAGAAATTTCTTTAACTGGTGCACCTCTAACTGCTTCATAGTTCAATGAGTCCATTGCATCCTTGCTTCTTTCTTTTTTCCCACTCTTTGATTGGACTTCCTTTCTCAAGCTATCCCAATCAAAAGCTTTCTTATCTCCTTCCTCCACTTTTCTTTTTCTTGTATTTGAGATGCTGGTGCCTGTTATACTGGGTTGCTCGTTTGAAAGATAAGCTTGTCCTTCTGCATGTGATATAGTTATATTGCAATAGTTTCTTGCATCTACTACGAGGTAAGAACTACAGATCTTACATGTATTAACTCTTATTTGCAGATTTTGGGATATCAGGATTACCTTCTTGTCCTTTAGCAACGGCTTCTGAATGGGTTACTGACTGTCGGATGCAAGCGCTTTCTAGTTGTGAGTCCATTGACATCTCCTTTTGATGCGAACTTACAGAATGTTGATTATTTGCATTGTGAGGTTGCATTTTCAAATTCCTTATATGTTCTCTATGCTCTGCAAATGCATGTTCTCCCATTCTTGGTGCATGAATAATGGGAAGTGTGGTTTGCTGAGCTGTCAAAGTACTTGAACGTCCTATCTGTTTCATGCTTTTGCTCATGAAATCTACTCCTTTTGCTGCATTGAGTTCTGGAGTTTTTGAAGCCAAAGAGGAGGCAATTTCTTTCTGATAGCATGCTGTTTCATGTTTTCCAAATTCGGGTCTCATGGTCAACCAGGAATTACTGGTAGTTCTTGCAGATATTTCTTGGACCTGAACAGGTGGATTGATTGGATAGCCATGTACATATGCGTCTGCATCAAGAGTTTGATTATGCCTGATATCCGCTACACTTTCTGACTTCTGATTCCCAAAAATGGGCATCTTTTCTGAAAGTGTATTCCTCATAAGATGACTCTGATATTCATGGAATGCAGACGTCCACTTTGTTGGTGGAGAATGGTTTGCTCGAGTATTGTTTTCGTTCAAGTTGGGCGACCTTGGTTGGTCTTCACATTCTGAGTTGGATCCGGAGCTTGACCTGAATTCTTCATTGGCTTGAAGAATGAGAGAGTCAGGAGAGTTTTGTAATGAAATGACTTCCTTGTCTGTTCTCTTGTCATGCTCACTTACTAAATAAGCTCTAGTTGTTTGAATGTGATTTTCCATTCTGTGCTCAGATGATCCACTGGACGTAATGGAGCCTTGATGACATGTAGGCAGCTGTAGTCTAGCTTTATGATATATGGTAGTCCCATCTGGATCTATTATTTCGACCTCTGGTTCCTCCACTACTATGTTACACTCATTTTTGGAGAAGGTATTCTTGGTGCTTGTTGGCTGCAAGGGGAACTTGGCTGCAAGGCACATGAAAGCAGAGCTGCAAGAAAGGGAAGTTCGTTATTGAATTATCGACTTCTACTGTTTACTAGATTAACTATGTTCTTCTGATGGTATCCGACTATCAATTACCTTGAGAGATGATCTGAAACATTCTGTGTGAGGAATACTCCTATTACTGAGTCGACTACAGATCCCTTCCAAGGCGAGAACCTCCTATCTCCTGCAAAGCTTTTCAAATTATTTGTCTAGTTGGAGTTGATAACATCAATTCTGATAATACAATACAGATAGGTGTGGTCGTAGAAATGAATCCTAATTAGTACGTTATCTATGAATCTAATTTTTTGATAAAAAAAAATGAATCCTAACCAGTACGTCTACAACGAAACTTGTTCCACTGCCTCTGGTGTCTACTATTCAGATGGTAATCTCTTTTGATAGTTTTGATCATTATTAACTGATCTAGCAAATGGAGTATCAGTCTTAAAGACTCCTCCTGCATTAATTATGCCAGACTTGAAGATATACATTTTAGTTTCTTGAGCCTCTCTAAAATGTCAAGAGTCAAGTTTGCTCTTAGGATCTCCCTTGTTGATAATCATGGTTTAACTTCATGACTCAGTATTTTTCACCTGATTTAGATTATTTTTTGTATTTACTGTCTAACAAACAAACATATATGTTTTTGGAAAATTTACCATGTAGGGCAGGATGCTAGCATATCCAGTATACAGTTTCGCTTTGTAAATGATCCTAGAGTTGTCTTATTCTAAGAGTGTAGCAGAGCAATAATATAACAGCTTTTTCCCGCAGATCCAATTGTCTTACGGTTTACCTATTTTTTTTTGCAGCTCGTGTTTTGATATTTTATTCAGGCTTTACCTTTGGCCGTCTCATTGATACAATTATATGGTGGGACCAGAGAATCATTTCAGAAGCAGTTGTTGACTTCTAAATTGAAGAATGAATGTTATATGAGATTCTTTGTTACCTTGCACAAGGCGCATCCGTGCGATAAAAGAGTCTACCCGTCCACGGACTACCTTCCTTTCGTCTTCCCAGTATTTCTCATTCTCCTTGTCCGTCGTCTCTCCAATTCCTTCCTTTCCCATTAGGAGGTTCCATAGCCTGTTGGTCTCTGGATCAAGGTCCACTTTGGGCCGTGGCTTACGTCTTTTAATTGGATCAAATCCCTCATATGGGATAACTGTGCCACTTCCCTTGTATGGAACAAGGGCCTTTTGCTCCTCTTGAGCAGCATCTTCCTTGCTATCGCTGATAACAAGGCGTTCCAATCGCCGTGTGATCGTATCGACCGACGCTGCATTTTTTCGTGTTCCTTGTAAGCCTGTGTGACAGGAAGGTTGTAGTTATTGGAATCTAAGTAGGCTTTTGGACATAAAAAAAATGTGATATTTGAAAAAAGGTAGTATTTGAAGTTAAGTTGAGGTCATGCATTTAACTTGAAAACAAGTTGAAATTTTGTGAGTGGAAAAGATTTTTCTTGACCAGTTTTTCAAATTTTGAATAAAAGGAAAAACTGATCTGCAGAAAATTTTCAAGAAATCAGCCCAATGTATAACCAAACAATGTTTTGAAATCTTTTTTTTTGAAAAAATATTTCTTGGATAAACGACTCCCGATGATTCTTTATACTTAGTCTAAGACTGATGCTACATTGCTTTTAAAAAAGAAGAAAACAATAAAAGCAAGATTGATGTCATAGCTGCAAAAGGGTACCTCTAGCTTTTGTTGGGTGATGTTGGTCAGCTTGTGAATTCTTGTTCTCTCTTGTAAGCAGCTCCCCATTACTGCATAATTCATTGGATGATGTCTGTGCCATGTTCTGCATCTGTAAGAGCATCTTATTGTGAGAAAATCTTCTCAGAATCTCTTGTGCCACTGTAGAGAGAGTTTGGGGTTGATACTGAAGATTCCAGTTACTGCTTGTGGCCTGTGCTTGGGGTTCATGGATTCCAGTCATTTGTTGGGATATGTCCTGTGATTTTGGTTGTGTATAAGAATGAAATTGAGGCGGGTTTGGTTGCTTTTCAAAGTTATGTTTAACAACCATGGTACTGGCACAGTGCCTACTGCCCTCCCCATTGGCTCCATTGTGATTAGGACCTGGGAATCCATTATATCTGTTTATGTTCAAGCTGCTTGACTGGAACTTTGTTGAGCCATGTATTGCAGCTGTAGTACAGGAAGGTATACCAGATAAAGTACCGTATATTTCAGAGTCCAACTTTGTTTTCTTGTGAATCTCTGAACCTTCTAAACCTAATGTGCTGCAATTTCTTCTGATGTTGTCAATCCCTGACATTACTGGGCACACAGATCCGATCTGGCTAAAAATTCTAGGTTGAAATGGGGGACTGGGGCACTGATCTCTCTTGGATCCTCTTTTGTCGTGTGCACAAGCTGCGTCTTTCAAAAGCAGAGGTGTCCTTTCCAGTGCCAGCTGCCCTGGTTCGTCTCTCTTTGGTCTAGTATCTTTTGCCTGAAAGACAACCTGGCCTATTCTGGCTTCATCAACTCGTACTTGATCATACCCAAGCTGAATGCTGTTTTGGTACTGATTAATGTTTCTCATACTTAGACTTCTTGCAATGGCATTCAGTGCCTGGTTCTTTGTTGTTACTTGATTTGCTGAAGGAAGTGGCAATGCCAAATCTTTTGGCTTTTGAGTGAAGGAACTGATTAGGTCGGATGTAGTTTCTGTTGGCAGTTTCTCTGCAATTTCCCCATTCCCCTGATTCTGCTCAGCTGATATTGCAGAGGCCTCCATGATAGCCAAAGATGACTCCATGTCTTCCGAGTTCAAGTTCAAATCAAAAGACTCTTTTCTTTGTTGTTGTTTTTTGGCGTGGCCGATATTGGCACTTGCCAGGCTTTCATCTTTTGTTCTCTCTTCCAAGTCAAAATTTAGCATTTTCCGACATGTTTTTGCTGTGTCTTCAGCATCAGGAACTCTGTCCTTGTCAGCAGCTTCGGTTTGTTGAGTTGTTGAAGCTTTGAGGCCCTTTCTGCGGACATACTTCCTTTTTCCTGATGGGTTCTCATTTGGTGTACTATTTCCTGGGGCAGCGGACTCAACAACTTCGGTTTGTTCAGTTGTTGAAGCTTTGAGGCCGTTTCTGCGGACATACTTCCTTTTTCCTGATGGGTTCTCATTTGGAGTGTTATCTTTCGGGGCAGCAGGCTTCGGAGTTCTTTTGGTTTTCCCTTCTATTACTACCTTCGGTCGGTGTTTTCGCCTTTTGGGAGGTCTCGATGCTGGTGTCTTGTTTAGGTCAATGTCCCCATTACCTATATTATCATTCTCGATCTTTTCACTAAATGGTGATACAGCAACCATTGAATCTGTGACTTTCTGTAACAGTTTATCAGAGTGGTTATCCTTGGATTCCATAGACCCGAGAACATTCTCCTGCTTATCTTTCTCAAGACTAGGACTTTCTTGTATTGGGAAATTTTGTCTCTCAAAATGCTGGTTGTCCTTGAAGTGGTTATGTTCTGGTGTTACAGGTGCAAATGGGAAGAAACTACTTGTGCTTGGACTTGTGCCAGCATCTGGTGCCAAGGGTGAATACAGTGATTTATTGACCTGATAAGGGCTTCGAATTCCATCTGTAAGAAAAAAGAAATTGGACATAAACTAGTGATTCAGAATAAAATAATCATGATATATACCTGTCAAATGGGATGAATATCTAACTAGCTTTTAACATTGGGAGTAAATTTCTGAATGCTGCTGTTTCTTGTTACTCAAATTAATCAGTGGATAAGATGAAATTAATATATATGTAACAAATTACATGTATATGTGACAAATTATACTGGAAAATATAGGAATTATTATGCTTAGATGTTTAGCATTGCTTCAGCATAGTAATTGGTTTTATAGGTATCAATCAGGGTGTGTAATTTATGAGAGAATTTTGAGGCTTGTTCTTAGTATAAGTTTCTTGTTGGTGAAAAAATAACATGCTTTTTTTCTTCCTTTTTATTGCTCCTAGGCATTACAATGCAATATCTGAAAGTGTTCCTGCCTTTCTTGCATTTTCTTTTTCTGCAAAGACAAGTTTGAAAAACCTCATAAATGGTTAAGTTCTTACAAATACTAACATGAGATAGAACTCACCAAGTGGTGTGCGCTGGTTGCAGTAACGATCAAATGTCTGATTTGGACTTAACATTTGACTCTCGTTGAGCAATGTTTGACCTGCAGACTTGAATTGCTGCTCATATCTGCTTTCAACTTGAGAATATGAATTCTGAAAGGTCGGTAAATCACTGAGATAGATGCTATTGGTTGACCTTCCACTGGTGGAGAGCATATTTGATTGGTTCTTCATCCCCAACAATTCTGCTAACGAATTAACTCTGGTGCAAGCAGGCTTACTATGGTCTGCTACATTTGCACAGCAGTTGATATCTATATCAGAGAGTCTGTTATTGACTGCTGCATCAGTCCGGTGACCAATATACCCATTATTCAAACTCACTGACGGGATGGGATTCTGAACTGCTCCGATATCACGAGCTGACTTTTGTAAAAAGTCACCATACATCCCCAGCAGGTCCTGCCAATCTGTCCTTTCCATCTGGTTCCCTTGCATTTCACCTGAAACAAGATCGGATCTTGGCAAAACCGGCTTTTGCAGAGTAATAGGAATCCAAGGGTCCCCATTTTGGATATCTCTATTCTCTTTGGGAGTTGAGAATATTCTCCCCAGATTCATCCTTAAATCGCAAGTCTATTCTTCTCACCGTCTATTCATCCCTCGGGTCTTCGCTTTTAACTGTTCGAGACTATGTTTTGACTCTCAGATAGGACTTCACTGTATAACACAAATGAAAGTTTTAATCCATAACAGCTCCTTAGAAGGAATACATGAATAAAGAACACTTCTTTGAAATCAAAACATAAGAAATTCCATCATGCAGTTAATGACAGGAAATTTTGAGGAAATATCAGAAACATATAGAGGCAGATCCAAACTTTAACCTCAAGTATTGACCAGTTAACAAGTTTCAATTTTGAATATATATTTTGAATTAAATAAAAAGAATATTATTGACACAAATTACATGAATATAAACTTATGCATTACAAGTGTTCTCGACGATTAGTGAATTTGAACATACAATTTGTTAGTACTTGAGTTTTATGCACTTTACTAATTCAAGTCTGAATTTTGCTCTCTACAGCCTAAAAAGGAACAATTTTTCTCTCTGTAATCTTTAGCAAATCCATCTATACATGTAACTATTGGGAAAACTAACAATTACTATTTACAGTTCAGTGACATTTTATGATAAACTCATATGAATCATCAATCAGATAACAGGAAACTGAAAATATGCTAATTAATTATAGAAACTCATAAAGGAAAGATTAGACTTTTCAGTTTCTTGTTTATATCTAAGTTGTTTTTGCTCTGTACTTACCACCACCATATCCATATACCAAAGTCATGAAGAAAAAACAAAAGAATGCTGTTTACAAATTACCAAGAGAATAAATTCCCCCAAAAGCAAGTGAATTGGAACAACAGATTCTGATAACACAAATTGGGAAATCATACTGAATTTTGGGGGAATTTAATTCCAAGAATTGACTTGAAATGCACTTGGGTGAATGAAAAACTCAAAAAAATATTCAAAATGATTCTGAGTTGAAAATGATCACCTAGTTTTATGGGTTGTTACAGCAAAAATAAAATAAACCAATTAAAAAAGCAAAGAAATTAATAAATTTGGGATAAAAATTTAGTCTTTAATAGCTGAACTAACCGATCTTTAGCTGAATTCAGTTACCGGAGTGAAGTTGCTTAAGAACCAGTCAATGCCGGAGAGCCAAAGTCAGTCTTGTCAAAGAAGAGAGAGAAACAGAGAAAATGAAGGATAGGAAGAGAGAAAAAATGTGGGAAAAAATAATATCAGAAATAGTACCCCCTTTGTATACGTTAAGAAAAAAGAAAATGTTGTATGTATATGCTGGTTCCATTTTTATATAATAAAATTGTGGAGGGTGGGGTAGGGAGGGGGGGTACAATTTTGATCAAGAGTCAAGACTACATTCATAGCACAAAATCTTCATTTGTTACCAAGATTAATAGCCACCTATTAAAAGTATGTTAAGATGACAATTTTTTCATATTGGAAATAATTATTTATTGGTTCTTAATGGTTAGATAATACTATATTTACTATTTTGTTGTGCTTTTGGTAACCTTGTTTAGTATTTGGTTTTGTGATCTTGGTAAAAATTTCTATATAAGGAGGAGCGTGTTGTGAAATTGTTGTAATGCATTTATTTTGACAGTTGCTAGAGAGATTGAGGTAATATCCAGTTAAATTTACACGTGATATGTGAAATAGCTGTAATGCATTTGTTTTCTCACTGTTGTTAGAGAGATTGCGGTAATATCCTGTGAAATTTACACGTGTTCTGTGAAATAGCTGTAATGCATTTGCTTTCTGACCGTTGCTAGAGAGATTACAGTAATGTCCTGTGAAATTTACACGTGTTCTGTGAAATAACTATAATGCATTTGTTTTTACCGTTGGCAAAGATAGACATTAGTAATGCATTTGTTACCGTTGATACAGATAGATGATGACAATGCATTTGTTACCGTTGGTACAGATAGACATTGACAATGCATTTGTTACCGTTGATACATATAGACACCGACAATATATTTGTTACCGGTTATACAGATAAGCACCGAGAATATGTTTCCGTTGGTACAGATAGATACTGACAACGAATTTGTTTTGATCGTTGCTAGAGACATTGCAGTAATATCTTGTAAAATTTACAAATTTTCTATAAAATAGTTGTAATACATTTGTTTTTACCGTTGGTAGAGAGACTCAGACAATGCAGTTACCCCTCCCCCAACCCAAAACATATAGTCATGATTTAATGGTTATGTTTAGAGATGGCAGTGGATCCTGGACCCGGTGGATCTAGATCCGTTTGATAGGATATGGATCTTCAAAATTTGGACCCGACGGATCCGGATCGGACCCGGATCCGTTTCTGACGGATCGGATCTGGATCTTGTATTTGAGATCCGTATCCGGTCCAGATTCGACCAGTGTATCCATTTTTTATTAAATATATTCATAACCTAAAATGTAATTTTATAAGTATTTTCTTAAAATTGCTAAGCACATCCTTGCAAGTTTAATTTTCAAAACAAGTTTAATTTTCAAAACAAGTTTAATTTATCCCCGCTTTAACTCAAACCAAAAAATAAAGAGGGAACTTCGATAATAAAATCAATGTTATATTAGTAAATGACTAACATCTCCATAGACAAGTAGTTAAAATTATATTCACTTCATTTGTGAAAATTCCAAACACATGCAAGTTCTGCATTGTGGAAATACTAGTCAGCATTTTTCACAACTATTGTCATTGTCCAACATTTTTAATTAATAGCTCACAATCAAAACGAGACAACGAACAAAATATCTCATATGAAAAATTGAAACACAGTAAACTGTTAGCTAAGTAAAAATCGTTTGTCAGTTCAAAATCTTTTTTTTAGCAAGGTTACATTCTTAGCAAGGCAATTTTTTTTTACATGTGGATCCAGATCCGATCCGTGGACCCGGTGGATCCGATGGATCCGGATTTGGATATGATTTTTATGGACCCGGCGGATCTGGATTCAGGTATGAAAAACGGATCTGAATCTAGTAGGATCCGGTCCAGATCCGATCCGTTGCCATCCTTAGTTATGTTTGACGAAATCTAATTAGGAGATTCATGACTCCAATTCGTATCTATAAATCAGATATTATGCAAATATTTTCGGTTCTACATCTTAGTTTGTCATTCCAGTCTTCATGTCACTACATGTCGATCAAATTCTTTAGGTAAATAAAAATCAAGCTCTACAGACCATTAGTTAAGCTATTCAGAGTTGCGACTTACGATCCCTATGTATCATTAACTTAATCTATTTGAATTTCACAATATAGATCTTTTTTGTGGTATTCTTTTAAATTGTAAAGGTCACATTGATACTATCGATTATTAGAATGCAACAAAATGTACACTCTATGTGCAAATACACTATATTATTCTTATGAAGTAATACATGCTAAGCCATTATTTCTGTAGAGAAGAAAGAGATGAACAAACATTTAAAGATATGTTTGAAATGTATATGACACTGGAGAATTTTTGGAAGACTTTCTATAACTTCTTATTTGATTTTGTTGGTTGATATCTTATGTTTTACTTTAGTTATGTTTTACAGATTAATACTCTGAGCGTCAAACCAAGTTCTCTAGTGCAATGAAGCACATCTCTTATGGTGATTTTAATTTTATGATAAATTTCATTATAACCTAATGTCTAATCATTTTCTTATGTCTCCGTCTCCTCGTAAATTTGTAAACAAATTAGAATCATAACGAACATCAAGACCTATAAACAAGATATTTGATTTATTATTCCATCCAAAACAAAAATGCGAATAATTTTCTCGTATTTTAAATATAAGAATTCATAAATCGTTAAATTTTTTTAAAAAACTACAGAATGAGAAAAAAAAGATCTCTACTATATTTTAAAAAAAGTCATTATTTCAATATAGAAGAAAGAGATGGCAAACACGTTAGAGATATATTTGGAACGGATATAGTATTGCAGAATTTTTTGGAGACATTTTATACTTCTCATTCGATTTTGTTGGTCGATGCATTTCCGTTTACTTCAGTTATCTTTCACAGACATTATTATTTTGAGCGTCAAACCAAATTCTGGTGCGATGAAGTACATCCCTAATAACGCTTTCAGTCTTATAACAAATTTCATTATAACTTGATGGCTAACCATTTCCTTACAACTCTTCGCCTCCTCGTAAATTTGCAGACAAACTAAAATCATTACGAACATCAAGGCCTATAAAGAAGATTTTATTTGTTATTTTGTCCAACACAAAAATATGGAATAATTTTTCTCCTATTTTAAACAAACAAAGTCGTAAATCATTAAAGTTAAAAAGAAATGAAATCCATATAACTGCAGAATTGAACAAATTACTTGAAAATATATGATGAAGTCAGTATATAACCTCAAAGAAGATCCGAGCAAGGAGAACGATCGAAATCTTGAGATGCTGCAGAAAAATAAAATCACCGTAAACGTCCTACTTTGAGTAAGCATATCATGATGTTTGATTACGATATCGAGACATCATAATTTCTACTCGATCTTTAAATATAAATTTAATAAAAATAGATAGAATTTCTTGTTTAAAAAAATACCGACAGATTACAGTTACAGATGTGATGAGCTCAGCTCACCAAAAATGATGTGATGATGTTTAACCAAACAAATGTTCGCAATACTCTTCCTTTATATTTTAGTCAAAAGATGTCCAATTGATCCAATAAAAGAACACACTATATATCTATATATATATATATATATATATATATATATATATAAACTAAATTAAATGTGATAGAGAACACTCAGTAATAATATTAAAAATTTTATACTTTTCTCTCCACTTATTTATTACAACAACAACAACAACATACCCGGTGCAATCCCACATAGTGGGGTCTGGGAGGATAGGATGTACGCCGACCTTACATCAATCTTTATGGGGGTAGAGAGGTTTTTTTCGATAGACGCTCGACTCAAAAGGAAAGTAATAGATGCAGGATTGTAAGAAAAATAAGACAACAAAATATCCAGATATAAAGCAAATGGAGCAGCACATAGTAATACAGAAAGAGTAAGGGTCTACATGATACCTAAGCAATACGACTAAGAAAAGAAGAAAAGGCTAGGCCCATATCTCTCCCACACAAAGTGACAAAAACTCAACTATCCACTAACCTTCCACCCTAATTCTCGATCTCTAAATCTTTCTATCTAAGGTCAGGTCCTCAGTCAGCTGGGGTTGTGCTATGTCTTGTCTAATCACATCCCCAGTTCTTCTTCGGCCTGCCTCTACCTCTTTTAATTTCTGCTACCGCCAATTTCTCACACCTCATGACTGGCACATCTACACACCTCCTTTTTACATGTCCAAACCATCTCAGCCTCGCTTCCCTCATCTTATCCTCCATGGAAGCCACTCCGACCTTGTCCCGTATAACTTCGTTCCTAATCATATCTCTCCTACTATGACAACACATCCATCTGAACATTCCCATCTCGGCTACTTTCATCTTCTAAACATGGACATTCTTGACTGTTCAACATTCTTCCTCATACAACAATGCTAGTTAACCACCACTCTGTAGAACTTACCTTTCAATCTTGGAGACACATTTTTATCGCAAAGCACCCCGGAGGTGAGCCTCCATTTCATCCATATTGCTCCAATACGGTGTGCGATATTATTATCAATATCCCTGTCTCCTTGTATTATGGATCCAAGATACTTAAAGCTTTCTTTTTTAAGTATAGCTTATGCCTCTATCTTCACTTCCATTTCTGCCTCCTGCATCACATCATTGAACTTGCATTCCATATACTCCGTCTTCGTCTTACTTAACCTTTGGACTCTAAGGTCTTCCTCAAAACTTCTAGACTATCATTAACTTCATTACGCATCTCGTTAATCAAAACTATGTCATTTGCAAATAACATACATCAGGGTACCTCCTATTGAATATGTCGTGTCAATTCGTCCATCACTAATGCAAATAAGGATGGGCTAAGGGTTGATCCCTGATGCAACCCCATCACGATCGAAAAGTGTTCTAAGTCACCTCCAACTGCCTAACTCTGGTCTTGGCACCCTCGTACATGTCCTTAATTCCCATGATATAGGCCACATGCACACCCCTAGACTCCAAACATCTCTAAAGAACCTTTTGATGGACTTTATCATATGCCTTCTCAAGATCAATAAACACCATGGGTAAGTCTCTCTTTTTGTCCCTATACTGTTCTAATAATCTCCTGACAAGATGAATAACTTCTGTAGTCGATCGTCCTGATATGAATCCAAATTGGTTCTCAGATACAAACACATCTGTCCTCATCCTCACCTCAACTACCATCTCCCAAACTTTTATAGTGTGACTTAGCAGCTTGATACCCTTATAATTATTGCAATTCTGAATGTCACCTTTGTTCTTGTACAACGGGACCATTGTACTCCTCTTATTATTGTCTCTAAATGTAATCGTTCTTTTACTTTATTTTCTAAAGAAATACTACAACAACAACAAATCCAGTGTAATTCCATAAGTTAGGTCGCATCATAGAGTGTACGCAGATTTTATTCCTACCCTGGGAGGTAGAGAGGTTATGTCCGATAGACCGTCGGTTCAGGATAAAACAATAACAAATTATGTCAAATAGAAAAAAAGATCAGTAACTACAACAAAATAGTACGCTAAGCGAAAAACAAAAGACAATAGATAATAACAAAAGTCGAAGGACAATAAACTACATGAGAAATACTACAACTACTAGTAAGGAAGGATAAACGAGGCAAGACTCAACTACCTACTAACCTTCTACCCTAATCCGTGTCCTCCACAATCTCCCATCTAAGGTCATGTCTCTGGTAAGCTGCAACTGCACCATGTCCTGTCTAATCAACTCTCCTCAATACTTCTTCGACCGATATCTACCTCTCCTGAAGCCATCCATAGCAAATCTGTCACACCACCGCATTGGGGCATCCACACATTTTCTCTTCACATGCTCAAACCATCTCGACCTCGCTTCCTGCATCTTGTCCTCTAAAGAAATGGCTCCATGTGCTCTGATTCATTATTTGGGAGCATTACCAAAGTGTTTCAATGGTGGGATTATCTTGACGTAGGTAGAAAGACGTGTTAAGCTTGTGTTTTCCCAGCCGACTCGCACACGACTGTCTCTTTTTTGTGTCCTTTTCACTCCTTATTACTCCTTTCGTTCACTTTTTCTGATATTGAGGCCACTCCCATCTTGACCGGATATCTTTATTTCTAAATATGCTCACACATCCACCGCAATATCCTTATTTCCGCAACTTTTATCTTCTGAACGTGAGAGTTCTTGACGGCTAATACTCTGCCTCATACAACATAGTAAATATAACCACCACTCTGCAGAACTTGTCTTTGAGATATTGTCTAAAGGAATATCTATGTATAATCAATGGAGGGGCACCGAGCTAAAAGTTTAAGGTGGAGGCCAATCAAAATACAAGAACATTGTTGTCAACTAACTCATGAGAACCCCAAATCTTCTCATAAGTTGCAAGATCTCTGGTCACTGAATTTGCCTCTGTTGGAAATTAGCCTTTGGCGGGAGTTGCGACCGACCAACTTTAACGGCTTAAACACTAGTGTTACGCATGTTGGAGAATCCGGTTCTTCACACGTGCATGATCTACTAAGTACGTAGATAACCGTAGGGCCAAGAATCGTCAAATTTTATTGAGAAATGAAAGAGATATTGGTTCACGAAGTGAGGTGTTTGAAGCATGAAAAAGTGTGGTATTGTGCTCAATTCTCCCTCATCGGTGGAGGAAGAATGAATTGTTTTGTTAATAAGTCTCAAAGTTGGTTTGGGGTTTGGGACCCCAAGGGGTATCCCATGTGTTTAAAGGAGGGAGGACCTAGATGTGCTTCGGTTCGAGGGAAGCCCACACGCGCGCCGTCGCCGCCCGTCCCATCCGGTTCTAGGTTCCGGGTTCTCGGGCTGTGGGCTGTGCTTCTTCTGATATTATCTTTTTGGGCCAGAGAACTTTGCCAGATGTACAGTTTGATCCCAGAAGTTTCATATGTACAGTTTGGACCAGAATTCTTTCATATGTATAGTTTGGTTCCTAAAGTTTCAAGATGTACAGTTTGGCCCCTGAAGTTTCCAGAAAGTCAGAATTGGGCAGAGAGATCAGAAACGCCACGGCACTCAATTCAGCCATTTATTTTGGCTGAATTACTCCTCCTATAATGGCCAATCCGTTGCTCTTTTCCACCATTTATTTTGGTGGTATTACTACCTCCATAATGGCCATTACTTGGCCAGTAATGACACTTATGGAGGCAGTTCAATAGCCCCTCCCTAACCTATATAAACAACCCCTTGCACCATTGTTGAGCTAGACTCACACAACACAGAAAACAGAAACAATTCAGTTCTTCCTACAAGCTTCCAAACATCATTTCATTACTCAAAATTCTTCACGGTAGCACTTGAGTTTCCTTTGGTCAATTGTTCCATTGCTGTTTTATCTTGGGAGACAATTGTCCAGGACGTATAAAGGATACATACGGGGCAATATTGTCTTAAAGACAGAGTGCCACACTCGACTCAGCATACACCAAAAACAGAAAACAGTTCCAGTTTTTCTTGTTCAACATCTTTGTAATTTTCAGTTTTGTTGTAGAATTATATTTTCAGTTCTTGTAAGTCTTAGCAGTTATTTGTAATTTCCGTTTTCTGCACCTTTGTAACCAACAACCTCCACGTAAATGTGATGAATATATTAGTGATCGCCCCATAAAATTAAGTAGGAACTTGAAATTATTAATCAAATGTGAATATAACGAATTAGAATTGATCAAATTCGTGCTTTATTATAATTGTTAATTAGCTCAATATTTAAATGATTTATATTTGAAAAGACATAGGTCATGTTAAGAATAACATGTCGTATGCACTTTTCAAAAGAAGGTGACTTTATAATGTTACATTCAAATTGGGACGAGTCAATATGATTAGCAGCCTAGATGTCAATTAAAAGTAGTTTTCAAAGATGACTTAAGTTAAGATTACTTTAAAAATTAAAAAGTATTGAGAAAAATGTCAAATCTGAAATGGTACCATTATCATACTTCTATTATCTATATTTGGGCATTTGACGTGACACTAACTAGGGATTAGATGATTGACATGCTTCTACTCAGCCATTCACCTTACTTCTCAAAAGATTTTTTTTTTTAAATAATGCTATTTATTCAACTATAAAAAGACCAGATAATAAGTTTGCCTACATTCCTACTTTTCTATTACAATTGCATCAATAAATATTCTAATTTCGTAATCCGTCAGCTAACCAACTAGTTTTAAATCCTAAACTTATTGTAGATTTGCTAAAATTAGACTACTTTTTCGTTAATATAATTTCCCCAACAAACCTAAAATATCGTTAAGGAAAAAAAAAGTTTTTCAAACTACTTACTTTAAGTACATCAAATTAATCTTTAAAAATGACAAGGGAACAGATACCTTAGTTGTTAATAGATTAATTAAACATTAAAAAGACAAGGGAAGGATATCTTAGTCATTAATAGATTAAACATTAAAACAACACAGAAATTAATATCATTAACTACGAAGCAAGCCTAACGGAAGATCCTCTGTGATTTTAGTGAAGATCACATGTTTGTTAAGAGCCTTTGTCAATTCCAATGAAATTTAATATGCAAATCTTAATTTTAATTCTACTCAAAGTTTTAATTCTTTAAAAATATCCTCTGAAATATACCTTAGTTTCGGATATAACCCTTTAAAATCAAATACTTATACCACATATACTATAACCTATATCTATAACTAAGTATTTTTTAAAATATACAGTATTAATGTATAGTTGGAGAGAAAAGGGTGTCTCAATTTATGTTGAAATTACATATTTATTCAATTCTGATGAAGAAAATTGCTCTAAACAAATACCGTCTAGATTCTTCCCATAGTCTTTTACTAGTTTCTGCACATCCCATTAAAAAAGGTATTCCCTCTGATCTATTTTACTTGCCGTGATTGTCCTTAACATTTTTCTTAAGAAAATATTAATTAAAAGGATAAGTAATTAACTAAATTACTCGTATTTATTGTTTAATTTCAATTAATATTACCCATCCTTCCCCTCTCTTTCCACATTTATTAGCGCAAGGTTAAGGTGAAATAAAGCATTATTTCTATCTTGATTTTATAATACGGCAAGTATTTTAGATCAATTATATTTAGTAACCATGATAACTAAAATGAACGAGAAGATATATTAGTAGCATCAATCATAAGATTGTTTTCTAATTTAATCTTTGTCTCTCCTTAAATATTTCATGTAATTAATACTTCATTAATTAGATCCGTAAGATGTGAATTGCGTCACAATTTGAAATAGATGAAGTGTTACTTCTCTTAGTTATCAGCTTCAAGTACCCCAGGTCTATTATTCAAGGGAATTGAGAGATTGATGATGATATCACACATTGTATTAGGGCAGGGTGGATGAAATTGAGGCTCGCATTTGGAGTCTTGTGCGATAAAAAGGTGCCACCAAAACTTAAAGGCAAGTTCTATAAGGTGGTGGTTAGACCGACTATGTTGTATGGGGCGGAGTGTTGGCCGGTCATGACTTCGCACACCCAAAAGATGAAAGTTGTGGAGATAAGGATGCTGAGATGGATGTGTGGGCATACAAGGAGGAATAGAATTAGAAATGATGATATCCGGGACAAAGTGGTGAGTAACCTCGGTGGAGGATAAGATGCGGGAAGCTAGGTTGAGATGGTTCAGACAAGTGCAGAGGAGAGACACAAATGCCCCAGTGCGGAGGTATGAGAGGTTGGCTATGGACGAGTTTAAGAGGGGTAGAGGTAGGCCGAAGAAGTATTGAGGAGGTGATTAGACGGGATATGACGCAGATGCAACTTACTGAGGACATGACCTTAGATAGAGGGTTATGGAGGACACAGATTATGGTAGAAGGGTAGTAGGTAGTCCAGCGTAGTCCTACTTACGCTTACAAACTGGTAGTTGTAATGTTATTATCATAGACCTGCTTAGCCTATCATACTAGTAGGCACAATATTGGTTTATAGTCACTTGTCGTTTGATTTCTGCTGCTATGTGTTCTCTAGTGTACTTTGTTTATCTTATTTACATGTGTTAGTTACTTCTTCTTTTTCAGAATGCGCTATCATGACTTACTCGCTTTTGATACCAGTATTTTCATACTGCTTTAAATTTTCTGTCCGGGTCTGACAGTTTTCTTGCTTTGCTTGTACTTGTGCTTTGTCTTGAGCCGAGGGTCTCTCGGAAACAGCCGCTCTACCTATCAAGGTAGAGGTAAAGTTTGCGTACACTCTACCCACCCCAGACTCCACGTCGTGGGATTTCACTCGGTATGTTGTTGTTGTTGTAACATGTTCTTATATGCTCTTTCTTCCTTTGAATTCTCGAAGATTTTCACCAACATTTAACTACATATAATTTTCCTCATTTTATAATCCCATTTGTGAATTTTTTTAAAGCATATTTGAATTCGAATAATAGATTTTACAGTCCCTTCGACGTCCGATAAAATTAGAACAATAAAACATAACTTTTACCCAACTTGAATGTTAATCAGAAAGAATCTGTAAATTAAGGTAAAGGCTGATTCTACTTGTTTCCTTTGTCACCAACACTCCATTTATTAGTAATAATCATATTTTAATTGAGGTATAATAAACTCGTGTATCAAGAATTATCCCATGTGTTTGTGCATGAATTGATCAATTTTGAACATTTATGAATTCACACTATATACATATATATTCCCTTATACACGAAAATCGGTTCCCCTACTTTTTGTTTTACTATAACAAGTCTTGTAAATGATGCTAAAATACGATGAATGAGTATAACAGTAGTAATTAATAATTATAGATTCATGTGAATTGCTATTTCACATATATCGCATGGAAGTAAAATAAAATTAAGTCAATGCAAAAGAAGGAAACTAATCAAATCACCCTTCTAGCATTACTGTTTAAGATACAAATAGTGAATTATAATTAACATGAAGTTAATACTAGAGTTAGAAGGAAGCAAAAGATTGGAAAAAAGAAATGAAGAATTAGATATGGAAGAAAAAGAAGACAGGTTGGCTACTGCACAAACCCCTAATTAATATACCAACCAAAGAGATGAAGATGAAATGAAAAAAATCTATAAGAGAAATTCTTTAGTATATGTTGTCACTTAATACATACAACGCAATTACCTAAATGAAGAAAATAATGATGACAGAAATGATTATTTGTACAATAACAACAACAGAACATATTCGATGGATCCCATAAGTGGGGTCTAGTAAGGGTGGAGTCGATCTTTGCGGAATAAAGAGGTTGTTCTAGAAAAATCTTGACTCCAGAAAAGTAATTTTTAAAACAGGTTTGAGAAATACAAGAGTGAAAATGATGTGATGAAAATAATGTTGTTGGATATTGTAAATCAGTACGGGAAGTAAATAAATACTACAAGTGTTCGAAAGGATAAACAAATAGCCAATGTTCAGAACTGTCGCAAGCTTGTTGAGTCTTGAATCTTGATAACCTGAAATCAAGAAACACTAAATCTGGATTGTTACAACTGTGACTGAGTCGAGAGATGACTCTCTGTCTTTAAGACAAGATTGCCCCGTATATATGCTTTTACGTTAACGGGCAATAGTTTTCCAAGATAAAGCAACAACTAATCAACACTACAAAGCAAATAGGTTGATTATGACGAAGAAAACAAACACGAAACGACTTGCTGAAGAGTGGAAAAGGAAGGAAGAGTTTCTGTTTTTGACACTGTTTCTGCTCACGTTTTTGGACAGAATATGTGTTGTTTCTCTCTTTAGTTTGTCTCTGTGTTTATATGTGTTGTCTCATTTTTCTGGCCTGTTTTTATGTCTCCACAATTGAGCCAAAAGGCTCCAATATATAGCATAAGGGAAGGGACTCCAACTGCTAAGAAATGGCTATTTATGGCCATTGAATGAGGGATTAAAACAGCCAAGTAATGGCTGTTTATGGCCATTGAAGGAGGGAGTTAATCAACCAAGTAATGGCTGTTTATGGAGGGAGTTAATCAACCAAGTAATGACTGGTTAATGCACAATAACGCCCCCAAAAATCAACTCCAACGGTAGGCAGAAACTTTCTGCCTTCCGTCGTTCCCAATTTCATCTTTCCAGAAACTCTAGGGACCAAACTGTAAATATTAAGCAATTTGGGGTCCAAAGAGATAATATCAGAAGAAGCCCAAGTTCCAAGTCCCAAGTCCCAAGTCCCGGGACGGGCGCGCAGCGGCGGCGCGCGTGTGGGCTTAGCCTTGAATCCAAACACATCTAGGTCCTCCCTCCTTTAAACACATGGGTTACCCCTTGGGGTCCCAAACCCTTAGCCAATTTTGAGACTTATAAAGAGAACAATTCTTCCTTTCCCACCGATGTGGTAGATTTGTCCCACACCATATTTCCATGCCTCAAACACCTTACTTCGTGGACCAATATCTCTTTCATTTCTCAACGAAATTTGACGATACTTGGCCCTACGGTCATCTACTCACTTAGTAGATTATGCACGTGTGAAGAGACAAAACCTCCAACATGCGAAACCCTAGTGTTTAATTCATTAAATATGGGTGGACGCACCTCCCCACCATAGACAAATTTCCAACAAATAACAAATAAAAGAAAAGTAGCGACAATAGTAAAGATAGTCAAAGTAATAGAAATAACAATACTAATAAAAATAGGAGAATACGATAGCGATAGAATAGTAATGATAATAGAAGAGTGAAAAGCATGTGATAGAAAATAACTAAGGAAAGAAAAGTAATGACAACGGAAATAGTAAAATAGCCAAAGTAAAAAAATAATAATAACAATATCTAATTAGAATATATGTTAATTCAAATGATATTTATATGCTAGATATCGCGTAAATCTTTTAGGAAGGCAAGTGATAATCTCATTTTCGGCGACTCGCATATATCTATCATAAGTCATTATCCCGATCAATTTCTTAAGGTCATTAAATTATCTGGCTCAGCACTAGTAAATTTGTGTGGTGACACATATCGTGCAGACAACAACGAAAATAATATTTATCTAATCTTCTATTACGTAAAGTAGCTTGATGGTCAAGTCACCCTCACTACCTACAGTCAAACTCTTAAGATCAATAAAAATCTAGAACTATCGATCATTAGTAATCAAGCGTTTTGGGTCATATCCTGAGAGCTCCCACTCTCCTCAGAAGCTTAATCTATTGGTGTATCTTTCATGATAGATTTTTAGTTTTTTTAGGTGGTATTCTTGTAAATTATAAAAAAAAGGTACCATCAATCATTAGCATGCAAAAATATGTATTTGTGCAAAAGTAAAGATAAAATGGAGAATATTGTTATACATGCAAGTACACTTAAAAAAGAACATCTCGTTACTAGTTAATTCATTAATTCGAAAGAGAGAGAAAATGAAAAACATATATGAAACTCTAACCATAGTACTCAATTAATTAATAAATGTCAAAAGTGTTTTTTAATTTAATTTTTTTAATTCGTGTCCACTCAAACATGTTCAGATAAAATAGGATATAAGAGGGAGTACCTTCAAGCCACGAGTACAAGAAAGACATCTCAATAAAAGAAGAGAAGAATGAAAGAAAATGACATCTTAGGGAGATATTTAAGATAAGTATAATACTAAGGCCTTATTTGTTTCATTAATATTAAGACGTCACATGTAAATGATTAAGATGTCTCTAGATTTAAAAACTGAATGATTAACACTGCAACATTTGAATGTGCATAATGTATTTATTTAAACATAATAAATATACAAATAAAATAAAAAGGTAACTAAATATTAGAAAATAAATATAAATCTAATAAAATAAAATTATTATTCGATAAAAAAATAAAACATTTATGTTCGCTAGTGATGATGGAGATGTTTTTGTAGTGTTGGTGCTGGTGATAATTGTGATGGTGGATGTGGTTGGTGTTGTAGTGACTGACGCGATGTTGCAGGTTTTTAGTGATGGTGGAGTTGGTTGATGTTAGTAATTGACTGTGTTGGTGGTGATGGCTAAAGAATGTGTGGTAGTTGACAATGGTGTTAGTGGTAGTTATCGACGATGCTAGTTATGATGGTAGAGGTAGTTGGTAGTAAGGATGACCGCTATGGTGATAGTGGTTGATAGTGGTAGTGGACGCAACAACGATGATGGTGGTGGTGGCGACGACTGCGGTGACTTTTGATATAATTATATTGATGAAAATGGTAGGTGTGGTAGCGATTGACAATAATGGTTGTGATAGCACAAGTGGTTGATAGTGGTCAACGATGATAGTGGTGCTTATGATGACAGAGGTGGTTAGTGATGGTGGAGAGTGGGTGGTGGGTGATGGGTGTGTAGGGGTAGGCGGAGGGGGATGGTGGTGGTGATTGTGATGTCAGAGGTGGTTAGTGATGGTGAGGGTGGGGTAGAGGTGGTGATTGTGATGGCAGATGTGATTAGTGATGGTAGGGCGAGGGTAAAGGTTGGAGATGGGGTGGGGTGGGTGGAGTAAGTGGGTGGGGGTAGAGGTAGAGCTGCTGGTGATAAAAATTATCGATACAAAAATACCTTTTAATGATATTAAGACTTTGTTCAAAATCTTAATGATTAAGACTTATTCAGACTAAATAAGTGGTTAAATCTTAATATAAATAAATGCACTTAATGACTTAAGGTCTGAAGTTCAAACCTCCATTAAGCCCCAACCGCAAACAAATGAGCCCTAAGTGACTTTTTGAATACTTTCACTAAGGTTCTCAATTACAAGTAATATTTTCTAATGTATATCTCTTTACTTTCTCTTTTTTTCTTTTTCTTTTGCTCCAGTTACCTTAAGATCATTATTAATATGAGCATTGAACTAAGTTTTGGTATGCCAAAGTTAATTACCGGCAATATTTTCGGCTTTATGAGAAATTTCATTTTGAATTAACGCCTATTATTCTTTTCACGACTCTTTGCCTCTTAACCGTTTTGCAAGAACATTAGAATCACTACGTACACCAATACTGTTACGCGATGCCTTCCTAAGATTTCTTTGAAGGGCATAAGGCTAAACAACAGATGCCAGTGTAGTTACTAGATACTATCCGTCAACTAGGGTCCCATTCGTACGCTAGACAAGACTGTCAACGCCGTACGGAAAAACCTGTTGGAAATTTACTAATGTGGAATTAAGTTTATCCCATTATTTATGACTCGAACAATTGGGGCCCCGCACGTCAGAAATGTCATTTCCACACACGTGTAATCTTAGTGCCAAGTATCATAAATTTCGTTAATAAAAGAGATATTGGTACGTAAGTGAAATGTTTAAAACATAGAATGATGAACGGTTATTGGCTAAATAACAAGTGTTCCACGTTGGTAAATGAAGGAAGAATTGTGCGAAGTGTAAGATGGTACGGGTCAAAAAAGGGCCGCAGAGCCGAGAAGGGCCGTGACGCCTCCCTGACAGGCTGCGGCGCCCCCTTGCAGCGCCGAGGCGCCTGATTGGCAGTGAGCATCGTGGGTTTTTGGCTGAATTAGCGTCGCGGCGCTAATGTGGCAGAGTCGCGACACTTCATTGGCAGTCACTGCTCGACGAAATCCCAAAGGTTTGGCTGTTGAGGTGGTTTCAATGGCATTGAATTCACCCAATGATGGCCATTACTTGGACCATTTTTTTGCTGCATTACTTGGGGGGTTAAATGTCATCAATTACATGACAATTGAATGTCATTATGGGGCATTTGAAAGACCATCTTGCACACCTATAAATTGAGGTCTTTGGCTCAATTCTATAGGGGGAACATATGAACATAATTACAAGTTAACAACACCACAAAGAGATCAGTTTTTCTGATAAGCAATCCTTCTCTAAGCAATCTTCATTATTCGTGTTCTTCGCTGGGATCATTTGTATAGGCTTTGCACATTTGATAGTTTGTTGTTTCATCTTGGGAGACTATTGTCCACACTTTCGTAAAGCCTATATACGGGGGCAATCTTGTCTTAAAGACAGAGAGCCATCTCTCGACTCAGCCGGTGATGTTGTGATTATCTAATTAGTTGCTAAGTGTTTCAGGTGTGAACTTGAATCTCAAAGGACTCTAATCGTTCGAATTCTCAGCGGTTCTACAAGCCACAAGTGTAGCAGTTCATGTTCTGGCATTTCTGAATACAAGATCCAGATTTGAAGTTTCAATTCAAGATCAAGAGATTGACAACTTGTTGTTGTAATCTTTGTTGTTTATCATTTTGATCACTGTAATAGTTATTTACTATTCCCGTACGTGCTTTACATATCCAACAAAATCAATGTCAAAGGCAATTGAGAAAATATGAAAGAGAATTGAGAATGAAAGAAAGCTTGATTGCATTAATGAAAGCTATCACAACGAAAACAAACAGTGTCGGCGGGGGGGGGGGGGGGACCGTAACATAGAATTGATTGTTTACTTGAAAGTTTGATTACTTGATCCCCCTTATATTTGTTCTTAAAATAAAAAGGCAAGAAATAAGACTAGATATAACTAAGCTAGAAAAACATAATGGAAATAGTAAACTTATTCTATATTTTTATCAAAAGGGGCCTAGACTATTACAAAGTAAGACCATGACCATTGGTGGCTTTTTGAGGGGTCGCAACCTTGTCTTCAGCATCAGGGTCTACGTGTGACATTAGGCGCAGGGAACTGGCACGGGCGCTGGCACTGGCGCATGTACGCTTGGCACAGGCATCACTGTCAGGGGCAGCAAAGGTGTAGGCATGTGTTGGGGTGCAACCTGATTAGAAATACTATCGAGGATCGTTGATGGGGAGACATAGGCACAAACACAGTTGTCACTCGGCGCCGCCAAGACCACGGGGCCGTCCATGAAGTTTGGTGCTAGGA
The DNA here is from genome assembly GCA_034509755.1 of Anisodus tanguticus. Lineage (NCBI taxonomy): Eukaryota > Viridiplantae > Streptophyta > Magnoliopsida > Solanales > Solanaceae > Anisodus > Anisodus tanguticus. The sequence continues at coordinate 37,064,669 of CM067549.1, forward strand.
GGCTTGCCAGAGCGCTATGGGGAGTGACCGAGAGGTCATGGGGCATGACTTGAAAGCCGCCCATCATATATACTTATGAGCTTGGTAATTTTCTTAGTGTCTGTTTATGATTTTTGACCAAAATGTTTCTACAGTACAAAGGAAATGTAATGTCAAAATGATTATAAGGCATAATACATAAATAAGACCTTAAACTTGGCCACAACTGAAAAGTCTGTCATCCAATTTTGGGTGTGCACTAGTAGGCACCTCAACTTGTTTCCACTTTGTTGGTTGAACACTCCAACTTATAAAATGATCATCTAGACACCTTCAAAATTTATGTGTCACATCACTTCCACGTCAGCATTTGTGTTTACTTGTTTAACTTTATGCAAGTTGAGGTGTCTACTTGTGCACACCTAAAATTGGAGGACATAATTACCAGCTAAAACCAAGTTTGAGGCCCTATTATAAAGCATTTGTTTTGACTGTTGGTATAGATACGCATTGACATGCAATTCCAAATGAAAAGAAAATAGTCAACAGTCATGACTAATTATGTTTGACAAAATTTAATCAGGAGATTTGTGATTTTACATTGTATTATGTAAGTTAGTTATTGTGCAAATTTTTTGAGATACAAGTGGTATTCCTATTTTGGTGATTCGGGTCTGCATTTGAGGTCGTTATTTAGATCAATATTATATTGTTTGCAACAAATTTTCTCAATTATGAAAAATAAATTAAAATCACAAAACAAATAAAGAAAAAGATTATTTTATTTATCAAGTTTGTGAGTACAATAATGTGTATTTTCTCGAATCTTCTCTCCTAAGTTCTTTGTAATTCAAGGGCTAGAGCAATGTGTTTCTAGAATGTAGGACGATGCACATCTTCTTGTGATGTATTTGATCGCCAAGATTGTCGGCAACACTTCGACATTTCTAGTTGATTTTGTAGAAGAAAGTCTCTTGATCACTTCGACTGTGAGAAAAACAATATTTAATGTATTGATCTCTTTATGAATATTTCATTGAGTTTATAAAAATTTTGAGATGCCATTTTAATGGAATATGTACCCTCTTTATATATGTGTGATCTAGGATTTAGAGTAGAGTAGCCTTCAAGAAACTCTTAATAGACTTTGGACTTGGAGATGATGAAGCTTGTCTTGTAGATGCTCGACTTAAATTGGATAAATTTTGATGTCTACGATGCCCCTAGTTCAAGGCTTGTCAGGGTATAAGTTTGATAAAACTCACAGATGAGACTTGATACACATAAAATTGAAATTCCCATCTTTACGATTTTGTGGCTTTGATGATGAACCACTTGGATAGAGAAAAAGAGATGTTTTCCCTAAAGATTGCCTCCATTGTTGAAAAATTTATTTTCTTAGATGTCTCCGAAAAAATAAAGTATTTATCTTCATCGACCCTGATAGAATATTCCTTGTACATCTCCTATATTAGGTAAAATTATAATCCAATTGTAATTAGGAAGTATAGTCCAATTGTAATTAGAAAGATTAGTTACCAAGTTTGTAAAAGAGTAAATAATTATGTAACACTATATATATATTGTACATAATAATCAATGAAAAGGAGGGGAACATATTCCTTTGTGGTATCAGCAGTCAAAACCTAAAATTCTCTTCCTAACCTCTCGACCGCCCCAATCCTCGGCAGCCGCCCTCCCCAAACTTTCTCCTATCACCTCTCAGCCGCTTCCTTCCTCTCCTCTTCCCCAAACTTTTCAATAGCTGAACAACCTAAGTTCCATCATACTCTTGCAGTTAACAATATCAAGAACTTCATTCTCATAACTCTTGAGATGGAAAATGGTCAGTATTCCTCTTACGCGAAATTATTTAAGATTCATTATCGTGTGTACAAAGTCATCAACCATATCATCCCTCATAAATCAAGGCCCCTGGAACACCCTGATGTTTCTGATGATGACGTTTGGTCCCGCTTAGATGCGGTTGTCCTATAATGGATCTATGACACGATCTTGAACGATCTATTGCATACAATTATTGAAATTGACGCCACTGCCCGACAAACGTGGGAGCGCTTGGAAGGTATTTTTCAGGACAATGTGCCTTGTACCTAGAAAATCAATTTAAAGACATTCAACAGGATGATTTTCCAAATGCGTCGACTTATTGTCAGGAACTTAAGATGATTGCCGATCAACTCTCCAACGTTGGTGCACCGGTCACTAATCAACAGTTGGTGATGCAACTTATTGCGGGTTTGAATGAAACTTATGACGGCGTCGCTATCATACTCCAACAATGCACGCCATTGCCTCTATTCTATGAGGCTCAATCGAGACTCATCCTTGAAGAAACTTGAAAAATAAAGTGGGTCGTGGCTCATGCGAGAACCGCTAACGCCGCCCTCATCACTACCGGTGGCTCTTCCGCCGACAGCAAGACACCATTTTTCGGTTAACAAAACTGGCAACCCGATGACCTGACACACGGCCTGCTTTCCCGAAATCACCACAAAGGGCGAAACTCTGAAAAATCCCACAACAGTTATGACTGGAGAAACAGTCGTGGCAGGAGGGGCCAGCCGCTGCCGACCGGCATTAACCTGCAGCGGCATCGACAGTGGCAGCAGCCTCCCGCCGTGTGCTACCTACCCGTCATGGGCTATGTAGGCCCATCCGGCTTAGGTTGCTCCACCTTTCCCATACCCGACAACCTCCTGAGCCCCACATTCGGTCCAACAGCCCCAGCCCAGCATCCTCGACGCACGTCCATAACAAGCATACAATGCACAAGTCTCTCTTCCTTCCACCTACGCCCCGATGGATATTGAGGCGGCTATGAACACGATGTCCCTCAACATTATAGACAACAGTTGGTACATAGATACTAGCGCCACATCTCATATGACGGCATCCCAAGGTACTCTCTCGTCTTATTTCAATACGAGCAATTTAAATCATCATATTATTGTTGGTAGTGGACACGACATTCCTATTCGAGGTTGTGGACAATCATCCCTCTCTAAACCATACCCTCCATTAGCTTTAAAAGATGTCCTCAATGCCCCAACCTTATCAAAAATCTAATCTCTATGTGTCGTTTCACAACCGACAATAATGTTTTACTTGAATTTGATCCTTTTTTTTGGGTTTTCTGTAAAGGACCTTATGACAGGGATGCAAATAATGCGATGTGATAGCACTGGTGGACTTTATCCTATTAGCACCACAGTCGGTCACCCAGCCTCCTCTCCATCATCTCTTGAAGCTATTTCCTCCTCTTTATGGCATAATAGATTAGGACATCCGGGGGACTTTGTTTTACGCTCTCTTCACAAAAATAAATTTATAGATTGCAAACATGTATCTTATCCTCCTATTTGTGAATCTTGTGTTTTTGTGAAATATGTCAAATTGCCATTTGATTCTTCATTTACCTGTACTTTAATGCATTTTGATATAATACACAGTAATTTGTGAATTTCTCCTATTTTAAGCACAGCCGGGCATCGATACTATATGTTATTTTTAGATGATTATTCAAACTTCATGTGGACTTTTCCCATTGGAAATAAATCCCAAGTCTATTCTATTTTTTCTTCATTCAGATCTTTCATGAAGACACAATTTGAAAAGAATATCAAATGTTTTCAATGTACCAATGGGAGAAAATTCGATAATAATCAATTCAAACTTTTCTATGCCCAAAACGACCTTATTTTTTATTTTTCATGTTCCCACACCTCTCCACAAAATGACAAAGCTGAACGAAAAATTAGGACCATAAACAACGTAGTTCATGCCATCCTTGGTCACGCCTCTATCCCCTCTTGGCATTACGCTTTATCCATGACAAATTATCTCTTAAACATTCTCCACAATAAGTCTCCCACTCAAGTTCTCTATCTTCGGGATCCTTTCAATAAGCATTTAAGAACTTTCGGATGTCTATGCTACCCCTTCATCCCTCCACACAAATCAACAAGCTGCAACCTAGGTCCACCCCATGTGTATTTTTGGGTTCCCCCCTAATCATTGTTACAACTGTTACGACATGTCTAGCAAAAAAATAATCATTTCTCGTCATGTCATATTTGATGAGTCTCAATTTCCCTTTACCAAACTCAATTCACTACCTCCGAATTCCTATAACTTCTTAAATGATGGCCTTAATCCCCTTCTAATTGATCACTTGTAAAATCAGTCGCTACTATCACCGATGTCCGACCCACCTCCCTTTGTCCCTATCGGGTGGGCCAGTCAGCCCTGTCACATACTCCTTGGAACAACCACTCTTGATTGCCCGAGGTCACTCCCTCCCCTCAAACAATGCCCCGCCCCTTCTCCCCGATTTCACTTCTTCCTCTCAGCCTGCAACTCTACCCCAACCGCTTCCTGATCCAGCCCTACCTCCCACAGCACCCATACAGATGATAGAAACCCGTGCTAAGCACGGTATTTCCAAACCCAAATGGCAATTTAATTTGTCGAATTCAGTTGCCCCTTCACCTCTTCATCGCAACCCAAAAAATGCTTTGTCCGATCCTAATTGGAAATCTTCCATAATTGACGAATATAATGCTCTTATTGAAAACAAGACGTGGGAACTAGTGCCCCGTCCTCCTGATGCTAATATTATTCGTTCTATGTTGATTTTTAGACATAAAAAGAATTCTGACGGTTCTTTTGAGAGGCACAAGGCCCGTCTTGTAGGCGATGACAGGACTAAACAAGTGGGTGTGGATTGTGATAAAACCTTCAGCCCAGTGGTAAAACCGACAGCTATTCAGACCATTCTCAGTATTGCTTTGTCCAAATCATGGCCCATTCATCAGTTGAATGTTAAAAATGCCTTCTTGCATGGAGACCTTCATGAGACTGTGTATATGCATCAACCTTTGGGATTCAGGAATCCAGATTATGTGTGTCATTTGAAGAAATCGCTCTATGGACTGAAATAGGCTCCTCGTGCGTGGTACCAACAGTTTGTTGACTTTGTATCCTCTTTCGATTTTTCACATAGCAAATTTGATCGCTCACTTATCATCTATAGCAAGGGTAATGACATGGCATATATTCTGTTATATGTTGATGACATCATCCTAACTGCATCTTCTGATGCACTTCACCGATCCATTATGTCACTCTTTGCCTCTAAGTTTGCTATGAAGGATTTGGGCCCCCTAAGTTATTTTTTGGGCATTGCTGTTATGAGACATGCATGTGGCTTATTTCTTTATCAAAAGAAGTACGCCAAAGATATCTTTGGCCGAGCAGGCATGACGTCTTGCAAATCGGTCCAAACACAAGTGGACACTAATTCCAAACTCAGTGCCTCTTCGGGTTCTCTGTACGCCAACCCGACTCACTATCGCAGTTTAGCAGGAGCATTGCAATATCTCACTTTCACGAGACCGGATATAACCTATGTCGTGCAACAAATATGATTACACATACACAACCCGACTGATGAACATATGAATGTCCTCAAACGAATTTTGTGATATGTACAAGGTACTCTTCATTTTGGCTTACACCTGTACAAATCCTCACTCTCCGAACTCACCTCTTATTCTAATGCTGACTAGGGTAGATGTCCTGACACTCGTCGATCCACGTTGGGTTACTGTGTGTTCCTCAGAGATAACTTATTTTCTTGGTCTTCTTAAAGACAACCTACTCTGTCTCAATCTAGTGCCAAAGCCGAGTACCGAATGTTGCCTCTGATTCTTGTTAAATATGCAACCTTCTGCTTGAACTTCACTGCCATATCCATAAGACTACATTGGTCTATTGTGATAATGTAAGTGCGATATATCTTTTCGGCAATCCCGTTCAACATCAACGCACTAAACACATTGAAATAAATATTCACTTTGTATGTGAGAAAGTTGCTCGTGGACAAGTTCGTGTTCTTCACTGTTCATGGGTAACAACGCTTTCTCTGACGTGCTGGGGGTAGGAAAGGTAGTCCTGAAGATGACTTCTGGAAAGGAGCTCACTCTGAAGGTGGTGATGCATGTCCATGAGATTAGGAGAAATTGAATTTCAGGTCATTTATTGGTTAATGCTGGTTTTAGGTTAGTGTTCGAGTCCAATAAATTTGTAATTACCGAGAATGGAATGTTAGTGGGAAGGGGCTTCATCTGTGAATGCCTCTTTAAAGTTAACGTCATGTCTGTATTACGTACAAGCAATAATAATGAAGTTTCTTCTTATTTGCTTGAGTCCTCTAATTTATGGCATCATAGATTAGGACATGTTAACTACAAGTCCATCCAAAGGTTGGTAAAGTTGGAGTTGTTGCCGTCTATCGACGTAAACCCTCAACATAAGTGTGAGGTGTGCGTAGAGGCAAAACTCACAAAGATTCATTTTCGATCCGTCGAAAGGAATAACATTCCTCTAGAACTTATTCACACAGATATATGTGATTTGAAGTTTGCACAAACTAGAGGGGGGAACAAGTACCTTGTGACATTCGTTGATGTTAGCACAAGGTATTGTTACCTTTATTTGTTGAAAAGTAAAGATGAAGCCTTTGAAGCGTTCCGACGTTACAAAGAAAAAGTTGAGAACCAACTAAGTATGCGGATTAAATCCATTCGTATCGATAAAGGGGGAGAATACGTAGCGCCATTTGAGGAATATTATGCCCAATCAGGCATTGTTCATCAAACGACGACTCTATACTCACCTCAGTCGAACGGTGTGGCGGAACGTAAGAATCGCACATTGAAGGAAATGATGAATGCATGGCTCATCAATTCTGGTCTTCCCCAAAATATATGGGGAGAAGCCGTCCTTATCGCTAATACGATTCTTAACAGAGTCCCATATAAGGGTAATGACAAAACTCCATATGAATCATGAAAGGGAAAGAAACCCACTTATAAATATTTAAAGGTGTGGGGTTGTTTGGAAAAGGTCGAAATACCCAATCCAAAATAGGTCAATATTGAGCCTAAGACTCTAGATTACATTTTTATCGGATATGCAAATAAAAGTAGTGCTTATCGCTTCTTAGTGCATAAGTCAGATATTCCAGATATCCACGGGGGTAGAATCATGGAATCAAGGAATGCTCAATTCTTTGAAGATACTTTTCCTATAAAGGAAAAAGACATAACCTTTCGCAAACGAAGTTATGTACGAATCTCTCAGGAACCGGGAGTCGTTGACTGCCCGGATCTAGATGGTTCAGATCTAGTGGACTTCGAAGTGGCTGAATATCCTGAATCTAGTGTTCCAGATTCGCAGAACTTGGATACTCCAGAGATGGAACCAAGGCGAAGTAAAAGGGTCAGGAAGGATAAATCCTTCGGTCTTGACTTTGTAGCTTATATGGTTGATGACGAACCAAGTGTTGACACCCAATTGTGTCCCGTCTTTTCCGATTTATTCGCAATTTTAAATATTTTTTGACACCTCAAAACATTTTTAATATATATACATATATATTATTATTCTCAATATTATTATTATTATTATTATTATTTGTATTTCTATAATCATTTGCTTTTTAAATCATGATCATAGTTTTTATCCTAATATTCTATATTACATTATTTTTGAAAACGACATCGTATTTTTTATTCTAATTAAGCATTTCACAAATATTGTATTTTTATTTATTATCTCGTTATTTTATTTTTAAATAATTTACATTTATTCATAGTATTTTTGTAAAAAATATTAAACCCCTTTTTATTTTATTATTATTAGTTTTTTTATTTTTTAAACCCATAACCCATTTATTTTCCAACCCCAAAAACATTTCTACAACCCATAAACACCCCAAAACAAACCAGCCCAATCCCCTCACCCGAACCGGCCCATACCCACTTGACCCACCTCCCTTTTAACTCCCAATACCCTTATTTTCCTTTACCCCTCAAACCTAACACCCTAATCCCCCAATCGGCCGCACACCCCTACACTCCTACCCCCCACGTCGCCGCACCCTATGCCTGACACCAGCAGTCGCCGACACCGCCGCCTGACACCACCAACCTACCCCATCACCTCACCAACCCATATCCCCTCAAATTCGCCCAAAATTCGTCACTTTATTTTTGAATTTCAAACTTAATCGAAAAGGGGTATGGGGGTGAACGTTGGGAGGAAAAACCTTCTATAAATATCCCCTTTTGTTCACTGTTTTGGGGGTCGGGTTTTTGTGGATTTTTGCCCTTTGTTCACTATTTTTTTCGAGTCGGATTTTGGGTGGATTTTTTTGTCCAAAAATCTAGTTCTTAAAGGTCGATTTTTGGGGATTTTTGGTCGATTTTTAGGTCCGAAATTTAGGTTCAAGTTTTGGAAATCCGAAATCTTCTTAAAGGTTGCATTGTATTTTGTTTGTGTTGTTCTTCACTATTGGGAAGATTCCGAATTTCAAAAATCCGAAATCTTCTTTAGAGTACTTGTTCTTGTTGCATGTGTTCTTCAACTTAAAGATTCCAAAAATATAGATCGCAATTATTCATTTTTGGTGTTGAAGAATCTGAAATTTTTGTTATTTTTTTTTACTGTTTTTTCGGGTTTCGGGTCGGGTAAAATTTTTTTAGAAACAAAATTCTTTTCAGAATTACAAATTCAGAATTCGGTGATCAAAATCCAAAAATCTGAATTCTAAGCATTCTCGAGCGGATTCGACGATTCAAAACAACGCCTCAGTTCGCTGCCCGGAGAAGGTCCGTAACTACTATCTCCTCTCCGTTTATTTTTTGCATTTTTCTATTTATTTTGTTGTATTAATCATGTGGTAGTTTGTTCATATTGTTGTGTTCCCTAATGACTAAGTTATATTGTGTATAATAGCCTGTTTGGTTATGTTAATATATTTTAGATATGTTTTGCTGGACTTCTGATTAATGTGTTGTATTCAGTGTTTGATTAGTGGAATAATGTTGTGTTCTTAAAATGTCTAAGTATGATGTTTGGTTAACACGTTTAGTAATTGATCCAAGCAACCTAGTCTACTAAGTTATTGATTAGATTTATATATATTGTAACATGTTGAAATGTTGTTAACAACTTTTTTTAAAAGAACTGTGATATTGATTGTGTTAAATGCCTTGTGATATTTATTTGTTTAGGGGACTTAATAAGCTAAGTATCCCATGTTATGTATTTACTTAGGGCTTATGTGATGTGTGTGTTATCTCAATAACTTATTTAGTAAATGTTGTGGTGTAAATGATTAGTAGAACTGTTTGCGTTCACTTTGAGAGTTATACACCGTAATAGTTAAGTTCTAGATGTGTTCTTGTTATAGCTTTGATGATTTGTTGACTTATAATTTATTGTGTGATCATGTGAGGTATGTGCTCTCTGATTTTTTTTAAAAAAATTACCAATATGCCTAATATGGTCCCAGCATGATTGTGTATGTCTAAGTTCGGCATTACTGATCCCTTGTATTCAGAATCCTATCCTTAAGAGGTCATCTATGCATTCTCCTTGTCTCTCGTGACTATGGGGTTGATTAGATATCTGCTCTCTCATGTCTAAATAGAAAAATCCCTTGCATATTTTAGCTTAGCTTAACTGATTTTTGCATTCGGAAATGTTGACCTGAATAGATCTTTGGTATGGATAAATGCTTTGCTCTTTGTCAAGTAGTAAATCATAGGTCTGGAATGCTTATTATATAGTGTGTCTTGGTTTCTGTTTAGTTTGTGAAGTAGCTCATGTAACATGGTCATATTAGGAAGTAGTTGAGTGATCATGTCTAAGAATTTTCCTCCATGATTTAGTCATATTGCTGATGTCTAGTATGATTTTGAAATGTTATACCATTCTGAATTTTTTTTGTGTTGACTGTGTCCGAAAATAAGAAAGTATTTTGCTTCTTGTCAAGATGTGTATATATATCCAAACAACTACTTGTGAGTATGTGCTTGTATCTTGGTTTATAGATCTGTTTACGAAAGCATATCTATTGTACAAGTGGTTAAGCATATGTTATGTTAAAAATGGTATAGACTTGTGTCCTTGCTGTCCAATTCCCCTCTACATGTCTAAGTATGCTAAATAATGGATTTTGCATATGTACAAATATGAATGCTTGTTAATTAGGTTTATCACATAATGGGATGGTTTGTCCACCTTTAAATCTGAAATTATGTCTTGGGTTTGTTTTATACCTTTGTCCGCCACAGTTTGCATCCTAAGGCCCAACAACATATTACTCTCATGAATTATTTATTTACATTTCTTTCTTATGTATATATTTTCAGGTTCGTTTACTAATCCTTTTCTTTTCTTTTGTTAACATGAAATGCATCGGTAGCAACGAAGAGTCTCGACACGAGACTCATCATGACTTTGTCAAATGAAGACTCGCATCCATATTCCTTGCATTCTCCAACCTCGGGATTTCAAAACAAATAGGGCAAGATGACATCGTCATCCGCCTTAGTTCCCTTTTTATTATTATTCTTTAATCTCGTTATTTCTATTTTTTGGGTGTAATAATTATTTAATGTTTGTATTGTTGTTAGGATACTTAGAACAAATTAGGCTATGAATGGTTTATTAATAGGGTAGTTTAAAATTAGAAATCCGTCACTAGTTTATTTATCTCTAGGCTCGATTAGTTTAAAATTGGAAACCCGCCGCTAATTTATTTACGTTAGGCTCGTTATGCATGTTTCAAACTTTCAAAATAATTTGGTCACCCTTTATCCGCATTACTAACTATACAAAAATGAGTTTAGTTTTCTTATCCTATTTGCAACTTAAAAGACTTCCATAAAAAATTATTGCTTCACATTGTAAATCATTTGCATCTCTCTATTAATTGCCGATTATGTATTTTGTAAATAATGTCATATAAACGTATGCTTTATCTGAAAAAATGAACTTTGTATATATTCTAAATAATAGGCTTTTAACTTGACCCATATTTTTGAAACCATGCAATGCAAATGCATGCCTTTATCAAAATATGCATTTTTAAAAGAAAACTTGACTTATAAACGCAGGTCACTTTCTTGTATTTTATAATGCTTTGCAAAATACATGCTTTTTATATGTATTTTATAAATAATGCATACCCTTTTTTCCAAAATCAATTTTACATACATTACACAAATGTATATTTTACATGTACTTTATAAATAATGCATCCCTTTTTTGAAATCCAGTTCTACATATATATAGTTTATAAAAAATGCTACATAGATGTATACATCTTTTATTTTACAACTTGCAACTTCTTTTAATCCCATACTTTTAAACATACATTTTTTAGCATAATAATTAACCTGAGTTTAACCAGATAGCTGCAAGTTAGCGGATCTTAAAGGATGCCTAATCCCTTTCCTTTAGGATAATAAAGAACCCTTACCTAGAATCTCATAAAATCGTAGACCATAAAATCGGAGTTATTTTGCAGCATTAATTAATATTTAGGTGTCCTAATTCACCGTAAAATAATTAGGTGACGACTCCTTAATCTAATCCAGGAATCATCAATATGTTGTACTCCGCTGTGACCGTGATAAAAATGGGTGCAACAACATGGCGACTCCACTGGGGAATTCAGGTTTTTAACCATAGCAAACCCAGGTTAATTATTATTGCGCTTTACTTTTTGCTCATTATTTGATTTAATGCTTTGATATGTTTCATTTGTGAAATTTTGCATGCATAACTGCTTTAATTGCTATATTCTCTTACTGCTTTCCTTAAATTGGCATTCCGCTCATATTTCTTCCAAGCCAGGAGAGTTGGCGTATGCGCGGAGTGTCCGGACCATCCGGTGGCCGCGTATCCTTCTCACTCGAGTAGTTCGCTCGGGAACCTTGAGTCTAGTCAGCCAAATCTTAGAAAATTTAGGGTAGAGCTAATCTATACCACCCTTTATCTTAAGTCATGCATGCATACACCTTAGGTGGGTCGATCCTTGGTATCGACTCCACAATTAAGAAATCCACCAAATTGTCGACGGGTCTCACGACCCAACGACCATTCATTATATTATGTGTAGCATAATAATGATAGACAGATCCAAACCTAAACATCATGCCGAAATTGGAAAATATATATTCATTTTTTTTTATATTTGTATTATAGATGGAATCTGTGCTGCAAGTCAGGATGGTGAGTGGGATTCCGAGTAAACTGAAAATATGGTGGACAAATTTCGACCTTGGCAGCCAGATGGAAATTAGGAGGAGATTGGGTTGCCTAATTTCATTGTTCGACATCTTCCCCGATCAGCATTTCGTCAGAGCACTTATTCATTTTTGGGATCCAGATCGGGTTGTCTTTAAATTAAGAGATTTTGAGATGACTCCTACTTTGAAAGAAATCAACTATTTCACCAACTTAATCTACCAAGGTAGAGGACAAATTATTCTGCATGATCAATCCGGAAAGAAATTTCTCTGCTACTTGGGGCTGAAGAAAACTAAGGAACTCCGGTGCTTTGAAAATAACTGGGTCTCTTTGGATTATCTTTATGAGATATACAGTTGTCGAGATGGCTATAAGCTGTTAAAAAATGAATTCTCTTGCACTCCCGACCATTGGCAGACCAAACGTCCTATTGCATTTACTGTCGCTTTACTAGGGACTTTGATATTCCCACTTGAGCATGGAAAGATCAGTACTTGCATATGTTCCGTGGCACGGGCACTTTTCGAAGGAGTAGATGGCGCACAACTCACTTTGTCCCCTATGATTTTAGCGGAGATATTTCGGGTTCTAGGGAAATGTAAAAGAGGTGAAACAAGTTTCTTCGAAGGCTGCAACCTTATTCTGCGGATATGGGCGATGGAACACTTTTACCAGCGCCCGAATAAGGTAGACATATGCTTCAGCCACTCAAACAAATTTGTCAGCTTTTAGGATAGTACAAAACGGTTTGTGTCACCAGTCGGCATCAATGATTGGTATGAGTTTTTGGCATCCCGCACTGGTGATCATATCCAATGGAAATATTTGCTGCTACCGAATACCAAGAAAGCCTATATAAGATGCAGAAGGCTTTATTATATTGAGCTTATCGGGTTGAAAGACCTCCAACCATACGCTCCACTCCACGTACTATGACAGTTTGGACAAGAGCAAATAATCCCCTTCCAAGCAAATATGAGAGTTTCTGAAGTTCAATTCGGGCCGAATTTCATTATCCCCAGAGCTAGGCAAATTCTTGATGAATGGAACGACATTGACAAAATAGATATTGGAGATAGTCAGGCAGGAGGTACTCCCGAATATCACGCGTGGCTACGAGAATATAGCGGTATTACAGACCTTAGTCCTGAAGGCGAACAAGGTTTTGAAGATATTGACACAACAATTTGGGTAAGAAATTTTGGCTTAGAGACACAGTTGTTACCCCTGAAATGTGGCATCAAATGCAAAACATAATGCAGTACCTAGAAGACGCAAGAGCCAGACCTAGAAGTGTCAGGGTTTCATCTTCATCTCTGTGATCAAGAGCGAGATTTAAAACTTGGTCATAAGAATATCTTATGTTATCAGCTTTATTATTGTATGCATTATTATTATAGTAAATTTCAACCTTTATTTCCAACAGAAGGCATCGCAATTACTGGCTTGGATCAATTTATCGTTATCTCGCATATTTGGCGTTTAAGCCCACCTCTGGCATAAGAGAGGCCCCATGCATATTAGGACGCGCATTTAATTTCCATACAATCTGCTTGCTACTTGTTTATTGCTTCACACTCTGTACATGTTATTTAAAACAATAATTACTCATCTCGTACTAACTTAGTTTGCTTCATTTTTGCCTGATTTATTTCCCCAAAAATTGATTCATGTTGACTGAAACTGGCGAAACACCCCTACTTCACGAGATCAAAGGCATAATCATCCAGCAAAATGACTGATTCAGGAGCATCCGAACAAACTGGCCTGGTACTTGTCGCTCTTCCGGGAGGTGAACCAGAGACATCGGAAAGGAGAAATACTACCGTCCAGGATGAATACCTCACCCAACTGTTGCAACAAATGGCAACCATGCAGACTGAGATCGAGCGGCTCCGAAATCTTACCAATTTGTCCATCAGCCTCAATACTCCACTCCCTAAACAAGGGACGAGCCCAACTGCACCACAAACCTTTCCATCTCCTGAACTGCCATTTCCCCAAAACCTTCCCCGAAATCCCTTACTAAGTAAAACCAATCCTCAACATGTCAGCCCGCAATGCACTAATCCGCATCCTATCAACCCACAAGCCAGTCTACAACAAAGTGCGCTACAAAATGACCCAGTATCCTTCACAACTCCATATGCGCCTCAAGCTCCACTTACCCAAACTACCCCACTCGTCCAAAATATACCTCCCACACAAAATTACCAGGCAACCCAACAAATACCGATGGCACACATCGCTAACAAGCAGTATGTGCCACCAGTATATGCAACGGAAGCCCAACCTTCTACTTCCACCATACCAAACATACCTCCTCAAGAGATAGACCACTATGAAGAGATGGAAAGGCAAGCAAGGATCAGAACCGATGAAAGTATGGCGAGAGAAATTCATAGCCTAAAAGAAGCGTTCAACAACATCCAAACCAGCAAGGGGCATGAAGGACCCGAGTACGAAGATCTCTGCATGCATTTCGACGTTCAGTTGCCTATCGGGTATAAGGTGCCAAAAGTTGACTTATTTGATGGAAAGGGAAATCCTCGCCCTCATTTAAGATCGTACTGTGACAAGCTGGTTGGAGTGGGTAAGGACCAGGCCATCGTAATGAAGTTGTTCATAAGGAGTTTGATAGGAGAAGCGCTCGACTGGTACACAAGCGAGGACCCGCGAAAATGGCATAACTGGGGCACAATGGCACAGGATTTTGTAGATAGGTTCAGGTTTAACACCGATACAGTCTTGGATAGATTTTATTTAATAAAATTGGAGAAAAAATCTACAGAGACCTTCAAAGAATATGCCATGAGGTGGAGGGCGGAAGCAGCAAAGGTTCAACCCCCGATGGCGAAAAGTAAGATGACTACTCTCTTTGTGCAATCTTTGAAAGATGCAACATACTATGAAAGAATGATAAGCGTCATAGAACGGAGTTTCTATGAAGTTGTAAGGATGTGAGATTTCATAGAAGAGGGTATCAAAACAGGAAGAATCACAAACTTAGCAGCATTGCAGGCAACGAGTAAGGCAATCCAGTCGGACTCATTTTGGGGAACAATTAAGAAGAGGAGGGACGGAGCGTCCCCTGTCATGATGGTCCAGGAACATAGGTCAAACAAAATGCCAACCTACCAAAGCCCATCATCCCAGCCTCCCTACTACAATCAAACCACCCAAAATCCTCAGCCCTCCTACTATAGTCAAAACACACAAAGCCCTCAGCCTTATTATCAACACTCACCTACTCCCTACTTTGTCTACCATACCCAACTAATATATAGCCCACCACGAGCACCTACCTATCCGAATTCCCTACAGTATCAACCCACATATCCACCTCAGCCACGAAGCCATCTACTAAATGCTCCCAGACCCCGCGCAAATTATGAAAGAAGGACAGTCAAAATATATACACCTTTAGCCGAACCTCTATCCCAGTTGTACGAAAGATTGAGGACCGCGGGAATACTCTAACCCATCCCAGGGCATATCCCCAATCTTATTCGCAGATCGTATGATGAGACTAAGCACTGTGCATACCACTCTGGAATCACTGGACATGACACTGGGTTTGCTTTGCCCTCAAAGACAAGATCGAGGCGTTGATCAAAGAAGGAATCATCCAACTGAAAGGACCTTCCCCTAATGTAAACAATAACCCTTTGCCAAATCATGATAATGCCGATGTGAACATGATTACTGTTGATGAAGAAAACAGTTTGGAAGGGACCATTGTGCGGGTCCAAAGAGAGGAAAAAGTTAAATCATCGGCCTTTATCACCCCTATAATTACCATTCAAGTGAGGGCACCGTTTGAAGTGGAAGTACTTCATTCGAAACCGCGGATCATAACACCGCCTTTGGATACCAAAATTGTTCCTTGGAGTTATTCGACTGGGGAAAAGCGAAACAAATGGTAGAAGTTGTCGCCGCTGGTATGACAAGATCTGGGCGATGTTATTCCCCTGTAGAAGTAACACGAGGAGCGCCAGGAAGGAAAGACTCCAAAAAAGTCCGTAACAGAGATCGAAGTGGAAGAGTTCTGGAGGAAAATGTCAACCAAGGAATATTCCGTTGTAGAATAGTTGAAGAAAACACCGGCCCAAATTTCTTTGCTATCATTGTTGATGAATTCCGTGACCCACAGACGTGCTTTATTGGAGGTCCTCAAAGAAGCTTATGTTCCGAGAGAGACCACTGGCGAGAAGCTCTAGGCCTTGGTCGGACAGATTTTAGAGGCTTATAAAGTCTCTTTTCATGACAAAGAATTGTCACCTGAAGGCTTGGGACACAACAAGGCGTTGAACATAAGCGTAAAGTGCATGAACAAGTTCATTTCTAGGGTATTGATAGATCGAGGCTCAACTGTCAATATTTGTCCTATGGCAACTCTTCGAGCCCTGGGAATTAGCATTGGAATGATTCGCGAAAGCCATGTGAGGGTTAAAGGCTTTGATGGAGCCCAACTGAGCATTATGGGAGAAATAGAGTTGACATTACAAGTAGGACCCGTAGAGTTCATCGTGGAATTCCAAGTGTTAGACATATCTACCGGCTATAACCTGCTAACGGGAAGACCTTAGATCCATATGGCTGGTGCAGTTCCTTTTACCCTACAATGGAGCCTGATGTTTTTCTGGAATCATCACGAAGTCGTGATACACGGAGAAGGGATCAATTCAATATGTCCCGAAGACCAAATCCCTGCTGTTGAAAGCGTAGAGATGGGTCTGTTTTCTATATCAGAGAAATTACATGTGCCTCTAAAGCTGAAAAACTAAAATTACCCCGGGTTCTCACAATGGTGGCCCAGGAAATGTTGAAGAATGGCTTTAAGCTCGGTTAAGGCCTCAGATTGAACTTAGAAGGTATAGTAGAGCCGGTTCACTTGCTCAGTAAAAAAGATACTTTTGGTCTCAGATACGAACCCACTCCTGAAGAAGTCTTGTCAATCAATCTCTGAAGGAAAAGAGACACTCCCCTGCCAAAGCCTGTTCCGCCTCTAAATCAGTCATTTGTCAAAGCACACGTTGCTCAGGAGTCAAATGAAGATGATGCAGACAACCTCGTGGAGGGACTCAAAAGTCTTTTCATTGCGAGAGAAGAAGTGGAATGCAATGTAATTTTGGATGATTTTGCTGAAGACCCAACCATTTGGGATGCAGAACATGAAGATGTTTTAAAAAATTGGATCTGTGCACCGGGCCCGTTCCTCCGGAAAGCTTGGTAGAAATTGCCTTAGTACTTTATGAAACAATGCGATTTTGATTGAAGCCTGAATCGCATCTATGCATCTTAATGTGTTTTGCCTCCATATTTTAAAAGCTTAAATGACAAATCCACATTGCTTTTGCTATTTCAAAATTTATTTTGTTTACTAATTTTCTTTTCTCTTTCAGCATGCAAATTAATAAATCTGTCGATAATGTGAATGTGACATGTAATGAAACAAACAAACAAAATCCAAACAACGAACATGACTTCGAAGAGTATGAGGAAGCCACGCAGCCAGAAGAATTGGAGCATTTTGAGAATAAGCCAAAGCCAAATTTAGATGAAACTGAGGTAGTAAATTTGGGAGATGCAAAATATGTGAAGGAAACAAGAACCAACGACCATATGAGCATCGCACAAAAGAAAAAATTGACGGATCTTTTGAGGCAATATATCGACGTATTTCCTTGGTCTTATGACGATATGCTAGGTCTGAGCACATATATTATTTCGCATAAATTACCTATTGATCCATCCTGCCTTCCGCTGAAACAAAAACCAAGGAAAATCAAGCCTGATTTGAGTTTAAATGTCAAGGAAGAGGTGTCCAAGCAATTCGATGCAAAGGTAATTCAAGTCGTGAGATACCCCACTTGGCTAGCCAACATTGTACCTGTGCCAAAGAAAGATGGAAAAATACGGGTGTGCGTGGATTATCGGGATCTCAATAAGGCTAGCCCGAAGGATGATTTCCCTCTCCCAAATATTCACATACTCATTAATAACTGTGCGAAGCATGAATTATAGTCATTTGTGGATTGCTTTGCTGGTTACCACCAAATCTTGATGGATGAAGAAGACGTAGAAAAAATAGCATTCACTACACCTTGGGGAGTATACTACTATCGGGTAATGCCATTCAGACTCAAGAACGCAGGTGCCACCTATATGAGGGCCATGACTACCATATTTCATGATATGATCCACAGAGAAATCGAGGTCTACGTAGATGATGTTATTATCAAGTCGCGAAGGGCCTCAGATCACTTGACAAATTTGAAGAAGTTGTTTGACCGGCTGAGGCGGTATAACCTGAAATTAAACCCTGCAAAGTGTGCATTTGGTGTCCCTGCTAGGAAGCTATTAGGTTTCATCGTGAGTAGAAGGGGTATTGAATTGGACCCCTCGAATGTAAAAGCTATTCAAGACTTGCCTCCTCCGAAGAGTCGAAATGACGTGATGAGTTTCCTTGGTCGTCTCAATTACATCAGCAGGTTCATAGCGCAATCAACAGTAATATGTGAACAAATATTTAAGCTACTGAAGAAAGACGCTGCTACGAAATGGACAGCAGATTGCCAGCAAGCTTTTGATAGAATCAAAGAATATCTGTCTAATCCACCTGTTTTGGTGCCTCCAGAGCCCGGAAGGCCTTTGTTGTTATATATGTCTGTGTTAGAAAACACGTTTGGATGCGTACTGGGATAACACGATGAAACAGGAAAGAAAGAGCAAGCTATATACTACTTGAGCAAGAAGTTCACACTTTATGAAGCTCGATATACTTTGCTGGAACACACTTGTTGTGCCTTTTCATGGATTGCACAAAAGTTTAGACATTATATGTCTGCATATACCACGTATCTCATCTCAAGAATGGACCCGCTCAAATACATCTTTCAGAAGCCCATGTCCACTGGAAAGCTAACAAAGTGGCAAATCTTGCTAAGTGAGTTCGATATCATATATGTTACCCAAAAGGCTATCAAAGGACAAGCACTAGCCGACCATCTTACTGAAAACCCCATAGATGAAGAATATATGCCTCTCTGGACTTATTTTTCGGACGAGAAGGTATTGTTTGTTGGGGAAGATATCTCCGAAGAGTACCCGGGTTGGAGAATGTTCTTCGACGGAGCTGCAAACTTCAAAGGAGTTGGTATCGGAGCAGTTTCGATTTCAGAATCAGGTCAACACTACCCAATTTCGGCGAAGCTCCGATTTCGATACACCAACAATATGACGGAATATGAAGCTTGTATACTCGGACTTAGAATGTCTGTTGATATGAACATTCAAGAATTATTGGTTATAGGTGATTCAGACTTATTGATTCATCAGGTACAAGGCGAATGGGCTACCAAGAACTTGAAGATACTTTCTTACCTGCATTGCGTGAAAGAATTGTGCAAAAGGTTCAGCGAGATAGAATTCAAGCATATCCCACGAACTCAAAATGAGTTCGCTGATGCTCTGGCAACTCTGTCCTCCATGATTCAACATCCGGATAAGAATTACATTGATCCCATCAAGGGGAACTTATCGGATCAGCCGGCCTATTATTTCCATATAGATGAAGAGTTGGATAGAAAGCCCTGGTACCACGACATTAAGAGGTATCTCAAGGCAGTCGAATATCCAGAAAGCATAACCAACACACAAAAGAAGACACTTCGGAGGTTAGCGAACCATTTCTTCCTAAACGGAGAAATCCTTTATCGGAGGATTCCAGATCTAGGTTTGTTAAGATGTGTTGATGTCCGAGAGGCAATCAGGTTAGTTGAAGAGATACACGGAGGCACGTGCGGCCTCATATGAATGGTTTCACTTTAGTAAAGAAGATTCTGAGAGCAGGGTATTTTTGGATGACCATGGAAACAGATTGCATTCGCTTTGTGCAAAAATGCCATCAGTGTCAGATTCATGGCGATTTAATCAGGATACCTCCTAACAAGCTCAATGTGACGAGTTCTCCTTGGCCATTCACAGCTTGAGGCATGGATGTCATTGATCTTATTGAACATGCCGCATCAAATGGACACAGATTCATTCTAGTGGCAATTGACTATTTCACAAAGTGGGTAGAAGCATCGTCCCACAAGTCAGTGACAAAGAAAGTGGTAGTTGATTTTGTCCGCAATAACATCATTTGCCAATTTGGAATCCCTGAGTCGATTATAACAGATAATGGAGCCAATCTCAACAGTAATATGATGCATGAGATATGCGAAAAGTTTAAGATCACTCACCGCAATTCCACTCCATACCAACCTCAGATGAACGGAGCAGTCGAAGCAGCCAAAAAGAACATCAAAAGAGTACTGCGAAAGATGATTGATAATTACAAGCACTGGCATGAGCGTTTGCCCTTTGCACTTTTGGGCTATCGCACTACAATCAGGACTTCTACTGGTACAACGCCGTATCTTTTGGTCTATGGAACAAAAGTTGTGTTACCAACAGAGGTGGAAATACCATCTTTGAGAATTATCCAAGAAGCCGAGCTGAGCGAAGAAAAATGGATACAGAATCGGTACGAACAATTGATGCTGATTGATGAAAAGCAATTGAAAGCAGTCTGTCACGAGAAACTTTATCAAAACAGAATGGCCAAAGCTTTCAACAAGAAAGTAAAACCAAGGACTTTCAAACCAGGGCAATTAGTGCTAAAACGTATGTTCCCGCACCAAAATGAAGCTAAAGGAAAATTCGCACCTAACTGGCAAGGGCCTTATATGGTTCACCGGATGCTAACTAGAAGAGCATTAATCCTAGCTAAAATGGATGGCGAAGTATAGCCAAAAGCTATCAACGCGGATGCGGTGAAAAGATACTACATTTAAGATTTTTCTATGTAATGCACTTCCTATGTTGTAAAAGTTGTGCTCCCTTGGCGGGATACGCAAAGAACCCATGTCGGGTTCCGTTTCTTTAGAGCACAAATTTCCCCAAAATCGCATTTTTTACCTGTAATATGAACTACGTTATGACCTGATTCCCTCGGCGGGATACGTAGGCGGCCACATCGTCTTCGGTCCCATCTTTAGAAAATCCTTACAATCCCTTTTTGCTTGTAACGAACTACGTTATGACCTGATTTCCTTGTTGGGATACGTAGGCGGCCTATACCGGCTTCGGTCACACCATTAGAATTTCCCCCATTTATCTTGCTTGTAATAAAATGCATCCGTTCGATCGCCTTGATAGAACAAGCAAGCAACCCACACAAGACTCGGCTTGGTCTAGTTGAAAGTTCAGCATCCTCACATATTAGAAGCTGGGGCAAAATTTTAAGGGATCACTGCGAGAAGACGCCGATAGACATGGAAAGTGTTGACCAACCAAATCTCTAGTCAAAAGAAGGACTTTGGACAAGACGTTTGCTCTGTTTCACTGCATGTCACTATTCGGGATTTCGACAGTAATTCTTATTAATATGCATATCTTCTTATAAGTAAATTGTTTTCAACAAATATTTTCATTAGAGTTCGACAATTTTTTTTTATTGATATGCATACTTTCTAATAAACAAATTGTTTTCAACAAATGTTTTCATTAACGGCTAGCTAAGGCTGGGAACCAGAGAGGGGCTACAGGTCCGAATCAGCAGGACATGCAAGTATCAAGAGCCAAAGCTACAAAGTCAACACGAATCAACCGCCCCTCCCCCAAAATCACAAATTTTCTTTGAGTACGGGTTCTTCAGGTTGAAAGAAGCAGGGAAGCCACATCACTTATAATCAAGTTCACAAAGAATTTCCGCATCACGGCTCACCACAAGGATCACACCCCTTTTTGCATCTATACAAATACATCATCTTGACCTACAGGGTCTCAACTATTATGTCTGCACAAAGATGTTATTTCGAATCATAGGGAACGACAACACAACAAACCGACGGCAAAGACGTCGCATCATATTTTCGTCCGTGCAAAGATGACATTCCAATTCACAGTCCACATGAGTTTGAATCGGCAGAAGTTTCAACAAAATGTGGAACCATCTTTTACAGCACAACAACTGTTTTTTACAGTATTACAATGGCGTCATCAGCATTATGTCAGCACAACAGCTATCTCTTATAGAAAAACAACATTACAACAACGTCATCGACATTACAACATCACAACAACTATCTTTTACAGCATTACAACACATCACGTCTATGCAACGACGTCATTTCAACCCATGCGGGTCACAAACGCATCACGTCAATACAACGACGCCATTTCAGGCACCCACCTCATAATGCGAGTATTTAATTTCAGTCAGGCGCCCACCTCATAATGTGGGTATTTTAATTTCAGTCAGGCGCCCACCTCATAATGCGGGTATTTTAATTTCAGTCAGGCGCCCACCTCATAATGCGGGTATTTTAATTTCAGTCAGGCGCCCACCTCATAATGCGGGTATTTTAATTTCAGTCAGGCGCCCACCTCATAATGCGGGTATTTTAATTTCAGTCAGGCGCCCACCTCATAATGCGGGTATTTTAATTTCAGTCAGACGCCCACCTTATAATGCGGGTATTTATTCCTGTCTGGTGCCCACCTCATAATACGGGTATTTTAATTTCAATCAGGCGCCCACCTCATAATGCGGGTATTTAATTTCAGTCAGGCGCCCACCTCATAATACGGATATTTTAATTTCAGTCAGGCACCCAAGTCATATTCTCATATACCCATTGTATGCAACAGTTATGCACTAATTTTTATATTAGCTTTAGTCCGCAGGAGTTTGAATCGGCAGGAGCTTTCAGCACAACGTGGAACTATTTCCTACGGCGAACTGAGGCAATTTTGGTCAGCGGCCTACTTCGAACGTCGTTTCGCCCTTCCCCCGGTATTTCGCCACATTTGCAACCAGTGTCATCATAATTCGACACTGGGGCAATATTTTCTTGAATCCGCACCAACTTTTTCAATGTCTTCTACCTCGGAATTTTATTTCTACCAATGCATCCCTAATCTTCCTCGAGTCCCGATGATCAGGACAAAATTAGCTACTCAGTCAACTTCTTTGTACGAAAACTCTTTCATCATCTCCGGTCAAAGAGGGGCATCAGTTGACACCCAATTTTGTCCCGTCTTTTCCGATTTATTTGCAATTTTAAATATTTTTTGACACCTCAAAACATTTTTAATATATATACATATAGGCATATATATACATATAGGCATATATATACATATATATTATTATTCTTATTATTATTATTATTATTATTCGTATTTCTACAACCATTTGCTTTTTAAATCATGATCATAGTTTTTATCTAATATTCTATATTACTTTATTTTTTAAAATGGCATCGTATTTTTTATTTTAATTAAGCATTTCACAAATATTATATTTTTATTTATTATCTCTTTATTTTATTTTAAAATAATTTACATTTATTCAAAGTATTTTTGTAAAAAATATTAAACCCCTTTTTAATTTTTTTTATTTTTTTTTAAACCCATAACCCATTTATTTTCCAACCCCAAAAACATTTCTACAACCCATAAACACCCTAAAACAAACTAGCCCAATCGCCTCACCCGAACCGGCCCATACCCACTCGGCCCACATCCCTTTTAACTCCCAATACCCTTATTTCCCTTTACCCCTCAAACCTAACACCCTAACCCCCCACGTCGCCGCACCCTACGCCTGACACCAGCAGTCGCCAACACCGCCGCCTGACACCAGCAGTCACCGACACCACCGCCTTACACCACCAACCTACCCCATCACCTCACCGACCCATATCCCCTCAAATCCTCCCAAAATCGTCACTTTATTTTTGAATTTCAAACTCAATCGAAAAAGGGTATTGGGGTGAACGTTGGGGGGAAAACCTTCTATAAATACCCCCATTTGTTCACTGTTTTGGGGGTCGGATTTTTGTCCTTTGTTCACTGTTTTTTTCGGGTCGGATTTTGGGTGGATTTTTTTATCCGAAAATCTAGTTTTTAAAGGTCGGTTTTTGGGGTTTTTTGGTCGATTTTTTGGTCCGAAATTTAGGTTCAAGTTTTGGAAATCCAAAATCTTCTTAAAGGTTGCATTGTATTTTGTTTGTGTTGTTCTTCACTATTGGGAAGATTCCGAATTTCAAAAATCCGAAATCTTCTTAAGAGTACTTGTTCTTGTTGCATGTGTTCTTCAACTTAAAGATTCCGAAAATATAGGTCAAAATTATTCGTTTTTGGTGTTGAAGAATCTGAATTTTTGCTATTTTTTTACTATTTTTTCGGGTTTCGGGTCGGCTCACTGCTGACTCGGGTCAGTTACGGGTCGGGTAAAAAAATTTAAGAAACAAAATTCTTTTCAGAATTACAAATTCAGAATTCGATGATCAAAATCCAAAAATCTGAATTCTAAACATTCTCGAGCGGGTTCGACGATTCAAAACAACGCTTCGGTTCGCTGCCCGGAGAAGGTCCGTAACTACTATCTCCTCTCCATTTATTTTTTGCATTTTTCTATTTATTTTGTTGTATTAATCATGTGGTAGTTTGTTCAGATTGTTGTGTTCCCTAATGACTAAGTTATATTGTGTATAATAGCCTGTTTGGTTATGTTAATATGTTTTAGATATGTTTCTTTGGACTTCGATTAATGTGTTGTATTCAGTATTTGATTAGTGGAATAATGTTGTGTTCTTAAAATGTCTAAGTATGATGTTTGGTTAACACGTTTAGTAATTGATCCAAGCAACCTAGTCTACTAAGTTATTGATTAGATTTATATATATTGTAATATGTTGAAATATTGTTAACAACTTTTTTTTAAAAGAACTGTGATATTGATTATGTTAAATGCCTTGTGATATTTGTTTGTTTAGGGTACTTAATAAGCTAAGTATCCTATGTTAGGTATTTACTTAGGGCTTATGTGATGTGTGTGTTATCTCAATAACTTATTTAGTAAATGTTGTGGTGTAAATGATTAGTAGAACTGTTTGCGTTCACTTTGAGAGTTATACACCGTAATAGTTAAGTTCTAGATGTGTTCTTGTTATAGCTTTGATGATTTGATTTGGCCTATGTTTCTGAACTATCATGGCGGAGGACACTCCGTCTCTCTTCCTCTTTACTGCTCCCTCAAATGAGTCCGACTGAATTGTCTCACTCATTGCTCGCAACACTACAAAGTTTGTAATTCTTCCAGTTCTGATTCCTTCTTCTATGAAATCTCCCATCCTTACTACTTCAGAGAAACTCCGTCCTATGACGCTTATCATTCTTTCATAGTATGTTGCATCTTTCAAAGATTATGTTGCATCTTTCAAAGATTGTACAAAGAGAGCGATCATCTCACTTTCCGCTATCGGTGGTTGAACTTTTGCTGCTTCCGCCCTCCACTTCATGGCGTACTCTCTGAAGGTCTCTGTGGATTTCTTTTCCAACTTCAACAGATAAAATCTGTCCAAGACTGTGTCAGTGTTGAACTTAAATCAGTCCACGAAATCTTGTGCCATTGTGCCCCAATTACGCCATTTTCGTGGGTTTTGGCTCGTGTACCAGTCTAGTGCTTCTCCTGTCAAACTCCTTATGAACAACTTCATTATGATGGCCTGGTTTTTACCTACCCCAACCAGTTTGTCGCAGTACGATCTCAAATGAGAGTAAGGATTTCCTTTCCCATCAAACAAGTCAAATTTTGGCATTTTATATCCGACGGGTAATTCAATGTCGGGATGCATGCACAGATCTTCGTACTCGAGTCCTTCATGCCCCTTGCTAGTTTGGATATTCTTGAATGCTTCTTTTAGGC
This sequence comes from Anisodus tanguticus, assembly GCA_034509755.1. Lineage (NCBI taxonomy): Eukaryota > Viridiplantae > Streptophyta > Magnoliopsida > Solanales > Solanaceae > Anisodus > Anisodus tanguticus. The sequence continues at coordinate 37,090,542 of CM067549.1, forward strand.
TATGAATTTCTCTCGCCACACTTTCATCGGTTCTGATCCTTACCTGCCTCTCCATCTCTTTATACTGGCCAGTTTCCTGAAGAGCCATGTTTGGTGTTGCGGTAGTAAAAGGTTGGGCTTCCATCACATATACTGGCGGCACATACTGCTTGCTGTGATCAGCGATGTGTGTCATCAATATGTGCTGGGCTGCCGGGTGATTTTACGTGGAAGGGGTGTTTTGGATGAGTGGGGTAATTTGGGTATGTGGAGTTGTGAAGGATGCCGGATCATTTTGTAGCGGGCTTTGTTGTGGCCTAGCTTGTGGGTTAGTGTGTTGTGGATTGGTTTTGCTTGGTGGCGAATTTTCGGGGAGATTTTGGGGAAATGGCGATTCAGGAGATTAAAAAGTTTGTGGTGCAATTGCATTCGTCCCTTGTTCAGGGAGTGGGGTATTGGCGCTAATGGACAAGTTTGTGAGATTTTGGAGCCGATCTATCTCAGTCTGCATGGCTGCCATCTGTTGTAACAGTTGGGCGATGTATTTTTCTTGGACGGAAGCATTTCTATTTTCTGAATCTTCTGGTTCATCTCTCGAAAGAGCGATAAGTTCCAGGCCAGTCTGTTCGGATGCATCTGAATCAGTCATTTTCCTGAATGATCGGGCCTTTGATCTCGTGAAGTAGGGGTGTTCTGCCAGTTTTAGTCAACGCAAATCAACCTCGGGAAAAAATAATTTAAGCAAAAATAACCTTCTGAAAAATGAAGAAACCAAGTTAGTATAAGGCGGGCAATTATTGTTTCAAATAACATGCGTTGTATGAAAATTAAATGCGCGTCCTAATATGCATGGGGCCTCTCTTATGCCAGAGGTGGGCCTAAACGCCACATATGCGAGATTACGACAGATTGATCCAAGCTGTTAAACTGTAATGCTGTAGTTGGAAATGAGACAAAATGAATGTACATTTTCCAATTTCGGCATGTCATGATTAGGCTTGGATTTGTCTGTCATTATCACGCTACACGTAATATGCTGATTGGTCGTTGGGTTGCGAGACCCGTTGACAATTTTGGTAGATTTCTTAATTGTGGAGCCGATACCAAGGATCGACCCACCTAAGGTGTATGCATGCATGACTTAAAATAAAAGGTGGTATAGCTCTATCCTAAATTTTCTAAGATTTGGCTGACTAGACTCAAGGTTCCCGAGCGGACTGCTCGAGTGAGAAGGCTACGTGGCCAACCGGATGGTCCGGACGCTCCACGCATATACCAACTCTCCTAAAAATTTAGAAATTTGAAAGAAGTTTGTGGGTGCGCAAAACACACCTCGCGTGTAATGTGTCATAGTGTCAATTTTCCAGAGTGGAAGAAATATGAGCGAAATATCAATTTAAAGAAAGCAGTAAGAGAATATAGCAACTAAAGCAGTTATGCATACAAAATTTCAAAAGAAAATAATTAAAAACAATAGATCAAATAAGGAGCAATATAAAGCACAATAATAATTAACCTGAATTTGCTATGGTTAAGAACCTGAAAAATCCCCAGTGGAGTCGCCATGCTGTCGCACCCTTTTTTGATCTACTCGGGTCAAAGCGGAGCACAACATATCCGGTGATTCCTAAGTATGATTAAGGAGTCACCACCTAGTTATTTTTACAGTGAATTAGGACACCTAAATATTTAAACTAAATGTTTCAATGTAAACTCCGATTTTAATGGTCTACGAAACTAATGAGATTCTAGGTAAGGGTTCTTTATTATCCTAAAGGGAAGGGGTTAGGCATCCTTTAAGATCCGCTAACTTGCAATTATCCGATCAAACTCAGGTTAATTATTGTACTAAGGAAAATGCATGTTTTAAAATATAAACTTAAAAAGATGTTTGCAAATAATGCATGTTGTACAAGTTTTCAAGTATGATAAAAAATACATGTAAAGTTGAAAAAGTATGCATTTGTGACAATTAATAATAAGGAGAAAAACGAATTACTTATAATGCCAAAGAAGTAATTTTGGAAATCATTTTGAGTTGTACAATTAATAAAGTGAACAAAAGATGGTCAAGTTATTTTGAAAATTTTAAATATACCTAACGAGCCTAAAAATAAATAAACTATCGGAGGGTTTATATGTTTGAATAAACTGAACCTTCGAATAAACTAGCAACGGGTTTTAAACTACCCTATCAACTATCCATTCATGGCCTAATTATTCTAAATATCCTAACAATCACACAAGCATTAAATAATTATTACAGACCCCAAATAGGAATAACGAAATTAAAGAATAATAATGAATGGAAACTAAGGCGGATGACGATGTCATCTCGCCCTATTTGTTTTGGAATTCTGAGGTTGGAGAATGGAAGAAGCGTGGATGCGGGTCTTCGTTCGGCAATGATCATGATGAGTCCCATAACGAGACTCTTCATAACTCTCGATGCATTTTCATGTAAACGAAAGAAAAGAAAAGGATTAGTAGACGGAACATGAAAATATGTACATAAGGAAATGTAAATGAATAGTCCATGAAAGGTTCGCTTTCCTCTAAGCTTCTAAACAAAATAGGCGTCCCAAACAGTCTTAATCCTAAACATACTTTTAAACAAGTCCTAACTATGAAACAGCCCGCAAGAAACTAATTTGTATTGGCCATTTTCAAATAGACAATATGTAACAATAAAAGATGGGTCCAATATGACAATTGTTCCAAACAAATCAGCCCAAATAAAACATAATCCCAACAGAGTAACATTGTTATTATAAACACATACAAGTCCATATTTAACAGACCAGGAAGCTGATATAAGATTCGCAATATATATAATATGTCTCAAAGATATACACGCATAGACAACTCATGTATACGCTGGGTGTATATTGGACTTGTATACCATGTATGTTTTGAGGTATATAACCTTAGACAGAACATCAACGACGGGAGAGGATAACAGATCCTATGCAATTCCATGTAGCAAAAGAAAGGGAATGCAGATATAGGGAGACTCACAAGATTCACACAAAATCAGCAAGATGAAAACAGACAAAATTGAGCAGGTTCAGTTTTTTTTTTTTGCTTTGCAGAAGGGGAAGGCAGTGCATATTTTCTCGTGGTTCAAACACTTACAATTAGACAAGCATGAGTACAAATAGAATCATTACAAGAGAGACTACACATATAACTTAACATCAAGCCAGACCATTTTTCATTAGCAAGTTCATGTGTAGAGCTAAAAAATGGAAATAAATAGGCAGTGTATGTCAATTCCCACAGAAAACTAGGATGATTATATTAGCAGAAAAAGGCCAAAGTCAAATTTTGACACATACCATCACTATATTAATCTAACACTTAATCCACAAGCACATAGTAATAAAATATAAGAGAAGAAACCCTTTCAATTAAATACAAACATCACATGAAGGCATCTCATTACTTGATAGCATAAATGTCAATCTAAATTTCCTTGTATTTTGCAAGATAAATCAAAATCTTAATCATGTCATGCTGGACATAGACAACTAGCCAACTGAATAAACATCACAAAAGTGCCCCAGATTTAAACAACTTCAGATCCCTTTAAATTATAGCATAACTTTCAAACAACCTCTTAATCACATATGCAGCCCACAACTTAACATACCAACAACAATTTGACTAGTCTCAGATTTGGACAAGCATAAATCTGACTGAACATACTAAATACTATCACATAACTACAAACAATTAATTTTGACTGATCGGATCCATATCAACATAGATGATGCCAACAGAAAGCTTAAGCATGCTAGTAGTTAGTATAGGTAGCCTAAACAATCATTAACACTTGATTAAACAGGCCAACATAGACTTAAGGACCATAAACAACTAACAAGTCTTAATTAGAGAAGGCTTAACAATTATTATAATGAGCATCAATAAACCTCATTAACTAAACATGCTTATTAATCAATTCAAACGTCCGACAATGTCCTTAATATGTTACCATTCAACCCAACAACCTTAAACACTAACTCGATAAATGCACTTAATGATTCAAAACAGTCATAATTTAAACAACATACACGAAAACTGACCTGACAGGATTCAGTAACACTTAACATCATCTAAACACATTTTAAACCTAAACTAACAAGCACAAATAACAACTAGTCCTTAAGATAAATACCTTTAACAATCACATTCAAGAACAAATACACACAAAAGACTCTCATAGATCATTTCATGCTTCTTTCATACAAAGTGCGTACTATATTTAACAATCAGTGATCGAAATCAGTCTAAGCTAATCAGTAACTAACTAATCTTAACTGGACATCTAAAATAACAACCATCTATCATAAAGTGTCTTTTAGTCATAAATGACCAGTACACATAAATAAAGCAACATAGTATTTTTAGAACTATATTAACTAATCATAAAGAAAACAATATATTCCTACCTATTATTTGGTTGGAACAGAAACGGAACATGCTTAAATTACCAATAATAAATTAAACACACAAACACATGAAATACATGAAAAAGTATGATAGGAATTCGAGTTTACCTTCTTCGGACAGCGAACCGAGGCGTGTTTCGAATCGTCGACCCGCTCGGAGGAGTTAGTTTATGTGATTGAACAGAAAATGGGTATGAATGTTTTTGTATCTTTGTCGAATCAGAAATAGGAGTAAAAAAAACAGAATAGTCAATTTTTTTTGTTTGGTTTTTTGAAGAACCGAGAGTTTTTCGTCCAAAAAAAAGGGCCCTCCTCCAATGGACTCCACATGCTAATATTTATAGGACGAACTTAGGGTTTGCTAGGGCTCATTTGGGCGGAATTTTTAGGCTTTGGATTTTGAAATTGGTCAAACGCAATCCTTCAAAATCCGAACGTTGATGGCCTAGCAGGCTTCACGTGATTCATAGCACGAAAATGGAGCAACACCCTCTGTTCCATGGTTGACAAAGCTACAAGCTTTGTCTAGAAAAGGAAATGGGAGCTGCTGCTGCTGCTGCTCTGATTTTTGGGGAAGGGTGAGAGAGAAAAAAAACTGGTGAGGGTTCGGCGGTGTCAGGGTAGCGTGGTGGGGTAGGGGTGTAAGGGTGTGCGGCGATTTGAGGGGTTGGGGGGTTGTGAGATATTTTGTTTTGTTTAGGGTTTTAGTTGGTTTGAAGGGGTAAGGGTATGGGTCGGTCGAAAAATAAGAGAAGGGGGGTTTGGGCTGTTGCGGGTTGGGCTTGCTAGAGAGGGTGGCCGATTGGGCTTGGTAAAGGGGTTTTGGGTGTTTGGTCGAGTGGGCTTCGGAGATAAGGGAAATAGAGGGGAATGAATTTGGGTATTGGGAATGGCCGGTTGGGCCAAAATTTGGGCTTGGTTGTGGGAATGAAATTAGTTTTGGGTAGAAATTGTTTTGGGTTGGGAAAATGAAAATGGATTATGGATTAAAAATATGAAAGGGGTTTAATAATAAAAGCTTTGAATAAAAAATGTAAAATTATTTAGAATATAGTATAAGATGCGATAATGATAAAACATAATATTTGTGAAATGCTTAATGCTTAATAAAAAATAGAAATGCGATGCCATTTTTGCGGAAAATAACATAGAATTTTCGGATAAAACTTATGATTATGATAAAAAATGCAAATGACAATAAAAAATATGAATAATAATAATAATAATGAGAATAATATATATATATATATATATATATATATATACGCATGTATGTATATAGATTAAAATTGTTTTGAGGTGTTAAAAATATTTAAAATTGCAAATAAATTGAAAAAGATGGGACAAAATTGGGTGTCAACAATCTCAATAACTTGTTTAGTAAATGTTGTGGTGTAAATGATTAGTAGAACTGTTTGCGTTCACTTTAAGAGTTATACACCGTAATAGTTAAATTCTAGATGTGTTCTTGTTATAGCTTTGGTGATTTGTTGACTTATAATTTATTGTGTGATCATGTGAGGTATGTCCTTTCTGATTTTTTTTTAAAAAAATTACCAATATGCCTAATATGGTCCCATCATGGTTGTGTATGTCTAAGTTCGGCATTACTGATCCCTTATATTCAGAATCCTATCCTTAAGAGGTCATCTATGCATTCTCCTTGTCTCTCATGACTATGGGGTTGATTAGATATCTGCTCTCTCATGTCTAAATAGAAAATTCCCTTGCATATTTTAGCTTAGCTTAACTGATTTTTGCATTCGAAAATGTTGACCTGAATGGATATTTGGTATGGATAAATGCTTTGCTCTTTGTCAAGTAGTAAATCATAGGTCTGGAATGCTTATTATATAGTGTGTCTTGGTTTCTGTTTAGTTTGTGAAGTAGCTCATGTAACATGGTCCTATTAGGAAGTAGTTGAGTGATCATGTCTAAGAATTTTCCTCCATGATTTATTCATATTGCTGACGTCTAGTATGATTTTGAAATGTTATACCATTCTGAATTTCTTTTTATGTTGACTGTGTCCAAAAATAAGGAAGTCTTTTGCTTCTTGTCAAGATGTGTATATATGTCCAAACTATCTACTTGTGAGTATGTGTTTGTATCTTGGTTTATAGATCTGTTTACGAAAGCATATCTATTGTACAAGTGGTTAAGCATATGTTATGTTAAAAATGGTATAGACTTGTGTCCTTGCTGTCCAATTCCCCTCTACATGTCTAAGTATGCTAAATAATGGGTTTTTTCATATGTACTTATATGAATGCTTGTTAATTAGGTTTATCACATAATGGGCCGGTTTGTCTACCTTTAAATCTAAAATTATGTCTTGGGTTTGTTTTATACCTTTGTCCGCCACGGTTTGCATCTTAAGGCCCAACAACATATTACTCTCATGAATTATTTATTTACATTTCTTTCTTATGTATAAATTTTCAGGTTCGTTTACTAATCCTTTTCTTTTCTTTTGTTAACATGAAATGCATCAGAAGCAACAAAGAGTCTCGGCACGAGACTCATCATGACTTTGTCAAACGAAGACTCGCATCCATATTCCTTTCATTCTCCAACCTCGGAATTTCAAAACAAATAGGGCGAGATGACATCGTCATCCGCCTTAGTTCCCTTTTTATTATTATTCTTTAATCCCGTTATTTCTATTTTTTGGGTTGTAATAATTATTTAATGTTTGTGTGGTTGTTAGGATACTTAGAACAAATTAGGCTATGAATGGTTGATTAATAGGGTAGTTTAAAATTAGATACCCATCGCTAGTATATTTATCTCTAGGCTCGATTAGTTTAAAATTGGAAACCCGCCGCTAATTTATTTACGTTAGGCTCGTTATGCATGTTTCAAACTTTCAAAATAATTTGGTCACCCTTTATCCGCATTACTAACTATACAAAAATGAGTTTAGTTTTCTTATCCTATTTGCAACTTAAAAGACTTCCATAAAAAATCATTGCTTCACATTGTAAATCATTTGCATCTCTCTATTAATTGTCGATTATGTATTTTGTAAATAATGTCATATAAACGTATGTTTTATCTGAAAAATGAATTTTGTATATATTCTAAATAATAGGCTTTTAACTTGACCCATATTTTTGAAACCATGCAATGCAAATGCATGCCTTTACCAAAATATGCATTTTTAAAAGAAAACATGTCATATAAACGCAGGTAACTTTCTTGTATTTTATAATGCTTTGCAAAATACATACTTTTTATATGTATTTTATAAATAATGCATACCCTTTTTTCCAAAATCAATTTTACTTACATTACACAAATGCATATTTTACATGTACTTTATAAATAATGCATCCCTTTTTTGAAATCCAGTTCTACATATATATAGTTTATAAAAAATGCTACATAGATGTATACATCTTTTATTTTACAACTTGCAACTTCTTTTAATCCCATACTTTTAAACATACATTTTTAGCATAATAATTAACCTGAGTTTGACTGGATAACTGCAAGTTAGCAGATCTTAAAGGATGCCTAATCCCTTTCCTTTAGGATAATAAAGAACCCTTACCTAGAATCTCATAAAATCGTAGACCATAAAATCGGAGTTATTTTGCAGCATTAGTTAATATTTAGGTGTCCTAATTCACCGTAAAATAATTAGGTGACGACTCCTTAATCCAATCCAGGAATCACCAATATATTGTACTCCTCTTTGACCGTGTTAAAAACGGGTGCGACACCAAGGACAATTGCTGAAGCATTGTCAACTCCAGAAGAAAGTATGTCGGCTTGTCAAATCTCTGTACGGGCTGAAATAAGACCCGAAGCAATGGCAAGAAAAATTTGATAGTACTCTACTATCGAAGGGTTTCGCCATTAATGAGTGTGACAAATGTGTCTACATGAAAGGTAACTTTGACTCGTTCGTCATGATATGCCTATACGTAGATGACATGGAGCAGTCCTAGCGTGATTCTAGAGACTAAGAACACGTTGAAATAATACTTCGACATGAAGGATATGGTATCACAGATGTCATCTTAGGGATAAAGATCTTTAAGACGTCTGACGGACTAGTCTTATCTCAGTCTCATTACATCGAGGATGTGTTGAGAAAGTTCAAGATATTTGACAGTTCGCCTATGAAGTCACCATGGATAGAAATCAAAAGCTTGATTAAAATCGTGGTGCACCCGTATGCCAGGAGCAATATGCACAGGTGATTGAGAGTTTGATGTACATAACAAACTGCACCCGACCTGATATTGCTTATGTAGTCAATAAGTTGGCTAGGTTTACCCGTAATTCGAGTAATGATCATTGGAAGGCATTGAATCGGGTACTACTATACCTGAAATACACGCTAACTTATGGGTTGCATTATTCGAGATATCCAGCTGTACTAGAGGGGTACAGTGATGCAAACTGGATATCTGATATAGAGAACACCAAGTCCACCAGTGGGTATGTATTTACAATTGGTGGTGGGGCTTGGAAATCCTATAAGCAAACTTACATCGCCCGATCCACGATGGAATCAGAGTTTATCACTTTAGACAAAGCAGGAGAATAAGCTGAGTGACTTCACGACTTCCTAGAGGATATCCCTTGTTGGGACAAACCCGTACCTTATGTAATGATCCACTGCGACAGTCAGTCGGCTCTAGGAAGGGCACGGAGTTCTATGTACATAAAATCAAAGGATAATATAGCGGACCTATTGACAATTGGCTTACCCAAAGATCAAATGTTCTATATGTTAAGGGAAATGGGCTTAAAACCCAAACTATAAGGACCAATACGATGGTAACCCAACCTTACTGACTGGAGATCCTAGGAATTAGGTTCAATGGGAAAACTAAGTTGTAAAGGTTAAGTTGAGCGCTTCAGTGGAAGCATGAGCACTTCGGATAGTGATTTCTGTAAAGAAACACCAAATCCAAAGTCGTTCCCGCGATAGACTATAAGTGTTATCTGCAGTGTGGGTAAAGGTTTAGTTTCCAAAACCTTTAATAATCCTCACCGGTTGAGGTTAGGTTTGGAGAAACTTTTAATGGTTCCTAACACTTGTAAAGTAGGGTATAGCAGGATACCTTATAGGAGACCACCTATTTAAGTGCGACGACATGCTTCCTCAAATGAACGCACTTAAGAATCCAAGAAGTTTCCACGGCCACAACGGACAAAACATTACGAAGAACAGAGTAAGGGAAGTTGTTGTGTTGGTACTGTTGACTTGGCTTACACTAAACACTGACGGTTCAAGACACCACGTTCACCGCGCAGTAAGTAAGTCCGATGGTATTCAACTATGGAAGGTCCAAAGCGGAAGCTACCTATCCAGATGCAACATTGGTCCGCTGAAATATTGTTGGAAAAGGCACCATGTGAGTACGCCAAAATCTCTTTCAAGAGGGGATTGTTGGAAATTTACTAATGTGGAATTAAGTATATCCCATTATTTATGACTCAAACAATTGGGGCTCCGCACGTCGGAAATGTTGTTTCCACACACGTGCACACGTAGTGCCAAGTATCGCAAATTCCATTAGTGAAAGAGATATTGGTACGTATGTAATATGTTTGAGACATAGAATGATGGACGATTATTGGCCAAATGACAAAGTATTCCACGTTGGTAAACAAAGGAAGAAGTGTAAGATGAAACGAGTCGGAAATCGCCGCGGAGCCGTGAAGGGCCGCGGCGCTAATTCACAGAGCCGCGGTGCTTCGGAGGCAGAATGCTGCGACGGAAAGTTGAAAAGTTCTGACCTTTGGGCTGGGTTTGAAGCATTGAATATCCATTACTTGGCACATGAATTCAACCATTATTTGGCTGAATGTAACCCCTCAATAAATATCATTACATGACTATTGAAGGCCATTAGTTGGCTAGTTGAGGGGTCATCTCCTTACACTATAAATTGAGGCATTTGGCTCAATTGTTGAAGACTACACTTAGAAAATACTACAGAATTTCTGAATTCATCTTCTTCCTCTCTAGCAAGTTTACTATACTCAAAGTTCTTCAAGAGTAACAATTGAGTTTCCTTTGCTCAATTGTTAAGTTGTTGTTGTATCTTAGGAGACTATTGCCCGACAACGTAAAAGGAGATATACGGGACAATCTTGTCTTAAAGACAGAGTGACATCACTCGACTCAACAAATCACACAAGGAGTTTGTTTTGTTTTTGATTTCCAGTTTTGTTGTAATCTTTAGTTTATCCTTTTTAGCAATTGTAATATTTACTTACTTCCCGTTCACAGCAATTGTTGTATCCCACAAGTTTAACATGATGTTGGGTGATCTCTTTAGTATGACTTGGTCAAATCACTTTAAATGCAAATACACGTTAGAAAAAAAAACTTTCATTAGAACTATGAAAGAAAGTACATTATTCTTATGAAATAATACATATTACTTTATATCTTTCAACTATAAAACATAAAGAAAGTCTCTATTTTGACAGAAAAGAGACAAACATATTCATTAGAAATGTATTCAGAATACGTATAATACTAAAGAACTTTTTAATAACCTTCTCATTTGGTTTTGTTAGTTGATCCCTTTAGTTTCTCTTTATTTATTTTTACTTCAGTTATCTTTCATAGCCATTACAATTTCAGTTTTATGACAAATTTCATTATATCTTGATGTCTAATCGTTTTCTCACAACTCTGGATCTCCTTGTAAATCTGAAAACAAATTAGAATCATCACGAACACCAAGACCTATAAAAACATTGATTTTTATTTTGTACGACACAAAAATATGAAATAAAATTTTCTTCTATTTTAATTAAAGGAAGTCGTAAGTCATTAAAGTTAAAAAGAAGAATGAAATATATCTAACTGCAGAATTGAACAAATTACATGAAAATATATAAGTAATATGATGAAGTCGGGATATAACTTCAAAACAGATCAAGTGAGGAGAACGGTCGAAAATTTGAGACGATGCTGAAAAATGTCTGACTCTGAGTAAGCATATCATGATGTTTGATTACAATGGATCGTGACATCATAATTTCTGCTCAATTTCTAAACACTGGCTGACTTTTTCTCTTATAAATGTGATGAGCTCAGCTCACCAAAAATGGTGTGATGACGTTTAACTGAACGAATGTTCGCAATACTTTTCTTTTATATTCTAGTTCAAAAGATGTCCAATCGATCCAATTTAATTTTGTTAAGTTGGGAAATACTAACTAATGTATTTGTATCCCTCAACCAATTACTAGCCTGTGAAAGGCTTAAATAATATATTAACTAAATTAAATGTGATAGAAAACACTCTAGGTCAAATTTTGAACTTTTCCATCCTCTTATTCTTCTTATAAATGTAATTGTTGTTTTACTCTATTGTTCAAATAAATATCTAAGTTTAATCAATGAAAGGACATGAAGGTAAAAGCATAAGACGAGGCGAATCAAAATATAGACATAATTTATTATTTAGTAAAATATAAATTAATTTGATCAGTTAAAAAGTTATCAAGAGCGATTCATTACAAGTAGTGACCTAACGTCAAATTTTAGTAAAAAAATTATTGTCTTTTTTATACTCTCCGGTCCCCAGTTGTGGGACACTGGGTATGTCGTTGTTGTTATTGTCTTTTTCATACTTGTTGTTTATAGTGTAGACTTTTTTTAGAAGATATGTCGCAATTAACTCCATATATATTTTTATAGTAGAAAAAGTTAATTCAAGTTAATTAGACTTTAGCCACGCGTTTATAGTACATTATGTTAGATGTTTTTGTAAAGAACTTTAGTTGTTAATATGAAGACTTAAATAGTTTAACTCAAAGTTCTAAAAACAATTATTGTTAAACAGTATGCAATCTTCCTTTAGTTCTGTTCTATAATATTTTTTTTATAAACTTTAATATTATATAAGAGAAAATAAATTTATAATATACATTATTTAAAATTTTTGAGGCTCAAAATTTAGGGCTGTAAAGTAAAAACATTTTATTAGCCCCTCTCTTGAGCAGCCCTTGAATGTGATGATCCCAGCTCACTAAAAATCATATGCTGACAATTTACGAAACAAATATTCACAATACTCTGGCATTATATTCTAGTTCAAAAGTACCACACTAATCAAACAGATGAGTGCTTCACGTCACCATTGATCTAATATAACATTTATAGTTATGTTTAGTTCAGAAGTATCAACTAATGTATTTGTATCTATCAATCAATTACTGGCTTGTGAAAAGGGTTAAATAAAATCAAAATGTTTTAACCGAAGTAAATTTGATAACAAAACTAAACAATAACATCAAAATTCTAGACTCTCCCCTCCCCTTATTCTTCTAAAAAATGTAAGCCTCTTTTTACTTTATTGTCTAAAGAAATACAATCTCTCAGTCATTCACTTTATTTTATTTTATATATCAAAAAATGATATAAATGATTTTCTTTCTTTTTATAGAATTCTATTTATTCAACTATAAAAAAAGATCAATTAAGTTTGCCCATGCTCCTACCTTTTTATTTACAATTGCATACATAGATATTCTAATTTCATAATATCCCTTAGCCAATCAACTAATTTGCAATCCTAAACTTATTATAGATTCACTAAAATTAGACTAATTGTTCTTTAACATAATTTTACCAACAGATCTACTTTCTACACCTTTGTGTTTTCCATCTTCTATGTAATAAAATTGAACTAAGAAGCCGTATGAAGTATTAAACTCTCAAGTACATGAAATTAATCTTCTTTTAGTTACAAGGAAACGGATTTATACCTAAGTTGTTATTAATAGATTAATTAAACATTAAAAAGACAAGGGAGGGATGTCTTAGTCATTAATAATAGATTAAATATAAAAAAATAAAAAAATAAGGCCGTTAATTACGAAGCAAGCCTAACGGAAGATGCTCACATGTTTGTAAGAGCCTTTGTCATTTCCAATGAAATTTAGTACACAGTTTAAATTTTAATTCTACTCAAAGTCTTGGTTCTTTAAAAGTACCCCTTGAAATATGACTCAATTTCTATTATAAATTCAAACACTTGTACCTTATATACTAAAAAAATCCTCCACTTACCCTCTTACTATGACCTATATTAAGGCTTTCAAACGGGACGGGTCGGGCCAGTCTCGTCCCGGTCCCAATCCCAGACCCGTTCCCGATAGAAATAGTGGGGATTGGGATTAGGGGTAGCGGTAGTGGGACGGGTCGGAACATGGGGAAAATCCCCGTTGGAACCACTCCCGTCCTGTTATGACCCGGTCCCATCTCGGTTTATTTATTTTTTAAATGGGAAATAGTATATGTACGTGAAAGCTGGGAATAATACAAAGTGGTTGATGTGGTGTAGTGGTTATCGCGTCAGTCCTGCACACTGAGGTCCCTGATTCGATCCTGGGTACCAACAATGTCGAGTTACATATTTTTTTCTTGAAAAAATGGAGCCGTTGGGAGTGGGGTCCCCAACGGTAACCCACCCCCCCAAAAACATCCCCTACCCGTCCCTCCTAACTTCTAAACTATAAATACCCCTCCATCCTTATTCATTCAATAACTTGGTAGAGAGGAGGGAGATATTGTATTATCACTTATTCATTCAATAACGTGGTAGAGAGGAGGGAGATATTGTATTATCACTTGTTGGTATCGTAACCTTCTAGCCCCGCCATATGTTGATATCGTATGGGATTTCATCTTCCCAGTTATTTATCTACAGGACTGTAAAATATTGCTCTTAACAGTTTTAAGGTGCCTAGTAACTAATTGCAATTTGCATCAATAAATATATTAATTGTGTAATCGGTCTTTCACATAACTATCCTAAACTAATTATGAATCAGTTACTATTAGACTAATTTTGAAAAACAAAATCACCTCAAGATGTAAAGAAAGATTATAGTATAGAAAATGTCAGAAATTGTTCATACATTACGTTTTCCCCCCTTAAAAACTGAGTATTAATTGCCAAAAAAATAAATGAGTATAGTTTAAAGGATGATAATGGACCGATAGGCATTACTCCCTCTTGTCCTTAAAAATGAGTCTAGTTTGAAGAATGCTTTAAAGCTCTTGATGACTTTTTTTTATTTATCATTTGAGCTTGTTATGAATTCTTAAAAGTCTTTTAATAAATCTTTCATAACATTTTGAGCTCTTCGTGGGTGATTGAAAGCCTCCATATCTAAAATATGTTGGAAATTTGCCTTTGGCGGGAGTTACGACCGACCAACTTTAACGGCTTAAACACTAGTGTAACGTACGTTGGAGAATCCGGTTCTTCACACATGCATGATCTACTAAGTACGTAGATAACCGTAGGGCCAAGAATCGTCAAATTTCATTGAGAAATGAAAGAGATATTGGTTCACGAAGTAAGGTGTTTGAAGCATGGAAAGTGTGGTATTGTGTGTAATTCTCCCTCATCGGTAGAGGAAGAAAGAAGTGTTGTGTATATAAGATTCGAAATTGGTTTGGGGTTTGGGACCCCAAGGGGTATCCCATGTGTTTAAAGGAGGGAGGACCTAGATGTGCTTCGGTTCGAGGAAAGACCACACGCGCGCCGCCGCCGCCCGCCCGTCCGTCCGGTTCCGGTTCCGGGTTCTCGGGTTCTCGGGTCACGGGTCACGGGTCACGGGTCACGGGTCACGGGTCACGGGTCACGGGTCACGGGTCACGGGTCACGGGTCGTGGGCTGTGGGTCTTCTGATATTATCTTTTTGGGCCAGAAAACTTTGCCAGAAGTACAGTTTGATCCCAGAAGTTTCCGGATGTACGGTTCGGACCGAAATTCTTTCGGATGTACGGTTTGGTCCCCGAAGTTTCAAGATGTGCGGTTTGGTCCCTCAAGTTTCCGAGAACGGACAGTCAAAGCGATTGCCAAGCACTCAATTCAGCCATTTATTTTGGGTGAATTACTCCTCCTATAATGGCCAAATCCGTTGGTCTTTCACCATTTATGTTGGTGGCTTTACTACCTCCATAATGGCCATTATTTGGCTATTATGGAGGCAGTTTTTCAGCCCCTCCCTCACCTATATAAACACCCCCTTACACCATTGTTGAGCACTAAGAATGACCAAGGAGAACACCAAAAACAATGCACGAAAATACACAACCAGAAAAAATCTTCTTCCTACAACTTCCAAGCATCATTTCGTTATTCAATATTCTTCACGGTAGCTCTTGAGTTTCCTTTGCTCAAGGGTTCCATTGTTGTTTTATCTTGGGAGACAAATTGTCCAGGACGTATAAAGGATACATACGGGGCAATATTGTCTTAAGGACAGAGTGCTACACTCGACTCAGCAAAAACAATTTACATTTTTCCGTCTTCTACAAAATTGGAATTTTCAGTTTTTCTTGTGTAACAATTGTAATTTTCAGATTTCATGTTGAATTATTGAAATCTTTGTTTATCCTTTCGAATACTTGTATTAGTTAAATACTTCCCGTACTGCTTTATAAAGTACCATAGAGCAAATCTCCCAACAACTTAAGACAATATTTGTATTGTATTACTATTAGTGTTCGAAAGATGTCGGTCAAAAGTTGTGTGACCAAATCTGGATATGGCAATGGTTTTCTGGTAGAAGAGAGTGATGATGATGAACGTGTTCATGGTGTCACCGCTACCAAGACTGGTGGGAACAAGTGCTCACGAGAGCCTGAGGATGTCAACTGGGACAAGAGGAGAAGAGTGAAGATGTTATTCTATCTTGTAGCAAGAAGGCCTATATCTGTCCCGGACAAAGGATCCGAATAATGGTGAGAAGGAAATGGACACTCGGTCGATGAAGTGACTGAAGTGAGCCAGAATCCGAAATTGGGATAAGTAGTTTTTCTTACTTGTCAAGAATAAAGATTAAATTATGTCTGATTAAAAATGGATTAAAGTAAGGAGGAATATGAAAATAATTTATATTCCTTATGCTTTAACAAATCAGAAGTTTAATCTCATCTTCTTTTCCGTTTAAAGATTGGATTTTGTAAACGACTTAAGAAGATCCGTTCTTTTAAGTGTAATTACTAAAGTCTGTAAAGCATGTTCGCACATACGAGGGAGTAAGATCCACTGACTGTGCGAAAACTGTTACTACTCTTAAGTAAGCGCCAAGAATTATCTGGGCACCAATCTTAACGAAAGGAGTCTAAAAGTTAAAGACGTTGAGCCTGTCATATTATTTGGCAAGAAGATCCTTCATAGGATGATATTGGACACTCAGTCATACAAAGCCTCCGGGCGACTGGAGTGGGCCAAAATTCCTTTGATATGATTATATTGGACACTCAGTCATACAAAGCCTCCGGGCGACTAGAGTAGGGCCAAAATTCATTTCATAGGAAGAGTAATGGACACCTAGTAAGGTGGGCCAGAGTTTCCAGGTCCTAAATGATCTGAAGGCCTAAATAAAGGCAGTAAAGAAATTGGACACTCAGTCTGCCAAAGCAACTAGAGTGGACCCGAGTATCGAGATCACATATGATCCGGTTACGCCCTAACCTCGGGCAAAAGGTTGTTCATGTGAAGCAACGCCACCTCTAAAATCAAAGAGGCTGGAGAGGTTGTCCTCAATAGGACTTCAAGGAATGAGATCACTCTAAAAGAGGTGATACATGTTCCTAACTTGGTTAAAGGACGTTGTTGGTCAAATTTGATTTGAGACTAGTCCAACAGGTCCGTAATAACTAACAGTGGTACAATATGTCTATAGCCAAATGAATGATATATTGTAATCCGTGCATCTATGACATCATAGATTAAGACACGTTAAATAGCAAGTCATTCAAAAGCTAATGATGTTGAGATTGTTGCCTACTGTCGACATAAACCCTCAAAATGAATGTGAGGTAGACGAAAAGGCAAAATCACCTTTCCAAATTCCGTCAAGGGAATAGCAAAAGAAGCACCGCTCCTCTAGAACTTAGTCACACCTACTTGGGTGATTTGAAGTTTATACAAAATAGAGGGGGGAGACAAGTACGTTGTGATCTTCATTGATGATGGTACAACGTATGGAATCCTTTGTTTATTGAAAAGCAAAGATGAAGTTGTTGAAGCCTACAAAGCAGCAGTTGAAAATCAACTAAGCCTACGGATTGAGAAATTCGTAGTAATAGAGGGGGAGAATGTGAAGCATCGTTCATTAAACGACTGCTCATTACTCACCTCAGTCTAACGGTGTTAGCCAAGCGCAAACCCGTACGCCTAAATTATGTAGGGCAAGGCGATCCTTACCGCTAATGCGATTCTCAATAGAACTCCGCATAAGGATAAGGATAAGGATAACTCTCCGTGTGAGACATGGAAATGATCTCACATACAAAAGTTGTGATGTGGGATGGCTTGGTAGAAGTTGGACTACCGAGACAGGTCAAGTTCGACCTAAGACTGTAGATTGCATATCCACTGGATCTGTAAATAACAGTAGTGTTGATCGCCTCTTGGCATCAAAGAATGCTGAATTCTTTTAAGATAGCTTTCCTTGAAAAAAAAAAGGAAAAAGGAGTAATTGCTCAAGGTTAACAAGAACCCACGAGGGCCTGACTGTCCGGAACTAGACGTTTCGTATCTACAGGACTCGAAAGTTGCTGGCTATCCGGAACTTAATATTCCAGATCTGCAGAACTCAGGGATTCTAGATGTTGAACCGAGACAGAGCAAAGAAGGGGACAAAGACTTGTTCCAGTCCTTCTAGCTTGTATGGTTAATAATGAACCATGAACAATTAACAAATAATTGTTATCTCCAAAAACGCTGCTTTGGAAAGAAGCTAAAGGGAGAAAGAGATTCTATATATAGAACCATACTTGTGTAATGGTTAATCTTCTTTCGGGAAAAGAACCTTTGGGTTGTAAAATGTGCTCCCCTGTGAGTAGCTTAACATCCAGGGCCATTGTAGTCTTGCGTGGCATGGATGTTGAACTAGCCTTCCCAACCGGAGAGTTGGAAGAAGAGAATCAGAGTTAGTTTGCTTTGAACTGTTGGGCTTCTTCCCGAACTTTCGATTGGTCCACGAAATGTTTACATTTTAGTCCGAAAGTTTCGGATAAAACGAAACAATGAATCGACCACGAAACATTGGCTCGAAGTTAGAAAGCCAACGAGTTGGAAAACCAACGGTCTGAGAGTGAAAATCATATTGAAACAAAGTCTCGATATGAAAGATATGTGTATCACGAGATGACTTCTTAGGAATTGGATTTCTAAGACATCTAACGGACTGGTCAATAGTTGACGGTCTCGTTGAAGCCACCAATGGATATGAATCATAGAACGATTGGAATCATGGTGCACCCATAGACAAGGAGCGATATGCTCGGGTCACGTGTAGTTCAATGTATTGTACACACTACAACCGATCCGGTATCGTCCAACAAACAGATCGGTTGAACTAAGGTTCACGATGATCTTAATACATGATCAATAGAAGGCGTTAAGTCGGATATGACGATATCGAATTATTCGCTTATCTACGGATTATAGTATTCGGATGTCCAGCGGTTACGAGAGAACACGGTGATGCAAACGGACATCGGATACGAAGAACACCAAAGCCACAAGTAAATGTGTATGGTGGTTCTTGAAAAATCCTCTAAGCAAACTTGCATCGACCGATTCATGATGGTATCGGAGTTTATCGCTTTATACAAAGCATGAAAGAAGTTGAGTAACTTCACGACTCATTAGAGGACGTCCCTTATTGGGAGAAACCCGTGCCTTCGAGGTTCTACATTGTGGCTAGCCGGTCGGCTTTAGGAAGGACACGGATGACGGCGTACGGACATATCTGTCGGGATGCGCGGAGACATAAGACCGTATGGCGGTTGATCATCACGGGTGTCACTTCCTTATTTACAAACTAAGGGACTACCCGGAGATCAAGTGTTCTTTGTCTAGGGGAATGGGCTTAAAACCCAAAATATACGGACCAATACGGTGGAAACCCAACCTTTCGAACCGGAGATCCCGGTAATTTGGTTCAATGGGAAAACTAAGTTGTAAAGGTTCGGTTGATCGCTTCGGTGGAAGCATGAGCACTTCGGATAGTGCTTTACGAAAAGAAACACCAAATCCAAAGCCGTTCCCGCGATAGACGTTAAGTGCTATCTGCAGTATGGGTAAAGGTTAAGTTTTCAGAATCTGTAATGATCCTCAACTGTTGAGGTTAGGTCTTTGGGAAACTTTTAATGGTTCCTAACACTTGTGAAGTGGGGTATAGCAGGATACCTTGTAGGAGACCACCTATTTAAGTGCGAGGACGGGCCGCCTCAAATTGAATGCACTTAAGAATCCAAGACGTTGTCCATGGCCAAAACGGACAAAACATTACGAAGAAGAGAGTAAGGGAATTTGTTGTGTTGGTACCGTTGTCTTGGCTTACACTAAACACTGACGGTTCAAGACATCACGTTCACCGCGCGGTAAGTAAGTCCGATGGTATTCAACTATGGAAGGTTCAAAGCCGAGGCTACCTCTCCTTATGCAACATCGGTCCGTTTGAAATATTGCTGGAAATGAAAAGACGCCATGTGAGTGCGCCAAAATCTCTTTCAAGAGGGGATTGTTGGAAATTTGCCTTTGGCGGGAGTTACGACCGACCAACTTTAACGGCTTAAACACTAGTGTAACGTACGTTGGAGAATCCGGTTCTTCACACATGCATGATCTACTAAGTACGTAGATAACCGTAGGGCCAAGAATCGTCAAATTTCATTGAGAAATGAAAGAGATATTGGTTCACGAAGTAAGGTGTTTGAAGCATGGAAAGTGTGGTATTGTGTGTAATTCTCCCTCATCGGTAGAGGAAGAAAGAAGTGTTGTGTATATAAGATTCGAAATTGGTTTGGGGTTTGGGATCCCAAGGGGTATCCCATGTGTTTAAAGGAGGGAGGACCTAGATGTGCTTCGGTTCGAGGAAAGACCACACGCGCGCCGCCGCCGCCCGCCCGTCCCGTCCGGTCCGGTTCTAGTTCCGAGTTCCGGGTTCCGGGTTCTCGGGTCACGGGTCGTGGGTCGTGGGCTGTGGGTCTTCTGATATTATCTTGTTGGGCCAGAAAACTTTGCCAGAAGTACAGTTTGATCCCAGAAGTTTCCAGATGTACGGTTCGGACCGAATTCTTTCGGATGTGTACGAGTTTGGTCCCTGAAGTTTCAAGATGTGCGGTTTGGTCCCTCAAGTTTCCAGAATCTGGACAGTCAAAGCAGTTGCCAAGCACTCAATTCAGCCATTTATTTTGGCTAAATTACTCCTCCTATAATGGCCAAATCCGTTGGTCTTTCACCATTTATGTTGGTGGCTTTACTACCTCCATAATGGCCATTATTTGGCTATTATGGAGGCGCTTTTTCAGCCCCTCCCTCACCTATATAAACACCCCCTTACACCATTGTTGAGCACTAAGAATGACCAAGGAGAACACCAAAAACAATGCACGAAAATACACAACCAGAAAAAATCTTCTTCCTACAACTTCCAAGCATCATTTCGTTATTCAATATTCTTCACGGTAGCTCTTGAGTTTCCTTTGCTCAAGGGTTCCATTGCTGTTTTATCTTGGGAGACAAATTGTCCAGGATGTATAAAGGATACATACGGGGCAATATTGTCTTAAGGACAGAGTGCTACACTCGACTCAAAGAAAACAATTTACATTTTTCCGTCTTCTACAAAACTGGAATTTTCAGTTTTTCTTGTGTAACAATTGTAATTTTCAGATTTCATGTTGAATTATTGAAATCTTTGTTTATCCTTTCGAATACTTGTATTAGTTAAATACTTCCCGTACTGCTTTATAAAGTACCATAGAGCAAATCTCCCAACAAAATATCACACATATTTTGGTACCTTGTTTTGCATCACTTTATTGCGAAAATAAATGATTAGCAACCAGAGTGGAAACATATAGTGAAAGCAATTAACATTTGAGTAAGACTATTATGAAGGGGTAATTTTACAAAGAATATATTGTTATAACGTTGAATGTTATTATTTTAGATAAATATAACATGAAAATTTGATTATAAAGAAAATTTGACTGTTATAATAAAATGCTATTATAAATGGTGGTTTTGATAGAGTAAACCTATGACCTCTACAAATTTTTCTCATATTATAATTTCATTTGCAACTTGAAATAAAAGCACATTTAGCTACCAATAATTGCTAGTTATGTTACTTTTCTGGATATCTGATAAAATTGGAAATGTTATAGATATTATCATATATCGTGGATGTCTATCTTTAGGAGAAATATTAGGGCTAATAACTTTGGAACCAAGTCAGTTTTCTCGTATAAAAAAAAATGTTTCCTTCATTGTATTTCATCCTTCAAGAGAAATAAGAACTCTCCTCTCTTTTCTCTTTCTCAACAATATTCTTATTCTAGCTTTATTATTATTTCATAACACGTTATCAACACGAGACTTTGCCTGAATATTTATATTGAGAGGATTTGAAGATTGGAATATCAAAGTCCTTGTTCCAAGGCATAAACTGTTACTGTAATTATATTATATTTATGAAGTTTTCGATCTTTTACAGTAGTTGTAGGAGTGGTATGTCGTTGGTATTATTGTTCCCTTTCAATATTAGCAAGTTAAGTAAGAGAAATGAGTATGATTCAATGATTTGGCTTAATCTAAGCCAATGGTCCGAGAATCCTTAAAGATTTTGCACTTTTTTTATTTGATCAACACTAATTATTTGGTTGAATTGAGCAAATGAAAATCTACAGTTACAGATCAGATTGAATTGACATCATCAAGAATTTTACACAAAAGGTTGATTTCTCTTGTATCTTAAGTTATTTTGTCTTTTGCTTACTAATGGTACGATTCCGTTGGGTTCGTTTAATCCATGAAAATCTTCTGCATCATTCATGCCTCAAATTTATTCCTGAAGAATAATATTGTTAAGAGGGATTATGATATTAATTTCATATCCCTTAATGACTAAGAATGAATTTACAAAAAAAAAAAATATAATCACCAGAAGTGATAATATTTATTAAATCTCATTAAAGATTAAATTTATTTATACATGTGACCACCAGAAGTGGTAATATTTTCATAGGCTTATTGTGGCTACCATTGAAGCTGTGTTAGAGAAAAAAATTCTCTACATCATTTGTATGCTTCGATTTTCTCCTGAAGTAGCAATAACTTAAAAGAAATTTTAAGCCATCATGATTTGATATGTAGAAGGCACGTTCATATAACTATGTTTCATTCCTGAAGAATGAGAACTTTTGATAAATGCTACAAATACAGATCAATTCCCTGAAGTGAAGATAACAATATATATTAAAGCCTATACTATAAATATGAACGTGCATTTGATTGTGAAAATATCATGACTCATCTCCAGAAGAGGTAGAATAATTCAGAAGAAATATTCTGAATGTTCTATGCTTTACTCCCGAAGTAGTAAACTCATAAATTTGCTCCCGAATTAGCAAACATTAAACTCTACTCTCGAAGTAGTAGAACTTTGAACTCTACTCCCGAAGTAGTAGAACTTTGTGAAAGCTACTCCTGAAGTAGTAGGACTCTGAATTTACTCCTGAAGTAGTAAATACTATCTAAAATCTGCTCCCAAAATAGTAAGACTTTGAAATTTACTCCTGAAGTAGTAAATCTGAAACTTACTCCTGAAGTAGTAAGACATTATTCTGAAGTAATGTCTTTTTATGCTTGAGCAAAATAATGAGCTATATATGAGCGTTATATATCAAGCACATTCAAATAATCAGATTTCATTCCCTGAAGTGAATGAAGATATACCACAACCTACCTCCTAGAGAGATACTCTAATAAATGAAATACATGTGGTATAAAAGTCAGTGCAACATGTACCCGTCGTACGTAGAAACATTATGAATAAGTTTATTAAATATCATTCTAAGGAGAAAAAAAAAGAAGCATAGTAGAATGCTTTCTACCATAACCACATTGATACATTATGGTTATTTGTTATGATTTCCCCGAAGGAAATAAACATTAATGTATCTCTTCATGAAGGATGTGGTTACCGCTTTGATACAAACTATTCAGATGTTAATGACTAATCTCCCTGAAGGAGACATTGAAACACTGAAGTTTAGAACTTAGTGTTTGCTTTTCGTTGTTTAAGAATTTACAATTATCTTTAAATGTTCATTTGATTTCCGTTTTCTTTCATGACACCAGTAGTGTCTAATCAAATGTTCTTTCATGATATCAACAGTATCTAAGCAATATTTAATGATATAATGCTAACGATCAAGAGCTCCAGAAGAGCTAATTGTTTGTTTGCAAGAATCATGACACTAGCAGTGTTAAAAAAAATCGCATTACAAAATTTAAATTGAAATCTCACGGAGAGGTTATATACGATAGCCCCATTCGTCCTAGATCATAATTTTTATGACCAGAACACAAATTATGGTAAACTTGAAGTTTACTAGCAATAAAAGTGGTTATCATATTGAAACTACAAATGATTAGAAGATTGAATATCTTCAAGTGCTACGGGTAAGAATTACATATGTGAAACTTTACCCGAGCATGATGAGATCACATGCCATAGTAAATCAAAAGTTTATCGATATAAAATCTCATGCAATAGTAAACTAGACGTTTACTAAAATAAATAGCACTCGTCGGGGTTTTGAAGTTTACTAGTACAAATAATTTTATCAATTGACGCGACAATTTTGATCGTCCTGATCTAAATCTAAAGTGCTAAGTTTGTATTCTTAATATATTGAAGAACTAGAAGATTCTTCAGGAATTAATTTGCTTGTTCTCATGATAAGTTGATTACACCAGCTAATGTTGGGATTGAATTCCCTAAATTCTGAAAAATATAAAAGGTGAATAAGGGCCCATTCACCTGCAATGTGATGTTTTAAATAGATGCATCTATGAGATGGTAACATGTATGTTTATTATCAACCTGCAGTTTGACATTTACGAAATTGCTTGCTCAAAATAATTGAGTTGATAGCACAATTTTCAGATTATGTAATCAAGACAAGTCATCTTGATAATGTTGGTTGATATTCAAACTGGTTTAGCGTTGAATGTCCTCCAGTAGATAGCTAAACCATTGCTTATGAAAATAATGTTTCATGTGTTGGTATGAGATATGATATACTGCATACAACGACGTTTGCATGCTTCAGACCAATAAATTATGATAAATACTCCCCTCATAATTGGTTCAAGGTCAGGAACCAAATGTGTTCATCTAATAGTTTTTATCATATCTTTAAAGAAGGTGGAAATGTATGTTAGTTTTTCTAACATAAGGGGGGAGAGAATAAACAACTAAAAATATGTTGTGAATTATCATCAGTTTGATCGTCATTCAAATGATAATTCAAGTCAAATGCTAGAAGCATTTGCTGACCCAGCTATTTCATATTCTAGCTGCAAGACGCTCATAAATGTCTCTGAAGGATAGGGTTTACAACATGCGTGAAACAAGGTATATAAATCGGTTCTAAATGTAATAATCCTTAAAAATGGGAGGAGCAAATGATCGAAATGATCATAATAAGGAGGCAATGTGCTCTTGGAGAGCCTACGACGTAACTATTCATAAAACCTCATACGAGGTTCAGGTACCTGAAAAATAATGAAGTGATAAGATCTCAGTAAGTTAGGTCTGATTGCAAACCGATACAAAATGATATATCGTCGACGATATCTTTGATACAATATAGTGCACAACATTGTATAATATTATGAGGATCTGAATTCTACGTCTCTTAAAGCATGTTGATGTAGAAATAATTACCAAGTAGATTAATCTTCGTATGGGTAAATTTACTGGACCTGCAGTCCTGACATCATAAGATGTCATGTAAATTAAATACTAAATGAAAATTGTCTCATCCTATATGACTTACGTGAAAAAAATTATATGAAATTTTTTGAAGGATTCAAAATGCCTGAAGCATATACAAGTTATTGAAAAACTTGTTTGTAATCCTTAAACGGATTAAATGAACTAAGGTTGATGTACTAAAATCACCTTAATAAATATTTATTGATGAGGGGTACAAAGAAGACTCTATTTACCATTATCCCTTTATGATATTCAAAATCTTTCATAATGTTGTGCAAGTTGCTGACTTGAATATTATTGAAGCTTTTGAAGAGTTTTAAAAAAAAGTAGACTATCTGCTAAAAGAAGTTGAAATGAGAAAATTAGATTGGTCTTGAAGTACCATATATTTGTTTAATTGATGCATTTATTTATCTTTCTATAACTATGAGCATGATATAATTTTTTCCTTACATGGAGATACTGAAATAAGATCAATTGCATATTGTTGATTTGATGAGACAAAATTTTCAAAATTAGGGGGAGAGAATAATGAAATAAAAAGGAAAATTTTGTGGAATAATCCATCATTGTCTCATCTTGATCCATGTGCTTCTATTTATGAGCAAGAGGTCCAAAAGATTATTCACTTGCAGAAAATAGCAAATCAAATGCCAGACGCATTTACAGATTTGAAAAGGATTATCAAATCACATACTCCTGCAGAGAATGTCCCAATTCAGATTGATGTCCCTGTAAGACTATCTAATAGTGTCATAGAAAATGAGTCCAAAGCACACCTGAAGCGTGATAGATCATTGGGTTCTAAGGATCAGAATCCTAGAATAATAAAAATAAATGGTCAAGATGACACTAAGAAAGAATCTCATAAAGAAATGCAAGATTTGATCAATCCTGATATTCTTGAAGAAATCAATGAGTCACAAACTCAAGAAAATGAAGAAATATCAATAAATCCAATTGATGTTAGGACTAATTTGAATTGCTTGGAAATAAATGTGGTTTGAAATGTGACAAAATACCCACAACCTTATATGAAGATAATGCAGCATGCATTGCTCAATTGAAGAGAGGATTCATAAAAGGAGATAGGACAAAACACATTTCACCAAAGTTGTTCTTCATACACGACCTCCAAAAGGATGGTGATATCAACGTGCAACAGATTCGTTCAAGTGATAATATGTCCGATTTGTTTACTAAGTCTCTACCAACTGCAACTTTTGAGAAGATGGTGCACAAGATTGGAATGTGAAGACTCAAGCATTCGGACTTAAGTTCTCATCAGGGGAGTTAATACATGTTGTACTCTTTTTTCCGTATAATGTTTTGTCCCACTGAATTTTCCTTGTAAGATTTTTAATGAGGCAACCAAAATGTGTATTATTAGAAATGTGTACTCTTTTTCCTTCCCTAGAATTTTTATATTGGGTTTTTTTCTAGAAAAGTTTTAATGAGGCAAATTATCTATCAAAATAGACATCCAAGGGGGAGTGTTATAGATATTATCATATATTGTGGATGTCTATTTTTAGGAGAAATATTAGTGCTAATAACTTTGGGACCAAATCAATTTTCTCCTATAAATAGAGATGTTCCCCTCATTGTATTTCATCCCTTAAGAGAAATCAGAACTCTCCTCTTTTTTCCCTTTCTCAATAATATTCTTATTCTAGTTTTATTATTATTTCATAATAACTGGTAAAGTTGCTGCCATATGACCAGGAGGTCATGAGTTCAAGCCGTGGAAACAACCTCTGGCAGAAATGCAAGGTAAGGTTGCGTACAACAGACCCTTATGATCCGATCCTTCCTCGAACCCCGCGCATAGCGGGATCTTAGTGCATTAGGCTCCCCTTTTAATAGGAACAATTAAATATACTGTTTTTACTTTTTACTCAATTTGGATGTGTATAAGGGAATCTCCATTTATTGATATCAAATTCTAATATAGGTATAAGCTTGTGTATCAAGAACTGACACACGTGTTGCATGAATTCACCAATTTAGAGCGTTAACTTAAACTGTCAATCACATTTTCTCTTATATAATCATACCCCCTATTTTTATTTTTACTATAATAAGTTAAAAGAAAAAAGGGTCAAATATGTCTCTTAATATTTCGAAAATATCTACATATACCTTCCGTTACATGTTTGGCTCATTTGTGTTTTTGCCTCCCAATTTTTGGCACATACCCATGGCCGTTAGTTGCATTGCTGGAATTTTAGGGCCATTAAATATTTTTTTTTAACATCAGAAATTGCAACATGACATTTAAATTGCCACACGACATTTATTTTAAATTACCCCTCTCATCTAATCCACCCCTCCAATAACCGGACCCGCGAAATAATCCGACCCACCCTCCCTTTTAAACCCATGTAATCTAACCCACCCTCCCTTTTAAACCCATGTAATCTAACCCACCCTCCCTATTAACCCATGTAATCCGACCCACCCTCCCTTTTAACCCATGTAATCCGACCCACCCTCCCTTTTAACCATGTAATCCATTTACCTTCCCTCTTCCAGCACTCACCTCCATGGATCTATCTCCATCTTCTATGGTCAAAATCATCTTCATTTAAAAAAAGCACCATTAGTTACAAAATAAAAATACTATACCAGTTACGATAATCAATTAAAAGTTATAAGATGAACTGACTGAGGTGGAATTTATGGCCACCCCATTATCAATAGCAGCTTCATGGAAGTGCCCACAATCTATATTTAACAACCTCGATTAACACTATTGAAAGATAGAATAATTTTCCTTAGAAATTTCTTTCATTATTCACAATATATATAGTTGTACAAGGTTGATTCCTAATATGGTACGAATCCTAACTTACCTTACAAAGGTTGATTCCTAATACAATTAGAATCCTAGGTTACCTTAAATATACATTTATCATAATTACAAAATATACGGCGAATATTCTCAGAATATTCGCTAATACTCCACCTCAGACGGAGCGGGAGGAGGCCGAATGCTAAGGCTGGATCGGAAGTTGGTGAAGAGCTGTCGCGGATGTCCCTTTGTGAAAATATCTGCAGACTGATACAAGAAAGGCACGTGTAAAATTTTGACCTGACCACGAGCGACCTTCTCTCGCACAAAGTGGATATCCATCTCAATATGCTTAGTCCGCTGATGTTGGACTAGATTATGAGACATATAGATAGCAGATATGTTGTCACAATAGACTATAGACGCCTTGCGTAATGGACACTAGAGCTCCAAAAGAAGATTTCGGAGCCAACAGATCTCAGCGACGACATTAGCAACTCCGCGATATTCGCTTCAAAGCACTCGAACGGGACAGCGTGGCCTGCCGCTTGGCAGACCATGAGATAAGATTATCCCCAAGAAATACACAGTGCCCGGAGGTGGAGCGACGTGTGTCGGGGCATCCTGCCCAATCTGCATCCATGTAGGCTAGCAATTTGGTTGGGGCAGAGGGGTATATATGTAAGCCAAAGTCAAGTGTGCCCTTAACATATCTGATAATACGTTTGAGGGCGAAAAAATGGGACTCTCGGGGTCGTGCATGAACAACGACACACCTCGCCGAACGGCATATGCAATATCGTGCCTAGTGAATGTAAGATACTGAAGAGCACCGGCTAGACTCCGATATAGAGTGGGATCAAAAACTGGCGCACCGTCATTGGCACTAAGCTTGGATTTTGAGTCCACCGGAGTTGGCATAATTTTACAATTTGCCATCTTGGCCCTGTACACTATCTCTTCTGCATACTTTCGCCGACACAGAACATATTGGCAGCAAATCTAATCACCGATATACCCAAAAACTAACTTAGCTTGCCCAAGTCAGTCATAGCAAATTCAGTTTTGAATAGAGCAATGATTTCATTCTTCAACCCGTCAGATGAGGCAGTAAGAACAATATCGTCGACATATAATAGCAAATATGCAGTACTGCTACCTCGGTGAAAAGTGAAGAGAGTGGTATCACACCTGCTACATACAAAAGCAATTTGCAGAAGATACTTGGCGAACCGATCATACCAAGTGCGGGGGGCCTGTTTCAATCCATACAATGACTTCCCGAGACGACACACAAGCGTGGAGCTGCCGGATGAACAAAACCGGAGGGTCGATGCATGTACACAGTCTCTTTCAAATCCCCATGAAGAAACGCATTCTTGACATCAAGTTGATGAATCGGCCAATGCAAGCCCATAGCAATACTGAGAACAGTCTGAATAGTGGCCGGTTTAACAACCGGATCGAATGTCTCACCACAATCAATACCCTCCTGGCCGATTAGTGCCATTTGCAACTAGTCTTGCCTTATACCTCTCTAAGTCACCACTGTCTCGAACTTGTGACGAAATAGCCACATACACCGGATAACATTCACACCAGCTGGTCTAGGTACCAAATCCCAAGTGTTTTGCTTGGTTAAAGCGTTAAACTCCTCGCACATGGCCGCATTCCAATTGGGGTCCAGTTTAGCTAGTTTTGGATTCTTTGGAATGAGTGATACGGTTTGTGTGGAGAGATTGAAGTGAACCTTGGGTTTGAAGATCCCGTGTTGTGCACGAGTCTCCATGCGGTGAGAGGGCAGCAGTGGGAGGTCGGGACCGGTTCTTTGGGTAGTAGCGGTAGGCACGGGGAGGACGGTTGGCAGCAGTGTTGCTGCAGAAGTAGGAGACTCGACAGGTTGTTGGATTTGCTGGATTGGAGGTAGTGTGGGTGGTGCATTAGACTCGACAGGGTACAGCATGGGTGGTGTGGGAGCTGGACTGGGTGGCAGCATTGCTGCGGGAGGGTCAGATGACACTGCTGGAGGTAGCAGTGGTGTCGGAACAGTGAGTTGCTGCTGGTACAGATTTTGGATGACCGGAGACAAACTCGGTTCATCGAGAAAGATGTAATCGGTGGTCTGAAATTTTTGGAGATTTGAAAAAAGAAAGGTTGTCTCGTTAAAGGTAACGTGACGGGAGACGATGATTTTGCGAGTAGAAATGTCATAACACAAGTAGCCCCGATGATTAGGAGATAGACTAAGGAAGACACATGGAAGAGTGCGAGGGGCAAGTTTGTGGGGTGCAGTGGAGGCTATGTTGGGGTAGCATAAGCATCCAAAAATACGTAGGTGATCATATGATGGATGCCTACGGTATAAGATTTCTGTAGGGGTTTTGTTTTGGAGTGTGCTAGTTGGTAAAATATTTAGAAGGGATTCTACCATTTTGACAGCAAAGACCTAAAAAGGCGGTGGTAGGCAAGCATGAAACAAAAGTGTGGGACCATGTTATTGATGGTACGTATAATTCTTTCAGCCTTTCCGTTTTGGGAAGAAGTATAGGGACAAGAAAAATGGAAAACCATGCCTTGTTTAGAACAGAAATTGTGAAATGCCGAGTTATTCAATTCACGTACATTATCACATTGAAATGATTTAATAGATTTTTCAAATTGTGTCTTAATGAATTTTTGAAACTCGAAGAATTTTACAAAAACTTCAGATTTGAATTTCAGTGGGTATATCCAGACAAAATGTGAAAAATCATCCAAGAATACTAGATAGAATTTATGACCCAAAGAGCTAGCAATCGGAGATGTCCACAAATCAGCATGAACAATATCAAAGGGAGAAAAAGCAACATTGTTTGATGACATAAAGGGAAGACGAGTATGTTTGCCTAGTGGACAAGAAAAACAGTGTTGGACAATTTTCCCATTATTACATTGAATACGCTTAGAAGTCCTAAGAAAAGTAAAAACTGGGTCTCCGGGGTGTCCGAGTCGGTTGTGCCAAGTTGAGGGAGAGATCGCCGCAGGGGATAGAGGTGCTTGCGGTCTGACAGTGGATGATTGAGTGAATGGGTAGAGGTCTCCCACACTATTGTAGCGTGTAAGATTTTTCCCCGTATTGAATTCCTTCACAGAAAAACCAAAAGGGTCAAATTCGACAGACACAGAATTATTGCTAGTGAATTTTCTAACAGAGATTAAGTTTTTAATGATGTTAGGTGTGTATAGGACGTGGTTTAGGGAGAAAGGTGGGTGTGGATGTTTGGTGTGTGTGTTACCGTAACCTTCAATTGAAATGTGATTACCATTACCGACAGTAATAAATTGAGGACACTTTAGCCGACGTAGTTGAGATAGGTTACCTGACGACCGGGTGAGGTGAGATGTGGCTCCGGTGTCCATGTACCAATTATCGTCGGGCTGTTGAAGGTTCACGGTGGTGTATGTCCGGCCCAAATCGGTCGGGGCCAGTGGCTGTTGGGCTGCTGCGGAGTCTTCTTCTTCTTTGATCGCAATGGGCTGCTGCCGATTCTTGCCGCTATCTTCCGGACCGCAATCGGTGGGCTCGTTCTTCTGCCGCCGGTCGACCTGCTCGGTGGCCGGGGCGGGGCCCAAGAGGCCGATCGACCAAGGCTGCTGGAACTAGGCCCCTGCGGTCGGGTACGGGCGGGCGAGGCCCAGTTCTGCTGGTTGGGCCATTGCTGCTGCTGGTTGGACCACTGCTGCTGCTGTCCAGTGGTTGTCTATTGTCCAGTCCACTGGTTGCGTTGGCCCTTTCCGCGGCCCTTGCCTTTGTTGTTGCGACCTCTGCCGCCACGACCTCCGCCGCTCTACTCCTGCTGCTGGAACCGCAGGTGTTGCCATCCCGTCAACGGCTAATGCCTTTTGATTATGTTCCTCTTGTTTAGCACGTCTAGTTTCTTCCAACAATAGTTGTGAACGTGCCTTGTTGAAACTTGGGAGAGGGTCGGCTTGTTGAATCATTGTTGCGAGTGTGTCATTATCACCTTTCGGTAAACCCGCAACAAGTTGAAGCACCATCTTGGTTTCTGAAACAGAAGTCCCGACGTTGGATAGTTGATCGGTTATGAGTTTCAGTTTCTTACAATATTCGGACATGTTGTTAAAATTCTCGAGGCGGGTATTGTTGAATTGCTCTTCCAAATACACAACGAGTATTTTTATTGTCCCGAAAGATTTCTTCTAGCTCGACCCAAAGTTCACGTGCCGTAGCACCTGTTTTCATGATAGTGCATAACAGATTTTTGGAGATGGTGCCGTAGATCCATTGTTTGACGATGGCGTCAAGACGCCACCAGATTGAGTCTGTAACATCGGTGGGACGAGGAACAGATTCGTCAATGTGATCGAGCACGTTGTATGCACATGCATGAATGTTGAATAGTTCCATCCACATGGAATATTGACAGTCTTCTTGGTCAATAATTATAGGGATAAAATTCTTGATGTTGTTGACGGCGAATGCCGGATGAAAAGAAGATACTGAACGTTGAGAGGGGTTGTCAAGTGTGCCAGTGGATGAAACGGAATTTGTGGGGGAAGACATGGTTGCCGCCTGCCGAGGGAAGAGAATTTTTTGGTTTGGCCGAAAAAGGGAGGAAGAAACCAGATTTTTTTTTTCCTGTAAAATCAGAAAAAAATTCTGATTTCGGCCGGGAATGAGGAAGAGAAGGGATTTAGGTTTTAGGCTCTTGATACCATGAAAGATAGAATAATTTTCCTTAGGAGTTTCTTTCATTATTCACAATATATATAGTTGTACAAGGTTGATTCCTAATATGGTACGAATCCTAACTTACCTTACAAAGGTTGATTCACAATATATATAGTTGTACAAGGTTGATTCCTAATATGGTACGAATCCTAACTTACCTTACAAAGGTTGATTCCTAATACAATTAGAATCCTAAGTTACCTTAAATATACATTTATCATAATTACAAAATATACGGCGAATATTCGCTAATAACTATAAGAAGACCATCCATCTCTTTTTCCTTTCACCATTAATTTTCTTATCTCCATTCTTGACTTTCTTTTATTAATTTACAGAACATATTGATAACACCCTAGAAAAGAAAAAAGACAAAAGAAAATAATAACAGAATATTACAAGAATATTTTCATATCATTGTATATCTTTTATATTTAGTTACTTTATATTCCGATTGTAATTAGGAAAATTAGTTACCTAGTTTGTAGCTATGTAAATAATCATGTAACACAATATATTGTACAAAATAATCAATGAAAAGGCATGGGACATATTCCTTTATGGTATCAGCCAAAACCCTAAAATTACCCTAAGCCGTCGTCGGCCCCCCTACCGCCGCCGACCACTCTTTCCCTATCTCTCTCGATCTCTCTCCCAAATTTTCAATGGTTGAACAACCTAAATTTCATCGGGATGTTGCTATTAACAACATCAAGAATTTCATTCCCATTACCCTTGAGATGGAAAAAATCCAATATTCCTCCTGGGAAAAACTGTTTAAAATCCATTGTCGTGTGTAAAAAGTCATCGATCACATCATCCCCCCTAAATCAAAGCCCCTGGAGGCACGTGATGTTTCTGATGATGAACTTTGGTCACGCTTAGATGTGGTTATTCTACAATGGATCTATAACACAATCTCGAACGATCTATTACATACAATCATTTAAACCGATGTCACCGCACGACAAACGTGGGAGCGATTGGAAAGTATTTTTCATGATAACAAGACACAAATTGTCTTGTATATGGAAAATCAATTTAAGGACATTCAGCAGGACGATTTTCCTAATGTGTCGGCTTTGATTGCCGATCAACTCTCCAACGTCGGTGCACCGGTCATAAATCAACGATTGGTGATGCAACTTATTGTGGGTTTGAATGAAACTTATGACGGCGTCGCTACCATCCTCCAACAAAGCACGTCATTGTGTCCATTCTTTAAGGCCCGTTCGAAACTTATCCTTGAAGAAACCTGGAAAACCAAGCGGGCAGCGGCCAATGCAAGCACCGCAGATGCCGCCCTCGTAACCACCGGCGGCACAACTATTGACCCGAGGGGCTCAGCTTTTGCCACATACCACCGACAAGCCAATGATCCGAAATGTGGCTCACATTCCCGGAATAACAATAAAGAAAGAAATTCTGGAAACATATACGGTGGCGAGGCAGAACAGTAGCAGCGGCGGAAAGAGGTAGTTCCAGCCAGCCGGCAGGCACCCACAATGGCAGCAGCCTCCGCCATGAGCTGCATACTTGCCATGGGTAGTGTAGGGCCAGCACGCGTGGGCTGATCCACCCTGCCATTACTCGACGGCATCCTGGACCCAACCTCTGGCCCGACAGCCACAACCCAACATTCTTGGCGCATGTCCACAACATGAATACAATGCACATCTCTCTCCTCATTCAACTTACGCACCGACGGATATTGAGGCGACACTGAGTGTCTCTCAGCGTTCCAGATGACAGTTGGTACATGGATACTGGCGCCACATCCCATATGATGTCATCCCAATGTACTCTCTCGTCTTATTTCAATATGAGCAATTTAAATCATAATATTATTATTGGTAATGGACAAGGCATTCCCATTTGAGGTTATGGACAATCATCACTCTCCCTACCACACCCCCACATTATCTTTAAAAAATGTTCTCCATGCTACGAAACTTATCAAAAATCTAATCTTTGTACGTCGTTTCACAACCGATAATAATATTTCCCTTGAATTTGATCCTTTTGGTTTTTCTGTGAAGGACCTTCAAACATGGATGCGAATAATGAGATGTGATAGCGCCGGGGACCTCTATCCTATCACCACCACCGTCAGCCATCTAGCCTCCTCTCCATCAACCTTTGCAGCTATTTTGTCTAGTTTATGGCATAATAGATTAGGACATCCGGGAGATTCTGTTTTACTCTCACTTAACAAAAAAAATTATTGATTGCAAACATGTCTCTTATCCTCCTGTTTGTGAATCTTGTGTTTTTGGGAACATGTCAAGTTTCCATTTTATTCTTCATCCACCTGTACTTTAATGCCATTTAATATCGTACACAATGATTTATGTGCTTCTCCTATTTTAAGCACGGTCGGGCATTAATATTATATGTTATTTTTGGATGATTATTCCAACTTCCTGTAGACTTTTCTCATTGGTTATAAGTCCCAAGTCTATTCTATTTTTCTTCCTTTAGTGCCTTCATTAAGACACAATTTAAAAAGAATATCAAATGTTTTCAATGTGACAATGGGAAGGAATTCGATAATAAATAATTCAAACTTTTCTACGCCAAACACGACTTTGTTTTTTATTTTTCCTATCCCCACGCCTCTTCACAAAATGGCAAAGCCGAACTCGTCGATCCACGTCAGGTTACTGTGTATTTCTCGGAGATAACTTACTTTCTTGGTCTTCTAAAAGACAACCTACTCTGTCTCGATCTAGTGCCGAAGCTGAGTATAGAGGAGTAGCGAATGTTGTTTCGGAGTCTTGTTGGATACACAACCTTCTGCTGGAACTTCACTGCCCAATCCGCAAGGCTACATTGGTCTACTGCGATAGTGTAAGTGCGATATATCTTTCCGGCAATCCCGTTCAACATTAGCGCACTAAACACATTGAAATGGATATTCACTTTGTACGTGAAAAAGTTGCTCGTGGACAAGTTCGTGTCCTTCATGTTCCTTCCCGCTATCAGATTGCTGACATATTTACTAAAGGACTTCCGTGCATACTCTTTGATGATTTTCGAGCCAGTACAAGAACCTCCCGCTTCAACTGTGGGGGTATGATAGAATATTACAAGAATATTATTGTATTATTGTATCATTGTATATCTTTTATATTTGATTAATTTATATTCCGATTGTAATTAGAAAGATTAGTTACTTAATTTATAGTTATATAAATAATCATGTAACACTATATATTATACAGAATAATCAATAAAAAGGAAGGGAAAACAAACCCACCAAGAATTTTTTTTTTTTCCTTGTCCCAACGAGCAAAGAATTACAAAGAAAGACTAAGAAAGTGCAAGTATCCAAGCCCTAATTATTTTACACTTTTATAGGTTTGAGACCCGAATTCATATTTTTTATATGTAAATTGATATAAAATATTTAAAAAATTAATTTTAAGCTAAAACTATTAATAAGAGATAACTCTTCTATTAGTTGTGGAGGTCCAAAGGTTCAAATCGGTACTTCAATGAATACCCATGTGGCAATATCAGATTTGATTTGGGGAGTTGAGATTTTGTGGGTCGGGTATTGGAGGGGGTGGGGTTTAGAACGGGAGGATCTTTTAAATTTAAATGACATGTGGCAATATAAACGCCATGTGGTAATATCAGATTTTTTTTAAGGATTGGAAAATTCCAGCAATGCAACTAACGGCTTTGGGATATATATGTGCTAAAAGTTGGACAGCAGAAGCACAAATGAGCCAAACTTATAACGAAGGGTATATCTAGACATTTTTGAAAAGTTCAGATGTATATCTAACCCTTTTCACTAAGTTAAATGATGTCCAGAATGAGATGGAGGAATATTATAACAGTAGTAACAATAATAATAGATACATCTGAATTGCTATTTTAGATATATCACATGGAAGTAATAACAAAAATAAATCAATGCAAAAGAAGGAAACTAATTAAATCACCCTTTTAGTGGTAGATCTAACATCACTGTTTATTGTGAATTATAATGAGAACGAATTTAATTACATACAAGTTGGTACTGCAAAAATGTCATACAACAAATATAGGTGCTACAATGGACTTGGTCCCCCCCCCCCCCCCCCCTTTTTTTTTTCTTCCTCCCAATTAAAAGTTCTATAAGATAAATTCTTTAATTTATTGGCACTTAAAGCAAAGCGATTTGGTTGTTTCTAACTTTGAGATAAAGTTTTATATTTTTTTATTTTTTATATTAGGCATCTCTCTATATATTATCTTTTCTTTTATGGTAGGTATCAATTCCATCAAAAAAATTATTCATGAATTTGCTTTAATAACATATACTCCGTACGTATTAGGAAACATTACATTTTGATCCCTGATCACTTGTAATATTTTCATTAATTTATTTCCCATGTATCATCGAATTGGTTAGCATATAAATGTTAATGAATCAAAGATAAGACGCATGGAATTACTAATTAATGATATAATTGAACGCTAATGAATTATTTCATGCGTGTCTGTATTAATTTTGCTAGTTTATTTTAATCTTTTATTTATGATTTATGATCATAATACAGAAACAACAATGAGAAATTTGTTATAAATACATTGTATTATGGATGTCCATTCAAATACACAATCATTTAGATAAGCTTACAATCAAATACACAGTAATCTGGATAAGTTTACAATCAAGCAGACATGTTGCAAGTAGCTCAAGCATGCAGCTTGCCAACAGCTTCTGAAAAGCCTTGCCAGCAGCTTCTGAAAAGCCTTGCAGCAGCTTCATGAAAAGCCTCGCAGTTACTTCTTTTCCTTTATAAATAGGAAGTCAATTCATTTCATTTGTACATCAATTCTGAAGAGCGTAAAATCTCCCCTCCCCCTCCAGCTTTTCTGGTTATATCTCTTGTTGTTTTGTACTTTTATTATTATTTTATAACAAAAATAACTTTTTACCCTCTATCCAAATCTTTTCAAGCGCATGTTTAATGTTTTTTCCATTAAATTGCACGGTTTCCCTTCAAATGGGCTGGTCTTTAATTTCTGCCTTTCAAATGAACTGATTTTTAATATTTGCCTTTCAAAATTGAACTTATGTCTATAGATATATAAGTTCTTTAAGAGTGTTTGGTAAAAATAGGTATAACTTGTGGAATATTATGATGCGAAAATATGAAGTTATGTTTTGTGAATATTTTTTGACTTGACGGGTAAAAATTAAATACCAACACAAAATAAGAGCAAAAGTGCAAATGAGCCATGTTTTCCCCATATGCTTACATTATATATGAATGAACAATTTGCCAGTGCCCGAAGGTGAATATGACGAGAAAAGAAAGGTGCACAAAACTTTATGGGTGTTGTAAAATATATATGTATGTGCATGTTGTCTTAGTTTTACTTATAGGCTAAATGAGGATGGTACTATACATTTAGTGGGCATGGTATTATACATTTGGTGGGCATGATACTATACATTTGGTAGGCTACTATTTCTATAAATAGATAGCTAAATCCTCATTCGTAAGATACATAACAACAAATGATAATACAATCTCTCTCTCCTGTCTACCAAGTTTTTGGTTTGCTTCTATTATTTATTTGCAATGATATAGTTTTATAACATGTTATCAACACCAGTGGCTCATTCTTCCTCAAGAATCAATGGTAGGTGTTGATTTTATGGTTTGGCCTCCTCGTACCTTTTTGGCTGCGAGGTAAGTACTCTTTGTTAATCCTTCTTTTCATTTAGTGATAAGAGTCTCAATGCATTTTAACTGATCCACACATCTCTAGTATAATATATTTGAATATGTATTCAGAGTTCGGCTGGTCAACTTTTACTAGTTCAAGTAGCTCTAATCATATTTCGTTCTTCCACTCCAAAAGTGAGAGTTGATGTTTCAGTATGAATTTCATTTTTGCCAATTTAATTAAGCAGAGAAGGTGAGGTATGTTTCTATTCATAAAGTTTTGTTTTCTTTACTGAAATGTTATTTGACGTATAAAACGTCAGGTATGCTTCACATCTCACTCTTTTATACAGTAAAACCTCTATAAATTAATAACCTTAGGACCATGAAATTTTATTAATTTAGAGAGATATTAATATATCGATAAATTAATATTTTATTAATTAAAAGAGAGACTTTTTAAATTCAGCAAATTTAGTACATACATATGTATTGAAAATAAATGAATTCATATATGTTTCATTAATTATATTCATGCATCAACCAATTCTTTGTAACTAATTAAATATATTCATGTATAATATCAATTCATTGTATACAATTAACTATTATATTCATGGACGCATGTATCAATTCATTGGAATTACTTAAATAATGTATACATGTTTACATTAATTCGTTGCACTTAAATAACTATTATAGCCAATTAAATATATTCATGCATGATGAATGAAACATATACTATATAAATCTCAATATGGAAATAAAATAATTCATAACACCCAACCATGTCTTCTCATCTAAAAGGCATCGCAAATCATCCATGAATGATCAAATGCGTAAAGCATTATGTGAGTATAAGAGAGACCATCCCACATGCACTCAAAAAGATTTACAAGAGTGGGTTGATGAAAAATATCGTTTGAAAGTTAGTCAAGGTACAATATCAAACACTCTCAAGAGATCATCGGAGTACCTTTCACCAACTTTGAGAAGGGTGGGGATATTAAGCGACACAAATCGGCGAAATATCCGTATATGGAGAAGGTTCTTTATGAATGGTTTCTTCAGTACCAAGATCGAGTCAACATGACCGGAGAGCTTATTTTGGAGAAAGCAAAGGATATAATGAAGCTTTTGCATCCTCAACACCCTCATGAACATCAATGTTGGTTATCGCAATGAAATGGACGTCAACAAATTGGTGGACTATCCGGGTGAAAATGATGAATGTTCAATGGTTCAAAGTTTAGAGGAAATTGTTGCTTGATATTATTGAAGATCCTACTAATGATGAAGTCAAGATGATTCAATACCGTTGGAACCAAATCCACGAGAAAGGAGGCTTTGAGCGCGACAACAACTCTTCAAATTTTTTTGTTGCAGCTAGAGAACTCGACACCTGAACTCTTGGCTGCAATTAAAAAAGTTAGGGATGAAATCCAATTAGATTTAAATTTTAAGAAAAGTCAAGTAATAATAGATTCATATTTTAGTAAATTACCATAATATTTATAATTGTAATATTTATGAATTATTAATTTAGAGTTTTAATGGGACCTAATATTTATAAAGGGATTTTCCAAAAAATTATTATCTTATCGAATTTGATGATTTTTTACAAAGGCCCAAGTCAGGACCGGAAGATTTTATTATTTTAGAGAGTTTATTAATTTATAGAGTATTAATTTATAGAGGTTTTACTGTATTTGAGTTTATTCTCTATGTGATACTCAAGGTTGGACTTATAAGTATTCTTCATATGATCACCCGTTACATTTCTGTAACTTTCTCTGATTTGTTTTTTTGAATTGACCTTTCATTTTCCAAAATTTCTTAATCTCTACCTAATTTGTACTGTTATGGGGTGTTATCAGTTATATGTTTAAAACAGGTATCTGGCCCACTTTAATTTACTTAGATGTACTATAAGTCTATAATGTTGCTAAAAGTTCTCTTACGACCTAAAGAGGATAGTTAACATTTTAATGGTTTCATACATGATATTAATTTTTCTGAAACTAAGTCTGGCAGTTATTGAAAATGTTGGGAAAAAAAAATTAAATGTTGAAAACCAGTTTAGCTGGTCTTACAGTAAGTGAATTATTGGTAAGTGAAAGGG
This sequence comes from Anisodus tanguticus, assembly GCA_034509755.1. Lineage (NCBI taxonomy): Eukaryota > Viridiplantae > Streptophyta > Magnoliopsida > Solanales > Solanaceae > Anisodus > Anisodus tanguticus. The sequence goes on from CM067549.1 coordinate 37,131,103, forward strand.
TCAAATATACCCTTAAACTTTGTGAAAATATCTAGATATATCCTACGTTTAAAATTCGGCTTGTTTATGCCTTGCCGTCCAACTTTTTGTACATATTTATCCTTCTGGACGTTAGTTGCATTGCTCGAAATTCAATTCCATTAAAATTTATTTTTCTAACATCAAAAATTACCATGTGACATTTAAATTTAGAAGACCCCTCCCATTTTATCCAATCCTCCGATGACCGGGCTAAAACCGTCCCAAAAACCAATCGACTAACCCACTTTTATCACCATTAGGACTCTCCTCCACGGTCATCACCGTCGCCATCATCACCACCACCCACGGCTTCTCAATCACCACCGGCACTCTCACCTCCACCATCATCCACTATGGCACCGCCCAATATGAGCGCAATTGAAATTCTTGAGGAGTTATACATTTGTGTATTGATAAGACCGTTTACTATTTCTTGAAGCTCAATCTCTCCCCCGGATGAACCATAAAGCCAAGAGAAATCATGAACCAAAATAGAAGAGCTTGCGACCAGACACCTCCTCCTACTCACCCACCCCTGTTTCCTCATAACCACCTCCATTACCTGCAGCAAAATTATCTCCTCCTCTACCAAAACCAACACCTCTAGAAATCAGTTGGTGCACACCATTCAGAGAAACCAACAAGAAGCAACAATGACTCTAATTCAGCTTCATCTGAAATGGTTATAGTTGCTGGAAAAGCGATAGTAGGATTGGTGATTTTTGCCACTATCGTTGTTTTCTTAATTTACTAGAGAAGGAAGAAGAAAGAAAGCTGATATACCAATCCTATTCCTGGTCCTCGACGTCTGCCTATATTGTACTTAATTAAAATCTGTCTCTTTAATTTGTTCGAGTATAAGTTTCATGTACTCCATTGGATTGTAAATTGAAAATATTTAAATTATCAAAAGACACTTAAAAATTGGGGGTTGATTGATGGGTTAAAAAGAGAGTGTGGTGCGGGTTATTAGAGGGGTTTTTAGATGTAAATGCCATGTGGCAATTTAATCCTACATGGCATTATCTGATATTAGAAAAATAAAATAAAATGAAAATTGAATTTCCAGCAGTGCAACTAACGTCCAGAAGGGTAAATATGTACCAAAAGTTGGACGGCAAGGACATAAACGAGCCGAACTTTAAACGGAGGATATATCTAAATATTTTCGCAAAGTTCAGGAGTATATCTTACCTTTTTCCCTATTAGTAAATCGTTTAAGTTGAAAAATGATACTTAGAGGCACCTGTAAGGTCCGATTCTGCTTCTTTTATTTGATGTGATTCTTCATTGTAACCTGTTTTCTTTTGTAGTTCTGGGACTAACTTTCTACATGAGATTTTGCTGTTATTTTTGGTGCTAATGAATATAAAGGGTTATAAGATAGTTTATTTTAAATTGTTTAAAAAATGTATTGGTTATACTTATTGTTGCTATCTTATATTCTGAATAGTTTGCCATTTAATGTTTATGGTTTGGTCCTGTAAAGAAATTCAGTGGAATGACTTAAATATGATTCATACATTCAAATACATCTAGAGTCCAAACAAGGAGTACCGAGTGGTGATATATACTTTTAAGCTAAAGCCTATTTTGGCTTATTATACCATTGGTTGAGAGTAAAACGGTGGATTCAAGTCTCATCGCATTATGAGGGTAAAACATCGGGTTTGAGTCTTGTTGCACTATGATGATAAGATGTTGGGTTTGATTCCCACCGCTTATGGCCAAATACAGTTTATATTGGGTAAGGCGTTAGATTTGAGTCTCAATGCACTATATTGATGATATAATGATGACTAAGTCAAAATAATGTGTTTTTGATGAAAAATCTTGAAATCCGTCCCATTGAACCTGCTCCATTCCTTGATTTGAATGTGGTAATAGTGCATAACATGTCTGAAGAAGACAAATGATTAAATGTATAAATATGGGTGTGGATTGATAAAATAATAATAGTCATCATTGTGGTAATAATTATAAAAGGAAGAACATTATGGATTCTCAAAATGGTTCTTCAAAAGATGAAGGTAATTTTGTTATCAATATGATATGAAAGGTCATTGGAGACATGATTGTCGTGTGACTGAATTTGATAACAACAACAATAACATACCCAGTAAAATCCCACAATATGGGGTCTGGAGAGGGTAGAGTGTACGCAGACCTTACCTCTACTTTGGTAGGTAGAGCGGTTGTTTCTGAGAGACCCTCGGCTCAATACAAAGCATAAACACAAGCAAAGCAAGAGAAGCGGTCAGACCCGGACAAAATATTTAAAGTAGTATCAAAAGTGAACAAGTCATATTAGCGCATTCTGAAAAAAAGAAGCAGTAACTATCGCAGGTGCATAAGATAAACAAAGTACACTAAAGAGCACATAGCAGCAGAAATCAAACGCTACTAGAAAGCAAAATATAAATAAAACTGAATTTGATAAGTTTATAAATCCTCTATCAAAATAAAAATACAAAGTGAAGGCGCACTTGACCTTTCAAAGTGATGTTGAGGTGGGTCATGTAATTATGATAAATACAAAGGCATGCCCCATGCAACATATTTGGTATAATTACTACTCTGTAGAACTTACCTTTGAGTTTTGATGGAACCTTCTTATCACACAAGACTCCGGATGCATATTGTCTAAAATTTGTAAAAAATATTAGGTTTAGTTTTTTGTTGCGGACTTTGTTGGGCTATTATATATATATATATATATAAATGGCTATAAACAATATGACTCATGAAAGCAGAGACGGATTCAGAATTTGAAGTTTATGGGTTCCCAACAATCTCAAATTAAAAAAAAAAAAAGAGACAAAATAAAGTATTGCGTAGTTTTTGTAAAACAAAAGCAAAAAAATAGGTTAATTATGGTGCCCGGGGAATTCAAACCCTTGTCGAGGAGGGCACAACAAAGCATAATTAGGTTTCACCTTTGCAACTAAACCAACAGCTAGCCCACTTTTATACTTCCCAACTAGAAATCTCTTATATGTTTAATGGATTCTTAATATAAATACAAGACTCGAGTAAAAGTTATTGGTTCCCGCAAACCCTTACTAAATACACTAAATCCGCCCCTGCATGAGAGAACTAATTGAACAACTTGTGAAAGAGATTATGTTTAATTAAAAATTATATCATATAATTAAGGGACTAAATTCAAACTTCTCTTTATTTAAATAGTCTTTTTTTGGTTGCTTATGTTTCAGTAGTCTCCTTAACTTTTTGTTTTCGTCAGTGTCATTAACTCATATAATTGTTTTATATATCAGACCGCACATGCTATTACCCATGGGAGCATGTTGAAATTGTTTCTTTTAGTTTTCCTTTGAGGGTCCGGTATTCTTTTTTGGAATTTGATTGATTCGATTTTATATTGTATAAGGTTCATTAAAGAGGGAAACACTCTCTACTAAAAGTTTTTTGATTCTTAAGATTTGAACATGTGAGATTTAGTTAAGAATAAAGAAATCCTATTTATGCAACTTCTTATGAAATACCCCTCCTGTTGGATCCACATTATCAAACTCCTTAGATAAGTCCAATGTGACATCCATGTCCACAATATGAGACTAATCTATTTTGTTGTACCCTTCATTATTGCTCACGATGATTAGAACTCAAAGATTTAATGATGGAGGTTGAAAGAGAAGAGAGAAACGAAGAAGAACATGGGCAAATTAATGTTTGAAGTTACATTAATTTTGTCAGAAACAAGTTTGGACCGGGACAGTTGATTAGGAGCTTTGGGCTCCTGAATATGCAGGCAAGCATTGGGCCTCTACATTTTATATTTGGGCTTGTATTATTTCTGACCCATCTGTACATAGTATTCCTTAGGAAATGCTAGAATAGATGATGTGTGGTTATACTTTCTTACAGAGAATTAGGATATTAGTCTTTGTCCTTTATTCTTTGATTATTTACACAGTAGTCCTTTTGTAACTTGTCTAAAGACATGTAATTTAGCTCGATCCAAATCAACCACAAAGTTCTTTACAAGTTTCTTTTCATTTTCTAATCAATCTCAAAAGCATCTTCAACCTTTTACCTAAACAAAATGACAAAAGAAAATACCATAACTGGAAACACTGTTGGAGCTGTTGTGACTTATGATAACAGTCATCCATATCATCTAAATTCCTTATACTCACCTGGGATGAACCTCATCAATTCTATTTTTGACGGGAGAGGTTACCCAGGATGGAGTAGGTCTATCTTCATAGTCCTCTCAGCCAAGAAGAATCTTGGTTTCATCAATGGCTTTTGCAAAGCTTAAGATCTCACTACCTCCCGCGGTGTTTGACTGGGAGCTTCGGCCACTCATACTGGTGATCTTCCCGGATTTGAGACCATCTTCTACGGCCTCTCTCATCTAGACTAATTTTGAAAATGGTCATCCGGCCATGGAAAGCATCATGTCGTAACAATGCTACTCTTGTGCTTTGATAAAAGCGGTGACTAATTCTTTATCTGTCATAGGTTGTTGCATATGAGCGGCTTCCGCTCTCCACCTACTTGCGTATTCCTGGTAGCTTTCTGTAGATTTCTGCCTGATTTTTTCCAAGTAATATCAATCTCGCACGGTTTCAACGTTGAACCTGTATCATTCCATGAATGACTCTGCCATATTCTCACAATTAATCCATCAACGCATATCTTGCGCAACAAACCATTCAGATGCCTCTCCAGTCAAGCTTTGACTGAACATCCTCATAATCAAGGCAGGGTTGTTCCTAACACCTACCAACTGGTCACAATATGACCGCAAGTGAGCCATTGGGTTTCCCGACTTATTGAACATTTCAAATTTGGGCACTTTAAAGCCCTCCGGTAGATCTAATCTTGGATGTATGCACAAATCATCATAACTTAGCCCGGTGTTTTTTCGAGCAGCTCGGGCAACATCTGTGGTAATTTTTTTAACTTTTGCTCCATGTTCTGAGCCAATTCAACCTTCATCTTTTCGGCAAGCCTTTCTTGGCCGGTCCTCCAAACCTTCTTCATCTCTTCATAGTGATCCAGTTATGCGCACTCTAGTGAGAGATGACCATTGGCGAGATCGAGGTTTTGAAAGAGACATTTTGTCGTGTTGGGTTGTTTCGGGGAATATGCGTGCTTATAATTAGATGTGTGGTGGGATTGGTGGTTAAGGTGACTTGGACAGAGTGAGTGGTCCCAAGTATTTGAGTGGAGTTTGTAGGTGAAGGAGTTTGGTATGAAGTACCTATGTGGTGTGGGTCAGTCCCCGCGGGGTAGTTTGTAAAGTGTTCTGGTAATGGGGAAGATAGAGATGGGAAGGGTGGTGGAGGCCTTCGCTCCTCAATTTACTTTTTTCTAGCAATTTGGGCCTTCTCCAACCTTGCAGTTTTCTCCTGAAGGTCTTTCAACATCTTGATCACGTCTTCGTAATGAGCCGCTTCCTGTCGTATAGGAGATCTCGAGTTCCCAATGTTAGCTTCGTCATCCGAACTACCAGTCATTTCTTTTCCTCTTTGGTTCTGCTCCGACTGGGATGCTATTTCTGCTTTGGACCTTGTGTAATACGCCATCATCATGACACGAACTAACCTCCTCTTTAAGAAAAGAATCACTCAAAGGCAGATGACGTCATTACGTTAGTCAGATAAATCAAATGCAAGAATAAACACATAATTTGCAAGTAAACACATAAGTTCACGCATCAATGTACGAATATTCGATTGATTATCTGTTTTTGGTATTTTAGGGTTTATAAGAGCTTTTGGGGTAAATTTTGAGTTGATTGACTTTCTTCATAGATAGCCCCAACGATTGGTCCGCCAGCTGGATCCAAACTGCTTTTATAAAGGGGGAAATGGGAGGAGAGTAAATATTTATATATATTAAGGATCGAATCTTAAGTAGACTACTTACATATCCCGTTGGGGGAAGTCAAGTTCGTTCATAGTTCAGTTTACATAAGATAATCCCTTCCCCCCACCGATTTTTACTTACCCAAAATCCCAAGACTAGGCCCGATATGGGCTTCCTGCGTATCCCTCCTTGGGACATCAGGTCTAGCGCAGTTCTTTTATAAACAAAGAGGGATGGGATAATATTTTATTCATTGGGGGTGCCTAAATCTACCCAAAAGATGGCTTTTCTTTGAAGCCATGGGCGATTGTCACCCTTACAACTGTACGTTTTGGCCCTCAGCCTATATTAATTCATGATAGGAAGGGAGAACTACCCAAATCTCCCCTTTGCCGATGAGATGCTCCAACTAGAACTTGAATATCTTGCATTCCTCAATGTTGTGACCTAGAGCTCTAGAGTGGTATAGACACCCCTTCCTTTTGATTGCTATGGAAGACGAGGGTTTCCACATAGTCCCAATGGGACGGATCATGTCAGCATCAACCAATTTCTTGAAGATCTATGTGTAGGAAGCAAATGGTGAAGTTGTACCTCCATAGATAGATTTCGGCATCAATGCCTCTCATACCAGTAATTTGGTCATGTGTCAACATGGAGTAGGGATCCCAAATGTGACGGATATCCCCATTGCTAATCAGCTGTATTATTTTCCTTCTAACAGGCACACGTTCGTCAGCGGTGTGTCCTGGCTGGTTTATATGAATTATACACCTCTTGTGCACGTATGCTGGATAGCACGGGGGTAGTCTCACATTGCTGGGGTGTGAAGTCCCCATTGCTCTCATTGTATCATAAACTTCTGAACATCGCACATGCACTGGCATTAACCGGTAAGGACAAATGTAGGCCTTAAGAGCAACGACCCACTAGGTCGGTGTAGGGATATGACTTGGCGTCAGTGGAACTTCATCACTCTCACGAGCGGTAGCAGAGGTAGCTTCCTTAAGTGGTTGACTCTCAGATTCAACCTTCAGTCTTTCGGATATCTCTGAACTTCCTGACAGGGGTACGTAGCTTCTCATTCCCCCTTTCAGATCTTTCGAGAGATTCAACAGATAGTCGACTTCATTTAGTTTAGCCTTAACCAAGGCGATCCTTTCATCCAGTTCGGCGATCTTCGCCCTGATCAATTCTTTGCTCTCTTCTTTGTTGCTGGTGCTGATGGCGGGCACGTCGGCGCTCAAGCTACATCAGGCATCCATCTCAGTAAAGTCAATTTTTTTGGGAGATGTAAATGGATTAGGTAACTAGGATTCATTTTTCAAAACGTGGAGATTTTAGTAGTCTAAGGCATGCTCTTGTGTTTTTCTTTTCGGGGTGATCCTCGGAACCTCGAATCAATCATATTCAATATAGATGCGTGAAAGAAGCACATAAATAGATATCTTGCACATAATCAAGCAATTGTAGTATATTAAAACGAACCCATGTGCCTCGTTAAACCAAGGCATTTCTAGCGTTTGAACATGAATTGAGCCAATTTATTAAGTCAAACCATGATCATCATAATAATTTCATTAATAATAATAATTTCCCTGAAGGTTTACATCATAAAAACATAATGAAATCAGAAGAACTGTCCTCCGGTGGCTGATGATGTTTCTTGTTGACACCTAATTTTTACCCTCCAATACTTTATTTAATTATTCAGGGTTTCTGAGTTATGAAGGAAGTGAAATATATATTTTTACAAATCGAAAATGATTTTATAAAATTATTCCGGTAACATTTTGTCATGTTATTTGACAAAATATTATCGAATATATTATTTTATATCATTAGCATATTTTACATATTTTTAATAAATATGTATCATTTTCTATAATTTAAAGAGGACAATTATTTAATTAATTATCTAATTTAATTATGTTAATTTGTTAAATATTTTAGTCAGTGAAATTAAGGAAGCATCTTATTTTAACTAGGAGTGGCCAGTGGGCCGGGCTCGGGTCTGGCGGGCCGGGTCCGCGCGGTGTCGGGGTCGGGGCGGGACGGGAGAAGGGGCGGGGTCGGGTCTCGGCGGGCTCGGCGGGGTCGGGTCTGGCGGGACTGGAGCAAGTCCCGTCTCGATCACGATCCCGTCGGGCTCGGGGCGGGGTCGGGCTCGGGTCGGGATACGGCGGGTTTTTTTTTTTTAAAAAAAAAAAATAACATATGTATAAAAAAAACTCAATAAACAAAACAAGATAGTGTAATAAAAACATCCCAAGGTTTTTTTTTGTGCCTCTTATATTATTTAATAGACATATGATTTTTTTGTAATACAAATACAATTGTCTAAAATCTAAATTGCAACTTTGTGGTGTTGTCCAAAAGTTACAAATTACATAATAAAATTACAATTAAAAAAATTACATTCTCAAAAAAACATGTTCTAATTGCTTGATGATTTCATGTGGTTCTTCGGTTGGAATTGGTATTTGTTGGTCAAATTGATCCACGTCGCTTCCACTACCTTCGGTTAAGATTTCGTTGTAGTTTTCATCATCTTCTTCGTTGATCTCCGGTTGACCGCACCTTCTCCGCTCCGCTCGTATCCAATCTCTCGAATAATACCGCAATTTCCAAGTCGTCTCCGGCTAATGAGTGTCTCGTGGTCTCCTATTTGATATCTCGCTGCGAGAAAAAGCGCTTTCGACGCAGTTGACGACGCTTGAATGTTCAAAACATCTCGAGCCATCATTGAAAGTGTCGGAAAGGTCTTCTCATTCCCCTCCAGGTATTTCAAAGCAAGTCTTCATGTCCATCTTCATTGATAACTTCTTGATACGGTGCAAACCCCGCAAAACAAAAATACCCAACTCGCTAATTTGGTTAGTAGTAGAGGTACGACCGCACATTCTATTTCTGAAGCTTTCAATACTAGCCGCAGAAACAACATGTCTTTTGTGAGGTTGCGTTGAAGATGAAGAAGATGGTATGGAAGCTGGTAAGTTACTAGCATTTTCTTGTTGATAAAATCTATATATATTTTTGCATTGGTGTTCTACGCTAGACAATACTTCTTCTTTAGTTTGTTCAATAGGTGGTGGGTGATTTAGATTTTTGGGACTTGGAGGTGGTAGTACTTCTATACAATCGTAAATAGTTTCAATTAGTGATTTAGTACCGTCTATTTTAATAGTAGGATTTAATACAGAACCAATAATATAAATAGAGGGAATAGGAATAAAATATTTTTTTATTTTGAGAAACATTTTTTTAATAGTCGCCTTATAAGTTTGGTTTTTCCATATATTCTCTAAGTAATAAAAATATTAGAGTTATATAAAATAACATAGTTGAAATAGTAGGATAATATATACCGGAAAATTCTTTTGTTGCTTGAAAAAATTTCTCTAAAAATACAATAAGTTCGAAATTTTTTTCCCAATCACTATCTAAAATCATATCAGCTGGCTTTTTATTATGAGAGTTAAAAAATAAAGTTATAGGTAATTTATAGTCATAAGCAACAAGTAGTTGCTCGTATAAAGAATTCCACCTAGTGGATACTTCTTGTGGAATTTTTCTAAAAGGTAGTCCATAATCATGACAAATTTTTTTATATTCTTTTCTACGTTGTACTTTATTACTTTTAAAAATAAAGTTTATAGCAAATTGTATTTTACTAAGAATGTCTTCAAAAAGTGATAGACCATCCTTTACAATTAAGTTATATATATGGCACGCGCATTTTATATGAAAATGGTCTGGAAAAGACGGAGTTAAACTATTTTTTAAAATTGTAATTGCGTAATTGTTACTAGAAGCGTTATCTAATGTAATAGTCATAATTTTATCGGTAATTCCGTAATAATCGCACACTTGATAAATATTTTCTCGCAATAAAAGTACCAAAGGTGCCTATCATCTATATATCTATACGCTAAAATACGTTTTTGCATAGACCATTTATAATCTATCCAATGACAAGTTACGGTTAAATAATCATGGCCGTTAGTACTACGACCTATATCGACGTGATGGATACTTTGCCATTAAAATGATATAATGAAAAACATAAATATTGTTGATATTCATGCGCGAATTTAAATACATCTCTCTTAACAGGTTGATCTAGGAAAACCGTTAAAAGCGAGGATTATATATATCTCTAATGTAATGAATAAAACCGGGAGATGAAGGAAATGAAAAAGGCAAACCCTCCACAAAGAAACTAATTTTGATATTGCTTCCCTATCTCTATGTTTATTGTATTTAGAGCCTACAATTCCCCCCGTCATAGGGTTAATTTGACCCCAGTACTTGGTCCGGACAATGATCGGTATGTGAACCTTGTCCCGATGGAGCGGCGTTTGCGCACCCGGTTTTGAAGCCCGGTATTGGGCATACCTAGTCGGATGAGCACTTACTACGTGTCTAATTAAACCCCCGTCCCACCGTGACCTTTTCCGCTTTAAATTTTAAAACATTTTTACAAATTTTACATATGGCTACTTGATTCTCTACGTCCCTATCAAAAAATGTCCATGCATCCGATTTTAATGGTCGTTTTGCTTTGGACCTCGTCTCATACTAGGGGGAATAGGAGGTATTTCAAATTGAAGGTGCACTAGTGGGTGTGTTGTCATCAACATTAGTGGGTATATCATCTAGATCATCGTCTAAATTAAAGTCTTCTTGAGTTCCGTAAAATAGCTCCTGGTCTAAATCTAATGGTATTGTAGGAAAATGTTGAGTATCAACAAAATCATCCTGTGTAGGAATAAGATGACTAGAAGAAGTACCCTTGCCCTGGTTGCCCCTACTAGAAGAAGCACCCTTACCTTCACCCTTACCTTTACCCTTAAACATACCTTTTAGTCCTTCCATTTTAATTATGATAATAAATAAATAATTAAAGACAATAAAATTAAGTGATCTAAACTAAATAAACAGACAATAATAATTTAATGAAGGAACGAATGTACCAAACGCCGACGTAACGTCGACATGTAATCGAGAGGTTGAAAATTGAAACTTTGCTCGATGGAAGATCCTCAAGCTAGTTGCCAACTTCACTACCAATTCCCAAATGAATAAATAAAATTGAATATTTAGCAAACAATGTAGAATTGTAGAGAGATATATTGAGAAATTAGAGAGATTGTAGGAAGATTTGTGAGAAAGATGAAGAGAAAATGAGTTATTTATAGTTGAAAAATTGGGTTAAAGTGTAAATATAATAACTTATGGGTTAAAAATAAATATTAAGGGGTAGGGGGTTGGGGGAGGGGGGGGGGCTAAAATGGCGGTTGTGCCAACAATAATCATAATCTAAAATGGCCGTTGGTGCAACGGCCATTTTTGCAAAGGGCGGGGTCGGGGTCGGGGTCGGGGTCGGGGCGGGCTCGGGTCTCGCGGGCCTGGGGCGGGCTCGGGTCTCGCGGGACGAGACCTCGTCCCGTCCCGAGTTCGAGTCCCGCCCCCGTAATTTTATTATTATTTTTTTTTGGCGGGCTCGGGTCGGGGTCGGGCTGTCCCGGCCCACTGGCCAGCCCTAATTTTAACTCAGCCAAAATAGCAAAACCACAGTCGCCCTTCGCCGTCGACAGATCGTGCGTGGCCAAATCCGGCAAGGGTCTGTCTTCTTCGTCTCTACCCCCACCACGAAGCCACCGCGAGGTAACCTACCCCCTCCCCTCTCCTCTACGTGCATTTATCCCATCTGAAGACCAAATTCGATTTTTCTAGTATTCATGAATATACCTATATTTGTGTGGAAGAACCTGAAGTAGCCAATATAACTTGATGAATGTCCAGTAATGCCTGATGAGAGTTGATTAGGAATCTGCTAAGTTATTTTGGAATATGTTTGTCATGCTCTGTACTTCATTGTTATTTGTTTGCTTTGATATGATGGCTCATTGATCTAGAATCTGTCCCAATGCTATGTCAATTACGTTATGCCCAATTCCAACGTGTTGTCCTTTCAGCCTAAGCTTGACTACATATATCCAGATTAAAGATGTTATTATGACACTTATGTGATATATACATGCTTGATTTAAAACTAGTTGGTCTAACACATCTAAAAATGTTATTTTTAAGGGATAATCTGGATTGTTCTCATGGCTAAAATCCACTCAAGTTATCTTTGTAAATCCTTTGTCTGTTTTAAAAATGCCTTTAATGACTAGCAATACAGCATGACATGGGCTTTGTATATTTGATTTATGGCTAAAAGGAGTATGTGCTTTAAATGTCACCATGTTAATTTTTAAGCCTAAAATATGCATAAATTGGGTTGTCGGATGTTAAAATTGTCTCATCAATAGCTTTGTGAGTTTTGAAAGATAAGGTAAAACAGTTTGAATCCTGTGTGTGCTCTGTTTGCCCCTGAACCACTAGACCATGTCATATACTAGACACTAGATTTCTCCCTGCAGTTGCTCTTGAAAATATGACAATCTAGGATATTGGATATGAAATGGCTATCTTTACTCATGTTGATCCTGTTATTGCATAGACTAACCATTGTTGATCTTCATGTGAATCCCTGGGGTAATTGGGATGGTGTTTGTTTTCTCAGAGGATTAGAGAGCCTATATAGGCTTGGATCATATGTATGTATGCCTGCTTTGATATTGTTGGCTTGAGACTACCTAGAGCATCATGTTTAGGTCATTCCCCTGATATATGCATGCCCCTTCCCCACTTGCACATGTGTCTGCAACTTCTTTCCCTGATGTTGGTTTGGCTTTTGTATGTCCATCAACCCCATCCTTTATGTTGGTTTAAGAGAGAAATCTGCATCTGTTCTTTATATGAAGTTAATGTCTGAACTTGTTTTCTTTGTTAAGTCTTGTGGATATATATGTGAGCTGAATTCTCTTTCTGATGAGTGTCTGAATCATAAGATCATGAGGCTTGTTACTTAGTTTAGCACCACTGTCTTTGGTCTTTTACATGAAAATGCATCCTGTTTGGTGTGTTTATTCAAATATGAATCTGGTACCTATTGTTGCTTGTAATACCATGTTCCGTTCTAGTTTAAAATGGGGGTGTAGGATTATGCCTTATTTTCCATGTGTTTGAGCTCGCATAGCTTAGCTTAACCTAAGCCCGTGCTTTAAATGACGTTAAGATTCTGTTTTTGGGCCAGTTTGCTCTACATTCTTATTATAATGTGTTTCACCTGGGTTTTGATAGCCAGCATGTAGGATCTGTTGTCTCCTTTCCATAGTATAGGATAGAGATGATCCATGTATACATCTATTTTGACCTCTGGACATTAGTGTGATCATGGTTTGGATTCAGATATTGAAGCATGCTGATTTGATAAGTGTCCTGTGATTAGTTCAATGAGTATGTGATGTTTGTCAACTGTGGAATCATAGTTGTTTGACTTAGGATCAGTTTAATAACTATCTTGACTATGTTGTGCTGGTGTTGAAGTGTTGTCATGCCTAGTACAGTGTGAGTAGGATGGTTCCTGTAGCTCTGTATACTTGAGATGCTGCCTTTAAATGACTCCTCAAACTTGTCTGTTTGTCTTTCATGCCTGTTTTGAGTTGATTATACATCTTTACCTGCTTGTCCTGGCATAATGTTGTTTCTTGTGATAGCATGAAGTCCTTTAAGTCATGTTGCTAGTATGTACTGCCTACTTGGGTGGGATATGCATCTTGTGCCAGAAAATGCCATTGAGAATAAAGCTAGCTCCCTATGCATATGTTTGTCAGCCTATTCATATATTTACCTTGTCTGCTTAAGTGTTGTCATACCTAGTGTATGTCCTGGTTAGGACCATGCATGTTTGGTTTAGTCAAAATGGTTCTACACTATTTGAAAAGTTGTTCTAAGTGACCATTTGTTCTTCTTTCATGTCTATCTGATTTCATATCTACATTGCTCACTTGCTAAGTGTTTTCAATGTTGTCTGTAGTGGAATATTGAGTTTGAGTCTGCCCTGCTTACATGCTATTTTGTTTTATAATCTGTCCCATGTTTGAAAGAATGCATAGGATATGATTTGGAATTTAAGATGCTTAGTTGTGATCTGTATGCACCTGAAAGAAAAATATGCATTCCTTCTTATCCTCATGATTGATAAACATAATACTCATGGTCTGGTTTATTCTTGATGACTTTTATTCTTGTTAAAATATGAATGATATATCCCGGAATATACAAGATGTGGAGACTTGGATATATATTTGGTGTATATCGAGGCCTTATATCATTGTATATTCTCAGATATATTATGTATACTCTGGACATTTGTGTATATCAGTCTCCATTAGCTGTGGGTGTTGTCAATGGATTGGTAAAACGTGTATAAAGATATGAGTATGGGTCAATTGGGCTTATGAACAAAATCTGAGCTTGTGTTAACTCAGGACCTGGACCTTTCCTTTATTTCTGCTCATTGCATATCGAAGCCCAGTTCTCGGATTAAGGCATTTAAATTACTACTTTGGGTCATTTATTGTTTGGACTGTTTATGTGGCTAAAATTAATATAAGGCATATATATATATATATGTGCGCTTATTTCCTTCCACTTGCATTTGATAGTCTTAGGTGATTTGCTAACGCCCATTTGTTTTCCCCTCCTTTGCATGATCATGGGCCCATGGGGCCCACTTCTATCCATTTTGTCGATATCTTGAGCCGTTTGGCCTACGAGCCCAACATATCATTATTTTCATCGAGTCCGGTTGAGATGAAGGCCCAACCATGAGTAAAAATAGTAGAAGGCCCAGCCGTGAGTAAAATGGCGGAGAAAATAGGCTTTATTTTCTTGTATGCGGTAACTAGTGGGCCGGTATACCCACTAGCCCACTTTCATTTCTTGTTTTAATATTTTGATTGTGTATTTATGTGTAAAACACATAAATATTATTGGAACCTTAAATTAGAACTTAATTACATAGAGTTGCCTTTTATAGGCTTAAATAAACATTCACTTTGTGATTAGCCAATTCTCAGTTTTTTTATATAAAGTTCACACTTTGCTAATAAAAAAGAAAATAGCTTGGTTTGAAATTTCCGAAGAAAATGATCTTTCTCAAAATCGACATTAGTTAAAAATAAAGTTTTGAATTAAAGTATTTGCGGAATTGGAAGTTGATTGCCCGGATTTTCCTTTATTAACTAAAGTTCGGATTAAAGGAAACAAACTCCCTTAAAATGGCTGACCTTTATTTTAAATAATAAAGATCTTGTTCGTAAAAGTTATTGCTAAAAGAATCAAGTGCTTCAAGCTCTTTCCCGGACCTCTCGCGCATGCGGAAGCTTAGTGCACCAGACTGCTTTTTATATATTTAAACACTTAAATAATTAAACAAAATAGTGAAAAAACATCTCAAGGCTAATTGCCTATTATATTATTTAATAAAAATATAATTTTTTTGTAATACAATTTTAAAATTGCAATTTTGTTTCGTAGTTCAAAAGTTTCAAATCACATAGTAAAATTGTCATTAAAATAATTACATATTAAACCATACTTTTTCTAATTTTCTGACAATCTCTTGAGGATTTTCTGTTGAAATTGAAAGTTATTGGTCAAATTGTTCAACGTCGCTTCCTGCTCCATCGGATAAGATTCCATTGTACTTGTGAGTCTTCTTCATTGATCTCTGGTTGACCGCACCTTTTATGCTCCGCTCTAATCCGATCTCTAAATAAAACTGCAATCTCCAAATTGTTTCTCGCCAATGAGTGTGTGCTTTCCTATTTGAAATCTTTCAAAAAAAAAAAACACTTTCGGAAGCTGTTGATGACCCTTGAATATTCAACACATCTCGGGCCATCTTTGATAGAGTCGGATATGTCTTCTCATTCTCCCTCCAGTATTTCAGCAAGTCTTCATGTCCATTTTCGGTGGCAATTGATTCGAATGGTACAATACCCTGCAAAACATAAACATCAAACTCGTCAATTTGTGAAGAACTTGAACCACTATACATTCTATTTCGAAGGCCTTGAATACTTGAAGTAGAAACCGTATGTTTTTTACAAGGTTGAAGTGAAGTAGAAGAAGATGGTACATAAGCCAGTTGATTATTTGCACTTTGCTCTTGGTAATACATATGCATATTTTTGCATTGTGTTTGTATGCTAGACATAACTTCTTCTTTAGTTGGTTCGTAAGTTGATTCTTCAGTTAGGTCTGTTGGAAGTATTTCTAAGCATTCATAAATCGTTTTAATATGGGCATTACAACATTCTACTTTAATAGTAGGATTTAATACAACACCAATAAAATAATTAGTGGGAATAGGTAAAAAATATTTTTTAAATTTTATATATATTTTTGCAATAGCTGGAGCGTAAATTGGTTTTTTCATATGAATATTAAATAACAAAAATATTAGAGCTATATAAAATAACATAGATGAAATAGTATGATAATAAATACTAGAAAATTCATTAGTAGCTACAAAAAAATTCTCTAAGAATACAATAAGTTCCAAAATTTTATCCCAATCATCATCTACAAGCACATTCATTGGATTTTGATTATGGGCCTTAAATAATAAAGTTATAGGTCTTCTATACTCGTGAGCAACAAGTAATTGTTCATACAAAGAATTCCATCTAGTCGCAACTTATTCTGGAATTTTCCTATAAGGTAATCCACAATCATGACAAGTTTTTTTTATACTATTTGCTTCTTTGTATTTTATTACCTTTAAAAATAAAGTTGATAGCAAATTGTACTTTATCAAAGACATGAAAGTACATCTAACATGACAAAATGGGAAAAAGATGGAGACAATCGAGTTTTTAAAATGTTTACATCATAATCATTAGAAGTAGCATTATCTAATGTAATAGTCATAATTTTATCAGTAATTTTATAATATTCACTAATTTCATGAATATTTTTTGAAATAAAAACTCCAGTGTGCCTTTAATCAATATATCTTATATGCTAATATACGTTTTTGCATAGACCAATTGTGATCTATCCAATGACATGTAATAGTTAAATAATCATTACCATTAGTACTACTGCCTATGTCAGAAGTGCTATTTTGTCATTAAAATGATATAATGCATAACGTAAATATTGTTGATATTCATGCGCAAATTTAAAAATATTTATTCTAATAGTTGATCTAGAAAAACTGTTAAAAGCGAGATTATATGTTTCTCAAATGTAATGAATAAAACCAGGAGATGAAAGAAATGAAAAAGGCAAACCCTCCACAACAACTGATTTTGCTAAAAATTTTCGATCTTTGTGTTTATCATATTTCGGACCTATAACTCCCCCCATCATCGGGTTAATTAGACCTACTTTGTCGGGGATACTATGTGAACCTTGTCCCGACGCAGAAGGAATTTGCACACCCGCCTTTTCAACCAAGTATTGATTATACCTTGCTTTGTGAGAGTTTCTACATGTCTCATTAAACTTCTTGTCCCACCTTGACCTTTTCCAGTTTTAAATTTATAAACTTCGCAACAGATTTTACAAATAGCTAGTTGATTAGGAATGTCTCTTTCAAAAAAATCTCATGCATGTGATTTTAATTTTCGTTATTTTTTTCCTCTTCTCATACTAGAAGGAAGGATTTCAGTTTCAGTTTCAGCCTGAGACTCACTCTGATCCTGAGGTGGAGGTGGAGGTGCACTAGTGGATGTGTTATCTAAATTATCTTCTAATTCATTTTTTAAATCAAAGTCTGAAGCAGAATATATACCTCATGATCTAATGATATGTTAATATTAACATTAAAAATATCAGTTTCATCTACATGAGTGAAATCATCGTAATTAGGATTTCTAGAAGATGCACCCTTACTCTCCTGTTACCTCTAATACCTCTACCAGAAAAACATCAACATCGTTCCATTATAATTATGTAAATAAATAATTAAAATTAATGAAATTAAGTACGATAATTAAAATTAAGTAACAATAATAATTTAAATAAAAGAAGGAACGAAGGTATCAAACGCCGACGTAACGTCGACGTGTAATCGAGGTTGAAAATGGAAACTTTGCTCGATGATCCTCAAGCTAGTTGCCAACTTCACTCCCAATTTTTTAACTTTGATAGAAATTAGCAAATGAAATATAATATTTAGTATGCAATTTAGACTTGTAGAGAGAGATTGTAAGAAGATTTGTGTGAAAAATGAAGAGGAGAATGAGGTATTTATAGTTGAGAAATAGGGTTAATGTGTAAATATACTAACTTAGGGGTTTATTAAGGGGGTAGGAGGGGTTTATGGGGTCCAAAATAGCCATTACTAGCCGTTGCCAATGGCTAAAATTGAAAGTGGTCGTTTGTGCAACAGTTAGTTTCTGCAAAAGGAGTGGGACGGGGCGGGATGGGTCGGGGCGGGATCAGGACGGGCGGGACGAGCCTTAGTCCCATCCCAAATTCGAACCCCGCTATCGACATTTTTATCCTGTATTTTAAAAGAGGGGTCGGGGCGAGTACCGGGATGAGCTGGGGCGGGATCGGGTCGTCCCGGCCCACTGGACAACCTTAATTTTAAGTGTGTGTGTGTGTGTGTGTAAAACTATTTCGGCAAAAAATGATTTTGAATGACTATTTTTGCAATATTTTAAATACATAAGCATTGTAAAGAAATATTATATTATATAAAATTCGATGTCAATCATATCCTACGGATCTTTAATGATGGGTGCCTAATACCTTTCTCGGGGATCATTTGAATCCTTACCCGAATTCTTGTTGAAATTGGATTTTTTTTCTTGTTTTGAAAAACTCTTTTAAAATACGATTTTCCTATTTTTCCTTATAAAGTAGGTGGCGAATCTAAAAATAAATATAATCTTAAAAGTCCACAAATTATTCAGTAGATTTTATGCACTGTGTAAAAGTGAATCGTAATAACTCCTCGTCTGTTAGTGCCTTCTTGGCATGTCGAAGTGTAGTCTGGATCCAATCATATGTCTCCACCAGCTAGACATCCATCATGTATCATTTTTCCTGAAAAGTCATCGGCAGGGTCTCATCCAAAGCCTTCTTTACCTAACCCCCTAGGTCTTCTAAACACTCATGTGCGAACCCCAACTCGACCTTCAAACTCGCTATTGTTTTCTTATCAGCCTCTATCTTCTCTAAGTACCTAGCATCCCTATCGTCGGCTTGCCTCTGAATTCGTCTGACTTTGATCTCGGCTTTGGATTCTCTATCGTTGACACGCTGATACTGATTGATCCCTGGCACATCAACTCCCAACAAATCTGCTTTAAACCATTTCTCGTAATCCTTATCGCAGTCCTCGGCAACTTCCCCTATCTCATATATGAGACAATTGTTTCACTTTCGAATGTACTCTCCGATATTTCGGATCTTATCTTCTTCGTAGTCGATCACATGGTCGCTTATGCTTCCGACTTGAGGCACCTCTTGCCTTCTCCCAAATTGTCTCAAGACCTATTCCGATGCATAAGGCGGACCCCCCAGATACCCATGAGTGGCAAGAATGGACACTTTCTTCCCCGGGTTACAACCTATGTCGAGATGAAGGCATCGAACCTCCATTGTATATCCTTTTCTTTGAGATTTGCGAAAAAGAGACCACTCCCTTTTAGTTCGGTCAGCAAAATCTGGTAGATGGTTTTTGAGGTCATCTTTTTTACTATCGGTAGGTAAGACTGTGGGTCCTATGGATCTCCGAAGATGTTTTAAAATCACCATTGCAGCAACAAATTCCACCCCTGAAAATACCTAAGATGGTTTGTACATCTACCAAAGGCTCGGTATATATCAACAAGGATGATTGGGACTATATCAAAATATTTGATTTTCCCGCTGTTAGTTATGTCGTAGAAGATGGCATGGGCGACTGAGATGACTTGGGTTTTATGGAAAGGTCATGATTTTAAGGGAATACCATGGTACTCAATAGACAAATGACAAAGGCTAAGGGTCGGGTAACATCCCAGTATTTGAAAGTGTGGAATTCTAAGGAATGGTTTATAAACCCCTCTTTCTTCCCCGAATGCCAGTACAAGTCTTGGAAGTCTACTGTTTCTCCGAAGATCTAAGAGGCTTGGGCTAGGGATAACATTTTCGTGATTTCGGATATGGTAGGTTTGTTTGGAGCTAAGAGGTTGTGACCGGGCTTCTTTCTCCTTCTTACACAAGTTCCATTACTGTCTATGCGATCCCGAATTTCTTCCAAGATCGGCGTCATCTCTATACGCCCGTACCTAAACACCATTCTATCATTATTCTAGTATTCGGTTAAGACCTCAATGAGTGCTTTATAACCCGTCATGGTCATGAGGGAGGGTAAATGACCTAGGCAGCACGTAATCTCTCTATGATGTTTGTCATCTAAGTCAAACCACTACATCCTTAGTAATTCTGGAGCTTTCAGGACCATGTCGAAGCAGAGGTTGATAGACATCTACACATATAACACACAATTAGGCTCCACCCCTCGTACAATGGTTTAACTCATCTAGTGCAAAAACATGTTCGCACATAGCACATAGTTGGATGAACGTATCCTCGGGTCAAAGACCGTGTAGATACGGAAGGTAGTCTTCTAATGAGCTTCAAACACGTCTCAAATGTTCAAAGCCCTCTAGGTCAGTATACACTAATCAGATAGAGATTTGACTTAGCTCTACCCTAAGTTGACTAAAATGGACATAATCAAATGACTTGGGTATCCGGGGGACTGCCCGAGGTGAACCGTTGTTGATTGTTGGACGACAATGAACCAACTAAATCTTCAACAGGTTCTAAAGAATTAAGTTTGGTTTTTTACTGAAGGACGATTATGAATCCGCATAATCATCTTTGTGGACTGATGCAAGTGTGTGTGGTTGACCATTTGGCGGAAGATGATACGTATGAATGATAAATAATATTTGCAATAAAGTAAACACATAAGCAATTTAAAGCAATTTTGTATTTATTGGAACCTTTATGGTTCGAACCTAATTAATTCCTAGCAGAGTCGCCATCTATTATGATTTACTTTTACGCGGAGGAAAAAAAGCTACTAAATAACTTGTGGACTCTTGAAATTTATTTTATTTAGAGTTGCCACCTAATTTATATGAAAAACTAGGAAAACCATATTCTTTTTATTTTTTTTCAAAACAAAAGAAAAATTCTAAATTAACCAGAGTTCGGGTAAAGGTTCAAATGATCCACAGGGAAGATGCTAGGCACCCCAATATTAAAGATCCATAAGATACACTTGACCTCGGGTCTTATATAATAAAAATTACTTTTATTGCTTAATGTGTTTAAAATATTATAAATATTTGTCATTCAAATCATTTTTCGTCAAAATAGCCTTTTTTCACATAAGACTTTTAAAAAGTAAACAAATTTTTTTCCCGTCAAAATAGCCTTTTTTCAGATAGCAAAATCGTTTATTCTTTTCAAACATATTTGTCTTTATAAAATAGAGAGTTAGAAAAAAATATACCCTTTATTTCAAAGAAAAGAGGTCAACCGCTAATTGTTTGTTTCCTTTAGCCCGAAAACTATAGTTAATAAAGGACTTTCAATTTTATTGAAAAGTGATTAAAAGCTTGATTTGAAAACATTAATTCTTTAAGACTTGACTTGTATCAATTTCGCATTTCTTGAATGAAAATCAAATTAAGGCAAGATTTGCATTTTTCTTCCTTTTGCAAAATATCTTAGAAAATTAAAACCGACTTTTTGTTTTCAATTCAATTACAAATTAGTTTTTAAAAGATTTATTTAAAAGCAAATATATAACGAAACAACCGTGGCATCAAAACGAGTTCCTCTTTATTATTTATCTGGAAAAAAAAGACTCCTTTTTTATAAAATGTAAAGGGGGAACTCTATATAATTTAGATTCTAGCCTAAAAATTTCAATAATTAGCTAAAGTTTTACAAACAAAAACAAATACAATAATTAAATAAAGCAAACGGGTTGGTGGGTATACCGGTCCACCAGTCCCCGTATATAAATGAGGTCCTAATTTTCTAAGTCATTTTCACCATGGCTGGGCCTTCTAACCATTTTTATTAATGATTGAGTTTCTTGCAAATACATGTGCCATTTTTACTCCTGGCTTGGCCTTCAAGCCATCAAACTCGATGAAGGAAATGGAAATTGGGCCTTTCGGCCCAACATGCTCAATGAACGCGAAATCAGCAAGGTGTGGGCCCACAGGCCTATGAGACATGCAAAGGAGAGGGAAAAACACATTTGGGAGTTAGAAAATACCCAAATTATCATGAATAAAAAAAGCAAATGAGATGAGTTAAACACATGTAATCAGTTGGCAAATTTTAAAGAGGAGAATTGAAAGGCCCAGAATCGAGACAGAGGCCCATACACAAACATATCTTGTTATATCAAATTCATGGGTCTCAAGAAAAGATTTAAAAGATGGACGAGAAAACCCAATTGAATCAATACTCAGATTTAACCATGAACTCGCACTCATCCCCATACTCATTCAAAATTAAACATTTTATGATATACAAAGGTATATATAATATACTTAGGAATATACAATGATATTCTATAACCTTGATATATACTGAGTATATACCTAAATTCATACCTAGTATATTCTGAAGTATATCATTGTATACTTAACAAATCATCATTCAAAGAGAAAATTCCTTAGAACCCATTTCAGAAAGCAGGCAAGGACAGAAGTCATTCAGAGAAATATTTCAACACAAAATAGTGAGCAATTTGGACATAGAATGGAGAAGATGAAATGATAAGCAAAGAGGGAAGGTCACAACAACTTGATTCAACTTTGGTACAAGGTTTGACATATAGGCAGATTTAGTTCCGAGACATCAGGTAGTAACAAGTCATACATGATGAGGGAAGGCAAAGTGCAGATATTGACCCAAAATGACATACAATATGGACCTATACTCTCAGATGCACATCTTACAAATGAGAGATTAAACATGGATATTAAAAAAAAGTAGGGATTGGGATCGAACCAACACTCATATTTAGATATATGCTTAGACAAGCAAAGAGAGGACTCAGGATGATATAACACTGCAAGAATCACACTGGTCAGTAGCAACATGCCAAGGGAATGGGAGAGAGTTCATAGACATAGACCTTCAATTGCCTACATATAGGCATAACTGATAGAGCATACACTCACTAATAAGCAAACAACACAGGCTTGTGCCACACTTTTTGACAGAAAGCAAGATATTAATCCATGTAAGGACTTATACATATCATTTCTAGACAAAATTAAGCACTTACAATACTCAAATCAACTTACACAGGCCACTACATAGTTATGATCACACACCAGGGTGGGGTGCTGTAAGGCTTATGACTTGACATGACTCAAACTAGCTCAGCTACTACAAAATGTCATGTCCAGGCAACTGTTCCAACAATTTAGCAGATAAGGTATGCCTTTTGATTATCTTAGGAGGTTTTATATGCTGATATGAGTGCAATGTAGCATTTA
This sequence comes from Anisodus tanguticus, assembly GCA_034509755.1. Lineage (NCBI taxonomy): Eukaryota > Viridiplantae > Streptophyta > Magnoliopsida > Solanales > Solanaceae > Anisodus > Anisodus tanguticus. The sequence goes on from CM067549.1 coordinate 37,154,412, forward strand.
ACCAAAGAATACAAGTAAGCAATCAATTCAAAAGGTATAGGGGTAGCCAAGTTTTAAAACAAAACTACAGAAGCATAAACATACATAGCCATGGTTCAGGTCACCTAATAACACCTTTAGATAAGTATGACATTATATGGTCAGTTTAAATAATCATGCTAGACACCAGAGTGAACAAGAAATCAAACAACATGGCAATACTTCGGGGGACTACTAGACATATATACACTCAAACTCCATGTTGGACATGATGACATTTCATGGTACAAGATCACTTAAGTACTGATCAAACATATAAGACTCCCAGTTATACTATGTATTAAATAAAGTAGCACTCAAACATATGAACCAGAACATCTCATGAATTAAGATTAATCAAACACTTTGTGACAAAACCAAAATAAAGTAGGAGCAGATACATGCACAGATCAGGGTGATGAGCATGGTTGTACCACAAGTAATAATTTAAAGATTACATGCCATGGATTCTAAGTTATGAACCTCAAAGAAAATATGTATGGCCCTGATTCAATCCTAACCCCTTAGAAATTACATGTCACTTATAAAGAAAAACTCAAAACTGATCTCCACATACTAAACAAAACTTTAGCACATGATAAATTAGGTATAAAATCTTAATATAGGCAGACAGGTTCATATGCAAGCAAACTATATCAAATCTATCAGAACATAACTTCTATAGTAATCAGAGCATCTTCTCATGTGATTTTGTGGATAAACAGAAACAGAACCATATCTAGCAGCTTTTGAACATAAGTTTAAATTTGAAAAGAGTTTAATCTCAGCCAGTGGGCGAGCAAGGAATAGGACGAATCTCATAAATGCTTCGTCCTTGTTGTAGAAAAAGCAAAAGAATAGAGGGTGTTACCTCGGTGGCTCGATGGTGGGGTGGGTAAGAGAAATAAACGCTCTTGCCCAAAATGATGAGGCCAGTACTGTTAAAACGGGATCGTCTGAACTTTTTCCATTTCCATCAACAAAGTGAGAGAGATAGATGAGAGAGTGAGGGCGGCGCGGCTAGGGTTTCATAACCTTGGGCCCCATGGGTCGGGTCAGTTCGAATTGGACTGGGCTCGGCCAAAATAAATGGGGCATAGCCCAAATCGTGGCAATTTAAAAAGATTGGGACCTGAGGTATTGATTTTGCAAATTTGATCACGGAAGTTAATTTTTAAAAAAGTTATTTCAATTTCAATTACAATTACAATTACAATTACAGACAAAATAGGTCAATTGACGTTAAAACTGAAATAAAAGTCAATCAAAGCATAAAAATTTCACAATTAAAATCCAATTGAGGAATAAAATGAGATGCTATTTGACACCTTATTTAATTAATTAATTAATTTCCTTAACTCAATGGAGTAAAATATAAAGTAATTTATAATAGTTAATTTAGACAATTAACTATTATAAAAATTAATTAATAGTTAATTGTGGTCTGACCCTTCCCCGGATCCGCGTATAGCAGGAGCTTAGTGAACCGGACTGCCCTTTTTTAGACAATTAATTAGATAGTTATATTCTTTAATTTATAAAAAATGATAGATATTTCTTAAAAATATGTAAAAATAGGCATATGATAATACAATAATATATTCGATGATATTTTTGCCAAATAACATGGCAAAATATCACCGGGATAACTTTACAAAAACATTTTGGGTTTGTAAAAATGCATATCTTACCCCGTTCATGACTCAGGAATTTTGAATAATTAAATAAAAATATTGGAGGGTAAAAATTAGGTGTCAACAACAATAATGAAAGTCGGAGGATAATGATTATAGGTCACTCCGACTCTGGTGATGGTGTTTTTGAGATCTTGCATCGCACCTATATATATATATATGGACCTATATATATATATATATATATATATCAATTTTCTTATCGAGCCGTGCTATAGTCGGCCGAGTACGACACTTATATGTGTACACCACTGTAGTTGGTTTTGACATTACCGAGTCCTATTAAGGCCGGATATGACCAAGTGCTTTCGAGGTCGGGTACGTTATGACATAATATGATTTCCCCCACAAAGAGGCTGGATATTATATTATAAGGCACCATAGAGTGGCCCAGTTTTGCTTACATGCATATACTCATGTTTATACCAGTTGTGTGCCCTCCGTGACCTTTTTCCAAGTTCCAGGTTGACTTCTCTACCTTCATCTCTTATACTACATTTCCTGTTTACATATGTTATATGTGTTACATATTCAGTATATCTTTCGTACTGATGCCCCTTTTTGGGGCACTGCATTCATGTCTGCAGATAAAAACAGACAGAGTGGCGTACCACCTCAATAGGATACCTGTTCCCAGTTGTTGATAGTCGCACTCCATTTCTCCAGAATTGTTGTTTGGAGTCGATAGGTATTTGTACATATATATATTTTGGCATTTTAGGGTACGACGGGGCTCTATCCCGCCCAGTTGTTGTATTATAGTACTCTTAGAGACTTGCAGACTAGTGTCAGTATGTATTTGTTTTGTTTAGCTTTGCCGGCCTTGGTGTTGGTTGACGATACTTTTGGTATGGCCTTGTCGGCCTTAGTTATGTATATATATACTGTGTTGGGCCTCTTCTACTTGCAGGTTGTCTGTTCTCATCATATTATGATTGTTTGGAGGCTTTATCAACCCAGGTTTCGTGTTAGGGATTCTCGGGTTGTATCTCATGCTTCTATGACTCCACCCCCACCACTTTCTGAGGGGCATAAAGGAGCAGATGTACCCCCAATACCTCATCTAGCTGCCCTTGATCAAGATTTAGATATGCGGAGTGTTGTACAACTGTTAACTCGACTACTGGCCTCTCAGGCCCAACGTCATACCCCTGGCACTTTTGATAAAGTAGTCAGCGCGAGAGTTCAGGATTTTATCAACTTGGACCCTCCGGTGTTCACAGGGACAGATCCCAATGCATATCCACAAAGCTTTTTAGATCAGATGCAATGGACCTTATGAGTTATGCATGCTACAAATGCCAATTTCGTAGAGTTGGCTTTCTATAGGTTGCATGATATCACAGTGACCTGGTGTGAGACTTGGGAGCAGACTCGGGGACTCCGTTCCCCACCAGCGGGATGGAGGGAGTTCTCCGAGGCATTCTTGCAACAGTATCTACCGGTCGAGCTTCGACGAGCCAGGTGAGATAGATTTTTACGCTTGTAACATGGTAATATGAGCGTACACGAGTATAGTTTGTAGTTCAATTCTTTGGCTAGGTACGCTCCTCCGATTGTTTCCAAAATGAGTAATTAGGTACATCAGTTTGTTAATGGTTTGGGGCCACATTTGGTTAATAAGTGCACTATAGTTTCTTTGAATCTGAACATGGATATTTCATGCATTCATGCCTATGCACAGAATCTAGAGGATCGTAAGAGGCAACAACGAGCTGATCGAGAACATAATAGGGGCCAGCATAAAAAGGCCCAGTCCGCAGCGGTGATACGGGAGAGTTTCGAGGTGGGTTTAGGCCTCAGTTTCCTAGATGCCCATCTTATCCCGCGTCTAGTGCACCACCGCAGCTTCAGGGCCAGCGTCGTGATCTGACCACTTATTACAGTCAGGGCCAGAGTTTACGGACACCAGGCCCGCAGTACAAATGAGATTCCAGTCATGCAATACTTTTGATGTCGTATTGTGGTCGATGTGGTAAGACTCATTTTGGACAATGTCGTCAGGGCTCAGATCTTTGTTACTCTTGTGGATTGTCCGCTCATATTATGCGATTTTGTCTAATAAAAGGCGGAGGTGGTATGGCACAACTGATAGGATTGTAGCAGCTCATTCTTTTTCTCTACGCCCTCTTAGGCAAGGTACGCCTACATCGGCTGGTAGAGGTAGAGGCAGGAGTGGAGCATCTAGCTTAGGCGGTCATCAGAACCGCATATATGCATTGTCAGGTCGACATGACCTTGTGTTATCTCCGAACGTGGTTATAGGTATATTATCCGTCTTTTTCCTTGATGTGTATGCTTTGATAGAACCAGGCTCCACATTGTCATATATTACTCATTTTGTTGCGAGCAAGTGTGGCAAAACCCTGAATTATTGCGTAAGTCGTTTGAGGTGTATACTCTTGTGGGTGAGTCAGTTATTGTTAGGTGGGTATATCGGGGTTGTGAAGTGATGATTTACGATCGTCACACTTTAGCTAATATAAATGAATTAGAAATGGTAGATTTTGACATTATTATGGGTATGGACTGGTTGGCTTCTTGTTATGCTAACGTGGATTATTGGATGAAGGTTGTTTGCTTTCGTTTCCTAGGCAAGCCTGTTATTGAGTGGAAGAGCAATGTTGTAGCCCCTAAAGGGAGGTTTATTTTCTACCTCAAGGCTCAGAAGATGATTTCAAAGGGATATATCTATCACTTAGTACGAGTCCAGGATGCAGAGGCAAAGCCTTCCACCTTTTAGTCGGGTCCCTGTTGTTAATGAATTTCCCAATGTATTTCCTGATGAACTTTCTAGCATTCCTCCCGAAAGGGAAATTAATTTTGCTATGTGCTTCCCAATACTCAACCTATATCTATTCCTCCGTATAGAATGACCCCTGCAGAACTGAAAGAATTGAAAGCACAGTTGAAAGATATCCTGGAGAAAGGCTTTATTAGGCCCAACATTTCTTGTGGGGCGCGCCATTGTTATTCATCTGTAAGAAAGACGGTTCGTTAAGAATGTGAATTAATTACCGTCAGTTGAATAAGGTAACTATTAAGAACAAATATCCGCTTCTCATAATTGATGACTTGTTTGATTAATTGCAAGGTGCTAAATATTTCTCAAAGATCGATCTCAGATTTGGGTACTATCAGCTAAGGGTTAAGGTGAAATATATTCCCAATACTGCTTTCAGGAAAAGATATGGCCATTATGAATTTCTCGTTATGTCCTTTGGTCTAACCAATGCACCAACAATTTTTATGGATTTGATGAATCGGGTATTCAAGCCATTTATGGACATCTTTGGAATTGTGTTTATTGATGATATTCTAGTATATTCTCGATTAGAGGTGAAGCACGCAGATCATTTATGAGCGGTATTACAGACGCTCCAGGATCGTAAGTTATATGCTAAGTTCTCTAAATGCGAGTCCCGGTTGAACTCGGGGGCCTTTTTTGGGTATGTAGTATCAGATGAAGGAATCAAAGTTGATAATCAGAACATTGAGGTAGTTAAGAATTGGTCGAGGCCCACAACTCCTACCAAAGTGCGTAGTTTCTTGGGCTTAGCCGGTTACTATCAGAGGTTTGTAGAGAATTTCTCTTCTATTGCCGCTTTATTGAAAAAGTTAACTCACAAGGTGGCTAAATTCCAGTGGATAGAGATTTGTGAAAAGAGTTTCCAGGAATTAAAGAGTAGATTAACATCAGCACATGTTCTAGCCCTTCCTGAAGTGTCAGAAGGTTATGTGGTATTTATGACGCTTCTAGAGTGGGATTGGGTTATGTTCTAATGCAGCACGGTAAAGTTATTGCATATGCTTTAAGACAACTGAGAAAGCATGAGCAGAATTACCTGACTCATGATCTTGAGTTGGCGGTTGTTATATTTGCTCTGAATATATGGCGTCACTATTTATATGGAGTTCATATCAATTTGTTTACTAATCACCATAGCTTGCAATATATATTCAAGTAGAAATAGTTGAATCTGAGGCAGCGGAGATGATTTGAGTTGCTGAAAGAGTATGATTTTGATATCTTCTACCATCCCAACAAGGAAAATATTGTAGCTGATTCATTGGGCCATAAATCTATGGGCAACCTGAGGCATGTGGGAATTGACAAGTTGGAGATAACTAAATATCTATATTGATTGGACAGTTCAAGCGTGTGATTGTTTGATGTAGGTGATAAAGGTATTATAGTTCAGAATGACGTCAAGTCGTCTTTGGTGACAGAAGTAAAGGCGCGGCAATTTGACAATCCAGAATTAGTTAAAATTAGGGAAGGGATCCCCTTGCAGAAGAAACAGTTGTTCGAGTTATCAGATGATGGGGTTCTCAAATATAGGGGTCAATTGTGTGTGCCCAATGTTGGAGGACTTCGAGGACAAATCATGGTAGAGATCCATCAGTCCAGGTATTATGTTCATCCTAGATCCACCAAGATGTGTCATGACCTTCAGTAAATATATTGGTGGAATGATATGAAGAAGAATATTGCAGAATTTGTAGCTCAGTGTCCAAATTTCCATCAAGTTAAGGTTGAGCACCAGAAACCCAGAGGGTTACTTAAAAATATAGAGATTCCAACTTGGAAATGTGAGAAATTCAATATGGATTTCATTACAGGGTTACCTAATTCCCGTTTGAAGTTTGATTCTATTTGGGTTATCATGGACAGACTTACAAAGTCAACTCATTTCCTACCCGTTACAACTACCTACTCAGTTATGGACTATGCCAGACTGTATATCAAGGAGATAGTCCGACTTCATGGTGTTCCAATTTCTATTGTATCTGATAGAGGTGCCCAGTTTACAGCTAATTTCTGGAGGTCCTTTTAAAAAGGCTTGGGTACTCAAATTAGCCTTAACACAGTTTTCCATCCGCAGACGGATGGGTAGGCCGAACGCACTATTCAGCCGCTCGAGGACATGTTACGAGCTTGTATTTTAGATTTCAGGACCATCTACCGCTCATTGAGTTCGCCTATAATAACAGCTACCATTCCAGTATCTAGATGACACCATATGAAGCCTTGTATAGGCGGAAGTGCAGGTCTCCTACCGGCTGGTTTGATGTGGGTGAAATGAAGTTATTGGGATCCAATTTGGTACAACAAGCTGTAGAGGAAGTGAAAATGATTCAAGAGCGATTGTTGAAAGCTCAGAGTTAACAAAAGTCATATTCAGATAATCAGCGTTGAGATTTAGAGTTTGTTGTGGGAGATTGGGTGTTTCTTAAGGTGTTGCTTGTTGACACCTAATTTTTACCCTCCAATAATTTTTATATAATTATTCAGAGTTTCCGGGTCACAGACGAAGTGGAATACTTTTTACGAAATGAATATGATTTTACAAAATTATTCCGAGAGTATTTTGCCATTTCATTTGATATATCTGGTATACATACTGTATATCCTATCTTAATTTTACATAATTCAATCATTAGTTATAGTTTTGGAATTTTAACGGGCAATCATAAATATAACTGTCTCAAAATTAATTTTCAAATTATAGGACTAATGTTCCGCTCTGTCAAATCCGGAAATTGTTAATTAAATATGATAACGAAATTACATCTCACTTTTCAAGTCATGTTTTAAAATTAAAAAGACATTTGCATGATTTTAAATGCCTAACTTCCGATTAATGTCAAAATTGGACTTAAAACAAAACTTTTAATCTAATTAGGTTTTTTTTGAAATATTCGATCGTATTCTAATTTAAAATGTGACCACATTTGCAAAATATGACCACAATTGATTAAGGTTGTTTTAAATCATAATTGTGTTAGGCCTCGTTATATTAAAATAGCTGAGCCCAGGTTAAAATAACCCAGACTCGGCCCAAGCCCAAGTTCTAGGCGTAAAACCAAGTGAATGCCCCCTCCCATTTTCTTTTCACGATTTGGCATCAGGGGAAAACCCTAGCCGCTGCGTTCTTTACCAAAAATAGCGAAGCAACTGGTATGTTGCTTTTCTTCAGAGCCCCACAGGTCGAAAACGACAAGAACATTAATAACTCTTGCCATATTACACTAGAGTACCACAATACCCACCCCCTAAGAGGTGAGGTCGCCCCTCCATTTTATACAAAATTATTTAGAGAGTATTTTGCCATTTTATTTCACAAAATATCACTTGGTATACATATTGTATATAATATCCTAATTTTACATAATTCAATCATTAGTTATGGTTTTGAAATTTTAACCGACAATTATAAATATGATTGTCTCAAAATTAATTTTCAAATTATAGGACTAATATCCCGCACCGTCAAATATAGGAAATTGTTAATTAAATACGATAACGAAATTACATCTCATTTTTCAAGTCATGTTTTAAAATTAAAAAGACATTTGCGTGATTTTAAATGCCTAACTTATGATTAATATCAAATTGGACACAAAACAAAGTTTTTAGTATAATTAGGTTATTTTTTGAAATAATTGGTCATATTCTAATTTAAAATGTGACCATATCTGCAAAATATGATCACAATTGATTAATATTATTTTTAAAGCATAATTGTGTTGGGTCTCGTTATTTTAAAATAGATGAGCCCAAGTTAAAATGACCCAGACTCGGCCCAAGCCCAAGTTCTGGGTGTAAAACCAAGCGAATACCCCTTACTTTTTTCTTTTCATGATTTGGCATCAGGGGAAAACCCTAGCCGCTAGGTTCTTTTCCAAAAATGGCGAAGCAGCTGGTACATTGCTTTTTCTTCAGAGCCCTAGAGGTTGAAAACGACAAGAGCATTAATATCCCTTGTCGTATTACACCAGAGTACCACCATATCCACTACCTAAAACCCCAGGTGATGTCGCCCCTCCATTTGCTTTTTTTACTAGCATTAATTGCTTTCTTATCCGTTTACGATTTCAAATTCTCAATTCTTATTGGTCGAGAACCAATGGAGGGAATTTTCCCTCCAAAAGGAGTTCTCGCACATCGGATACCATCAAAATTCTAGGGCTTGAGGTTCCCCTATAAATACAAACCTTCATTCTCATTTTCAATGGTCCAAAAAACTAGATTTCAAGGCATTCACATTGATTGAAAGCCTAATCGAGTTTAAAATGAGTAATTTGACTTAAGTTGGGATCCCAACCATTTTTGGGGAGCTCAAAATAGTTAAATTTGCCCTCAATTTCTAAAACTTTCATTTTTGTGCTATTTGTGAGTTCGAGGTCCCCGAAGTGAAGATTCAAGCCTCTTTTGACCTTTCGTCTTCCCCCACACAAGATAAATATTTTCACCTTTTAATTTGCTATTCAAATTATCTTGTGTAATATGTATTATGTTTTTTTAAAACATGATTAGCGACTATTTAGTGTTTATTATATCAAGTTGTTAAGCATGTTTAAGTTAGTTGTTTGTGTGTAGTGAATAATTGATTATTGTGTATTGATTCAGATGTAGTCATTGTTAGAGTACCTCGTGGTAATTATTTATGTGTTAAGTGCTTATCATGTTAGTTCAAGGTAGTTTAAATCATGTGTAGATCTTAGAAGTTATATCACATGTGGCTAAACAGGTCATGAATTAGTTCACTATGTTTAGTTGATTAAGATTATTGATTGGTATTTATCATTATAAGTTAGAAGTAGGATTATATAGAGAAGTGTTCATCATGTAAGTCTTGAAATACTATTTGATCATATGTGGATTGCTTTGGTTGATTTCATAATCAATCTTGTTAGTTTAAGGTTTATGTGACTATGTATGACCTGTTCAAATGACTTTGAAGTGATTAGTGTGTTAGTGTTTGCTTGTTTTAATCCATCCTGGGTTGTTCAAGTTTTTGGTGTCTAAGGCGTGTTGGTTTAAGCCATTTTTAGCACATAAACCAAGTCAATATGCTTAATATGTGAGCATGAATGTTATTCTGACTAGTAGATAAACTGTTTATATTTAAATAACATTAACATGATATGTTTGAGATCATTTTGGCTAGGGTTAGTTAATAAGGTGTTTAACATGCTAGCTAGGGAACCTGATTAGACTTGTGTAGTTTGTTTTGGCCATTATATGTTAACATTGTTATTTTTAAGACCTATGGATTAGTGAGTCCATGGTTTAGGCCAAAAATGCCATGTTAGTGTTTGATGCTTACTTTGTTTGTTCTATTGACTCAAGAAGTTGAAACTTAGTAAGAGCTTGTTGCCTTAGGACCATCCAGTGTCTTAAAATGGATACTTGTTTTGCTTAAAAAAGTATTGTATTTGAAAAGGGAGAACTTAGGAGATTACCTGGTGTTATATAGTCTGTGCTAACTAGTTTGTACGCCATGACAGGTCAATTTAATATTGTTTAAATGTTGAATGAACTATTAAAAGAAATCAAAGTATGTACAATGTGTATGTTGATTCTTGAAGTCTGCTCTAGTTTGATCGGATGTGTGTGACTTATATTGAGTCATTTAGCCCCTGTCTAAATTGGAGAGTGATCTAACATGTCAGAAATTAGTTTAGTTGGTCTGTTTTGACACAAATCATATTTGATTTAACAAGAACTTGATTGCAGGTCTATAAACATTCTAGTTGTCCTTCCCCTACCCCTGGCATGCTCCTCATAGGTTATAGATAGACCTAACCATGACTTATTCCACCCCTTGTGGTGCTATCTGTTTTGTAATAAGCTGACACAAGTATCAAACCAATGTATACTACATCATTTAGCATGCTTATGGTTCTTTGCTTGAGTGTCTGCAATTTGGTTGAAATATCACCTATAGGGGCATTACTGTGTCAGTAATCTCTACACTTAATTATGATGGCCAAATGACTAGGGATATGCCTCCTTCCTTTATGACTACTATCTATTATAGTAAGTTTTTTCCTAGTATGAACTTAAAACTGTGTCTAGATGTTATTTAGCCCTACCAATATGCTTACATATGGACCAAACTAAGATATTGTCCATTGATTTGTCTTTGTGCATTTTTGTTTCCTAGGCTTCGAGAGGATAACATCCAATGGACACTTCCTGACTTCTACTCCGAGACCATATCTATTAGAGGCCGAAAATGCTCTTTCCTATCACTTACAAGGATTCGTGGAATCCATCCATATGGACCACTTAGGGAACAAACCATTCCCCAAATTAGAAATATGGGGGTGACTACGAGGATGACATGATTGAAAGAGTTGGTGATATCATTGAAGAATAGAATGGCATAATCAAATGGGGTCTAGAGACTTTAACCAATGATCATCTTCACCCAAGATGCGACAAAGACTATATGGACTGACTGAGAGCACAGTTGCAAGGTACCCTCACACCGGGTCCCAACCTATACAAGACCCAACATGATCGGGATTCAAAAGTCGAGATCTAATATAGCCGCATTCAGAGAAACAGATGATCCGGATGCCAAGTACCATGAGAAGATACAACATGATCAGTTTGTCATAACTAGCTTGACTGATGAGGTCGACTTCACCAATGAGTGTGTCAAGGATTTAGACACTTATATAAAGGAAGTTATGGATACGATTGGACCAATGACACCTATAAATAGGAGTCGATGGGTCAGGTCTGTTATGATGTATACTCATCTCCGATTTCAGGCCGCCCTTCGAAAGGCCAAGAAAGCTCGGATTGACAGAGCTTCATCATCAGCCATTGGAGGGAACTTTTTCTGACGTTATTTGTTTTATTCATGTTTTGTAACCCCTTCGGGGAAGATATTATTACTTTAATGAAAAGATTATGGGGGCAATGGTTCGATTAACATTTGGCACATTTATGCTTCAACGATTAGAAGCCTTGGAGTAACAAGGTATAGGAATGTGAATACTAGAACTGTTTATGTGTTTTCGTGATATTAAACTACTTTGTGCTTTCATCTATTCCATTCTTAAGCTCTTGATTGGTCCCACATTCTGGACACCAACCCAAAAAAAAATGAAACTCCAAAGTTGACTAATTTAACCTCCTCTTAAAGGTTGATTTGCTACCAATGGAGACCCTAGACAGTCATAATGTCACTTCACCACTCATCGACTTGATAAGCAACGACGAGAACGAGGAGTCACTTCAAATTAAGATCCGCAAGATTGATGCTAAGATTGATCTGGCAAGAGCCAAATTGAAAGAGGTCGACTACAATACCAATGTGGCCAATGCCAAAATGAAGGAAGTAGACGAGATTCTGGAATTCGTGGAGAAATTGACTGAAAAATCTCTCGAAGGAAAACCACTATACCAAAGCCTTCCCGAAGAAGTGCAAACTATGATGGATGACTATATCCCCCTGGCCCAACCACCAAAAGATGATTCGATACTTTACGGGGAAGAAAGCGGGGAACACGATGGAGTTGTTCCCACCCTTAACGAAGCTGCTGACCAACGCAGGATGCAACAAGGACCTTTCCGTGAACCATCTCCAATGTGGTGGGCGATTGCCCTCAAAGCCCGTGGATCCACTTCAGAGTTGCACCAAAAAGTACACAACATTAATATTTTTGACATGCTAAAAGCCATCAGATGAGCAAATGTTAGACCTAGGGTCCTCCCAACTTGTGGACCTCTCTTTGCTCACAAAAGGTGGCCATACTATAGGAACCAGCCTGTCCACGACATGGATGAATGTATGGCCTTCCAGAAAAGGGTTGTCGGACTAATAGACAGAAAATTCATCCGCCACCTGTGGGGACCTTACTCCCTACTGGTCCATGACTATGCCATACCTGGTGTAGGAATCACCACGGGCACACGATTCTAGCGCTATGACTTTAATGATTTGGAAGACTCGTATGCCGACCTCTTCTCACTGCTGTGTCACCTCGGCAAAGTTCAACATCTCTAGACTACCTACCAAATCTTCCCAAGCACTTCAAAGACAAAGATCTGCTTATACAATTCAGGAGCTCCTGGACATGACTTTGAATAGTGCAAAGACTTTAAGTTCGATCTGGAACATTTGGTGAACATCGACCAGATCTGGCCCGTGATATGAAACCGCTTCTAGGGAAGCCATTGGAAAATACATGGTTGTAAAGATGACTACCCGCCATGGCTTCAGGGAAAAACTATCTTTTGGATAGTTTAGGTGTCCCATTTACATCTTTCAATTAAAAGTATCCCCCTCCTACGTTTTGTAAATGAAACCACGTAAGGATGAAACCACTTTTGGGTTATTTTCTATAAACTAGTATTGTATTTGAAAATGGATAACTTAGGAGATTACCTGGTGTTATATGGTCTGTGCTAACTAGTTTGTACGCCATGACATATTAGTTCAATATTGTTTAAATGTTGAATGAACTGTTAAAAGAAATCAAAGTTAGTACAATGTGTATGTTGATTCTTGAAGTCTGCTCTAGTTTGATAGGATGTGTGTGACTTATATTGAGTCATTTAGCCCTTGTCTAAATTGGAGAGTGATCTAACATGTCAGAAATTAGTTTAGTTGGTCTGTTTTGACACAAATCACGTTTGATTTAACAAGAACCTAATTGCAAGTCTATAAATTTTCTAGTTGTCCTTCCCTTACCCCTGGCATGCTCCTCATAGGTTATAGATAGACCTAACCATGACTTATTCCACCCCTTGTGGTGCTATCTGTTTTGTAATGAGCTGACACAAGTGTCAAACCAATGTATACTACATCATTTAGCATGCTTATGGTTCTTTTCTTGAGTGTCTGCAATTTGGTTGAATTATCACCTATAGGGGCACTAATGTGTCAGTAATCTCTACACTTAATTATGATGGCCAAATGACTAGGGATATGCCTCCTTCCTTTATGACTACTATATATTATAGTCAGTTTTTTCCTAGTATGAACTTAAAACTATGTCTAGATGTTATTTAGCCCTACCAATATGCTTACATATGGACCAAACTAAGATATTGTCCATTGATTTGTCTTTGTGCATTTTTGTTTCATAGGCTCCGAGAGGATAACATCCACTGGACACTTCCTGACTTCTACTCCGAGACCATATCTATTAGAGGCCGAAAATGCTCTTTCCTATCACTTACAAGGATCGGTGAAATCCATCCATATGGACCTCTTAGGGTCCTACGATAGTTTGGAAGGGAACAAACCATTCCCCAAAATGGAAATATAGGGGTGACTACGAGGATGACAAGATTGAAATAGTTGGTGACATCATTTGAGAATGGAATGGACGAATCATATGGGGTCCATAGACTTTAACCAATAATCATCTTCACCTAAGATGCGATGAAGACTATGTGGACTGGCTGAGAGCACAATTGCAAGGTACCCTCACACCGGGTCCCAACCTCTACCAGACAAAACACGATCGGGATTCAAAAGTCGATATCTAAGCTTGCCGCATTTGGAGACAAGAAGATGAACGGGATGCCAAGTACCAAGAGAAGATACAACATGATCAGTTTGTCATAGCTAGCTTGACCGGGGAGGTTGACTTCACCAATGAGTGTCTCGAGGATTTAGACACTCATATAAAAGAAGTTATGGATACCGTTAGACCAATGACACCTATAAAGAGGAGTCAATGGGTCGGGTCAATTCTGATGTCTACTCATCTCCGGATTCAGGCTGCCCTTCGAAGGGACAAAAAAGCTCAGATTGACATAGCTCAGATTGACATAGCTTCATCATCAGCCATCGGAGGGGACTTTTTCTGACGTTATTTGCTTTATTCATGTTTTGTAACCCATTCGAGGAAGATATTATTACTTTAATGAAAAGAGTATGGGGGAAATGGTTCAATCAAGATTTGGCATATTTATGATTCAACGATTAGAAGCCTTGGAGTAACAAGTCATAGGAATGTGAATACTACAAATGTTTATGCGCTTTCATGATATTAAATTGCTTATGTGCTTTCATATATTCCATTCTTAAGCTTTCGATTGGTCCCATATTCTGGACACCAACCCAAAAGAAACACCAAAGTTGAGTAATTTAACCTCCTCTTAAAGGTTGATTTGCTACCAATGGAGACCTTAGATAGTCACAGTGCCACCTCACCTGTCATCGACTTGATAAGAAATAAAGAGACCGAGGATTCGCTTTAGATTAATATCCGTAATATAGAACCTAAGATCGAGTTGGCAAAATCCAAATTGAAAGAGGTCGACTACGAGACAAATATGGCCAACGCCAAAATGAAGGAAGTAGATAAGATTTGAAATTCGTGTGAAATTGACAGAAAAATCTCCAGAAGGAAAATCGTGATACCAAAGCCTTCCCGAAGAAGTGCAAACTATGATGGATGATTATATCCCCATGACTCAACCACCGAAAGATGACCCAATGCCTTACGGGAAAGAAAGCGGGGAACATGATGGAGTTGTTCCCACCCTCAACGAAGCTGCTGACCAACGCGGGACACCACACATGGGTCTTTCCGTGTACCATCTCTAATGTGGTGGGCGATTTCTCCCATAGCCCGTGGATCCTACTTCAGAGTCGCACCAAAGAAATGCACAACATTAAGATTTTCGACATGATGAAAGCTATCAGACGAGTAGAAGTTATGCCCAGGGTCCTCCCAACTTGTTGCACCTCTTTTTGCTCAAAAAAGGTGCCCATACCATAGGAACCAACCCGGCCATGACATAGATGAATGTATGGCCTTCCAGAAAAGGGTCATCAGACTAATTGACCGGAAAGCCATCTGCCACCTGTGGGGACCTCACTCCCTACTGGTCCATGACCATGCCATGCCTAGTGCAGGAATCACCACGGAGACACGATTCTGGCGCTATGACTTTACTGCTTTTGAAGACTCGTATGCTGACCTCTTTTAACTGTTGTGTCGCCTCGGCAAAGTTCAACCTCTCCAGACTACCTACCTACCAAATCATCCTAAGCACTTCAAAGATAAAAATCTGCTTATACCATTCAGGAGCTCCTGGATATGACATTAAAAAGTGCGAAGCCTTCAAGTTTGAGCTGGAACATTTGGTGAACATCAGCCAAATTGGGCCCATGATATGGGGTCGCTTCTAGGGAAGCCATCAGAAAATATGTGGTCATAAGGATGACAAAATATTGATTCATTCCTTCATTCTATTCTAGCTATTCATTTCTGGCGAGTGATGGTTTCATAGCTTCTATCAGGTTAGGAGTGAATGAAGGAAAAATGGTTTCAAGGAAGCCTTCCTTTGATTGTGTTTACGACCCGCCATGGCTTCAGGGCAAATCCATCTTTAGGGTAGTTTAGGCGTCCCCTTTACAACTTTCAATTAAAAGTATCCCCCTCCCGCTTTTTGTAAACGAAACCGCGTCCGACCTAATATCCCGATGAGGGATACGTGGGAAGCCCATATTAGGCCCGGTCAGGGTAGATTTAAGTTCGGGTAGAAGAAATTAGATTATAATTTATGTGTAACATAAAAGGGCCTAATTTCCTGAGGAGGGATACATAGGCAATCTATATTAGACTCGACCCCTATATTATATAAATTATAATCTCTCTATTTATTTATAGGATGGGTTCAAGTTCGATGACAATATGGTGGCTAATCAACCACAAAATTTCAAACCGAAACCCTAAACACTGAAAATTGGCTAAAATGACCAAAATACCCCTGGAATAGAAAGATCAATCAGGAGCTGAAATCCAATACATGAGTCTACGTGCTTTGTTTGAGATCTATGTGATATCTTGTATTATGATTTTTGACTAATGTACTAACGACATTTGCCTTTGAGTTGTTTTTATTCTTATAGAAGATGGTCGATCCATTCCAAAACACTGTCATATTTCACGAGATCAAAAGCTGCGACAACATCCCTAAACTAAGATAATCAAACCAATATGACTGGTACTCTCGAGGATAATCGCAACAAGAGTGTCTTGATAGAGGGCACAAATCGTCAAGATTTCTAGAATGTCTCGCATACCGAGGACGTAATCACTATACTACTCAAGCAAGTAGCCGACCTTCAAGAAAAGGTCGTAAAGAATGAAGCTGCTAACGCTACCAGAGAAGCAGCTACTGTTGAGGCAAGAAGGCCTCCACCACCCTTTCCCTCTCTAAACTCACCTTTACCCGAACACTTCCCAAATGACCACATTGGGGCCTCTTACCAAACACCACCTCCACCAAACACCATCCACACGGCTGGGATCTCCCAATTTGCGCCCACCTTTAAAGCACTACCAATTTATGCCAACCCCAACTTTCACCAAAATACTACTACCAAAAGTCGCCTTGCGCACCGTGCCCACATTATCTTTCCATACCCACAATCACCCCTATTGACTCCTCACTAAAGGTAGGTCATTACGAGGAGATGGAAAAGGCTTGAAAGGTTGAGCAGGATCAAAGAGATAGGGAAATGGAACAGAAGATGATAGATTTGTTCAAAAGTTCCCACAAAGCGATGGGACTGAGATACGACAATATGTGTATGCACCCTAATTTGGACTTGCCGGAAGGTTTCAAACTGACCAAGTTCGACTACTTCAACGGCATCGGGAACCCCAACGCTCTTCTGAGAGCTTACTGCGACCAGTTAGTCGGGGCCAAAGGAAATTAGGCACAACTAATGAGGCTCTTTAGCTGAAGCCTCACGGGTGAAGCATCTCCAGGCTGAATTTAATAGAAGGTGAAGGGTTGCGGCTGCCCGAGTACAGCCTCCAATGAGTGAAAAAGAACTAGTGTCAGTATTCATCCGATATGAGGATCATACTTGCTACGATAGAATGTTGACTATGACCGGTAGGTCATTTTCTGATTTAGTCAAGATGGGAGAGACCATAGAAGACGGTCTTAAAACAGGAAAAAATATCAGTGTTGTGAACAATTCCGACGTGTCAAGCTCCGTTGGAGCCACCAAGAAGAAGAAGGAGGACATGGCAAACATCTCTCATAGCCCAAATTTGAGAAGTCGTAGAAGGTAAGAATCACAATAATCCTTCGATGTATACATATCTCATCCGCCAAACAGCTACATATCATCTCCGTCCCCTTATAGCCCTGGTATACTACGCACAACCGAGCTACCAAATTCCACAGCCCAACTACCAAGCTTCATAGCCAAATTACCAAAAAATCATACCCACTTACCAAGCTCCACCTCCAAATTACCATATTCTCGCGCCTATAAACCAAGCGCCCCAAAACCAACAAAATCATCGTAATCAGCCGCCTCCGGCCACTTATGATTTTCCACATCCAAACTTTGAGAAGAATCTTTTACGGGTATTCACACCATTTCCGAAAACACGAACCAGTCTGTTCACCAAGCTAAGCATCGCCGGTCTCATCAAAATCATGCTGTCAAAGTATATTAATCTAGAAAGTCACTTCTACTCACCTGATCATACATGTGCTTACCATTCCGGTATGAATGGACATTCAACCGAGAATTGCACCAACCTTAAGCATAAGTTATAAGATCTGATTGATAAGCGATAGCTCATTCTAGAAGTTACAGCGCCCGATGTGGATATGAATCCCCTCCCAAATCATGGTGACAATCATATACATATGATAGAGAGAGAAGAAGATTGGTTAGCGAGCCAACCATTGGCCTCGGAGGGCATCAAAAGCTTGGAGTGCATAGTTGCCTCCCTCACACTGCAAGATCATCCTAATTTTAAGATACTGATTTCGGCACCAAAAAAGTCATTTGTAGCTTAAGTTCCCTAAGTGGAAGACCCAGCACTAAAAGAAACATTTGTAATCCAAATGTCATATGTAATCATCATGGCTCATGAAAAAGAAGTCGCACTCATAGCTCAAGGCATGACAAGATCAGAGAGGTACTATGCTCCCGAAGAGTCGGCACCAGAGTCATCCCGTAAAGAGGCCAATCCAAGGAGACCCATCACTGATGGAGAAGCTGAAGACTTTTCGCGCCGAATGCAGACGAAAGACTATTCCATTATCGAACATCTAAAGAAAACATCGACCAGAATTTTGGTGATATCACTACTTTTAAGCTCTACATAACATCGTTTAGCCTTAATGAAAGCACTAGACGAGGTCCACGTCTCGTCTGCGACAAATAGTGAAACACTGGCCGACATTGTGGGCTATATCATCGGAGCCCATTAAATTTCCTTCTTCGATGCTGAATTGACAAGGGAAAGAAAATCCCATAACAAGGCCCTTCATATTACCATCAAGTGCTAAGACAAGATCATATCCAAGGTACTCGTCGATGGTGGGGCAAGACTCAATGTATGCCCTGTATCTACCTTAAAGTAGTTAGGGTAAGACATCAGAAAAGTACGTCAGAGTCGTACTAATGTGAGAGTTTCTGATGGGGCACAACGTGACCCTACAGGTGAAATAGACCTCAGTATACAGTGAGGCCCACCGAGTTCTTCACAGAGTTCCAAGTCATGGATATCAACACCAATTATAATCTCCTACTGGGGAGACCATAGATACACATGACAGAAGCTGTTCCATAATCCCTTCATCAATTAATAAAGTTTATTTGGGAAGATCACGAGGTCATGATCCATGGAGCGGGAAATATCCATAAATATCCCGACAACTTTGTATCGATAATTGAAGAGGTCCCTGTAGACACCGACTTCGATGTGGTGGAACTCACGGTATTTGACCATCGAGGGAATGATAAAGACATCCCAATGCCGCCGGCCTATAAATTGGTCACCTCTACTATGCTCTAGAATGGGTTTGAACGAGGAAAATGCCTAAGAAAAGAGCTTTAAGGCATTACAGAACCAGTGTCAATCACGAGTAATGAGTATCACTTCGGCCTCGGGTTTATACCAAGCTCCACGGAAGCCTCTGAGGCTGACCAAAAGAAGAAGGGCCTCCCAGAGATGAGAAAACCCTTTCCCGGATTGTACTAGTCATTTCTTGTACGCACGCCCACACACAACGGTGGGGACCCAGAAAAAGGTTTGAGGATGTTGTTCCAAGAAGAAGAATGTGCCGCAATAATAGAGAAATGCTTTGAAGCACCTACAATCCGGGACGCTGACCCAAATGAATAGATGTCCAAATTGGACCTCTACCTCAGTTTTTGCTCCTCGGTAGAGAGAGAATGTTTTAAATTTGCTTTCAAAATTAGTAAAAATTGGCTTGAGTCACGAGTCTTCACACTTTGTCTTTAAATTATTAAGTATTATTCAAAAAATAGAAATGACTCGACGATTAATTCGGGTCAGGACCACAATTTGTACTTTTATCAAGTTTAATGAAAAGCCTCCAGTTTATACAAAACAATATTTACTTACTATTTATTCACGTATATATCATATTTTTACATACTAACAATGCGTTGCCTTGTTTTTCAGTAATAACATAAAAGCAACTCATAATGCAATGACATGTCGTGAGAGGAGCGAGTCGAGTGATACAGATGACAAAGAGTACAAAGAGTACGATGAAGAAATAGAATTACCAGAAGACCTCGTCGATGAGGAAGATTAGTATGAGACTAGGCTGACACCTAATTTAGATGAGACAGAAGCAATTGACCTAGCAGATGGGGAAACTGTTAAAGAAACAAGGATAAGTGCGTATTTGGATGCGCCCCGAAAAGAAGAATTGATAAATCTGCTAAAAGAGTATGTTGACATATTCGCGTGGTCATACGTAGATATTCTCGGGTTGAGTATAGACATCGTAGCTCATAAGATGCCTATCAATAAGGGATTCACCCCGGTTAAACAAAAGATTCAACAGTTTAAGCCTGATCTCCGCATAAGAATCAAAGATGAGGTCGAGAAGTAGATTAAGTCAGAGGTCATGCAAGTAACCCCGTACCCACATGGCTAGACAACATAGTGCCATTGCCAAAGAAAGATGGGAAAATTAGAATCTGTGTAGACTACAAAGACCTCAATCGAGCCAGTCCTAAGGATAATTTCTCACTCCCGAACATCCACATACTCATCGATAACTGCGAGAATCATGAATTACAACCATTCATGGATTGCTTTGCCGGTTACTATAAAATTCTGATGAGCGAAGATGATTCTCAGAAAATGACATTCATCACGCCATGGGGAGTATACCACTACCGTGTAATGCTGTTCAGTCTCAAAAATGTCGATGCCACTTATATAAGAGCGATGACTGCCATATTCCATGATATGTTGCATAAAGAAATTGAGGTCTATATGGATGATGTCATAATCAAGTCGCGGGAAGGCCCTGACCACATCATACACTTGCAGAAATTTTTTGATAGGCTTCGCAAGTTCAATTTGAAACTAAATCCGGTGAAATGCGCCTTCGGGGTACTTGCTGGAAAATTGCTAGGGTTTATCGTCAGCCGCAGGGACATCGAGCTAGATCCTACAAAGATTAAATATATCTAAGAGCTTCGATCACCAGTTACCAAGAAGGATGTAATGAGCTTCCTGGGAAGGTTAAACTCTATTAGGCGCTTCATAGTGCAATCTACAGTGATCTTGGAGCCCATCCTTAAGCTGTTAAAAAAATGCGCCCACCAAGTGGACGGACAAGTGTCAGAAAGACTTCGACACCACCAAGGGATACCTTTCTAATCCACTAGTTTTGGTCCCTCCCAAGCAAGAGAGCCCACTATTGTTGTACTTGTCTGTGTTGGACAATGCCTTCGAATGCATGTTGGCTTAGCATGACGAGACAGGAAAGAAAGAGCAAGCGGTCTACTACCTCAGCAAAAAGTTCACCGCATGTGAATTGAGATATACTTTGGTACAAAAGACGTGTTGTGCGCTAACATGGATAGCGCAGAAGCTGAGGCATTACATGTCGGTGTACTCTACTCACCTGATATCTAAGATGGACCCTTTAAAGTACATTTTTCGTCAGCCCATGCCCTTAGGGAAGTTGGACAAATGGCAAATGTTGTTGAGTGAGTTCGACATCAAATTCATAGCTCAGAAAACCGTCAAATGGCAAGCACTGGCTGATTTGTTAGCAGGAAGCCCAGTGGACGAAGAGCTCGCACAGTTGTGGACTTATTTCCCGGATGAAGAAGTAATGATAGTTGAAGAAGAGACAACCGAAGTCTATTTAGGTTGGAAAATGTTCTTCGATGGCGCTGTCAATAATAAAGGTTCCAGAATTGGAGCAGGTTTGGTTTTAAAAATGGGTCAACATTAGCCGATGGCAGCGAAACTCAATTTCCAATGCATAAACAATATGGCAGAGTACGAAGCCTGCATTTTAGGGCTTCGTGTAGCCATTGACATGGACATACATGAGCTTTTGGTAGTCAGAGATTCCAATCTACTAATTCACCAGGTCCGAGGAGAATGGGCCATCAAGAATGAAAATATTCTACCGTATGTCAACTTGGCACAAAGGTTGCCTAATAGATTCAAAAGGATTGAATTCCGGCATAGGCCGAGGGCTTAGAAAGAATTCTTCGATGCCTTTGCAACCATAGCATCCATGATTCAGCATCCAGAAAGCAATCACATTGATCCGGTGGAAATTAGCACCAAAGAAGAACATGCCTATTATTTTCACATGGAAGCAGAACCCGACGGCAAACCATGGTATGTCAATATAAGCACGTACTTGAAAAAATGAGAGTACCCCAAAAACACCATGACCAATCAGAAAAAGACCATCAAAAGAATAGCAAATGGTTTCTTCCTGAACAAAAGAGTACTTTATAGGAGGACGCCCAATCTAGGGTTACTCCGATGTGTCGACGCCGCTGAAGCCTTAAAGCTGCTTGATGAGGTACATGCTGGAAATTACGGGCCACACATGAATGGGTTCGTCCTGGCTAAGAAAATTTAGAGGACAGACTACTACTAGTAGACAATGGAAACCGACTGTAGCCGATTCGTACAAAGGTGCCATCAATGCCAGATTCATAGAGATTTAATCAAGGTCCTTCCGAATGAACTTAACATCATGAGCTCATCCTGGCCATTCGTAGCCTGGGGCATTGACGTCAAAGGGCTCATAGAGCCAGCATCCGCTAATGGGTATCGCTTCATCCTGGTCTCTATAGACTACTTCACAAAGTGGGTTGAAGCTACATCCCACAAGTCGGTAATGAAGAAAGTGGTGGCCGACTTTGTATGCCACAACATCATATGCTGATTTGGTATCCCAGAATTGATCATAACGGACAATAGAGCGAATTTGAATAGCCATATAATGAAGGAGATATGTGAATAGTTCTATATCACTCATCGAAATTCAACCGCATATCAACCATGGATGAATGGATCCGTAGAGGCAGCAAACAAGAACATCAAAAGAATCCTAAGGAAAATGATCAACAACTACAAAGATTAGCATGAACCATTTCCCTATGCATCGCTGGGATATCGTACAACCACCCGAACTTCAATCGGAGCAATTTCATATTTACTTGTCTACGGCACTGAAGTCGTGATACCATGTGAGGTAGAGATACATTTGCTCAGAATCATATAAGAAGCATAATTGGACAATGCAGAATGGGTCTGCAAGAGATACGAGCAGCTATCTCTGATTAACTAGAAAATGATAGGTGTCGTATGTCATGGACAGTTGTATCAACAGAGAATGACACGTGCCTTCAATAAATGGGTAAGATCCCAGATCTTTCAAATCGGACAATTAGTGCTCAAGCGCGTGTTTCCATACCAAGATGAGTCTAAATGAAAGTTTGCACCTAACTGGAAAAGGCCCTACATGGTGTGCAAAGTACTGTCACGGGGAGCTATTCTGAAATGGATGACCAAGAGTGGCCCAAAGCGATCAACTCAGACGCAATCAAGTGGTACTACACATAAAGGCGCGCTTCTTAAGGCTTGTAATCCTTCGACTTGTAATCGCATTTCTTACTAGTAATTGCACTTTTATTTGATTATAATTGACTTTATTTTACTTGTAATCACATTAGAAAACCAAAACCATTCTATGTAATGAACTACATGAGGACTTGATTCCGAAACAAAAAAAGAGGGGATACGTAGGCGTCCATTTTGGACTCGGTCACAACATTACCCAAATCTACCATTTTTATGTAATATGAACTATGCGAGGACCTGATTCCCAAAGAGGGATACATAGGATCTCTTTGAGGTCGATCGCATTACATTAAAAATCAACCATATTTACCTTGAATTATGTTTTGACTTAATTCCCGAAATAGGATACGTAGGCGCTCTTCGAGCTCAGTCGTACCAAATAAACCCTTAGGAAACCTCAGAGGTATTAATAAATTGAATAATCGCCCCTCATGACAAAAATTGGGCAGAATGTTTGAGAAAATCTCAACAATTCCATCAACAACACGACTCAAAGGATTAGCCGGTCAAAGCTTCTAAACAAGGGGAAGAATTTTTTAGAGAAACTCAAAATTTCATTCAAATGCAAATCGGCTCAAGAATCAACCGTTACAAGTACGCAACAGGGAAATTTTTTTGAGAAAGCTCAAAAATTTCACAAAGATCAAGACAAAGATACGGGAGCAGAGCGCCGAAGACATTCAGAAAACCTTGCTCAAGCGAACTGTAACATCCCATACTTTCGGGTTACGATTTAAATCGCTAAGCGTATATAAAATCGCTAGGCATGCGTAAATAGAACCGAGCGTTGGGAAATTTATGTTATATTTACTTATGCTAATAAAGAGATTAGTATATAAAAGGATTAAACCCCTGAAATAATTTTAGACGTAACAAGTGTGGCGACGGAAGCTGAAAATAAATTTGCTATGCGCATAAAGAGGTTATGGATTAGTGTCATATCACATATTATGACAATGAGTATATGAAGGTATTATAAGTTATCAAGGTTTAAGTGAATTGGGATCACGAAATTAATTATGTGTGTGATTGATAAATTATTCGGAGGCACGGTCACTTAAATTAAGTGACCGTGCATGGTAAACTAAGGTGGCATGATTAAGGGCCTCCCACCGCCAAAGAATTGGCAAAGTGGGAGACCGAATTATTAAGGGCAATGATTAGGAATCTATTGGCTTTCACGAGGGGATGTATTTATCACTTATATTGTGAAGTCCTTCAAAGACCAAAGGGGTCAACCTTCACTTCGTCCACTTTGAAAAATAAAAACAATTGTGGATCATTAATCACCAAAACTTTTTCCTTTTTTTTCCACGAATTGGAAGCATAACAACAACCTCTTAGCAATTCCATTTAGTATAGATTTTAGTTTACCAAACCTTTTTTTTCTTTTCTCTTTTGAAACGTACGAAGCAGTCCATTTCTCGTTCCAGTAGCAAGAATTGTTCCTAGCAAGATCAGGTATGTCAAGGAAATTTATTTCTTTTTTTGACATGTTCCATGTAACGAAATATAACCGTGATATTGCTCCATAATTTATTCTACCCCTAATAGTTAAGAATATTCATGTTATTGATTTCTATGCTGAAAGCATGTCTAAATATATTCCTAAGTCCTTATTGAGGCATACGAAAAAGATGTTGATATTCACAGTGTTAGCCAAAGGGGCAAGGATATTATTGTCATCTGACAAATTCAAAAAATATTTTATCGTCATTCATGCATTTTCATGTACATCATATTATATATTATCCTGGACTCATTTGTGTTACGCACACTACTATACGGTAAATATTATATATATGTAGGGGATATGGGGAAAGGTAAAGGCGTTATATACGCACACCACCTGCATCTGGTACAGACTATCACGTAAAGAAAGAGTACTATGAGGCCAAAATGATGTGATGCCCATGTGTGGCCGATATAACCTGATGCCCACAGAGGCGGTTATGGACAGGAAGAGCCCATGTGTGGCCAATAAATATGTATACCATATTTGCATCATGCATGCATTTATTAACCATTATATGGTATGATGCCCACATAAGCTGTTATGGTAAGGAAGATGCGGATGAGGCTGATGTATATGTATACCGCATTGTGCATGACATTTAGGCATATGTATTACGACCCTCAGAGATAATTATTGTTGGTCGGTTGTTCCTGTTTCAGTTTATTGTTATATCCCTGTTATGTTATTATTCATGCCTGACATACTCAGTACATCAGTCGTACTGACGTCCCTTTTTGTCGGGGGACACTGCGTTTCATGCCCGCAGGTTCACATAGGCAGGGTGACGGTTCACGTTAGTTGATTGCGGGTCCAGCGGGTTTTTAGAGCACTCCCCTTGTTCGGAGTGTTGGTCTAATTTTAGTACGGTACATTTTTGCTTGTATATACGGGTAAGGCGGGGCCCTGTCCCGGCCTTTGATGTTGCTACTCTTAGAGGCTTGTAGACAAGTGTCATGTGGTTAGTTGTCATGTATGGCCTTGTCGGCCTTGGTATGGGTATGTATGTATGAAAATTGTATTTCTGGTTAAGAGTTTCTACAATCTCTTTCGCCTTAGTCGGTAATTAATTCTGAATAGGTGTTGATAGTGTGATTAGCGGTACTCGACGGGTGGGGTTCGGGTATCCATTGCGACCCTCCGATTTGGGTCGTGACACGAACAATGTCATGACATGAGTTGGCAATACTTATATATATATATATATATATATATATATATATATATATATATATATATATATATATATATATATATATATTTATTTTAGAGGCATTTTTTTCGAAAAAACATTTTGTCAAACATTTCTATTATTAACATTTTCTCTCACTATATCTTGGTCGAAAAGGGGTTAAGACCGGTGAAAGGAGAAACCACACACCGGGAGTCGACACCACAGATCGACCATATAAGAAACTAACGAATCTTTCTGTGATTGCAGGTCACTGGAATATCGTCGAAAAGATGTTGGGTTTTTTCTACCAACTCGTTCACTCATGATTGAAGCAGATACAACCTAATCTCAAGAGTCAAAGAGTTGAATATTGAATTTTGACCTCACAATTGCAGTCTTCATTCAAAGGTTTGAATGATGTAATTCCCGCATACGGTTGTAGTCTTCATTCAAAGAGTCGAATGATGTAATTCTGACCTAACGACTGTAGTCTTCATTCAAAGAGTCGAATGATGTAATTCTTGCCTAACAACTGCAGTCTTTATTCAAAGAGTCAAATGATGTAATTCCTGTCTAACGGCTGCAGCCTTTATTCAAAGAGTCAAATGATGTAATTCCTGCCTAACGGCTGAAGCCTTTATTCAAATAGTCAAATGATGTAATTCCTGCCTAACGGCTGCAGTCTTTATTCAAAGAGTTGAATGATGTAATTCTAACCCATACAATTAAGATGTCATATCTTATGCATACAATTAAGATGTCATATCTTATTTACTCATGCTGGATGTGTATTACAAGACCTTTTAATGAGGAAGGAATAAGTTTTTGGTGAAGTAGGAGATGATTTGTATCTACTCCAGCCCACTAAAATATAGCCTAGTCCACTTAAGGAAGCTTTTTTAATACCATAGGAAGCAAATCCAAAGTCATTTCTAGTCAAGTAATTTCAATTCGAAAAGAAAATCATTCCAATGTTGTTTCTAGTTTTTATTTTGTTTCAAATTCATATTGTAGTTCCATTTCAGTTCATGCTTCAACAAATGCTATTCCTAATATAAGCCTATGGCATATCAGACTACGACATTTGCCTTATTCAATAATGATATCTTGATTTTATCTATTTTCCTCCTAATTCTGAGTGTATTAGTCATATTGTCCTCAAGTTAGACAAAACAAATTGCCTTTTCCTGTTAGTACTATCAGAACTAAAGGAATTTTTAAAATGATACACATAGATACATGGGGACCTTTCAAAGTGTCTACTTACAATGGTTATAACTACTTCTTAACCATAGTAGATGATTTTAGTAGGGGTAGTTGGACCTTTCTTTTAAAAACAAAGAGCAATCTTTTCCAGTCCTTAAAGACTTTCTAGCAATGGTAGAAAGGCAATTTAATTTGAAAGTCAAAAGAATAAGGTCTGACAATGCTTTGGAACTTGGTAGAGGTTCTCATGAGGCATCTTTCTTAAGTTCTGTTGGAATTATTCATGAAAAGTCTTGTATTGCTACCCCTCAACAAAATGGTGTTGTTGAGATCAAGCATAAACACCTCCTAGAGATAGCTAGAGGACTATTTTTCAATTCAAATTACCTATCAAATATTGGGCGAGTGAATTCTTACAGCTACTCATTTGATTAATAGGTTGCCCTCCAAAGTAATCCAAGGAAAGACACATTATGAAGTGATTTTTGGTGTTAAACCTTCTTACCAGTCTCAAAAATGCTTTGGATGTTTGTGTTATGTCTCAACTTTACCACATGCTAGGGACAAATTTCAACCTAGAGCTAGGATGTGTGTCTTCCTTGGTTATCCACAAACTCATAAAGGATACAAGGTACTAGACATGCAAAGTAGGAAGGTATTTATTTCTAGGGATGTCAAATTTCATGAGGACCATTTCCCCTTTGCACATGATGTCTCTAGTTCTACACATAAAGGCATTTTTGCATCACAAAACTCAATACCAGACACCTTAATAAACCCTGATCTTTCCCCTGACACTCTCTTCCATCCCTACAGAATATGGGTTGTCCAATTTTTCATAGTAGAACCAAAAAAAGTTTGCTTTAATGGGATTTTGCTTAAAATAATGAATAAATTGTAAGGTTGGAAATGTAAAATGCTATCTTTTGGTGGAAGGGCAATAATTATTAAACATGTGTTACAAAGCATGCCAATACATCTGTTGTCAACAGTCAATCCCTCAGACTGTGTGATCAATCAGATGCATAGGTTGTTTGCTCAATGCTTTTGAAATAATACTACAGAAGGAAAAAATAGGCACTAGGCTGCTTGGAAGCATCTATGTTTACCCACTACTAAAGGTGGAATCGTGTTCAGATCACTACATGATGTTTCTATGGCCTTATATTGTAAGTTGTGGTGGAATTATATAACAAAATCATCTATATGGAGCACATTCCTAAGAAATAAGTATTACAAAAAGGAGAATGAAGTGGTGGTGCAATGAAAGAAGAGGTCACAAACTTGGAAGAAGATGCTACAGGCAAAGGAACTAAGTGAACACAACATATGGTGGCAGACTAATATGGGTAATTCTCAATTCTAGTTTGATAATTGGATAGGTATGGGAGCTCTTTACTATGTTGTAACTGGATATAGGTATGACTCAATGATACATAAGGTAAATAAAGTGGTGACAGGGGGAGAATGGGATGTGAGCAGACTGGAAACATTGATACTTGATGATATCATTCAGCATATCACAAACACAATTAAACCATCAATGAAAGATAAAGGAGTGGACAAAGAATGTTGGTTGCTAGAGAATAGAGGGGAGTTTACTGTGAAATCAGCTTGGGATAATGTGAGACTGAGGAGGCATGAGATGGAGCCATACAAGCATATGTGGATAAAAGGACTGCCTTTTAAAATTTCTTTCTTCGTGTGGAGATGCTGAAAATTTAGGGTACCAGTGGATGATGTGCTTAAGAAGATAAATTATAACATTGTTTCTAGATGTTGGTGTTGTACCACTCCAAAAGAAAAAACAACTCAATATCTTTTTTTGAAATCATATGTAGCTAACAGAGTATGGCATTATTTCTGTTCTAGAGCAGGAATTGGTATGGAAGGACGCAATTGCATTAATTAATAATTAAATGGTGGCAAGAACTAAGAATAGGGAGAAGTAAGGAGATTTTAAGACATTGCCAGCAATTATACTGTGGGAATTGTGGAAAAAGAGAAATAGTGTAAAGCATGGAGAGAATAGATCTATGAGTAGGGTGATATATCAAATTATCACTACTATTCAGAGGTTAGTTCAAGTCAGAAATCCTTCTATCCAAAATTGTCCTTGTAAATGGGAAGATGTGATTAAATTGTTGGAAGGGGGGACAACAACACTTAAAATCACCAAGGTGATATGAAACTTCCCACCCACATGTTGGATCATGTGTAATTCAGATGGAGCTTCTAGAGGTAATTCAGGGAGGAGTTCTTATGGTTTTGGTCTAAAATTTTTAGATGGAAATTTGATCTATGCTCAGGCAAAGGAGATTGGAATTACAACAAATATAGATGCTGAAGCAATTGCTATTTTGGAAGCTATGAGATACTGCAAAGGGAGAGGTCTAGATAATATCATGATACAAACAGATTCTGAGGTAGTGTATAAAATCTTGGAGGAATGATGGAAGCCACCTTGGGGAATAGCCATATGGATTGAAGAAATTAAATATTTGAGTAGTGATATGCAGGTACAGTTCAGTCATATTTATAGAGAATGGAATAAATTGACAAATTCCCTAGCTAATCAAGCTCTTGATTAAGGTTCTGTTGAATGCAATACTTTTTCTGAGTTGAACATTAAATATAGAAAGGTTCTCAATAGTGATAAATCATTAATTTCCTATTTGAGAATCAGGACTAAAAGATAAATAGAGAGGCTTAGGTGGAGGATGTTGTGGAGAAAGAAGAGAGTGTAGACTAAGGGAATATGGAGAAGAGGAAATTTTCATATCATGATGTTCAAATCCATCAGGAGAAGAACATCATGGTATTTACTAACTCTTTTCTCTATTTTGCAGGTTTTTCTGTCAAATCTATCAACACACACAAAAGAAACAAAGAAGTATATACATGAGCACTACACATGGATAACAACAAAGGCACAAAAATGGGAATCACAGAGATATAAAATGCAGATTTGGAAAAATGAGGCAATCATACAAGTTCAGAATAGGTGAAATCGTAAACAACACCAACCTTCAAACATGTTTCTACTCAATCAACTTGAACATAACAACAAAATGAGTGAAAGATTCAAGGAAAGGAGAAATGATGAGGACTTACCTGAGAGAAGACCGATGGACTATCATAAAAGAGCTCATAAATCAGTCACCACTTTTCCAGACATCATCTCACAGAAATTCAGCACATGCATGACAAATCGACAATCGTTAGTAGCTGAAAATAGGGTACAAATGAAAGATCTGGAGGAAAATAAAAAAGAACAATAACAAATCATCTGAATAATTAGGGGGAAACAACAACAACAACAAAAACAAAAGTCACCTGAAATCTCATCGACGGCTTGGACAAAAAAGGAAATCAGAGATGGTGAAGGTCAGAAATCACTTTATGGTGTTCAATACCACCAATTTAGTGTATCATCATCCCGATATCAATAACAAGTTGGAGAGAGGAGCTGATCATACAAAGAGAAAGACTTGTCTAGGGCAACATAAAATAAATGACCAAACTACACTTTCCTCTTTGCTTTTTCCCTTTTCTATTTTTCTTTTTGTTTATTTTATTTTTTTGGACAGGGCTAATTTTTAGGCCTTTGTTTTTGGACCTCTTTATTTCATTTATTGATTAAATAGAAAATCCCATCCCGGGCATAATTCATTTTAAAAAAAATCCCTACAGAACCTATGTCTAGCCTTGTATCCAATTTCCCAAACACTAGTCCTCAGAATTTCACTCCCACAACCTCTGATCCTAGTCATGATATTACTCCTCTACCACCTTTAACTCCCACTTCACCACTCAATTCCTCATCACATCCTCTAAACACTGGGGTGTCTGAGAGAATCAAGCACAAACTATCTTACCTAAAAGACTTCATTAGTAACAACATATTACTTACAGATGTCACAAATTCTTGCTTCATCCATCCAAATCAACCCACTCATTTCTCTTTTGCATATCTATATATTCCTAACCAACACATTCTTCAATCTCTCTCTATTATCACATAACTTAATAGTTTCACTGAAGCCTCTAAGCATTCAGGTTAGATTAAAGCAATAGAAGCAGAAATTGAGGCTCTTCAAGTTAATCAGACTTGGGATGTGGTAGAATTACCCCTGGAAGAAGCCCTTACCCTGTAAGTGGGTCTTTAATGTCAAACACAACTCAGATGGTACAATTGAAAGATTAAAAGCTAGATTAGTAGTGATGGGGGATATACAGAGGGAAGGTATTGATTATACTGACACTTTTTCATCGCTGGTAAAAATGACTACTATCAGGTGTTTTCTTACTATTACTGTCAAGAAATGATGGAAGGTTCACAGCTTGATGTTAACAATGCCTTCTTGCATGGAGAATCGCAATAAGAGTTCTTTATGAAGTTTCCTACTGGTCTTATTCCATCTAAGCCTAATCATGTTTATCTATTGAGAAAATATCTCTGTGTTCTCAAACAAGCCTCAAGACAATGGTAAGCAAGGCTTGCTGGAGCTCTACATTTTAAGGGTTACTGTAGTTTTATGAATGATTATTCATTATTCTTTAAAGCAAATTATGAGCTTGTCTCTATTTTGGTTGTCTATGTGGATGAGATATTTCTTATAGGGAATGACATATCATAAATCAATCATATCATAGATTTTCTCAGCAATGAATTCAAGATGAAACATTTGGGAGACATACACTATTTCCTAGGGATGGAAATTATAAGAGAAGATCAAGGCTTTATTGTCAGTCAAAGAAACTTTACTCTTGATCTTCTACAAGAGTTTGATTATTCAGGTTCCCCTGCTTCCTCACCTCTTGACCCTTATATGAAATTACAAGCAAATGATGAGTCATTCTTGCCAAATCCTACTATCTATTGACATTTAATAGGAAAGTTAAACTATTTGACGCATATCATGCCGGATTTGTCATATGTTGTGCTTTATCTCATTCAGTTCATGCAAAAGCCCACTCTTTCACATTTTACAGTAGCTCTTTGAGTTTTGAGATACCTGCGCACAGATCCAGGACAAGGCATACTCCTTTCTTCCAAATCCTCCATGGAACTCCTTGCTTTATGCGATGCGGATTGAGCATCCTGTAGAGACACACGAAGATTTGTTAGTGGATATTTTATCACTTTAGGTGGAGCTCCAATTTCTTGAAAATCAAATAAAAAAGCTTCAATCTCTTTATCATCCGCAGGAAGCGGAATACAGATCCATGCATAGGGTTACATCAGAGATTACCTGGCTAGTACGCTTGTTTGAGGATCTTTCTGCTCCACCACCTCTTCCAATTTAGATCCACTCTGATAACCAATCGGCTATTCATATCACTCGGAGTCCTGCCTTCCACGAGCGGACAAAAGACGTTGATTTGAACTGTCACTTTGTGAGACAACAATATATCTCCGGCATCATCACTCTGTCATTTGTTTCATCGCATCTTCAGCTCGCCGATTTATTTACCAAACCCCTTTTTGGGGATTCTCACAATCATATCATGAACAAGTTGGGGGTTATGTCCCTCTCCTCCAACATGAGGGGGTGTTGAAGAGAAGCCCTTCATTATTGCTCACGATGAAGAACTCAAAGATTCAAACATGGAGGTTGAGAGAGAAAAAAGAAATGAAGAAGAATACATACAAATTAATGTTTGAACATGTTACATTAATTTTGTCGAACACAAGTTTGGACCGGGTCGGTATGATTATAAGCTTTGGGCTCCTGACTATGCAGACAAGCATTGAGCCTCTGCGTTTTATATTTGGGCCTGTATTATTTCTGACCCACCTGTAAATAATTCTACATAATATTCCTTAGGAGATTGTAGAATAGATGATGTGTAGAAGTTGGTTATAGTTTGTTACATAGAATTAGGATATTAGTGTTAGTCCTTTATTCTTTGATTATTTGCACAATAATCCTTTTATAACTTGTATAAAGATATGTAATTAGCAATGAATTAATACACCGAAATTTTTTCATATACAATCTCATTTTCAATTTCAATTTCAATTCCATCAATCTGGAAAAACAGGCTTACTCAATCGAGTAGCTATTTTACTTAGTGTCTCAGGCCCTCATCAGTTCATCTTCTAAACATCCTAGATCTGCTTCTGCTCATGTATGTGAAATTTGGTGTATCCCCCATCACATATACCACGAGCGCAACATTTCCCCAATTCTCAATCTATTTCTCAATTTCAGCCATGGAAATGGCCCTGGGTGCACATTTCCAGAATGATCATACATACGCTGAGAGAACCTCTAGAGATCTTGGAATTTCAAAATACACAATTGAAACTTCAAGTTATTATCCTTGTGGATTTGAAATTTCATAACAATGTCTATATTTTGAGTAACTAATGGGTTGCAAAGTGATTATTTGTGATTTTTTTCAGTATTTAATTCGCTCCATCAAGGAACCATAGCTAGGGGTACTAGATTCTGAATTTAATGACGAATATGCAAAAAAATAAATTGACCACACATACTAAATTACTAATATCTCAAGGCTACAATAGTAAATATTTATAATAATCTCAGGAGCAAAAGTGAGTAAAAATCGTATCAAGAGCAACCTTGCTTAAAGGAAAATGACAAATCAATTACAAGTAGAGACAAAAACAGTACTTAACAGATCAAATAAATTAAAAGGAAAGAGACACTACAATGAGAATCTTGGAATGATGAATTTTGTGTATATTATTTTCTTATGAATTCTTGCATGCAATCGATTACAAGTAGAGACATAATCCTAGCACTTAACGGGCAGAAAAAAAGAAAGAAAAAAGAGAGAGGAAAGAGACACTTCAATGAGAATTTGGAATCATGATTTTTTTATATATAATTTTTATATGAATTCTTGTATGCAATAGTAGAAGGTAAGTGGATAGTTGAGCATTGTCCTACTTATTTTTTCATATTAAAAGTTGTAATATTATTTTCGTCGTTTCTTGTCCTTTGATTTCGGCTTCTATTCGTTGTTTCTTGTACTTCGATTTCTGATACTATCTGTTATATTTTTTTCAGACAGCTTTGTTATGCTTTTAATAGTATTTTGTCATGCCTTTTTATACTGTTTTGAATTGTTTGTCCTTGTACCGATGATCTATCGAAAACAATCTTTTTTATCTCTCAAGATAGAAGCAAAATATGTGTATACTCTATCTTCCTAAACCTTACTTTGTGAGATCTCACTGAAAATGTTGTTGTTGCTGTTGTAATTAATTACAAGTGGAGACATAAACAACACTTAACATACCAAAGAAATTAAGAGGAACGAGACACTACAATCAGAATCTTGGAATGATGGATTTTGTATATATAATTTTATTTTGGATTCTTACAAGCAATATAATATATATACACAATATATGTTGTAGAAAAATATAAAATCTGAAAGAGTAGTAGAAAGCTTGAGGCGCATGAATACACTAAAGGGCACCTCGGTGCATTCAGCTCCCGCTATGTGCGGGGTTCGAGAAAGGGCCGGACCACAACGGATTAGCCCTTTCCTGAATCCCGCGCATAGTGTGAGCTTAGTGCATCGGATTGTTCTTTAGTGTATTCATGCGCCTCAAGCTTTCTACTACTCTTTCATATATATGTTTCAGAATTTAATAAGCTCTTTCTATATTAAACTGAGAACAAAAATAAGAAATTTTCAAAAAGGAGAAAACCCAAACTTAAAAGAAAAATTAGGAGAAGGGAAATTACAAAATTTGAGTTCTTAGCTCACCGAAGCACCATGTATATAATACAATACACTTTTATTGTTCTTTTTTCTCTTCGAGTTTCGATTTGAAATTCTAACCAAAATCAATTCTAATCTTTACCAAACTACCTCAAAATTGACATATAAACTCCAAAGGATATTCTCAATCGTCTGCAATAACATCCAATCCAAACAAAAGCAATTTTGCAAAATTTGAGTTTTTTAATGGTTGTTAATGGAGTTTACAACTTTGAGTGTGTTAAACAGAGCAATATACCAGTGATATACACCCAATATACAGGAGTGTATATCACAGGCAAATGGAGCAAAGCGTTGTAGCCCGGCCCCACCGGCAAATCCACGAAGCCCACTAGCGGACGGATTACAGAATGTAATCTTGTATATATGGAACATATATTTGATGTATATTGTAATGTATTTGTTACCTAAATTAGGATGATACACCTACCATAATTGTATAGTTAGAATTATGGTAGAATAAGGTTTTTAGAATATAATAGGAATAGGATTCTCCTATTTTGTAACTTGTATATATACCTTATCAATTAATGAAAATAATCAAGGGGATTATTTCTTTCATGGTATCAAGAGACTAGGTCTAAAGCAAAAGTTTTTCTCTCCCAACTTTTGTCCTCTCTTTCTTTCGGCCGAGACACCCCACCCCCCTCAGGTTTCTCTTCCAAAATTCGTCTTCCGCTCTCAAAAACCTCTCTTAAATTTCCCTTCCTTCTTTGTTCTTTCAAGATGTCTAAGAACAATTTTCACCCTGCCCTCATGGTTTCTAACGTCAAGAATAGTATCCCTATTGTCCTTGAGATGGAAAACGTCCAATATGCGACGTGGGCGGAGTTGTTTAAAATTCACGCTATCTCTCATCAAGTTCTTCATCGCATCATTCCTCCCGCTACACCTCTTCCCGTGGTATGAGAAATAAATCTGAATCAATATATTTCAAATTCCAGATGATTAAATAAAATAATTAATAAAAGGTGCTAACTGGTAGGAAAATAGTTAGGCACTAAATTCTTATGACTCGGGAATCTTAGTGAAATCGTTAATATTGTATCTACACCATATTTAACGTATACTGAATTAGTAAGCCTGTGATTCTTCTCCCACTGCAAGCTGCACTTTGAATTAATATTAAAATAAGATTTCTCTACTTTATTCTTCATTTAAAGCACAAATCGTTACTCTTAAGATAGTAAGAGATTTGATTCAGCTATATAATTTATTGGCATATTCAATTCCTAAAAATGTTAACTTGCTCCTCTTCTTAATATGTGAGTTGATTGAATCTAATAAGTTTATTTAATTTCTTTGACAAGAAGCGATAAAAATATATCAATAATTTCTTGATAGTATACTGTTGTTTATTTAAGGAGCACAAGTTCCTTGCCATCCAACTAAGATAACACCCATATTTACCTTCAAACACGAATTTAAAATTTAAAATTTATGAGCCAAACAACGACCTTAAATTAATATTGTATCATGGTTAATTAAAGGATGTGGTGGTAAATGTGATTCGTTCATTCTTAATTAATGGGTTTTAAGCTTTTGAAATGGTTTTTCCCCCTAATAACGAATGTTTTCCTCTTAAATGGGTCCTAAAAAGATAAATTTGAATTAATAAGATGAATGTGTTTCAAACATCATATGAATTAACAAACAAAAAAAAAACGTTATTGGGTTCATTTCAAGACAACAAGCTTCCCTATAATAAAACGTTATTGGGTTCACTAAAATGAAATTTAATAATGCTTATCACTCAGGAATCCAGGTGAAATAGTTAATATTGTACCTAGAACGTCTTTAAAGTATAATGAATTAGTAAACCCTTGATTCTTCTCCAACTGCAAAATGCAATTTGAATTAGTATGAGAATAAGATTTGTCTACCTTTTTCCTATTCGACATTAATCGGTAATCGGGGTTTTTCTTTAAACACAAATCGCTACTCTTAATATAGTAGTAATTCATTTCAGAAGTCGGAATTTATTGCACGTATTAGCTCTAAAATTACTACGATTATCGGAATTTGAGCCATTCTAAATTTGATTTAACAATATAATTTAAATGCACAAGTTATTGACCTATTCAATTCCTGAAAATGTTAACTTGCTCCTCCTCTTAACATTTTGAAATGGTTCAATCTAATAAGTTTGTTGCAAAAAGTACTACTGAGTTCTTTGACAAAAAAA
This sequence comes from Anisodus tanguticus, assembly GCA_034509755.1. Classification (NCBI taxonomy): domain Eukaryota; kingdom Viridiplantae; phylum Streptophyta; class Magnoliopsida; order Solanales; family Solanaceae; genus Anisodus; species Anisodus tanguticus. The sequence continues at coordinate 37,191,659 of CM067549.1, forward strand.
AAATGATAAAATATATCAGTGTTTTCCTTATTGTTTGTTTAAGGGGCACGAGTTCCCATTTAAACTTTTGAATTTACAATTTACAAATTTGATTTACCCAGAGAGTATATCATACTTCTTCGGTCCAATTTATTTGTCGCTGAAAATTATACGTAAGGATTATTAGATTAAATTACCCTTCGTTTCTCATTAAATTTTTGAGAGACTTTTAGAAATTAAATATATACTATCATCTTTCCGAGCAAGGTTAGAATTTACAAAAAGAAATTAATATCTCTTCTTTTCTTTCCGATGAAATGACAATTATTTTTGGACCAAATTTGTTGGGTAAAAACGACGGAATAGGAGGGGCAGCAGAGTCATTGATGGGTGTAACTTTGACTAAGAATTTTTTTAATTGGTCTCTTAAGGATGTAACTAGAATTACGTGAACTATAAATTACTCCGTATGTTCATTTTTATTTGTCAATTTTCAACTTTACATGCTCTTACAAATCAATAAATGAAGTATATATTTTATTACAATATCTGTATTAATTGGTGTATAGTCTCAATAGATTGAAAAATGATTTAGAAATGAGTAATTAATATTAAGGGTAAACAAGAGAAAATAATTATTTTCTCTTAATATGCTAAAGTGAACAAGTAAAAGTGAAAATATATTTTTAATATAGTGGACAAATAAAAATGAACGAAGGACATAAATACATTTTTAAAGATATAGATATTCAGTTGTGAATTTAATAATTGAAGCGAGCCATAAATTTAATGATACATTCAAATCTCATAAAGTTTAATTTTTTACTCTGCTTTTGTTACTAGAATCACTTTTATGTTGACATTAAAGGTATTAAAGAATCGAATTGGGCTGAGTTTAGGTCGTCAAAATGAAATGAGTTAATAAATGAGTGAGTCAAAATAATTTGATTGGAGTGAGCTATTTAATTCATTTAATTCTTATTAAATTTTAATTATTATTTTTATAATTTGTTTAAGTATTTAATTTTTTTGTTCTTTATTGTGATTGCATATATGTAACAAATAAAATATAAAATAGTGGATAAGTAAAAGTGAACAAAAAATGATTTAAATAAGCAGGGTCAGTACCATACCTAAATTTAGGCGAATTGGTCGGTTCGTATTTTTATGAAACTAATTTTCCATCCCCTAATTGAGAAAAAATTAGATTCAAATCAAGTCATGTCTTGTTGTTAGTGAAACTTGGCGAATTAATTGAAGGTTTGATAGTCTCCACCTGGCGCAGAAATCAGAATCATATAAATAGCGTTTTCCCCAACCCAAATCACGAGACCTTGAGAATAGGACAACTTAACAGATTACACCAAAATACCACCAGTTCCTAATTCAATATTTACATAAGTTAATAGATACTCCATCCGTTGGCGTTTTTTACTTTTCGAAAGTCAATTTAACTAAATTTTAAAATTAAATTAAAATAGAATAACTTAAAATTTATATATTTGAAAACTACATGAGAAATATTATAAGTTATAACTTTTTTCATATCAATTGGTGAAAAAATACATTTTAAAATATTAGTCAAAGTTCATACCGTTTGAATCCCGAGAAACGAAAAAGTGTCACATAAATTGAGACAAAGAAATTACATAATATGCATATAAGTTTTTTACATTTAATTATGATTAATTCGAACATATTTCCATCCCATTAAATTACTTAACTATAATAAATTTACATGATTTAGAATATACATTTGATGCCGGAATTTTTTTATCCATTCACTAATAGAATAATTAATTGTTCTTATTTAGTTTGATGAAGAAAACGTTAGGTTAGGTGGATAGTCAAAGAAATGCAACGTAGGTTATGAGGTCTGGTAAATACTTATGAATGTCATTAACATGAATGAAGTGATAGTCCAAGAGAAACACATGACCAAGGAACGTTGTGAGATGAATAAGATTTCCTAATGCTAAAGACAACAATTATTTTGGGATAGAGAAAGTAATAGTCAGAAAAGTAACTATTTAGCAATTTTCTAGTGAAGGTGTTCAACTTTTCATGGTAATGTATGGAATATACTTTTGCCGTCTCATATTACTTGGTCACTTTTTTTTTACACGCCTTTAAAAAATTATAAATAAGAAGGGTATATTTACTATACTATCATTATCTTTTTCCAATTAATTGCACTCTAATCAATATTAATTACTTTAAAAAATAATTAATGTTAAGGAAAAAATAGAAAAATAATTTTATTTTAATTTTAGAAAGTAATTAAGTAATTGAAATAAATATTATCAACTAATATGGAAATGAGGGATTATCTTTGTCAACATCACCTATTTTCCCTTTGTGGGCTTTGGACCTACTACTCTTCCCCTTTATTGTTTCCTACAGAAGCAAATTTAGCTGTTCTTAAATGTCCACGTTCAAACCCTCTACACCATTGAATAGTCCTTTTTGGATTTCATTTAGTATATTCTTTTTTCCAAAGTCAGACCCTTGATTATCACCCTCCACAAAGTTGTTTTTTCTTTTATTGGGAAATGAGAGACAGTTTAATGACTAATAAACGAGAAAAAAAAACAAATTTTATCGCTGTATTGTTCAATTTAATGTTTTGTTTCACTTTTCGTTTATTCATATTTTATCGTTAAAATCGTCACATTATGTTTTTATCATTAATGTAGCTCCATCATGAAGTAAGTGAATTATATAAATTCAATTATTTGAGAAAAAAATAATTCAAACTATCTTTCAATTTTTAATTGCAGTTCAAAATTGTCCTTAAATTAGAGCTCGGTTAGGGTTAAGGGCAAATGACATAATTCGAATTTCGAAAGTCAAATAACTTTTTTATCGTAAATTTTTCATATGTCTTTTTAATATTTTTTAATTATTAATTAAGTGACTTATAACAGTCATATCTCATCTCAACTGGACAAGTATATTTCTAGGCTTCACAATTTTGATTTGTATATTGATAATGATACCACAAGAATTTTAGGGTATCCTCAACATATATTTTCAGATACCGCTATACAATTATAATCCATTTTTGCTCAATGGATACAAAACACTTCTCGAGACTATCGAACCTGAAATTCACTTTTCATCACTCTTTTTAGGTTGGCGACATGGCCGAGTGGTAAGGCAGAGGACTGCAAATTCTTTTTTCCCAGTTCAAATCCGAATGTCGCTTGATCAACAAAAACAATGACACCAACAGATACTGTCACACCGGTTACGAGAACAACTATAAAAGTAGGAGGGAATTTATTTTTTACGTAGTTTATATGTATGTAAATATTATTTAAAAATATTAAAAGTTTTATGTTCAAACTCATAATCAAAATTAAAAGGTTTAATTTTTAAATTTAAGTAATATCACATAAAATGAAATAGAGAGAATGTATTAGATAAAAGAAACTAACGAATAACAACGTTGCTCAATATTGATACTAATTTCCCTTGTTATAAATTAACGATTATTAACGGCACCACGTCATATGTCATGCTGTTACTTCCATCTGCTAAACTTCTAGACGAGTCTTGTTCTTTGCCTAAAGATCAATTAATTGACTTTTAATTTTCAAATCTATATCTATATATTATTATAAAGCCGTGCATAGGCTCGCTGATGTGACAGGTCTCACAGTCCAGGAAACCTATTTATCAATTTTCTCATATTTTTGCCATCTTAACATTAATTTTTCCCTAGAAACGTTTACTAATTGGATTGTAACGGTTAACTACAAATGGTTTTTTTTCCAGTTTTGAGTTTGTATACTTGCATTTTGAAAAGAAAATTTATTTTAGTTTGCTGTATTTGTTGATTTAGTAGTATCTTTCTTTATCAATCTATCAATGAGTTAACTGATTTAGTATTATCATTATACATCAATCCATTATTATATCAATACTTACATTATTAGTGCTTACGCGCCACAGACGAGCTTGGACGAGGAGGAGAAGAGGCGCTTTGGGAGGATTTGGACGAGGTTGTGCAAAGTATACTACCTATTGAGAAGTTTTTTGTATGAGGGGATTTCAATGGAATATATCAGGTCACTTCCAGGGGTTATGACAACGTTCATGGAGGCTTTGTTCTCGGGGACAGGAACGGGGGAGGCGTCTCACTTTGGAGTTCGCTAAAGCTTTTGGGATGGTGATAGCCAATTCGATGTTCATGAAGAAGGAGGAGCACTTAGTGACTTCCCGTAGTTCGGTGGCTAAGACTCAGATAGACTCTTTGCTCCTTAGGAAGGTTGACAAAGGTCTTTGTAGAGACTTCAAGGTTATTCCGAGTGAGTATCTTACAACCCGACATAGGCTTTTGGTGATGAATTTGGGGATCAAGATGGAGAAGAAAAGGAGGGTTGTGGATGACAGACTAAGAATTAAATGGGGGAGTTTGACCATTGCTAGTACAAATGAGATGGGGGAGAGGTTGATCGCCATAAGGGTCTGGGGGAGTAGTGGGGATGCGATCGGTATGTGGGACTGGATGGTCAGTTGCATTCGGGAGGTAATTAGAGAAGTGCTAGGGGTTTCGCGTGGTAGCCGTGGTGGTCATCGAGGGGACTAGTGGTGGAATGGTAAAGTTTAAGAGAAGGTGGAAGCAAAGAAAATGGCATATGTGAAATTGGTAGAAATCAAGGATGAGGTGGAGAAGTGGACGAATAGAGAATTATATAAGATGGTGAGGAAGGAGGCAAAGCTATCGGTTACGGTGGCTTTTGAATGCTTGTATGTGAAATTAGAGAAAATAAGTGGGGATAAGAAGTTGTACAGACTAGCCAAGGAAAGGGAGATGAGGACTCGTGACTTGGATCACGTGAGGTGCATTAAAGACGAGGATGGAAAAGTACTGGTGGAGGACGCGCGTATTAGACGGAGGTGACAGTCTTACTTCCATAAACTCTTAAATGAAGAAGGAGATAAAGACACTGTGATGGGAGATATGGACCAATCCGGAAGGTACCGAGATTTTGGATATTGTAAAAGTATTGAGGTTGAGGAGGTTAAGGGTGATGTTCGCAGGATGCGCGGGGGACGAGCGACCGGACCTGATGAGATCCTAGTTGAATTTTGGAATAGCGCAAACAGGGCAGGTTTGGAGTGGCTAACTGAGTTGTTTAATGTCATTTTTAAGACGGCAAGAATGTCCAAAGAATGGAGGTGGAGTACAATGATTCCTTTGTACAAGAACAAAGGTGACATCTAGAGTTACAACAACTATAGGTATATCAAGCTGCTAAGTCATACTATGAAAGTTTGGAAAATGGTCGTGGAGATGAGGGTGAGAAGAGGCGTTTCTATTTTCGAGAACCAGTTTGGATTCATGCCAGGGCATTCGACTACAGAAGTCATTCATCTTATTAGGAGGTTGGTGGAGCAGTATAGGGAGAAGAAGGGAGACTTACATATGGTTTTCATCAACCTCGAGAAGGCATACGATAAAGTCCCTAGGAAGGTTCTATGGAGATATTTGGAGGTTAGAGGTGTACCTGTGGTGTACACTAGGACGATCAATGATATGTATGATGGAGCCAAGACCAGGGTACGGACACCATCAGTAGAACCGGGTGGGCAGCTAGTCCCGGACTGGCCGAAGTGGTGGCGGGTGTCGGGGTCTGGGATGTCGGACTATGTAAATGGTGATTTAGAAGAGGGTTTAGGCCATCATCTAGGAAGTTGTAGGAATGTCGAGTTGGCGATTCTAGAGAGGACAAGGGGAATTGAGACTCATCAAATAGGATATGATGTAAAATAATAATTTTACGGCTTGACAAGTCATAGCACGAGTAACCATGATGATTGGCAGGGTAACTCAGAAACACACACGGGGAAGACCGTGGTTGGAGTTTGTGAGTGGTCAGATAGAGAGGGTAACAAAGACATCCAAAAATACACAAGTGTTTGTAGGAGGGGTTCCTACGAAATAGAACTTGGGTGGACGACCGTTGAGCTAGAGACTTATTTGGGTTTATGTTTAGAAGATATGTGGCCATGGAGAGTGCGTAATGCCAGAATTGAGGGGGAGTTGAGGCGTGAGCAAGTAGGGCACGAATGAGGTTGTTTATGGTTCGGATTTTTTGTTCTGCTTTATCATTTTGGGAGGATGTGTCAGGGCAGGAAAATCAAAAGGTAAGCATTTTTTGAGCAAAACTGTTTGAATTGGTTATTATCAAATTCCCTGCCATTGTCATATTGAAAATATTTAATGCTCTTTTAAAATTGTGTTTTAACGAAAACACTAAATGAAGAAAAAATGAGGTAGAACTGGAATTTATTTCCAATTAGAAAAGTCCATAGAAAGTTGGAATAATAATCCAAAAACAACATATAATATTTATGGCCAGTCGTACTCAAAATAGGAGATATCCACAAATCACTATGTATGATAACGAAAGGCATTAAAGTATAATTTGTGGATGCAGAAAATGGTAATTTGACATGTTTCCCAAAAATACAAGATTCACATATAGGAGTCCTAGAAATACGTTTGCAATTAATAAAATTATTTTTCCTAAGGGAGCGTAAAATAGAGTCTCCCAAATGTCCTAATCTAGAATGTCATAGGAAAGACGAAAGAGCAGCAAAGGTTGATGGAACTGAGGCTGGATTGTTGAGGGCGTTTGAAATAGGGAAAGATCTCCGGTGTTGTCATATCTCATTATTCATCTCCCTTTCGTAAAATCATTTATAGTAAAACCAAAAGGATCAAAGTCAAGGGAAACCCAATTGCCAATTGTGAAACGTTGCATGGAGATTAGATTCTTAATGAGTTTAGGAGCATGAAGGATATTTTTTAAGATTAGTGGTGGGGACAGGGAGGAATGACCATAACCACGAATGGAAATGCCTTGTCCACTACCAACAATAATATTCTAATTTAAATTACTCAAATTGGAATAAGACGAGAGAGTATCTTGTGATGCCGTCATGTGAGATATGAAGCATGTGTCCATATACTAATTTTCATCTGTAGCCGGTGCATAAGTTGATGCATAAGTCGATGGCGGAGGGGCTTGTGTTGTGTAGGTCTATTGTGGACGTGGGCCAAGTATGCCAGGTTAGGCCTGTCAGTTCTAAGGTGGAGTCCACGAGGATGTCAGATAAGGGCAAGGAGGGGAGGCCCATGACGGTGGGGCCCATATGGACCACGTCGAGTAGGCAGCCCACGGCGAAGGATGCTACCACTGCCGCTGTCGCTGCTGGCTATTTTCGGCTGGTGGGGACTGCCCCTTCCCGCCGCCATTGTTGCCAGAATTTCTTCCCCCGCGGCCCTTGCCGGACTACCTGCTCCGGCGGTTGTTACGGGAGTAATCAGACTGTTGCGGGTCTTCTGACCGACAGTTCTAATTTCCAGAATGGGAGTCCCTACCGTCAGCGTAGGGCCCGACAGTGGTGGTGAGGGAGGCATCAGTAATGCTGGTTTGAGTGGTGCTGCTCAAGGATGAGCTTCAAATGGGCCTCATAAAATGGAGGTAACAGCGTGCATTGCTGAAGGATGGTGGCAATGTCGTCATAGGATTCATTCAAACCTGCAATAAGTTGCATGACCAATCGCTGATTAGTGACTGGTGCGCCGATGTTGGAAAGTTGGTCGGCAAACATCTTGAGTTCTTGACAATAAGCAGACACGTTTGGGAAATCGTCCTGATGAACGTCCTTAAACTGATTTTCAAGGTATAACGCTCGTTGAGTTTTATTGTCTTGGAAAATACTTTCCAAACGTTCCCATGTTTGGCGAGCAGTGGCATCGGTCTCAATGATGGTGTGCAACAGATCATTAGATATCATGTCGTATATCTACTGGAGGACGGTTGTGTCCAAACGATACTAGAGTGCATCATCAGAAGTCGAAGCTAATGGTGTGTCTGTGGACTTCGGCGTGGGAGGGATGATGTGGTCGATAACTTCGTAAACACGATAATGGATCTTAAAAAAGCTCCTCCCACGAGGAGTATTGACCATTTTCCATCTCAAGAGTCATATGGATGAAGTTTTTAATGTTGTTTACGGCAAGTGCATGATGAAATTTGGTTTTGTCAACCATGGAAGAGGAAATTTAGGAGGAAGAGGGGGGGGGGAGAATGGCCGGAAAAACTAAGGTTCCATCGTAGGGAAAAGAGGGGGGTGAGAGAGGTCGGCGGCTAGGGTTCCATCGCGGGCTAGGTGCCGCCGTGGAAAAAAGGTGGCGCCTGAGAAGGTGTATCGGCGGCTTGGATAGGGTTTGTAGTTTTAGGCTATTTATACCATAAATGAATATGTTTCTTGATGTTTATTGATGAATGATTTACAATATATATAATGTTACAAGAATATTTACTTTGATACAAACTAGGTAATTAATTAACCTAATTACAAAAGGATTATAATTCTACCTAAAATAGGAGATATACAATTAATACAATTAATGAAAGAGTATTGAGAAATATTCTATTAATCATGAATGAATGATTTAGCATTAGTCGACATGTTCATGCACGTGGTTACTTATCTTCTCGCTCGTCTTTTCTTTGTGTAGCGTTTAAGTAACTTGATAGTAAAAATGGTGTAGCTTTGTTTGCGTGGGTTAGTAGAAGAAATGGATGTCTAAGTTTTGTGAAGGCAGTACGAGATGAAAGTATGTATGTCCTAGAGACAATCATTATTAGGGACAAATGTACTTGAACACATTCGTATTATTAATAAGATTAATATATTTATGGCATTTGCAATTATTGAATTGTTATTTGATTGTTTGTAATTATTCATTAATGTGCATCCCTTGAGCTTACGTTGTCATTGATAGAGTGAGATATTAATGATAGAGCGTAACTCTTAAAAGGCATTGACTAATGATCATCAAGAATGGGATATCGATGATATGTTATAAGTCGACATGTGGTCTTCATCACAGTCTTAGAGAATGTTGTATGTCTCGCCTGCTACTAGTAATGGTTACTAGTGATAGACACATGGATACTTTTGGAAAGTATTGGTATACCCTGCTGATAAACTATTTGTTATACATGTCTAAAGTGTTATCAGCATGTGGGAGATAAAAGTCCTTTGACCTGAGGTCAATACGTACCTTGTTTACAAAGTAATGTATTTTGACTCTGTCCTAAGCTTAAACTCCTTATAGGATAAGATACGGCTTGTGTTAGGTGCATTATGATGTAAACTAAGGTGGTAGTTGAGCCAAGAATAGGATTCATTCCTCGATTGGATATTCGAGAGAGCACTCAACTTCTCAGTGATATTAGGCCGACCAAGTCATTGGCCAATGCAAAAGACATATTTAGAATATGGTCTAGTTGTCGACTAATTTAGATGAGATAAAATGATCAATCCATTTGGATAGACATATGGCAAATCCTAAGCTTGATCGAGTGTGTCACGAATGAAAGAAATTTATCATCTCACATAAAGGTTATGTTTGTTGGATTCATGTAAACGTACTGCATATATTGAGTTCCTCGTACGGCGCAATCTAGGAGTTCCGTATGAACCTTAATTGGATTTGTGTCGATATATGAAGGTCTATAGGGTCACACTTGTAACACCCCGTATTTTCGGGTAGCGGTTGAACTCGTAACGTAGGTGAGTAGACCCGAACCCGGGAAAATTTTCGTTGTACTTGTGAATATTAATAAGAGGATTAGTATATAAAAGGGCATGATCCCGAAATAATTTTGGGATTTAGTAAGAGTGACGACGGGGTTGAATAACAATTGTGTGTCCCCGAAGAGAGTATAGACTGGTATTTTTATTACGGGAATTATGATATTGACATAAGAGGATTTTAGTAATCGTCGGGATTTAAATAATTGGAGACCGGAAATTTAATTATGTGTATAATTAATTAATTGTGGGATTAATTAATTAGGGAGGGGACAATTTATAGTGGGATTTGGTAAGTGGGATTTTATAAACGATTTGGGGGTGACCAAGCCCCAAACCGATCGACGATATCAGCGCCCATAAGGGCCTCCTTCTCCATTTTTTTTCCTCTCCATTTTTTCAACTCCATTTCTTCAACCTTCATCTTCATCAAGAATCCATGAGGGATTAAAGGGTCACATTTCTAGCGGGTGGAGGTAAGCCTCAGTTGATGGGTTTTCTGAAATTTCGACCAAAAATTGGGGATTTTCGGGAGCTTCCATATAACCAAAACGAGGGAGAATTCAAGGTGTTCTGGGCTTTGATTCCAGTAGAATCGAAGCCAAGAACAAGCTTAGAAACTCAGGAGCTTCACAAGAAACCTTGAATACAATCGAATTCTGGCGCGAATCGATTTTTGGGGTCTGTTCTAGTTGTCGGAAGCTGTGTCGAGCAAAAGGGTTTTCCAACGATTCTCGTCGATGTGTTTAATGAGGTAACCTTCCTTGTTCTTAATAGTCTGTACAATTTTCTGAAGTCATTTCTTGCTATTAGTTCTAAAGACGATTGTCGAAAAATGCGAATTTGGGTTGGGTATCGTTAGGACTGCTGTAATTGGGAGTTACTGGGATTGCATGTGAAATTGTGGTACTGTTTTGGAGATTGTAGTAGTATAAGAAGGAGGATTAAGAGAGTTGGATGTTTCACTACTTACATAGATTTCGATATAGAAGAATATAGGTTCTACGTGTTCAAGGTGTTCGTTAGAATGTCCCTAAGAATCTGTTTTTAATGTGTTGATTCGATTGTGATGTAATTCGTCCGTATGATGTAGATAATCATTCATAGAGCTTACAAGGACCCGTGGAACTTAGATAAATTCGACAACAAGGTTTAAGTTCTAAAATGAGGCATACTCTAATATTGGGTTGATTAGTTCGTCTAAGAGGTATGTGAAACCCTTACTTCTTTCCTTTTGGCATGATTTAGTGAAAGTACGGCGGACGTACTTAATTCTTATATAATTTAATTCCTAAAGAGGATTGTTATGAGAAGTGCCTATGATTTTTCAGCAAAGAGTTTATTATGACATTATTGTAATGATTTTATTGAGAGTCAAATGAATTTTTTTACTTGCATAGCACTCATGATATCTACTCGTGCTAAGTGCTACTACTTCACCTCACCGAGTCCCGGGCCGGGTTACGATTCGTGCACAGCCTTGCATTGTTCACTGAGACCCTCACTAGAGGGCCGGGTTACGTAGGATGGATCCATAGATGAGATATGACTTTACCGAGTCCCAGCATGGGCCGGGTTATGATATGATTTCACCGAGTCCCGCATTAGTGGGCCGGGTTACGTTACAGGTATATATATGTATATGGACAGGCAAACATGTTTTCCTGACTTGACTCTCATGTTTATAAGGCACAGCTGACTTTTATGGTTTATGGCACAGTTGGATTTGAATCCTGATTTTTATACTGATCTCCTGTTTCTGTTGGCTACTTATGATCTCTTTTACAGCTTCATGTTTTACATACTCAGTACATTATTTCGTGCGACCCCCTTTCCTCGGGGGGGGCTGCGTTTCATGCCCGCAGTACATGCTCTCAGTTTGGTGAACCTCAGGCCTAGGTTCCTACTCAGCAGGTTGGAAAGCTCCTTTGATCCAGAGCTTTATCATTTTGGTACCGAACCTCTTTTAGACTTCTGTTTGTATTTAGGGGCACGACGGGGCCCTGTCCCGTCATATGTCGTTATTCTTCTTATAGAGGTCTGTAGACAGTGGTGGGTTGTACGTATGTAAGGGTTATGACTCTGTTTTGGTCAGTTCTGTTATTGTATTCTGTGTTGGGGTGTTCCCATATATATACGTTATTATCTGTTGGCAGCCTTGTCGGCTTGCCAGTTATATTGTGTTGGCTAGTTGTGACTCCTCAGGAGACAGGTACATTCGGGGGTAAAGGCAGCCTTGTCGGCTTGCCTACCCTGGCATATGTTGCTATTGCGCGCGTTATCTTTGCCGGATTTCAGACTCATTAAGTGTTAGTTGGATTATGTGTGACATGTTAGGATAATGACGTCATTAGGGCGGTTAGTCGCGGCCCGTCGGGTCGGATCGTGACAACACTATGTCAATTGTCTCTTCGATCTAAGGGTGTATTGAGAAAGTATTAAATATTCGATTTGAAATCGAGATATTTAAATTGATAATAACTATGGGATAATTTCTATTAGATGAAAATTATTTAATTAAATCTAAATTGGATTTTGGGAATATATATATTAAATGAAAACCGAAAATGTTATTTGACGCTAGGCTGAGCCGCGGCGCCAACCCAGCAGTGGGCCCAGTCGGACTGGCCCATTGCACCTCGGTTTTGGGCTAGGCTTGAAACCCAACCCTAATTTGATTTATGACCTAATTTTAACTATAAATACTGTAAGATGATATTAATCTCCCTTGAGGAGTCTTTCATTAATATCAAGATATATATAGAGTACAATATTCATCCCTTATACAATAGGAATCCTAAGCCTATACAAAAGAGGAATCCTAAGCCTATACAAAAGAGGAATCCTAGTCTTACCATAATTATATTTACACAATATATGAAAATATTCTAATTATGGGTAGGGAATATATTTACACGTTTACACACCCCCTCAGTCGGAGCGGGAGGAGGCCGGACGCTGAGACTGGCTCTAAAGTCAAGAAATAACTGTCTGGGAAGTCCTTTGGTAAATATGTCGCATACTGATAGGATGATGGAACATGTAACACTCTGACATGGCCTAACGCAACTTTCTCACGAACGAAGTGTAGGTCTATCTCAATATGTTTGGTTCGCTGATGTTGAACCGGATTATGAGAAAGATAGATGGCGGAGATGTTATCACAATACACAATAGATGCCGACGCAAAGGACACCGAAGTTCTAACGATATTTCGAGCCAACAAATCTCGCTACTACATTTGCAACGCCTCGTACTCGGCCTCGGCCGGAGCGAGATAGGGTAGCTGTCGCTTGGCGGACCAAGAAATCATATTATCCCCTAAGAAAACACAAAAGCCGGAGGTGGAGCGTCGCGTGTCCGGACACCCCGCCCAATCTGCATCCGTATATGAAAGCAACTGTGCGGTGCGAGAGGGGGTATAGGTGCAATCCATAATCAAGAGTTCCCTTAATGTATCGAATGATACGCTTAAGAGCATTGAAATGAGACTCCCTGGGGCCATGCATGAATAAGCACACCTGCTGAACAACATAAGCTATGTCGGCCCGGTGAATGTGAGATGCGAAGTGCACACCGCAAGGCTCCTATACGAGTAGGATCAGAGACTGGAGCACCATCCATAACACTGAGCTTAGATTTGGAATCAACTGGAGTAGGCACCTCTTTGCAGTTCGCCATCTTAGCCCTGTACACAATCTCTTCTGCATACTTACGCTGACACAAGAACATATGATTGGCAGACCTGGTCACTGATATCCCCAAAAAGTAACTCAGCTTTCCCAAATCAGTCATTGCAAATTCGGACTTGAGCAAGGCAATAATCTCATTTTTCAATCCGTCGGAGGAGGAAGTAAGAACAATATCATCCACGTAAAGTAATAAGTAAGCCGTGCTACTACCTCGATGAAAAATGAAAAGTGATGTATCACTCTTGTTGCATACAAACCCAATCTGCAAGATATACCTGGCAAAGCGATCATACCACGCACGGGGGGCCTGTTTCAGGCCATATAGTGACTTGCGAAGATGGCACACATAGTGAGGAACTGCTGGATGGGTGAACCCTGGTGGTGATGCATGTAGACTGTCTCTCTCGGATCCCCATGTAAGAATGCATTCTTCACATCAAGTGATGGATCGGCCGTGTTTGCCCATGGCTATGCTTAAAAGCGTGCGGATGGTAGCCGGTTTGACAACCGGGCTGAAGGTCTCACCACAATCAATGCCCTCCTGCTGATTTGTGCCATTAGCCACAAGACGGGCCTTATACCTTTCAAGATCCCCATTGTCTCCGAACTTGTGACGAAATAGCCACATACAACGAATGACATTCACCCCCTCGGTCTAGGTACTAGATCCCACGTGTCTTTGTTTAGTTAAAGCATTGAATTCCTCATACATAGCCGCATTCCAATTAGGGTCTTGTTTGGCCAATTTTGGGTTCTTTGGAAGTGGAGAGATGGTTTGGGCGGACAAGTTGAAATGGACTTTGGGTTTGAAGATTCCATGCTTTGAACGAGTTTCCATTGGATGGGTAGGGACAAAGGGTGGCGGAGTGGTGTCGAGACGGGGGTAAAGTCGGATAAGGAGAGGGTGGGGGCGAAGCCGTCGGAAGTGCCGCGGCTCCTGGATCGAGAGTCACGGTGCTAGAAGGTTGACAGGCTTCTCTGAAGTTTGGGTGTCGCGGCTCTGACGACGGAACAGAGGATGTGAGTTGTTCGATTATGAGGGGAGAGATGGTAGACTCGTCAAGAAATGAGTAGTCCTGTTTTTGGAATATTGGAAGATTCGAAAATGGGAATGTGGTCTCGTCGAATGTGACGTGACGAGATATGTGGATCTGACGAGTCGACAAGTCATAGCATAGATAGCCCCTTTGGTTCGGCGAGAATCCTAGAAAGACACATGGAGTGGACCTAGGAGCAAGCTTGTGAGGGGCGGTGGAGCTAAGGTTGGGATAGCACAGACAACCAAAAATCCGTAGATGATCATAAAAGGGGATTCTATGGTAGAGGATTTCGGTAGGGGTCATATTGTGAAGGGTGCTAGTAGGGAGAATATTTAGAGTGTATTCTGACATTTTAGCAGCATAGACCCAGAAGGGTGGAGGGAGGGAGGCATGAATCAATAGGGTGCGAATCATATTGTTAATGGTGCGGATGATTCTTTCAGCTTTACCATTTTGTGGTGAGGGGTGAGGGCAGGAGAAGCGAAAGACCATGCCATTATTGGTACAAAAGCGGTGAAACATAGAGTTATTGAATTCACGACCATTATCGCACTGAAATGATTTTATGCCTTTTCCAAATTGTGTTTGAATGAAATTGCGAAACTCAAGAAATTTGACAAACACTTCCGATTTAAATTTAAGAGGGTATAACCAAACGTAGTGTGAAAAATCATCAAGCAACACAAGATAGTATTTATGACCGAGAGAACTAGGGATAGGAGATGTCCATAAATCAGCATGTATGATATCAAAAGGAGCAAATGTAACACTAGTAGATGATTTAAATGGAAGACGAATATGTTTGCCTAAAGAGCAAGAAACACAATTTTGGGCAAGTTTCCCATTACAAGCAATGAAATTGTTGCCTCTAAGAAAATTAAAAACTGGGACTCCTGGATGACCAAGCCTATTATGCCAGGTTGAAGAAGAAACAACCGCTAGAGTGATGGGAGAGCAAGATCTAGCAGCGGAGGTGGAAGTGAATGGATAGAGATCCCCCATGCTATTGCATCTCGTAAGAGGTGTCCCCGTATGAAGATCCTTTACAAGTAAAACCAAAAGGGTCAAAATCCACGAGACGAATTATTACGAGTAAATTGACGGACGACGATATGAGGTTCTTAATCATGTGTGGGGCATATAGGGTGTTTTTGAGGGAGAAGGGTGGATGAGGAGGTTGTGTGTATGAGGTACCATAACCCTTAACTGGAATGCGTTGTCCACTACCAACTGTAACATATTGAGGATGCTTTAAACAAAATAGTTTAGGAATAGTACCTGCAGACTGGGTGACGTGAGATGTGGCGCCTGAGTCCATGTACCAAGTATTGTCAGGTTGTTGCATAGATAGGGTGCTGAACGCCTGACCCAACTCAGTGGGTGTCATGCCGGAGGAGGGCTGCGGGACCTGACCTTGCATGAAGTGGGCTCGTGTGGTGCTTTGGAGCGGGGCCTAACAAACCGGGGTAAGAATACGGATTGTATGGCTGCTGGTACTGGAATGGACTTGGCGCCGCGGCTATGAACTGGGGTGCCGCGGCTCTGTACTGGGGCGCCGCGCGCTTGCCAGACGAACCGCCGAGGAGTCGCGGCCCGCCTGTTCTGCGATCTCTGTTCTTTATTCTTCGTGTTGTTCGTGACCGTGACCCTTGCCACGACCACGGCCTTTTCCACCCTTGCCGCCGCGCCCGCCGCCGTTGGGGAGTTGTCCGTGGCGTCGATCTTGGGGTTGCGTGTCGACGCTAACACACTGGCCGGGCGTGCTCATCCCCGCTTAGCACGACGGGTTTCTTCGAGCAACAATTGTGAGCGAGCTTTGTTAAAACTCGGTAGCGGATCTGCCTATTGAATAATGGTGGCCAAAGTATCATATTCGCCCTTAGTAAGGCCGTAAATCATTTGTAGCACCATTTTATCGTCGGTGACAGCGTGCCGATGTTGGAGAGTTGATCCGCTAGAAGTTTAAGTCGCTTGCGTACTCGGAGACATTGGAGAAGTTTTCAAGACGTGTTTTGTTGAATTGTTCTTCCAAATACACAAAGACGAGTGTGCTTGTTGTCTGAAAAATTTCTTCCAAACGATTCCACAAGTCAAGGGTCGTGGAGTCAGATTTCATGATAGTAAGGAGCAAATCCTGAGAGATACTACCATATATCCATTGTTTGACGCCGGCGTCGAGACGATGCCAGATAGAATCATCAACCTCCGTTGGGCGCGGAATAGTGTCATCAATATGGTCAAGCACGTTATAGAGACATGCATGATTGCGAAAAAGTTCAACCCAGGGAGAATACTGGTTGTTTTCTTGATCAAGAATAAGGGGAATATGGTTCTTGATGTTGGAAACAGTAAGGGCGGGATGAAACGGGGGTGATGACTTTGTGGTGGGATTTGTGGAGGTAGAGGCGTCAGAAAGTGTGGAAGAATCAGGGATAGCCATTTGGAGAAGAGAAGAAAGGAAGAACAAAACCCGAAAAACAAGAAGAAAATCCGGGAGGGCCGCAGCGTAGGAGAGGCAGCCGGCGGCTGTGGAAGAGAAAGGTTTTTAGGGTTTTGTTTATTTGGCTCTTGATACCATGTAAGATGATATTAATCTCCCTTGAGGAGTCTTTCATTAATATCAAGATATATATAGAGTACAATATTCATCCCTTATACAATAGGAATCCTAAGCCTATACAAAAGAGGAATCCTAAGCCTATACAAAAGAGGAATCCTAGTCTTACCATAATTATATTTACACAATATATGAAAATATTCTAATTATGGGTAGGGAATATATTTACACGTTTACAAATACAACACAACCTCATTGTTATTAAATACACTTATTATATAAAGTAATTCTAGACTTAGAGTCAAGGATAAAACTCTCTCAAACCTCTGCCAAGATTTCCTAGCTTTCTTGACAGAGGAATACACCGTAGCAAGACGCTTGCAATCGAAGGGAGAATTGCACGTTCACCCTAAAGTAAAAGACTCCAGATTTTATTACCTATAAGTTCTTGTTCAAGTTTTCCTTACAGGTTTTGATTGTCATATAACCATGTCAGAAGGAATTGTTGGGTAAGTAAACAAAATTTTAAACTTCTGTTGCTTCACTTATGTGTTTTGAACCCAACAAAACCCTACACAAGACTGATATGGTGCTAAGATGTCAGAATGATCCCGTCAGTCATGAAAATACTGATTTGATCATCCCTGCAAATATAAACCAATCATGGCTAAACTATGTTCTGTTTACCTTAATTTGCATTATATTATTCCTCTTATAGAATTAATATTGGAGTACAGTTTTAAAATTTAGATTTCTTGAATTGAATGCGAGAGGTAGTGCATTGCGCTATGTAATCCAAAATTCTCGATTTTTTGGGTGAAGAAGTCTTACATTTATTGAACATTTTTGTTTGAGATTTGTTGATTTTCTTATGTGTCTTTCTGTAGTATTTTCTAATGAAGAAAACTATGTGTTAGGGAAAGTTTTTATTGCTAATAGCTTTGAGAAGATACACCATAATAAAGGTAAAAAATAAAATTGTGCCTCTATGTTCCAAGACCGGTGAGGGAGCACATACCATGAAATTGCTAAATTTGGATTGTGCCTTTCAATCTATATGTATCGATTCTCTTTTTCTCTCTTTTCTTCTGTAATGAAAAAAATAATTTTTCACTTTTCCTTCTTCACGTATAGAAGCTGGTCCATGAAAGACCGATGTGAACCTCTCATAGGCCATGAAAATCATTTATCTTATTTCTCTTTCTTTTTTTTTTTCCCCCTCTTTCTTAGTACTTCGTTTCCCATCATTATTTATTGTGCACGTAGCCGAGGATAATTTGAAACAATTGAATAACTTTATTGTTGTAACTTACTGTTGTGTAATTGAGAAATGACAGCAGTAGATTTTGAGAGGTGTTGTGTCTTCTCTTATAATTACTTGTTTTTACAATTTTTATTTATTTGTGAACTTCACAACTAGAACTTTCCACCAAGTGTGTTGTCATTTTGTGGTCTATTGCAAGAATTCTGATAAACATTGTAACACAGCCGTCCGTATATAGTCTTTATTTCTTATATATATATATATATATATACATTATTTTGCTAGATTTTGTTGGAAAGTACTATAATTTATATGTTATTATGGGGCATATGAATTTCATGTAAGCGCAAAATCGTGATGGACAAATTCTCACCGTTTGCAAATCCATTGTTGAGGAAAGTAGCCAGTGCCAGTGTGCAGAAGTTGTTGGTCCAAATGAACAATTTTGACCGATCAAAGAGGAAAACTCAGTCTCCTATCATTTAGCTAGAGTTTCTTCTTTAAAGATTTGTAGAGAAACATGACAAATAGTCAAACTTGTAACTCAAACAGAAAGAAAGAAGGAACAAACAAAATTGGTTGAAGCAAATGGAGGAAGTTGTGACGAAAATGCATTTTTGAAAACCCTTTTTGGGACGTACAAACAATTTTGAGTTTTGCTTTGGATTTTTTGCTATGTGCTGACTATTTTTTTAAGCTTATTTGATACTCCTATAAGATAAAATATAGGTGATGTTTTTTATTTTCTGAAGATTTAATTTGTTTAGATTACTTTACTTTGTAATAGAAAGATTAAAGATATTTTATTTTTTTCCTGAAAAAACCCTTTTATACATGAAAATTTTTGTTTCTTCTAAATCAACCAAATTTCTTAAAGAGATGTCTGCTAGTATGAAAATATATTCGGTGGTGTGATAGGCCACGACAGAGAAATAAAAGGAAAACGAATGCCTTGACCACTTGAATTTGAAGAATGTAACATAATTGCTCTATGCTCTCATGAACAATCAATGACTCACATACTAACAAAATAGTCATTCGGTTATTTATATTAAAAATAGATTTTTATTAAGAGAAGATAATTTCTTTTTTTCTGTTTTACTCATAATATTAATTACTCATTTCAAATTATTTTTTTAAATTTATTAAAATTATGCACCAATTAATATGAATATTATGATAAATTATATACTTCATTTATTGGTGTGCGAAGTCAATAGTTGACAAGTAAAAATGAACAGAGAGAGTAGTTATGTAGCATTTTCAAACAAGATATCAATATGAAATTGACAATAATACATTCAGTTTTATTTCACATGTAGGGTTCTGGGAGAATAAAATATATACAAATCTTGTCTACTTCATAGTGATAAAAAGATTGTTTTCGATAGACCCTCGGCTAAATTAAATATAAAATCACTCTGAATATTTTAAAAATTGATATATAAATCAATCAAGTTAAAATCTCTATTGAGAAAAAGGCGAGTTGAAACTTCGTAACATTGTATGGATCTCATAGGTGTAGCAAATGTATGATGTTAGGTTATAAGTACTTGACTTTTCGTGGTATCACAAAATTAACAGACAAATGATGACAAATTCAAAAGTAATTGCATCTTCCATCTCAACTGACCTGACATATTATTACAGTAAGTTTTAATTTTGAACCTCATTTGACCATTCCGCTCATGAACTATTCAACTTTTAAATTTATCTTTTATCAAATTATTTCCATATAACCTTAGTATTTGACAAGTACAGCTTATTTAAGATATGAATAAATAATAAACTTCATATCCAACTGTATAAAAAAGATGGAGAAAATTCTTTTTGTTTCTTTGCATCGAGGACCCTTTAGGCTACACAAGAAGATAAAAGATAAAGTTATTGCCTTATTTAATTGACACTAAAAGTGAAAGAGAATAATCCTTCATTATTTTCATTAATGAGAAGCTATATATATATATAATATACAATTTCTAATTATGAAAATTAAATTTACTTTTTCTTAATACAAGACTATTACTTTTTTTCTAATACAAAACTATTATCATAATTATACATGTACAAGAACTCTAATAATTATGGTAAGGAATATACAAAATATACACACCATATGCACGGTTTTGACCGTGTATACCGTGGTAGTCTTTCACACGCCCGCAGTCATAGCGGGCGGTTGTCGTACGCTGAGACTGTCCCTAAAATCTTCAAACAGAACTAAGGGAAGACCCTTAGTAAAGATGTCAGCAATTTGGTACCGTGAAGGGACATGCAAGACACGTACTTGTCCACGAGCTACATTTTCACGAACAAAGTGAATATCAATCTCGATATGTTTAGTGCGCTGATGTTGAACCGGATTCTCATAGAGATAGAATGCACTAACATTATCGCAGTAGACCAAGGTAACTTTCTGAATAGGAAAGTGAAGCTTTAATAGGAGATTACGCAGCCAACAGGACTCAGACACCACATTGGCTACCCCTCGATACTCGACCTCCGCACTGGATCGCGATAAAGTAGTCTAGCATTTAGCCAACCAAGAGACCAAGTTATCACCAAGAAACATACAATAACCAGATGTCGAACGTCTGGTATCTGAACATCCACCCCAATCAGCATCTGTATAAGACACGAGAGTAAATACGGATGATGGATATAAGTGCAAACCATAATTAAGACTGCCCTAAATGTAACACACAATGCATTTAAGAGCATGCATGTGCTCATCCCCCGAATCATGCATAAATAAACATACCTACTGCACTGCATAAGTAATATCGGATCTCATAAATATAAGATACTGAAGAGCCCCTGCAAGACTACGATTGTGGGAAGGATCCTTATAAGGTGTGCTAGAATTAGCACTTAACTTCGGTTTTGTGTCAACCAGAGTAGGAGAGGACTTACATGATGACATGCCAACCCGTTCAATAATCTCAGCTGCATACTTCCTTTGGGATAGAAAAAGACTACTTGTATGACAAGTGACAGCTATACCCAAAAAATAACTCAAGGGCCCCAAGTCTTTCATAGCAAATTCGGAATTGAGAAGAGACATGATAGACTTTCACAGTTTATCAGAAGAGGCAGTCAATATAATATAATTCACATATAACAGAATGTATGCCAGAGAAGTACCACGATAAAAAATGAACAGAGAATGATCAGACATGCTGTGAGAAAATCCAATAGTAGACATATAATCTGCAAACCTTTTATACCAAGCCCGAGGGGCCTGTTTTAGCTCATACAATGACTTCTTTAGCAAACAGACATGGTTAGGATGATCGGGGTCCCTTATACTTAAGGGATGATGCATGTATGCTATTTTCTTGAGATCACAGTGTAAGAAAGCATTTTTCACATCCAGCTAATGAATGAGCCATGCTTTCGAGAGAGCTAGGCTGAGAACAGTGTGAATGGTTGCCGATTTGACCACCAGACTAAATGTCTCTCCACAATCCACGTCAACTTATTGAGTTTTACCATCTCCTACAAGACAGGCCTTATGCCTTTCAAAACAACTATCATATTTTTCCTTTTGAGTAAAAATCCACATAAAATGAATAACATTGACACCAGGCGAATGGGGCACCAACTCCCACGTCTTATTTTCAATAAGAGCATTATATTCATCATCCATGACCATTTTCTAATTCGGGTCATGAAGGGCAGACACAGGGTTACGTGGTAGGGGTGATTTAGTGACATTAGAATTGAGATTAAAATGTCATTTTGGTTTAAAAATACCCGGTTGGCTACAAGTAACGGGCCCTTGACTCGGAATAGAAGTGGGTCAGACCTGGGTTGGTGTAGGGATGTCACAGACTGGACTGACGGAAGACGTAGAAACTGGGCCAGCATGTAGTGGATCTACTGGCTGAGACGCTGGACTGGAGGAAGAATTATTAGGCCAGCAGGCAGTGGCCTGCTGGCCGACAAACCGGACTGAGATCGAGACCAGATAGGCCAGCAGGCAGTGGGCATGCTGGCCGAGAAACTGGATCTGAACAGGAAACATTTGGGCCAGCAAGCAGTGGGCCTGCTGACAGAATTAATTCAGAGGAATGTTGGGCCCAATGGTGGATGATATATACTGAGAGTCCATCATCCAAAAAATTATAAGAACTAGACACGGAATGATACAATTTAGCAAATGGAAATTAGTCTCATAAAAAATGACATGACGACTAATTATGATTTTATTAGAAGATAAATCAAAATATTTGTAACCACGATGATTAGACGGATAACTCAAAAACACACAAGCATTAGAACGGGCTTGAAGTTTCTTAATTGTAGTGGATGAGAAGAGAGGATAGCATAAACACTCAAATACCCTAAGATAAGAATACAAAGGATCCTTATAATAAAGAATTTGAAGTGGAGATTGGTATGATAGTCCTTTGCTCGAGAGTATGTTAAGGAGGTAAGTAGTCATTTGTAATGCATGATGCCAAAAAGAAGGTGGTAATGAAGCATGAGCTAGTAAAGTCCGACCAATATTATTAATGGTATGGATTTTTCTTTCGATTTTCCCATTTTGTAATGACGTATAAGGACAAGAAAACCGAAAAGATGTCATTATTATTACAAAAATCCCGAAATGGCCCATTATCAAATTCCCTTCCATTATCACATTGAATGTTTTTAATTTTCCGTTCAAATTGGGTATGGATGAATGCTCTAAACGATAGAAAAGTGGAATAAACTTGACTTTTTAGACAACAGAAAAGTCCACAAAAAATTAGAATAATCATTCAAAAATAACACATAGTAACGATGGCCCAAAGAGCTCAAAATAGGAGATGTCCACAAATCACTATGAATAATATCAAATGGCATCAAAGTACTAGAATTGGAAGCAACAAATGATAATTTCACATGTTTTCCAAGCGGACAAGACAGATAAACATTAGTACTACACGTACTATTACACTCAATAAAATTATTGTTTTTAAGAGAAGAAATAACATATGCACCTGGATGACTCAAACGTGCATGTCATAAGGAAGGTGCTAAGGCGACAAACGTTGATAGTGTGGCTTGATTAGTGGTGGTGATGGTGGAAGTGGTGATGGGATATATCTCGCCCCGACTATCACATCTCATTAGAGGTATCCCCATCGAAAAATCCTTCACAGAAAATTCAAAAGGGTCAAAGTCAACAGAAACTCAATTATGAGTTTGAAATTTTTGAACAGACACCAAATTTTTAATTAAGGAGCATGAAGGACATTTTGCAAGGCGAGATGTGGATTCGGGGGAGATAAATTTGTGTGACCATAACCACGAATTGGAATTGAATGACCATTATCAATAATTATGCCACGATTTTTGTTCAAATTGAAATAAGATGAGAGATTACCTGATAAGGATGTCATGTGAGAAGTAGCACCGATGTTCATGTACCAATTTGCATCCGGGGGATTAAATCCAAGTGTATGCATCGCTGCCTCGATATCGGTGGGTGTCAGGGCCGCCGCTATGGGCCGGCAGCAGCGAATGCCTACTGCGAGGCCGAGGCCCAAGCAGGCCAGCATGCTGCTAGGAACTGTTTACCAGCCCAGTTGTTTTCTGCCTCTACTGGCCAGCGTTGGGCCTGGCCCAATTGGTTGAAGGAAATGGGTAGGGGCCATGGGCCACTGTCCGTTGGCCCACGACATAGCCTAGGGCCACTGCCCAGCGGCCCAAGCCTGCTGTCATGGGTTCAGTGGCCCGGTCCCCTGTTGGCCGCCACCCCATGTCGCTCTCCAACCACGCCAGCCACCCTTACCGCCACCACGTCCGCGATTTTTCCTACGGCTTTGACCCTTTTTTCCACCACTGTTGTTACGGTTTTGACCATACTTTTCAAAGATGATTGAAAGTCATCAATTTTATGGGACGTGGCCACTATCATAGCGGAATTAGCTCCGGTAGCCACCTTTTTAGCTAATCCTGCTTCTTCTAAGGTGAGCATGGAACATGTTTGGTAGAATGGCGGGAGAGGATTTCTTTGACAAAGGCGCCATTATACCCCTCGGAGAGGCCCGCAACCATCTGAAGAACAAAACGATCATTAGTGACTGGCGCACTAATATTTTTGAGTTTATCCGACAACTCCTCGAGCCGTTGACAATAAGCTGATGCATTCGGAAAATCGTCCATATTAATGTGGGAAAATTCTTGCTCAAGGGTCACGACACGAGAATTTTTGTTTTCTTGGAATATATCACGCAACCTATTCCAAGCTTCCATTGCCATAGCATTGGGTTCGATAATTGTCTGTAAGAGATCCGTAGAAATGGTAGAATAGATACATTGAAGGACCGTATCATCAAGAGTTGCCCACATCTCAATTTTATTATCCGTGGAAGGCACATTCTCCTTGCTTGTCGCCAATGGGACGATGTGATGGACGACTCTATTAGACCAGGCGTGAATTTTAAACAGTCCCACGTCGCGTATTGGACGTTTTCCATCTCAAGAACAACATGAATGTTGTTTTTGATATTAGAGACTGGAAGGGCATGATGAAATATGTTCTTTGTGGTAGACATGATGGAAGAACAAAAGGAGAATTAAGGATTTGGAAAAAAAATTGAAGGGAGGGGAGGGGGTCATCGGCTGGCGGTGGCTGAGAGGTTGCCGAGTTAGGGCGGCATAAGCTAGGTTTTGGAGAAGGAAACATTGCCCTAGACTGTTGATACCATGAAAGAGAATAATCCCCTGATTATTTTCATATGAGAAGGTATACATGATAACAATTTATAATTATGAAAATTAAATTTACATTTTCTTAATACAAGACTACTACATTTTCTTAATACAAGACTATTACCATAATTATAATGTACAAAAAATCTAATAATTATGATAAAAAATATACAAAATATACACACCATATACACGATTTTGACAGTGTATGCCGTGGTAGTCTTTCAAAAAGAACTCATAAAAAATATGCCACCTAACGTTAAAGGTAGCCAGAATATTTTATTTTTAAAAAAGCAACGATTGTGTTATTTTCTTGCAAATATCTTTTAAAATCAATAAAATACCTCACAACAAAAAATGTCTTAATCCACGTGTAATTAAATTATTGGTAGCTACATTGAAGTCCCTACAAGCAAGTACAAATCAACAACCCAATGCATTTTTCACTCCAGCGAATATTCGTGCTACGCACGTGATAAACTCTCCAGAGCCAATTACTTTATATTATGACTAATTTACCCTTCAATTAATCTGCAATGGTGAGACCCTAAAAACCTGGGTCGTTTGGTTCGGTAGCAAGTTAGGAGCTACCCCTCAGTCTCAAAAAATCGCTTTTTATTTAACACACCCTTTAATAAATATTTCATCTATTTTAAAATATTTATTACGTTACATTTTTTAAGAGTCAAACTATATAAACTTTGACCAACATACTATATTTTTTCATCATGTTAATATGAGAAAAATTGTAACTCTTAGTATTTTTCGTATAGTTTTCGAATATCTAAATTTTACATTTAAAATATTGAATTAATATAATTTAATTTAACTTTGATATTTAGTCAAATTATCTTTTAAAAAGAGAAACATGACAAGTATTTTAAGCCGGAGGAAATATTAATTAGGAGTGATATTTGACCTAATTTACCCTTATTTATGTCTAAGTTATAATTTTTCTTCATTAAATATTACTCTATTTATGTGTCATCTCTATTAATGATAAAATTTTACTGCAAAAAAAAATATTAATTATATCTCGAACTTGTAAAATGATAAATAATTTAAGATAACTATTTTTAATATCAGAACATATAATATGAGACGGAAGGAGTAAACTATTCATATATTAAACTCTGCATAAGTAATACTCCCATGTTTGATAGTATCCTTTTGCTATGTATAAAATTCAACACATGTTACACACCTAGCATAAGTAATACTCCTATGTTTGGTAGCATTCTTTTACTATGTATAAGATTCAACACACGTTACACACCTAATATGGTATTCTTGTTTGATTTGCACTTTAAAAATCTGCATAACTAATATATATATATAAGTATTGAGTAAATCTATATATTATTTTATGTAAAATTAAAAATAAAATAACTAATACATGAATAACTAATGCATGTATAATTAATTGTTGCACAAAATAATACATAAATTACTCTATAACTAATTTTTATATTACTAATACGCATAATTTTAACCAGGTACCAAACACCCCTCCTTAAGGTTAATTTCGTCAATTACCATTGTAGTTTGGGAGTAGCGGTCAGCAAACTCGAACCGCGCGAATCATACGTGAGCAGATACCTCAGCGACATGCTAGATGGGTCCCACCAAAACACATCTCTCTCTCTCTCTCTCTAAAATTCCTCATTTTTTATCATTTGTTTCTCACAGTAAAAAAGTTGGCCGTCACCACTGAAGAATGCATTTTCTTCCTCAATAAACAGACGGCATTATCTTCTCAGCAAGAGTCATATAAATCAACGATAATGGATGCACAATTTAGCTTATAATTTTTGCTATAAAAAATCTGAAGAAGTTATACGGTGATGCTCGGAGTATTTTGTGCACGTCCTAAACCTTGGCTGTTCTCATCACTCTGCTTATCTCACGCCCACGGCTCAGCGCCGTCGGGTTATAGCAGACTCATTGCGAGTCCAACAAAATCAGTATTAGTCAGAGGAACTGATCAGCTACAAAGGCGGCATCATTCTACCCATTGCCGTATTGGAGCATCCTTAAATCGAGGTGGTGCAGCCTCGATATGGCATGCGATTCTTCCGGCCGGGAGAAGAAATAAGGATGTAAAGCACCGGAATACAGTGTTTCATCACCATCATTATGAGCTCGCTAAGAAAGGTGAGGGGTCTTGGAATGTGACTTGGGATTCTAGGCCAGCGAGATGGCTCCACAATCCTGATTCCGCTTGGCTCCTGTTTGGTGTCTGCTCGTGCTTAGCCGCACCATTTATTGATCCACCGGATGCCAATTCCGATGTAGTTGTTCCAACTGACAAGACCAATATTGTAAACTCAGAGGAGGGTGATCAAAACTCTGCCAACTATAGAGTCACTGGTATAATTGTTTTTTCACAACAAATTTATTTTATTATTCAAAGATTTTAATTGCTGAATTTATTTTGTGTTTATCATTACAACAACATAATCAGTGAAATCACACAACATGTGTCTGAAGAGGTAGAGTGTAGATCTTACCCTTTTTCTCGGGGTAAGAAGGCTGTTTTTGGAAGATTTTTTTTGTGTTCATCATTCTGTGTGAAAAAATGGATATAAAATTTAAAATAAGCTAATGAGGATGAGTGTGAATTAGAGGAGTGAATTATTTGGATTTAATTGAGAAACTCATTTGGAATAATCAAAATTTGAAATTTGGTTCAGTTTCTGTTGACTAAGGACGTGTTTTGCCTTCAAAATTATTCACCTTTTTTTGAAAATCAATATTTGTCCATGAAAATCCAAATTCAA
Source organism: Anisodus tanguticus (assembly GCA_034509755.1). Classification (NCBI taxonomy): domain Eukaryota; kingdom Viridiplantae; phylum Streptophyta; class Magnoliopsida; order Solanales; family Solanaceae; genus Anisodus; species Anisodus tanguticus. The sequence continues at coordinate 37,219,300 of CM067549.1, forward strand.
CTTGAAGTTGTATTTCAAATTTGGAAAACGACTTATAGCATGAAACAATATTCCAAATATTATTTGCAAAAAGTATAACCAAACACAACTTCATCTTCAACTTCAATATCATAAGTTCCAAATAAAGTGAAAAATATTTCAAACCTATGGCCAAACGTATGCTAAGATTCCAAGTTGCTTGTGAATGTAACAGGGGTTCCAGCGGATGGGCGATGTCTATTTAGAGCAATAGCGCACATGGCTTGTTTGAGAAATGGGGAGGAAGCTCCTGATGAAAATCGACAAAGAGAACTTGCTGATGAATTAAGAGCTCAGGTTTTTAATTTTTTCTCTTTTGCTTTGTGTATAAAAAATGTAGACAATGGAAATTAATTCAAAATATTTGTTTTTCCATTGCACAGGTTGTTGATGAGCTGTTAAAGAGGCGAAAAGAAGCTGAATGGTATATGTTGTTTACTTCATTCATATTCATTTCCTCTTGATATACAGTGCAAGATGTTTATGATTATGTGTTCCTTTTTTGTTACATAGGTTTATTGAAGGTGATTTTGATGCATATGTAGAAAGAATTGAAAAGCCATATGTGTGGGGAGGTGAACCAGAGCTACTAATGGCTTCTCATGTTCTCAAGTGAGTGATGTTTCTGTTTCATGATTGATCATTTTGTCACTATTCATTTATGAATCCAACCAACGATGTTTTTTGAGGTGTTGATGTTGCGTATTAACGATAAAAGGCAGTAATACTATGAGGAGAAAAGATGAGGGAAAGAAAATAAGCTTTTGTGGAAAAAGAGAGTTAAAAGTGCATTATATTGTAAATTCTAGGCGAGGTTAGTAATATAAGTTATCATGAAACGGCTTGTTTATGCACTTAACTAGCTCGATTCTGTTGCGAGACAGTGAAAGAAGGCTCCTTATATGATATTTAAGAATTGTTAATCTCTATTATCATCCACTTTACCTTTGTTACTTTCAAGTCAAATCAAGTAAGTGATTGCTTTATTAAGAATTACTCTATACTTCATCTGGTACTACTTTGTCAATGTACTATGTGAATCTCTCTTTGCATGACACTGGTTAAGGCTTCGATTATATAATCCACTGGCCGATTTTGTTTATATATTTCCTCATTTTCTGTAAATGCAGGTCCTCGATTTCTGTTTATATGGTGGATAGAAGCTCTGGCAGTTTAATAAACATATCAAATTATGGCGAAGAATATAGGAAGGAGGGGGAGAGTCCGATTAATGTCCTGTTTCATGGTTATGGTCACTATGACATATTGGAGACGATTTCAGAGAAGGTTCACCAGAAATTAGAAGAATAAAAGCAGGGTATGAGGCCCTCAGAGACACAGTCTTGATTAAATTTTCATAAAAGGTAGTTAGCAACGACGATCAATTTAAATTGATAAGAAGTTCAGCTATCCCGTTAACAAACATCTTCTTTCAGGTCCAGTCAATTTGTTGAGATGACCTTTTCCTAAAATAGTGAGCTTGTTTCAATTTTGTAGATTCTCTTGTTGCCTTGTCCAGGATATTAGTTGAAATGATTAGTGTCAGTCCTCGGCATTTCTTTATTACCTGATAATTCTGGATGTACTTTGAGTTTGGCTCCAGTCTGAATATTGATTTATTAATAATGTGCAGCAATGGAAATATGACACTGAACTCTCTGAATGTTGTGAATGAATTCGTGTTTGTCGAGTGATCACTGGATGGATTATGGATATATGTGTGCTGTCTGCATTAGATTCGGGGCCTTGTTCCGGAGGGAGCTGTTGGCTAGTTAAGCTTCTCTCTTAAACAAATTTCTCCCAAATAGTTCCGTTGTTTTTAGTCTGGCCTTTGTGAGCTCCCAATATCCAGGGGCGGAGTTACGTAGACGCAAAGGGTTCAATTAAATCTCCTTCGTTGAGAATTTACAACAACAACAAAAAAAACATACCCAGTGGAATCCCACGTGGGGTCTGAGGAGGATAGAGTGTACACAAATTTTATCTCTATCTTGGTATGTAGAGCGGCTGTTTCCGAAAGACTCTCGGCTCAAGATAAAACATAAGCACAAGCAAAGCAAGAAAAATGGTCAAACCCAGACAAGAAATTTAAAGCAAGCAGTAACTAACACATGTAAATAAGATAAACAAAGTACACTAAAGAACACATAGTAGCAGAAATCAGACGACAGGAGACTATAAAATAATACTGCGCCTACTAGTATGATAGGCTAAGCAGGCCTACAATAATGACACTACAACTACCAGTTAGTAAGCGTAAGTAGGATTATTCTCGACTACCTACTACCCTTCTGCCCTAATCCGTGTCCTCCACAACCACATATCTAAGGTCATGTCCTCAGTAAGTTGCACCTGCGTCATATCCCGTTTAATCACCTCTCCCCAATACTTCTTTGACCTACCTCTATCCCTCCTGAACTCGTCCATAGCCAACCTCTCATACCTCCGCAATGTGACATTTGTCTCTCCTCTGCACATGCCTGAACCATCTCAACCTCGCTTTCCGCATCTTATCCTCCACCGAGGCCACTCCCACTCTGTCCCAGATATCATCATTTCGAATCCTATCCTTCCTTGTATACCCACACATCCATCTCAACATCCTCATCTCCGCAACTTTCATCTTTTGGATATGCGAAGTCTTGACTGGCCAACACTCCGCCCCATACAACATAGTCGGTCTAACCACCATCCTATAGAACTTGCCTTTAAGTTTTGGTGGCACTTTATTATCGTACAAGACTCCAGATGCGAGCTTCTATTTCATTCACCCTGCCCCAATACGATGTGTGACATCGTCATCAATCTCTACATTCCATTGGATAATAGACCCGAGGTACTTGAAGCTTCCTTTCTTTGGAATGACCTGAGTACCTAGCCTCACCTCCACGCATGTCTCATGGTCACTCCCGTTACTGAACTTGCACTCTAAGTATTCTGTCTTGGTCCTACTCAGCCTGAACCCTTTAGACTCCAAAGTATGTCTCCAAACCTCCAGCTTAGCGTTCACTTCGCTGCGAATCTCATCAACCAGGACTATGTCGTCTGCGAATAACATACACCATGACACTTCCCCTTCGTCGAGAAATTATACTGTGTAAATAGGGAATAAATTGTTAATCCACTTGACATAAGGGAAGACTAGCCTACTGACAGAGGTGGTTCAAGAATTACTTTATTTTACAATTTTAAATCTCAGGTGTGACATTATACATTTTTTAAATCCCCTTAGACTTTCTGGCTCCGACTGGCTATACGTCAAAGGTAGAGGTAGGGTCTGTTTACATTCTACCCTCCCCAGACTCCGTGGGATTACACTGGGTATGTTGTTGTTTTTGCCACTGCCTATACGTGACTGCTCGGTTCTTGATTGGCATGATTTCCATCTCTTTATCTCTCTCATTTGAGTCCAGCAGTTTCTCGACTTCATGACATTGAACCATTTTGCTAGACATAGAGGCCTCTGATTTTCTTCAATTGATAATCTTAATTCCCCCAGAGATTCTGTTTCAGTGTTGTTGAAATATTTTTCTTGTATTTTGCTGATAAAAAATGTTTGGAGGAGTTGGAGAAGTCCCAAAAAATGAAGGTTCTTCATGCAGTCAAACTTCTCTATAATGACAGTGTTTGTCTGGATATTATTTGGATGCTATAACGAAATGCTACTATAGAGACAATATGACATAACATAACTTAAAAATCGGTCTCCAAATAAAACTTGGTTGTTATAGATAATGTTGTTATAGAGGATGAATGTTATGTTATAGAGAGGTCTGACTGTATTTGAAATTGCAGATTCCTTTAGTGCTGATAAACATGTGGCTATCTACTTGCTGCTGCATTTCAGCATTTGCTTGAATGGCTGCTGGAATTTTGATCGGGATTGCGTTTACGTTTATCGGTAGGACCTTGGATATCTTTTTACCAGGCAAATGTATGAATAGACTATAGAGTCTCTGAAATTAATCACTTGTTGGAATTCTCTTTCTGCTTAGATTTCCATATGTAAATTAAATATGAGTCTGCAACATAGTACAAAGGGAACTAAAATGCTTACCATATATCTTTTGTATCAAAAATCAACCAATCCTTTTGGCATATTTCACTTCTTATGCCTTATTCACTAATACATAAAAAAGAACAAAAAAGGAAAATACAAATAAAGCATGCTCTTAGCTGCTTATACTCATTGGTATAAAAGAATTTCAAGCTACTATTCATAATTTCACAAAGTAAAAACTTAAAATCAAATTTTGCATCAATAAAAGAAGTCCCGAATTTGAATTAAGAATTTGGAACATACACACCAACATAGCCAAAACCAACGACGAAAAAAGCAATAGCTTGGAGGAAGAGGTATACATGGAACCTTGTCTTCCCAAAAGAAAAATCGTACCACCCACAAAACAGTAGGTACAACCCGATGCAAAGCTCAAGAGCATGTACCCTGCCATAATTAAACAATATAGTAAATTAGTTCTACCAACAAAGCAATTCCAAAACCTCAGTTTCCGCTCTTTTTTTCACTTCTAAAGATTTGGAGAAGTTGTACCTTTCTCCAACTCGAAAACGAAATTTCTTGGGTGCTTTTGAACCCTTTTTGGTCTTAAGAGCATCTCCGAGTTTCTCTGTCACAATCCATTCATTGGCTCTTCCTGACTCGAACAGGCCAATGAACGTTGCTTTCGTCCGATGGAGGGACATTACATTCTCAAATAGGATCCAATAAACCACCAATTGCATTGATCTGAATAAACTCAGATATAAAAAAGAAAGAAACAAAGAATAATGAACTAAATACATGCCAACATAAGATAAAGTTTTTTTTCCCTCTACCTTGCAGAGCCAAGTATATTGAGAATAGTAATAGCTGATGGAACATATATAGTTCCCCATCTAGGCACTTGGACTTCAGGAAAGAAAACAGTTGCAGGCATAACAACACAATACAAGATGAATGTCACGACGTGTGCAATGATCTTTCGGACAAAGAAGAAGCTGTAAATCAGATAAAATTTCTTCCATACAGAGACTTTCTGCAATGACAAAAAAACAAATTATAATGATCTTTTAGTTGTTGAAGTTTTCCATTGTCATGTTAAGTGAATTTCAAACAAAAACTCTACCTTGTTAGTTGCAATTTCCATTGCCATTTTTCTGAAAAGATTAGCTGGTCCACAAGACCATCTGTGTTGCTGATAGCGATAGGAATTGAAGGTGCTTGGCAATTCACTTTTCACCTAACAAGGTAAAAGAAGAAGAAACTTTTAATTCCTTAGTAAATATTAGTGATAACCTATGTTAGACTCTCCAAAAATGTTACCGCTCTCGTGTCGGATCCTCAAAAAATACACTACTTTTTGATGATCCAACACGCATTCCATCGACATTTTTGAAGAGTTTGAGCAACATAGGTAATAACTATGTCGGATGTAGAACCATCATCCATTTCCACTATCTTGAGAAATTCTTCATATCGATGAGATAAAAAGAACATCCCTTGACCCTTTACCGCCTATCCTTCAATTTCAATTTTAAATTCCAATCATTAGTCTACCTAATACTGTCAATTCCTACAAGAAGTTAAAATATGGGCTTTTTCATTTTTGGCTGGTAGGCCGAAATTAATAAGGGTGTTGGCTAAAATATACAAAACATATACACTTAGGCAGTCTGGTGCACTAAGATCCCGCTATGCGCGGGTGTGGGGAAGGGTCAGACCACAAGGGTCTTTTGTACGCACCGCAACCTTACCCTACATTTCTGCAAGAGATTATTTCCACGGCTCGAACCCGTGACCTCCTGGTCACATGGCAGCAACTTTACCAGTTACGCCAAGGCTCCCCTTTCAAAACAAAGAGGTTGTTTCCACGACTCGAACTCGTAACCTCCCGGTCACATGACAACAACTTTACCAGGTACGCCAAGGCTTCCCTTCAAAACATATACATTTGATTATGTATAATACATGTATATTTAAGTATATGATATGTATTTTATATATATTTATATTTAATATACAAAATCTAGATGACTATTATTTTTTTGAGCGGTCCAAAAATAAAATTATCCATTAAACTATATTGATAGCACCTCCGACCTCCGTTCCAGAACAACCTACACACCACCATCGGGTAAGTCTCAGCCCACTGATAAACAATCATCCATCCCAAATCAGTAACCCAACATCAACACTAGACACCGGCAACCATCCACTATCACCGAACCACCTCCAGACCCCATTAGCTCACCCACCAGCACCCGGTCATCATCGTCACAAACGATCGACGACACCCAAAATGAAATGCCAACACCCAGAACCGGATATCCAGAACACCCACACCCACCAGCGTACCGACACAGCCCATTTACCCACCCACCGTATGGAAACTCATGCCCAACACGGAATTTTCAAACCCAAGGTTCACTTCAACTTATCCACACACACTATATCCCCAATTCCCAAAAACCCCAAATTAGTCAAACTGGACCCTAATTGGAATGCGGCCATGTGTGAGGAATTTTCTGTTTTAACAAACTAGCACACTTGGGATTTAGTTCCTAGACCGGATGGGGTGAATGTGATCTGATACATGTGGCTATTTCGCCACAAATTCAGAGACAATGGTGACTTGGAGATGTATAAGGTGAGACTTGTTGCCAATGTCACTAATCAGCAGGAGTGAATTGATTGTGGTGAGACTTTCAGTCCGGTTGTCAAACCGGCTACTATTCATACTGTTCTCAGTATTTTCATGGGCAAACATTGGTGGATTCATCATCTTGATGTCAAGAATGCATTTCTTCATGGGGATTTGAAAGAAACTGTGTACATGCATCAGCCACCAGGTTTTGTCCATCCTGCAGCCTCTCAGTGTGTTTGTCGCCTCAGGAAGTCACTCTATGGCTTGAAACAGGCTCCCCGAGCTTGGTATGACCGTTTTGCTAGGTATATTTTGCAGACTGGGTTTATATGTAGCCGGTGTGATAACTTTCTTTTCATTTTTCATCGCGGTAGCAGCATTGCTTATTTGCTATTGTATGTGGATGACATTGTTCTCACTGCCTCATCTGACGGATTGAAAAATAAAATCATTGCTCTACTCAAAACTGAATTTGCTATGACTGATTTGGGTACACTTAGCTATTTCTTGGGTATATCAGTAACCAGATCTGCCGATACTAAGTTCCTGAGTCAGCATAAATATGCAGAAGAGATAGTGTACAGGCTAAGATGGAAAATTGCAAGGTTATGCCAACTCCAGTCGACTACAAATCTAAGCTTAGTGCTACTGATGGTGATCCAGTTTCTGATCCTATTCTGTATGACTGTATCAGAGTCTTGCAGGTGCTCTTCAGTATCTTACATTCACTAGGCCTGATATTGCATATGTTGTTCAGCAGGTGTGTCTGTTTATGCATGCTCCGAGAGAGCCCCACTTTGCTGCCCTTAAGCGCATTCTTAGATACGTTAAGGGCACCCTTGACTATGGATTGCATCTCTACCCCTCTGCGCCGAACAAGTTACTATCTTATACGGATGTAGATTGGGCAAGGTGCCCAGACACGCGTCGCTCCACTTCCGGATATTGTGTATTTCTAGGGGATAATCTTATTTCCTGGTCCGCCAAGAGGCAAGCCACATTATCCCGCTCGAGTGCTGAAACAGAGTATCGCGGCGTTGCTAATGTAGTTGCTGAGATCTATTGGCTCCGAAATCTTCTTTTGGAGCTCCAGTATCCACTGCGCAAGGCGTCTATAGTCTACTGTGATAACATATCTGCCATATATCTGTCTCACAATCTAGTCCAACGTCAGCGGACCAAACATATTGAGATGGATATCCACTTTGTGCGTGAGAAGGTAGCTCTTGGTCAGGTCAAAGTGTTACATGTGCCTTCCTCCTATCAGTATGCAGATATTTTCACAAAGGGACTACCGAGACAGTTATTCATTGACTTCAGATTCAGCCTAAGCGTCCGGCCTCCTCCCGCTCCGACTGAGGGGGAGTATTAGCGAATATTCTCTGAATATTCACAGTATATTTTGTAATTATGATAGGTGTATATTTAAGGTAACCTAGAATTCTTATTGTATTAGGAATCAACCTCTGTACAACTATATATATTGTAATTAATGAAAGAAATCCCTAAGGGAGTTTATTCCAATCTTACAATGTTGTCAGTGTATTTCAAGTTAAATCCTTAAATCAGCTGTGTGATTGTACCTTAACGCCATCAACATAAACAAACTTCCAGCCATTGAGACCGGCCCGGACTGCCAGATCCATGTCTTCCACAGTTGTTCTGTCTTTCCATCCTCCTGCCTCATTAAGAGCTGACATTCTCCAAACACCAGCAGTGCCTGCAACATTCAATATCCATGTTCTATTAACAAATTCTCAAGCAAATGAGCTTTTGCAAAGTAGCATAATTGAGGTGCTAACATTTAGGGACTCCTTGAACATATAGTAATTTTATACTATTATTTATTTCTCTAGTTATGTGGGAACCTCATATTGCATTAGAATTGAAAATAAAAGGACAGGTCGGTGCACGAAGCATCCCGCGTTCACGCAGGGTTTAGGAAAGGGTTGTAACCAGGGTGGTGTGATGTAGGCACCCTGCCCTGACGCAAGTATAGTGGCTGATTCCTCAATGTTAAGCTATTTGTATCTAATTGTAATTGTTATGCTCGAAATAATCTACTTGTGACAATGGCGACAACAACAACAACATCAATAATAATATCTCAAATTCTTGGTTGATTTCTTTTACAAAAGCAGTATTTTTGGGTGTGGATTACCTACCATTGAAGCCAAAAAATGCATGGGCTGCAGATCCAACTTCTTGTTCCACTGTGAAATGGTAACCAAATGACATTTCTTGCATTTTTGTCAACAAGCACTCTTCAGCGTTCACTGCAAAACCAGCATTATTCTTATGGCAAGAAGCTCTTGTTTAACAATTTTTACATGAAACTTTACTGAGCATAACTGATAAATTTTCTGTGAGAAAAAAAAACAAATATTTTATTAAGTGGGTTATTTCATATGGGCATGACTGAAAATTTTGATTTGGTCTATGATTACTGAAGATGAATTTGACTAATGTCAAACTTAGTAAGAAAGACTGCATAAAATTGAAAAACGATACACAACCTATCTGTATAGTTGTCAAACTATCTTTAAGGACCATCCAAGTCTTGAATTTCCCTCAAGCTAATTATGTGCAACTAAACCAGTTATTTTTTCTCTATTTCACAAATTATCAAGGTAAGGCATTCTAAAATGGAAATTCAGAAAAGGCAAGAATGCCAATTTTGAACTGGACATATGACTTACAACAATTTTTGAACCACCTTTGCCAGTACACCCGGCGCATTTCTCATGTCAAAAGGATTCAGCAATGTTTATATATATATATATATACAAAAAGATAGTTACCCTATTTGATCGGTATAATTTTTCAACAAAAAGGATTCAATTGAACCCCTTATGTTGTACATAGTTCAGCCCCCTGATTGGTGCACAAGCTCCTTGCATCCTACTAAGCTCGAGGTCGACCAAGGGTTGTACAATAGACCACATTGGGTTTATTATACGTAACCTTACCTTGCATTTCTGCAGGAGGCTATTTCTATAGCTTGAACCTGTGATTTCTGATCACACAACAACAACCTTACCGTTGCACCAAGACTCCTTCGGTGGCGGAGCCACATTGAAGCAAGGGGGTTCACATGATACCCTTGCTTAAAAAATATTTATTATACATGTATATTACAAGTCGAAATTAATACTAAAATGCATGATAAATACAAGGGTTGAATCCCTTCACTTGAAACACAAGCGTTAGTCTATTTTTATTAAAGTTGAATCCTCTTAATGAAATTTCTGCCTCCACCACTGGCTCCCTTCACTCTTTCTTTTACTTGTTTCGCATTTTCATAAAGAAAGAGGAAATTAGAGATATTTACCGAATTCCCAACGAGCTTGAACGAGTGCGATTTCGTGGTTGTGTACAAGAAAAGGGATGGCACGCTCCAAGAAATCGGGCTCGGGTTGAAAATCAGCATCAAAGATTGCCACATAGTCACACAGCTTCACATAACTGTGCTTCATTCCTTCTCTGAGAGCTCCAGCTTTGTACCCTTTCCTGTTGCCTCTTATCTCATACTTTATGTTAACTCCTTTGCATGCCCATCTCCTGCACTCTTGCTGCACTAAAGCCTGTTGGTTTATCACAGCAAATTCAACAATTAAACTAGGATATAGTGTAAAAAAATTGACACTGATAGTGTATTTTAACTTGTTATAGCAGGTTATGTGCTTTATTTCTGTTATGGACGGCTACTGTCAGTATACAGAATCTAAAATGAAAGTCTTGGGGAAATGGTAAAATTATCTTCACGTGAAATATAGGTCACGGTAGGATCCAGATCCGTTTTTCATACCTGAATCCAACTCCGGGTCCATAAATATCATATCCAAATCCGGATCCATCGGATCCACTGGGTCCACGGATCGGATCTGGATCTACATGTAAAAAAAAATTGTTTTGCTAAGAATGTAACCTTGCTAAGAATTTTTTTTTGAATTGACAAACGATTTTTACTTAGCTAACAGTTTACTGTGTTTCAATTTTGAAATGTTCATATGAGATATTTTGTTCGTTGTCTCGTTTTGATTGTGAGCTATTAATTGAAAATGTTGGACAATGACAATAGTTCTGGAAAATGCTGACTAGTATTTCCACAATGCAGAACTTGCATGTGCTTGGAATTTCACAAATGAATTGAATATAATTTTAACTACTTGTCTATGGAGATGTTAGTCATTCACTAATATAACATTGATTTTATAATCGAAGTTACCTCTTTATTTTTTGGTTTTTGAGTTAACGCGGGGATAAATTAAATTTGTTTTGAAAATTAAACTTGCAAGGATGTGCTTAGCAATTTTAAGAAAATACTTATAAAATTACATTCTAGGTTATGAGTATATTTAATAAAAAACGGATCCACGGGTCGGATCTGGACCGGATACGGATCTCAAATACAAGATCCAGATCCAGATCCGATCAATCAGAAACGGATCCGGGTCTGATCCGGATCCGTCGGGTCCAAATTTTGAAGATCCATATCCTATAAAACGGATCTGGATCCACCGGATTCGGACCGGGTCCAGGATCCACTGCCATCTTTAGTCATGGGCTTGTGCTGTGGAATCAGTCACCGGTGCTTGCATCAGTAAGCCTCAGGTAGGCTGCCTACATAATATCACTTTAGGGTACGGTCCTTTCCTGGCCCTGCGTGCACACGGGATACTCTGTGCATAGGGCTTCCTTTTTTTAACGTCAGTATATAACCGTTAAAATCTTGTTTTTATTTGTTACATAAAATTTCCACTTCAGTAATTTCATTAAGAGAAGATCATTGTTTAGTATTTCTTTTTCTAGTAATAGGCTATGCTAATTTTTGTAATTACTACTACAATTTTGTGGACTTTCCACTTGTACAAGTTCCAATTTTAACTAGTAGAAATGATGACAGTCACATTTGTTTTGTGGGTAGATTTAGAAGGGAAAATTGGACCTTAATTGCAGGGTCAGTAGAATCATCAAGGACTTGGATAAAGATTCTATCTGCTGGCCATGAAAGGTTACAGGCAGCTCCAATGGACAATTGGTACACCTGCAGATTAACAATTCATCAAAGAATAAATAAGTATTTAACAATTTTTATTTAAGACCATATGCTAAAAAAAATATGCTAAAAATGAGCACCTCTTTTTCATTGTACATTGGTATTTGTACTAAAACCATAGGATAAGAATAATTTCCCAACTCCAAATCACCTTTCAATGGCTCCCATTTGAACTTCTTCTCTGGTTTTCTCCTAAACAACTTTATAAAAGCTATGGCAATGCCCATGTAAAGCCTCTCCACAAATAACAAAAATGATAAGGCCAAGCATACAAATAAAATTATTCTTAACAATGGCACAATCAAAGGAGCTCTTGTTTGCTGCCAAATGATTCCAACATGGCTAGTAATGCCACTATGAGCATTCAACAAAGCCTGAGAGGAAGAGTAAATCATGTCCATAAGGAAGGCGATTTGTCGACAGAACCAGAATGAATTGACGTGCTGAAAGAGGTAATAAAAGAGTTTAGAGTATCGATAATGAAACTTATGATCTTTTAGCAGAGTGCCCCTTCGCTTGAGTTAATTCTAGCTTTTCAGCAGAGGTCATAAAGATTGAAAATACTAACACAGATTAGTAGGCTAAGAGGGGGGAGTGTGAGAATGGAATTAGATCCAAGGCAATTTATCGACAGAACCAGAATGAACTATCGTTGTGAAAGAGGTAATAAAAGAGTTTACACAATGTCGAGAATGAAATTTATGATCTTTTAGCTGAGTGTCCCTTCACTTGAGCTAATTCTAGCTTTTCAGCAGAGGCTACAATGATTAAAGATACTAACACTGATCGGTAGGCTAAGAGGGGGGGGGGGGGGGTATGAGACAGAACCAGAATGAATTGTCGCTGCGAAAGAGACAATGTAAAGAATGAAACTTATGATCTTTTAGCTGAATGCACCCTTTCACTTGTACTAATACTGGCTTTTCAGCGGAGGGTGCAAAGATTAAGATACTAACACAGAAAGTGATATGCTAAGCGGGAAACTGAGAGAGTGTAGTTTGATCCGATGCGATTGATTCAAGAAACTGACCTATGAGAAGGTGCTATAAATGAGTGAGAGTGAATTTGTGTAAGAATATAAAAATGTTGCTTTAAGAAAAGAAGACCAATGATATATGCAATTCGTGCTTTAGGTTTGATGGCAAGAAGCCTTTGATTTTTGCTTATGTGCCAAGCAAAAAGCTGACTAAGAAGAAAGAAATTAATAAGAGCTGGAAATGAAAATCTCTGTTCTTCACTTTGAATGAAGGCTTACAGAAAGAAACTAATCCCACATGCAGAAATTATAATGATCAATTCAACCAAACTGAAAACTTGAACTTTATATACACAAGTATGAAAAATAATTCTCTAGGAAGTGGATGAAATAGTTTTAAAAGGGAGAGAACTATACGTACACAAGTATACTTCTATTTGGTTGTGTTGATGCTTGGAAGTTTCTCTCTTTTTTTTCAATTTGACGGTTAAAGACTCAAAGCCTCATGTATTGTAGGCAAAAAAAAAAAAAAAAAGGATTATTTATTACTTCCCCATTTCAATTTATGTCGCATAATTTGACCAGACGAAGTTTAATAAGGAAGAAATACTTTTGGAACTAGAGCTCCAGGATTAAACCTTTAAGATTCTTCACATTGAATTCATTATATTTTTAGAATTATGAGTTCATACCTACTTTTATTATATTTTTATGAAATTTTACATGTTCCACGTTGAAAGTATCCGGTATTTGTATTTTGCATCGACCTTTATTTGAAAATTATGATATTAAACGTGTTATGAGATTTTTGTGAAACATGCCATGAGATTTTTGTGAATATTAAAAGTATGTTACTAAAGGATAAAAATGAAAATTTTATAATTATATTATTCTCACATGTCGAAATATATTATTTTTCAAAATTGAATAATAAATAAACTATTGCTTTGTTTAATCGGTCATACTATGCTATTTACCTCATCTTTTAGGTTATTGGATCTTGATAGCTATAAACCAGTTGTTTGTCGTGGTAAGTCAACATAATCTAATAATATAAAAATTATTTATATTATCAGTATACAAAAAGTAAAATTAAGTATAGCCAAAGTAAGTCAAAATGCAGAGCTCAAAACTAGCATCTACAGTCATATTCCTGGGGAATTTCAGTGTGCCAACTTTTTTTTATTTGTTTGTAATTATTGTGATTGTGAGCCAAACTAATACAGTAATATTATAAATTTATTCTACAAAATCAATTATTTCTTGCTAACTTATTTGTGAATGAGTTACTAAGGTACCTTTTAAACGTTTTTTTCCTTTTGAAACGTAGGTGTCATTGTACATTTTTCTATAATTTCTTGATTTTGATTTCTTTGACTCTATTGAAGGTACCTTTTTAACGCTTTCTTTTTCTTTTACACGTTTAATTTACCTTCATTATCTTAGTCCAACTATCATTTTCTTTCTTTTTTTATTTAGCACAAATTGATTTTTCGGGTTAAATTATGCAAATTGAGGCTAAGACTGTTGGAAATTTGTCTTTGGTGGGGAGGTTGCGTCCACCCATATTTAATGACTTAAACACTAGGGTTCCGCATGTTGGAGGCTTTATCTCTTCACACGTGTATAATCTACTAAGTGAGTAGATGACTGTAGGGCCAAAAATCGTCAAATTTCGTTAAGAAATGAAAGAGATATTGGTCCACGAAGTAAGGTGTTTGAGGCATGGAAATATGGTGTGGGACAAATCTACCACATCGGTGGAAAAAGGAAGAATTGTTCTCTTTATAAGCCTAAAAAATGGATAAGGGTTTAGGACCCCAAGGGGTAACCCATGTGTTTGAAGGAGGGAGGACCTAGGTATGCTTGGGTTCGAGGCTAAGCCCGCGCGCCGCCGCCTGTCCAGGCTCGGGCTCGGAGCTACTTCTAATATTGCCTGAAACATATTTGAGGTAGAGAGGGAGGATTAAAAAGAGAGCAGAAACTCTTCCTTCCTTTTCCTCTAAATTTTTCATTCTTCATCAAGTCGTTTTGTAGTTGTTTTCTTCGTCGAATCAACCTATTTGCTTTGTAGTGTTGATTAGTTATTGTTTTATCTTGGGAGACTATTGCCCGCTAACGTAAAAGCATATATACGGGGCAATCTTGTCTTAAAGACAGAGAGTCATCTCTCGACTCAGCCACAGTTGTAACAATTCAGATTTAGTGTTTCTTGATTTCAGGTTATCAAGATTCAAGACTCAACAAGCTTGCGGCAATTATAATCTGGTTGTTAGTTTATCCTTTCGAACATTTGTAATATTTATTTACTTCCCGTACTGCAATTATATCCAACAAAAATCTGACTACCATACGAAATTTTCATTGATACAACTAATTATGATTCAATTGTGACAGTAATTTTTAAGCAAGCAGCTTGTATTCGTATAATAAGAAGAATGCGGTGCTAACCTCATTTTTTTACACTTGATCTGAGATTTTACTTGCCAAATAGATTTTTTGAAATGAAAAAAATAAAAGAATAAAATGAAATTCCGTTAAATAACTAGGATTCTGATTTTAACTTGTTCTCACAGGAAGTATACTTGATTAGACACAGATATAAAAATCGAGATTATTATGAAAAAAGGACTAAGGAGGCGGAGGGGAAGTTCTAGATGCGAAATTAAAATACTACTAGATAAATAATTAGACAAAAGAGAGTACTTAGAAAATTCACTCTGCCCTTCCCTTAGAATCCACTCAGGGTCGGAGGAGTAACTAGTCAAACTTCTTGAGCAGCCGAGATATTGAACAACGAACATTTGAAATATCGTTGACCTCTTGCCAATTGATTTTGAGTAGCTTTATCGAGATCAGAAGCAAATTGTGCAAAGGCAGTTCCTGAAGTTCTCATTCAACGTCCCTCGAGTATTTAGGGCGGCCATGAAAACTGCTCCTAGCTGGTTGCCTGTCATCACGAATGTCATGTAGACTGCCTAACCGGTTGAACACAGAGGTCCTTGTGGCCTTCTCCCCTTCGGTAGGTTTCTTTGGGACCCACACCCTTTTCATCGGTTGTTTTCCTTTTGTGTCCCTTGACTCATCGGGCTTAGCAAAAGATACCATAGATTTCAGTAAAGAAAAATATATTGAGATATCTAGGCTAAACTCAATATGGAAGAAAGAAAATTAGAATATTAAATAAGGATTATAACTAATTCATAACAAATTAGCATGAAGTGTAAACGTACATCAACTTAATACATAAGTAGCTAGTAATTTCTTACGCGAAACAAAATTGAGAAAGTTTATCATTTTTTAATTAGTTGTTTATTAACGAGGTTCAACTAGTCAAAATTTTAAGTACTTTAGCCGTCAAGATTGGTCACTGAGTAATGAATAACATTTATGATTAAAAAAAAAAAGCAAGTCAAAAACTGGAGAAAATCACCTTGTTTAGCTTAAAATATAATTTACAGAGTTATTAATTTTTGAATCCAAAGACTATTAATAACTTAGTATAAAATATTATATCATCTTAAAAAACAAGAGGTTATAAAATTATACTTCCTTCGTCCCAATTTAAGTGTCTTACTTTTTTTTTTAGTAAGTTGACAATTCAAATATCCTACACGACAAGTTTAAAATCACAAATTTCAAAGGATATTTTAATACATTATACACATCTTTAATTTAGGATCACAAGATTCAAAAATGTTCTTTTATTTCTTAAACTAGTGTCAAGTCAAACTAAGACACTTAAAATAGGACGGATGGAGTAATAGCTTAATTGGGTTAGTAAGCCCAAATAAAAAAGCGAACAATGGAAATAATAATTCGCCCACTTGCTAATTTTTTTTCTTTATATTAATAGTTAATTAGGGAAGATAAGATATTACGCATTCATCATTAATTTCCTTTCTTTGTTAGTTGAGACTTTTTCCTTTAAGGGAATGTGACGAACATGTACATCGATCAAAATAATTATCTCTACTATAAATAATTATTACAACTCTAGCCTTAACTTTAACTCACTGATTAATACATACTCCCTATGTTTTCATTTAGTTGTCAAGATAATGTTCTAGTGTCTACACGTTTATTTAAAAAAATTAATAAAAAGATAATTGACTAATCTACCCCTTATATATTTTTTTTATTTTTGTCTATTTGTGTGCCTGTTAAATCTAGAAAATTAATACTGTAAAATTGAAAAAAAAAGCTTCTAAAGAAGAGGTTTACTTTGTACCACTCGGAGGTTAGTATAGATTGAAATTTGAAGCAATAAGAATGAAAGGGTTGGGTGTGGCCACAACTATAACTATTGGTGCTTCAAAAGACAAACTTTAGTATGGGCTCGTGAACGCACATTTTGTTGGTACTCTATTGTACTTTATAAAGCAGTTTTTCGTCACTGTTTTTTTGTAGTGTTTTTCGTGTCTGTTTGTGCTATTTTATGTCACTGTATGTGTCTCCACAATTGAGCCAAAACAACTCAATATATAGCATCACGAGAGGGCTGTTCAACTGCCTAAAACATGGTTGTAAATAGTCATTAGGAGGGCTGTTAATGGCATTAGAGAGGCTGTTAATGGCCATTTAGAGAGGCTGATTTATGGTCATGAAGAAGGGTTGTTTATGGAGGAGTTAACAGCCAAGTAATGGCTGTTTAATGCTCCAAAAAATAGTCCAAACGGTAGGCAGAAAGTTTATGCCTTCCGTCTTTCCCAAAATCAACTTTCTAGAAACTCTACGGACCAAACTATAAATATTAAGCAATTTGGGGTCCAAAAAGATAATATCAGAAAGTCCCCACAGCCCACAGCCCGAGACCCGACCGGCGGGCGGCGGCGGCGCGCGTGTGGGCTTAGCCTTGAACCCAAGCATACCTAGGTCCTCCATCCTTTAAACACATGGGATACCCCTTGGGGTCCCAAACCCTTTACCACTTTAGAGACTTATAAAGAGAGCAATTCTTCCTTTTCCCACCGATGTAGTAGATTTGTCCCACACCATATTTCCATGCCTCAAACACCTTACTTTGTGGACCAATATCTCTTTTATTTCTCAACGAAATTTGACGATTCTTGGCCCTATGGTTATCTACTCACTTAGTAGATTATGCATGTGAGAAGAGACAAAGCCTCCAACATGCGGAACACTAGTGTTTAATTCATTAAATATGGGTGGACGCACCTCCCCGCCAAAAGCAAATTTCCAACACATTCTTGGCCAATTTGATTCGGAGGAGAGATAAACCAGTGGTTATTTCAATTGTACAAGCAAGATTGATTAAATTAGCACACTTTTCCGTTTATTCCTTATTACTATTACAATCAATATTTCAGAATAATTAAAAAAAAGTTATCTCTTCATTGTTTAGAAAATCTAAGAATGAATCATTGACAATTCACATAGATCATTGATACAAAAAATATTCAAATATCAAATCCGACGTTCATATTACTCTTCACAAATTAGAAGAAGCTCGTGGGAAGGTCAAGGAAAGAACTAACTCATCCGACATTAAAAAATCTTTCAATCAATTCCTCATGATTTTCTAAATTGACGAGTACTTGAGAATTGAACAACTACTTTAGTACTATAAAAATAAACCAGGCTCTTCTGTGATTAATAGCAACTTTAAATTAAAAATAGATGTACCATTTAAAAATTTTAAATTCGATACTGAATAGAATTGAACACATTTGCAAGTAACACAAGTGAAAATCCTGTGGTGAATCTTGGGTCTTAATTAATTTTTCTTTTTACTATGACTGTTAATTTAGTACGTAAATTTTAAATTTCTCGACTGCAGATAACTATTAGCACTTCAAATGTATGTAAAAGTCTTGGTCCTTTTATTTCGTTTGATATATTTTTTTCACGAGATTCTTGTTAATAATGTTCACGAGATCTCCCTTTACTAAAACTTTACAAGATATATCTAACAATATCATAATGAAAACGAACTAAAAAAAATACTACTACGACGACGACGATGTTTATAAAGTAAAGAAATATATCTAACCAAATTATAGAAAAACAACCTCATTAAAAATGAGAATTATTGCCTTGTCATATTTATATTAAATAATTCATTGATTATATATAAATTATTAATTTAAAAAATATTAACTTTAAAGAACTAGACTTTCGAACCCATAAATTTCAAATATAATTCTGCCGCCGCCTCTGCAACCACCACTTTCCCTATAGGTCGAGCCTCCTTAAATGGTTCGATTTTTTTAAATTTCCATTGAAGATTAGGTATAGATAAACTTTCTATAGAAATTATTTATTAACAGGATTTATCACTATAACGAATTAGTCATGATACTCATGTACAGCTTAACTGTAATTATATTTCCTTAGTCTATTTTATTTCATTTACTCTCGTCGTCTACCCAAAGACAAATTCTTTTAAAATAAACTACTCCCTACAAAGTCATCATTGTTACAATTATTTAGTTGAAAAGTTGGCCAGAGATAGCAAAATACTGTATGATAAGTATTATTAAATAATACATGGGAAAAATGTGAAAAACACTGTGCAAATCGTAAAGAATTTAAATTACAAGCTCCAAAATCTTGAGAATATATCTTGGAGACATGTGAACAATGGTATGGAAAGATGAGAGGAATTCAAAGTTTGTAATCCATCAGTCTCAATTTATATTTCAGTTTTTTTTTTTTATAGATTATCCTAGAAAAAATATTATATTTTTAATATTAAGATAAAAGTTTAAATTTTTATCTTAACTTTAATAAAATAATTTATCGCCGCACATAAATATCTATAACTTGTTCTAAACTATAAATTTCCAAAAAAAAAAAAATAGTATCAAGCCAAACAATAACGATGGGGTAAAGTAATACTGTTGGCAACTTCTCACGAGATTCATCCACATATTGTCACGAGATTCATTGCACCAAACTTTTTTTTTTCATAATACTCAAAATAGTTTAGTTGTACTTATCAAAAAATTAAAGTAGTACCTTTAGCAATTCGTTTTTGCTATTTTTTCCTGCTTTATAACATCAAGTTTCCTTATGGAATGGAATGCAAATGGTATTTAATTGCCTAGCATTAAAAAATAATTATGACGTGAATCACAGGAGGGAAATGGACGGAGTTAGGTCAAATGGTAACATTAATAAATGGATCGTGAGCCATGAGCCAATGTGTATAAAAGTTTGTTTGGATCAAAATAGGATAAATAACATAAAAATTCACAAACGTCTGAAGTTTCGTATGACTAAATTTCAAATATTTTTATCTGAAATTTAGAAGAAAAAAATTGAACCACAATCATATGTGCATGAATTTCAGACAGAAATGACTGAAGTCAAGCAAAAAGATAATGAGAAAATCCATGTGTCTTATGTTATTGAGCTTTCATTTGATTATATATCATTTTTTGCATCGCATGTGTATCGAATGAACTATTCCACATGTAACAGTTTCATTTGAATTTGGTAACACTTCTACAAGTCTAATACAAAAGGTAATCATAAGCAAACAAACCATGCTAACTATAAATGTACGCGGGGAAATCATAGTTGTCTATAGTACGGGATCCAGATATGGCTTACACAGAGATATCATAGCCGCACTTTACAGAGGCCATGTGGCGTATACGTTCGGGAGGAGGGGGGGTGGACAAATGGTGTATTCACATGTAATTGCCCTATGTGCCTTAAATGATCACATATAGATCATGCGGGGAATCACAACTGCTATACTACAGGAAGCTGAGGGCGGGATGAACATAGTCGTACTTATATGTATCAGGTCCAGGCCCTATGTGGCATATTATACCAAAGATTTAATAACAGTTTCGTAACTGTTTATCCACATGTTGTGCCTCAGCTTCTTCTGTGATTTAATTCGATTGAGGAATGATTGGGAGTTTTTCGGTTCTCCCCCCCCCCCCCTATGTGGTTGGCCTTCTTACCATTGTGTTTCAATTCATTTATTTCTTATATGAATTCAATATTTGCTTATACTATTCTATCTGCCTTACATACGAGTACAATTTCTTTTGTACTCACGTCCTTATTGTTGTGGGTGCTGTTCATACTACAGGTTCAGATGTACAGGTTGATAGATTTTCTCGCTAGATATTACAGACATTCAACGGAGGTGTTGTAAGCTCTATTTCTATCTGGAGCTCAGTTTGAACTTTATATATACAATGTCTGAAGTTAATCTTGACAAAATCTAACTTCAAACAATATAGTATTTGTGCGCTTTGGTCTCAAATAACAGATTATAACTGATCCATCCAACATGACCCGAATTCTCATTTTCTATTTTTCTTTTCGAAAGGATTGTAAAGCTAACATATTTTTTATTAAATTATCATTAGCTTAAGTTCTAGATTTACACGTATTATACAATCTCCAATCTGATCTTTTTATATACTGGTATGTCAAAACCTAACTTCAAATCTTTGGCATATTATTTACTCCAATTCTTGAAAGTCTGAATTTGAACTTTAGCTTTTCAAACTTCAGACTTTCGGGGTATGAAATTAGACTTTGGCAGAGCCCAATTTTAGGCCCGAAGGTGTAAAGAAGTAGCAGCAAAAGCAAGAGGTCCATTTAGAAGTTTGTCAAGACTGGTTAACTTTTAAATACATTTTAAAAATTGATTATATTTTGAATAGGGATGCAAAGCACGTACTTGGTGTCATTTCTACCTTTCCGTTAAAGGTGTCGCACATTATAAATAATCGTCCAGTTTTTTTCAAGTTAATACAAATTAATTAAGTGGAGACTAGTTTATTGGCTTGAGCTGGTCGGACCCGAAATGACATATCAAACTATTGAGCCAAAACATGTCAAAAGAATAGTTAATACTCAATCGAAACTCTAGAACGAACAGACTTAAGGTCAGGTCAAATTTGATGCAAGAATTGATGCCTTTTCAGGTTCTAATCCATTTTAGTTTTGGGTTATGTCCAACTTATTACATATTAAAGTGTCCCCGCTGTTATATGTAGCTATTTTTGGCAACTCGATAAATTCTTTTAATTGATTACAGTAACCATTTATCAATATTCAGCGTCATACTATTAACTGAAAAAGATACTACAAGTCTATAGTTAGCATTAGCAGAGACGGATCCAGGTGAAGCTTATGGGTTCCTACATGATCTCAAGTTAATATACAATATACGAGTTTATGCAAAAGCTACTGGGTCCTATGAACCTGTATATTATACACTAGCTATTCCTCTGGGCATGAGAGAGAGATTGTCAAAACAGTGTTGGCATACTATGTATACTACACCTCGTAGGATTAACATATGCCACAAATTTCTATATTCAACACTAGAGGATGAACCAGAAAATAATTATCGAAAGTAAAACATTATCCATGGAAAATATTTTCCGTACCCTTGTAAACAAGCTCGAGCAAATAAAGGAAAAAAGAGGTGGTATAAGAAACTAGCAAAAGATTTCAAATTGTAAAGGTATATGCATCTCTTGCAATTATCCAGTTAGGCTATCCCCAAAACACACACTGGTTACAATTGACTTCCGCTCACATCACTGGCGTAACACAACATTGACAAAATTGAAACAATTTCATTCTTTTCAAGAAGCTTCCATCTAAAAGTGTACATCTATAACAAAGAATTATGCAGAGGAATGTGAATGCTGAATGACGCCAGAGGATCCGAAATGGTGATGACTTTGAACTACAATTCAACCTTGTTAAGAAAGAACCGAATTGTTGGCAAATCAACTGCATGGAAAGCAGGCCCCATTTGTCTGTAGGATGAAGCGGGAGGCATATCAGATCAGAACATGTGAACGAGAAGTTAAAACATAAAATCAAGCATACGTCAAAGTACAGAAAATTCACTAACTCGAGGTACTTTAAAAGCAAACCACAAAAAAGATCTAATAGACAACTAGTAAATACCTACACTACTATTTTGTCGATCCATCAGCAAACTTTATGTTCTGCTTGCAAAGCACGATTGTAAAATGGATTACACTAGTCTGTCACCTTGAACTAGACTACTTTTAGAGCAACAGGAGCAACTGTATCGTGATGCCAAAGATCAACATTGCTTATCTGGTAGCGAGAACAACGAAATAAGTTGACAGTTTTTTGTTCATAGGTATGATTTTTTCCCTAGTCTAGCCTCTCTTTTATAAGAAAAATCCTTTCTTTTTGGAATTTTTCCTTTCCTTTTTTCTTTTGTTCCCATTTTTCTCCCCAGCTATCCTCAGTTAAGTTTCATATATAACTCGTCGTGAACCGATATCACAAGTCCTTTATTAAGACAGCTAACTTAGATAGTTAGGGAGCTCTGGGAACAACAGAGCGCAAACTCTAACTTTTCCCTAGTTCTGTGAAGTTATAGGACTATAAAGCTACTATCTAAATTCTCTCATCCAGTGACAAATCAAAGAACTTGTTGCCCACAAGGATCATGATAAACACTAAATAAGAGTCGAGACAAAATGAGAGTTGTAAGGTTAAATAAACCAAAGCAACAGCATATATTCAAGAGTTCCAGTTAAAAAAATCCACTATTCTAGACTGAGCTAAAACACATCTAAACTGACGGACCTAGAGATCAATATCTCTTCCACTGTAAAATGTGAAGTGCAAGGCTTAAGTTTCACCGATAAAGACATACCTTTGACAACTTAGAAGCACAAATATGCAAAGCCATGCTATGACCATTCATTGGATCATCAAGCGGTATTCTACAGATTGATTCTCCAGAACTCTTCTTTATAAGAAAATTAGATGAAGAATTTGAGTAGCAGTCACTGAAAGACAGTATTTGTGGCTTTCCAGAAATAGATTTTGCAATCGATTCAACCGCATCAACATAACCAGCTTCAGTAAGAGGTCCATCAATGACCTGAAATACAAAGACTACTATGAGTAATCTCCGAAAGGAAACACGTAATGCTAGTGGTGTAAATGCCATATATACATCTTGCAACTCTATATCAGAGACCATGAATAATAACCTCAAGTTCCTAGGGAAAACTCAAATATTCAGTCACTAATGAGGGGAAAAAGGAGTAAGGTATAAGTTCCAAAAACCTGTCTGACTGGACCAACAACATCAGCATACCCAGTGTGATCCCACAAGTGGGGTCTGGGGGGTGGGGTGTCACAAACCCTACCCCTACCCTTGGTGGGGTAGTGAGGCTGCTTCCGATAGACCGTCGACTAAAGAAAGGCGTTTTTCAAAACAGGTTTGAAAAATACAAGAGTGAAAAAGTTATGATGAAAATATTGAAGAAAGAAAAGTATTGACAGCAAAAATAGTAAAGCGTTTTTCAATACAAGTTTGAAAAATACAAGAGTGAAAAAGTTAAGATGAAAATATTGAAGAAAGAAAAGTATTGACAGCAAAAATAGTAAAGATAACCAAAGTAAAAGAAACAACGACCAGACCATATAATCAAAAGAGAGAACACATGATACCAGTGGCATATCTGCCAAAAGTATAAAATCCTATATCTCTCTACCAGAGATCATGAATAATAATCTCAATTACAACGCAAGATTCAATTTTTTTTTTAAAAAAAATCAGCATACAAGGACCCAAATTCTCTGTCCACAATTGGAAAAGGAAAAAATCAAGGGAAAATGTTGAAAACCCAGCTGAATGGATTATAACCATAAAACATCTAAGTTAAACAGAAAAGCAAAGCAATTCCAACCATAGAATTGGAAAAAAAAAATGAGAAAGAAGAGAGACCTAAGGAAAATTTTTGTTTCTCAATTTTTTATTATGTAGGGGAGTGGAACGGAGAAGGGAAAGGGAGATGGTGGGAGTCGAAGTGTCGAACCTACACCTATTGTATCGAGACTACCACCGCGCCACTAGCCTATAAGTCTGGAAAGTCCTCGAGGGAGATTAAGTTCCTAATGAAGCGCATGTTTGGTTTGCATGCAAATCGATTCTGATTATTGAAACAAGTGATTGTTGAATAACTAATTTAAATTCAATTACTTTCACCTAAGAAATATGTGGTTAACTGAAAATAAATCAGGAAGGCATACCAAATCAAAGAGGCCCTTAAATGGCCCTTAAATCCTACATGTTGCATAAAAACCAACTTGTTAAGAAATTTAGCTAGTGTTGTTCAGAAAAACTTACAAAATCTTCCATTTTTTCACTGAAAACGGAAAATATGTATTGTATACTTATATTTTAGCTTACCATACTCGTTTTCCGCAGTGCAATATGTAATTTGAGTAAAATGGAAACCGCCAATTTGATGTTTCCTCATTTTCAGCACAAAGTGAAAACGTGGAACATATTATTCCCACCTAATGAGACCTAAACAAAAATATTTCAGTTAATAAGATCCGACCCTCCAGTCCCATCAGCGACAACCCTTGGCTTTTCCTTGACACATCCATTCCTTTCTTCATCGCTCTCTCTGTTCGTCTCCCTTTCACTCTCGTCACTTTTTCTCCTTCTCTTGCACCAGCACAGAAACTACATTACAATTCACAGAAACTACATTACAATTCAAACAAGGACAAGGATCGGAGAGCCTATGGTTCAAAAGAAACACGCCTTATCTCGCTATTTTCAGGGAAACATTCTCCAGACTCTGCTTCCTAGTTCCTATCCAGATCTGTTCTATTTTAGTTCTGTGCCAGTTTGTGGTTCTTGAGCAAGGTGTTTTCTTACCTTCTTTCTTATTTTTACTTGTTACTACAATTCCTTCGCTTTCTTGAAGCTTACCGTTGTGATAATAAATTGTTTCTCTGTTTTCCCATTAAAGAGAAGACAATGAGAAAACTGCTAGCGAAACTAACTTTTACCAAAATGACACAACAAAACTTTTAAATTAGAAATTGTATGGAAATAAGAAAAAGAAAAGTTCTTGTGTTAACTAGAGAGCACAGTAATCTAGTTTCCAGATTTCACTCCTACGACCTACATCCGAAAACAATGAGAGGAAAGACAAAGATCCACAACAAAATCAATAAATAAGTAAAATACAAGATAATCAAAATTACCAGGAATGAAACATCGGAAGTATCGATGGCACCATGCGTGAAGAGCTCTTGAAGTCTTTCCGGAGTGGATATAAGAAACTCGGGCTCACAGTTCTTCAAGCTGACAACAGGAAAATGTAATCATATAAAAACAATCAAAAAAATGCGGAAGGCTGGAAAGCACACAATTACAAATCTCAGTATGTGTGGAAGAAAATGGGGAAAAATGGTCATGCATTGAAGCAAAGCAGTAAGCAACTGTTGCTAATTGCAACTAGAGCCAATCCAATAAGGAAGTGAAACTTAGAAGCCAAGAAAGGTTTATGACCAGTTCAAGCAATTAGAAACAAATATCCACATGTAAAGTAATACTTGCAACGAGAGCTAACGGCATACGAATGCAGTTATTTCAACAACACACCCAATGTGATCCCACAAGTGGGGTCTGGGGAGGGTGGATGTACGCAGACCTTACCCCTACCTTTACGGGGTAGAGAGGCTATTTCTGATAGTCCCTCGGCTCAAGAAAAGCATTTTCCAGAACAGTTTGAGAAATATAAGAGTAGGCTACGATGAAAATATCGAAGAAAAGAAAGTATTGACGGCAAAAATAATAAAGATAGCCAAAGTAGAAGAAACAACAGTAGTACTAAAATTGAAGAATAAGATAATGATAGAATAATAATACTAATAGAATGCAGTTATTCGTGGACCATAATAATGACTAGATCTTATTATTAACAGAACAAATCAAAGGGGGGAGGAAGGAGAACAACAAGGAAAGTATACCCTTGAATGTGGTGGTCTATAGAAGCACCAGGATGCAGACTCACTGTATGTATTCCAAGAGCTTTCAGAGGCTTGCATATTTTCCGCACCTAAGGAAAAATTGGAATTTTTATTAAGATACAACAAGGCACAAAAGGATACATAAAGATATCTATATAAAACTTTAACATGTAAGCTTACAGCACAGTGTATATCTACATAAAAGAAGTAGAAGATGCATAAACACAAATGTTTCTAAGGACCTTTTATCCAATAATCAAGACTTTCAACTGAAATACTTTTTCTCAAAAGTCCAACTAGCTTAAGAAAATATATCTACTTAGCAACCTAGAAATCAATTCTATCATACAACTCTAATTTCAGCATGGTGTGTTAAACATATAACAAACAATGGAAAGCAACAAAATTTTGGATAACATTGCACCAAACCTTAGTAGCTTTCTCTTGGGAGGGAACAAGGAATAGAAGGAAGGGGCTGCTAATTGATAGACCTTCTTTCTCCTTTGTTGAGATGGCATCAGCAGCCGTTGCTGCAACCCAAGAAATTTGCTCAGTTGTAGCATGGGCTTGATTTGTACCAATTATATCTTTGCCACGGGTAAAAGATTTCCAGAATTCAATTCCCCATGTATGGACGAAGAAAGGCTTGTTGTGCTCTCCATCATTGAAGGCTCCATCCTGCTGAAGGCCATCCTGAATGTTTTTCAAGCATAGAATTAAAAACTTAGTTGGAGCATCCATGTGACCAGCAGGCATGTCGAGCTCTTCCTCTAATTTGTCAGAATTTTGTGGTAAGCTAGTATTCTTAACAGGGTTCTTGTCCTTTTTCGACTGGTTCTTCTTCTTCTTTTTCTTCATAGGATTAGCTTTTCCATGCCTCTCATTGAACGGATCCTCAGGTGTAGGCAGACTATAGCACATTCCCTGTCAATGGATAGGTAAGAAAAAACAGCAAAATTAACCACCACATAAATTAGCACAATTAGGCCTGTTGAGACCACGTATACTATATCCATCGGCAGGAAAAATTAAAACAGTACTCCTAAATATATATGTGTGCGCGTGCTAGACCCACTCCAATACCACTTATTCTAAATCCAGCATTTGCCTCTTGAGCAGTATCACAGGATAAAAAACAAGTGCAAAACTTTGATGGTAACTGAGCATGAAATTACATGAACAAACAGTTAGTGGGAAAGAGAATTGGGGTATTCAATAATCAAACAAATAGATGTCCATAAGATATATCACCACGATAATACGACTAAGTAAATTAAACTCAAAAACATTTCTCAGTTCATAAACAACCAACAAACAAGCTACTCAAGACACACTACTATCAGAATATTTTTTCCATACCCAGTTGCCAATATAACATTCCCAGATATTTGACGAATAGAAATCAACAAACCCAGAACCCAAAAAGGAAGATTTGTTCATATCATGTGTAAGTCCTCACTTTTAACAGCTTCACAACAAACAAAAACTACTCAAAACACACTACTTTCAGAATCTTTTTTCATACCCAGTTGCCAATATAACATTCCCAGATATTTAACCAATAGAAATCAACAAACCCATAACCCAAAAAGGACAATTTGTTCATACTGTATAATGTAAAATTTATATCAAAGTCCTCACCTTTAACAGCTACACAAGATGAAAAAACTATGTAACATAGAAAGTTATGGTAGGACACGGATTAGGTTACAAGGCTAGTAGGTAGTTGAGCGCTGTTATATTTATCATTCCATACTTGTAGTCGTAATATTACTCTTGTAGTGTGTTTCTTTCCCTTCGATTATCGTATGATTTTATGGAAGTTGTGCTATTATTCCTTTTTTTTTCAGACTAATTTTGTTATTATCTGTTGTTTTTTTACTATTGTTATTTTTTTGTTCGATTGTTTGTGTTTGCTTTTCATTGAGTCGAGGGTCTATCGGAAACAACCTCTCTAACTCCCAAAGATAGGGGTAAGAGCTGTGTACACTCTACCCTCCCCAGACATCACTTGTGGGACACTGGGTTTGTTGTTGTTGTACTTAAGATACACTATTTTCAGAATCTTTTTTCATACCCATTTCCCAATATAACATTCTCAGATATTTAACTAATAGAAATCAACAAAACTCATAACCCAAAAAGGGTAATTTGTTCATTATACCTCGCACATACGCCGTTTGCCAGAGAGGCTGATTTTGCTATTATATGTTGTTTCTTTACTTGGGTCTATCGGAACAAACCTCTCTACCTCCCAAGGTAGGTGTAAGTTCTGCGTACAGCCATAGACTCTATCCTGACCAGACTCCACTTGCCGGATTACACTGGGTTTGTTGTTGTTGTACTTATTATACACTACTTTCAGAATCTTTTTTTCATACCCAAATTGTCAATACAACATTACCCACATATTTAACAAATAAAAATCAACAAAACCCATAACCCAAAAAGGATAATTTGTTCATTATACCTCACACATACGGCGTTTACCAGAAAGGCGACGTTTCTTGGCAGAAATAATGCCAGCAATACGATTAGAGAGCTTATCATCTTGCTTCTTTCTGCTCTTTTTACTCTTTCTTCTTTGAATTGAATCATCGCTTTTCCCCATTGTTGGTTGGTTGGTTTGTGCTGCTGCTGTTGTTGTTGTTTCAGTGAACGAAAGAGGCGGTTTTTGCAGTTTTGTGTAGAGTGGGCTTTTCTCTGATGAGGCGTGTGAGTGATTTGGGTGGGTAGGTTTGATATTTATTCAACCATCGTGGGTGTAACTGTAATTCTGCTAGTTGCCAAAATAATTAAGAAAATGAAATCAAAATTATTTGCACATAAGAATTAGGAAAAGGGAGCTAATTTGACTTGAATTAGCTAAAGTTTCATTATATTTTGCCTAAATTTGTAAAAGTTTAGAATCTTGTAACAATAGTTTTTGGATCAATTTATGTACACGTTAAGGGTTAAGGGTTAAGGGTTAAGGGTTTAGGGTTTAGAGTAGAGGGTTCATCATTGCTGGCTTGGGAGAAGGTATTTCAGATGATGAATTACTTCGAACAAGATATGGAGCACTTTTGTGGGACTATGCTAAGCAGAAGATAGAGTCAGAAGCAGCCAGTGATGATGAGGCACCACCAAAGCCAGTCAGACCAAAGATAGATTTTGATCAAGTTAAAAAAATCATAGTTAATTAATTGTTTGTATGTTAGATTTCAGAACATATTATTATTATTTTGTCTATTTTTCATCATATTTTTATGGTTGAAGGACCACTTTATGTTGAATACCTTTTGCGGTTACTTTCTTATGAATACAATCCATTTTATTCAATGTATTCTAGTTTATTTTTATGAATACATAAATTTATTTTTCAGTTTTGTTTATTTGTCTGATGAATTTATGCCTTGTCAGTATTTTATGAATATAGTTTATATTATTTTAATGTATTCATGTTGTAATTTTACTGGATACACAAAATATTAAATATCAAGTTTTCTTATACATCAATGAATTAAGAATGTTGGTATTCATAACCTGTATGTATTCAGTCTTTAATGTATTGACTTTTTGAAAGTCAAGTTTTATAATTTAATTACACGTTGTTCAGTTAGTTTCTTATCAATATAGTTCATGATTTTCAATATATTCAAGTTTTAAATGTATATGAATGCATAAAAATAAATACAATAATTATATAGTAACTGTATTCAGATAAATGTATTCATTATCAGAATATATTCAGTTTTTATTGTATTCACTGTTTGGATGCTATAGTCAGGATATAACCTCAATATGCATTTATGTTGTAATGTATTCATTTTTTGAATGCACTAAAATGAGTACAGTTCATACACTATATTGCAATATAGAATTGCTATACCTAATTTAACAGACTTGTATAAAAGAACAAAACCCTGAAATATTCATGTCATTTGATAAGCATCTTAGTCCAATACAAAAAGTATTCATCTATTATTAATTACATAAAAACAGAAACTACTTTCTTCGAGGTTCATTCCTACATGAACACCTATTATGTCCAGTAAGTCCATATGTATTGCACGAATTTGATCGTTTATCAGTTAGCAATTCAGATAAAGGCTTATCGCAGCCTTCCAGGAGGTCTCTTGTATCTTGGTGGCAAAACTTCCTCTTCGAAAATGTGTATAGATATTTTCCATTCACTTGGATTTGGGAGAGGAATAATCGGGACATCATAAGTCTTCATCATAGTTTCCGATTTGTATAAGTATGAGCAGTAGTTGTCAGCTAGTAGATTCTTACTTTTAAGAATCGCCCAAGATATGGGCATGTCATCTCTTTCATTTGAAACATTTTTCATCTACAATTTTTTTCAATACACATAATGAAACACCGTCCTTCATCCATTACTGTGTGCAAGCACTTCGTTGCTGGTATTACCTATTCATGAGCAAACAAATTATAGTTAATTATTATGTGTATTAATAAAAAAAATCCAGTAATGTAGGACTGTATTAAAAAAATACATATGTATAAGTTTTATACAAGCAGATACATCAAGAAAAATATATTCTGCAATGTATTCAAATCAATTAATTACATAAACAGATATTAATAAATAAACTGTCATACGCGTTGACTGCTACTCATTGATGGATAGCAACTCTTGGAACTTTTTCCCCAGTGTTGTAAATGTATATGAACCATTCTTTCGGTTGATTCAATTCCATCTTCCAAACATCATCCTAACTTCTTCAAGAAAATCAAAGATGTAAATTCCGCGCTAGTAATAGTGCCTTGTTAATTGACTCATCAATGTTGGATGTCATTGTCCATCCTCGGTTAACAATAGCATAAAGTTAGCCCATTTTCTCTTCCCGCTAGTTCCAGGTACCTTGTGAGTTGTGACATAAATATCAACCTGCTCAACCTTTTCCATTAGCATATCAAACTCATCTTGTGTGTACGCTTTTGCCATTAAATAGAACACCCCACTCAACACATCATTACTCTTCCTGTATTTCTTATATACATTTTGCCAAAGATACCAAATGCAGGCATAATGGGGAACATTAGGATATACTCTAGATACAGCCTTAATGATGCTTTCATGTCTATCAGATACAATACACATG
The DNA here is from genome assembly GCA_034509755.1 of Anisodus tanguticus. NCBI lineage: Eukaryota > Viridiplantae > Streptophyta > Magnoliopsida > Solanales > Solanaceae > Anisodus > Anisodus tanguticus. The sequence continues at coordinate 37,250,878 of CM067549.1, forward strand.
TTCTCCCGTTCACCATAAGCTTCCTTGAAACGTTCAAGAGGCATCCACAGATCCTAATTGGGTGAAAGTTATGCAACTTGAGATCAAGGCTTTGCAGGATAATCATACATTGGACTTGGTGCCACTGCCTAATGGTAAGAGTCCAATTGAGCATATCCCACACCCCAAATCCTCCAGCGAGCCCACTGCCCGATGGTCCGTCGCAGGCCATTGTCCCCAGTTTCGTCACTGGGTCAGTTTCAGCAATTGGGCCAGTCCAACCCAATACTGGAACTGGTCTAGTTCCCCGCATCCTCGGTACTTCGCTTACCGTGTTGGGCCAGCAGGCCCACTACCTGCTGGTCAGTCCGTCCTGAGTCTAGAAAATTCCCAACATCCACCCAATTCTTCCCCGAGTCATAGACCGGTCACTCGTAGTCAACGGGGTGTTTTTAAACCAAAAAATGCATTTTAATTTAAATTCTAATGTTCTTAAATCACCCCTACCCCGTAATCATGTGTCTGCGTTAAATGATTCGAATTGGAAAATTGCTATGACCGATGAATATAATGCTCTTATTGATAATAAGACGTGGGAGTTGGTGCCCCGTCCATCTGGTATTAATATTATTAGGTCTATGTGGATTTTTGCTCATAAGGACAATTCAAACGGTTCGTTTGCAAGGCATAAGGCTCGGCTTGTGGGTGATGGTAAGACTCAGCAGGTTGGTGTGGATTGTGGTAAGACGTTTAGTCTGGTGGTCAAGCCGGCTACCATTCACATTGTGCTCAGCTTGGCTCTTTCAAAAGCATGGCACATTCATCAGTTAGATGTTATGAATGATTTCTTACATGGTGATCTCAAGGAAACAATCTATATGCATCAGCCCTTGGGGTTTAGGGATCCTAAATATCCTCATCATGTATGTTTGTTGAAAAAGTCCTTATATGAGATTAAGCAGTCTCTACGGGCCTGGTATAAGAGGTTTGCCGACTATATTTCGACTATTGGGTTCACTCACAGCAGGTCGGATAATTTCTTGTTCATCTATCGTCGTGGTTCTTCCTTGGCTTATATACTATTATATTTGGATAATATTATCTTGACTACCTCTTTCGATGCCTTACGCCAATCTATCATGACAATGCTCAGTTATGAGTTTGCTATGAAAGACTTGGGGCCATTAAGTTATTTTTTGGGGATTGCTGTCACTCGTCATACCAGTGGATTGTTCTTATCCTAGAGGAAGTATGTAGCTGAGATCATTGAGAGGGCTGGGATGTCATCCTGTAAGTCCACTTCCACTCCGGTTGATACTAAACCCAAATTGGGTGCTGCAGCTGGCTCCCCTTATGAGGATCCGACCCGATATCGCAGTGTTGCCAGGGCCCTTCAGTATCTTACGTTCACGAGACCAGATATTACATATGTCGTATAATAGGTGTGTTTGTTTATGCATGATCCTAGTGTTGAGTACATGAATGCGCTCAAACGCATTATTCTGTACATCCGGGGGACACTTGACTATGACTTGCATTTATATCCGTCATCGACGTCTACACTTGTCTCGTATACTGATGCTGATTGGGGTGGTTATCCGGACACCAGACGGTCTACGTCTGGCTATTGTATGTTTCTTGGTAATAACTTGGTCTCCTGGTCTGCGAAACGTCAGTCGACTTTGTCCCGCTCTAGTGCCGAGGCTGAGTATTGAGGGGTAGTTAATGTGGTCTCTGAATCATGTTGGTTACGTAATTTGCTGTTAGAGCTTCATTGTCCTATTCAGAAAGCGACCTTGGTTTATTGTGATAATGTTAGTGCCATTTATCTTTCGGGTAATCCGATTCAGCACCAACGCACTAAACATATCGAAATGGACATTCACTTTGTTCGCAAAAAGGTTACTCGTGGTCAAGTACGCGTCTGCCATATCCCTTCCAGGTATCAAGTTGCAGACATCTTTACAAAGAGTCTTCTCTTGGTCCTTTTTGAAGATTTTTGAGAAAGTCTCAGCGTCCGAAGACCGCCCGCTATGACTGTGGGGGTGTGTTAAATATACATAAGATATACACATATGTATATTTAGTCTCATTTTTGTCATTCTTGTACACGGTTTTATATAGTTGTAGTGTACCTTAATTAGTCTTGTACTTTTACCATAATTGTATAGTTAGTCTCCAAATAGAATAAGGTTTAGGAGTAGAATAAGAATAAGATTCCTATTATGGAAATATGTAAATTGTATATATTGTCTTTCAATTAATGAAAATAATCAAGGGATTATTTCTTTCAACCAGCTCTTTGATCTCTCCAATCACTCTCTCTATTTTCCATGGAGCAGTCCATATGCCATGAATACAGTTGTGAACCAGCATGGAGTCAGGTTCACCAATTATCAACCCATGGACTTGATCAATACACCATTTTAGCCCGAGAAGTGCAACAGTTTCAACCCAATTACTTGTCCCATTACCTAAAGGCATTGAGTACACCATGAGCATTTGTCACTACTGTCCCTAACCACACCACCACCTCCACACTTCCCATTGATACAACTTCCATCACTATTAATTTTCACAAAAAGCAACGGAGGTCTGGACCATTTGACAATAGAGATGCATTTGTCAAAAATAGTAATGTCAAATAGCTTACAAAGTGTTACCAATTGAGATTATTTTAAATTGAGCACTGCCAAGTTGTGAGATATTGAAAATAATAAGTCCATTTGATCTATCTACGGATGGTCTCTCGTTTTCATATTTGCTGCTACACATTGACCTCCACAATTCCCAAATAATAATAAGAGGCATAACAGAGTAGATATATGTTGCTATAGGATTTTTTGCCTCGTGTGTCCAACATTTCCACAACAGAGCTTTCAAAGAGGTGTTTTTTATCCATTCTGAAAACCATGATTCCGTTTTCACAAGGAGGAATATTTTCCTTTCTAAATCGTGGTGCACCACCCAATGCGATGCTCCATTAACAACTGTTGGATTGCCACCGGATGGCAAAAGTTGAAAGAGAAGGACGATGAATGGATTTTCCTCCACGTGCGCGTCTTGAAAATATATATGAAATATCGACAACAACTGCCTCGTACTTGCGCGTAAAGAATTCTGAATTATCTTGTGTATGGACAAAAGTATAGAGCGAATAAGTGTCCCGGGTGAAGTGTATGTTGTAAAGTTATTTCCTTGTGTTATCGGGTTGAAAACATAATAAGTATACATGTGTCCATCACGAGTAGCCATTACTCGTAGGAGGTGAGACATACTACATCCTCTAAGGAAGTGATGCAGACCACATGTCGACTTATCACATATCATCGATATCCCATTCTTGATGATCATTAATCGAGGCTATTTTAAGAGTTATGTTATAATATTAATATCTCACATTATTAATAACAATGTAACCTCTAGGGATGCATGTTATAGAATATTATAAACAATCAACTAATAATTCAATAATTGCAAATGCCAAAATATTAATCTCCATTAATAATAATACGAATGTGTATAAAGTACATTTGTCCTAATACAGATTATCTCTACGACATAAATATACTTTCAATCTCCCATTTGGCCTAGAGCCAATCTCCAACATATCTAATGCCCATATTCTCAAAATGACCATTATGCTTGACTAAGCTTAATGGTTTAGTGAATGGGTCAGCAAGATTATCGTCTGTGGGAACATAGTCTAATCTAATCTCTTCAGTGTCCGCCATCTCCCTGAGTTTGTGGTACTTCCTTGGTACGTGCTTGTTTCTGTTTATTGATCTTGGTTCCTTAGCCTATGCAATCGCACCAGTGTTGTCATAATAAATAGCTATTGGACAACTAGCACTCGGAACTACCCTTAGTTCATTCAGAACTCAGAAATCGCGACAGCTTCTTTACCAGCTTCTGATCCAATGTACTCAACTTCAGTTGTCAAATTAGCAGTTGTAGCTTGTTTGGAACTTTTCCAGCTCATTACTCCACCATTGAAAATGAACGTGTACCCAGACTAAGATTTGAAGTCATCAAGATCCGTCTGGAAGTTAGCATCAGTGTACCTAGTAACAGCTAGCTTTTGTTCCCCACCATAGACTAAGAAGTAATATTTAGTTTGTCTAAGATTCTTAAGAATACTCATGACTGCTTTCCAGTGTTCTTCCCCAGGATTCTGCTGGAATTTGCAAGTCATACTAAGTGCAAAGTCCACATCTGGCCTAGTACAGGTAATGGCATACACGATCGATCCTATAGCAGAAGCATATGAGATCCTCTTCATGCGTTCAAGTTCTATAGTATTAGAAGGAATGTCCTTCTTAGATAACTTGATGCCTTGTCCCATAGGTAGACCGCCTTTCTTGGAATTTTTCATAAAAAAACGTCTAAGCACTTTGTTTATGTAGATTGACTGTGACAGCCCCAACAATCTATTAGGTCTATCTCTATAGATCCTAATTCCCAGAATGTAGCATGCTTCACCTAAATCCTTCATCATGAAGGTACTGGACAACCACTCCTTGACTGATTGCATGAGAGTCTTATTGTCTCCCATTATCAATATGTCATCTACATATATAATAATGAAGGCAATACTCTCATCCTTGCGTTTGCTATAAACACATGAATCCTCTTTGCTTCTGACGAAATCAAATGACTTGATATCCTTGTCAAAGCAAATGTTCCAACTCCTCGAGGCTTGCTTAAGCCCATAAATGGACTTTTGTAGCTTGCATACAACATTTGGTTTGGACTCAAGCGAAAAACCCTCAGGTTGTTTCATATACATCTCCTCAACTAGATTACCATTGAGGAAAGCGGTTTTGACGTCCATCTGCCAAATGTCATAGTCATAATATGCAGCTATTGCATGAAAAATCCGAATGGACTTAATATTAGCAACATGTGAAAAAGTTTCATCATAATCGACCCCAGGTTGTTGATTATAACCTTTAGCCATCAACCTTGCTTTATAAGTTTGTACATTTCCAAATGCATCGATCTTCTTCTTGAAGACCCATTTGCATCCTATGGGTTTAACCCCAACTGGCAAATCAACCAAGTTCCACACTTGATTGATGTATATAGATTTCATCTCGGATTTCATGGATTCTTACCATCTCTTTGAATCAATGTCCAACATTGCTTCACTACAGGTTGTAGGCTCATCGTTATCGGAAATATCTATCTCACTGTGTGTTTCCACAAGTAGATTTAGTTTTTCAGGAGGACGATGAGTCCTAATGGACCTACAGAGTTGATTTTTTTGCAGTTCAGTGCTTGGTATGTTCTGACTGTGAAAGGGTTCTTGTGTTTTGGATAATCCACTAACTTGAGAGCTTCCAGGAATTATCATTTTCATGTATTTCCTAAATGAAAGGAGGTGCAACCATTGCATCTACTCCTAAAGGCTGTGTAGGAGGATCTTGCATTTCTTCATTGTTCCTCGTAACACTCCCACTGGCCAAATGGCGTACTTGAAGTACCTAATCTTCGCCAAATACTCCCACTGAATTCTTACCTTAGTCATTCGGCAAGGATTCAACATCTATGTTATCTTGCGATTCTTGAATTTCTTCAAGTTCTATCTCTGTGCAACTATGTTCCTTATAGACATATTCTTCTTCAAGGAAAGTTGTGCTCCTGGAAACAATGACCTTACGTTCTCCAGGAAGATAGAAGTAGTATCCTTTAGTTTCCTTTGGATACCCCACAAAGTAACATTTCTCACTTTTGGATTCCAACTTGTCAGTGAGCATCTTCTTAACATATGCATGGCACCCCCAAGGTCTCATATGTTTAAGAGCTGGCTTCTTGCCACACCATATCTCATAGGGTGTCTTTTCTACTAACTTGGAAGGAACCCTGTTCAGAACATATATTGAGGTTTGTATAGCATGTCCCCAAAGGTATGTTGGTAGAGCTGAGAAGCTCATCATGGATTGAACCATATCTAATAAGGTTCGGTTTCTCCTTTCGGCAACACCATTTATCTGTGGTGTTCCAGGAGGTGTCCACTCTGATTGGACTCCATGTAGCTTTAAGTAATCTAGAAAATCCTTGCTCAAGTATTCACCTCCTCGATCCGATCGAAGGGTCTTGATACTTGTTGCAAGTTGCTTCTCTACTTCCGACTTGTACTCTTTGAACTTCTCAAAAGCCTCAGATTTATGTCTCATAAGATACACATATCCATACCTTGTGAAGTCGTTAGTAAAAGTGATGAAGTATAGGAAACCTCCTTTAGCTTGAGTCGAAAATGGCCCATATACATCAATATGGACCAACTCAAGCACCTCCTTGGCTCGCACACCTTTCCCAGAAAGTGGCTTATTGGTCATCTTTCCTCTCAAGCAAGATTCGCAGTTACCATAAGACTCCAAGTCAAATGGTTTGAGTTAGTCTAACTTCTTCAACCTTGCTATCCTTGATTCATTGATATGACCAAGTCTGCAATGTCATAGGTAGGTAGAGTTTCTATTACTTATCTTAGCTCATTTGTTTTGTACATTGAATATTTTTCTACTATAGTTTAGTGTATATAATCCATCCACAAGAGGAGCAATTCCATATATAACATTATCAAAAGACAGTACTTGACTGCCATTATAAATATATGAGGAAAAACCCTCCATGTCCAAAATAGGGATATAAATGATATTCCTCGTTAACGAGGGTACATAGTAACAATCATTTAACACTAGACAATAGCCATAAGGCAAATTTAATCTATAAGTTCCTACGCGCTCAACATCCACTCGTGCTCCATTTTCAACGCGTAGGTCCACCTCTCTTGGTCCAACCTTCCTGCTATCAGTTAGCCCCTGCACATTGGTACAAATGTGTGAGCCACAAACGGTATCCAATACTCAGGAATGAGAGTTATTTATAGACATATTTATTTCAATGACGTACATACCTTGTCCACCAGAGGTAGAAGCACCTGGTGCTTTTCCTCCTCTTGGTGCAGTGCAGTCCTTCTTCTAATGCCCCTTCTTGTTGCAGTTGAGGCATACATCCTTAGACGGATTCACCTTCTTATTCTTCACACCTCCCTTAGGCTTCATAGCTGAGGGCGCAGCGACTGCTTTGCCCTTCTTCTTCTGCTATTCCTTACCTTTCGACTTGGGTCGGCTAGTAGAGCTCACCATGAGCACAACTTTGCCTTTGGAAGTGGAAGACTCAAAGGTCTTGAGCATGTTGTGCAACTCCGACAGACTCGCCTTCGTTCCATTTATATTGTAATTCACTATGAAGTTTTCAAATGAATGAGGGAGAGAGTTCAACATGAGGGTGGTAGCGACATTCTTTTGCAGCTTCGTTCCAATTGAAGCAAGTCTCTCTATCAACCCTATCATCTTCAACACATGCTGCGAGACCTAGCCCCCTTCATTGAGCTTACACTTAAAAAGTTCTATCAGTAACTCATATTCCATAGTCTGGGATTGTGTCATAGAGACTCTTCAAGTGTTCGAGCATCTCATTGGGACCCATGTTCTCATGTTGTCTCTGAAGTTCAATTGACATGGAAGACAATATCACGTACTGTGCTGAAGTGGCATCATCTAGGTGTTTTTAGTAAGCATCATTATCAAAAGAGGCATATTCAGCAGAGTGTCGCAGGGACTGTTGGGAACACTGTGTCCAACACGTATTCTAATTTCTCTTGTCTCAGCACTATTCACAAATTTCTTAGCCAATCAAGGTAGTTAGGTCCAGTAAGTTTGTTCATTTCAATCAACATTTTCAATGATAAGCTTGACATCTTTGATAATCTGAAGACTTAGATAGACTGGAAATCAAACTCAAAATTTATTTCCTATTATACACATTCGTTTAGACTAATCAACATGGTCTTTTGTTTAATTAGCTTCCACTATTTTAACATACTTCTACGACCTCATGGTAGAATACAAATCTATATTAATTGAGGTCACAATGGGCCAAGATCCAAGCCTATGCTATCTCCGCATTTGCTTTGGCTGATAACTTCAACAACATCTTGGTAGGTTCTAAACCAATTGCAAAACTTATTTGCAATTCTTGTTTGATCAAATATTATATTTAATCTTATGTCCTTAGATTAGTCCGACACTTTGGCGCCAAGATTTATCTAAGCAAGTCAACCCCATTACACGACTGCGTTTATGTATCTAAGTAAATTTGGCATTTGTGAGCAAGCACTTTGGTGTAAATACCCACAAAAGTTTTTCGTTTACCTTTACATTTAAAACACATATATGAAAGAGTCTGGGTCCTCGTAGACTTAGAGTAAATGCTTTGGCATAAATACTCGTATCGCCTGGAAAAGATTTTGCACTCTAACAATTATAATGGACGACGCATTTTAATTTAGACTTGTATTTAAATTTTTGGGGAACATTTTAATTCAGGGTTTTAATCAAGATCAACTCTTTTACGCCATATCCAATATGACATCTTAATATCATGCAAAACTAATGACACATATAGTTAGGAACCGCCAACCCAATATGCATGATATAAGATGGTTTAATCAAATACTGGGCGTCGCCTGCCCAGACAGTTATAGTGGACATTATGCTAATTATTAAATGAAAGCATTTAAACACTTAGCATATAGTTCGTATATTATTCAATAATATACAATTAATAATAATCATGAGTTAACTTGTCTAAACTCTAAAATTTAAGTCTAATTCAAACAGTCCCTTAAATATTTTCTGATTTTAAAAATTGATTTTCAGGATATTTCTGTAAGTTTCAAAATTTACAGTTTATCCCTCAAGAATTTAAAATTTCAATTTTAAACCCCTTTAAATTCAGAAAATCCAATTTTAATTTTCAAAAAATATTTTCAGATTTTAGGGACCTGTTTGTAATTTTCAGAATTTTAAATTAATTACATATTTGGCCCTAGGGACCAAATCTGTTTTTCAAAAATTTACGTATTTGCCCCAAGGACCAAATCTGATGATTTTAAAAACTTTTCTAGGGACCAGATTGCAATTTCAGAAACTTCTAAAATTTCAGATTTTCCCCAAGGGTTTTGCAATTTTGGAAACCGTCATCGCTTTCATTGGGAACAAAGGATCGCCGCCATCGTTCACGCCGGAACGATTCTGTGATCGTTCATCGTTACGAAAAAAAATATTTTTCTAAAACGCCGGAACAATGTTCGGTTATTGTTCACTGTTCCGAAAAAATATATATTTGTTTTTAATTGGAGCCTGGGTGTCGCGGCGTCTACGTCTCAGAAGCACAAAATACGCATTTTTGAAACCCTTAAACTAATTCAGGGTCAGATTTGCAAATTTATCTTTGTTACCCTTCACTATCAAACAACACGTTCATCGACCATCATCCAATTTCTTCTCGTTCTTCGCTTCAGTGCACCATGTTCGCAATGAACCGGTTACACACATTGACTTAGAAGAGTTCGATTGGAATGACTTCCTCGATTACATCATTGTTTGATAGTTTGGGAGACAAGGATGGCGTGCTTTTAAGATATTAGGTTTTCAAGCTTTAAATGACATAAATTTCAGATTTAAACAAATTCTAACCTATATTATTATTAACTAATTAACTTATATTCATACAAAACAGTCGTGGCTCTTGATACCAATATAGGGTTTTTGTTGGATTGTTGTACGCAACAGATATTGAAAACTTGTTTCAAACCCAACAAATGTAGAACTGCTTGACTATAGGGTAATTTAAAACCGTAAACATATGACTTGAATGGTACTTACATGTTTACAATATCTAGAATCTTTATCAACTATGGGTGTGCACGCGAATGCCCTTTCGATTGCAAGATCCAAGCTTCAATGTATTCCTTCTTTGGAAAGCTAGGAAATCCGGCAGAGGTTCGAGAGAGTGTTTTGATTCTGAGTCTCTAAGACTTAGAATAATGATATGAAAATCAAGTGTAATGAATAATGAAGTGTAGGTCTGTATTTATAGGTGAAAAATTAGGTCAAACCGGATTAGGGTTTGACCTTGGGCCTGTCCCAAAAAATTTCAGCACATTCTTAATTAAATCCAAAATCCAATTTTGACTTAATTAAAAAAATCATCATTCATTTAAATATTTTGATTCTAAATCGAATATTTAATACTCTCTCGATACATCCTTAGATCGAAAGGACAATCGACATAGTGTGACCCTACATGCCTTCTCATATCGACACTAATCAAATTAAGGTCTACGCGGAACTCCTAGACGACGCCGCAAGACAAACTCAATATGTGAAGTACGTTTACATAAATCCAGTAAACTTAACCTCTATGTGGTAAGATAAAATCCTTTCATTCACGATACACTCGATCAAGCTTAGGATTTGCCAAGTGTCTATCCAAATGGCTTGATCATTATATCTCATCTATATTGGTTGACAAAATGACCATATTCTAGATATGTCTATTGCGTTGGCCAACAACTAAGTAAACCCAATATCAATGAGAAGCTGAGTGTTCTCTCGAATATACATTCGAGGAATGAATCCTAATCTTGGCTCAACTACCACCTTCAATCTATATTGTAATGTACCCAATATAAGCCGTATCTCAACCTATAAGGCATTTGAGCTTAGGACAGGATCAAAGTATATTACTATGTAGACAAGGTGTGTATTGACCTCAAGTCTAAGGACTTCTATCTTCCACACACTGATCATACTTTAGACATGTTTAACAAATAGTATATCAGCAGGGTATATCAATACTTCCAAAGTATCTATGTGTCCATCACGAGTAGCCATTACTCGTAGCAGGTGAGACATACTACATCCTCTAAAGAAGTGATACATACCACATGTCGACTTATCACATATCATCGATATCCCATTCTTGATGATCATTAGTCGAGGCTATTTTAAGAGTTACATTATAATATTAATATCTCACATTATTAATAATAATGTAACCTCTAGGGATGCATGTTATAGAATATTATAAACAATCAACTAATAATTCAATAATTGCAAATGCCAAAATATTAATTTCCATTAATAATAATACGAATGTGTATAAAGTACATTTGTCCTAATACATATTATCTCTAGGACATAAATATACTTTCAGTAACGTGGTAAAATAGTCTTGTGATGAGACCAAATCTCTCCAGTGACTACTGTTAAGAGTCCCACATCAGATATGGAATGGGAACATGGACTCCTTATATGGACTTGGACAATCCTCACCAAGTCCATATAAGGAGTCCATGTTTCCATTCCATATTCGATGTGGAACTTTTAATACCTAAAACCCATCAACATCTAAGAAAAAATGTGTCGGAAACCTACTCAGAATATCGATGATGAGACAATCGGGCAAAAATTCAAAAGTTTTAGCATCATCAACTTTACATATTGTATGAAATAGTGAACCCAACAGTTCTGTAGTCCATGTGAAGCATTCAAGTGCCATGACCTATAATATAAATCAGAAAACTAATAAGAAAAACAATGGTTGTTCGGTATGACAGAAAAATATGTAATAATTGATCAAAAGAAAAGATTAAAACCTTTATACTGTTATCCTCCAGAATTTATAGTATAACTAGGGATGACAACGGATAGGATCTGGATCGGATCCTACTAGATCTAGATCCAGATCTGTTTTTCATACCTGAATCCAGATCCATTGGGTTCATAAAAATTAGATCCAAATCTGGATCCATCGGATCCACCGGGTCCACGGATCGGATATGTATCCACATGTAAAAATTTTTGCCTTGCTAAGAATATTTTTTTGAACTGACAAACGATTTTTACTTAGCTAACAGTTTACTGTGTTTCAATTTTGAAATGTTCATATGAGATATTTTGTTCGTTGTCTCGTTTTGATTGTGAGCTATTAATTGAAAATATTGGACAATGATAATAGGTGTGGAAAATGCTGACTAGTGTTTCCACAATGCAGAACTTGCATGTGATTGGAATCTTCACAAATGAAGTGAATATAATTTAAACTACTTGTCTATGGAGATGTTAGTCATTCACTAATATAACATTGATTTTATTATCGAAGTTACCTCTTTATTTTTTGATTTTTGAGTTAACGCGGGGATAAATTAAACTTGTTTTGAGAATTAAACTTGCAAGGATGTGCTTAGCAATTTTAAGAAAATACTTATAAAATTACATTCCGGGTTATGAATATATTTAATAAAAAATGGATCCGCGGGTCGGATCTGGACCAGATACAGATCTCAAATACAAGATCCATATCCAGATCCGATCCGTCCGAAATGGATCCGGGTCCGATCCGGATCCATCGGGTCCAAATTTTGAAGATCCATATCCTATAAAATGGATCTGAATCCACCGGATCGGGTCCAGGATCCACTGCCATCTCTAAGTATAACCAACAACAACAACATACCTAGTGAAATCCCACAATGTGGGTCTGGGGAGGGGTAGAGTGTACGCAGACCTTACCTCTACCTTGGTAGGTAAAACGGCTGTTTCTAAGAGACCCGCGACTTAAGACAAAGCACAAGCCTAAGTAACTTTCCCTCCTTGTATGCCTACTATCCATCTTAGCATCCTTATCTCTGCAACTTTCATCTTTTGGGTATGCGAAGTCTTGACCTACCAACATTCCACCCCATACAACATAGTCGGTCTAACCACCACCCTATAGACCTTGCCTTTAAGTTTTAGTGGCACATTTTTATCGCACAAAATGCCAGATACGAGCCTCTATTTCATCTTCCCTGCCCCAATACGATGTGTAACATCATCATCAATCTCTCAATTCCCTTGAATAATAGACACGAGGTACTTGAAGCTCCATTTCTTTGGAATGACCTGAGTACCAAGCCTCACTTCCACGCCTATCTCATGGTCGCTCCTGTTACTGAACTGCACTCTAAGTATTTTGTCTTGGTCCTACTCAGCCTGAACCCTTTAGACTCCAGATTCTATATCCAAACCTCCAGCTTAGCATTCACTCCGTTGTGAGTCTCATCAATCAGGACAATGTCGTCTGCGAATAACATACACAACGACACCTCTCCTTGGATTTACCGTGTCAGTGTATCCATCACCAATACAAATAAGAATGGGCTAAGAGTTGATCCCTGGTGCATCATCACTGGGAAGAACTCCAAGTCTCCTCCTACTGTCTGTACCCTGGTCTTGGCTCCATCATACATATCCTTGATTGCCCTAGTGTATGCCACATGTACTCCTCTAACCTCCAAACATCTCCATAGAACCTTCCTAGGGACTTTGTCGTATGCCTTCTCGAGGTCGATGAAAACCATATGTAGGTCTCTCTTCCTCTCCCTATACTGCTCCACCAACCTCCTAATAAGATGAATGGCTTATGTAGTTGAACGCCCATGCATGAATCCAAACTGATTCTCAGAGATAGACACACCTCTTCTTACCTTCATCTCCACGACTCTTTCCCAAACTTTCATAGTGTGGCTTAGCAGATTGATACCCCTATAGTTGTTGCAACTCTGGATACCACATTTGTTCTTGTACAAAGGAATTATTGTACTCCACCTCCATTCTCTGGGCATCATCTTCGTCTTCAAAATGATGTTAAACAACTCCATCAGCCACTCCAAACCTGCCCTACCAGCGCTCTCCTAAAATTCAATTGGGATCTCATCAGGCCCGGTCGCTCGTCCCCTGCGCATCCTGCGAACAACACCCTGAACCTCATCAATCTTAATGTTTTCACAATAGCCAAAATCATGGTACCTACCAGAGTGCTCCAGATCTCCCAGCACAATGTCTCTATCTTCTTTTTTGTTCAAGAGTTTATAGAAGTAAGTCTGCCACCTCCGCCTAATATGCGTGTCCTCCACCAGTACTTTGTCGTTCTCGTCCTTGATGCACCTCATGTTATCCAAGTCCCGGGCCCTCCTCTCCCTCGCCTTGGCTAGTATGTACAACTTCTTATCCCCGTTTTTTCTCTCTAATTCCACATATAGACGTTCAAAAGCCACTATTTTCACTGCCGTAACTGCTAGCTTTGCCTCTTTCCGCGCCATTTTATATAATTCCCTATTCGTCCACTTCTCCACCTCATCCTTGCTTTAAACCAATTTTGCATAAGCCATTTTTTTCGCTTCCACCTTCTCTTAAACTTTACCATTCCACCACCAGTCTCATCGATGCCCATCATGTCTACCCCGCAAGACCCCTAGAACTTCTCTAGCAACCTCCCGAATGCAACTGGCCGTCTTGTCCCACATACCGATCGCATCCCCACTACTCCCCCAAGCCCCATTGGCCATCAATCTCTCCCCCATCTCCTTTGCATTGGCCATGGTCAAACTCCCCCATTTGATTCTTAACCTGTCATCCACAACCCTCTTCTTATTATTCATCTTGATCTCCAAATCCATCACCAAAAGCTTATGTCGGGTTGTAAGATACTCATTCGGAATAACTCTGCAGTCTTTACAAAGACCTTTATCAACCTTCCTAAGGAGAAAAATGTCTATCTGAGTCTTAGCCACCAAACTACGGAAATTTACCAAATGCTCCTCATTCTTGAGGAACCTTAAATTGACTATCACCATCCCAAAAGCTCTAGCAAACTCCAAAAGTGAGATGCCTCCCCCGTTCCTGTCCCCATGGACAAAACCTCCATGCACGTCGTCATAACCCCCCGGAAGTGCCCCGATATGTCCATTAAAATCCCCTTATACAAATAACTTCTCAGTGGGTGGTATACCTCCTACCACTTCATCCAAATCTTCCCAAAAACACATTTTCTCCTCCCCGTTCAAGCCCGCCTGCAGCGCATACACACTTATAATGTTATAGTGCACCCTCCAACTATCAACTTAATCGCCATCATCATGTCATTGACCCTCCTAACCTCTACCACTTGATCTCTTAGCTCACTGTCTACCAAAATGCCTACGACATTCCTATACTTCGACCTACCCGAGAACCATAGCTTATACTCGTCTACATCCTTAGCCTTGGGTCCTACCCATTTGGTCTCGTAGACACAAGCTATATTAATTCTCATCTTCTTAAGAATCTTAACTAGCTCTATGGACTTTTCCGTTAAAGTTCTAATATTCCAAGACCCTATTCTCAGTCTAGTATTACCCTTACCCCCTAACCCTCGCCTCCGTTCCCGACCGAGAACATGACCATAGTATACCATCATTCACCAAAGCCACTAGAGCAAAAAATACTAGTCAAATGTTAACGTTAACACACACGAGAACCAATACTAAAGAACAAGTTAGCAAGAATCTAGAGGTAAGTCAGGGTACTACAAACCAAAATGCTAAAGCAAAGGACAAGAAGAATAAAGACAAGCATATAAAGTCAAGATTCAATAAAACGCAACACGCAAGAATTTAACTACAAGGATAAGGACAAATATTGAGTACGGGGAACTGGAGGTACCAACCCCAGGCTAATAGAACATGTTCACACGCCGGAACACACTGATCGCTGCCTAAAATCACTATTTTTTGCCGAAAATTTTGTACACGGATACTAGGCTAGAGAACAGAGTGATAGAACTCGGGTGTACGTCATGGTAGATCTTGTGGTACCTGAAAAAATAGGAAAAAGAAAGTTCACTGGAGGTCGGAACTCCGGCATTAATGTGGTGGTGGTGGGTTTCACCAAAGCTCAAAGCTCCGGTGCGGAGGTGGAGCAGATCTTTTTCTGCGCAACGACTGGGATCCGAAAATGGCGTGATACTTTGAGTTATATAATAATATTGGGTTGAAAACATAATAGCTAGACTTCTTATCTAGTATTTTGGTGGAATCATTTGTTGGATAAATTCTTGGTCGTGATTAATTATAATCGAGTTGTTCTTTTTCTTTGTTTGTTCAACTACGTGTTTATTGTGGTTAATTGAAAGGCCCTCGATTAACGGTGCCACTACATCTTGTTTTACTTGAGAAAGATTGTGAAATTAGATTTAAGTTGAGCAACGTTATTTCTAAGCTATTAAGAGATTAATTTCTTAGATTTAAAAACAGAATTAGAAATACGAAGCTTTGGCGTGATTCTGTAAATAACGTAAATTGTTAGGTAGAGTTAGTTCATGAGTATAACTCTAAAAAAAATACTACATTGATCGAAATATAACCGTGGTAAGAAAAGATTCACAATTGATAAAAATAGTTCTGTGAGATTATAGTTAACACGTTAAGAGTTTATACTTATTATCCATAGATTTTCATTGTTAGTAATGTCCTTTACATAAGGGATTTAAGTATTAGTTTGTTGGTTTTCGTAACATTTTAGTTGCAAATGGTGTTTCTTATTGCTTTGTTATCCTGGTACAAGTTGGTGGTTTTAATTCAAGTTTTTCTTAAAGTAAAGAGTTGATTGTAGATTCGATCAAAAGTTAGAAATTGTTATTTACATATTTTAATATTAAGTTTTATTTACATTTTGAGAATTCGCTCTCAATATGAATATACGGTAGGCTATGTAGACTTTGAGTTTAATTCATCTTCTCCTTATTTTTAGTACTCTACTTTATTTTTGTTTATATACCTTTAATGAAATATTTTTTTACTTAGCCCATGTGCGGCCCAGCCTCGCTCAAACCTCATGGTCCGGCGGGCTTACTTGTCAGCATTTGTCAGCCTGGCTCAAACCTCATGGTCCGGCCCAGCCTGGCTATGTAGCCTCATTTTTAACTGGACTCTAAATATCTAGCCCAACCTAATCAATTTGGGTACGTTTGATATTTATTCTAGAAATTGTAGGTGTAACCGTAATTCAGCTAGCAATATTGTTTTGCGGATAATTTAAACAAAACAAAAAGAAGAGGGACATGCTTTAATTTGTACAATACCCTTGAGAGTTCTTTTTTCTAATTGAAATCTGACTAAGAGAACATATTTCATATCAGTTAATTTAAAGTTCTAAAATATTTCTACCATTTAATGTAGCAATATTTTTTTCCTTCTTTTGTATAACGATTTTGATTGTTTTTTTGTTATCAGCTTCAATATTATCTAAAATAAAATAAAGTCTACTATTAACATTTTTTAGAGTTCCAAAATTTTGAAAGCCTAAAGTATAAGTGTCAAAGGGGTCGGGCCTATCCAACCCACTTGACATTCTTAGCCTAATGTATTGTTTTCTATGAAATCATGTTTATTTTCATTATTCTTAAAATTATGTTGTATGGTGTTGTAAATCCGTTACAATCCCGTGGTTAAATAACCATAAAAAACACAGTTTTTATAACCACAAATTTAGTGGGTTTTACGTAGTTATGTATTTTATTTTTCTATTATACCCCACCCACCCACCTCTATTACACCCAAATCCACCCACCCTCCCGCCACCCACCCCACCACCACCCTACCACCCCTCCATCACACCAACCCCCACCCTCTATCACCCCCACACACTACTACACCCCACCCCACCACCACCCACTAACCCTCCATACCACCCATCACCTATTTTTTTTTAAAGTTCTCATTTTACCATTTATCTTAATTTTGTTAATATATAAAAAATAGTTTGTAATTAAGGGTTAAGAGTATTTTAGTAAACTTACATGTTATTATACAATAACATTCACTCAAACCAAACAATAAAAATATCATGAAACCACAAAAAATGATACAGTCTGTTCAAACATTGTGTTTATTAATATAGTACAATACAATACAACACCATACTATACCATACCATACTGTACATTAATGAACCACGGAAAACAACCATCCAAACAGAGGGTAAAGCAAAAGATCTAGTCTCTGCTTAAACTGCCTCTATTTTTTTCTTTTTGTTCAACTTCAATATTGTCTTAAGCAAAAAATAAAATATACCATTAAATTTTTTTAGAATCTCAATATCTTGAGAGCCTAAAATATTAGTATCAAAGGGATCGAGTCAATAGTGGGTTTGATGCTTAGAGGTGCTCGGAGTTTGCGAGCTTAGGGGATCTGGTTAGGGGGCTTATAGAGAGAGAATAGGATCGACCCCTAGCCAAGTCTTGGTGAGCCACGTCATTTTTTAAATTTCATTTGTATTAAAACTTTGAGTATTTAAATATATACAACTATAAGAACATTTTAAAAAAAAATTGAATGCTAAAAAAGTCTTTAATTTTTTATTTAACTATCAGTCATTTCGGCCAATGGTCAAATTGAAAAATGGTCATTCTCCGCATGCTGACTCCTTTTATTAAATGCTCTGCCACACTTTACACGTGTCGTATATTTATCCACACCCTTCCCTCGATTATTGGTGTCGTAATGATGAGTTGATTCCCTTTATTTTAAGTAAGACGCTGCCTCTTCCCTTACCTTCTATATAACACTTTTCGTACAAGGATTCCCTTTTACTTTATCCTAGCCTTTAGTATTTTCCCTTGATTTTTTGAAAAAGAAATCACCTTTTACCATTCTTTTCTCAAATCTTTCTCCCATGTCTTCAGATTCTTCGGTTGTAGGTGGCATTACTACTCGGGCTCAGAACCTCGATCGTAGTGATTCTGATATCCCCATTCATCAAGTTCCCATCGAAGTTTGCTGGCCATCGTCCAACAGAACTTCAAAGAAAAAGAAACCATCGACCTCCTCCTCCAATCAACAGGCCAACTCCTATATCCCTAACAATTGGTCTAATTTAAAGGACCTTACGAAGCGTGATACTTCCACAACTTCTTATTACAAGCGGGATTGGCCGGCCAGCAAGTACAAATCCTCCATAAGTACTCGCTACCTGAGTCGAGTGAAGGTGGATTGTGGCTGGAGCAAAATAGAGGTGCTCCTTCCACGGAAAGGAGAAGACATTAGTTTCTACCGGCAGAGTTATTCTTTCGTATATACCTACTCTTTTTTGTTGAGTGAGTGAATCCATTGACCCCGTGATTCTGGAATTTTGCCAGAAATACAACGTATATCTGGCCCATATCAGTCCGGCTACGTGGAGGACGGTTGCATGTCTCATGTATCTTTCTTCACAAGTGGGGGAGGACTTCACCCTTGCCCATTTAATCCGTCTCTACTCCCCCAAAATTTTCAGGGCGGGGGTTATCCAATTGACCCACCGTGGCCAAAGTGCCTTGATCTCCAGCATTGACGATGACTTTGAATGGGGATGGATGGAGAGATACACCATCATTGCCACTGTAGATCTAGTTAAGCAACCGGAGGCCACCATCCCAGAGTAGTGGAACTTCAATCGTATGTTTTTCACTCATGTATGTCTTGTGTGTTCTGTCTTTCTAATTTTGAATTATGTCTCTAAATTTTACTTCCCTTCCTCTTTTAGCTATAGTTTGGAGACCCAATTTGGTGTTAGGCCTATCCTAGTGGGTCCAAAAAATTCTAGACTACGCGTCTTCTACCTCCGCACATGGAAAGAGATCACATTAAGGAACAACTGAAAGGGGGAAAATCATGGTCTTCCTAAAGGAGCGTCGATACGGGATTTGGCCGAAGTCCCCAAGAGCCGGAAGTCGCTCTGTAGAAAGTTATGTCAATTGCCTCCCAAATAGGTCAGAATCTAGAGGCAGCTCCCTCGTCTAGGTCCAAAAGATTGTTATCTCATTCCTCCCCTCCCATGGTAAAAGGGAAATAGATCGAATTCTCGGGAGTAAGATAATTAAGGGCCAACCTCGGCAGCTCCAGTTATTCACCCTGTGGTAATCAACTTGGCATCCGACGCTAGCTAAGAGGAGGAGGATTCTGCCCCAGGGATTTCCCGTAAGAGGGCTGCTAGGACAGAGGCTGTCACTACTGGTCTTTGCAGAGAGAATGGATCTATCAGACAAAATGAACTCTTGCACCCCCTTCTCTCTAGCCCCCGTCAGATCTGGAGGCATCACGTCGGGTCTTGTATCTGTCCCTTGTATTCCTTCTTCATCCTAAGCCATTCCCATGCCAGCTCCTCACATGCGAGCACCTATGTTTTAAGGCCTGACTTCCGATGATCGATCTGAAGGTCCCTAGGATCCTAACATCGGGGTACGTCCTGAGGGTTCTCGAAGATCTCACCGGTCATGGCTGATGGACACTTTTCTGGCACCAGTCCACAATTCTTTGGCTCGTCGGCAGATTACCTTCACCGTTCTCTAAGAATGCAATATTCTTTCTTGGCTGGTAGAAATTGTGAGCTACTTAAGGCCCCTGGCTAGTGAGGGAGATAAGGAGAAGATTAGGGGTGTTTATGGTGATTGCCTGCTCAACGCTGGTGCTCTCACGGTAGCTCAGGTACCTTGGTGTTCTATTTAAATCTCTCTTATTTTGTTCCTTTCCTAATTATGACCCTTGGTTTTCTGGTTGTCTTTATTTCATGTGAGCCTTCTGACCATGAAGAGTTCTCAGCAGAAACATGTTGAGGAGAGGGAGAGGATGCTTGAATATTAGAAATTGCAAGAGCATCTTTCAACACTAAAGAGCTAACTGATTTCGACAGAGGATCTGGAGGTAAGGTTGGCCCAATGGAGTAGGACAAGAAAATCCATAGTAAGAAGCCCACCAGGTTCCACAAGGACCTTCTATAGTTTCAAAAGAGATGCGTCGAGCACCAGGACCATCTATCTATTGTAATTCAGAGGGAATTGGGCCTGGTGAAATGGATTCGGGTTATGGGAATTGAGCTTTATGTTTTCTAGAGGGATAAGACTTTTGTTGAGAAAACTTTAGGTGTTCTCGAGGTGAGGTATGAGAACCTGTCAGTTCGATACCAAAACCAGCTCCAACACAACAAAGATCTTACTAATAGCAATACATCCATCCGCTAGGCCATGTAGAAAGTCCATATGTCTGATACGAACGCCATAGTCCAGCATATGAAGATGGACTTCATCCTAGAGAAAACCCATAAAGTGTATCAGGCCCAAAGAATTTCCCTTCAGAAAGTCCTGGAGGGATTAATTGATGTTGACGCTACACCGACCGCTGCTTTAAAAGTGGAAGACATGGTCGACAATGTTCTGCTCGTTCGGCCCCCACCCAAGGACATGACCCATACTTCTGATAATGAAAGTTGGTCCCATGAAGGCGAATGGGAAGTCCCAACTGAGCACGGGGAGCATTTATCAGAGGTTCTGACAATTGAGATGAGAGCGGGAGGGATGGTACGGAAGAGGCCCTCCCCAGGTATTCTTCTGATGTTTCGGCTGCTGGGAGAGAGAACGGGAAAGGTGATATGGAAGAGACTCTTTCTAAGATCAAACAACCACTCCTACTTCAGATACGCATTCCTCCAATGAAGTTTCCAAAACTCTGACACTTATCGTTTGATTTCAACACTCCTTATGTGGAGTTTTAGTATTTTGGATATGCTACCACGTTTCCTTGTTTTTTGAAAACATTTATTTTGCTACTAGTATTGCCCTCATTTTTAGGCCCTCCCTTTTGACGATAATTTTCATGCATTTTTGTAATGCTTATGACCTGGGTCAGAAGTTTTTAGTTAACTTATCTAGGTCCCTTGCAGGGGACTCATATTTCTTGTTACTCTGATTATGTTGGTATGCTTTGTGGCCGGGTGTGGAGGTTACCCGATCCTTTGAAGTGGAGCAGTTCAACCATAGGGATCCTTTCACCCAAGGACCCCCTCATCAAGACTCTGCTTTATGGCGAATTCGAACGCTTGTGTTTAAGTTCCACTATTCCATTTGGTTCTTCTTAATGCATGTGGTATTTTGAGCAATTTCTTCCTCTAATCCGGGAATATTACTTTCGGACGCGTATTTATGATTGAGAATTAAAATAATCCAATTCATAATAAAAGGAGGGCCCCCTTTGTTCGATGCCGATGAGAAGGACGTCTTGACTTCATCTTATATTAAAACAAGTTTAGAGTGTTCGAGATGGATATTATTGAGCCCGGGATGACACATTCGTACCAACTTTAGAGTGTAAGGAGTGAAATGAAAACTTGTTTTCATTCATAGCTTTCGTCGTGTCAACCCGAGTATATGTGTGTTTTAGACAAAAAATAAGAAAGTACAAAAAGCAAATTATGTCAGCTCCTAAAAATAGGAGTGAATCTTCTTCTTCCAAATTCGACATTCTGATGAGAGTTCTTATGGGAAATACACTTACAGTTGTTGCTTCATTAAAAGCCTTGCCGGCAAAAACCTTTTCGGGAAAAGATCGATCAAGAAAAAGTGTGCAACACATATTTTCCGATCTTTGCTTGCAATCACTAAGGTGTATGATCCCTTCGAATAGTCCCAGTCTTGACATCAGTCCCAGCTCTGCGATTAAAGGGTTAGAAAAAAGAAATAAAATGAAAGAGAGCAGTCTCACACCTGTGACCTTCAAGGTCGTATCGTGGGAGAAAAATCATTCGAGAATTCTAGCAAACTCTACGTCTGTATCATCGAACAAATATGATATGTTAGGTCATACTCACTTATTTCGACCGACCACTTGGACAACCTGCTCATGAGGTTTTTCCATTGTAACAGAGTTTGCAATGGAGCGCTTGAAACGATTGTTATCGGATAGCACTGAAACTATGATCGCGGCTTTCGCGTGGCCTTGACGAGGGCCAAGGTCAACTTCTCTATATCTAGATATTGGGATTCTACCCCGGTTAGCATTTTGCTTGCATAATAAATGGGGAATTGTGCTCCTCCTTCTTCCCGTATTAGGGAGAAACTAATTGATATTGTCGAGACAGTCATATACGTGAGCAGTCTTTCTCTTTTTTTCGGGTTTGGTCATCACGTGAGGGTTGGCCAAGTAATCTTTGAGGTCTTGCAAGATTTGGTGACACTCCTGCATCCATCTAAAATGATGATCTTTTTTCACGAGCTTGAAAAATTTATGGCACCGCTCCGTCGATCGAGACATGAATCTCTCTAAGGCCTCGACCTTTCCCGTCAACCTTTGCACCATTTTGACGTTATTCAGTGTGTCTGGCATTTCTTGGATGACCCTGACTTTATCAAGGTTTATTCTGATGCCGCAGCCGGAGACAAGAAAGCCCAAGAACTTTCCAGACCTGACTCCGAAGGCACACTTCTCTGGGTTTAGTTTCATATCTTGGCGATGCAAGACATCGAAAGTTTGTGCTAGGGAAGTCATGTAAGTTTTCACTTCTCAGTTTTTGACCAGTATGTCGTCAATGTAGACTTTCATAGAATGACAGATTTGTTTATCAAACATCTTGTGTACCGATCTTTGGTAAGTCGCTTCTGCATTTTTAAGACCAAAAGGCATTACGTTATAACAAAAATTATCGTGATAGGTCATGAAATAGGTTTTTCCCGATCCTCTAGATATAGATTGATCTGGTTGTTACTAGAGTATGCGTCTAGGAAGCTGAGCAGCTCATGCCCTGCCGTGGCATCAATTGTCTGATCAATGTGCGGCAACGAGAAAGAATCCTTAGGACATGCTTCGTTTAAGTATTTGAAGTCTACGCACATCCTGAATTTATTGAGCTTCTATGGCACCACCACTACGTTGGCCAGCCATGCGGAGTCTTCAACCCTCTGTACTGACCCTATATTAAGTAGGTGTGCCACCTCTTCCTTCACGAATTGGTCTCTGATGGCGGATATTGGTCAATTCCTTTGTCTCATCGGGGTGTGATTGGGATCAGCGCTCAGCCGATGTATAACTATTTCGAGGGGATCCCTGTTATGTTAAGGTGAGACCAAGCAAAAAATTGAAATTAGCTTTTAAATAATGTAGAAATGTACTCCTGAGCTCGAGCGAGAGCTCCGAGCCCAGGTATACCTTATTTTCGGGATACTCTTCGAAAAATGTTGTGCTCTCTAGCTCTTTTATGGTGGAGTCTATGGGGTCCTTGTCTGACGGCATGATGAAGCCATTCGGAATGGCCTGATCCATACATTCTTCCCCCACATACTGTTCTTTTTTTCCTTCGGTCACCCTACTTGGGCTCGGTGTCTATAATTGCTATTTACCTTTCTCACATCCTTACAGTTATGCCACTATTAAGGTGTCCTTTAACTGAGGATTACTACTGCTTCCTTTGATTTCACCGACCCCCTAGGGTATAGGAAACTTGACCTTCTGGTGGTAGGTTGAAGGGACCGCCTGCATTGTATCTAGCCATGACCGTCACAATATTGCATTATATGTCATATCGCCAGACACAACGTCAAAGGTCGTACCCTATTCCACACCATCGGCTTGAACTGTCAATTCAACTTCTCCCCTTGTCAGCTCACTTGACATGTTGAAGTCTGCCAACACCTTTGTTATTGGGGTGATAGATTCGTCCACCCACATCTCTTTCAGGACGTGCAGCTGAATGATGTTAGCTGAACTCCCTGGGTCAATAACAAATGTGCTATCCTAGCTTCCACGGGTTCTTGAATGTGATATCCTGGCTTCCAAGGGTTCCTGAATGTGACTCTTGGTCGTGATAGATATCTTGGATTTCCTCAATGATGTGTACGTAACCATATTCACCACATCTGGTTCAAAGATCATGTTGATAGTGTGAGTGGGTGGAGGCGCTTGGTTGGGATTTTGTCCGGCATTTCTACTCAGGTTGAGCTTTGTCGGTCGCTGATGTATTCCCTTAGGTGTCCCATGCGCAACAGCTGCGCCACTTCGATTCTTAAATTTGCACAATATTTCTGTGGTATGCCCGTGCGTGCTGTGAAAATGACACCACAACCATGTATTTCTTTTATTCGGGTTTGTGCGTATATCATCCGGGAACCTGGATTCCTTCATGGTTTTCATTACCGCCACCACTTCTGCTTCGTTGATGTTGAAACTGTGATCGGATAGCTCTCGACATAGACACTTCATATCGTGGAGGGCCCCGTTCAACGAGACCCTGATGATTTTGGATGCTACCTCGGCTTGTCTCCGTGCTAGAAAATCTTCTGGCGTCATATGGCTCGAACCGTCCCCCATTTTTAGTCTTAGTGTTGTATCCTTGACCTGGCCTTCTTAGGGGGCTGCCGCCCGTGTATGTCGGTGCTGCCACTCGCTGATTTTCCTCAATTCGTATCTTGCTTGTGTATCTCGCTCCATGTTTTTGTCGGGAACTCCTTCAGACTTTCCTTCAATTGACCCAATCCCATCATCGAATGAGGTTGAGTGCGCCTTTCGGAGACTTTGATAAAGAATGCCTTCCTTCGGCAAACGGCTAATAGAACCCCTTTTCTTCATTTTCAGACCACAAATTTTTGGGGGATTCAAACACGATAACACTTGAAAGTTTTTGGCTAAAGGGAATTTTGATCCCGAGCCTCCAAGTGTTTGGTTTTGTTGAAGTTTCCTCCAAAAATTGAACTTTCCTTTCTCACTTTTAATTTTCTTCATTGGCTCAAAGTGAAGTGATAAAATCGTTGGTGAAGGGTTGAGAATCGCAACTCTCATCGCCCCAGTTGCTGCTCCACAACAGGTGATTCTCCTTCACTTTCTTCATTTTTTACTGTGTAATTTCTTTCAGCATTTTTGGTTCTGCTTGTCTCTATTAGGTTGCGATTAGTTCTTTTTATGGCTTCTGATATTGATTTAGTTTCAGATTTGAAAGAAATAATCTTTGATTATTTTCATTGATTGAAAGACTATTTATACAAGTTACATATTTCCATAATAGAAGAATCATATTCCTAAAACCTTATTCTACTTGGATACTAACTATACATTTATGGTAATACAATTATTATGGTAAGTGTACAATACTAGTTACATTACAACATTACATAAATTAGGATACTAAATATTTACCATAAACTACATGGTACAAAGGGGACAAAACCGAGAGCCAGTCGAGAGACTAATATACACAATATACACATGTATATTGTGTATATTTAACAAGCTTCTTTATGATTAGTTTAGGTTAGTACTAATGGGAGATGTGATTCACAAATTAACATATGATAAAGTTAAATCCGAATACTGTTTGTAGCCATTAATATACTTAGCTTCATTCTCGGTTGGTTCAAGTTATATTAAGGAGACTAGATATTATTTTAGGTTTCAACAATCATTAAGATGTTCATTTAAATGTGCTCGAGTGTCTGGCTAACTGAAGTTGTCTCATGTGTGTTCAGAGAGTGATGTATCTGTTAACTAGTTGGTGTGGTTTTAGCTGCTATATTACGAGCAGACTAGCTTGATAGTTTTAGTAATTCTTTCACTTTATCATGTGATTCAGTTCTGTGCTGTGTAGTTAGACTAGTTAAATTTTGCATATTAGATTGCTGGATTGTATTTCATCCTGTTAGTGTAGCTATTCCATTGTTCTGCTTTAATTCCGTTCAAGTGGATGAATTAGCTCAACTTCAGTTCTGTTTGCTTTGGCTTGTTTATCATATTTTTACTTCTGTTTTACCTCGTTTAAGATTGTTACGAGCTGGTTTAGTTCAATTTCGTGGATGTTTTAGTTCTACTTTGACTATTGTATGAGGGTGAAAATATGAAATCTATCCCTTTTTCTCTTCTTCTTTTCAGTTCCGGGATAGTTGTGTCATGAGTCTATTAGCATGTTTTCCTTTGCTGATTGCCTATACGTTTTAGCTAAATAATTAGGTGTTGCGCTTCACATTAGAGATTGGCAAAGACTAGTTAACATTTCCTCACTTTATTTCATTTTTTATTTTATTAAGTGACTAATTTTTACCTTTGTTTTCCTCTTAAACCAGATAAATTCCTAAAGCAGAGAATATGAACAAATTGTAGTCACCAAAAAATTGTTTAAATTGACGAATGTAAAGCTTCCAAACTTGAATGGAAATAGATTTTTAGAACATTAAAAGCTTCAAAAGTGATTAGCCCCTTGTTAGTCACGTATCTTGGCTTTTGTTTTTTCCTCAAATGATTATAAGTTTTAAAATCAAATGGGCTCACACTTTTCCAGAAACCTTTTGGATTTCCGCCGAAGGATGCAAAGCAAAGATATTTTATTTGAGGTCCGAAACGATCTTCAATTTTATAAGAGAAACCTGTTTCAAACCAACTAAAGCTCAAATTACTTCTCGAATGACTTAAGAGATTTTCTCTTTGGTTATAAACACGGAAAAACATTAACGGATTGAGAAGTTGAGTTATAATTATAATTAATGCTGACAATTTCACCCTAACTCGATGGATATCTGATCGGCGACCCGATTATATGGACGAAAAACCGACAAAACAGGGATTTAATCGGGTGACGGATGGATCGGGTGACAGATCGGGTCGTATTCGGGTGGACATACATCAAAGCCACCACCCGACCCATCCATCCACCCGTTTATAAATTAGTTATTTTTTGTGTAGTTCAGTGATAACATACCCCCGACTCATGTCGTTACTAGTACTTGGTTTTATTTTCAATAGTTGTCTTTATTTTTCTAAAGTGAATGGAAATTCTTTTTCAATTTCAACATGACAATAACGATGATTCCTAGTATCAAAAATATTATTTTTGTACTACGTTATACATAATTGACATTTTCTATGTTGAACATCACTCTATATATGACTATAACTGTTAGCAATATAATAGGTTTAGGAATATTACAATGGTATCAAGATCAAATTATAATGGTAAAGCAAGATAGTTTGAAAAGCTAAGATAGTATGAAAACTGAAAAATAAATCAAAAGTACCAAACTGATTGTGTTATAATTTTCATCCGCGAAGCACCCGATCCACTCGATTCACCCGTGGATGATGGGTGGATCGGATGTGGATGAAGAAAAAATAGGGTGATGGATGGGTCGGGTGGTGGATGGATGGGTCGGGTGGTGGATGGATGGGTCGGGTGGTGGACGCAGATTGAGCTCCACCCGATCCACCTCTGATCCATTGCCAGCCCTAATTATAATTCAAAGTCTTAATAAATCGTACACATTTTGAAGAGATTTATTTTTCACGATTAGCTAAATTATGATTTAATTCACTCGTTGAGTTAATGACGTAGTTGAAATGGTAAAAAATAATTTCTAAAGTAACCATCCCTTTAAGTTAATTTTCCAAATAAGATATGCTCATTTTTTAGCCATGAATAAACTATTTTCAAACTTATACATATAACTCTTTTAAACACATTTTTACAAACAAGTTATACAACTTTTAGCCATAAAATGTTAGATCCGTATGTAAACCACATTGGGCGGAGCCTTAATACCGAGGTGCTTAACACCTTCCTCGGGGATCACCAGAACCCTTACCCATTCTCTGGATTTTTTTAAAGGTTTTATTTTAAAAAATACCTTTAAATTGGTTTCCTAATTTCCATTCAATAAATTAGGTGGCGACCCTGTTTGTTGACGACAAATGCCAAATTACTAAATAGCTTTTATATGCGAGTGTAAAAGTGAGCCGTAACACCGGGTATCTGGCTCATCCGCTAGTGCATCGCCCTTTCCACCTGGCACAATCCTTCTGTGAATGCGTCCATTCGGTCCTTCACGCCATCAGTTTTCTTGCTGGTTTCAGGTGATGCCGAGGTCTTCGCTACATTCCGGTTCGAAGCCGGAGTCCCGGCCCCATAGTGAGTGGCTATAGCGTCCACTGCTCTCTCCATGCACAACATCATTTCGTTCTGTGCCTCGAGGACGGATCGTATCCTTCGTCAAAGACCCTTCTTTGTCAGCGGGTTCGGGTTTGCCGGTTTGAGATTTAGTCAAGCTCCTTCCTTCGGGGGTCCACTTCTGGGCTTTTTTTATCTCTTTGTTATCCGAGATGCCCTTACCCCGCTATTTGCCGAGTTGCTTTGGTGGGGGTCTATTTTCGCTGTTCTGCTGATCTTGCTCGGGTTACTCTTCTGGCTCCATTCGTAGCGTTACTGAAGGATCTATCAGGTCCCGATTATTGATCGATACCCGGTCATCTCCGAATTCTTGTGATCCGTGGGAATTGTTGTTTTGTCCTGACATGCTTTTTCTTTTTGAGTATAGTGATTCCGTTTGGGTTTTTCAAGGAGATCAGCTACAGATCGAGACAACACCACAACTGTCTATCCCCATAGATGGCGTCAAACTGTTTTCCAAAGGAATCCGTATTAATAAAAAACATAGTTAGATATTATTATTTTAGGATTTAAAGACAAGTGAGTTGTATCTGATCCAGAGAACCCCTCAATGAGTCCGATGTTATATGATAGCTGATGTAAAAATAAATAAGAAACAAATGAATAAGTAAATAATATGAACAAGTAAGCTTTGATTCAGAACTAGTAATGGAAAATAATGGACAAGTGCTTGTTTTCATGTATTGCTCTGAGAAATAATAGAATTTAGGTTACAAGTGTGAGCTTAGAGAATACAATGTGTCATTTCTTCCCTTCTAAGTCTCTTATTTATAAAATAAAACTAGACTATTATGCCCTCTTAAAGTTATGACGACATGAGTCTGTTGATGTCATCGTGTCCACGCGCGCCGCGACACTCTGATCTAGGAGGTTTGATGTGATAGGAATTGTTGAGAGTGGGAGACAACTGTGTGAATATTTTGGAGCCGTTGAGATATTTGGATACGCTAATCCACCCGGGAGCGTTTTTACCCAATACACATTAGTTAGGGGATAGGGGTGCATGTGGGGTAATCTAGAACATGAATAGAGGTGGTAATTGGGTTATATTTAGTTATTTACGGTTGCGGTTTGTTGGGTCTAACGTTTGCAAATAGTAAGGGTCGTATATTTGATTTACTACCTAATCTGTGTGTATTGTGTACCTATAAAGTATTAAAATGGATAAAGTTATTATCGTTGTTAGCTTTGGATCATTTGGTTGGCAAACAAAAGTTAATTACTCCCTCCATTCCATAATAAGTGTTACTTTAGCAAAAAACACGCTGAAAGCAGGTCACGGTATATACGGTCAAAAACTGTGTATATGGTGTGTCTATTTTGTATATTTCTTATCATAATTATTAGAGTTCTTGTACATGTATAATTATGGTAGTAGTCTTATATTAGGAAAATGTAGTTGTCTTGTATTAGGATAAGATTGATTTAATTTTCATAATTAGATATTGTATATATATATATATATATATATTTTCATTAATGAAAATAATCAATGCGATTACTCTTTCATGGTATCAGCAGTCTAGGGCAAACTTTTCCTTCTCCATTTTTTCCACCTTTCGCCGCCCTAACCCTACCAGTGGCAGTCGGCCACCCTACTCCCTCCCTTCAAATTTGTTTTTTTTCTTTTCCCACACCCTAATTCTCCTGGTGTTCTTTCATCATGTCTACCACAAAGAACATTCATCATGCCCTTGCAGTTTCCAATATCAAGAACAACATCCCTATCGTTCTTGAGATGGACAACGTCCAATACGCGACGTGGGCAGAACTATTTAAAATTCACGCAAGGTCTAATAGAGTCCTCCATCACATCATCACACCGAAAAAAGCAAGGAGAATGTGCCTACCACCGATGATGAAATAGAGTTGTGGGCAACTCTTGATGCTACGGTGCTCCAATGAATTTATTCCACCATCTCTACGGACCTCTTACAGACTATTATCGAACATGACGCCACGACTATGGAAGCTTGGAACAGGTTGCGTGATATATTCCAAGATAACAAAAATTCTCGTTCCGTGATCCTCGAGCAGGAATTTTCCCACATTAATATGTAGGATTTTCCAAACGTCTTAGCCTATTGCCAACGACTCAAAGAGTTGTCGGATCAACTCAAGAATGTTGGCGCGCCCGTCACTAATGATCGTCTCGTTCTTCAGATGGTTGCAGGCCTCTCCAAGGCATATAATGGCGTTGGCACTCTTTTTCGTCAAAGCAAACCTCGCCCACCGTTCTACCAGACACGTTCCATATTTACCTTAGAAGAAGCAGGATTGGCTAAAGGCAGCTAACGGAGCAAATTCTGCAATGATTGTGGCCACATCCCGTGAAACTAATGATTCTCAATCATACTCCGAATTTATGGTCAAAACCGTAATAACGGGGGTGGCAAAAAGGGTCAAAATTGTGGGGAAAATCACGGTGGTAGATGTATCGGTGGCAAGGGTGGTGGCCAGTGGCGGACGGACCGACGATAGTGGCGGTCAGCAGGGAACCGAGCCACTAAACCCTTAGCAGGCTTAGGCCGTTGGGCAATGGCCCTAGGCCGTGCCTTTGGCCAACGGGCAGTGGCCCATGTCAGCCCCCTGCCCAGTTCCTTCATCAACTTGGGCCACAGGACAACATAGGCCCACTGGCCAAAACAGGCAGCAACTAACTGGGTCATGGCAGCATGCTGACCTGCTTGGGCCTCGGCCTTAGCAAGCCTTCACTGCTGCAGGCCTAGCTGCAATCCCGACCCATACGGATATCGAGGTAGCGATGCATACACTAGGATTAAATCCCCCGGATGCAAATTGGTACATGGACACCGGTGCTACCTCTCACATGACGTCCGCACCAGGTAATCTCTCGTCTTATTTCAATTTGAGCAAAAATCATGGCATAATTATTGGTAATGGTAATTCAATTCCAATTCGTGGTTATGGTCAAACAAATTTATCTCCCTCGAACACACCTTTAGCCTTAAAAACAATTCTTCATGCTCCTCACTTAATTAAAAATTTGGTGTCTATTCGAAAATTTACAACTGATAATTGAGTTTCTGTTGACTTTGACCCTTTTAGATTTTCTGTGATGGATTTCACGATGGGGATACCTCTAATGAGATGTAATAGTCGGGGAAAGCTCTACCGTATCACTACCACCACCACCACTAATCAAGACACACCGTCAACATTTGCTGCTTTAGCACATTCCTTGTGGCATGCACGTTTGGGTCATCCGGGAGCGTCTGTTCTTTCCTCTCTTAAAATAATAATTTTATTGATTGTAATAGTACACGTAATACTAATCTTTTTCCTTCTTGTACACTTGGGAAACATGTTAGAATACCGTTTGTAGCCTCTAATTCTAGTACTTTGATGTCATTTGATATTATTCATAGTGATTTGTGGACATCTCCCATTTTGAGCTCTTTGGGCCATCATTATTATGTGTTATTTTTGGATGATTATTCTAATTTTTTGTGGACTTTTCCGTTGTCTAAAAAGTCTCAAGTTTTTTCTACATTCGTATCGTTTAGAGCATTCATCCGTACCCAATTTGAACGGAAAATTAAAAACATTCAATGTGATAATGGAAGGAAATTTGATAATGGGACGTTTCGAAAATTTTGTAACGCTAATGGCATATCTTTTCAGTTTTCTTATCCTCATACGTCCTCACAAAATGGGAAAGCCGAAAGAAAAATTTGTACCATTAATAATATTGTTCGGACTTTACTAGACCATGCTTCATTACCACCTTCCTTTGGCATCATGCATTACAAATGACTACTTACCTTCTTAACATACTCCCCAGCAAAGGATTAGCATACCAATCTCCACTAAAAATTCTTTATCATAAAGATCCTTCGTATTCTCATCTTAGGGTGTTTTGGTGTTTGTGCTATCCTCTCTTCCCGTCCACTACAATTAACAAACTTCAAGCCCATTCTGCTACTTGTGTGTTTTGAGTTATCCGTCTAATCATCGTGGTTATAAATATTTTGATTTATCCTCTAATAAAATTATAATTAGTCGCCATGTTATTTTTGATGAAACTCAATTTCCATTTGTTAAATTGTGTAATTCTGTGTCTAATTCTTATAATTTTTGGATGATGGACACTCACCTTATGTGGTCTACCATTTAATCCGGTCCCCGCATCGGGATCTGGACCAGCAGACGCGTGACCCAATTCGACCAGCAGGCCCATTTCCTACTGGCCCGATCCCTTCCCGTGACAACTTTCCGCAAGCAGGCCTCCTGCCTGCTGGCCCAAATGTCCAAGGTCCAGATTCTATTTCTTGGCTAGCAGACCCACTGCCTGCTAGCGCATATCATAACCCTCTCGGTCCAGTTTCTCAGCCAGCAGACCCACTGCTTGCTAGTCCATCAATTCCTCCTCCCGATCTAGTGTCTCGGCCAGCAGGCCCTCTTTCTGCTAGCCAACTACTTGACCCGAGTCCACACCTCCTAAACCAAGCCAGTTATCATACCTATATACTGACCCAAGTCTGGCCAACGTCTATTCCGAGTCAAGGGCTGTTACTCGTAAGCAATTGGGTATTTTAAAACAAAAATGACATTTTAATCTCAATTTCAATGTCACTAAATCACCCCTACAACATAACCTAGTGTCTGCCCTTCATGACCTGAATTGGAAAATGGCCATGGATGATGAATATAATGCTCTTATTGAAAATAAGACGTGTGAGTTGGTGCCCCGTCTGCCTGGTGTCAATGTTATTTATTCTATGTGGATTTTTACTCATAAGGAAAAACCTGATGGTTGTTTTGAGATGCATAATGCCCGTCTTGTAGGTGATGGCAATACTCAACAGGTTGGCGTGGATTGTGGAGAAACATTTAGTCTGGTGGTCAAACCGACAACCATTCGCACTGTTCTCAGTTTGGCTCTCTCGAAAGAATGGCCCATTCATCAGTTAGATGTAAAAATACTTTCTTACATGGTGATCTCAAGAAAACAATTTCAATGCATCAACCCTTGGGTTTCAGGGACCCCGATCATTTTAACCATGTCTATTTGCTGAAGAAGTCATTGTATGGGCTAAAACAGGCACCTCGGGCTTGGTATAAAAGGTTTGCAGATTATGTGTCTACTATTGGGTTTTCTCATAGCAGGTCTGATCATTCTCTGTTCATCTATCGTCGTGGTACTTCTCTGGCATACATTCTGTTATATGTGGATGATATTATATTGATTGTCTCTTCTGATAAATTGCTCAAGTTTATCATGTCTCTTCTCAATTCCGAATTTGCGATAAAAGACTTGGGCCCTTGAGTTATTTTTTGGGTATAACTGTCACTTGTCATGCAGGTGGTCTTTTTCTATCCCAAAGGAAGTATGCAGTTGAGATTATTGAATGGGTTGACATGATATCATGTAAGTCCTCTCCTACTCCGGTTGACACAAAATCGAAGTTGAGTGCTAATTCTAGCACACCTTATAAGGATCATTTCCACCATCGTAGTCTTGCAGGAGCTCTTTGGTATCTTACATTTACGAGATCTGATATTACTTATGCAGTGCAATATGTGTGTTTATTTATGCATGATTCGGGGGATGAGCACATGCATGCTCTCAAACGCATTGTGTGTTACATTCATGGCACTCTTGATTATGGTTTGCACTTATATCCATCATCCGTATTTACTCTCGTGTCTTATACAGATGCTGATTGGGGTAGATGTCCAGATACCAGACGTTCGACATCTGGTTATTGTATGTTTCTTGGTGATAACTTGCTCTCTTGGTTGGCTAAATGCCAGACTACTTTATCGCGATCTAGTGCGGAGGTTGAGTATCGAGGGGTAGCCAATGTGGTGTCTGAGTCTTGTTGGCTGCGTAATCTCCTATTATAGCCTCACTTTCCTATTCAGAAAGCTACATTGGTCTACTGCGATAATGTTAGTGCGATCTATCTCTCTGGGAATTCAGTCCAACATCAGCGCACTAAACATATCGAGATGGACATTCACTTAGTTCATGAAAAGGTAGCTCGTGGATAAGTAAGTACGTGTCTTGCATGTCCCTTCACGGTACCAAATTACTGACATCTTTACTAAGGGTCTTCCCTTAGTTCTGTTTGAAGATTTTAGGGACAGTTTCAGCGTACGACAACCGCCCACTATGACTGCGGGGGTGTGAAAGCAGGTCACGGTATACACGGTCAAAACCGTGTATATGTGTATATTTTGTATATTCCTTACCATAATTATTAGAGTTCTTGTACATGTATAATTATGGTAATAGTCTTGTATTAGAAAAATATAGTAGTCTTGTATTAGGAAAATGTAGATTTAATTTCCATAATTAGATATTGTATATCATGTATATATACTTTTTCATTAATGAAAATAATCAAGGGGATTATTCTCTTTCACATGCATATTAAGAAATCAATAATGTAATGTGAAGTTTATCAAATTATCCTTATTTAATAAAAATATATTACTTTTTCCTCTTGATTAGAACACGCACAAGTAGTAAATCGTTTGACATTGAGAATCCAATAATACCAAATTACTATGTGGTTTTTTCAATCATTATTTAGATGTTATTTTAACTTGTCATTTTTTGTCGAAGGGTAGAATTAAAAAAATATAATCAATTTATATCTTAATTTTTTAAGATGACACTTATTAGAAACACTTTTTTTTGGACTAAAATGAAACTTATTGTGAAAAGGAGGGAGTAAGAAATTACTTATCACTTTTCGTAAACAAAATGTAGTCTGTAGCTATGCCTAGAAAGAGAAACACAAAAAGAAATAGAGACGAAAGAGAGAAAGAGAAGTGAAGGCTACACGTGTAATAAATCAATAGTTGGGTTAAAAATGGTTAGTAAGATGCTCGAATGATATTTATACGTAATTATCTCAAGTATAAATGCACAATTATTTGAAACTGATGTTAACACTATCTAACATGTAAACTCTAACAAAAATTATGTCATTTGCAAAAAAGATCACTCTATTCAGGCTTATTCTCGGTGTTTTCATATTTTTAGAATAGCAAATTGCTAAAATTTGTTTCCAGAATTTATGTCTCCAACGTAAAATTTGATTTATTACATAGATTAACAAAGTACAATTTACGGAAAATAAGAATAGAAAAAAGAAAAAAAAAGAAAGCAAATAAAGAGGAAAAAACAAAATATGAACGAACTGCAAATGACTTTTCTCCCCACACTCGCAACCAATACACTATGTGACTCCTTCAACTCCTAAACGCTAGTAGTCCATACCATAGGGACCTATTTAGGTCGGGCTCATGATAGGGTGGGCGTATATCGGTTCGGTTCAGTTTTGTATTAAAAAAATATAAACCGAATAAAAATCGGTTTTTTAAATAACTTTTTTTTTAAAAAAATCGATATGTTCGGTTTATATGCCGAACGTATCGGATTATATCGGTTTTTTTCTAGTGGGCCGGACCAGGTCGGGTCAGGGATTTTTTTTAAAAAAAATTGAATTTCCAAAACTGAAATTGACATTCACACCTAGACTATCATGAAATTTCGACGTTGAAATCTATTGTGTATCGTGAGATGTTTACTAAAGAAAAAGGAAAATTAGAAATCGATTTGGGGGAAAACACAAATTGATTGGAAAAACAGACGTTTTTCTAAAAATTGGCTGCGCTTTCGGCGATTTGACCAGCCCCGTCTCAAAAAAATACGCAAAATAAAAAAAATCGGGTAATCAAGTTCATGCCGCATGCGACTTCCATACAATCTTCATAGATTAGTTTCAATGGTTATGATTCAAGAGATAGTAGTAGCCTAAAATAAAAAATAATATATATATATATATATATAAATATATATATATATAAATTCATTTTTTTGGTTTGGTTCGTATCCAAAATTAAAAAACCGAACCGAATCACTAAATCCTAATTCGATTCGGTTTTTCAAAAAATCGCTTTTTTTAAAAAAAATTGAGAAAAAACCGAACCGAATTTCGGTTCGATTCTCCGGATTTTTTGTCCACTCCTAGTCCCTGATTTATATTTGATAGATTTAAATGGTATAGTTGACCTCGGAGCAACATGTTAATTTTCTGATAGAAACAAAATTATAGCAAGTTACGTACTCCCTCCGTCCATTTTTATTTGTCATATTTTAACTTGACACACTTATTAATGAGTCAAAAATAGAATAATAATTTTACTATATCACCCCTAATTATTGCTAAGTAACCTAATAATTGAAATAAATAATACATACTTTAAAAGTTGTACAACCATTAAAATTTCCTTAAACTTGTCAACCATTAAAAAGTAGGGCGGGATGGGGTCGGGTTTTTCAATTTTTTTTTTTGCACTTAATTTTAAAAAAATAACATATATAAACACCTCAATAATTGAACAAGATAGTGTAATAAAAATATCCCAAGAATATTTTTGTGCCTCTTATATTGTTTAATAGAAATATATTTTTTTTGTAATACAATTTCAAAATTGCAACTTTGTGTTGTTGAAAGTTGCAAATAACATAGTAAACTTACAATTAAAAAAATTACATATTTAAAAACACATTTTCTAGTTTCTTTATAATGTCTTGTGGTTCTTCAGTTGGATTTTGGAATTTGTTGGTCAAATTGCTTGACGTTGCTTCCATCTCTGTCGGATAAGATTTCGTTGTAGTTTTCGTTGATCTCTGGTTGATCGCACCTTCTACGCTCCGCTCGTATCCAATCTCTGAATAATACTGCAATCTCTAAGCTGTCTCCCGCTAATGAGTGTATGTGCTCTCCTATTTGAAATCTTTCGGTCGAAAAAGCACTTTCAGACGCTGTTGATGACGCTTGAATATTCAACACATCTCGGGCCATCTTTGACAGTGTCGGAAAGGTCTTCTCATTCTCCATCCAGTATTTCAGCAAGTCTTCATGTCCTTCTTCATTGAAAACTGTTTGGTACGGTACAACATCCTGCAAAACAAAAACATCAAACTTGCTAACTTATTTAGTAGTGGTATCAACTATACATTCTATGTCTAAGGCTTTCAATACTAGCCGCAGAAACAACATGTCTTTTTTGAGGCTGTGTTAATGAAGAAGAAGAAGATTGTATGGAAACCGGTTGGTTGCTAACACTTTCTTGTTGGTAATGCCTATATACTTTTTTGCATTCATCTTGTATGCTAGATAATACTTCTTCTTTTAGTTTGTTCCATAGGTGGTGGGCCATTTGGATTTTTTGGAGTTGGAGGTGGAAGTACTGCTATACAATCATAAATAGTTTCAATAAGTGTTTTACAACCATCTATTTTAATAGTCGAATTTAATACAGCACCAATAATATAAATAATGGGAATATGATTTAAATATTTTTTAATTTGATAAATATTTTTTTAATAGGTATCTTATAAGCTGGGTTTTTCATATATTAACTAAGCAATAAAATATTAGAGCTATATAAAATAACATAGTTGAAATAGTAGGATAATATATACCGGAAAATTCTTTTGTTGCTTGAAAACATTTCTCTAGAAATACAATAAGTTTTGAAATTTTTTTCCAATCGTTATCTACAACCATATCAGTTGGATTTCGATTATGGGCGTTAGAAAATAAAGTTATAGGTCTTCTATAATCATAAGCAACAAGTAGTTGTTCGTATAAAAAATTCCACCTAGTCGCTACTTCTTCGGGAATTTTTCTATAAGATAGTCCACAATCGTGATAAGTTTTATTATATTCTTTTTTTTTGTTGTATTCTATTACTTCTAAAAATAAA
Organism: Anisodus tanguticus; assembly: GCA_034509755.1. Lineage (NCBI taxonomy): Eukaryota > Viridiplantae > Streptophyta > Magnoliopsida > Solanales > Solanaceae > Anisodus > Anisodus tanguticus. The sequence goes on from CM067549.1 coordinate 37,289,049, forward strand.
GTTTATAGCAAATTATATTTTATTAAGAATGTCTTCAAAAAGTGATAGATCATCCTTTACAACTAAGTTATAAATATGCCACACACATTTTATATGAAAATGATTTGGAAAAGATGGAGTTAAAAGATCTTTTATAATTCTAATAGCATAAATATTAGAAGAAGCGTTATCTAATGTAATAGTCATAATTTTATCGGTTATGCCATAATAATCGCAAACTGAATGAATATTTTTTGCAATAAAACTACCAGTGTGCCTATCATCAATATATCTATACGCTAAAATACGTTTTTGCATAGACCATTTATAATCTATCCAATGACATATTACCGTTAAATAATCATGGTCATTAGTGCTACAATCTATATCAGACGTGATATATACTTTGCTAGGAAAATGATATAATGAATAACGTAAATACTGTTGATATTCATGTGCAAATTTTAAAACATCTCTCCTAACAGTTGATCTAGGAAAACTGTTAAAAGCAGGATTATACATATCTCTAATGTAATGAATAAAACAAGGAGATGAAGGAAATAAAAAGGGCAAACCCTCTACCGCAACAAATTTTGCTATTGCTTCCCTATCTCTATGTTTATTGTATTTAGGGCCTATAATTCCCCCCGTCATAGGGTTAATTTGACCTTGTACTTGGTCTGAGACAATATGTGAACCTTGTCCCGACTGAGAGCGCATTGGCGCACCCAATTTTTCAGCCAGGTATTGGTCCCACCTAGCTTTGTGAAAGTTTTGTACATGTCTCAATAAACCTCCCGTCCCACCCTGACCTTTTCCCATTTTAAATTTATAAATATTCTTACAAATTTGACATCTAACTACTTGATTCTCTTCGTCCCTATAAAAAAAATCAATGTATCTGATTTTAATTTTCGTTTTATTGGGCCTCGTCTCATACTAGGGGGGGGGGGGAATTGGAGGCGTTCCAGTTGGAGGTGCACTAGTGGGTGCGTCATCTAGATTAGTGGGTGTGTCATCTAGGAATATATATGTGTAATAAACCAAATCATCCTTTCTAGGAATAGGATGACTAGAAGAAGTACCTCTGCCCTTGTTACCCCTACTAGAAGAAGCACCCTTACCCTGAAACATACCTCTTATTGCTTCCATTTTAATTATGCTAATAAATAGTTAAAGATAATGAAATTAAGTGCGCTAATTAAAATAAAGTAAAAATAATAATTTAAAGAAGGAAAGAATGTACCAAACGCCGACGTAACGTCGATGTGTAATCGAGGTTGAAAATTGAAACTTTGCTCGATAGATGATCCTCAAGCTAGTTGCCAACTTCACTCCCAATTTTTAAATTTTGATATAGTTATACAAATGAATAAATAAAATTTAATATTTAGTAGACAATGTAGAGAGATAGATTGAGAGATTGTAGGAAGGTTTGTAAGAAAGATGAAGAGAAAATGAGGTATTTATAGTTGGAAAATTGGGTTAAAGTGTAAATATATTAACTTAGGGGTTAAAAATAAATATTAAGGCCGTTGTGCAACATACATTTTTTGCAAAGGGGAGGGATCGGGCGGGACGAGCCCAGGTCCTGTCCCGGTTCGAGTCCCGTTCTATTTTTTTTTCTTTTTTTTTGCGGGGCGGGGTCGGCTCTGGACCACCCCACCCCGTTGGCCAGCCTTAGTTAAAACGTGATTTTAATTTTTCTTCGATCCATATTTCCATTGGAAAAGGACATTTATTTAAGTATATAAGCCGAAACAAGAACAAAATCAATTTCTAATCTAAACATAATTGAATAGGTGAGAGTAGAGGCGAAATAATCCAGAAGTTCAGAATATCGTCGCTGTAAGTTCCTTTAATTTACCCCTTTGATCATACTCTATCTATTTATTTATTTATTTTATATCAATGGTGTCGCGATCCAGGGGCGGATGCACAACATGTGATACCGTAGTTTTGGCTCAAATTATGTATATATGTTGAAAAGTCCATTGAATATGTATATATATAATAAAATGTGAACCCATTAGCATAAATAAATTATGGGTTTGGTGGAGAACTAGGATCACCCGAACCCATAAACCTCAAATATTAGATCCCCTCACGGATTAGCTTGTGCGCACCTAGATTGGTCCACGAGTACCTCCCACCAGGGGCGGGCTTAGGGGGCGGAAAGAGGTCCGTCAGAAATCTCTTCGATGGAAAATTACATTGAATAATAAGGTTAAATTTTTTCTAATATATATATATGTTGAATTTCTTTGACTTTCTCATGCGTTTACTTTTTATTTTTTATTTTTGAATCCTCTTAATGAAAACTTCGCCTCTGCTCCTCTTTGAAACGTCGTGATGTACATGTGTGTATATTGGTTACTTGATTCATAAGTATTAATTTTCCCATCAAGCATCTATCAAATTCTACCAATCTCAAAAAGTAAAAGTTATAATCATGATCCATTTTTTTTGTTGTAACGATGGTGTCCGCACCATTACTATTTCACCGCGTACCTACTGTCTCTCACTGTTAAGAGTCCCATATTGGATATGGAATGGGAACATGAATTCCTTATATGGACTTGGACAATCCTCACCCTACAAGCTAACTTTTAGGGTTGAGTTAGACCCAAAATCCATTTTTTACGTGGTAGTAGAGCCAGACCCATTCCAATTCATTGTCCACCGATGTTGGGGCCCCAAATTATATTATCCATTCTCCAGTTAACAAAGTCTGGGCGTGCGGAGGAGTGTTAAGAGTCTCACATCGGATATAGAATGAGAACATAGACTCCTTATATGGACTTGGACAATCCTCACACTACAAGCTAGCTTTTGAGGTTGAGTTAGGCCCAAGATCCATTCTTTACACTATGCCCACCAAGGCTTAGAAAGATGAGGAGATATCACCTAGACTAGATCACACCATTGGGTGCGACCCTGGTCCATATTTTAAAAATTTGAGCTTCTTATATCATTATTATATCGCTCTCAAAACTCTGGAGGATCTAATTAGAATAATAGTTTTTGTTAGGGTGTCAAATGTAATGGAAAATAAAAACAAGAGATGAAATAAATCGAATGCCAATTCTGTTTCCGAATGTCGGCAATTATGTTATCCGACAACAGTAACAACACTTAGCAAAACAGAAACTTTAAAGAGTAAATGCAGCGGAATTTAAAGAACACAAAGGTTTAAATTTTCATAAGTTATATATATTATATAACTTATGATGGTCAATGACCAAATATATTGTATATATATTATATACAACAGTACAAATTCCTTTCTTTACAGATTTACAATATAAAACAGAAAAGAGTTAAAAGTTGAAGTCGTAGATGACTTCTGCCTGGAAAATTTAACTAAGTAGACATAGACAACCTCTCATTACAATCGTTCCAAAAAAAACTAATCTAGAATCTAAACAACAATTGTAATGTTGAAAGAATATTGTCAACACACTCAGGCAACACTGGTGATCTAGATTTCTGAGATGAAATCCCGAGAGCTTTCTTGGTATTTTTGCTTTCTGATTCTGGATATCGATTCACTGTAGTAGGCTCTCTATTTATAGTAGAGAGTCTTCCTTGAAAAGCCCATCGTTCGGTTGTGGAGGTTGAGGGAAAGGTGGGCAGCTGATAGGATTGGTTGGAGACGATCATGGAGCAAAAACCTCTAACAACTTTGACTTATGCCTCACGAAAAGCGGTAGCCTTGACTCGTTCTTCACATGTGTTTACCAACTCCTTTTTACCTTGCCAAGTCATATTTACTACATAGTAATCATTAAGTGAAGTAAGGCAAAATCAGTTCAGAAAATGTTGGTCCGAATGTTCTGCAACATTTGTCCCAACATTCTTATACATTCAAATCAATACTTCAGGAGATATGTTGGGTCAAATGTCACAACATCAAATCCAACATTAAAAATCTCCCCCTTTTTGTCTTTCTTCACAAAGCTCGTTAAAATGTAAAATTGACTTATGGTGTTGTCACAAATGTTGTCCAAGATTTTCAAGGTCATGCTCCCCCTTAACCTGTGATGGCATACAAGCAAATATGTGTATACCGATTCATAGGATTAGAAAAAAAATATGAGCACATATATACACATATCATCCAATATATACAAAACACGAATAGAAATAAACCATTGTCAACAAATATCCACATCAATCCATCAAACCATTGAACAAACATTTACAGCTTAGGTTCAGCAACATCATTCAGCTTCCTCCTTACTCATCATACAACATCATCAGCTTCCAATAGCTTTCTACTCTTGTATAACAACTTGAGCTTCCTCTGTAGCATAGCAGCTTTAGCTTCCTCCCCTTGCATCAACATCATCTCTCCCTTTTTGTGAAAAAAGTAGCATCATGAAATAATCTCTAGCTTGTATCAGGGCATTTCTTGCAGCATCAACCTCAGAAATCTGTTGGTTGATTTTTCTAATTTGATCCACAAGCCATTCTGTAGACAGTGTAAATTGTCCTGGACCAGTGTTGCCCAGAATGCTAGTAACATTTTTGGCAATATTTTTACTTTCAGCTTCCTTCTTCTAGGGCAAGTAGATGACTCTGTCCTTGCTCTTCAAAATTTCTTTGTTTACTATGTAAAGCTCAGGAGCCTTCCCTAAAGTGTCTTCTCTCTTAGGCTTAAAGTCTTGGGTGGTTAATACTTTGTAGATCAGAGAGGGAAAACGAAGGATTGAAGTTGATTCTTTCTCAGCCAAGTTGGCAATTTGATGAAATGTCATTTTCCCAAATCAACTTTCAAACCTTTCCTAACTTTATACAACATGATGGCTTGTTCAGATGTCACAATTGACTCATTCATTGAAGGAAGCCAATTGGGAATAGCAATATTGTGGAGGGTGAAAAACAGAGTTGTTAATTTGAAGGCTGGACATCTAAGGATCCATTTCTTCATTATACCTCCAGTGAGGTATTCAATTACTTCATTCCTATTGTCTATCACCTGTTCAACTTCTCTAACAGTATCTCCAGCAGTTTGGCCAATACATTAATTTATGATAGCAGGCGTAAAAAGATACACCTTGTTATAGAGATATACATTCTCAAATTTCTTTGACGAGGTATCCTCTATAGTTGAGCTTAAATTCGCATAAAACAACCTTACTATCTCATCAACATATGGTTCTTTTTCAGTGACAGAACCAAGAAGCTGTATGTCCTTTAAGAATTCTACCAAACCATATTCAGTAAAGAAAGCAATATCTAACACACTCTCAGGCCTAATTACTCTATTTTTGTAAAAATCCCACATATCATGGTTAGCTTTAGAATAAAATTTATCTGAGAAAGCAGATACCTTAATGTCTGAACTGATGGATTTGGTACTGTTGGAGAATGTTGTGGGGTGTGTCTCTTCGGATGTTGGCTGAAATATTTCCTGAGATGTTGTGGCATCTGTGGCAACATTTGGAGCATCTCTTGTCCTTGTAGTCCTTGGAACTCCCTTTGGAAAAAAATGTTTCAAGGGGGTTTCATATGGGATTTCCCTTTCTTGAGGCACACTGGGTTGTTCAGAAGCAAATGGTTATTCCTCAGTTAAGAAAACATAGTCCTCATTTTCACTATCACTGTTCGAGTAAGCGAGTTTAGTTATTTCATATTTAGTCCTTTTGCTATTTGAATCTTCTTGAACTGTTTTCTCAAACACTCTACTCGATCGGCGAGTAGGAAAGGTAGATGACCTTGGCCTTTACCCAGAGATGAGAAATTAAAAGTTTGATCAGCATCTATAGGGTTATTATTATCTCCATGATAGCTGATATCTAAAGGTTCATCAAAACCTTTAAACACTATTGCTTTAGAAAGATCCTCAAGGAGATTTGAGGAAGAAGACTGGCCCAGTTGCTGAGGTGTATTCGACGGAGTGCTAATGCTCATGAGAGTGTTGGATGGAATGTTGATTGACATTTGTTCTGACATTGGAGAAGTTTCCATCGGTGAGAATTGAGGAGAGAGTTTTGAGGGGTTAGGGTTTCTGATTGAGAAGAGAGTTTGATTTGGTGAGTCCATCGGGTAGGTAGGTAGATTTATACCTGATGTGATTTTTTTTTTGGAAAATCAGAAATAAAAAAAATAGCAAATGAGAGGAATATTTATATACATGACAAACCTTTTCTTAGCAACAAGAATCCCTTAATTTTAGGTGTTTCAATTTTACACAATAATTTACACCTAAAAAATTGAGATAAACATCAAGATAGAAATAAAATATAATCTTATCATTTTAAGTTTTGAAATTCCTGTAAACAAGACATATAATAGGGAGTAGGATCTGATATTTCAAAGATCAGATAAGAACAATATCCCAACACATATCACATTCTGAAAATGTCAACAACAATGTTGGCAACATTATGGACGGCACAAGTATTTTGATCCAACAAGAACTTTTCATTTTGGCAACAAATCAAGACACATTTTATATGTATTTTATGAGTTTGACCACTGGACCAATGTAACATTTTCCCCTCGTGTCCCTGATCTAATCATATAACACATACAAAAGAATTTTTTGTGTAAAAAATAAGAATACTTATTTAGTATTCTCAAAATCCTTTTGAAGCACCGATAATCCTATAGAATAGGAAATGTATCTTTCCACGGGCTTTGCCCATTTTTCATAGTTGCCAAATATTTGTAAAGGCTTTGCCTTATTTTGATACTCCCTTTTTACGATATATATATATATATATATATCATTGCAGAGAATGGTAATACTTTGATAACATATTCTTATTGAAGGATCATGCTTGTGTGACCAAAAGTTATGCACCATACAACAACAATAATCAGTTAGTGATATAACATAGGTTAATGTCACTCGAAATGTTAGACAACATTTCAGCCGACATTCACCGAAAAATGTCTTTTTAAAGATTACAAAGATCAAGAGATTTCTTTAAACTAGAAAATCTCTCATGGTCCAAAGCTTTTGTAAAAATATCAGCTAGTTGATGAAGACTGTCAACATGTTCAATCTGAACTAGCTGTTTTTAACTAAATCTCTTAAAAAGTGGTTTAATATCAATATGTTTAGTACGTGAGTGCTGAACTGGATTTTTGGAAATATTTATAGCACTCAAATTATCACAGTACAAAATCTAAATGTTGCTAGTAAATCCATAGTCGTCTAACATGTGTCGTAGCAATATTAATTGAGAGAAACAACTTCCAGCAGCTACATATTCAGATTCAGCAGTTGAAAGTGAGACACCATTTTGTTTATGACTATACCATGAAACAAGGTTATTGCCAAGATAAAAACATCATCCACTTGTACTTTTTCTATCATCCACATCTCCAGCCCAATCCGAGTCACTAAATCCTATTAAGTTAGAATTAGTATCTTTGGAGTACCAAATTCCCAACTCACATGTGCCAGCAACATATCTAATAATACGTTTCACAACATTTATGTGGGACATGCTTGAAAACGTGCGCAAACACTAAACATAATATCTGGGTGACTAGCAGTAAGATAAAAAAGACTACTTATCATAGATCGATATAATGTTGGGTCGATATTTTTACCAATATTATCCTTACATACCTTCTGCGATGAACCCATTGGCGTTTTCATCTGTTTAGCGTTCTCCAAACTAAATCTTTTGACTAGATTTTTGGCATATTTACTCTGTGAGATGAAAATTCCATCTTCACTTTGCTTTATCAGCAAGCCTAAGAAAAAAGTTAATTCCCAATCATGCACATTTCAAATGTCGATGACATAGCTTCAACAAATGAATTTAGGTACGACTGTGAAGTCGATCCAAAGACTATGTCATCCACTTAGATTTAAGAAATTATAATATCTACACCGTATCGTTTAATAAACAAAGTATGATCAGCTTTTCCATGGTTAAAACTAAATTCAATAAGAAAATTAGTTAAACGACCATACCATGCACGAGGGGCTTGTTTTAACCCATACAAATCCTTTTTAAGCTTGTACACATAGTGTGGATGGTAAGGATCTTCAAATCATTTTGGTTGTTCAACATATACCTCCTTGTCTAGATAACCATTTAAGAAGGCACCTTTTACATCCATTTGGTGTAAAGTAATTATCAGACAACAAGCAATTGCAAGTAAAAGTCTATCCGACTTGATTCTAGCTACATGTGCGAAGGTTTCATCAAAATCAATTCCTTCAACCTGAGTATAACTTTGTGTAACTAGACGTGCTTTGTTTCTAACAACTGATCCCGGTTCGTCTGGTTTATTTTTTAAAATCCACTTAGTTCCAATCACATTTGTATTATTTGGACGTGGAACTAAGTTCCAAACTTCATTTCGAGAAAATTGTTCAAGTTCTTCTTGCATTGCTTGTATCCAGAAATTATCTTTAAGTGCTTCTACAACATTTTTTGGTTCTAATGTAGATATAAAACAAGGATGACTAACCTCTTGGTATATGGCTGACATACACACATACCTTACCATTTATCTATATTTGAGTGGTTCTTTGCCTCTTTTTCTAATTCCTTCAAAAACTCCTCCTATCACTTGGTCCGTTGGATGATTCTTCCTAATCCTTGATGAGGGGTCCCTACGAACTTAGTCTAATAATTCAGCACTTGAATCCTCATCTGTGGCCTCTATTGATGTTTTAGATGTTGCTTCTGGTGTGACAACATTTGTGGCAATATCTAATTCTTCTACAATCTGTGGACTTTCCACTGTATCTATAATGTTATTTTCTATAGTTTTTCCTGAAACATTAGAAAGATCATCAAAGATAACATATACAGACTCTTGTACAGTTCTGGATCTCAGATTGTATACTTGATAAGCATGACTATTTTGTGAATAACCAACAAAAATTCCTTCATCACTCTTAAAGTCAAAATTTGCCAAATGATTCCTGTCATTTAAAATATAACAAATACACCCAAAAATATGAAAGTAACGCAAGTTTGGTTTCTTTCCATTTATAATTTCATAGGGTGTCATCTTTGTTCCTGGCCTTAGATAGACTCTATTAGCTATGTGATTAGCAGTATTCAAGGCTTCTGCCCATAAACGTTTTGATAAATGTTTAGAACTAAGCATCACTCTAGACATTTCTTGCAATGTCCTATTCTTCCGTTCTGCAACCCCACTATGTTGAGGAGTTTTGGGGGTAGAAAACTCATGAAAAAATCCCTTTTTATCACAAAAAATTGTGAATTAACTATTTCAAAATTATTTTTCATGGTCGGATCTAATCCGAAAAATAGGAGAATAGAATAAATTTTTAATTCTAGAGTGCAAGATTTTAAACATGTCAAACGTTTGTGATTTTTCTTTCAAAAAATATATCCAAGAATATCTAGAAACATCATCTACTATCACAAAGGAATACATCATGCCTCCTAGACTGTCTACTTCAATTGGACCCATCAAATCCATATTTAACAATTGAAAACAGTGAGACGTACTTGAATGTTGTCCGTCTGTTGGACACACTATGAGAGACACGAGTTTGCTTACCTTTCAAACAATCTTCACATATAGTTTTACTTTTATGGCTAAGTTTGGGTATGCCTCTAACCGCTTCATATGAGCCCAATTTTTCTAAATTACGGTAGTTGACATGCCCCAACTTTTGATGCCATAGTGTTGTGTCATCGACCTTAGCATTATTGCATGTTTCTTGTCTTACAACAAGATAACAATTGTCACCTGTTCTTGTACCTGTCATGACACATATATTTGCTTCATTCGTAACTTTACATGCATTCTTATTAAATTGTACCTCAAGATCGTCATCACACAGTTAATTAATACTAATCAAATTTGCCATTAAGCCCTCAACGTGTAAGACATTTCTTAAGGCTGGAAATTCAGGAACATCCAAGATCTCTTTTCCAATTATTTTGCTTTTACTGCCACCTCCATAAGTCACGTTTCCTCCATTGATGACTCATAGTTCTTTAGAAAACCTTTTGTACATGTCATGTTGCAATAACATCCACTATCAAAGTACCAAGAACATGAAATGTTAGTTCTTAATGCAGTTATAACAACATTACATGTTACATCCTTTTTAGGAACCCAAACTCTCTTAAAACATTTTTACCTTTTGGCTAAGAAATGTTGCTTCGATTGCTATCCGAAATGTTGGACAACATTTCAGGCAACATTTTGCTCATAGAATTTTGAAGTTTGAAACAATATGGTTGTAAGTGTCCATGGGAGTTACAGTGCTGACACACAAACTTCATATTCTTTGACATATATGAGAACTTATTATTCATCATTTTTTCTTTTACAAAGAATATTTTCTCATTTTTATCAAAGATATTAGAGCATATGGTTTTAAGAGAGTTCTCGTACCCAATTCCTGCATGTGAAGATTTACTAAAGTTGAGTATTTCATTCAATTTCGAAGTCCCGTGTTGAGTTTACGGAAGGTTGCTTCGCCTAAATCAATTTTTGCACGGATCTTACCAAATTCAATAGCCTTCTTGGTAAGTGCAACCTCAAGTCGGGTTATCGTGCCTTTTAATACTAAATTCTCATGAGTTAAAAGATTTTACTTTTATGTCAAGTTGCTTGGATTCTATGATTAAGGATTTACAAATACTTTGTAATTCATTAATCATATCATATTTGCATTCAACTTGATCCATACAATCAGCCTCACTAATAGAAATGGAACAACTAAAGAAATTAACATCAGAATAGTTAAAGAATTCATACATTTTGGATGTCGCTGAGGATGTTGATGTCGTTGCTGATGTTGGAGCAAATGTCATGGCATCTGAGACAACATTGTATACGACATCATCATTATCCGATAGAGACTGTTTGAAAACAGTAGCCAGCATTGCTTGTGTTTAAATTTCACGATCTCCATTATCTTCTCCTTCATCATCACTAAGAGAAACCCATATGTTCTTACCAAATTTTCTAAGAGTGTTTGCACATTCGTTAGCATAGTGACCCCAACCCAAGAATGTATGACACTGCACGGTCTCTAGTAGGCTTTTGATTGAAGACTTGGTTTTGGTGCCCTTTAGATTTAGATTGATTTCTTTCATTATTGAACTTCATCACTATCGAATTGTATTTTCGAGTGAGTAAGACAATATTTGCACAATCATTAATTTCTTCAAGATTCTCATCCTCTTTTTCGATTTGATTCTCCGAGGATTGAACTTGAAGTGCCATATTCTTGCTTTTATACAATTCCTTTTGATTCTCAATGATCATCTCATAAGTTTTGAGAATGCTCATCAAGGTATGAAGGTCCATTGTGGTAAAATTGTGAGCTTCTTCAATAGTACAAATCTTTAAATTGAACTTTTTAGGAAGAGAACGGAGAACCTTTTCAACAAGTTGAGTGTTGGTTAATGGTTCACTAAGCACTTGACATTCATTTGAGTTGTCAATCAACTTTTCAAAATAAGATTTAATATCATCCACTTCTTCCATCCTTAAACGTTCATATTTACTCATGAGCATGCGTAGCTTTGTTCGACGAACACTTGAGCTACATTCACAATGAATTTGTAAAGTATCCCATGCATCCTTAGTAGTGGGGTAGTTTTGAATGAGTTTGAACATATACATATCAGCCCATCCAAAAATTGCATCTAAGGCTTTTTCATTAAAGCTAACATTATTGGTTTCTTCTGTAGTCCAATCAGATTCAGGTTTAACAGGAATGTCACCTTCTTCATCCGGTAGCAATATTGGAACAACATATCCATTAGTTATAGATCTCCATGCCCTAACATCAATTGATTTTATATGAGAACGTAGATAAATCTTCAAATAGGCATAATTTGATCCATCTAAAATAGGAAGCCTACCAATAGTTGGATTTGCCGGATCCATAGCTTATGACAATAGGACCAAGCATTTATTGTGTTAAATGTTGACTCTGATACCACTTGTTAGGGTGTCAAATGCTATGGAAAATAAAAACAAGAGATGAAATAAATCGAATGCCAATTATGTTTCCGAATGTCGGCAATTATGTCATCTGACACCAGTAACAACACTTAACAAAACAGAAACTTTAAAGAGTAAATGCAGCGAAATTTAAAGAACACAAATGTTTAAATTTTCATAAGTTATAGATATTATATAACTTATGATGGTCAATGACCAAATGTATTGTATATATATTATATACAACAGTACAAATTCCTTTCTTTACAGATTTACAATATAAAACGGAAAGGAATTAAAAGTTGAAGTCGCAGATGACTACTGCTTGAAAAATCTAACTAAGTAAACATAGACAACCTCTCATTACAATCGCTTCATACAAAACTAATATAGAATCTAGACAATAATTGTAATGTTGGACAGAATGTTGTCAACACACTCAGGCAACACTGGTGATCCATATTTCTGAGATGAAATCCCGAGAGCTCTCTTGGTATTTTTGTTTTATGATTCTGAATATCGATTCACTGTATAGTAGAGAGTCTTCCTTGAAAAGCTCATCGATCGGTTGTGGAGGTTGAAGGAAAGGTGGACAACTGATAGGATTTGTTGGAGATGATCAATGAGCAAAAACCTCTAACAACTTTGACTTGTTCCTCACGAAAAGAAGCAGTCTTGACTCATTCTTCACACATGTTTACCAACTCCTTTTTACCTTGCCAAGTCATATTACTACATAGTAATTATTACATGAAGTAATGCAAAATTAGTTCTGAAAATGTTGGTCCGAATGTTGTGAAACATTTGTCCCAACATTCTTATATATTTAAATCAATACTTCAGGAGATATGTTGGGTCAAATGTCACAACATCAAATCCAACATTAACAGTTTTGATCTTTTCTTTTGATTAACCAGTACATATTTTGCTGTCATACCAAACAACCCTTAAAGGGCAGGCTGGTGCACTAAGCTCCCGCTATACGCGAAATCCGGGGATGATAGGTCACTATTTCATACAATACGTAGAGTTGATAATGGTGAAACTTTTGAACGTTTACCCGTTGTCTCATCATCGATATTCTGAGTAGGCTTCCGACACATTCTTTTCTTAGATGTCGATGGGTTTGTAGGCATTTGAGAGCTTTGGTCTCATCACAGGATTATTTGACTACCTTACATGATGATCTCTGTAGAGCTAGTAGACCCATGCTTCTCATACAGGACGATTGTGCCAAGCAAGGGCAGGATCTTTATGTTTTTTGGTGAAAACAAGAATAAGAAAAAGAAAGCCGCCTTTAAGAAACTTCATCTCAAACCTTGTTCTTGTAGACTCTTGTCAAGGAGTTCTTATGTTTGGTTCCTTAAGGTGGCAATCTACCTATTGTGCTTTCAACCCAATAACACAAGAGGAAGTAACTGTACAACACACACTTCACCCCGGCTACTTATGTGCTCTGTACTTTTGTTCGTACACAAGACAATTCATCATTCTTTACGTGCAAGTATGAGGCGATTTTTATCAGTATTTCGCATATATTTTCAAGACGCAGACGTGGAGGAAAATCCGTTCGCCGTCCTCCTCACTCAACTTTTTTCCATCCGGTGGCAATCCGGCAGTTGTTAATGGAGCATCGCATTGGGTGGTGCACTACGATTGAGAAAAGAAAAATATTCCTCCTTGTGAAAATGGAATCATTTAAGGATTTACTCTCTACTATGCCTCATCCTGGAAGTACTATTTGCAAGTGAAAGAGAGCGCATCGAACTATGACTCTTTTGGTGAAGGATGATGTTTGTGTTTCTGTAATTTCTTTTCCCTGAGTATGCTATCGATATATGGATCTTGGAGGACTATGAGACGTGGGCATGGATCAAAAGGTACAAGGTTAATCTCTCTGATAGGAGAATTTTCCCTTTTAGTTTGTGTTTCATGGAAACTCCATCGATTATTGGCGACAAATCTGGGCGGATAAAGCTTTTGAACATCCAAGAAGGTGAGCTTTTGCTTCCCATGTGGAATGAAGGGTTATTTCCTTATAATTTAGATCATAGAACTGTGAAGAAAATTGAATTGCCGCGACAAGAAATGAAGTTATTGTTGTTTACAATGGTGCAGGAAACGGAAATGAGTAACTGCTAAGTATTACAACACAATGAAATTACAATAAACTGAAATTTCAATGAACTTGAACAGTTTTGATATGCTGAGTCGAGTGATGACACTCTGTCTTTAAGACAAGATTGCCCCGTATATATCCTTTCTACGTTCTGGAAAATAGTCTCCCAAGATAAAACAGCAACGCAACAAATGAGCAAAGAAAACTCAAGTGTTACTTTGAAGAATTTTGAGTGATGAAATGATGTTGGAAAATAGTAAGAAGAATCTGATTTCGTTTGTATGTTTCTGTGTGTCTCAACAATTGTGCAAAGGCTCCATTATATAGTTGAAGGAGAGGATGACAATTGTGGAGGTAGTAATTCACCAAAATAAATGATGAATTGATGTGCAACGGATTGGCTTTTAGAGAGAGTTATTCAACCAAGATAAATGACTGAATTTAGTGTATATTAAGGCTGGTTGACGTTCCAAAAACCAACAACAAAGTTCTCTGCCCAATTTTGAAACAATTTGGGTCCAAAAAGATAATATCAGAAGAAGCCCACATCCCACGACCCGCGACCGAGACCGGACCGGACAGGCGGCGGCGGCGCGCGTATGGGCTTATCCTCAAACCGAAGTACATCTAGGTCCTCCCTCCTTTAAACACATGGGATACCCTTTGGGGTCCCAAACCCCAAGCCAACTTTGAGACTTATAAACTAAACAAATCTTTCTTCCCCCACCGATGATGAAGGATTGGTCTTTACCACCTTTTTCCATGCTTCAAACACCTCACTTCGTGGACCAATATCTCTTTCATTTCTCAACAAAATTTGACGATCCTTGGCCCTACGGTCATCTACTTACTTAGTAGATTATGCACGTGTGAAGAACCAAAGTTTCCAACATGAGAAACACTAGTGTTTAAGCCATTAAATATGGTTGGACGCAACTCCCGCCAAAGGCAAATTTCCAACAATCCTCTCTTGAAAGAGATTTTGGCGCACTCACATGGTGCCTTTTCCTAGCAATATTTCAGCGGACCGATGTTGCATAAGGAGAGGTAACTTCAGCTTTGAACCTTCCATAGTTAAATACCATCAGACTTACTACGCGGTGAACGTGATGTCTTGAACCGTCAGTGTTTAATGTAAGACAAGTCAATAGTACCAACACAACAAATTCCCTTACTTTTTTCTTCGTAATGTTTTGTCCGTTGTGGCCGTTGACAACTTCTTGGATTCTTAAGTGCGTTCATTTGAGGCGGCCAATCCTCGCACTTAAATAGGCGGTCTCCTACAAGGTATCCTGCTATACCCCACTTCAAGAGTGTTAGGAACCATTAAAAGTTTCCCCAAACATAACCTCAACTGTTGAGGATCATTAAAGGTTTTGAAAACTTAACCTTTACCCACACTGCAGATAGCACTTAACGTCTATTGCGGGAACGACTTTGGATTTGGTGTTTCTTTACAAAAATCACTATCCGAAGTGCGTATGCTTCCACTGAAGCGATCAACTGAACCTTCATAGTTTAGTTTTCCCATTGAACCAAATTCCTGGGATCTCCAGTCAGTAAGATTGCGTTACCACCTTATTGGTCCTTATACTTTAGGTTTTAAGCACATTCCCCTAGACATGCAGAACATCTGATCCTTGGGTAAGCCCTTTGTCAGAGGGTCTGCTATATTATCCTTTGACTTTATGTAATCAATGGATATTATACCCGTGGTGATCAGCTGCCTAACGGTCTTATGCCTCCATCGAATATGATGAGACTTACCATTGTACATAGCATTCCGTGCCCTTTCTAGAGCCGACTGGCAGTCGCAGTGGATCATTACAGAAGATACGGGTTTGTTCCAACATAGAACATCATTTAAGAAGTCATGAAGCCACTCAGCTTTTTCTCCTGCTTTGTCTAAAGCGATAAACTCTGATTCTATTGTGGATCGGGCGATGTAAGTTTGCTTAGAGGATTTCCAAGACACAGCCCCACCACCAATTGTAAATACATACCCACTGGTGGACTTGGTGTTCTCTATATCAGATATCCAGTTTGCATCACTGTACCCATCTAGTATAGCTGGATATCTCGAATAATGTAACCCGAAATTTAACATGTGTTTCAGGTATTGTAATACCTGATTTAATGCCTTCCAGTGATCATCACTCGGATTATGGGTAAACCTAGCCAATTTACTGACTGCTTAAGCAATATTAGGTCGGGTGCAGTTTGTTATGTATATCAAACTACCGATCACCTGTGCATATCGCTCCTGGCATACGGGTGCACCATGATTTTTATCAAGCTTTTGATTTCTATCCATTGGTAACTTTATCGGCGAACTGTCAAACATCTCGAACTTTCTCAAAACATCCTCGATGTAGTAAGACTGAGATAAGACTAGTCCGTCAGACGTTTTAGAGATTTTTATCCCTAAGATGACATCTACGATCCCCATATCCTTCATGTCGAAGCATTGTTTCAACATGTTCTTAGTCTCTAGGATTACCCTAGGACTGCTTCATGTGATCAACATGTCATCTACATACAGGCATATCATGACGAACGAGTCAGAGTTACCTTTCGTGTAGACACATTTGTCACACTCGTTAATGGAGAAACCCTTTGATAGTAAAGTACTATCAAACTTTTCGTGTCATTTCTTCGGGGCTTGTTTAAGCCCGTACAGATATTTGACAAGCCGACAAACTTTCTTCTATTGCCCTTGAACCACATACCCTTCAAATTGGTCCATATAAATTTCTTCTTCCAAATCACCATTTAGGAAGGCTGTCTTTACATCCATTTGATGTAACTCAAGGTCACGCATCGCTGCGATCGCAATGAATACCCATATGGACGTCATCCGAGATACTGGGGAGTACGTGTCAAAGTAGTCAAGACCTTCTTTCTGCCGATAGCCCTTGACTACCAACCTGGCCTTGTACTTATCTATAGACCCATCTGCATTATACTTCCATTTGAGTATCCACTTACAACCCAATGGTTTATTTTCCGGAGGAAGATCAACCAACTCCCAAGTATGATTATGCAGAATGGAGCCTATTTCACTCTCAATAGGTTCTTTTCAGAGCGGTGCCTCTAGAGTTGACAATGCTTCAGCAATTGTCCTTGGTTCATCATCAACCATATAAGTAGGGATGGCAATGGATCGGATTTGGACCGGATCCTACTAGATCTAGATCCAGATTCATTTTTCATACCTGAATCCAGATCCGTCGGGTCCATAAAAATCAGATCCAAATCCGGATTCATCAGATCCACCGGGTCCACGGATCGGATCTGGATCCACATGTAAAAAAATGTGCCTTGCTAAAAATGTAACCTTGCTAAGAATGTAACATTGCTAAGATTTTTTTTAAAACTGAAAAACGATTTTTACTTAGCTAACAGTTTACTGTGTTTCAATTTTAAAGTGTTCATATGAGATATTTTGTTCGTTGTCTCGTTTTGATTGTGAGCTATTAATTGAAAATGTTGGACAATGACAATAGTTATGGAAAATGCTGACTAGTATTTTCACAATGCAGAACTTGCATGTGCTTGGAATCTTCACAAATGAAGTGAATATAATTTTAACTACTTGGAGATGTTAGTCATTCACTAATATAACATTAATTTTATTATCGAAGTTACCTCTTTATTTTTGGGTTTTTGAGTTAACGCGGGGATAAATTAAACTTGTTTTAAGAATTAAACTTGCAAGGATGTGCTTAGCAATTTTAAGAAAATACTTATAAAATTACATTCTAGGTTATAAATATATTTAATAAAAAATGGATCCACGGGTCGGATCTGGATCGGATACGGATCTCAAATACAAGATACAGATCCAGATCCGATCCGTCAGAAATGCATCCGGGTCCGATCCGGGTCTGATCCGGATCCGTCGGGTCCAAATTTTAAAGATCCATGTCCTATAAAACGAATCTAGATCCACCAGATCCGGACCGGGTCCAGGATCCATTGCCATCTCTACATATAAGCTACAAAGTCAGGATCGAAGGATTTATCCTTCCTGGCCCTTTTACTTCGTCTTAGTTCCATCTCTGGAGTCTCCAAGTTCTGAGAATCTGGAACTCTAGATTCTGGATATTCAGCCACTTCGAGATCCACTAGATCTGAACCATCTAGATCTGGGCCGTCAACGACTCCCGGTTTCTGAGAGTTTTGTTCATAACTTCGTTTGCGAGAGGTTATGTCATTTTCCTTTCCAGGAAAGATACCTTCAAAGAATTGAGCATTCCTTGATTCCATGATTGTACCCTAGTGGATATCTAGAATATCTTACTTATGCACTAAAAATCGATAATCACTACTGTTATTTGCATATCCGATGAATATGCAATCTACATTCTTATGTCCAATCTTGACCTGCTTTGGCTTGGGTACTTCAACCTTTACCAGACAACCCCATACCTTTAAATATTTGTAGGCGGGTTTCTTTCCCTTCCATGATTCATATGGAGTTTTGTCCTTACCCTTATGTGGGACTCTATTAAGAATTGTATTAGCGGTAAGGACGACTTCTCCCCACATGTTTTGGGGAAGACCGGAATTGATGATCAAGGCATTCATCATTTCCTTCAATATGCGGTTCTTACGTTCCGCCACACCGTTCGATTGAGGTGTGTATGGAGCCGTCGTTTGATGAACAATACCTGATTGGGCACAATATTCCTCAAATGGCGCTACGTATTCTCCCCCTCTATCGCTACGAATTGATTTAATCCGCATGCTTAGTTAGTTCTCAACTTTTACTTTGTAACGTTGGAATGCTTCAAAGGCTCCATCCTTACTTTTCAACAAGTAAAGGTAACAATACCTTGTGCTATCATCAATGAATGTCACAAAGTACTTGTTCCCCTCTCTAGTTTGTGCAAACTTCAAATCACATATATCTGTGTGAATAAGTTCTAGAGGAGCGGTATTCCTTTCGACGGATCGAAAAGTAAGCTTTGTGAGTTTTGCCTCTACACACACCTCACACTTATGTTGAGGGTTTACGTCGATAGACGGCAACAAATCCAATTTTACCAACCTTTGGATGGACTTGTAGTTAACATGTCCTAATCTATGATGCCATAAATTAGAAGACTCAAACAAATAAGAAGAAACTTCAACTTTATTACTTGGACGCATTACAGACGTAGCGTTAACTTTGAAGAGGCATTCACAGACGAAGCCTCTCCCCACAAAAGTGTCATTCTTAGTGAGTACAAATTTATTGGATTCAAACACTAGCCTAAAACCAGCATTAACCAATAAAGGTCCTGAAATTAAATTTCTCCTAATCTCAAGAACATGCATCACTTCCTTCAGAGTCAGCTCCTTTCCAGAAGTCATCTTCAGGACCACCTTTCCTACCCCCAACACGTCAGACGAAGCGTTGTTGCCCACGAACAGCTTCTTGTCATTGACTGGTGTATACGTGGAGAAGGCATTTCTGTTGGAACAGATGTGTCTGGTAGCACCTGTGTCCATCCACCACTGCATGGGATTCTCAACCAAGTTTGCTTCAAGCACCATCGCTGAGAACTCCTCAATCATGTCATCCAGGAGCGTGTCCTTGACGACATTAGCATGCGCCTTGCCTTTAGCCTTGGCTTTCTGTTGTTGCTCAGTCTTGAGCTTGCGGCATTCCTTGATCTTATGACCAGGTTTCCCACAGTGGTGACAGTTACCTCTGAACATCTCCGCTGCGTGGGTCTTGCCGTCTTTCTGGAGCTTCCGCTTCTTGCTTGGGTTCCCTTTGATCTCAGCCAGATTTGTCTTTGCCTCAGCAGGTTGTTTACCCCTTGGCAAGGCCTTCTTATTATCTTCCTGAATTTGGAGTTTGATAATAAGTTCTTCAAAGGTCATCTCCTTTGTCTTGAGCTTTAAGTAGCTCATAAACTCATTCCACGAAGGAGGTAATTTTTCAATCAGGGATGCAACCAAAAACTGCTCATTTGGTTTCATTCCTTCCAAATCCAGGTGATGTAGAATCATTTGGAATTCCTGGACTTGGGACATCACGGTCTTACTATCCATCATTTGAAATTTTAGAAATTTCCTAACGATGAACTTTGTGTGTCTTACTTTGCTTGGGCTTGTGCTTTGTCTTGAGCCGAGGGTCTCTCGGAAACAGCCGCTCTACCTACCAAGGTAGAGGTAAAGTCTGTGTACATTCTACCCTCCTCAGACCCATATTATGGGATTTCACTGGGTATGTTGTTGTTGTTATTCCAAAAGTACCCTTTGTACCCTAATTGTAACACACAGAGAAGTCTTACCTAAAACCGGAGTACTATTCTTTCCCTTTATGTCGCTTTCTATTGTCCAATTTAAAGCCCTAATAAACATATTTTACATCTAATATTGCTCCTCCAATCACAATAGGATACAAGATCCTTCAACGTTACTCTCCAACCACAATTGTTGGAAAATCCTGAATATTACTACGAATCAGATAAATAATTAATCACAAACGGTTTTTATAAATATCAATTAATCGATTTCTTTCTTAAATACCAAATCAAACCAAATATTATTGATCTTTTCAAAATGGAAACCAAACTAAACGAACTAAAAAAATATGTTGTTTTTGCTTGTTTTTTTAAACGTGATTTAGTTTTTCTTATTTTCAATTGGAAAAGGACATCTATTTTAAGTATATAAAACCGAAACAAAAGCAAAATCAATTTCTAATCCTAACATAATTGAATGTAGTTGAGAATATAGGCAAAATAATCCAGAAGTTCCTCAATTTTCCTCTCTAACAATTCCGTCCAACAAGCTGTAAGTTCCTTTAATTTACGCAATGCTTGATGTTACTCTACGTACATATTTTTATTTTATATGTATTTGTGTTTTCCTTAATAGTATTTAGATATCACGATAGAGTATTATTTCTACGTGTATTACCCGTTTATTTTATATTTGAATATTTTGCTGTCATATGTAATGATCTCACTACTCAATTAACAATTAAACAACCCAATTTTCAATTCAATTATCCTCAACAACTCAAATTACAATAAAATCAAATTAACGACCAACAATCCAATGTAACAGTAACTAAAATTAACTAAAATAATTGAAAGAAATAATCTCTTAATAGTGGGGTCTACATAAATGCCACAATGGGCGCAGAAAACTCTCCGGCAGCACCCTTAGGGCTAAATGGCTGATAGTCAGTGACCATTTCAAACCCTATCCCGTACTGCGCAGGAAACTCATTGGCCAGCTTCGCCAGGGAATGGGCCCTCTTCAGGAAGTCAGCGCCCCTTATCCCAGTGGCCATGGCCTGACTCTCAGTTATCCTGCAGAAATACCCGTAGCACATGGCCATGGTCTCCTTAGACCTCTCAATCAACTCCTTAGCATAACTCACACGCTTCAGCCCTGTTCTGCAGGTTCACTGTGACTCCACCTTCAACATAGGGCCCTAGGGTGACGATCAGTTGAACGTTATTATCCCCCATCACCCTTTGAGCGCCCAGAGGGAATCTCCTTAGTGCCCTGCGGAGGTCATGGAAGATCCTGTTGTCTATTCTCCCGCCATACATCTCAATACTGGGCTTGACGGCGTCGGACAGCTTCAGGAAAGTCTCAATGGGCTTCAGCTCAGATTCCAAGGCTGGGAGCCTGGTGGCGGCAGACCCAAGTCCGGCTGCTACTAGAGACTTGTGCACATTGTCCAGAGTCACCGCGCGCATCTTGAAGAAGGTGTCAACCGGGTGGTCCGTCCCCGTCCATACCTGCTGCTCGACCGCTAGGAATGCCCTGAAGCTGGACTTCTCAGCCTCGGACAGGTAGTGGTGGCCGTCGGTCATGAGATTGTAGCCCTGTAATGGGATGATCCCCTGTGCACACCTCACAATTATCCTCAGCACAGCGGTCTCCGCTGGGCTGAGCTCTAAGGCGTTACAGAGCCTTAGTCTTGGGTCGGCTGGAGGTGGGGCCCCATCGTCACCTGGGACGACTGCGGGAGCGACAGGGGCAACCACAGTGTATGCTGGCGCCATATCAGCCGGGAAGGTTACGTTCAGCGGGGCAGTTGCCAGCTCACCTGGGATGAAGTCGCCGATCCTCAGGTTGTAGTTCGCCATCATCACACACCTGCAGACCCCCAGTATGAACGCTGCTTTTCTCTGCCTAGCGGTGTTCCAGTCAGCCGGCGCGTTGGCCTCTATGTGGTACCAGTGAGCCTTGATGAATGCGTCCATGCATCTCATTGCGTTTATGGGAGTCATCCCCCCTATGGGGACCCATATCAGGTGGTTGGGAACAGTGGACCTCTGCAAGTATGGTCTCACGTCGTTGGGGTCCCCATTCATGATGTTATAAACTGGCAGGGCCGACACCATGCCCAGGTCGTTGTATGCCATTGGCACCCCAACTCCCCTCTGGGGCGGGTCAACAGCAGGCCAGGCATCAGCAATAGCTCCTGTGTTCGCCATTATATATATCTTGATACTTACAACTAATATTATAATAATTTAGGAAAACGAAAATCTATCACTATACTAAATGGAATCAGCCGACCCAGTAGCAATCCAGCTCAGATCAACAAGCATACCTGAAATGGAGTTCAAAAGGAAGCTCAGAACCCGATCCACAAAATGAGGTAATTAATTAATCCATTCGCATGGAATACGATCAGTGATTAAGAGAAGAGAAGAATGATAAGAGAGAGAGGAGCACAAGGAGTGTGATGAACATTTCCTTGCCTTGTGTTAGATATTTGTAGATACTTCCCAGACTCAATCTCAGCCCTTCATTAGCTTCTAATCTTGACCCTCCACGTCAATAATTAACTTTCAAAGTGTTCCAGACTTTCGGTTAAAATGAGCTGGCCTTAGTGCTAACTAAACGCTGTCGTTTCCATTGTTATTACATTTCCTACTAATTATTCCTTCCACTGTCCTTGAAATTATTCTTGTCCTCAATGATGTTGAATTTGAGCCTAATCGGGAAACTGGGCATTGATGATTGACCAGTCTTCCCAGGTTGCCTCATCTGGAAGTAGGTTCTCCCAATGTATCAACACCTTTGACTGCCACTACATTATTCTCCTTTGGAGAATTGCCATAGCTCTGCTCCCACTATAGGAAGTTGTTGTTGAGGCACCACAGTAGGATCAATCCTCTCTTTTAGTAGTGACATATGGAAAACATGATAGATAAGTGAAGTTCTGGGAAGTTGCAACCTGTAAGCCACCTTTTCTATTCATTTGAGCACCTTGTATGGACCATAGTACTTGGGGCATAGCTTGAGTTGTGTTCTGAGAGCTATAGAAGTTTGCCTATAAGGTTGGAGCTTTAAATATACCCAATCTCCTTCCTAAAGTTCTCTTTCACTCCTCCTCTGATCTGCATACCATTTCATCCTAGCTTGAGCTTGTACCAAGTGATCCTTCAAGACTCGTTGAAACTGAATCCCGTGTTGCAATAAGTCTTGCACTGACTGGACAGGAGTTTGTATAAATGGGCCCAAAGAGAGTTGAGGAGGGTCATAACCATATAATGCATAGAAGGGGGTGCTTTGTAGTGAAGTGTGGTAGTTTGTGTTATACCACCATTTTGCCATATGTAACCAGCTGGCCCATTTCTTTGGTTTACTCATCACCATAGCTCTTAGATATCCTTCCAAACACATGTTCAATCTTTTTGTTTATCCATCACTTTCAGGGTGATAAGTAGTGTTCATGCAAAGAGTAGCACCAGCTGCTTTGAACAAGTGTTGTCAGAACAAACTGATGAACACCTTATCCTTGTCTGACACCATAGTACTGGAAAATCATGCAGCTTATAAATTTCTTTGAGAAATAGGTCAGCCACTTGTACTTCTGTGTAAGGGTGTTGTAGTGTCAAGAAATGGCCATACTTAGTGAACCTGTCCACTACTGCCAAGATTACATCCTTGCCTTGAGACTTGGGTAATCCCTCTATGAAATCTAGGCTGATATCACTCCAAGCTTGAGTTGGAACTGCCGATGGTTGTAGTAGCCCAAGGTGAGCTACAGTTTCATCTTTGCACCTTTAGCAAGTGTCACAAGATGAGACATAGTCCTGCACATCATTCTTCATTCATGGCCAATGGAAGTACAACTGCAACCACTTCAAGGTACCTTGTTGGCCTGAATGTCCTCCTATAGTTGAAGTGTGCAATACTTGCAGTAGTTGTTGCCTCAAGGCTGTAGTTTTACCTATATAGATCTTACCATTGTACCTAAGTATCCCAGAGTTATAACTGTAATCATCATGCTCCTGGATTAATGACTATCCCAGTGATGAATGCTTGAGTCTGTTCCATCACCTATATAGTTGTTCTCTACATCTTGCATCCATACAGGTTGTACCCCAGTAATAGCATTTACTTCACCATGTTCTTCTGGGATCTTTGAAAGTGCATCAGCCATCTTATTCTCAGCTCCCTTCCCGTAAATGATCTCATAGTCCAGTCCAAGTAGTTTTGTAAGCCCTTTCTGTTGTATAGCAGTTGTCACCTTTTGTTCCATCAAGTACTTAAGACTGAAGTGATCAGTCTTAATTATGAAATGCCCCATTGAACATAGTGCCTCCACTTATGTCTCCTAGAACAACTATGTATTCCTTCTCATACACAGATTTTCCCAAGTGTCTTGGGCCTAAAGCCTTACTATAGTAGGCTAAAGGTCTGTTGTCTTGGGTCAGAACAACTCCAACCCCTTGGTTGCTTGCATCAATTTCAATGACAAAGGTCTTGTTATAATCTGGCATTGCTAGTACTGGCACAGTGCTCATGGAAACATTCAATTGATTAAAGTCCTCCTCAGCTGCTCTATCTCACAAGAAAAAAACTTTCTTCAATAAGGAAGTTAATGGTTTGTTGATAGTACCATAATTCCTTACAAACCTTCTGTAGTACCCAGTAAGTCCTAAGAACCCTCTCAGCCCCTTGAGATTCTTAGGTACTGGCCATGTCATCATTGTTTCACCTTAGTAGGGTCAGTAGCAACTCCTTCCTTAGTTATGATATGACCCAAATAATCTACTTGAGTTTGTGCAAAACTGCATTTAGACCTCTTAGCAAACAATTGGTTATGTTGGAGAATAAGAATGTTCTCCTCAGGTGCTCCACATAATCAACCAAGTTTTTGCTGTATATGGATATATCATAAATAACACCAGGATAAACGGTCTCAAGTGTGGCTGAAACAGAGAGTTCATCAGTGCCTGAAAGGTTGCTGGTGCATTTGTCAAGCCAAAAGGCATGACCTAAACCTTAATTTTATTAATGTCGATATGTGAAGGCTTGTAGGGTCACACTATATCGATTGTCTTTTCGATCTAAGGATGTATTGAGAGTGTATTAAATATTCGATTTAGAATCGAGATATTTAAATGAATAATGATTGTTTTAATTAAGTCAAAATTAGATTTTGGATTTAATTAAGAATGTGCGGAAAATAAATCGAGACGATGTAGGGCAACGTCAAGCGCCGCGGCGCCCACACCATAGTGATGTGGCGCTAATGACCTAATCTGTCTCGATTTTTGGGCCAGGCCCAAGGTCAAACCCTAATCTGGTTTGACCTAATTTTCACCTATAAATACAGACATTCCCTTCATTATTCAATACACTTGATTTTCATATCATTATTCTAAGTCTCAGAGACTCAGAATCAAAACACTCTCTCGAACCTCTGTCAGATTTCCTAGCTTTCCAAATGAGGAATACATTGAATCTTAGAGCTTGCAATCGTAAGGGCATTCGCGTGCACACCTATGGTATATAAAGATTCCAGATAAATACAACATGTAAGTGTTCGTACTTTATGTTACAGGTTTTGATTGTCATATAACCATACCAGAAGTAATTGTTGGGATAAGTAAGAATAAAATTTTAAACTTCCGCTGTGTCTTACTTATGTGTTTTGAACCTAACGAAACCCTACAGTGGTATCAGAGCCCATGCTGGTTCAATGGTTATATAACAATTGAATAACATAATAATATGGGTTTAACATAAAATTGGATTAAAACAAGGCTTCTTGAAATCCTACATGTCTTGACCGAATGTTAACCTTTTGATATCACCCTAAATTATCTTCTACGCTAACTCGAGGAAGTCATTCCGCTTTAACTCGAACTAAGCTAAAAGTGCGTTTTACGGCTCATTGCACGGTGCACGGCAAAGAACGGATAAGAACGGATGATGATCGATATGTGCGTTATTGATAATGGTGGGTGATGATAGAGGATCTGTGATTTGATCCCTAAATTGGATTTAGGGCTCGAACGATTTTGAAAAATCAACACAGAAACGTTTTGTCTGAACGTCGGCACTGCGACCCTATGGTAGGGCGCCGCAACGCTTGCTAGGGTTTTTAAGGCGGCGTCGCGGCTCCATGGTGGAGCGTCGCGACCCTAATGCTTCATTTTTTAAGTTCTGGACTTTCTGGACATTAGGCGCCGCGGCCCCATGGTGGAGCGCCGCGGCCCTAATGCAAGTCGATGTTTCTGCCTTGCAAGCGTCGTGGCCCCATGATGGAGCGACGCGACGCTAATGCATTGTAAAAGCCGAAATTCGGTTTCTGCCTCACTAGCGCTGCGACCCTAATGATTAGCGCCGCGGCCCCATCGGTCAGAAAAAAATAAGTATACTGTTTATGTGCTAAATGTCAAATTGTTTGTCATTTAAATTACTAGAATAGCGTCCGCTATAACTGTTTGGGCAGGCGGCGACCAGTATTTGATTAAACAATCTTATATCATGCATATTGGGTTGACGGTTCCCAACTATATGTCATTAGTTTTGCATGATGTTAAGATGTCATATTGGATATGGCGTAAAAGAGTTGATCTTGATTAAAACCCTGAATTAAAATGTTCCCCAAAATTTTAAAATACAAGTCTAAATTAAAACGTATCGTCCATTATAATTGTTATAGTGCAAAATCCTTTTCGGCGATACGAGTATTTATGCCAACGCATTTGCTTTAAGTCTATGAGGACCCAGACTTTTTCATAGACGTGCTTTAAATGTAAAGGTAAACGATAAACTTTTGTGGGTATTTACACCAAAGTGTTTGCTCACAAAAGCCAAATTTACTTAGATACATAAACGCAGTCGTGTAATGAGGCTGACTTTCTTAGGCAAATATTGGCGCCAAAGTGTCGGACTAATCTAAGGACACAAGATTAAATGTAATATTTGATCAACCAAGAGTTGAAAATAAGTTTTGCAATTGGTTTAGAACCTACCAAGATGTGTTATTGAAGTTATCAGCCAAAGAAACGCGGAGATAGCATAGGCTTGAATCTTGGCCCATTATGACTTTAATTAATATATGTCTGTATTATACCATGGGGTCGTAGAAGTATGATAAAATAGTGGGAGTTCATTAAACAAAAAACCATGTTGATTAGCCTAAACGAATGTGTATAATAGGAAATAAATTTTGCGTTTAATTTTCAGTCTATCTAATTCTTCAGATTATCAAAGATGTCGAGCTTATCATTGAAAATGTTGATTGAAATGAACAAACTTACTGGACCAAACTACCTTGACTGGCTGAGAAATTTGCGAATAGTGCTGAGACAAGAGAAAATAGAATACGTGTTGGACACGGTGTTCCCAACAGTCCCTGCGACAGACTCTGCTGAATATGCCTCTTTTGATAAGGATGCTTATGAAAAACACCTAGATGATGCCACTTCAGCACAGTGCGTGATGTTGTCTTCCATGTCTATGGAACTTCAGAGACAACATGAGAACATGCGTCCCAATGAGATGCTCGAACACTTGAAGAGTCTCTATGACTCACAATCCCAGACTATGGAATATGAGTTACTAATACAACTTTTTAAGTGTAAGATAAATGAAGGGGTCAGGTCTCGCAGCATGTATTGAAGATGATAAGGTTGATAGAGAGGCTTGCTTCAATTGGAACGAAGTTGCAAAAGAATATCGCTACCACCCTTATCATGAACTCTCTCCCTCGTTCCTTTGAAAACTTCATAGTGAATTTCAATATGAATGGAACGAAGGCGAGTCTACCGGAGCTGTACAATATGCTTAAGACCTTTGAGTCTTCCACTTCCAAAGGCAAAGTTGTGCTCATGAGGTAAGGAATGGCAGAAGAAGAAGGGCAAAGCAATCGCTGCGCCCTCAGCTATGAAGCCTAAGGGAGGTGTGAAGAAAAGAAAAGTGAATCCGGATAAGGATGTATGCCTCAACTGCAACCAGAAGGGGTATTGGAAGAAGGATTGCACGACACCAGGAGTAGGAAAAGCACCAGGTGCTTCTGCCTCTGGTGGACAAGGTATGTACGTCATTGAAATAAATATGTCTATAAATAACTCTCATTCCTGGGTATTGGATACCGCTTGTGGCTCACACATTTGTACAAATGTGCAGGGGCTAACTGATAGCAGAGAGGTTGGACCAAGAGAGGTAGACCTACGCGTTGGAAGTGGAGCACGAGTGGATGCTAAGCGCGTAGAAACTTATAGATTAAATTTTCCTTCTGGCTATTGTCTAGTGTTGAATGATTGCTACTATGTACCCTCGTTAACGAGTAATATCATTTCTATCCCTGTTTTGGACATGGAGGGTTTTTCCTCATATATTTATAATGGCAGTCAAGTACTGTCTTTTGATAATGTTATATATGGAACTGCTCCTCTTGTGGATGGATTATATACACTAAACTGTAGTCGAGAAATATTCAATGTACAAAATAAACGAGCTAAGATAAGTAATAGAAACTCTACCTACCTATGGCATTG
Organism: Anisodus tanguticus; assembly: GCA_034509755.1. Taxonomy (NCBI): domain Eukaryota; kingdom Viridiplantae; phylum Streptophyta; class Magnoliopsida; order Solanales; family Solanaceae; genus Anisodus; species Anisodus tanguticus. Next base: position 37,317,837 of record CM067549.1, read on the forward strand.
CAGACTTGGTCATATCAACGAATCAAGGATAGCAAGGTTGAGAAAGTTAGACTACATCGAACCATTTGACTTGGAGTCTTATGGTAACTGCGAATCTTGCTTGAAAGGAAAGATGACTAATAAGCCACTTTATGGGAAAGGTGTGCGAGTTAAAGAGGTGCTTGAGTTGGTCCATACTGATATATGTGGGCCATTTTCGACTCAAGCTAAAGGAGGTTTCCCATACTTCATCATTTTACTGACGACTTCACAAGGTATGGATATGTGTATCTTATGAGACATAAATTCGAGGCTTTTGAGAAGTTCAAGGAGTACAAGTCAGAAGTAGAGAAGCAACTTGCAACAAGTATCAAGATCCTTCAATCAGATCGAGGAGGTGAATACTTAAGCAAGGATTTTCTAGATTACTTGAAGCTACATGGAGTCCAACCAGAGTGGACACCTCCTGGAACACCACAAATGAATGGTGTTGCCGAAAGGAGAAACCGAACCTTATTAGATATGGTTCGATCCATGATGAGCTTCTCAGCTCTACCAACATACATTTGGGGACATTCTATACAAGCCTCAATATATGTTCTGAACATGGATCCTTCCAAGTCAGTAGAAAAAACACCATATGAGATATGGTGTGGCAAGAAGCCAACTCTTAAACATATGAGACCCTGGGGGTGCCCTGCATATGTTAAGAAGATGCTCACTGACAAGTTGGAATTCAAAAGTGAGAAATGTTACTTCGTGGGGTATCCAAAGAAAACTAAGGGATACTACTTCTATCTTCCTAGAGAACATAAGGTCATTGTTTCCAGAACGCAACTTTCCTTGAATATGAATATGTCTACAAGGAACATAGTTGCACAGAGATAGAACTTGAAGAAATTCAAGAACCACAAGATAACACAAAAATTGAACCCTTGTCGAATGACCTAAACAAGGATTCAATGGGAGTATCTGGTGAAGATTGGGTACTTAGAGTACGCCATTCAGCCAGTGGGAGTGCTATGAGAGATAATACGGAAATGCAAGGCTCTCATACACAACCAATGGAAGGTGATACAATGGTTGTACATCATTCCATTCAGGAAATACATGAGAATGACATTCCTGAAAGCTCTCAAGGTGATGGATTGTCTAGCACACAAAGACCTTCTCACAATCAGAATGCAACAAACACTGAAACGTAGAATAATCAACTCCGTATGACAATTAGGACTCATCATCCGCCTGAAAGACTTAATCTCCTTGTTGAAACACACAATGAGATAGATATTCCTGATGACGATGAACCTACAACCTACAGCGAAGCTATGTCAGACATTGATTCGCGAAGATGGCAAGAAGCCATGAAAGCTGAGATGGACTCGATGTACATAAATCAAGTTTGGAACTTGGTTGATTTGCCAACAAGGGTTAGACCTATATGATGCAAATGGGTTTTCAAGAAGAAGATTGGTGCATATGGCAAGGTATAGACTTATAAGGCAAGATTGATGGCTAAATGTTATAATCAACGGCCTGGGGTCGATTATGATGAAACTTTTTCATCTGTTGCGAAAATTAAGTCCATTCGAATTTTACTTGCAATAGCTGCATATTATAACTATGACATTTGGCAGATGGACGTCAAAACTGTTTTACTTAATGGTAATCTAGTTAAGGAGGTGTATATGAAACAACCTGAGGGTTTTTCACTTGAGTCCAAACCAAATATTGTATGCAAGCTACAAAAGTCCATTTATGGGCTTAAGCAAGCCTCGAGGAGTTGGAACATTTGCTTTGACAAGGCTATTAAGTCATTTGATTTCGTCAGAAGCAAAGAGGATCCATGTGTTTATAGTAAATGCAAGGACGAGAGTATTGTCTTTATTATCATATATGTAGATGACATATTGATAATGAGAGACAATAAGACTCTCCTGCAGTCAGTCAAGGAGTGGTTGTCCAGTACCTTCATGATGAAGGATTTAGGTGAAGCCTGCTACATTTTGGGAATTAGGATCTATAGAGATAGACCTAATAGATTGTTGGGGTTGTCACAGTCAGTCTACATAGACAAGGTGCTTAGACATTTTTCTATGGAAAATTCCAAGAAAGGCGGTCTATCTATGGGACAAGGCATCAAGTTATCTAAGAAGGATAGTCATTCTAATACTATAGAACTTGAACGCATGAAAATGATCCCATATGCTTCGTCTATAGGATCGATCATGTATGCCCTGACCTGTACTAGGCCAGATGTGGCATTTGCACTTAGTATGACTTGCAAATTCCAGCAAAATCTTGGAGAAGAACACTGGAAAGCAGTCAAGAGTATTCTTAAGTATCTTAAACGAACTAAAGATTACTTCTTAGTCTATAGTGGGGAAGAAAAGCTAGCTGCTACTGGGTACACTGATGCTAGCTTCCAGACGGATCTTGATGACTTCAAATCTCAGTCTACACGTTCATTTTCAATAGTGGAGCAGTAAGCTGGAAAAGTTCCGAACAAGCTACAACTGCTGATTAGATAACAGAAGCTTAGTATATTGCTTTGGATCGGAAGTTGGTAAAGAATCTATCGCGATTTCCGAGTTCCTGAAGGAACTAGGGGTTGTTCCAAGTGTCACTTGTCCAATAACGATTTATTGTGACAACACTGGTGCGATTGTGCAAGCTAAGGAACCAAGATCAACCAACAGAAACAAGCATGTACCAAAGAAGTACCACATACTCAGGGAGATGGTGGAGACCGGAGAGATTAGATTAGACTATGTTTCCACAGACGATAATTTAGTTGACCCATTCACTAAACCATTAAGCTTAGTCAAGCATAATGGTCATTTTGAGAATATGGGCATTAGATATGTTGGATATTGGCTCTAGGCCAAGTGGGAGATTGAAAGTATATTTATGTCCTAGAGACAATCTGTATTAGGACAAATGTACTTTATACACATTCATATTATTATTAATGGAGATTAATATTTTGGCATTTGCAATTATTGAATTATTAGTTGATTGTTTATAATATTCTATAACATGCATCTCTGGAGGTTATGCTGTTATTAATAATATGAGTTATTAATATTATAACGTAACTCTTAAAATAGCCTCGACTAATGATCATCGAGAATGGGATATCGATGATATGTGATAAGTCGACATGTGGTCTGCATCACATCCTTAGAGGATGTAGTATGTCTCACCTGCTACGAGTAATAGCTACTCGTGATGGACACATGGATACTTTGGAAGTATTGGTATACCCTGCTGATATATTATTTGTTATACTTGTCTAAAGTATGATCAGCGTGTGGGAGATGGAAGTCCTTAGACTTGAGGTCAATACACACCTTGTCTACAAAGTAATATACTTTGATCCTGTCCTAAGCTCAAATGCCTTATAGGTTGAGATACGACTTGTATTGGGTACATTACGATGTGGATTAAAGGTGGTAGTTGAGCCAAGATTAGGATTCATTCCTCGAATGTATATTAGAGAGAACACTCAGATTCTCAGTGATATTAAGTTGACTAAGTCGTTGGCCAACGCAATAGACATATTTAGAATATGGTCTAGTTGTCAACTAATATAGATGAGATACAATGATTAAGACATTTGAATAGACACTTGACAAATCCTAAGCTTAATCGGGTGTGTCGTGAATGAAAGGATTTTATCTTACCACACTGAGGTTAAGTTTACTGGATTCATGTAAACGTACTTCACATATTGAGTTCGTATTGCGGCGCCGTCTAGGAGTTCTGCATAAACCTTAATTTTATTAATGTCGATATGTGAAGGCTTGTAGGGTCACACTATATCGATTGTCTTTTCGATCTAAGGATGTATTGAGAGTGTATTAAATATTCGATTTAGAATCGAGATATTTAAATGAATAATGATTGTTTTAATTAAGTCAAAATTAGATTTTAGATTTAATTAAGAATGTGCATAAAATAAATCGAGACGATGTAGGGCCACGTCAAGCGCCGCGACGCCCACACCATAGGGTCGCAACGCTAATGACCTAATCTGTCTCAATTTTTTGGCCAGGCCCAAGGTCAAACCCTAATCCGGTTTGACCTAATTTTCACCTATATATACAGACATTCCCTTCATTATTCAATACACTTGATTTTCATATCATTATTCTAAGTCTCAGAGACTCAGAATCAAATCGCTCTCTCGAACCTCTGTCGAATTTCCTAAATTTCCAAAGGATGAATACATTGAAGCTTAGAGCTTGCAATCGTAAGGGCATTCGCGTGCGCACCTAAAGTAGATAAAGATTCCAGATAAATACAATCCGAGGAAGGAGAAGGGAGGCAGAGCTAGGGTAAGGTTGAAATCTTCGGTGATATGAAATTCTGATTAAGATGTATGTTTTCTAGACTAGTATGTTTTTAATTATGATCTGGATAAATGTTAATCTCTACAATATGATGCTTACAGTGATTAAAGATTATAGACTTCCATTTAAAAAATGAAATTTAAATTGATACAACGCACTTCCTTATTACATGCTTACTATTTGATAAACTCTGTTAAAACTTTATCAACTTACCATCTATATTCCTACCCTCTTTAGGGTTATTAGATGATGAAAAGATCCGCCCATTTATTGGTATCAAAGCTTGTAAAAGGATTAAACTTGTAAGATGAAAGATAATTATGCATTTAAAAATGTTAACTTGATGAATAAACTACTATGGAAAAGGTATGAGATTAGAAAATATTTGATAAAATATAGAGAGGAGAATGAAAGATTAATGAGAATCCAAGAAGCAATATTAGCTATAAAACGGAAAAAAGATTTACCATATGAACAATATTCATACAATGAATTAGAAGACATAGGCACACACTTAGAAGATGCTATGAATACGTATAGGAGAACGATAGAAATAAACACTACAATAAACGAACAAAATGCTATGATATACGATCTGAAAGCAGATATAAGAATGGAGATAGAACACTATGGATGAACAAAGAATAATAGAACGTCAGAATAAATTAGAAGAACTCATAATAGTAGCAGAAAAGTCGCTCAGGTATAATAGAGATATAAACCAATACATAATAAGTTGCAGAATAAGTATAGATCTAATAGAAGAAAGAGATCAACGCCTACAAGAAAATTCCGAACAAATAGAAAATCAGAAAGAAATCATTAGAGAATTAAGAAATAAATTAGCATTAGAAAACAAAAGGTTAAGACAAAAAGAAGAAAAAAACACGAAGTTACTGGAAAATAAATTAAGGGACATAATCAGAAAAGATAATGAATTAAAAGATTTAAATGATATAATAGAAGAATAGTATAAGTACATAGACTTGCTGAAATATGGATAAAGGAAAAGAGATAGTAGAAGATTCTAAGGATACACACTATCAAATGACTACGTATGAAGGAGGATCAACCCAAACGCTAAGCTTTAAGCCGGAAATTTACCAAAAAATACAAGATGAAAAAGAAGAACTATCTATAAAGAAAATATTTAAAACTAAATGGTTTGAAAGAAACAAAGAAATAAGATATATAGCACACAAACATGAAAACATAATAGATACAACGAGTGTTAATGGAAGGACCAAAATTAACCTGATAACGGATGAGGTAATAAAAAGAGAATTAACAAAATTATCTACTAGAGAAGCCAGAAAATACAGAAATATATACTTCGAAGGAGTAGAATTACTATAAAGGCATACTTCCAGAAAAACATAGATACACTTATACATATATACATATTAGATGACAGAATACTAGGAAATTTGCAAGATGCATTAATATCTGTAGTAAAAGGAAATTTAATATATCAAAAACTAAAATTCACAGTACAACCAGATTTTAGTATATCATTAAAAGACGAACACAAAGACCTAGCATTAACACTATATTACAAATTAGATGGAATAACAATGCCACCAGGAAGTAAAGTAATAATCATTGCAACAAAAATGATATATGCATTAACAGGTAATCACCATGTAAAAAGATAACATGAAATGAACATAGTAGTACCAAGAATGTACCAAGAAATATTAGAACCAATAGAACATAAGGAAAACTCCAAGATAACCATACCAGAAGAAATATATATGGACTTTAATACCAGGACCATTACACCATCGAAAATATTAATACCAAAAATAGAAGGATCCAGATTAAGTATTACAAGAGATCAAAATAAGTCACAACAGCCTAGAATACTAGATTTAATAAACATACACACAAATAGATTAAAAGTTAAAGTAGTAATATTCAAAGGAATAATAACAACAGATTGTGTAGCAGAAATAAACACTGGAGCTACTAAAAGTTTTATACATATAAGTAGGATTAATGAAAATGATTGTGAACTAATAGACCCACAAACATATAATTATCCTGAAAATGATAGAGAGATAATAATTACTAAAAGTATTAATTTAAGATTCAAAATCCAAGATTTAGAATATAAGATAAACATAGGAGTAATAGAATATGATAGTATCAACAAATTACTTTTGGAAAGTGATTTTTTAACAATGATAAACTATAAAATAATAACGGAATAGAAATAAATGATCAAGGAAAAACGAGATTCATAAATAAAATATGAATATACAAAGAGAAGATAATTGAGAAAAAACTAAAACTAAAGGAAATAAGGACAACCTTATTATCAGAAGAAATATTTTTCCAACTAAAGTACTTAAAACACAAAGCAAAAGAGACAAAATTAGAAGAAAAAATAGAGAAATTAGAACAACAGTGTGAAAAGTTTGATAAAATATGGATAGACATGGGAAACGGATTGAAGAAAAGAATAAACAATCCTGACTAATAATAACGAAAAGATACAAGAACTATGGGAAGAGATAATAGTAAAAGAAAAACTAAAAAGTACAATAACAATGATGGATGAAATAAAAGAAAATCAGAAACGTACCCAACAAATGATGAGAGAGGAACTGACTAATCTATGAAATACATCTGAAATACCAACGTTTAAGATAATACTGGAAAAACTTAATATGATATTAGAAGACAAAAACAAAGGTAAGGAGATAGCAGGAGAAAATGAGCCTAGCACAAGTAGAGAAAATACAATAATTAAAACTACCACAAGACAACCTAAAATAGTACCAATAGATGCATGGAGAAGAAGTAAAAAGCCCATAATGGTAGATATAAGTAAAATGAAACCAAAATTATCATCTCAAGTAGAAAAAATATTAGAAGGCCTAACAATATTAAATAAAATAGGAGAATTTTAATGGAAAAGCAAGAACCTAATATACCCAGCGTACTTACGTTTTCAAGAAATAATGGAAAAAAGATCATAGAAAAAGAAAGATATAAGTATGAATCAATAAAGACACGAACACCAAAAGAAGATACAGATACAAAAGAAGAAAATATTTATCTAAAGAATGTAGAAAAAACAACCTACGAATATCTAAACTTAAAATTGGGTAAACAAGAGTTAGAAATAGCTGAATTAAAGACAGAAAATACGAAGTTAAAATTACATAGCAATGAAGAATGGTACGATAAATACAAAAAATACAAACACAAGTTTAGAGATACAAAAAAGATATTAAAAGAAGCAAAGGTAGAAATAAAACAAATGAAGGAAGAATTAAACGAAACCAACAGAAAGTTAGAAAAAACAGAAGAAACAAAACAAAAACTAGAAGAATTAAAAGAGGAAATGAAAATACTTAAGGAACAAGTAAGAAGGTTAAAAGGAAAGAAGAAGGTAAGAAGAAACACGAGCGATGAAAGTACTAGCAGTAATGAAAAAACTGACAGCGATTCAGAAAATAACGATAAAACAGATAACCACGAAATACGAGTAGTAGAATTTATAGAGGAAGTAGAAAATGAAGAAAACTCAGAAATAATAAAAGAAAACAACCAAATAATAGAAGCTCTACAAAAAATAAAAAGAGTAAATGCTATTATAGAAGAGGAACCTGAGAGTGACATAGAAGAGGAATATAATAGACCAGAAGAAACATAAATAGAATCGGAAGATATAATAAATGAAGATGCAAATGATTATCCTGAAGAAGAACTAATAGATCCCAACCTAGAGGTAATAGAAATAAAACGAACTAGATTACCAAACCACATACCAGCAGTACAACAAGCAGAATTTAAAGAGTTTGTAGGATCAATGTCACAAGGAGTAAATTATAACGGATATTTTCTAGACTTAGACAATGTTTATGACGAACAAGAAATAGGAAGAAGACTAACAGATTGGAACCTTGGAATGTATATAGTGATAATGAACTCTACACATATGGATAACCTAGAATATATGTACGAATTAATATCTAGAACATTAATAGGAAAAGTAGCATATTGGATAGAATCTATAGCGTATCAACTAAGAGGAGAAGTACTTAGTCACGCAACAGATTGGAAATCTATGCTAATGATATTCGATATTATACTAAAAAGAGAATTTCTAGGAGAAATATGGCTAGTGGCCAGAGAAAACGTATTTGCAGAAAGAAAAATAGAAATAATAATGAGTCTAAACAATATGAAATGTTGTAAAATTAATAAATTATCAGAATACACGATTAGCTTTAGCAAATTCTTCTATGAAGCTAGATTCTTACCAGAAGAAGGTTTGATATACCAACAACTTTATTATGACCACTTACCGACACCTTATAATACTGAAATATCAAAAGAATACACCCAACTAGAACCAAAAGAGAACACCTTAGGAGAAAGAATACGAGTACTACGAGCTTAATTAATGAGAAAATTCGAAGAATTTAGGATGCAACAAAAAATTTAAAAAGATAAAAAAATAGGATTAAGAGAAATATGTGGATTCACAGAAAAAAGATTAGTATTCGGATGTGATGACAAAAGAAAAGAGAAAAAATATAAAGGAGTAACAAAAGATATCAAACAAAGAGATACAGGAAAATTAACAATTATAAAAGTTATGATAACAAACAGAATTATAACAATAAACCTTATTACAGGCCCTACAGGAAAAAGAGATTTAAAAGGTATAAAAATACCCCTGAAACCAGAAGAAAATTTAGATATAAGAGAAAATTTAGGAAAAGAAAATACGTAAAACCTATTAACACAGAAAAGGCTAAAGAATGTACATGTTGGAACTGCAATGAGAAGGGACATTATGCTAACAAATGCCCAAAACTAAAGAAAAAAGGAGTAAAATACATAAACACAACACAATTTATAATGAGTTTACGACAGATTAAAGAAGACAATGATAAATGGTACGAATATGAAGACTTTTATGTTAGCCAAACAGACGAAGAAAATGAATCATACCTAGAAAATGTCCAGTTCATTAACCAATAATCAGAAAGTGAAACTACTTCTGAATAAACTGAACCCATTAGGAAAAGAGAAAAACAAATTATTAGAAGAAAGAGATTATTGGATACAATGCGACCAATATATTAGATACAAATTAGTTATGACTTCAACTACTAGTGAAACAGGAAACAAATACTATTTGGATAGACATAAAAAGGTTACAAAAAACCTTGGGAGAATAATGGAAAGAATAAGCGAAATAAACTGGAAACTTGTTGTGATAAGAAAACAAATACAAAAACTAATGATCGATGAAGATATTAGTCAAGAAGTAAGAGAATATGAACAGGATGAGAACCTCCAACAGAGGTTAAGAGAAATGAATATTGGATAAATGGTAGCAATCTATATAAAAGCTCATATAGAATACAAGCCTAATAAAATGATAAAACAAAAAATCTTTATTGATAGCGGAGCAGATTTATGCCTAGCAAGAAAAGATGTATTAGAATCACATAGATGAAAAAGAACCAGAACTCATAGGGCTAAGGTATCAGGATTTAATGAACAATCAAGAGAATTAGACGTAATAGCAGAAAACATGAGAATAATATTAGGAAAAACATATTCAGATTACCAATAATATATCAATTGGATAATATGAAACAACAAGTGTTGTTAGGAAATAACTTCCTAGATTATTTTAAAACACAAGTTATCGATAGTAACACTTTTAGCTTACAAACACCTTGTAATAAATGGATAGTATTAAAAAGAATATTACCTATACACACATTAAGATTATGTACTATAAAGAGTGATAGGAATAATAACCTACAACTACTAAAAGAAAAGTATCTGAATGCATTGAAAATAAACTTTGGAGAAAACCCAATTCAGCTATGGGAGAAAGAAAAAATATATGCAGAAATCAAACTGATAAACGAAAATGATATAGTTAGATCTAAACCTATCAGATATAGCCCAACAGACCAAAAAGAATTTGAAACCCAATTAAAAGAATTATTAGACTTAAAATTAATACAAGAAAGTAAAAGCCCACATAGCAACCCAGCCTTTTTAGTAAAGAAACATAGTGAACAGAAAAGAGGAAAAGCCAGAATGGTAATCGATTACAGAGAACTAAACAAGAAGACTATATTTGATGGATATTTTTTACCATATAAAAGAAACCTCATTAACAGACTAGGGAATAAAAAATGGTTTAGTAAATTTGATTGTAAAAGCGGTTTTTGGCAAATAAAACTGACTAAAGAATCAAAATCCCTAACAGCTTTTAGTGCCCCTCAAAGACACTACGAATGGAATGTATTACCCTTTGGATTAAAAAATGCACCACAAATATTTCAAAGAAGGATGGATCAGGTGTTTAGAGCATTAACAAATTTTTGTATAGTATATGTCGATGACATATTAATATTTAGTGATAATTTAAATGATCATATAAAGCACCTAGCAAAGTTCATAACAACCATAAAACAACACGGAATACTATTATCAGAAAAGAAATCCGAAATATTTAAAAACAATATTGAATATTTAGGATATATCATAGATAACCAAGGATTACAACTACAAGAACATATAGTGACAGAAATAAAAAACTTCAAAGAAAAATTAGAAAGTAAAAAAGAATTACAACAATTCCTAGGAATAATAAATTATGCTTCAGACCACATAAAAGATTTACCACTCTTGAGAAAACCACTACAAGATTTAATAAAGAAAAATATAACCTTTGAATGGAAACAAGAACACACTAAGGCTATAAAAGACATCAAAGAGAAAGTAAATTATTACCAAAACACAGAATACCAACTGAAAAGGATCAACTAGAACTTTTCACTGATGCAAGTGATATAGGATGGGGAGCAGTCCTCATAGCCTATGATAAAGAGGATATAGATAAAGAAAAACCACTTATATGTGGACACGGAAGGAGGAACATGGAAACCAAATGAGAAAAATTATCATATAAACGAAAAATAATTATTAGCGATAAAATTCGGGATAAAAAGATTTCATTACCACTTATTACCAATAAAATTCATTGTTAGAACTGATAACACCCACGTAAAGGCTTTTATTACAAATAAAATAGATCCCTTAGCAGAATTGAATAAAAGGAGAAAATGGCAATCTTTCTTTTGTTGTTATGACTTTATTGTTAAGAATATATCTGGAACTAAAAATGTTTTAGCTGCTTTTCTTAGCAGATATAATAATGTCGAACAACAGTGACAAGATCGAAGAGTACATTACTAAATCCATACAATCCCTTATACAAACCAATGAAGTCCTTATAACCAGATTACAGGAAAATACCAACACTATCAACCAGCTCAAAGAAGCTATAAAAGACTTGATAACTGTGAAGAATATACAAAATGAATCATCATCATCCAGAACACCTACTACCACACTGAAAAAACCAGAAAACCCCACCATGGGACCATTTATATCAAAATTAGCAACCATGCTATCAGCTATACTATCTTCTTCATCATCCATATCAATGGCAGATAAACTGAAGTACACACCTGAGCACATCAACGCTTCTGAGAAGATTAACAAATTCTATGATTATAAGACTAACCCTCATATTATACGAAGTGCAAAAATGAGCAGGTACCCAAGATTTATATACAGTGAGCAAGCAAATCCAGAGGTAGTATCAAAACTATTCACCTATGGATTTATTGACAAACTAGTAGTCGATGAAAATATGAGCAATATTACGAAACTACCGAGTATTATTGTGGAATCCACAAGATTAATGATGGAGTCGTTTGGAAAGGGAATATACGGAATACAGGTATTTGATGCATCATTTGATTTAACTGGCAAACCAATTGTAATATGTCAGATATTCAAAACGGGGAAAAACAGTACAATCAGCGGAGACGATGAGAACCTGAACAAAAAGATCCCTTGCACTTTGGAGAAATTCCAAGAATGGCTAAGTGCGAAAAGAACATTCGGACTAATCACATTGAAAACCAGGATAGAAGACATGCTAAGGGAGAAAAAGGCATGCATAATTGGAGATTCAAAGGGAGGAGAAGTTGAGGACATTATTACCTTGTACTATGACAATGATATCATGACTCAAGATACCACAAGACTAAGTAACATGCATGAAAAAATAGTCAATATAAAATACAAGCATGCAAGAGAAACCATTGAACAATATCAAAGAATAATTGGACAAAATAAAAGACCTTTGATAAACACCAGGCCTACCATTCCTACTAATGTGACAAAAAATGGAGAAAACTCTGATCCTTTTGCATAAGGATCCTATTGATTATCAGAACAAAGGGATCATGTAGCTTACTATGTGAAGCCCAACAGAACTGGGAGCCTGTAGTATTTACTACTTGCAGCCCAAATGAATATTTTGAACAGGGAGCCTGTAGTGTTTACTACTTGCAGCCCAAAATGATTACTTTGCACAGGGAGCCTGTAGTTTTCACTACTTGCAACCCAAATGAATATTATGATTAACATGAGATTACTTCAAAACAAGAAAAACTTATCAAAGACACCTGGAAAGAAGAAAGCATTTTCAATGGGAAAAGCAAAGAGAAAGAATGCAAACGACCTTTTGAAAAAGGAAGAGAAGACAAAACAACTTTTTGAAAAGCAGCAGAAAGAGGACAAATAACTTTTGAAAAGCAGCCGACAAACTGTAGCGATTACTATTTACTTTAAGACTTTTTGAAAAAGCAATTACTATTTACTTTAAGACTTTTTGAAAAAGCAATTACTATTTACTTTACGACTTTTAGAAAAGTAATGAATAGTGAACATCCGAGGTCATCTATATAAGGAGCCTCTTGTAAACTGATTAAGCATTCGAAAACTTCTATACAATTCTTCACTTACAAATCTCTATGAGTAGCTAAAATCTCTCTCGAGTCTATAATCAAGATCAGTGAGATTATCATAATACCAGAGAAAAGAACACTTTGAGAGATTATAATTATAACCATATCAGTCTATAAACTAGCACCTTAGTGAGAATCTCAGAGGATATTCTATTGAGAATTCCCATGCACCCATGCCAATTATCCCCCAATTCCGAGGAAGGAGAAGGGAGGCAGAGCTAGGGTAAGGTTGAAATCTCCGGTGATCTGAAATTCTGATTAAGAGGTATGTTTTCTAGACTAGTATGTTTTTAATTATGATCTGGATAAATGTTAGTCTCTGCAATTATGATGCTTACACTGATTAAAGATTATAGACTTCCATTTAAAAAATGAAATTTAAATTGATACAACGCACTTCCTTATTACATGCTTACTATTTGATAAACTCTGTTAAAACTTTATCAACTTACCATCTATATTCCTACCCTCTTTAGGGTTATTAGATGATGAAAAGATCCGCCCGTTTATTGGTTATGTTACAGGTTTTGATTGTCATATAACCGTACCAGAAGTAATTGTTGAGGTAAGTAAGAACAAAATTTTAAACTTCCGTTGTGCCTTACTTATGTGTTTTGAACCCAACAAAACCCTACACAAAGGATCATTTTTTAGAACTTAAATAAAAGATTTAGTACTTTGAAGTCGGAGTAAAAATCTAATAAATTAATCGGGATTCGAGGACCGATTACGCACTTAAAAAGTAGAAGAAAAATGTTCAAAGCCACAAATTGGTCCATTGAGTTATGCATGCTCTGACGTGACTTGGAATTTTTTTAAGAATTGGCAAAAGGGCAATTAATGTACCTAACATTAACTTGGAAATTGTCCAAGAAACTGGCAACAGCAATTAGTGTGTAACATTGTGATAAAAAATTACATATATCATTGAACATAACAAAAGGGTAAGGAACATAACAAAAGGGTAAGGAAAAATACCTTTGAAAAAGGGAAATCTTCCCAGCTGCGATGCGGTACGCCTTTTTCTGCCACTTTTTTTAGTTTAATTTTTCAAAGGTATTTTTGAACAAAAACTTTGGGGTATTCAATAAATACATGAAAAACACATTTTTGAGAGGACTTTTGACCTAGGTGTCACACCCCTTTTTCCATCCCTGCACTATAAACACAAGGTTGTTTATTTTTAAAGAAAAGGTTTTTCCAAATGAAGTGACGTTTTGAAAAGGAATTATGTATTTATTCAGAATCGCCACTTGAAATTGAGTTTTGGTGTTCCAAGTCACCTTATTGAATTCCTAATCAAAAGAAAATGACTATTTATTATTTTTGGTCTGCGAAAACAAAATACCGGGCAAGGAATTCTATTGACCGGGGAGAAGGTGTTAGGCATTCCCCAAGTCCCGTGGTTCTAGCACGGTCACTTTTATAGACTTATACTTAGCTTAATCTAATTTTGAATAATTGTGTTATAAGCCTTGATGTTCTCTTGCTTTTTATAGTTGAAATTTTATCAGTCTTAACCCAGATACGTAACTGCATTCTGGATCTTGACATACACCGGTTTAGAAGCGTAACCGCTTTCTTTGTTCGTATGTATCGCACCTAAATTTTTTGTCTATGTGTCTTGATTTGAATTAATGAACTTTACTTATTAGAACAATTTGGCCAAAGTGCTTAACTGCATCCTTGAATTTCTTTTAAGCGTCTCAACATAAGATGCATGACCGCATTCTTAATTGAAACGAAATTAATTAAGACGTACCTAAAGCTCATCTAGCGTTTAAATCAATTCTTTGTATCTTAAATCAAAGACACTTATTCTTTATCGTTTTCACTCTGACAATGGATTTTGAATAAATTCGCTATCCATCTCGCTCCGTTACACTTGGTTTTTCCGCACTTCTTTTTTTACCTTACAACGGAATTTGAAAGAATTCGCATCCCGTCTTACTCATCTCACACGTGATTGATTAATTCGGGCTTTAGGTACATATTGATTCCGGTCCAAAGATATTTAAATTTTCCATCGGACAATCAAGCAACACATTAACTTAAAAAATTCTCATTATTTCGATGTTCATGTCTTAACGCTGAAAACTAATTATGTTTAGCTACAAACACAACACGCATAATCAAGAAAAATATATTTTTTAAACACTTGAAGTGAACATAAGCCTTTAGAAAAAACAGTAGAGAACAACGTGAAATCAACAAGCAAATTAAACAAAATTAAACAAACGAAAGAAGGAGAACAAATGAAAATCGATGAAGTAATAATTAAAGTGGGAAAAGAGTGGCCTTTAAGCAAATAAATATTCCAGGCAACTTTCAGTAAAAATCTATCATCTCAAATTGATAGAAACCGTGTATATTTGTGAATATTTAGGGTACCTACCATATTTTGTAAAATTCGTGTACAAGTGTAATTATGTTATTAGTATTATAGTAGGAATATAATTTTTCATATTTAGAGATTGTATATTGTATATATAGACCTCTTCATTAATGAAAATAATTAATAGATTATTCTCTCACATGGTATCGTGTTCTTTGAGGTAGACATAATGAAAGAACCACATCCCTATCGTTCTTGAGATGGAAAACGTCCAATACGCGATGTGGGCAGAATTATTTAAAACTCACGCACGCTCGCATCAAGTCATTCACCACATCATCCCTGCGGATACAGGCAAGGAGAAGGTGCCTATCGCCAATGATGACCCTGTGTTATGGACGACTCTTGATGCTACCGTACTCCAATGGATATATTCCACTATCTATACGGACCTTTTGCAGACGATTATTGAACCCGACGCCACGACGATGGACACTTAAAATAGGGTGCGTGATATATTTCAAGATAACAAAAATTCTCGTGCCGCCACTCTTGAGCAGAAATTCTCCCATGTCACTATGGCGAATTTTCCGAATGTCTCAGCTTATTGTAAATGGCCGAAGGAATTTGCGGATCAACTCAAGAACGTTGGTGCGCCCGTCACGAATGATTTTCTTGTTCTCCAGATGGTTACCGGACTGTCCGAGGCCTATAATGGTGTTGGGACTCTCCTTCATCAAAGCAACACTCTTCATCCGTTTTATCAAGCCCGGTCTATGCTCACCCTTGAAGAGGCGGGGTTGGCTAAAAAGGCCGCAACTAGAGCAACTTCCGCCATGATGGCGGCCTCGCCACAAAATTCCTACTCTCCATCATCTTCAGCTAATTCCACTCCAAATTGGAACAACGGTGGTGGAAAACTGGGTCAAAATTGGAAGTCCGGCAGAAAAGGTGGCGGCGACAAAGGCGGCAGCCGCGACGGTAACGGTGGCAGCAACAGTGGTCAGGATGGCAGTTGGCAGGGGCAACTGCAGCTTGGGCCAAGGCAGTGGGACAACAGTGCCGCTGGCCAGTGGGCCTAGTAGTGGCCCAACTAGTCTAGTTACCCCTTTCCAGTTCCAGTAGTTTACCCAACGAATTGGGCCAGCCAGCAGAGGCCCAATTCGCAGCCAGTTCGATCAGTTTACCCAACGAATTGGGCCAGCCAGCAGAGGCCCAATTCACAACAGTTTCAGTCATATCAGCTGGCTGTTGGGCTCACGGCTGTGGGTCCAGCAGCAGTTCCGACACCCACGGATATCGAGTCCACGATGCATACACTTGGATTAAATCCCCCGGACACAATTTGGTACATGTACACCGAAGTCACTTCTCATATGACATTCGCGCAGGGTAATCTCTCGTCTTATTTCAATTTGATTAAAAATTGTGGCATAATTTTTTGTAATGGAAATTCAATTCCAATTCGTGGTTATGGTCACACAAATCCCCTCCCCCCTCCCACATCCACCTCTCGTCCTAAAAACTGTCCTTCATGGCCCTCACTTAATTAACATTTGCTGTGTGTCCGAAAATGCACAACTAATAATTGAGTTTCTGTTAACTTTGACCCTTTTGGATTTTCTGTAAAGGCTTTCAAGACGGGGATACCTCCAGTGAGGTGTAATAGTCTGGGAGAGCTTTATCCAATCACCACCACCACCATTTCCATGAGTCAAGCCACACCTTCCACATTTGCCGCTCTTGCTCCTTCCTTGTGGCATGCCCGTTTGGGTCATCCGGGGTCGTCTATTATTTTTTTATCTTAAAAAAATAATTTCATTGATTGTACGAGTACGCGTAGTACTCATATTTGTTCTTGTTATCCTCTAGGAAAACATGTTAGATTATCGTGTGTTGCCTCTAGTTCTAGTACGTTGATGCATTTTGACATTATTCATAGTTGTTTATAGACATCTCCCATTTTGAGTTCTTTGGGCCATCATTATTATGTTTTATTTTTGGATGATTATTCTAATTTTTTGTGGAACTTTCCTTTGTCTAAAAAATCTCAAGTTTTTTTCACATTCTTAAAATTTAGAGCTTTCATCCGTACCTAATTTGCACGAAAAATAAAAAACATTCAATATGATAATTTTAGGGAATATGATAATGGGCCATTTCGGAAATTTTATGACACTCATGGCATATCTTTTCGATTTTCATGTCCTCATAAGTTCTCGCAAAATGGGAAGGCCGAAAGAAAAATTCGTACCATTAATAATATTGTCTGAACCTTACTAGCCCATGTTTCATTACCCCCATCTTTTTGGCATCATGTGTTACAAGTGACGACC
Source organism: Anisodus tanguticus (assembly GCA_034509755.1). Lineage (NCBI taxonomy): Eukaryota > Viridiplantae > Streptophyta > Magnoliopsida > Solanales > Solanaceae > Anisodus > Anisodus tanguticus. The sequence goes on from CM067549.1 coordinate 37,335,712, forward strand.
TACCTCCTTAACATTCTCCCTAACAAAGGTTTAGCATATCAATCCCCACTTAATATTTTTTACAAAAATGATCCCTCATATTCTCATCTTAGGGTGTTTGGGTGCTTGTGCTATCCATTTGTTCCGTCCACTATAATTAATAAACTTCAAGCTCGGTCTACCTCTTGTGTATTTTTGGATTTTTCATCTAATCATCGTGGTTACAAATATTTTGATTTATCTTCTAATAAAATCATAATTAGTCGCCATGTTATTTTTGATGAAACCAAATTTCCGTTTTCTCAAGTGTCTAAATTCGTGTCGAGTACTTATAATTTCTTGGACGATGCTTAATCTATGCATATTCTACAACAATGGGCCCGAGAGTCAAATCTGCCAGCAGGCCTACTGCCTGCTAGCCCAAACAATCTCAGCAATGTTCCAACCTCTCAGCCAAGTTCCGAGACCCGATCCAATGGCGATCTTGGCCCAGTTTCTGGTTTCAAAACTCAATCCAGTTTCTGGCCCAGACTCTCGGTCCAGTTTCTTGCCCAAATTTTTCTCCTTCTCCTCCGGGTTGTCAGCCAGCCACTATTGGGCCAGCAGGCCAGTCCTCCACTGACCCAATAATTACCTAAATCCTGTCAAATTCTATGTCAAGTCAAGGGCCCGTTACGTGTAGCCAACGAGGTATTTTTAAACCAAAATGATATTTTAATCTTAATTCTAACGTCACTAAATCACCCCTACCATGTAACCCAGTGTCTGCCCTTCATGACCCGAATCGGAAAATGGAAAGTGATTGACGAATATAATACTCTTATTGAAAATAAGACGTGGGATTTGGTGCCCCATTCGCCTGGTGTTAATATTATTCGGTCTATGTGGATTTTTACTCATTTAGAAAATTCTTACGGTTCTTTTGAGAGGCATAAGGCCCATTTTGTAGGTGATGACAAAACAATACAGGTTGAGACATTTAGTCAGGTGGTTAAACTGGCAACTATTCACATTGTGCTTAGTCTGGCTCTCTCGAAAGCATGACCTATTCATCAGCTGGATGTGAAAAATGCTTTCTTACACGGTGATCTTAACGAGACAGTATACATGCATCATCCCTTGGGTTTTAAGGACCCCAGTTATCCTCACCATGTATGTTTGCTGAAGAAGTCTTTATATGGTCTTAAGCAGGCCCCACGGGCTTGATATAAGAGGTTTGCAGATTATGTGTCCACTATTGGGTTTTCTCACAGCAGGTCTGATCATTCTCTATTGATCTATCATCGTAGTACTTCTCTAGCATACATTCTGTTATATGTGAATGATATTATTTTGACTGTCTTCTCTAATAATTTGCGCAAGTCTATCATGACCCTTATCAGTTCAGAATTTGCTATGAAAGACTTGGGGCCCTTGAGTTATTTTTTTTGAATAGTTGTCACTCGTCATGCAGGTGGTCTATTTTTATCACAGAGGAAGTATGCGGCTACGATTATTGATAGAGCTTGCATGTCATCTTGTAAGTCCTTTTCTACTCCGATTGATACCAAACCGAAGCTGAGTGCTACGTCCAGCACACCATATGAGGATCTCACCCACTATCGTAGTCTTGCAAGGGCTCTTCAGTATCTTACATTCACAAGACCAGCTATTACTTATGCAGTTCAACAAGTGTGTTTATTTATGCATGATCCGCGAATTTAGCACATGCATGCGCTCAAGCGCATTATACGATACATACAGGGCATGCTTGATTATGGATTGCATTTATATCCATCATCCGTCTCTAATCTTGTATCTTATACAGATGTTGATTGGGGTGGATGTCCAGATGCCAGACGTTCAACTTCTTATTATTGTATGTTTCTTGGTGATAACTTGGTCTCTTGGTCGGCAAAACGCCAGGCTACTTTATCGCGATCCAGTGCGGAGGCCGAGTATCGAGGCGTAGCCAATGTGGTGTCTGAGTCATATTGGTTGCGTAATCTTTTATTAGAGCTTCACTTTCCTATTCAGAAAGCTACCTTGGTCTACTGTGATAATGTTAGTGTGGTCTATCTCTTTGGGAATCCGGCCCAACATCTGCGCACTAAACATATCAAGATGGATATTCACTTTATTCGCGAAAAGGTAGCTCGTGGACACGTACGTGTCCCTTCAAGGTACTACATTGCTGACATATTTACTAAGAGTCTTCCCTTAGTTCTGTTTGAAAATTTTATGGACAGTCTCAGCATACGACAACGGCCCGCTATGGCTGTGGATGTGTGATACAAATCGTGTATATTTGTGAATATTTAGGTTACTTACCATATTTTGTAGAATTCTTGTACAAGTGTAATTAGGAGATGAATATTATATTAGGAATAGAATTTTCTATATTTAGTGATTGTATATTGTATATATAGACCTGTTCATTAATGAAAATAATGAAGAGATTTTTAAGAAAATTTCATCATGTTTCTTTCATGAAACAGAGAGCAACAAATCAGATCCATAAAACTGAAGTTTAAATTCTTAATCCACACTAACATAACTTAATATAATCTTAAAGGTTAGAGATAAAACCATACAAATGTAACAGCCCGTGAGATGTACTAATTTCATCCATTATAATTTGTTCAACCAAAGATGATCCCATCATTCATCAAACTAATTTTAAATGTTTACAGAGTAAAATGTCATCTTCCATGTAATCAAACATAAGAGAAAATTCAGATTCTAACAATATGCATCACCAAGTCATTTATTCAAAAGAAAATATTTTCCATATATCAAGTATTCATCTCAATCAAATAAGCAAATAAAGATTTACAAAATTCGATTGTAACTTATTTGAAACAGTAAATCGAGAAAATAAATGGACCTTTAATGGAGTAAAACCTTCTTCAATATTAATAAAGAACCTCCGACCCAAGCTTGGTATTGTAAGAAATATTCTTCCTTAATTATAAGCAAATAAAGATTTACAAAATTCGATTGTAACTTATTTGAAACAATAAATCGAGAAAATAAATGAACCTTTAATGGTGTAAAACCTTCTTCAATATTAATAAAGAACCTCCAAACCCAAACTTGGTAATTCTTCCTTGATTATTTCATTCCAAAATCATAGTACATATACTAAAATACAAATCTAATCCTAGGCTACAATTACAGTAAGTAATAACTACAATATACATCTACCATATACAGAATATACATAATTATGACAAAATATAATTTTCCTATTCTATCACACCCCCGCAGTCGAAGCAGGAGGTCGGCGTATGTTGAGACTGTCCCGAAAGTCTTCAAATAAAATCAGTGGAAGACCTTTTATAAAAATGTCAGCAATCTGATAACGTGACGGGATGTGTAAGACACACACTTGTCCACGAACAACCTTTTCGCGAACAAAGTGAATATCTAGCTCAATATGTTTAGTGCGTTGGTGGTGAACTGGATTCCCTGAGAGATAAATTGCACTAACATTATCACAATAAATCAATGTCGCCTTCGGCACCGGACAATGGAGCTCTAAAAGAAGGTTCCGTAACCAACATGATTCAGACTCCACATTCGCAACTTCTCGGTATTCTGCTTCGGCACTAGATCTGGACAACGTCGCTTGCCATTTTGAGGACTAACATACCAAATTATCACCAAGAAATACACAATAACCAGACGTGGAGCGTCTGGTATCCAGACATCCACTCCAATCAGCATCTTTGTATGAAATAAGAGTGGTTGTCTAAGACAGATATAAATGCAAGCCATGATCGAAAGTGCCCTAAATATAACTCACAATGAGTTTGAGAGCATGCATGTGATCCTCCATCGTGTTATTCATTAATAGACAAATATGTTGTACAACATAAGAGATGTCGGGCCTTGTGAAGATGAGATATTGCAGGGCCCTGCAAGCCTGCGGTAACGTGATGGATCGACATACGACTTGCTGGAAGAAGCACTCAACTTCAATTTAGTATCAACCGGAGTGGCGGATGGACTACACGGTGACATGCCAGCTCGTTCAACAATCTCTGTTGCATACTTCTTTAGGGATAAAAATAAATCACCTGCATGATGTGTCACATCTATCCCCAAGAAGTAACTCAGCGGCCCTAGATCTTTCATTGCAAACTCAGTGCCAAACAGTGACATGATAGACTTGCGAAGAACATCAGATGAGGCAGTTAATATAATTCATCCACATACAAAAGAATGTACACAATACAATTACCCTGATCGTATATGAATAGAGAATGATCTGACCTACTGTTAGAAAATCTAGTATGTGAAACATAATCTTCAAACCTCTTGTACCAGGCCCTAGGAGCTTGTTTGAGCCCATACAATAATTTCTTCAACATGCACACATGATTAGCATAAGTAGGGTCTATCCACCTCATGCGCTGATATTTGTATACTATTTCATTGAGGTCTCCATGTATGAAGACATTTTTGACATCAAACTGATGAAGCGACCATGCCTTCGAAAGAGCCAGACTGAGGACCGTTCTGATAGTTGCCGGTTTGATCAGCGGACTAAAAGTCTCACCGCAATCCACACCAACATGTTGAGTCTTCTCATCACCTATAAGACGAGATTTATGCCTATCAAATGTACCATCATATTTTTTATGACTAAAAATCCACATAGACCGAATCACATTAACATCAGGGGGATGGGGTACAAAATCCCACGTTCTATTATTAATAAGAGCATTAAATTCATCATCCATATCCATTTTTCAATTCGAGTCATTAAGGGCAGACACAAGATTACGGTGCAATGGTGACTTAGCAATATGGGTGTGAAGATCATATTTTTTATTTGGCTTAAAAATCTCGTGTTGACTACGAGTGACAGGCCGTTGGGCTGGAACTGGATTTGGGTCAGATGAGAATGACGGACGCCAGGCAATGGGCTGGTAGTGACTGTACTGCTGAGCAGTGGGCCAGTGGACGATGGGCTGCTCGAGCCTGACGTTGGGCCGAGACCCAGCAGACTGCCAGCGAGAGGCTCAGTTGGGCCAGCAGCCTCTGGGCTCGGTAATTGGGTCGAGACATCGGGAGAAATTAAGATTGTTTGGGAGGCCAATTTATGAAACAAATACGGGGGTATGCTATCGTCAAGAAATTCATAGGTAGGAGGACCAGAATAATGTATTTTGGGAAAAGGGAAATTTATTTCATCAAAAATTACGTGACGACTTACGATGATTTTATTAGAGGATAAGTCGTAACATTTGTAACTATGATGATTTGACAGATATCCCAAAAAACACCCGCAGTAGACCTGGGTTGAAGTTTATTGATGGTAGTAGAAGGAAAGAGAGGATAACATAAGCACCCGAAAACCCGTAAATGAGAATATGATGGGTCCCTTAAGTATAAAATTTTGAGTGGAGATTGGTAGATTACTTGTTTGCTCGGAAGCATGTTCAAAAGATAGGTTGCTATTTGTAACGCATGATGCCAAAAGGATGGTGGTAGAGAGGAATGAGCAAGTATGATTCGAACAATGATGTTAATGGTTCGAATTTTTCTTTCTGCCTTTCCATTTTGAGATGATGTATGTGGACACGAGAGACAAAACGACAAACCATTAGTTTTGCAAAAATCCCAAAATGATCCATTATCAAATTCTCTACTATTATCATACTGAATATTTTTAATGTCCCGTTCAAATTGAGTGCGGATGCATGCTCTAAAGGATAAAAATGTGAAAAAAACATGTGACTTTTTATACAAAGGAAACGTCCACACAAAAATTATAGTAATCATCAAACAAAAAAAGATAATATATATGGCCCGAAGAGCTCAAAACGGGAGATGTCCAAATATCACTATGAATAATATCAAATGGCATAACAGTACGAGAATTAGAAGTAACAAAAGGCAACTTAACATGTTTTCCAAGAGAACAAGAATGACAAACATGAGAATTACGAATTCTAGTACACTCAATAAATTTATTTTATTTAAGGGAAGCAAAAACATGTGCTCCCGGATGACCCAAACGTTCATGTCATAAAGAAGGAGCTAAAGTTGCAAACGTGGATGGTAATTTGGCTTGATGTGTGGTTGTGGTGATTGGATAAAGCTCGCCCCGACTATCACATCTCATTAGACGCATCACCGTCTGAAAATCCTTCACGGAAAACCCAAAAGGATCAATTTCAACAGAAACCCAATTATCAGTGGTAAATTTTCTAATTGAAATCAAGTTTTTAATTAATTGAGGAGCGTGAAGGACATTTTTCAAAGTTAACGGTGGGTTCAGGGGAGGTAAGTTTGTAGTACCATAACCACGAATTAGAATTGAATGACTATTTCCGACAATTATACCACAATTATTGCTCAAGTTAACACAGGACGAGTGTTGACATCCAATTTTGTCCACTCTTTTCCGATATTTATTTGCAATTTTAAATATTTTGACACCTCAAAAATAATTTATATACCAAACTTAGGCCGAGGATCTAAAGGGGATAACAGACAGGGAAGGAATCAAGATATAAGGGATTGATAAATTAAAGGATAATTGAAGAAGGCAGAAAGTAAATAAAGGACAACTTACAATTCAAGGTTCCAGTTATGGAAACCATGGATCACAAGGTTCTGCATGAATTTAAATCAAATAGGCGGTTGAACCGGCCAAGTATTTAATGCAGGAATTTAAAGAATTTAAATGCATAAAGTATTTTAAAAGATTAGGCGGTAGTACCGTCCATAATCGTATTCATTTAAAATAGACGACGATATTAAATACCCTTGGGTATTTCAAGGGTATTTAATATCGTCGTCTATTTTCAATATTATTATTTATTATTATTATTATTCACATTTTTACTATCATCTGCCTTTTAAAATTATAATCATAATTTTTACCGTAATATTCTATGTATTTTTATTTTCTGCAAAATGACACCACATTTTTATTTTAAATAAGCATTAAGCATCTCGCAAGTATTTATTTTTATTATTATCACATCATTATATTTTATTTACATAATTTATATCTTTCGCAAAGCATCTTGTTAATAATAAACCCTTTTATTTATTTCACTCAATACTCATTTTTTCAAACAAACCCAATTTAAAAAAAAATAGGGCCCACTCGGCCAAACCCGACCAGGCCCAACTGAAACACCCTAATTCGGCCCAATACCCATGGCCCATTCGACCAACCCACTTTTTCATCCCCTTATTCCCCGAAATAACCCAAACCAAACAAACCCTAAAAAACACTTCACCTCTAACCCTCCCCCGAGGTCGCCGAACCCGCATACCCCTACCCCCAGGTCACCGAACCCATCACCTCCCCTGACACCGCCAACATAGTCACCTCACCAACACATCCCCCAAAAATCCGCAACACATACCCCAAGAAATCGCCCCAAAAAAATCAGATTTTTGCCCCCCTCTTTTTGAAATTCGAATTCGATTTTTGTAATGGGTATCTATAAACCCCCCCCCCCTCCTCCTTTGCTCACTGTTTGATGTAGGTTTTTTGGTCGATTTTAGGTCCGAAAATTTAAGTTTAAGTTTTGAAAATCTAAAATCTTCTTAAAGGTTGTATTGTATTTTTTTGTGTTGTTCTTCACTATTGAGAAGTCCAGATTTCAAAAATCCGAAATCTTCTTAAGGGTATTTGTTCTTTTTTAGATGTGTTCTTCATCTTAAAGATTCCGAAAATATTGGTCGAAATTATTGGGTTTTTGGTGTTGAAGAATCTAAATTTTTGCTATTTTTCATTATATTTCGGGTTCCGGGTCGGGTCAGGTCAAAACCGGGTAAAAAAATCAGATTCCGGGCCGAATTCAAAGACTACAAATTCAAGTTTGTTTTTTTCTTAATTTTGGTTACAAATTATCTCTCTTGTTTTCTTAATTCCAATCCGAATATACCCCTTTTGTTCTTAGATTTTCGAATCCAAAAATACTACTTTTAGTCTTTAGTTTTGCAATCTGAAAATTGCACTTCATTCCTCACATTTTTCGCTCAATTTGGGTCTGATTTGATTCCGGGTCGGGTCAGTACCGGATCGGGTCAGATTTTCAGAAACATAATTCAATTTTTTTTTCGGGTTGAAAAAAATCAAAATTCGGTAATCCAAAAAAAAAATCAGAATTCTAAACATTTTTTGGGCGGAATCGACAATTCAAAATAACGCCTCGGTTCGCTACCCGAAAAAGGTAAGACTCATTTCAATTCTTCTATATTTCTTTAAGCCTGTTCGATTGTGTGTTTTGCGCCTGATTTAATATGATATTTTGCTAAGTGATGTTGTCTTTATTAATTAATATGATAATAAAATGCTTTCTTTGCATAATTGTATTTATGTCATTGGGGTATTTCTGATTTGGTGTCAATATGTGATAGATGATATTGCTTCGATGTTTTGGTTAACTAATTACTGTTATTTTTTCTAGTAAGATATCTTGGGTTCATTATTAAGTGCAATACGGATAATGTAAGATTAATACGTGTTTTGAAGGAACTATGGCTTGATTAAATACTCTTAGGACACTTAGCGGATTATTCATATTCAAATTATTGTATGTTGTGTATATTGTTAGCTTGGTTGCTGCCTATTAAATCAAACAATGATAGCATACTTTAATTGATTTAAATGACGATATTTACCTGTTATATTCTAGATTAATATATGCAAATTTGAAAAGAGTTTGTTATCCGTGTTTATATAATAGTACGTGTGTTTGGTTTAAGTTTATGAATGTCATGTTTCTTTGGGATTAGGATGAGTTCAACTGAATTTATCATGTCTGTTTACATAACTTATACATTGGTCTTCCTTGCCTATTTTATTCCTGTTTGAATTTGCAACCGGGTGTGTTAGCACATGCTCTTTCTTCGCCTACTTTAACGTGTCAAATCTGAAAAATGATGTCTTTAAGGATATATAAAATATACGGACACGAGTATGCATTCCTATGTACATTTAAGTTGTATATTTTGTATATATATATATTGGAAATATTCGTGTGTTTATATTTTTGTTTTGTCTACTAATCCTTCTTTGATTTACATGAAATGCATCGGGAGTAACAAAGAGTCTCTTTATGAGACCCATCATGACTTTGTCCAAAACGAAGAACCACGTTTGCGTTCATTGCATTCTCCGGCCTCGGAACTTCAAAACAAATAGGGTGCGATGATATCGTCATCCGCCCTAGTCGCTGCCTTTATTTACTGTCTAATCTGTCTTTCATTATTATTCGGGTTGTAATAATTATTTAATTATGTACTGTCATTAGAATGATTAGAATAATTAGGCCGCGAATAGATGAATGAATAGGATAGTTTAACTGCCGTTAGTTTATTTCTTAGGCTCGTTTGAATTGGAAATCCATCGCTAGCTTTATTTGTGTAGGGTCGTCTTGTATGTTCCAAATTTAGCCGCTAGTTACTTTATTCTATTTTTTCCGCTCGTTATGCATGCTTTAATCTTTTTCAAAAAAATAATTTGGCTCTCTCTTATTCACTTTCTATAATCCTAAAAAATAAGGTTGGTGTTTTATTCGATTTGTAACATTGAAAATTTTTCATAAAATCATCTCGTCACACTATAAATAAAATTTGCTTCTTCTATTATTAAAATTGCCAAATATGTATTTTTGTAAACGAATAAACTTCACATCTATTTTTATGAATCAGACCCAATCTTCCATGGCTACTTCCTCAAATAAGGTGATGATTTAGCCTAATGTCATATAAAATGCATACTTTCTCAACTCTACATGTATTTTATAAATAATGCTTTACAAATGTATGCTTTCATGTATTCTAAAAATAAATTCATGCCTTTTCCAAAATCAACTTCACATATATATAAAATGCATACTTTATGTGTATAATGTATATTTTTCATCAAAATTAATTTTACATGCAAACACATAAAATGCATACTTTGTGTATAATGTATATTTTTCATCAAAATCAATTTTACATGCAAACGCATGCTTTTCATCAAAATCAATTCACATGCATCTTGTAAATGATGCTATACAAGTGCATGCACTTTTATTCTACATGCATCTTATAAACCATGTCTCATAAATGCACTCTTCTTTCAATGCTACATACACTTTATAAGTTATACCATACAATACATACTTTTACTAATAAATTCATTTTATATGTATTTTTATAAACAAAGCCATGCAATATGGCAAAAATGCATCTTTTAAATCAATTATTTGCAATATCCTTTCCTTAAACTTCATACCTTTTAAACATACATTCTAGCATAATAAATAACTTGAGTTTGACCGGATAACCGCAAGTTAGCGGATCTTAAAGGATGTCTAACCCCTTCCCTTTAGAATAATAAAGAACCCTTACCTAGAATCTAATAAATCCGCAGACCATAAATCAGAGTTATTTTGCAGCATTTATGCTAAATTTAGGTGCCCTAATTCACCGTAAAATAAATTAGGTGGCGAATCCAAAAACAATCTTTAGAAGTTTTTTAAAATTTTAAACGCACAGGGGATTCGGCCGGGTGCAGACGCTGGGGTAAAAAAAAAAGGCGCGCACAATGAGAGATTACCTTGTGAGGACGTCATATGAGACGTTGCACCAATGTCCATGTATCAATTTGCATCAGGTGGAGTAAGCCTAAGAGTGTGCATTGTGGCCTCGATATCTGTCGGGGTCGCCACTACCGAGTGGGCCTGCTGCCACTAGCTCGACAGTGGCCTAAGGATTTTAGCCGATGATTGGGCCTGTTGGCTGGTCCGCTGTGCTTGGGCTGCTGGCCTGGGTTTGGGCTTGGTCCAATTTCCAGTGGGAAATAGGCAGGGAGGCACGACCCAGGGCCACTGCCAGGCCCACGGTACGACACACTAGGCTGGTTGTTGTTGCTGACCGCCGCCACTGCCGCCACCTCCTCCGCGGCGATTGTCGTTGCCTTTTCCACCACCGCCGTTGTTTTTGCTCCCGTTAACGCCATTTCAGCCCTTCTGGCCATGATTTGGTGATAATTTTTCAAATTGTGATGAACTCTTATCGGACGGAGCAACAACCAAAGCAGAATTTGACATAGTGGTTGTCTTCTTGGAAAAACCCGCTTCTTCTAGGATGAGCATAGACCGGGCTTGGTAGAATGGCGGAAGAGAATTGCTTTAGCGGATGAGCATACCTACTCCAGTACATGCGTCAGTGAGGCCGACAACCATTTGTAACATAAGTCGATTGTTAGTTATCGACGCCCCGACGTTCTTAAGTTGGTCTGACAGAACCTTGAGCCATTGACAATATGCAGATGCATTGGAAAAATCCGCCATATCAGTGGTGGAGAATTCATGCTCAAGTGTGACGGCTCTGGAATTCTTATTGTCTTGGAATATGTCATGTAAACGTTCCCAAGCTTCCATAGCTGCGGAATCGGGCTCAAGAATAGTATGTAGTAAATCACTCAAAATTGTGGCGTAGATCCAATGGAGGACCGTCGCATCAAAGGTCAACCATAATCCTTCTCATCATCAGTTTTTGGCACCTTCTCCTTGTCTTTTTCCGAAGGAATTATGTGATGGATAACCTAGTGTGAACGACAATGGATTTTTAAAAGTTTCGTCCATGTCGCATAATGGACGTTTTCCATCTCAAGAGTGATGGACATATGAGATTTGATGTTGGAGACAGCTAGGGCTGGGTGAAAATTGGATTTCGCGTCAGACATGGCTGTCAGACGGAGAACGAAGGGTGGCGGCGGAAGGAAGGGGGTAAACAATTTGAGAGAGAGAAGTTTAGGGTTTAGGAGCTTTTCCTAGAATCTTATACCGTGTAAGAAATATTCTTCCTTGATTATTTCATTCCAAAATCATAGTACATATACTAACATACAAACCTAATCCTAGGCTACAATTACGGTAAGTAATAACTACAATATACATCTACCATATACAGAATATACATAATTATGACTAATTTTGACTAAATATAATTTTTCTATTCTATCAGGTACAACAACAATGATAATTCGGCAGGCAACCATTATGACCGAAAACCTCGATAGACGACTTAGAGCTTGATGGCAACCAGAGTTTTGAGGATGAACCTATGATGATTTAGAGATCAAGTCCTTCTATATATGTTTTTTGTATTTTCATAATAAATAAAAATCCGAATAAAATAATTTTTTAAAAGAAATCAAATCCAAACCCCAAAAATAAATATATAAAAAGAAAAACTCAAAAATTAGGTGTTTACACTAGGGAGCATTGGAGCAGCGTAGAATAGGATTTGACAGTCGACTTACTTTCTATCAGGATTCGATTCAATACGAAAGTTTAGGTCAAATCTTTGGTTGTAATGTTTTCTAATTCTATTTCTTCTAGGTTCCTTAATTCTATTGTGGAGTAGTTTCTTATAGGGTTTTGACAGACATGATGTATTGATTGACATTTTTAGATTCGATTCTTATTTTATTGCATGAATTTGTTAATGGAGTTTTGAATTGAATTACAGAGTTATTTACTATTTTATTTAATTGAGAGAGGAATAGTTTGGTGAATATCTCTGCATTATTTTGTTTGGTTTTAATTGGTGATTCTTATAACTAATCGAAAGAGCTTCTTGAATTATTTGTTGAACCAAGAGAGGAAAATATTCGAGAGATGTTTTCTTTTAGATTAATCCCTTAATGTTTTTTTTTTGCATACACATGATTTTTTATTAGTTGTGAACTCATGGATAGTAGTTTATTTGATTGTTGAGATATTCATGGATGATTTAATTGCAAGAAGAAGTATTTTATGAATTATCTTAATATAAATCTGATTTAACCCTTGATTGAATAATTCTGTTAAGTAATCGAAAGAGACTCTTCAATAATTTGTCTTGGGTTATTAGCTACCAATATTCATGAGAAGTTGTCCGAAGATCTATTTCTATCCATAGTTTTTAAACATTCTGGGGCTTGCGTTAGCTTAATTTACGAAATCTGAATAAATAATCGGAAGCATTTTATTAGATTCTTGAGTAAACTAATTACTTACTGAATTCAAAAGACTCAATAAAGTTTAGAAGAGAATGATAAAATGAATCGGAGCTAATTGCGAAAATCTTGAATCTGTCTTGTCTACTACCCTTACTTCTCATATTAATAGTAACCTTTGCTTTCGTTTTCAATTGTCTTTAATTACGTTTGTAGTCGATAATCGTGGTTTATAACCACAACAAATTCAAGTTTTGATCACCTGAATAACACCAAATAAGTTTTGTTTGAGTAATTATTTGTACCAATCCCTGTGGAGATGATCTATTTACTATATATTGAACTTGAAGTGCTTAAAGATGGAGCACAACCAGCCAAGAAAAATAATTGCAAAGTTAGCAATTGAATCTTGTCAAAAGTTTGTTATCTGTTTTAAATGTAGTGAAAATTATCAATGGTTTGATTGTCAAGCAGGTAAGTATTCCTCCTATGACTCGTCTTATGAAAAGTGTCACTTTGTTTCTTATGCTTACATGAATGATGTTTCATATGAGCACAATTCTAACTCTGAATGGAATGATATCCTAATTATGATTGGAATGAGAGCGAATTGAGACAACCATCAAAAGAGGCGAAGGGTAGCTTAGAATAGCTTATGTGTAAGTTCATAAAAGATGTTGAAGAGAGATTTATACAGAATGTTGCAGCCATTGAGAACCTAACAACGCAAGTGAGTCAATTAGTAAGTATGATTTTAGAAAACTGATTACATTGTGATGGTGAATAAATGAAAGAGACACCATGTGAGAGTGAGCCTACCCAAGAGGATGAGCAGTTAGAGAAAGATGTTACTACTCTACAAGAGAACTCTGAATCGATTGAGATGATTAAGGATGATATGGTTGTGGTTGATTGTGAAAAAATGGAAGTAGAGTTCAAACCTCCATTCATCATTCCACGTTTACAACCTTCATTGGAGGAGAATGAAACAAATGGTCTTGAACATAGAGGAAGATGTAACACCCCGTACTTTCGGGTGATGGTTTGAACACATGAACGTAGGTAAGTAAGACCCGGACTCTGGGAAATTTATGTTATATTTACGTATGCTAATAAAAAGTTTAGCATATAAAGGGATAAAACCCCGAAATAATTTTGGACATAAAAAGTGTGACAACGAGGATTAATAATAATAGTTGTATATCCTCAAGGAGGTTATGGACTAGTGTCATAGTACAAATTATGACATTGAGTATAAGAGGGTTTTTTATAAATCATCAAGATTTAAGTGAATTGAGATCAAAAATTAATTGTGTGTATAATTGATTAATTGTGGGATTGATTAATTTTTAATGGGGACAATATATAGTGGGACTCTATATGTAACGTTATAACACACTAGCTGAGTGACAAGCCTTATAAACATATCAGTGGAAGCTTCACAAGTCTCCAAACATTCACCCTTTCTTTATTATTAAAAGACCCTCATCTCTTAAGCTTCTGTAGAAGTTCAAGCTTGGAGAAATAATTGTCACACTTCTATCAGAATGAGTAAATCTTAATTGATAAGCTCTCTGAAAATTCTCGGCCGAATTAGGCGATTTTCTGCAAGCTTTTGCTCGCCAAAAGGGGGAAACATTCATGGTGTTTTGGGCCTTAGCTCCAGTAAAATTGAATCCCTAAACAAGCTTGAACACTCAAAAATCAAGCAAAAACCTTGAGTTCAAGGAAGTTCTAGCTCAAGTCAATTTTTGGGTCCTGTTTCTGCTTGTTGGAATCCTGGTTGGGTGAAAGGTTGTCCGACGACGCTCGTCGTTGCGCCTAAATGAGGTAAATCTTTTTGTTCCTAAGTTTATACAAGTTATAGAGCATGATTCTTGCCACTAGTTTCTAAAGTGATTGTCGGAAATATTGGTTTGTTGGGTATTGTTAGGGCTGCCGATATGGAGTGGAGGCTGGATATAAAATTGCTGAATTGTTATAGATATTGTAGCATTTAAGGATGAGGATTAGGAAGGTTGATTGTGTTGCCACATGTATAGGTTTTCGTATAGAATAAATATAGATTCTACGCATGCAAGGTGTTCGATAAAATGCCTCAATGAATCTATTACTAGTATATTGGTCCGATTGTGATTTAAATCATATGTATGATGTAGATAATCATTCATAGAGATTACAAGGACCTGTGGGACTTAAATAACTTTGATAACAAGGTATGCAAGGCTCTTTCTTTCTTTTGGCATATTCTATGTACAAAACATAACCAGAATATTTTTCCATAAATTACTCTACTCTTAGTAGTTAAGAATGATCATGTTATTGACTCTTATGTTAAAAGTCTGTCTAAATATGTTCTCAAAGTCCTTATTGAGGCATACGAAAAAAATGTTGATATTCACAAGGTTAGCCTAAGATACAAATGTATTATGTCATCCGATGAGTTCGGAATGTGTTATTGTCACTCATGCATTTTCATTTGCATTATATTCATATATTACCCTGGACTTACTTATGCTATGCACACTACTATATGGTAAATATGATATGATATGTAGGGGATATGGGGAAAGGAAAAGGCGTTATATATGCACACCACCTGCAGCTGGTACAGACTATCACGAAAGAGCCCGAAAAGGCCAATATTGATGCCCTTGTATGGCCAATATGATATAACCTGATGCCCACATAGGCGGTTATGGACAGGAAGATGCCATTGTGTGGCCAATATTTATATGTATACCGTATTTGCATTGTGCATAACATTTAGGCATATGTACTAGGGCCCTCAGAGACATTTACTACTGGTCGGCTGTTTCTGTTTCGGTTTATGGTTATGTATCTCTGTTGTGTTATTTCTTATGCCTGACTGACATACTCAGTACATCAGTCGTACTGACATTCCTTTTGTCGGGGAACGTTGTGTTTTAGGCCCGCAGGTTCAGTTAAAGAGGGTGACGGTTCGCGCTAGTAGGTTGTTGGTTCAGCTGGTACTGGAGCACTCTACTTGTTTCAGAGTTGCAGTCGGGTTGTGGTATGTTATTTTGCATATGCACTTGGGTATGGCAGGACCCTGTCCCGCCCTTGTGATGTTATGTATTCTTTAGAGGCTTGTAGATATGTGTCCTATGTATAGTTGTCATGTATGGCCTCATCGGCCTTAGTAATGTATATATAAGTTGAGGCTTTCCGGTTAAAACTTCATATAGTCTTTTCTTTCAGCTTAGTCCGTATCTAAATATGTTTAGGTGTAGAGTGCATAGTTAGTGGTGCCCGGAAGGTAGGTCTGGGTGCCCGTCGCGGCCCTCTATTTTGGGTCGTGACAAACTTGGTATCAGAGCAGGTCTGTCTTAGGGATGTCTACAAGCCGTGTCTGGTAGAGTCTTGTTATGTGTGTGTAGCGCGCCACACTTATAAGTAGAAGGCTACAGGACATTTAGAATAATTCCATTTTTTCACATGATTATCATAGTAATATTAGCTTAATGTAAGCTTAGAAAGTATGTTGGCTTACTGTTTTTGGTCTTTCCATGTGGTGTTTAATGATTTGAAGTATTATAGCCTAAGTGTGGTTTCCCCACTGACATATTTAGCTTCAAATTTGATCCCATGATATCCTGTCCTTGCTTTTAGTACTTTGTTACCCTCTATGAATGCATACTGTGGTGTAAACTGCCTAGTTGTTTTCCTGCACTAGCTCATTGTGCTAAAAAAGCACCTAAGTTTGTGTAGGCTTGAATCTGTAGGCTTGTATATCTATTTTACCATCTTTGTGGTCTGGAATACTTGATTGTTTGTTCTGAACTACAATTGATAGCATGTTGAGTCTGTATAATCCATTCACGCCTGTCCTATGACTTCTACTGATAATTAAAGTTAGGCAGCCATTTGTATGTTCTAAATATTATTCTTATCCCACTCATATGTGCATTTCTTGGGTGCTGGTGTATGTATATTTGCCTCAGTGTCATATATGAATATGATATGTCCTTATTCTGTGATCTGGACATGGTTAAATGACCTGTTTGTATTTTAGTCTAAGTTAAGAACATTAGTCTTCAAGGGCTCAAAGTGATGTCCATCTGAGTCAGGGTACCATGTTAAACATCACGTCTGCCTAGTGCTATGTGTTCAGTCTAAAAATATTAGCTTGAAATCTTATCAGCTAGTTTAATACCTATTTGAATGAAATCTAAAATCTGGGAAGTTGTGTGTCATGTAGTGTTTTGATGATCATGTTTTGGATAACACAAGATTATGGTAGTTTTTATGCTTGTCAAACTGGCCTTCTTACATGCTATAAATATGCTAAAGTAATGTGTTAAGTGCTTGGTTTGCAGCTGTCTAGTTAGAAGTCTCAAGTTAAGCTAGGACTATGTATCTGCCTTTAATCTTGTAATGATTAGGATGCCTTAAAATGCTACCATGCATGTCGATGTAGCTTGAGAAAGATCTTTTAATTTGGTTCTAATAACATGTTTCTAGTCTTATGCCCTGTCTAGGGTCTTGTTTCTGCTTCAGCATGACTAAAATTCATTAATATGCTAGAGATGGTTATTTGAAGTAAATTGAAGCTTGTCCATTGCTTAATGTTGTGTGTTGTTGGTTATAAGCCATTAACTAGGCAAACATAGTTATAATAGACTACATATTGTTATGATGCCTTGCATTATGAATATAAAGACATGTGATTAATCAACTTAGAACTAGTCTGTTGAGAAATTTCTAGGTGCAATTGAGTTAATCTATCTGCCCTTCCCATGTACTATGTGACATGTTTTGGGTTTGGTATCTGATTTGGTCCTAAAGAGACATGTCATTAAGCCTACAGTCTAAAATAGAGATCATGTTAGTCTAATTGGTTTCAACTTGATTTCACTAATTGGTTGGCCCATGAGTGGCATATTTCTCTTTTTATGTTCTCATTCCCAGAATTGGTTTATGGGATATGTGCCTGATTATAGTAAACCTACTTAGATATATGAACAACATTACACCTAGATTTAAGGTTAGTTCAGGTTTAGAATGAACATGAAAGGGTCTGTTTATCCATGGTTTCTGTGATAGTATGCTTGTATGGAATTGGAGGTTGCATGTGAAGTTGCTTGGTCAAACAGAAAATTGAACTACATGACTCTTTATCTTGTGTAACTGCTATCTCCTAGTGTCTTATGTAAAAATTCCTTGATATACACTGTGGTATACATGCTCTATGTCCTGTATACTCAGTGTATACAGGATATACAATCCTGATATACTGCTTGTATGTATCAAGTAGAAAAAAATCATTAAAAAGCATTTGAGCCTAGCCTATTTATTTCACTTTGCTTACATTGTCAAACTGATTTGGGCCTTGTTGAGGTATTTGAGATTGCAGTACATACCATATTTTCATGTCTGTTGAGTCTGAGCTTAATATAAGTTGAACATGATCCTTAAAATTTGTTGGCTTGATACATGAATCATGTGGATTGTGTATGTGAAAAGTCATTCATATCCATCTTATAGCCTCTGTTGAATATCTATGCTAAGTAGTCATATCTGTGCTTTGTTGGTAACTCAATTGTCATCTAGTCTTCCCTATTAAATTTATATACATGACTTGAGTTATGTGTCCTTTTGATGAAATAAACATATTTAGTTGAGGTAATATGTCATGTAGTGACTGTGTTGAAGTGTCATAGTTATTATAATCTTATTTGCAACCCTTGTTAACTATGTATATGCTTGGTCTGATCTGAAGCTTGAATCTAGTCCTTGTGTTTCAAAGACTAATTTGGACTATTTGAATCTGCGTTCTTGTTGTGACTTTGCCCTGCTTATGTATATCTTATCTCATGTTCTGTTCACATGTATTAGCCTTAGTGTTACACCATTTGCATTGTCTCTATCCTAGGTCTTAATTGACACCTTAAACACCATGAGCTGCTGTATTTATATCCATGAGTGGCGAACATTGAGACTTTACTTTGCTACTACACTTTGAACTTCTGTCTCTTAAGGAAAGCCACTATTTGGATGAGAAAATGGCGGTCTTAAAAGATAGTTAATGTCACAGTAATGAGAGCAATTTCTGGACATTCTAATGTTCACTTTGAGATTAAGATCTAAGGCAAAGTGTTGGGGTTTGAAACTGTTTCCATTAACTGCTACATTTTGTTGTTGGCACTGTTACATTGAGCTGGTTGTTGCATATATTTGTTAGCTTCTGAGGCATTTAGCTACCATGTTTGCTGTTATTATGGTTGTTGTTTGATGTCACTTGTTACTATTGTTTGGTTGTTGTGTTTGTTGTCACTTGCTACTACTGTCCCTGCTGCACTTTGATAAGAATTGTGGCCATGTTCAAACACATATTACTGCCTTCATTTTGAGGCAGATGTTGTTGTAAGTCCTGGGCAGGGGCAGATTTGAAAATGAGCAGTTATTGTGTTTGTTGCATCTTAGCTTAAACCAGTGCCATGTTATTTGCACAATATCTCACTCATTTGAAAAATGATCATCTAAAATGGTTCAAACACTAGCTGTGAGACTGTGAAGTTAGAAAGAACCTGAGAACTTGATCTGAATTAGTCATGGGATAATAAAACAGTTGAAGCATGATTAATTGCACTGATTTGTTATGGTTTTAATAGCTATGATGCATATAGGACTTTAAACTAGATGTCAGGACCCTCTATATTCTTTGCATGTTGTTTGAATATGAAGGATGCATGAGATATACTACAGACCTAGGCAATAATCCATCATCCTATTAACTTTTGTATTTAAGCAGTTGGCTAAATGAGGATTGCTTCACACAAGATTACTGAATATTAGAATTGAAAGGTGCCACTATGTGTTTATTTCATTTTGTATGTGGAGTTGTACATATAATTAGCCTGAACTTGAGCCTATTCTTTGGAAGTGGTCATAGATTGATATGTATCTTCTCACTGTTTTAGATGATAATCTGAATTAATCCATGAGTGTCTTATCCCCCTATTTTGATGAATTGGAGTGACAAACTTCTTTTATTGAACTGGATAATCTGCGTGTTCATTTTATTGTGACAAGAATTAGATATGTCACATCGACATTCGAGGACGAATGTTTCTAAGGGGGAGAGGATGTAACACCCCGTACTTTCGGGTGATGGTTTGAACACATGAACGTAGGTAAGTAAGACCCAGACCCCAAGAAATTTATGTTATATTTACATATGCTAATAAAGAGTTTAGCATATAAAAGGATAAAACCCCGAAATAATTTTGGACATAACAAGTGTGACAACGGGGATTAATAATAATAGTTGTATATCCCCAAGGAGATTATGGACTAGTATCATATTACAAATTATGACATTGAGTATAAGGGCGTTTTTTATAAATCATCAAAATTTAAGTGAATTGAGATCAAAAATTAATTGTGTGTATAATTGATTAATTGTGGGATTGATTAATTTTTAATGGAGATAATATATAGTGGGACTCTACGTGTAACGTTATAACACACTAGCTGAGTGACTAGCCTTATAAACAAATCAGTGAAAGCTTCACAAGTCTCCAAACATTCACCCTTCTCTATTATTAAAAGACCTTCATCTCAAGCTTTTATAGAAGTTCATTCTTGGAGAAGTAATTGTCACACTTCTATCAGAAGGAGGAGTAAATCTCAATTGGTAATCTCGTTAACAAACACTATTTGTATCTCAAAGAACTGAAAATTCCAATTTGGATGAAAGACAAAATGAGTACTACAGAGAGAATTTTTATTTGAGAAGAAAATTAGTTCAGATCAAAGTTAGACCTCATAACATGTTAGGAGAAGCCAAAGTGTCTGAAGAGTCAATTTGTTATGACATTGGTGTCTGGGCCAACTTAGACGTATCCGGATAAAAAATTCATGATCTCTCCCGAGGACCTATTCTTTGGCAGGGGAATAGAGGTGCCTATGTCTATATTTGAGACAATGGAAGTTTAATTAGTCATTTAGTAAATTACATTATCAAGAAGTATCACTATGGTCTCATCAGCCAACTTCATCTCAGACTCATATAAAAGTGAAATCAACATTTGTTTAACCTGCCAAAAATTGCAGAATTCTAGGAAACTTGCACACATATTACGCCCAACTACCTTTCTAAGAGAGAACTAAGCGGTCGGTGCAAATATAAACAGAGACAAGGATTCGAGTCGACCCCGAATGAAATAAAAACATCTAGAAAGTCTTTGCTAAACCTAGAATAAAGTTAATTATTAATTAAGGAATGTGATATTTCATTAAAGAAAGAGAAGAAAAAAATAATGTAAATTATTTACAATTATCTTTTTTTATATATTTATTGCAGTGCAAATCTAGGTTGAATTATTAGTGACTAACAGTTTTTAATGCTATACATATTAATGGGGGAGAACGCAAAAAAGAAGAAGAACAACAACAATTTTGTCTGAAGTTACAGCTTACACCGGCCACCAGTTAAATATTTTACACTCTGTTTGGATGGTCGTTAAATATGGTTTCATAATGTACAATATCGTATTGTATTAATAAATATAATGTTTGGATAGACTGTATCGTTTGTTGTGGTTTAATAACATTTTATTGTTTTATTTGACTGTATGATATTGTATAGCAATATGTAAGTTTACTAAAATACTTTTATCCCTTAATTATAAACTAATTTATATATATTAGGAAAATTAGAGTAAAGAATAAAACAAGAACTCTAAAAAATGAGTAGGTGGTGGTGGGGTGGTGGAGGGGTGGGTGGTTGTGGGGTGGAGGTTATAATGGTAAATGATATAAGAAATCATGCAAAAACCACTAGATTCGTGGTTATAAAAATTGAGTTTTTTCATAGTTATATAATCACAGAATTACAATAGATTTACAACATCATACAACATAATTTTTAGAACAGCGAAAAAAAATATAGTATCAATATAAACAAATACAGTATCAGGAAAATCATACATTAATGAACCACAGAAAACAACCATCCAAACAGGGGGCTAGGAAAATTACGTCCAAATAAGCTACTGGGTGCAAATGCTACGTTAAAGAATTATGGATCATTCGCACAAATGCCTTTATTTTGGGGCAACCTTTAATTTTTGTCCTTCAAATTTGTGGTTTTTTAATTTTTTTCCCTTTCATCACTTTTCGCACAGCACAAGCTTAGATTTCGCTCGACATGAATTTATATTTTTATCATAATATCCCACAATTTATGCCAAAAACAACAAAATTTTCAAAACTCAACATAAAATGACTAAAAACACATCAAACTCCACAAAAAATAAGCACATTATTTAACTAAAAAAGGATAAAGAACATATTGCCCAAAAAACATAACTCCAATTTCTGAACATTACAACAAATATTCTAGCTTATCCTTTCATTATGCTATCTTTTTTTCACCATTTTATTTTCTTGTCTCTTTATATCATCTTTTCTCTTTATCTTTTTCTTCTTTTTGGTTACATCTTTTTATTAAAAAAATATTAGTTAAATATTTCAAAATTAATAAAAATATAATAAGTATTTACCTAAATTAGTAGTTTTTCCAAAATTATAATTTGTGAGAATGATATAAAACATCAAATTACACTTTTTATTGTATTTTTCTTTTTAATTTTTATTCTTTGAAAGCATGAACTTGTCTTCTATGATATCCTGTCAGTATATGACATATGCGGGGTTGGTATCATTTAGGACTGAGCTTTTTCTTGAAGGAATGAAGCAGTCCTCTGTGATACCGTCTGCGTAGATTTATATACCATAATGGTATCATGAAAGACTCTCTTTGAATAACTTAAGCAGTCATTCATGATACCATCATGGTATATGTACTCCTTCGTGATATCATCTCAGTATATGGTGTATATCATGATGGTATCATGTAAGACTGCTCAATATATTTTTATATCATGATGGAATCATGGAGGATTGGGGACTGTTGCATTCAAGGACTTCAACAATCCTTCATGACACCATCCGCGTAGATTTATATACCATAATGGTATCATGAAGGACTCTCTTTGAATAACTAAAGCAACCATTCGTGATACCATCATGGTATATGCAGTCCTTCATGATAACATCTTAGTATATAATATACACCATGATGGTATCATGTAAGACTATTGACACATATGAAGGACTTACGAAGTCCGCCATGATACCATCTTAGTATATTTTTTATACCATAATGGTATCATCGAGGATTAGAGACTGTTGCATTCAACTTTGTTTATCCTTTCGAATACTTGTAATAGTGATATACTTCCCGTACTGCTTTATAAAGTACAATAGAGACAAATACCAACAACTTAAGACAATATTGTATTGTATTACTATTAGTGTTCGAAAGATGTCGGTCAAAAGTTGTGTGACCAAATCTGGATATGGCAATGGTTTTCTGGTAGAAGAGAGTGATGATGATGAACGTGTTCATGGTGTCACTGCTACCAAGACTGGTGGGAACAAGAGCTCTCGAGAGCCTGAGGATGTCAACTGGGACAAGAGGAGAAGGTTGAAGATGTGGTTCTATCTTGCAGCAGAAGGCCTATATCTGTCCCAGACAAAGAATCCGAAATTGGGATAAGTATTTTTCTTACTTGTCAAGAATAAAGATTAAATGATGTCTGATTAAAAATGGATTAAAGTAAGGAGGAATATAAAATTTATATTCCTTGCGCTTTAAATATCAGAAGTTTAATCTCTTCTTCTTTCCCGTTTAAAGATTAGATTTTGTAAACGACTTAAAAAGATCCGTTCTTTTAAGTGTAATGATTAAAAGTGTGTAAAGTATGTTCGCACATACGATGGAGAGAGATCCACTAACTGTGCGAAAACTGTTACCACTCTTAAGTAAGCGCCAAGAATTATCTGGGCACCAATCATAACGGAAGAAGTCTAAAAGTTAAAGACGTTGAGCCTGTCACACTATTTGGCAGAAGATCCTTCATAGGATGATGTTGGACACTCAGTCATACAAAGCCTCCGGGCGACTGGAGTGGGCCAAAATTCCTTTGATATGATGATATTGGACACTCAGTCATATAAAGCCTCCGGGCGACTGGAGTGGGGCCAGAATTCATTTCACAGGAAAAGTAATGGACACCTAGTAAGGTGGGGCCAGAGTTTCCAGGTCTTAAATGATCTGAAGGCCTAAAGAAAGGCGAGAAAGAAATTGGACACTCAGTCTGCCAAAGCAACTGGAGTGGGCCAGAGTATCTGGATCACATATGATCCGGTTACGCCCTAACCACGGGCAAGAGGTTGTTCATGTGAAGCAACGCCACCTCTAAAGTAGAAGAGGTTGGAGAGGTTGTCCTCAATAGGACTTCAGGGAATGAGATCACTCTAAGATGAGGTGACAAAAATACATGTCCCTAACTTGGTTTAAGGGACGTTGTTGGTCAAGCTGGTTTGAGACTAGTCCAACAGGTCTGTAATAACTAAGAATGGTACAGTATGTTTGTAGCCAAATGAATGATATATTTGTAATCCGTGTATCTATGCCATCATAGATTAAGACAGGTTAAATAGCAAGTCATTCAAAAGCTAACGATGTTGACATTGTTGCCTTCTTCGACATAAACCCTCAAAATAAATGTGAGGTAGATGAAGAGGCAAAATCACCTTTCCAAATTTCGTCAAAGGGAATAGCGAAAGAAGCACCGCTCCTCTAGAACTTAGTCACACCTACTTGGGTGATTTGAAGTTTATACAAAATAGAGGGGGGGAGACAAGTACTTTGTGACCTTCATTGATGATGGTACAACGTATGAAATACTTTGTTTGTTGAAAAGCAAAGATGAAGTTGTTTAAGCGGATAAGCGCTACAATGTAGAAGTTGGAAATCAACTAAGCCTATGGATTGTGAAATTCGTAGTGATAGAGGGGGAGAATGTGAAGCATCGTTCATTAAACGACTGTTCATTTCTCACCTTAGTCCAACGGTGTTAGCCAAGCGCAAAGTCATACGCCCAAAGTATGTGGGGTGGCTTGGTAAAAGTTGGAATACTGAAACAGGTCAAGTTGTACCTAAGACTGTAGAATGCATATCCACTGGATCTGCAAATAACAGTAGTGTTGATCGCCTCTTGGTGTCAAAGAATGCTGAATTCTTTGGAGATAACTTTCCTTGGAAAAGGAAAAAGGAGTAATTGCTCAAGGTTAACAAGAACCCGCGAGGGCCTGACTGTCCGGAACTAGACGTTCCGTATCTACAGGACTCAAAAGTTACCGGCTGTCCGGAACTTAATATTCCAGATCTGCAGAACTCAGGGATTCTAGATGTTGAACCGAGAAGGAGCAAAGAGGGGACAAAGACTTGTTCCAGTCCTTCTAGCTTGTATGGTTGAGAACGAACCATGGACAATTGACAAATAATTGTCATCTCCAAAAGCGCTGCTTTGGAAAGAAGCTAAAGAAAGAAATAGATTCTATAATATAGAACCATACTTGCGTAATGGTTGATCTTCCTCCGGAAAAAGAACCTTTGGGTTGTAAAATGTGCTCCCCTGTGAGTAGCTTCACATCCAGGGCCATTGTAGTCTTACATGGCATGGATGTTGAAACAGCCTTCCCAACCAGAGAGTTGGAAAAAGAGGATCAGAATTGGTTTGCTGAACTGTTGGGCTTCTTCGTGAACTTTCATTTTGGTCCCTGAAATATTTACATTTTGGTCTTGAAAGTTTAAGATAAAACAGGAACAATGAATCTGACCACAGAAATATTGACTCTGAAGTTAGAAAGCCAACAGTTGGAGAATCAACAGTCTGAAGGTAAAATTCATATTGAAACAAAGTCTCGATATGAAAGATATGGGTATCACAGATGACATCTTAGGAATTGGATTTCTAAGACATCTAACGGACTGGTCGATAGTTGACAGTCTCGTTGAAGCCACCAATGGATATGAATCATAGAACTGATTGAAATCATGGTGCACCCATAGACAAGGAGCGATATGCACAGGTCATGTGTAGTTCAATGTATTGTACACACTACAACCGACCTGGTATCGTCCTACAAACAGATCAGTTGAACTAAAGTTCACTGATGATCTTAATACATGATCAATAGAAGGCGTTAAGTCGGATATGACGATATCTGAATTATTCGCTTATCTACGGATTATAGTATTCTGGATGTCCAGCGGTTCTGGGAGAACACAGTGATGCAAATCGGACATCAGATCTGAAGAACACCAAAGACACAAGTAAATGTGTATGGTGGGTCTTGGAAAATCCTCTAAGCAAACTTGCATCGACCGATTCATGATGGTATCGGAGTTTATCGCTTTATACAAAGCATGAAAGAAGTTGAGTAACTTCACATCAGATGACGTCCCTTATTGGGAGAAACCCGTGTCTTCAGTAGTTATATACTGTGGCTAGCCGGTCGACTTCAGGAAGGACACGGATGATGGCGTCTGGACATATCTGTCAGGATCTGTCGGAGACATAAGACCGTATGGCAGTTGATCATCACGGGTGTCACTTCCTTATTTACTAACTAAGGGACTACTCGGAGATCAAGTGTTCTGCCTGTCTAGGGGAATGGACTTAAAACCCAAAATATAAGGACCAATACAGTGGTAACCCAACCTTACTAACTGGAGATCCCAGTAATTTGGTTCAATGGGAAAACTAAGCTGTAAAGGTTCAGTTGATCGCTTCAGTGGAAGCATGAGCACTTCGGATATTGATTTCTGAAAAGAAACACCAAATCCAAAGTCGTTCCCGTGATAGACTTTAAGTGCTATCTGCAGTGTGGGTAAAGGTTAAGTTTTCAAAACCTGTAATGCTCCTTAACAGTTGAGGTTAGGTTTTGGGAAACTTTTAATGGTTCCTAACACTTGTGAAGTGGGGTATAGCAGGATACCTTGTAGGAGACTACCTATTTAAGTGCGAGGACGGGCCGCCTCAAAATGAACGCACTTAAGAATCCAAGACGTTGTCCATGGCCAAAACGGACAAAATATTACGAAGAAGAGAGTAAGGGAATTTGTTGTGTTGGTATCATTGACTTGGCTTACACTAAACACTGACGGTTCAAGACATCACGTTCACCGCGCAGTATGTCCGACGGTATTCAACTATGGAAGGTTCAAAGCTGAAGCTACCTCTCCTTATGCAACATCGGTCCGCTGAAATAGTGCTGGAAATGAAAAGACACCATGTGAGTGCGCCAAAATCTCTTTCAAGAGGGGATTGTTGGAAATTAGCCTTTGGCGGGAGTTGCGACCGACCAACTTTAACGGCTTAAACACTAGTGTTACGTATGTTGGATAATCTGGTTCTTCACACATGCATGATCTACTAAGTACGTAGATAACCGTAGGCCCAAGAATCGTCAAATCTCATTGAGAAATGAAAGAGATATTGGTTCACGAAGTAAGGTGTTTGAAGCATGGAAAAGTGTGGTGTGTGATCAATTCTCCCTCATCGGTAGAGGAAGAAAGAATTGCTGTGTATATAAGACTCGAAATTGGTTTGGGGTTTGGGACCCCAAGGGGTATCCCATGTGTTTAAAGGAGGGAGGACCTCGATGTGCTTCGGTTCAAGGAAAGACCACAAGCGCGCCGTCGCCGCCCGCCCGTCCCGTCCGGTCCGATTCCGAGTTCCGGGTTCCGGGTTCTCGGGTCACGGGTCACGGGTCGTGGGGTGGGCCTTCTGATATTATCTTTTTGGGCAAGAGAACTTTGCCAGAAGTACAGTTTGATCCCAGAAGTTTCAGATGTACAGTTTGGTCCCTGAAGTTTTCAGAAAGTCATTTTGGTCCCTGAAGTTTCCAGAAAGTCAGAATTGGGCAGAAGAGAACAGAAACGAAAAGCACTCAATTCAGCCATTTATTTTGGCTGAATTACTTCTCCCATAATGGCCAATCCGTTGGTCTTTCACCATTTATTTTGGTGGCTTTACTACCTCCATAATGGCCATTATTTGGCCAATAATGGCTGCTATGGGGGCAGTTAAATATCCCCTCCCTCACCTATATAAACACCCCTTACACCATTGTTGAGCCTGACATATACTACACGAAAATACACAAGCAAAGACAGTTCTTCCTACAACTTCCAAGAATCATTTCGTTACTCAATATTCTTCACGGTAGCTCTTGAGTTTCCTTTGCTCAAGTGTTCCATTGTTGTTTTATCTTGGGAGACAAATTGTCCAGGACGTATAAAGGATACATACGGGGAGATATTGTCTTAAGGATAGAGTGCCACACTCGACTCAACAAAAATAATTTCCAGTCTTTCTTGTTCTACAATTGTAATTTCAGATTTCTAGTTGAATTATTGAATCTTTGTTTATCCTTTCGAATACTTGTAATAGTGATATACTTCCCGTACTGCTTTATAAAGTACAATAGAGACAAATACCAACAAAAAATATCATATGAACTAGGGCATTGTGATATATTATGTCTTATGGGAGAAGAAGATATCAAATTTCATATGTTTTATACAAACTATAAGTAAAGTTGATATTTGAAATTGATAATTAACAACTCAGTCAAGCTTTTGTCTGAGTTGTCTTTTAGGGACGGATTAGTAGTGTGTTCCTACTACTACTAAGATATCAACTTTTACGATTGTACAAGAATGCAATCATGGACAACCTTCTAGGCAACATGTTTTCTCTCCCTTTTAAATGATTATGTTAGTAAATTTTGCTACAAAAATATTTTGATATTTGTAATTTGTTATATTTTTCTGTTCTTTCTAGGGAAATGCCAGAATAAGAATGTTGAGGTCCTAAAAGTTGGTAGGATCGGCTAAGGGACTACAGAGGTACACTTCTAGAATTATGTTATGGTAATAGCACATTCCCTTATGCTTCTTCGATTCATGAAAATTCTTGGTAATAAATTTTCTATATGGTAGCACATGCCAAGGTTCGAGTTTCCCACTCTAAGAAAAGATTAGGGACTTGCTGTAAATTGCTTAAATGAGAACCAGTAGAAGAAATGAAATATAAAAAACAGAAAAGAAAAATCAGCATTAGTAAATGAGTGTATGAAGATCTTGATCTGATCCACACTATCATGGCCTCTCTTTTTTCAAGTAGTTCATTTTTAAGAATAAAATGTTGATATCTGGTTGAATTGGATGATAAAGGAAAAATTCATCAATCCGTTCCTTTGTCTAAATATCCCATCTAAAAAATAAAAGAATCTCTTTAATTGTGATTCGCTGATTGAATATTTAGAATGCTGTAGTTGTGATTTCATGTTAAGCCTTTTTACAATAAGTTGAATCTTGAATTATTCAATAAATCTGTATATTTATGACTATGTTTATAAACTGACCACACATTGCGTATACTAGAACTGGTGAATATTGAAAAATCCTTATAGATTGACATGTTTAATGCGTCTCTACGAACTTATATTTCAGTATGTTAACTTTTTATAAAATTAATTAATTCATGATTAAGGACTAAGGTTGAATACGTTTACTGCTCAGGAAATCACCTATTCTACTAGCCGAGACAATACAGGCTCTTTGTACGCAATCATCTTTATTGAAGAACTATGGTAATACATACTAATACTCTTGAACATAATATCATCGATGAGGTAGACTTAGTGAACTATCAGTTTTTCTTGAAAATGAAGGGTCTTGAATTTTTATTTAAATACTTCTACATGCATTCTTAGACAACAGTACAACCTTTAGCAGAATATTCTTGCAAAGCATCGACAGTGAGAGGAGGGCAAAATAATAGTCATGCATCTGGAAAAAATCACAGATATTGACTCGCTGCACAAGGATATTTCCCGTGCAAGAGATAAACATATCAATCAAATTTAGCTATACATAAAATTTTATGTGACTTTGATTCAGCTGTGTTCTTTATAGATTGTTATATCATATTTGTTAATCATTTTAAGCTCAATTAGTAATGAAACAAGTGATGGGTAGTGGTTGTTTTTTAACCATGTGAAATGTGGTTGTTTTTCAACCATGTGAACATTACAATGGTAATTTTTTACTTAAGACATAGATATATTTTTAACCATACAATTAATTCAAGGTTGATTTTGTGTGCCTTGTTACACATCCAAGGAGGCTTATAAATAAAGCTTCATTCCTCCCATTTTTCATTCATCTATCACAAGTTAATTCCAAGAGTAAAGAGTTAGGCTCTTGAGAGAAAAATAGAGAATACATCTGAGTGAGATAAATCTAAGAGAGAAAGAAAAAAAGAAAGTTCCTACAAAATTGTTAGAAATATTTTGCAGAGAAATTGTGAGATTACCACACTAGTGAGTGAGAGTTTTGAGTGTATTCCTCAAGTATTTGTCAAAACTTGAAGATGTATTGTGTACCCATTATTACTGTTATAGTGGAAGATTTACCATGGTTTTTTTTTTCCACGAGATAATTTATTGGCGTGCATTTAGTGTTTTAATTACTATTCATAAAGTACTATTTACATTGGAAGATATCCGAAAATTCTGAATATGCTCTGTGATTGCAACTGTGAGCCTGTGACTGATCTTTCACATCAGAAAAGAATTTTGGGGTCTCCATTATATTTTTCCGCAAATATTGATCCTGAATGGGAATTGGAATACTCTCCATTATTCCCAACAACTGGTATCAGAGCGTCGAGGTCGGGAGCCCTATTCTTGTAGCGGCATTGGTTACATACGACGTAAGTAGATCTGTCTAGGAGACTGGAATTTAAGTAGTCCATTTGTGACTCTCCACGTCTTTCCTAGGAACTCACTTATAAGGGTGATTTTGTCTAAGAGACTGTCCGAACCTATCCTCTGTTGATAGGACTGCGATATAATATACAATCTTTCATGGGAATCACCCAGCCAGTATAGAGATCGGTGAGACTCAAGAAAAAAATGACGGGCCAAAAAGTGGAAATTGAGAAGTTCAACGACAGTGGTAATTTTTCCCTCTGGCAATGAAGGGTGAAAGATCTTCTTATTCAACAAAAGGTCCATAAGGCGTTATTGGGCTTAGAGAAAAAGCCTAGTACAATGAAGGACGAAGACTGGGAGGAGATAGATGAGATCGCAGCCAGTACAATTCGTCTAAATTTGTCACACATCGTCTTGCAAAATATAGAATCGAAAGAGTGCAAGACTGCTAAAGAAATCTGGGAGACTTTAGAGAATTTGTACATGTCCAAGAATCTTTATAACAAGTTCTACTTGTGGAAAAATTTGTACCAGATGCGGAAGCCAGACAATGTGGATATGCTCCATCATTTGAGTAATTTTAATGGTATGACTTCTCAATTGATAAGTTTCAAAGTAAAGTTTAGCGATGAGGAAAAGGTTGTGTTGATAATGGCAACACTTCCTCCATCGTATGATCACGTTATCATCACTCTTATGGGAAGGACATGTTGGAGTATGAAGTCATTACGGAGGCCTTGGTTTCATTTGAAAAAACAAAACAAGGTGCGAGGTGTGGACTCTCAAGCCCTTATTTTAGAAAATAGGGGGAGAAGTCAAAATAAAGAAGGCAGGAATAGAAATGACAAGTCCAAAGGCATATCAAAATCCAGAAACAAAAATGATGGTTGCTTTCACTGTGGCAAGCCGGGCCACATTAAGAAAAATTGTAGGATTTTGAAGCGGGAACTACAGTAGGCTAATAAGAAGAAAAACAACGGTGACAACACGGCTACAGCCGCCACTACAGAAAAAGATGTGGCAATAGTGATTGCTGATAAATGTTTGCACATTAGAGAGAATATGGTTGAGTGAGTGGTAGATTCAGGAGCTTCTTTCCACATCACTCCCAATAGAGAGATGTTTACCACATACAAAGTTGGTGACTTTGGAAATGTGAAGATGGGTAATTCTGCATGCTCTAAAATTATTAGAATTTGAGATGTAAGTATTCAAACGAATGTTGGTTATCATCTGACATTGAAGAATGTAAGGCATGTTTCAGATTCGCACCTTAATCTGATCTCTGTAAATGCCTTAGACGAGCAATGTGTAACATCCTAGAATTTTGGACAATGAATTGAGCACCTAAGCGTAATAAGTAGACTCGGGCCTCGAGGATTTTATGTGATATCACGTATGCTAATAAAGAGACTAGAATATAAAAGAATTAGACCCCGAAATAATTTTGGACGTAACAAATGTGACGACGGGGATCGAGAATAAATTTGGAGTATGCATAAAGAAGTTATGGACTAGTGTCATATTACAAGAATTATGGCATTGAATACGAAGGTTTTATGAGTTATTAGAATTTAAATGAAGTGGGATCTAGAATTAATTGTGTGTGTAATTGATTAATTATAAGGTGATTAATTATTAACGAGGAGACAAGACTAAGTGGGATTTGTGTACGTGTAGCATGGTAAGGAGCTACCGAGATGACTAATTAATAAAGTCTATTAAGTGGACAATATATTACCTACTAAGACTACACGTATAAAGTAAGCTTTCAAGTGGACCGAATAAATTCTCCACGCTATATTATTCCAGGAAGCAAATTGTGGTCTATCTATAATGATTCATCTGAAGATCATTTCTTTTAGTAGATATCTCAAATAGAGAAATCATATGCAGCAACTCCATGTTCTTTCATGAAGGAGTTAAACGAAGTAGCAGCCAACTTTTTATTCGTTCTTTAGAACTCAACCTAGCAACATTAAACATATGTTTTCCCTCTTTCAAGTCAATGAAGTGCAGTAGCAAATATATTGTGCGCCTGTCCGATTCCAATATTCTTTTCGTTCTCCCAATTTCAACAAAGCTGCAGCAAACGATTCTCATTCTCTTTCTAATATCAAGGTATGTTAAGACAAATTATTTCTTTCTTTTGGAATGTTCCATGTAATGAAACATAACTGTGATATTGTTCCATAAATTGTTCTACTCTTAGAAGTTGAGAATATTCATGTTATTGATTCCTATGTTAAAAGCATGTCTAAATATGTTCCTAAGTCCTTATTGAGGCATACGGAAAAGATGTTGATATTTACAGCGTTAGCCGAAGGTACAAGGATATTCTGACACCCAAGATGTGCTATTATTATTCATGCATTTTCATTTGCATTGCATTCATGTTTTACCCGAGACCGTATATTGGGGATGGGAAACGGGATACGCAAACCACCTGATCAGCTGGGATATGATAATGATAAAGCTTGTGTGGCTTAATGAAGGAAGATGCCTGATTAAGGGCCAATATATATATATATATGATTGGGAGGAAGATTCCCTGTGTGGCCAGTATATATGTATTTATCACATTGTGCATGACATTTAGACATATTATGCCCACAGAGGCCGACATGAAATGATACACACAGAGGCTGGTATGGTAAGGAAGATGCCCAATGGGGCCGATGTATATGCATATCACATTGTGCATGACATTTAGGCATATATATTAGGACCCTCAGAGATATGTACTATTGGTCGGTTGTTCCTATTTCAGTTGTTGTTATATCACTATTATGCTATTATTCATGCCTGACATACTCAGTACATCAGTCGTACTAACGTCCCTTTTGTCGGGGGACGCTGCGTTTTATGCCCGCAGGTGCACTTAGGCAATGTGACGGTTCACGTTAGTTGATTGCGAATCCAACAGATTTTTGGAGCACTCCCCTTGTTCGGAATGTTGGTCTAATTTTGGTACGGTGTATTTTTACTTGTATATATGGGTATGGCGGGGCCCTGTCCTAACCTTTGATAGTGCTACTCTTAGAGGTATGTAGACAGGTGTCCTGTGGATAGTGGTATTGTATGGCCTTGTCGGCCTTGGTATGAGTATGTATATATATTAGATGGTTACCTGATTTTTTTTTCATAATTTTCTTTCGGCTTAGTCCGTAATTAATTATGATTAGATGTTAAATATACGAATGGTGGTACCTAGCGGGTGGGATCCGGGTGCCCGTCGCGGCCCTCCGATTTGGGTAGTGACAAACTTGGTATCAGAACATGTATGTCCTATGGAGTCTACAAGTCGTGTCTAGTAAAGTCTTGTTTATGGGTATGTTGTGCACCATACTTATAAACAGGAGGCTATCTGACATTTAGGGATGGTTTCTATACTTTTATCTTATAAATCGTGCAGTAGAGCTGAGTCTTAGGAATTCGAGTTTGACTCGCGCCTTATACCGTTTCAGTAATGTCGGTTACCAAAAAGACTTCGATTAATTTGTACTCGTAGCCAGTAAATGAGCGATTTCTACCAAGACAATGGATACGCCAGAAGGGGCAGTATTATTGTTAAAATTCGAGATTATGAGAAGTTGTCTCACTCATATATGGAAGATGGAAGAAATAATGCAAGCCTGGAAAGCGAAATGTTTAGTAAGGTAAATGAAGTACTAAGCATTGGAACGCAGGAGATTGTAAGGATTTTTCTTTGTAGACCTTATCATATTTACGATTACAGCATTACCTTCTTCCAGAAGGATTACGATTAGCAGGGAGATTGAAGTTGGATTGAGTGTAAATACGAGTGTTATGTTGACCATTGAGGATGTGAAGTATGGCATAATCAAAGGATGGTGGTAGAGAATATGAAAACAGTTAATGGAATGATATGATTAAGTATCAAGGTAGAAATGTTTTTCCGCTTAGTGACGAATAGAATGAATATTACAACAAGAAGGATAAAGGTGAATGAGCTTATGGTTATGCAGGTCTCACAAAGGTATAATTATTCTAGAACGGCATAATGATCAATGGTGGATGAGGGACAGAAGGAACTCTTCGGTCAAAGGTGGCGATTCTCGGGTGTTCAAAAAGGGAGTATGAGAGGTCTGATGTAGTGATATATGAAGTTAGTTGTATTAGCTGGTTATGCGACAAGGATCAGATATGTCACCCCAACATTCGAGGACGAATGTTTTTAAGGGGGAAAAATGTAACATCCCGGAATTTTAGACAATGATTTGAGCACCTAAGCGTAATAAGTTGACGCGGGCCTCGGGGATTTTATGTGATATCACATATGCTAATAAAGAGACTAGAAAAAAATATAAAAGAATTAGACCCTGAAATGATTTTGGACGTAACAAATGTGACGATGGGGATCGAGAAATCATATGCAGCAACTCCATGTTCTTTCATGAAGGAGTTAAACGAAGTAGTAGCCAACTTTTTATTCGTTCTTTAGAACTCAACCTAGCAACATTAAACATATGTTTTCCCTCTTTCAAGTCAATGAAGTGCAGTAGCAAATATATTGTGCCCCTGTCCGATTCCAATATTCTTTTCGTTCTCCCAATTTCAACAAAGCTGCAACAAACGATTCTCATTCTCTTTCTAATATCAAGGTATGTTAAGACAAATTATTTCTTTCTTTTGGCATGTTCCATATAACGAAACATAACTGTGATATTGTTCCATAAATTGTTCTACTCTTAGAAGTTGAGAATATTCATGTTATTGATTCCAATGTTAAAAGCATGTCTAAATATGTTCCTAAGTCCTTATTGAGGCATACGGAAAAGATGTTGATATTTACAGCGTTAGCCGAAGGTACAAGGATATTCTGACACCCAAGATGTGCTATTGTTATTCATGCATTTTCATTTGCATTGCATTCATGTTTTACCCGAGATCGTATATTGGGGATGGGAAACGGGATATGCAAACCACCTGATCAGCTGAGATATGATAATGATAAAGCCTGTGTGGCTTAAAGAAGGAATATGTCTGATTAAGGGCCAATATATATATATATATGTGTGTGTGTGTGTGTGTGTGTGTGTGTGTGTGTGTGTGTCATTGGGAGGAAGATACCCTTGTGTGGCCAGTATATATGTATTTACCACATTGTGCATGACATTTAGACATATTATGCCCACAGAGGCCGACATAAAATGATGCCCACAGAGGCTGTTATGATAAGGAAGATGCCCAATAGAGCCGATGTATATGCATATCGCATTGTGCATGACATTTAGGCATATATATTAGGACTCCCAGAGATATGTACTATTGGTCGGTTGTTCCTATTTCAGTTGTTATTATAACCCTATTATGTCATTATTCATGCCTGACATACTCAGTACGTCAGTCGTACTGACGTCCCTTTTGTCGGGGGATGCTGCATTTCATGCCCGCAGGTGCACATACGCAAGGTGACGGTTCACGTTAGTTGATTGCGAATCCAGCAGATTTTTGGAGCACTCCCCTTCTTTGGAGTGTTGCTCTAATTTTGGTACGGTACATTTTTGCTTGTAGTTATGGGTATGACGGGGCCTTGTCCTGACCTTTGATATTGCTACTCTTAGAGGCTTGTAGACATGTGTCATGTGGATAGTGGTCTTATATGGCCTTATCGGTCTTGGTATGGGTATGTATATATATAAGATGGTTACCTAATTTTTTTTCATAATTTTCTTTCAGCTTAGTCCGTAATTAATTATGATTAGATGTTAAATGTACGAATGGCGGTACCCGGCGGGTGGGATCCGGGTGCCGATCACGGCCCTTCGATTTGGGTCATGACATAAGGTTACAAAAGCTACTTCGGCAATAAGAAATGGAAACTCTGTAAAGGGTCGATGATCGTTGCTAGAGGAAAGCTATGTTGTTCGTTGTACAAGACTTATGGAAAGGCTTGCAACAACAATATAAATGTAGCAGTCAATACTTCACCGAATCTATGGCATAAATGACTTGGCCATATGAGTGAAAAGGGTCTGCAATTCCTCGCGAAGAAGAAGTTCATTCCTTTAGAGAAAGGTACTATGTCTGATCCTTGTGAGAATTGCTTATTTGGAAAACAACATAAAGTTTCATTTAAGAGTTCCCCTGCCAAGAAAAGAGAGGTACGAGAGAGAGTTTACTCTGACGTCTATGGTCCCATAGAAGTTGAATCCCTGGGATGAGCCAAATATTTTGTAACTTTCATAGATGATGCATTAAGAAATGTATGGATCTATATGCTAAAGATGAAAGACCAAGTGTTTGAATTTTTTCAACAATTTCATGTTATGGTAGAAAGAGAAACTGGGAAGCAATTAAAGTGTCTCAGAATAGACAATAGAGGTGAATACACTTCTCATGAGTTTAGAAATTATTGCTCTAAACATGGGATTCGGCATGAAAAGACAGTACCTGGCACTCCTCAATATAATGGTGTAGCAGAACGAATGAATCGCACCATTATAGAAAGGGTCAGATGCATGATGAGATCATCAAAGCTACCGAAGCCATTTTGGGGAGAAGTAGTGCAGACTGCATGTTATCTGATCAACAGATCTCCATCAGTTCCTTTGAAGTTTGATATTCCAGAAATAGTATGGATAGGGAAAATGTGTCATACTCACATTTGAAGGAGTTTGGATGCAAGGCGTTCGTGCACGTGCAAATGGAACAAAGATCCAAACTTGACGATAAAGCAGTCATATATATCTTCATCGGTTATGGAGATGAAGAGTTTGGGTATAGGCTTTGGGATCCAGTTAACAAGAAGGTCATAAGAAGTCGAGATGTGGTCTATTATGAAGATCAAACAATTGAAGGCGCGAGAGAAAAAAAGTCAACCAGAAAAGGCTGAAATTGAGTTATTTCCTCCAGAACAATAATGGTCGAGACGATGAATTGCAAGAAGTTGCTAAGATGTCCCATGATGATAATAGTGATACTGAAGAAGATGTACCAGCACAAGAAGATATCAATCAGGGAGAGCAGTACCAGCAACCAGAGAATGAGTAATCTTGTAGAAGGTCACTAGAGGACTAATTCCATCCACAAGATATCCACAATCAGAGTATATCATTTTAACTGAGAAGGGGGGGCATAGAACTACCAGGAAGCAGTGGCTCACAAAGACAAAGACAAGATGATGGATTCCATGAAGGAAGAGATGAATTCCCACATGAAGAACAACACCTATGAGTTGGTAAAACTCCAAAAGGCAGGAAGACCTTGAGGAATAAATGGGTGTTCAAAATAAAGGATAACAGACGTGGAAGCCTGGTAAAGTATAGAGCCTGATTAGTTGTCAAGGGTTTTGGTTAAAGAAAGGGATCGATTTTGATGAAATTATTTCCCGGTGGTGAAAATGTCATCAATCAGAACAATCTTTGGATTAGCAGCGAGTCTAGATCTTGAGATTGAGCAGATGGATGTAAAGACTGCATTTCTTCATGAAGATTTAGAAGAAGAAATTTATATAGAGCAACCTGAAGGTTTTGAGGTTAAAGGAAAATAACATCTTGTATGTAGATTGCGAAAGAGTTTGTATGGTCCAAAACAGACTCCACGACAGTGGTACAAGAAGTTTGATTCATTTATGATAGATCGAAGCTATAAGAGAACATCGGCAGATTCGTGTGTCTACATCAAGCAATTCCTAATGAGAAATTCGTCATATTATTACTATATGTTGATAACATGTTAATAGTGGGCCAGGATGGTAAGATGATAAATCAACTGAAAAAAGAATTATCAGGAGTCATTGATATGAAAGACTTTGGGGCAGCCAAACAAATCCTAGGAATGGAAATCATCTGAGATAAACCTTCTCGGAGATTATGGTTATCACATGATCAAGAATGGGAGGTGTCATGGACAATAAGTACGGAGGTCAACATGATCAAGGAATGGAGGAATAAGGGACTCATATAATTTTGTCATGTGTACAGAGAAGAAAAAACTGGCTGATTTTTTCATTAATCTGATTTTTGATTTTTGATTTTACAGGTACAATCCAATTTAATTCTTTCCAGAATATTCCAACAAGAGCAAAAAGACTAATTTATGTAGACAAGATGCAGATGTCAAATTTGAGGTTCAAAGCTCTGAAGGCTAAAGAACCAAACTGAGTAATGCATTGAAATGCGATTAACATTAGGAGATCTTCAGCTTGCTGCACAAAGTTAAATTTAGTAAAATGCAGAATTCAGGAAGCAAAACAGTTTCAATCAAGGAAGGCTATGTTTCTAACAAGTTATCAAATTCAATAACATAGCTGCTAAGGAAATTCTATCCAATATGTGGTATTAAATTTTACTTAAGGCCTAGATATATTTTCAACCATACAAATAATGCAAGGTTGATTTTTTGTGCCTTGTTCACACATCCAAGGAGGCCTATAAATAGAGCTCCATTCCTCCCATTTTTTATTCATTCATCACAAGTTAATTCCAAGAGTAAAGAGTTAGGCTCTTGAGAGAAAAATAGAGAATACCTCTGAGTGAGAGAAATTGAAGAGAAAGAAAAAAAAGAGTTCCTACAAAATTGTTAGAAATATTTTGCAGAGAAATAGTGAGATTAACACAATAGTGAGTGTGAGAGTTTTGAGTATATTTCTCAAGTATTTGTCAAAACTTGAGAATGTATTGTGTACTCATTATCACTGTTATAGTGGAAGATTTACCGTGGTTTTTCTTTTCCATGAGATAATTTATCGGCGTGCATTTAGTGTTTTAATTACTATTCATAAAGTACTATTTACATTGGAAGATATCCGAAAATTTTGAATATGCTCTGTGTTTGCAGTTGTGACTGATCTTTTACATCAGAAAAGAATTTCGGGGTCTCCATTATATGTTTCCGCAAATATTGGTCATGAAGGGGAATTGGAATACTCTCCATTATTCCCAACAAGAAGATGGAGGGCAGTATGCACTCTGCTCTTTATTTTAGCTTGCAGATTCTATCTTTTGGTTGTATAGAATTCAATATGTATATTTGTTAAACAATCCATTATTAAACCATATGCCTACTATTTTCGGTTATTGATATGTATGATGGTTTTAAGGTTGCAAAAGAGTTCAACATGGAATTCATGTTCGATCTTTCTAAAGATGTATGCACCAACTTTAAATTATAAGTTTCAGCATGAGATTTAACGAAGAATCAATGTAAGATTAGTAAAAGTTATAGGTCTTAAGATTACAGATAGTAGTGGATCACAATATCTATTCCACATAATATCAATTTTCGATGGGAACTCTTGAATGAAAATCAGTTTTCATTTTATTTGGTGCAGTTCTGTGTAGTCATTGATATTTTCTCTTTAACTTCTGCATTACCAGATATACGACATGTGTATTTTTTAAATTATAAGAAAAAAGTGAGTGAACGTCTATAACCCTGCTATTTTGAGGCATCCACGGAAATGGCTAGAAGATGTAAGAAGGAATTAAAGGAATGGCCTGAGATTGTCCGAATTACAGGAATGCGCAGATACAAAATGAATGTGCACGAACACTTTTGACTCAGCTGCTTGATGTTGGAAAAGACACAAAACAACAAGAGGTTGAACCACCTTAAACCTGTTA
Source organism: Anisodus tanguticus (assembly GCA_034509755.1). Taxonomy (NCBI): domain Eukaryota; kingdom Viridiplantae; phylum Streptophyta; class Magnoliopsida; order Solanales; family Solanaceae; genus Anisodus; species Anisodus tanguticus. The sequence goes on from CM067549.1 coordinate 37,375,897, forward strand.
ACTTTTCTGCTTCATGGATCAAGAACAATCAAATATAATTGCGTTTGATTTGTAAGTGCTTGCTTTGCGTGTCATCTTCCTACAGATGTAGGCACCAATTTTAAATTATAAGTTTCAGCATGAGATTAGAGAAGATTACAGATAGTAATGGATTACAACATCTATTCCACATTATGCTAATTTTGGTATATCAAAATTTTAATCAAGCCAAATTATGACTTTTCTTTTTACAAGGAAGTTTCTATAAGGAAGCTTATCAGGTATTAGCTAACTTTCTTCTTTAATTTATTTTCCGTAGACGATGTTTTTTATATTCCAATACTAAATGTGTATAATCAGTCATTATAAGAGTGTGTTGGACGCACTGCAGATTTTTTTATCATCTTTTTGTATTTTCACAAGTTTTCTTAAATACTTGAAAGATTAGTTGACATTAAACTACTTGATTGGTAAGTAATGGATAGAACGCAACAGTAAGATTACAGATGAATCTACTATAAAAGTTCTTTCTAAGTTGTTCTCTTTCTAATTGAAAGCTGATATAGTGTCTTTTTTTTTCTGTAGTATCTTTGAATTGACATGACAATAGCTCTATTTTACTATATTCCCATATTTCTTTTTGTTGATAGCAAATTTCAATCTTCTATCAGGTTGCACTTTTTTGACATAAACGTACTAATTTACTGCAACTTTTATTATGAGTATATTTTATGTATTAGTTTGTTATTCGTAAGTATTTAACAATTATAATCTGTCGATATGCTAAATATGCTAACATTCTCTCATATAAACTTTAATAATATCATTTTATAACTAGTTGAATTTTGAAATTATTCAATAAACCTGTATATTTATGACTACGTTGATCAACTGAACGCACATCGCCCGGTTACGTATACTAATTTTCTCTATAAAAAAGAAAAGAAAAAGAGAGGGTACTTAAGGTTGGATAAAATTGCAGTACATTATTGACTTATTATAGTATTATAAGTTCAATCACGTTCTTATTACTTTCTGTCACTTTCTTCCTTTAAAACATTGTATATTAGATGCATAAGACCTAATAATGTCTCTTTCCTAATGTTTTGCCTTTTTGCTTTCTTCTTAATCACACATGCAATTTTTGACCCCTTTGTGATTCAATTCAATCATTCATGATCTTCTATCACTATTACTTGGAGAATAGCCACATCACTAAGCTACAAAAGTCCATATTTTAGCTTAGGAAGCAATTATTTGATTTACAATCATGAAATACAAGAAAAAATCTGAATTAAAATCCCTCTATTTGAAGTCATTGGGTTTCACACAAACACGTTATATGTGAGCATGCGCGCGTGGAAATAAACCGAAAAAAGATCTTTTTCTTTTCATTTAACTCAATGTTATAGAAAACTATAAAGAAAAAGAAATTTATTCCCATATTATTTTGTCGAACATGAATAGGGGCAATAGACACTTCAAAAAGGCTTGAGCTCGAGCCCTACGAATTGAGAAATCATCAGTATGGAGAGTTTCCTTTTAAAAGGTCATATCCAGCGCAAATTTAAATTAATCGGATCAATAAATACTCGAACAAATAAAAAAGATACAAAAAGTAATCATAAAATGATCTTTTAAAGTGATATAATCGTATGATAACAATAAAGTAGAGTGGATCATGAACTTCTTGAATAGTTGGTAATTCGACCTACACTTGTTTTTTCGACTTATTCTTTAAATCCTACTCTATCTTAATTTGTACAAAAATGTTTAAGATTTCAATTCATTTAACTATATATAAATGAAAATTATAATGATATTATATAATATAAAAGACAAAATGTTCTCTTTTTTTTGTTATTGTTTATTCTAAAAAAAAGTTACAGTTAAATTTGTAAGTGATTTTAAGAATACGTGAATTAATTTGTAAGTAAACGTAATAAATAATTAGAGATAAATAAGTATATATAAATAATAAGAAAATAGAAATAGTCTGAATTGATAAAATCATGATTGAAACTTGTCCTTGAGATTGGTCCAGTCCTTAGCTGAATTGCTTTAAACCCGAAGGTTTGACTCTTTATATAACTAACAATACAAGGCATTTATGCCCAAGAATCACTCACTCATTAAATGTTGTTTAATGATAAAAACGGTCACTTAATGGCTAAAACGTAATGGCTGGCACCGTATCCGCAAAGGATACGTAATGAGCCTCTTCAGTATCTTGATCCCTCGATCTCCTGACTCGGTCTCTATCCGGTCTTGCTCAAACACCCGAACTCACTCTAACACCTAGTCTTAGCCCGAGGCAACTCACATCGGGTGCACACCATCATTACTCCCTTCGACCTCACACCTAAATCATGCCACGTGTCGTGCTGATTTCTACCGTGTACAATTATATACTACAAAATAGTTGAGTATAATTCTTCCTGCGTGGACTAACCACTAGTACATATTTGGAAGAACAGTCCAACAACAGAAGTATAAAACATTCTTTTGCCAGTCTATTTTTTTTTCTTTTAAATTCTCTAGGGGTTCATGTAATGTCTCATACCCATTAAAAAGGAACAGCATCTAGTATTAAGCTAATTTACATTTACAATTTGTTTTCACCTCTTCATTCACCTTTTTTTTTAATTTATAACAATTTGATATTTAATACTCATTGACTCGATTAATTAAGAGTTATGTCCAGTGACGGAATCACCCTAAAGCAAGGGTTGTTAATGGATACTCCTTAGTAGGAAAATTACAATGTATAATTTTTTGTGTCATGTCGCTAATTTTTAATAGATAATTTTTCATGTTTTTTATTGAAAATTTTACTTCGCTATTTGTCATGTATTCCTATAAAAGGAAAGAGCTCCCTACCTTTGAGGTTTTTCCGATATAAAGGTTTGAATCCGATTCCTATTAATGTTTCACTCATTCCATCATAGTCGTTTTTCTTAATTTACTTTAAAAATAAATCTGCTAAACGATCATTGGTTATCTTAGAATCAAAGTAGTAAACCTTGTGTGTATTCCCGAGACACAAATAATTTTTAAAAATTGATATACAAAAGCCACACTTAACCAAAAAAACAAAGAGTCATTTTTGGAGTATATATAACGCTCTCTTTTGATAATTAAACAAATAAATCAATTTTCTCGAGCTCAGAAATTTATACTACTATTGTTAGTCCCTATAAGTTGAGATGATTCCTTTCCGCATAAAAGTTAAAAAAAACAGATAAAGATATACTCCCTTCATCTCAAATTATTTATCGTAATCACTAAAAATAATTATCTCAAATTATTTATCAGTTTAAAATTTTAAAATATAATTAATTATATTTTTTCTATTTTATTATTAATTATTATGAAGATAACATATAAATAGAATAAATATTTCATGAAGAGAAATTATAACTTAAACACATCAAAATAAAGTAAGTAGCTAAGGAGGAATCGGGTCAAACCAAGTTGAGTGGGTGAGTCATGTTTTGTCGTAAATGGGTCCCCAAGATTTGACCCGGAGGTCAAAACAGTAATACACTATTTTCTCCGCGTGGTCGTCTATAATGATTGAGACAAATCTGTCTACACTTAGCTATTTATTCTTCTGCCCCTTCTATTTATCTGTTTTTCCATTTGCAGTCTCCAAATTCAAATTATTTCTACTTTTGCATCTCAAATCAAAATCTTCTTTATTTGGAATTATGGGCGTTCACGGTTTGGTTAAACCTATCCAAATTGTAAATCGAATCAAACTGATCAAATAAAATGATAGTTATTTGGGTTTAATTTGATTTGATTTTAAATTTTTAAAAACCGATAATATATGGTTTGATTTTGGTTTTATTAAAAAAAATGAAGAAAAAATCGAACTGAACCGACAAATCATATACATAATTTTTATAATTATACATATAAGATATATAAATTTTTATAAGTAATTTAAAATATTTTATTTACTTTTATCAAATTTTCTTTATCTCTAATAGGCTAATGAATTTTACACTTTAAGTTCATTTCTAACTAAAAGAGATCCATGAAATCCAATCTCATTAATTCAAAAAAGCATTTATGAGATTTACCTAAAAAGATTGTGTTTCTTATAAACTTTATCCACTTGATTAATACATATAGATCTCAAGATATTTTTTTCATAATCCAAGAAATTTATAGCTCCCACAATAAAAAAATTAATAATAATAAATTATAAGTTACTCCCTCCGTCCCAAAAAGATTGATCTAGTTTGACTTGACACAAAATTTAATAAATAAAGAAAGACTTTTGAAATATGTAGTCCAAAACAAATCTTAGAAATTTGTATGGTTATAAATGATCTCATAAAGTTAAATTATTTCTAAATATAGAAAGGAGTCAATCTTTTTGGGACAAACTAATAAGGAAAGTAAGCCTAATCTTTTTGGGGCGGAGGGAGTAGAAAATAATGAAATTGTCTTTCTTTGTGAAGGGGAAAGTCCCGAAGGCGAAACCCCCCACCTGTACCAGAGGCTCCTTGGCCAGGTGGGATGTAAATCGAGGGATATGTGCGAGTGGCAGCCCTGCAAGGGAGAGGACCAACGGGACATGAACCCAGCAATAGCCCTTGCAATATTTCAGCAAAGACTGTCACCACACGGATTCGAACCCGCGACGTCGGAGTGGTTGTACCCCAATCACCTTGTCACTTACCAACTCGTCTGTGCCCCTGGGGGCTGAATTGTCTTTCTTAATCATATGAAAAAAATGAAAGAGAGAAATACTATTAAGTTTCTTTAAAAAAAACCGATCAAACCGATGGATATGTATTATATTTGGTTTGGTTTGGTTTGGTTTGGTTTGATTTGATTTAAATAACTAAAAAAAAATCGATTACAGTGATTTGGTTTTGGTTTTAACTAAAAACCGACTCAAACCGACCTAGGAACACCCCTATTTGGAATTAGATGAGACTATTAACAGAATATATTGATCACACATTTGCTCTTTAGAACTTTGAGTTTAAGTACATTGCACTGTTGGTATAAAGAATATTTACATATTCAAATCACTTTCACGATAATTACAAGTAATTTTTTATAATAAACATATTAATAAACAAAATTCTTAAACCATACCATATTCAAATATTAAGTCAATATAAACAAAAGGTCTATTATATGCACAACTACACCTCTTTACTGAAAAGGTATAAACAAAATATTTAAACCATCAACATATAAATTAAATTTTTAGAAGTTTATACAGAATCAAACTATTAGAAATCAATAGATAATAACATTTAATTAAGTTGTAACATGATTAAGAACATACAAAATTGTATGTGGTGAAAACCCGGTATGACACGTGGCAAGGTTTTGGTATGGAGTTCGAAGGAAGCGGCAAAATTCCGTATCGGTTAGAGTTGCATCGAGACGAGTCCGGTTATCAAGGCAAGATCGAGTAGAGGCTAGACCAATCGACACCGAGTGGAGAATCAGAGGAGCTCAAGGCTTACCCCTTTCAGATATGACGCCTATCGTTACTCTTTGTTCATTAAGTGACCGTTATTCTCATTTAATTAGGGAATGATTCTCGAACATAAATACCTTGTATTGATAGTTATAAAAGGAGTCCAACCTTCATGTTGGAAGGGCATACCATTTTCATTATTCATACTTGCACAATTTACTTACAGCAATTACAACTCTTATTTCTCATTGTTGGCTCGGACCCGAAGCAAATCAGCTAAGGATCGGACCAAATTCACTAAATAGTTTCAATCAAGATCATAGCATTTCAGGCTAATCTTTCTGCTTGTTATTTTTATTTGCTTAATTATTGTTAACTGTTTCTTACTCTTTACTACAAATCAATCCACATATCCTTAAAATTACTTACAAATTCAATTGTACCTTTTTTGTGGTAAATAGTTTGGCACCCACCGTGGGGCTAAGGATAATGGTGGTGATTTATTCAAACTCAAATTTCACTTGTTTCTTTCGAGATTCTGTGATTTTAGGTTAATACTAAGTGCTACAGTATGGCTAGTGACATTCAAGTTGAGTTTAGCAACCATGATGACAACAACAACGGTGACAATGGTGCTAACAACATCAATAACAATAACGGCATTCCGCCCGTCGATCCAATGAATGCCGTTCCATCCGTTGATCCGGTGAATGGCAACAATCCTGTGATTAAACACCAGGGGTCTAGAAGATCACGTCAAAAAATATCGGACGACGATGAAGATGGTGAAATAAATTTGGCTCAAATCTTTAACATGTTGAAGGAGCAACATGATGATATAACCCAATTGCAGAAGAAAAGTAGCGGAGAGAGTGCGATAGATGAGGCTCGTCCCATACGCAATGAAGATCCAGGCTGAGAGAAGGATTAGGTTGATGAAAAATGTCAATGGATCAGGGACCAATGAGTCTTGAAAGGTTTTATGGTTGCTCCAAGCTTTGATCAATCAGGTGGATACTAATGAAAAGAAGGTTGAAACCTACAATTCACGGGTAGACCAGATTCCTGTAGCGCCTCCGATCTTGAAGGGACCAGACTCAAAAAGATACATTCAGTTGTCATTCCCACCAAGCGTGGCTCCGAAGTTGATTCCAAGAAGGTTCAAAATGCCAGATCTTTCGAAGTACGAAGGAAATACAGACCCCCAAGAGCACATGACGTCGTACACTTGTGGGGTGAAGGGCAATGACATGCACTCAAATGAGATTAAATCGGTGTTGCTAAAAAAAATTGGCGAAATGTTATCCAAATGAGCAATGACATGGTATTCTATGTTACCTGAACATTTTATTAATTAATTTGAAATGCTTGTAGATGCTTTATTAAAGGCGCATGCTAGAGCACTAAAGGTCCAGGCGAGAAAAGTAGACATATTCAAATTTGCACAGAAGGATACGAAATTACTGTGTGAGTTCATGACAAGGTTTCAAAAGGAATGGATTCTCCTTCCTCCGGTACCTGATGAATGGGCAGCTAAAGCTTTTAACAAGGGGTTGAATCCTAGAAGATCCAGTGCCTCGTTTAAATTAAAGGAGAACTTGTTGGAATTTCTGACGATAACATAGGCAGACGTACATAATAGGTACGAATCCAAAATTCAGATGGAGGATGATCAGCTCGAACTCCCCACGGAATCAACAAGACGGGACAAAAAATTTGATAAATCAAATAGGGTAGTTGAGTCAGAGTCAAAGTCTTCAAAAGATAGGTATCAACCTTATAGGCAACCAGAGAGGCTGAACTTCAGATCAGATAGAGATCGCAACAATCGCAACTTTCCATCGGATAGAGGAGATAAGCGTAATGATCGAGGGTCTACCAGTAGGGGTTTGCAATTCAAAAATGATATCGATGGATCTTCCACTAATAGTGCGGAAAGCCCAAGACTGTCCGAATATAATTTCAACGTTGATGCGGCAGGGCTTGTTTCGGCCATTGGACATATTAAGGAGACAAGATGTCCAAGACCACTCCGGACAGATCCAGCTTAGAGAGATCCAAGTTTGATTTGTCATTACCATGGAACTCATGGTCATTGAACGGAGGATTGCCACCATTTGAGAGATGAACTGGCCCGGTTGTTGTAAAATGGTCATCTACGCGAACTTCTAAGTGAGAGCAAATGAGAACTATAGGAATAGGGAAGCAAACGAGCAAGTGGATCCAGATGAACCCCAGCATATCATAAACATGATTATCAGAGGGATGGATGTTCTGAAAAGATTTGTCATGACCGCAAAAAAAGACAAAAGTTTCAATAACTCGGAAGAAAAGATCCAGAGATTACGTACCGGAGGAAACAATTTCTTTTAATGATGAAAACGCGGAGGGCGTCATTCAACCTCACAATGATGCACTGGTAATTTCTGTCTTTATTAATAAATTTTAGATTAAGAGGATTTTAATTGATCCAAGTAGCTCAACCAACATCATCCGATGGAAGGTAGTGGAGCAATTGGGATTGTTGGATCAAATTGTATCGGCAACCTGAGTTCTAAATGGTTTCAACATAGCAAGTGAGACTACGAAGGGGGAAATTACTCTTTTAGTTAATGCAGTCGGGACAGTTCGGCAAATAAAGTTCTATGTCATTGAAGGCAAAATGAGGTACAACACACTATTTGGAAGGCTTGGATACATGACATAAGGGTCGTACCTTCGAAATTACACATAATGTTAAAGTTCCCAACTCCGGAGGGAATTAAGACAATTCAAGGAGAGCAACCAGCGGCGAGAGAGATGTTTTTGTAGTAGATGAATTGGAACAAACGCTTAAAGAGGTAAAGGATGCGACTAAAGGCAAAGAGGTTAAATAAAAATCACAGTGTTCAGGCTCATCGAGTCCGAAGAATGAAGAAGGAGAGAAGATAAATTATGAAAAAAGGACTACTATCGAGTATCGAGATCATTTATGATGTCGGACGATTCAGATGCCACGATGTCAACTATAGAAGAAATAGAGCAACTCATCTTATTCGTGCATCTACCGGATAAAAAGGTATACCTGGGCACTAGGTTAACCCCAGAGCTCAGGCTTAAATTAATTAAATTTCTTAAAGCTAACGCCGATTGTTTTTCCTGGTCCCACTTAGACATGACAAGTATTCCACCAGAGATAATGACTCACGAATTGAGTTTGAATTCAAACTTCACCTAGTAAAGCAAAAGAGGAGGCCTATATGGACTTCAAACATAAGTTTGTCAAGAAGGAAGTAATAAAGCTTTTAAATATAGGTTCCATCCAGGAGGTAAAGTATCTGGATTGATTAGCAAATGTAGTGGTCCTATCTAAAAAAGGCAATAAATTGAGAATGTGTATAGATTTTAAAGACTTAAATAAAGCATGCCCAAAAGATTCTTTTCCTTTTGCCGTACATCGATCGAATGAGTGATGCTACAGCGGGGCATGAGATGCTAAGTTTTCTTGATGCATACTCCAGTTACAATCAAATTAGGATGAATCCGGAGGATCAAGAGAAAACCTCTTTTATAACTAGGTACATGATTTACTGCTATAACATAATGTCATTTGGTTTAAAAAATATCGGAGCAACATATCAACGCCTAGTTAATCTCATGTTCAAGGATCAAATAGGTAACACAATAAAGGTTTATATTGATGATATGTTAGTTAAGTTCCTAGAAGCAGAGAACTATTTAAAGCATTTGCAGAAAATATTTGACATACTCCAAAAATACAATGTGAAGTTGAATCCTAAGAAATGCACTTTTGGAGTCGGGTCAGGCAAGTTTCTGGGTTTCTTGGTATCAAACCAAGGTATCGAAATCAATCCAGACAAGATCATGGCTATTGAATAAATTCCGGAGGTACTTAAAGATGTGAAGGTGGTACAAAGACTCACCGGAAGGATAGCCGCTCTGAGTAGGTTTATCTCTCGGTCTTCAGAGAAAAGTCATTGGTTCTTTTATTTGTTAAAAAAAAAGGAATGACTTCTAGTGGACACCGAAGTGTCAGCAAGCTCTAAGGGATTTGAAGAAATACTTGTCCAGTCCGCCGTTACAACATAAATAGAAAGAAGATGAACAATTGTTCCTTTATCTAGTTGTGTCCGAGGTAGCCGTAAGTGCAATTTTGGTTCGAGAAGAAAAAAGTATGCAATTTCCGATTTACTACGTGAGTAACACTAGCTAGTGCAGAAACTAGGTATCCTCATTTAGAAAAATTGGCATTAGTATTAATAACGGTGGCTAGAAAATTGAGGCCATATTTTCAGTTTCACTCTATATATGTAGTAACAACTTATCCACTAAGAAATGTAAAGCATAAATCAGAACTATGCAGCAAGTTATCTAAATGGGCAGTAGAAATTAGTGGGTATGACATAAAATATAAGCCAAAACAACTATAAAGTCTTAAGTTTTAGTGGATTTCGTAGCAGATTTTACACCCGGAATAATTTCCAAGGTGGAAAGAGAGCTTATATTGAACTCGAGAGCAACGTCGGGGGTTTGGACCTTATACATAGATGGAGCTTCAAATGTGAAAGAGTTCGGACTCGGGGTAGTGCTTAAGACACCTGCAAGAGATATTACTAGGCAGTCAATAAGAATTGTGAAATTGACTAACAATGAAGTCGAGTATGAAGATATGATTGCAGGTTTAGAATTGGCAAGGAGTCTGGGAGTAGAGGTCATCAAAGCAAAATGTGACTCGCTTCTGGTTGTTAATCAAGTGAATGGAGTGTTCGAAGTGAAAGAAGAAAGAATGCAAAAATACTTAGAGAAAATTCAAGTGTTGTTGCACCGGTTCATATAATAGACCATGGAACATGTTTCTAGAGAGCAAAATAATGAGGCGGATGCTTTGGAAAATTTTGGGTCATCTGTGGAAGCTGAGGAGTTTAATTCTGGAATAGTTGTGCAATTACTGAACTCTGCAATTGATGGTGGCCACGCCCGCCGAAGTGAATACAACAAGCTTGACTTGGGAGTGGCGCAATAAATACATTGATTACCTTCGAGATGGAAAGATGCCTATGGATCTGAAGGAGTCAAGGGCTCTTCGAACGAAAGCAACTAGGTTTTTGCTTGGTTGATGGTCAGTTGTACCGAATGTCCTTTTACGATCCTTTAGTGAGATGCTTATGATATGGGAAAACTGATTATGTGATGCGCGAGGTCCACGAGGGGACTTGTGGAAATCACTCAGGGGCAGAGTTGCTGGTCCAAAAACTGATCAGGGCCAGATACTATTGATCTCAGATGGAAGAAGACACAAAGAACTTTGTCTGAAAATGTGATGAATGTCAAATGCATGCACCAATGATTCACCAACCGCCAGAATTAATGCATCTGATTTTGTCACCATGGTGTTCATGAAGTGGGAGATGGATATTGTGGGGCCACTCCCATGGGCACTTGGAAAGGTACGTTTTATTTTGTTTATGGAAAATGGCCAAATATACCCCTGCACTATTGGAAAAGGGCCAAATATTCCCTTCATTATACTTTGAATCCAAATATACCCATATCGTTATACTTTGAGTTTAAATATACCCTTCCTCTGTTAAATTATCCAAAGTGAACACTAAATCCAATGTGGCACTAACAACACCATGGGTCATGCCACCTCACCACCCAACCTATTTACCCCTATTCCCCTTCTTCACCCACCACTAGTCCTTATATCCGGAGCTTCCCTCTATCTCCTATTTTTCTTCCTTCCTTGCTCCAACTGAATTATTACTATGCCCGCCAGTAGGCAACAACTATCATCAGTGGTCTTTATCATGAGACTATTTAATACTTCTATTGAGGTTTTTAGCTCATTACTATGCTCCAAGATTCTGGAGAAAAAAGTTGCCTTGATGCTATGTAATACTCCATGTAACGGCGGTGAGTCCGTCAGCCAATCATTAGATTCATAACCATTCCCTTGGACAAATTACCTCCTATTTACATCAAATTTATTTGATCAAAATCTGGAGAGAAAAAAAATAGTAATGACAAAATTACGTTAGTTAGATTTATCTTTTATTTTATTTCATTTATTGCGGTTATTAATTTTTTGAAAGCCTGCAATTTTTTTAGAGTTAATTTTGAGCTAGCCGTCACAATGAAAAAGAAAGAATCTATCTACGTACTACTCCCTCCGTCCCCAAAAGATTGGCCTACTTTTCTTATTAGTTTGTTCCAAAAAGATTGACTCATTTCTATATTTAAAAATAATTTAACTTTATGCGATCATTTACAATCACACAAATATCTAAAATTTGTTTTGGACCACACATTTCAAAAGTCTTCTTTTATTTCCTAAACTTTATGTCAAGCCAAACTAGGCTAATATTTTTGGGACAGAGGGAGTAATATTTAATCAATCAAGATTAAGTTTTGTGTTAGTACATTTATTTATGCCCCTTTTTCTTAGAGGAAGTGAAGGTGGAGATGGTGGTGTGATGGTGCTAATAATGGCAGTCGTTGTGAAGGGAGATGAGATGGTAGTGATGGGTGAAGAAGGGGAAGAGGGGTAAATGAGTTGGGTGGTGAGGTGGCATGCCTCATGGTGTCCACCTCACTAAGTTGTCAATGCCACATCAGATCTAGTGTCCATTTTGAATAATTTTAATGGGAGAGAGGTATATTTAAACTCAAAGTATAACGACAATGGTATATTCAGACTCAAAGTATAACGAAGGGAATATTTGGCCCTTTTTCTATTTGTTTATGACTGGCTATTTTTTTATGTGGGTTGAAGCAAAGGTTTTGAAGAAGGTAAGACAAAAGAAAGTCATCGACTTCATTTGAGACCACATCCTTTGCCTGTTCATCATACCAACAGAGATTACTTGCGACAATGGTCATCCGTTCGTTAGGAAGAAGGTGAATGATTTTCTTGAAGGATTGAAAATCAAGAAGATAGTATTGACTCCGTATTACCGAGCGCAAACAGGAAAGCGGAGTCAACAAATCAAACAATCATTCAGAACCTGAGGAAAAGACTAAAATAGTCAAAAGTCAAGTAGAGAGAAATTTTACTAAAGGTGTTGTGTGCATACAGAACAATGCCGAAATCCAGCACCAGTGAAATGCCGTTTTCTTTGGTTTATGATGCAGAAGCGCTAATTCCGGTGGAAGTAGGTGAGCCAAGCTTAAGGTTTAGCCTTGCAACTGAAGAATCAAACAACGAAGATATCACCGTTAAGCTTTACTTAACGGATGAACAACGTGAGTTAGCATTGCTACGGTTAGTGGCTCAAAAGCAAAGGATGGGAAGATACTACAACCGGAGGACTAATCTTAGGCACTTTCAAGTAGGGACTTGGTTCTGCGAAAAGTAACCCTCAACACCAAATATTCCAACGAAGAGAAGTTGGGCTCGAACTCGGAAGGTCCCTACAAAGTGTTAAGAATAACCAGCAAAGGCTCGTACCAGTTAGAAGCTGAAGATGGTCAGAAGCTTACAAACAACTGGAATGTTGCACACTTGAAGTGATATTATTGCTAAGATATGTGTTCGGTTAACTATTTAAACAATATTTGTTTCGATATTACTAACTTTTGCATCAAAAAATTCAGAGTCATCATGCAAAGACTGGAGAGTTAAGATTAGGTCTGAAAACACATGTCACACTCTTTTTTCTTTAGCACAGTTTTTATCCTGAAAAAGGGGTTTTCTGGCAAGATTTTTAATGAGGCAATAATATAAAGCGTGTTACTGAGTAGTTGAAGATAGGACACTGGGGACTAGGGATTGCCCTATAGTGAAAAGAAAATAGTGTTTGAATTCTCATGCTTCGAATACAAACACTAGGGGACTGCCACATCCTCAGATGCTCGGATCAGATTAATCAAGTCAAGAAATCAAAGATTGAAGATCGAAATTTTTTGCAAGTTTTTTGCACTTTGTTAGTTCAACATTTTTATAAGGCCAAAAGATTGAATGAATCTTTCCCAAATAGTGTTAATATTATGGAAAAGTCATGTAAAGACAAAAAAGATCGAATGAATCTTGCCCAGTGATCATCCGAAGCAAAGCTGAAATAAAATCGCCTGTTGTTCAAAATTTTCCTCGGAAGTTTGCATTTGTGTTTCTACTTAACAATTTGGAAAATTCATCAGGCTTATGAGCTAAAGTTATTAATTCCTTAACTGGGGATTGTCGTCATAAAAAGCATTCGGAACAAATTAGGCAATGTTCTCAAAACATGCTTCTAAGGCAGTAGATCAAATGAATCTAGCATATTCTTAAAGACACTTGAGTTGTGTAAAAGTTGGAAATAAATTAAGCTTCAACATTCATGCTTGAAATGAATAAGAGATGTCTTATTCATAAGCATAAAAATAAGGTCCTTATATTTAGTCATGAAATGACCAAAAACCGGAAAAAAATGCCCGATATGAACAAAACTAAAGTAAAAGTTTGTATTCAAAAATTTATTAAGTTATTTTTAAGACCAGAAGAACTTTCATCCAGATCGACACAAACTAAGTGATGGTTTGTTTAAATAGAACTCCGAAGTCAGAGGCAATTAGCCCAAATCGGGTTAAAGCTTTATTTGGTTAAATTATTGAAAACAAGAAAGCAATAATGAATGTTGAAAGATAGAAAAATGTTATGGCTAAGACAAAAAAGATATTCATTCATAGGCAAGGCTGGAAAACGGCCAGAACAAAACATGCAAAAAGGAAAAAGAAATACAAAGGCATGTAAGCCTAAAGTTCAGTCGGATTGAGATTCAGAGTCCTCAAGGTCATCTTCGGAGTTGTCTCCATTTAGCTTTCGGTAGGCTATGAGCTCGAGGTATTTTCCTCAAAAATATTATCATTTATCTCTTAAATCCCATCTCGAGTGTCACACACCAAACTAGGGGGTATGGCCGGCACCCGGTGTCCTGCTGGATCGAGCGTATCACTATGATGACCAGTCTTCTGTATGAGTAGAACTTCCGACCAACAAGGTCATACTGGAATATCTAACAACAACAATAATGAACAAGAGGCATTAACCCAACATATGTACACAACTGGACCAACAAGGTCACAACATGGTTCAACAAAAGACAACTTAGCCGACAAGGCTATATATCATCACTCTATACATACCAAAACAAGTCTGTGAGCCTCTACTAGTAACTGAACTGGCATATGGTCGGGACAGGGCCCCGACCTACCCATATTGTACATAACCCTACAGAATATACTTCATAACTGAATAAGTAGCTCCGAGAAAGACAAAGCTTACTCACTGACGGTTGAACTCGATAGCTCCTATTGTAATGGCCTAATAGAGTCTCTATCAGAACCTGCGGCATGAACACACAACACCCCCGACAAAAGGGACGTTAATATGAAATAATGTACTGAGTATGTAAAGCATGAATAACAATATGAATATGTAAGTTGTAAAGAAAGTCATAAGAGCAATATGAGGCGTTAAGCTATAAATGAAAGCGTAAGCAACCTGGATGCCATATGGGGGCAAATAATGAAACTATGAAACTCAATACAACTTGTCTGGATAGGCATTTACTATATAAACTACCATCGTCTTATAGTGCGAGGTGTATAACATGTCACTACCCTTATATGTACTCTAAGATGTATGTATGGATATGCACTTCAATATGCACACCGATTTATGCATGTGTTGCAAAACGCGTAGCCCGATCCATTATAGGTGTATGTTGTAGAACATGCAACCTGATCTATTATATGTATATGTTGCAGAATGTGTAACCGGATCCCATATATGTATATGTTGTATGCATGATATCATATGCTAATGAAAAATGTATCAATATCAATGGGAGTCGGGAGTGTGGAAAACAAATTGTGATGATACTGGCTCTTTGGCCTCTTTTGAAACTTATAAGCTCTTTGACTCTATCTTAACACGACTCATGGTCGACTCGATAATCGACTCTTTGGAATGCTTCTTTCTGAAGACTTATGATAAGGTAAACCAATAACCAACAACAATGGTTATGAGAATAAGAATAATCAATGAATACTTCTCTATAAGAGATTTCAATATACAATAGAATGAAGCTTTTGATGTTTCTTTTCGAAAATGATAACTCTTTGGATTCATGCTATTGAAATAAAGGATAGCCTTACATACATGTGTTCCTTTGCTACCAACATCTCGTGAAGTCCCGATGGCTTTATGAACAATCATCTACATGATATAAAATGTTTGGATCAAAATAAGATCAACCAACTAGAAATCGATTCATTCGGATAATCCAACGAGCACTAAGAAGGCGTGCTTCTCAAACTACGGTGTTTATAGCCATGAACATGTTATTAACTTCCCTTCAGCATATCATCAATAGCAACAACCATCTCAACTACAACAACAATAACAATCACCACAACACATACTCCAACTTCTTAGCCAAAATCATCTCAAGTTCATTCAAGAACAACCCAAGAACAATTCAAGAACAATAGTAAGTTTTTCATGGGGTGGGGTTTAGCTTGATTTCCTTTAAACCATGTTTACCAACTCAAACGACCAAGCTATAACAATTTAAAAATCATTAGGAAGCATCAAAATCTTACCTCAACCCAACCAAGAAGTTTTGCACAACAGGTTCCATCAATGCTCCAAGATGATCCCCACCTCCAATTAACTAACTAGGGAGATTTCCATAAGAAGATTATATAAGGAAAATATCACCTCCCACAAGTGTAGGAATATTCTTTGAGGACCTAAGAACCCTAGGGAGGTAGGGAGTGGGTTTGGGAAATGTTGGAGTCATATTTGGGAAACAATGAGAGAGCCACCGAAATTGGATATAAATAGCACTCCACACCGCCTCTCATATGCGACTGGTTTTGCACCGCAGATCACCATCTGTAGCTCATATGCCACCACATATGGTGGCAGTGAGGTGAGGGAATAAGGGCTTCAATCCGCTGCCCCATCCGCGAGGCGGAATGGCTTTCGTGGGGTGGATTGCTTAGTGTATCGCCTAATTTTCATCAAACTTTGCTGAGATGTACTTCCTGTAATCCAATTGACTTTCAACCTTCTGTATACCTTCATAATGCTCATATAAGTCATATGTAACCCTCGAGAAGGGTCTTGGGTTGTTCAAGCTCAAATCAACTGACTATACATTCGATCACACGAAGAATTACGGGGTGTAACATCCTTCCCCCTTAAGAACATTTGCCCTCAAATATTGAGGAATGAAACTAAGAGTCTTGTAACGCTTGAGTCTTAGCGGAATTTTAGTAGAGTTTCCTCTATAAATAGGACTATCCCAACACAAGTGCCACACATGGCCATCCAAAGTAATATAATATCATACCGGCCTCACACGACCGTCTATCTACTATTGTAATCATAAGGGTAAGCCATAACTCACCTCGACTATCCAAATCTGGGCATCTGAGCAACGTCTGTCATATCTATGTTATAATCATCATATGTACATGTGCATAAAACAAGCTTACCGCTATGGAGTAGGAACAAGGGAATCATATTACACGAATATTACGCGAACTTGATGTCCGGACTATGGAATGATATCTAAATCTCATGCTTTTCTTAGCCACCCATAACCTTACATCTATGCCATTACTTTTCCATAGTCCAAAACTTCTGGACTTAGTGATAACGAGTAGTAATCAAGACCTCTTCATAGGATAGGTCTTTAGTAATTGACGCAACCTCGATAAGTAATATACAAGAGGAACGTCTTATATATATTTTGGTAGTATCGGTACGTAAAAATGAATGAGTTTTCTCTGATCCCAGAGATACTCCTCAACTCATAGGTCATTTGTTTAGATTCTGGGGTGATCTTATATGGTCTATTGAATCTGAGAGTAAGCTTGAATTTTTTGTCGAATCTCATCATGTCTTTTATAGGCAAAATCTTACAAAAAGTCAATGAACTGTCAATAGTGTTTGTAAGTCCTTGATATCACACATTGGTAGGTGATCCCTGGCAATCCTTAATGGTCATCTTATCTTCTAAAGAGACTTCACTCCTTCCCTAACCTTGGGAACTAACGAGACCTATATCGATTTAAACAATGCTTATTTTCTTATGTTAAGGCAATAGATTGACGACCTATACTCTTGACCAATTATCTGAGAGCAATCATAATGGTTCTCTCATGCGCCTCTACACCTTTCTTTGCAACTGATTCCTATCCATTTAGAGTATTGGATACTTAAATCTCTCAAAATCTTACAACCTTCTATTGATGGACAACTAGTGTAATCATGTAGGGGCAGATTACTTAGTGTATCACCTAATTTTGAGCTTGCTGAGATATACTTTCTTTAATCAAATTGACTTCCAACCTTCCGTATACCTCCATAATACTTATATAAGTCTTACGTGACCCTCAGGAAGAGTATCGGGTTGCCAGATCTGAAATTAACTAACTATATGTTCGATCGCATGAAAAATTACGGGGTGTAACATTGAGCTTGCGCTAAAGTGAATCTCTGAACATTCTAAGTTAGGTGATCGGTCTTTAGTACTGTCTGGACAACCTCGGCCTAAGCTTGGTCTCGTCTGGCCAAGACTTGAGTGATTTGGGCTGAAGTTTCTACAATCTTTTGGGAAGAAGCGTTGAGCATATTTCTCAGCCATTCGATGGTTTGAGCTTGTTGGTTGGCCTAATCTTGAGCCACATTCAGTGCATCCTGTTAAGCAGCTCTCTCCGCATCAATTTTGGCAAGCTCGGTGTCAATGTGTTCGATCTCGGCTTTAAGAAAATTTTCTTGGTCCTCGAGCTATTTGGTTAAGGCCTAAACATTGTTATAGAGTTCACCATTTTCCATGTCCAAAACCCTGTTCTCTTCATTGGCGAGCTCAAGGTCATTCATAGCCTAGAGGTAGTCGCATTTGACCTAGTCCAATTTTGCCTTAATAGCGGGCAAATCACCGGCTTGCTACAACTAAGACTTTTTCTATTGAAGAACCCCTTTGAGGTGTCGAATCTCTTGGACTTGAGTGTCAAGTTGCCCCCTGAGGTCTTCATTCTTATCCATACATTTGATGAAGCCTTCGCTGACTAAAATGGATGACTGCAAGAAATATGTTTACAAGTACGAGTAAGGATATGCAAAATAAAATAATAAAGTCAAATATATAACTTGAAGTAAGGAAGGGTGATACATACCCGGTTCAATGCATGCATGCCTTTGTTAAAAAGGCACTGCCAAGAGATATTCTTTATTTTCTCCTTGTCGAACTCCGATATAAGGGGCCTCAAGTAACTAGAAACCCTAACTGGCCAAGATAGAAAGTTTGTATCCTCAGGGAAAGAAAGGATTGCAGTTCTCACTCTTCTCGGATCCGCACTCGGGGTTGGGAAGACACTCAATGTTACACCCCGTATTTTCGTGCTTGTATGCATTGTAAATAAAGTACCATAAATTTTGGTGAGGCTAAGATATCATATTTAGATGAAAATAAGTTTAAATATGTGCTACGAATGTTTCCTAAGAATTTGTGATCGAATGAATCAATAAAAGTTAAGTTCGTCGAAACTCAAGGAAGTGCAGGCCGAATTTCGAACAAGATTTTTGGCTCAACTTGGCAAAGATATGTCTGATGGTATATGAGTGATTATTGGGTTCATAACCTATCTATGTTTAGGTTCAGAGAGTCCTCTTTCCAACACAATAAACCATTTATCGATACGACATCGGAGTTGAAAGATATTCATATTTTCATTGTCATGTGCAACTCCCGCCAAACTGGCCAAGGTAGCTCGCCGAGCGAGCTTCATAGCGACGTTGTTGCTTGACCTGGGCTTCGCTCAGCGAATTGGGTGACAAAAATGAGGCAGTGGGATTCCTTTTAAATGCCCAACTTAACCCTTACCTCATTTGGTACAAAATTCCAAAACATAAATGCTCTCAATACTCTCTAAAGAGTTCTCATGGCTTCCAAGTGAAAATATCTAAGTATATTACATGAATCTCTCATTGGAATGATTGTGATACTAGTTCTGCTTCTGTTCTTCTTGTTGCTACCATTGTTGTGGAGTTCTCCAAGCAATAAGGGTATGCTCCAAGGTTGGAACTAAGTGTTGAAGGTGAGAATCTCCCTCTTATTATTGTGTAAGAGTTGTTTAAACTCTTGGAGTATCGATTGCTAAAAAAAGTACAAGACGATAGTCGAGAATCATAGAGTTGTATTGTGTATTATTGTAGGGGTTGTTTTGTTGAGGTTATGTATTGGTACAAGTGTGGAATCTTGTTAACATGTATTATAAAGCTAAGGAAAGGAATTATTGAAAGTTGTTGTGTTGATGTATCTATAGGCTTCCACTGTTAAGAAGTTTAAGAACTTATGCTCACAAGCTGTTTGTCAAAATGTCTAAGTGAATATTTTCTTTAGCTATTGAATCGATCTCTATTTTAAATTTTTCATATAATGTGGATTATAATTTGTAGAGCGTTCGGGAGCTCGTGAACTATCGATATAAGGTATGTAATGGCTATCCCTTCTTTCAATTGGCATGACTCAATATAAAGCGTACTTGACTAGCGAGGTTAAGAAGCGTAATTGTTATAGGTATTCCACTCTTGTAGTTGATGGTTGTTCTATTGTTGATTGTGTTGTGAATAGTTGGGTGGAGAGCTCAATGAGTACAAGTTTGTTCTTAAGTTCCATAGTCATTTATTTGATCTATTGTGTATGGGTATATGTATAGTAAATAGTAGGTGAATCGGCTTGTTGATAGCTATGTTTATTAAGTTGAATCTATTCCAAAGTATTAGATCTCTTTTAAACATCGTAGCACAGGAGATAACCCTAAGGTAATTAGGATTGTTAGTTGTCCTTTAAGTGATAAGCACTCCAAGAGGGTGACTGTAAATAAGGATCAAAATACATATTTGTTAATTGCACTAGTATAGTTCGGTTTCAGAGGGAAAGATAGTCTAGTTTAATCACTTGTAGTTAATTGTACATATCATATGATGTTTTCTTAAAAAGGACTTAAGTTGAATGAGTTAACGCACGCAGAGTTAGTTGAGCTGAGGACTGTGACATGTTGGCCCTCACAGCCTATTTGCTACTTGAGCTTATTTTCTAGCCTTCGGGCTTATTTGCTAGCCATCGAGGCTTATTTAATGGCTATCGGGGCCTATTTGTTGGTCTACGAGACCTATTTGTTTCTCTAAATGTATCGTATTTGCGAGATAGAGTTTGGTTTTGTAAGTAGATAATATCTAAGTCGGTTGTGATATTTTTGTGAGATAGTTGATAAGCATTTTTTTGTAGAATGTAGCTTACATGTAAGTTTCAGTTCTTCTATACTTCTTGTTAC
The DNA here is from genome assembly GCA_034509755.1 of Anisodus tanguticus. Lineage (NCBI taxonomy): Eukaryota > Viridiplantae > Streptophyta > Magnoliopsida > Solanales > Solanaceae > Anisodus > Anisodus tanguticus. The sequence goes on from CM067549.1 coordinate 37,396,658, forward strand.
TCATCTACTTATTCTACTTTAAGTTCTAGCCCTTGTCATTAGATTTATTCGGCGTACATATTTAGAACATTATTCGTATTGATGTCCCTTTCCCTAGGGATAATGTGTTTCATGCCGCGTAGGTGCAGGTAGGCGAGGAAAGGACCCGCTCACATAGATCGTGGACAGATATCAATGTTGTTGGCGAGCTCTACTTCTTTTTGGAGTATTGCCAAGGCGAGTCGTGTATATATCTCTTTTGATAACTTAGGTATGTCGGGGCCCTATCCCGACTTATGTTTTGTGTTGACAAACTTCTAGAGGCTTTGTAGACAAGTTCCATATTATATAGTTGTTCGGTATGGTCTTGTCGGCCTTGGGTGTATATATTTGCTATGTTGGTATTTTTGGTGTGCAGGATTTCATGCTAGTATGTTACAGTTGTTATTCTAAGGCCTTGTCGGCCCAGACTATTGTGTATTCATGTAACAATATTAGGTGATTCACTCGGACCATCTAGAAATTGGGTGTCAACCATACCTCCCAAGGTTGGGGTATGACAAACTTGGTATCGGAGCAGGTCATGTGCAAGGGAGTCTACAAAGTCGTGTCTAGTAGAGTCTTGTTTATGGATGTATTGTGCACCACATCTATAGACGGGAGGCTACATGACATTGTAGGATTGGGTTACCCTTCTTTCTGATTTCATATCGTGCAATAGAGTTGAGTTGTAAGGAATTGGATTCTTAACCTTTTACCTTGTATATATTTCACAGAAACGTGAAATCAAAGTACCCAGAGTGTGGATGTGATATCCCCACATAACCTATTGAACCCGCCAGCCCCAGAAGAATAGATGAGGGAATTAGTGCCCTCAGCCCCTCCGTTTGAGACTTATGATGAGGACATGGATATACGGAGCGCAGTGCGATTGTTGACTCAATTGGTGGCCGTTCAGTCCCAGCACCAGGGTACATGTGTTGGATCATATGACAGGGCCGTCAGTGCAAGGGTTCAGGATTTTATCAATCTGGATGTTTTCAGGATTTTATCCAAATAATAATCCGCAGAATTTCTTAGATCAGATGTACATGACACTGCAGGCAATACATGCTACAGATACTGAAGAAGTTGAATTGGATTCGTATAGACTAAGGGATGTAGTGGTTGAATGGTATGAGACGTGGGTATAGTCCAGAGGGTCAAACGCACCATCGGTAGTGTGGAAAGAGTTTTCTGAAGCTTTTCTGCAGCATTACCTACCGGTAGAACTTTGGAGGTCCAGGAAAGATAAGTTTATACTCTTACAACAAGGTGATATGAGTGTATTGGAGTATAGTCTTTAGTTTAATTCATTGGCTAGGTACGCCTCTCCGATTGTGGCTGAAATGAGTGATAGTGTGCGTCGATTTGTGAATGGTTTGGGACCAAATCTAATTAATGAGTGTACTACGACCTCCTTGTATATGGGTATGGATATCTCCCGCATCCAAGCATACACTCAAAATCTGAAAGATCAAAAGCAGCGACAACAGGAGGTGGGTGACAAAAGTCAACCTAATAGGGCTAAATTGGCCAGCCAAGTAGAGCATGATTAGAATAATCCTAGGCCTTCATCCGGACCTGCAGTTAGTACTCTTTCTCGGGCCCAGGGGCCACAGTCTTATAGGCAGGCTACCCCATCACAGAGTTCTATGCATAATCAGGGTTCACGAGTATCAGGAATCACATAATCAGAGTAATACAGGTCGGATAGGGCCTCTTCGGCCAACTTGTAGACAGTATGGTCAGCCGCACGCTAGGCCATATACATTCATAAGGGTAATTTTGGTGTGGGGACCATGGTCACAAAATATGGGATTACCCTAAGCTTAATCTAGGAGACCGCGATAAAGGCAAGGATGGAGCCTCAGGCTCAAGTGCTAGTCGAGACTAGAGTTCAGGTGTGTTAATTGTTTCTGCATTAGAAATTTACGTATTTGTAAGCCTAGTAATTACTTGTTACATGTATGTAGTTGTTGAGATCTTACCTTTAGATAAGGATTCTATAGGATAATTTGCGAGACATATTTCATTAGATATAGACGATATATGTAATTGCAAGGTCGGGGGTGATATCATATAGGATTGATTATACCATTAGTCATCCCGTGGAATTACTAATCATGGGCTATAGAACATTACCTAAGGTGAATCGTATTAATTAAATTGAATGGTCATATGAATCGTAGTTATCGATAAGTTAAATTGTATACTCGACTTTAAGATTGTGTATCTGTGGATAAGCAAGGTCGTTAGGTAGGTCACAGAGCTTAAGAATCACTCTACTAGATTCTAACTTTCTGTTAGTATTCGTGCGATATAATCCCTGTATTATATTCATTGTTAGGATCTCATATAGGTCTTTATGGCCCTGACCTGTAAATGGACCTTTATGATCAAGTTGGACAATGTACCATATGTAATCAATATTTCTGAAGCAAACGTAGCGAGTGCAGCTTGGATGTCAGCAAGAAGATGTCAAGGTAAGTTATGACAGAACTCTCTTCGATTTTTATAAGTATAAGCAAGTCGTGTGAGCCGATTGATGTTATCTTAATATCGTGTTACCCTGTGTGGCATTGGATATGTGTTTCGGCTACTTGACAGGTTTTTTTGTTAGTCCTGTTTATAGAGGAAACTATGTCGAATTTCCAGAAATCTTAAGAGTTAGAATATTTTCCAACATTCGAGGACGAATGTTTTTAAAGGGGGAAAGATGTTACACCCTGTATTTTCGCGCTCGTATGCGTCGTAAATAAAGTAACATAAATCTCGTTGAGGCTAAGATCTCATATTTGGATGAAAATAAGTTTAAATATGCACTATGAAAGTTTCCTAAGAATTCAGGGTCAAATGAACCAAATAAAGCTAAGTTCGTCGAAACTCGGGGAAGGGCAGGCCGAATTTCGAATAGGAGTTTTGACTCAACTTGGAAGAGATATATCTGACGGTATATGAGTAATTATGGGGTTCATAACCTATCTAAGTTCAAGTTCATAAAGTCTTCTTTCCAACGCAATAAACCGTTCGTCGATACGACATCGAAATTGAAAGATATGCGTGTTTTCGTCGAACTGTGCAACTGTCGGCAAACTGGCCAAGGTAGCTCGCCGAGTGAGCTCCATATTGAGGTTGTTACTCACCCTGGGCTTCGCACAGCGATCTAGGGTGACAAAAATGATGCGATGGGATTTCTATTAAATGATCAACTTGACCCTTACCTCATTTGGTACCAATTTCCAAACCCTAAATGCTCTCAATAGCTCTCTAAAGAGTTCCCATGGCTTCCAAGTGAAAATCTCTAAGTATATTACATGAATCTCTCATTGGAAATACTATGATACTAGTTCTGATTCCGTTCTTCTTGTTGCTACTGTTGTTATTGAGTTCCCCAAGCAAAGAGGGTGTGCTCCAAGGCTGAAACTAAGTGTTGAAGGTGAGAATCTCTCTCTTATTTTATGTATGAGTTGTTTAAACTCTTGGAGTATCGATCGCTAAGAAAACTAATAAGACGATAGTCGAGAATCGTAGAGTTGTATTGTGTATTGTTGTTGGGGCTGTTTTGTTGAGGTTATATATTGGTACACGTGTGGAATCTTGTTAATATGTATTATGAAGCTAAGGAAATGAATTATCAAAAGTTGTTGTGTTGATGTATCCATAGGTTTCCACAGTAAAGAAGTTTAAGAACTTATGCTCACAAAGTGTTTATCAAAATGTCTAAGTGAATATTTCCATTAGCTATTGAATCGATCTTGATTCCAAATCATTCATAGAGCATTCGGGAGCTCAAGAGCTATCGATATAAGGTATGTAATGGTTATTCCTTCTTTCAATTGGCATGACTCAATATAAAGCCTACTTGACTAGCGAGGTTAAGAAGCGTAATTGTTATAGGTATTCCACTCTTGTAGTTGATGGTTGTTCTATTGTTGATTGTGTTGTGAATAGTTGGGTGGAGAGCTCAATGAGTACAAGTTTTTTCTTAAGTTCCATAGTCCTTCATATGATCTATTGCGTAAGGGTATATGTATAGTAAAGTGTAGGTGAATCGGCTTGTTGATAGTTGTGTTCATTAAGTTGAATCTATTCCAAACTATTAGATCTCTACTAAACGACGTAGCACACGGGATAGCCCTAAGGTAATTGGGATTGTTACTTGTTCTTTATGAGATAAGCACTCTAAGAGGGTGACCATAAATAAGGATCATAATACATATTTGTTAATTGCACTAGTAGCATGTTTTCACTAGTTGTGCATTCATATACTTAGTTCGGTTCAGAGGGCAAACTAGTCTAGTTGCATCACTTGTAGTTATTTGTACATATGATATGATATTTCCTTAAAAGAGGACTTAAGTTGAATGAGTTAACGCATGCAAAGTTATTTGAGTTGAGGACTGCGATATGTTGGCCCTCCTGACCTATTTGCTAGCTTGAGCTTATTTGCTAACCATCGAGGCTTATTTGACGGCCATTGGGGCCTACTTGTTAGTCTACGAGACCTATTAGTTTCTCTAAATGGGGCGTATTTGCGAGATCGAGTTTGGTATGTAAGTAGATAAGATCTAAGTCGGTTGTGATATTCTCGTGAGATAGTAGATAAACGTTTTTTCATAGAATGTAGCTTACATGTAAGTGGCGATTCTTCTATACTTGTTGTTACTCATCGACTTATTCTACTTTAAGTTCCAGCCCTTGTCATTGGATTTATTCACCTTTCATATTCAGTACATTATTCGTGCTAATGTCCCTTTGCCTGGAAACACTGTGTTTCATGTCATGCAGGTGCAGGTAGGCGAGGAAAAGACCCGCTCCCATAGATCATGGGCAGATATCATCGTTGTTGGTGAGCTACACTTCTTTCGGGAGTACTATCGAGTCGGGTTGCGTATATATCTCTTTTGATACCATGGGTATGTCGGGGCCCTATCCCGACTTATGTTTTGTGTTGACAATCTTCTAAAGGCTTTATAGACAAGTCTCATGTTGTACAGTTGTTCGGTATGGCCATGTCGGCCTTGGGTGTATATATTTGCTAGGTTGGTATTTTCGGTGTGCAGGACTTCATATCAGTATGTTACAGTTGCTATTCTAAGGCATTGTCAGCCTAGACTATTGTGTGTTCATGTGATGATATCCGGGTGGTTCGCTCGGATCGTCTAGGCGTCGGGTGCCGGCCACACCTCCCAAGGTTGGGGTGTGACACTCACGAGTTTGGATCGAAAGCTGGCATGATTCTTTGGAGTTCGGGAAGATTTGAATAGTTTTTAGGAAATGGTTAAATAAGCAAACCCGGAGGTGTTCTCCTGTCGCACTGAGTTTGCGGAGGCTCCAGCTTCGTTAAAGAAGTGGTCAAAATCTTTTTGCCCAAAATTTTGGATCGATTGTGTTGATGGTAAAGAGTTGAAGTTCTTGATTTCTTGGCCAACGACTCCTCATTCGTGGCCTCATTGTCACCCTCGATAATGACGGGAATTGGCTCAACGACTGGTGGTATGGTGGCAGAAGACGATGTGGCACCGGATGTTGGCACAACAGCTTCGGCAGCGATATTTTCTTTAACTCCGGTAGGAATATCCTCTACCGGAGTGGTGGTAGGTTTTCTTACCCAAACATCATCTGGGGAGATGCCGGTATTCTGAACCTCGGAAGGACCACTCACTTCTGAAGTTCTTTTCCTTTTTGAAGCAGCCGATGGTGACTTTGGATGCTTGAAGGATTCTGATTTAGTGGATTTCTTTTTCTTTGGTGCCTCAGCGATACATCGAGCTGATGCAGCCGAATCGAGCACCGGATTGGGGATAGTTGATGCAGCCAAAGGGTTGGTCCTTGGGGTCGAAGTGCCCTTCGGTAAGCCTAGGAGTTTGATAAAAGGAGAAGTGAAATATGAACAAACTTAGTAGAGGAAAAAAGAGTGTGATATATACTAACCGTGATTTTGGGCTACCTATCGATTTTTGGTAAGAACTTTCCATGTTGGTTTCTTATGCAGATAAGTGCTGATGATTTTCTCGACTCATTCCTGAAGTTTCTTGACATAGGTTGGAGTCCAATGAACAGTTGGGAAAGGTGACAATATGAAACTTAGAATATATTGAAGGGATTGAGTAAAAAAATGAAGAGAGTGGTCATTGGTACTTACGGTTCAAATTTCATTCTTCCGGAAAAAGGCATGAACCTAGCGGAATAATTTCTGGAGTAGGAACCATAATAAAACATTCCATCCAACCTCGGTCTCAATCTTCATCGATGCTGGAGAGGATGATTAATTAGCCTTATTTCGATATCTAAATGATCTCGCCATAAAAGAATCTTGGGACGTATAAGCGGATCAAATTATCCAAAGTAAAAGGTTCATTGACCAAATTGGCCAAGAATCGGAGGCAAGTAATGACCCTCCATACAGACGGACCAATTTGTGCAACACATCGAGGATCACATTGTCAATCGGAGGGTCAAGCTTGAAAGTGAAAGGGTAGGTCTATACGTTAGAGTATCTGCATCTGTAAGTAGTAATATCTTCATCCAGGTCGGGTATAATGATCTCAGAGAGCTTGGTCCAACCACATTCATTTTGAATTGTGTTAAGGTCAGAGGCACTAATAGACGATGACTAACTTTTAGCTTCTTCACCTAGGTCGGATTTCGAAGAGGCAGTAGAAATAGAAAATTCTCTGTCAAAATGAAAAATAGATGGAAACATGTCGTATGCTCTAGGTTCGGCGGCGGCCTAAACTTCAGAGGTCTTACCAACGCTGGTGGTTTCATCAGAAGCTGGCGATAGTGAAGTTGCCGGAGAGAATTTCTTGAGGAAGATCGGGTGTTTTTGTCCATCATGTTGAAATTATAAGTATATGAAGATTTGAAGGCTTAAAGTTATAAATAGATGAAGATTTGAAGGCTTGAAGTTATGAATGTATGAAGATTTGAAGGCTTGAAGTTATAAATGTATGAAGATTTGAAGGTTTGAAGTTACGAATATATAAAAATTTGAAGGTATGTAAATAGGAAGGTATGAAGATTTGAAGATTGTATATTCGAAAGATTCAAGATTTGAGGAAATTTGGCAGAAAGTAAAAATTATGAAAGAAAAAGAGAAGGGGTTTTATAGGGACGTTGTCATCATTACGAAACATTTCGGTTCATGAACCGAAGTGATGGTTCAATCAGAGAGTGACATGTGTCCAAAGTGGCAGAATGATAAGACATGATTCAGATTTTGGAGAATTGAAAGTGTTTCATTTTCTCACTTATTTCGGAGTAATTTGAAAAGATGTTTGTAAGAGAAGATAACGAGGATGTCATTTTCACTTCCCATCACTTTGGTAAAACTTTGATTCGGAAAGTGTGGGGACTATATGTATACGGTGAAAAACCGGTATGACACGAGGAAAGATTTTGATATGGAGTTCGAAGGAAGCAGCAAAATTTCGTATCGGTTGAAGTTGCATTGAGACGAGTCCGGGTATCAAGGCAAGACCGGATAGAGGCCAGACCAATTGGCACCTAGTGGAGAACCGGAGGAGCTCAAGGCGTATCCATTCCAGATATGACGCCTGCCTTTACTCTTTGTTTATTAAGTGGTCATTATTCTCATTTAATTGCACTTAATTAGGGAATGATTCTCGAGCATAAATGTCTTGTATTGATAGCTATAAAATGAGCTCAACCTTCTTGTTGGAATGACATCTCATTTTCATTATTCATACTTACACAATTTACTTACAACAATTACAGCTCTTATTTCTCATTGTTGGCTCAGACCCGAAGCAAATCAGCTAAGGATCGGACCAAATTCACTGAATAGTTTCAATCAAGATCACAGCATTTCAGGCTAATCTTTCTGCTTGTTATTTTCATTTGCTTAATTATTGTTAATTGTTTCTTACTCTTTACTACAAATCAATCCATGTATCCTTAAAACCACTTACAAATTCAACTGCACCTTTTTGGGTAAACAAAAATAAGAAAAAGGATCCGGGAGATTTCGATTCAACATTTAAGTTAATATAAATATCTAATGGCAATAGATAATCATAATACAAATCTTTTTTATCTTTGTATTGCATCAAGGATGTTTCGGATTTAAACTCCAACGGAGGCGAAACTATTAGAAGATTGTTTTTCATTTGTTGGACAGAGTTATGCAATACTTGTGAACGTGCATACCAAATATTTTCATAAAAATAATTGAAATATCACAATACAAACCTCAATAATCTATTTTTTATATAGTTAAATTAAAGTTCATTATTCAAAGTTCGTGTTTAGCTGTTGAAGTAATTTATTGAAACTCATTATTCAACGACTTAATGAGACATCTATCAAATATAAATTCTTAGAGAGTTAATTTTATATTCAAATTTTGAATGTCTTCCATCAAACAAAGATATCTTTCCTTAATATGATATTCCCTTTTTTGAGTAATGAGAACTCTTTTTAAGATTATAGTCCAAATATTGAAGTACAAACTTGATATTTGGACTAGCTCTTTCACTTGACAAAATACAAGTTTTCTTCTCCTTGACTCTTTTTGACTAAAGGAGTATAAAAAAGGAAACGTATTAATGTTTGATGATTTTACATACACTTTTCAAAAAACGGCATTAAAGATATGAAAACAAAAAAGGAAAAGTGTTAAAGTAATCCCTCCGTCTTATGTGAAAATGTTTGACTTGCATAAAATTTAAGAAAAAAAAAGAAATATTTTAAAATTTTATAATTTAAAATAATTCATATAAATTATTTCATCAAAACTAAATTATTAATAGTAAATATAAAATATATTATTCTTTTAAAACATGTTAAAAATGAAAAAAAAATCACTTAAATTAAGACGGAGAGAGTACTACCTTCGTCCCAAATTACTTATCATATTTTCCTTTGTGGAAGTTAATTTCACTAACTTTTGTAAATTGAATTAGATCAACTCAATAATATAAATTTAAAATTTAGATATTGAAAAATATACGATAAGTACTATAAGTTGCACATTTTCATGTTTCTTTGATGAAAAATATATTTTAAAATATTAATCAAAATTCATATAATTTGACTCTTGAAAAATGAAATATGACACTAATATGGAACAGAGGAAGTAGTTTTTTTATTACATATAAGTAGGGAAGGAGAAACGGGAAGGGAATTACATTGTCGGAATTTAAACTCTCCACAAAATAAAAGTTTAATTAATCAACTAACTGATTTACTAGATCACAGTAATAGTTAGTACTACCATAAATTCTACTAGTAACAAATTAACGGGGGTTGATAGAAACAACAACATATCCAGTGAAATCTCATAATGTGGGATATGAAGAGGGTAGAGTGTATGCAGATCTTAACTCTACCTTGATAGGTAGAATAGTTATTTTCGAAAGATCTTTGGCTCAAGACAAAACACAAACACAAACACAAGCAAAATAAGACAAATAAAGAGCGGGTGGAAAAGAGAACAATAAATAGGAATAAGTTGGGGGCTTCAAATGCAAAAATAATAAATGTACCATAAATTTCACTCGTTTTTTTCCTACAAAATTTTCCACTTTCTTTGCATGTGGACTCTAGGCCTAGTGGACTCGTAGTCTCCACTCCACCTTTTTCTCCCCCCTCTCCCCCCCACGCACCCAACCAAAAAGAAGTACCCCTCGTGAATTCGTGCTCATTCTTGAGTTAGTCCAAATAATTTCTTCTCAGAAAATTGGTGAGTTTTCAGCTTTCTTGAATTTTTTTGTGTTAAAAATTGAGTCTTTTGTAATTTTACAGCTTTCTTGGCTTTTTTTCTTTTGTGGGTAGCATTTTTTGTGTTAAAAATGAAGTCTTTTTGGAGTTTTATTTCTAATTTTGAAGGGTTTCCATGTATTTTTCTTTTCTTTTTCCCTTTCTAATTTTGTAGATTTATTGCCTTTTTTGTGCTCTACTCTTCTTTTTGTATTTCGTTAGTTATTTGTTTTATATTGATTTGTCTTTATAGTTCTTGTTGTTGTTGTTTATGTTAGATTTTGTATGTTGTAAATGCTTCTCTTCATGTTTGAAATCTAAAAAAAATGAAAGAAAAAGACACAAGAAAGGGCTTGATTTGGGTTCCATTTGGTTTAATGGATAGTGATATTAAAGTCACATAAATTATGGGAAGGAAGAGGAAAAAGGGAAAAAAAGATTTGCTTTGCTTTTAACTACTTTACCAAGTTAAAAGATATAGACTTTAAGATGGGATAATGAAATCTTGGAGTAGAAAGTATAAAAGATTTCTGTTTAGCTACAACTTTGTTTAGATATCTGCTTTTGTTTGCTTTGCTGTAAAATTAGTTAGGACAAACAGTAATGATGTCAGCAAAGAAATAATTTCCCATTTTTCCCCTTCAAAAGTAGTTGAATGTTTCATTTTAATTCATATGTTGTTCTAACTTCTTTCATTTTTATACTGTTTTTAGCCAGAATTAAGTTGCTGGTGAATATTCCCTTTGATACCAAGATGGTTGCTGAATCTTGGTTTCGGAATTTCTGGAAAAATTCTAAAAAACATGAGGGCGGTAATCATCAAAAGGTGCTTGTTGGTGTACTAGCATTTGAAGTTGCAAGTTTAATGTCTAAACTGGTTCATGTATGGCAATCTCTGAGTGATAAACAGGTGGCTCGATTAAGGGACGAGATAATGAACTCGGTTGGTATAAAAAAGCTAGTTTCTGATGATGATTCGTATATCTCAAGGTTGATATGTATGGAGTTGGTTGAAAACTTGGGGCACGTGGCAATTGCTGTTTCTAGGCTTGCGAAAAAATGCAACGACCCATTCTTGAAGAGTTTCGAGCAAGCCTTCAATGATTTGCTAAAAGTTGGTGCTGATCCGTATGGGTGGCAACTTTCGTGGAAGAAGATGGACAAAAAAATTAAGAAAATGGAACGATTTATCGTGATTAATGCGAATTTGTATCAAGAAATGGAGAATCTTTCGGATCTTGAACAGACATTGAGGAGATTGAAAGGAAATGATGATGCGGATAGCATTACTTTAGTTGAATATGAGAAAAAGCTGGCGAGGAAGCAGCACGAAGTGAAGCATCTTAAGGATGTTTCGATTTGGAATAGGACGTATGATTATACAGTCCTTCTTTTGGCAAGATCCCTGTTTACTATATTTAGTAGGATAGGGCATGTGTTTGGAGTTGATCCCGTTGTTGACGAGAGGGCTAAAGCATCCAGAGATTTAGATTCTGATCAAATCCATCGGAGCCATTCAGTTGCTGCTTATGCTCAATCATCTGTTCACCCATCTGAAAATAGTCTTACTAGATTTTCCTCAGAACCAGTAGAAAACATCCTCGCCAAATCCGGTCCACTTTCAAGCAAAAGAAACATGAACATTTCTTATTCGGGCCCCGTGAAAAGTTCAAGTTCAACAGCAAGCCCGATTCCTGGAAGACATTCTTCTGCTGGCTTCTATTCGGGTCCTCTGGGAAAGTCGACAACAAAATCCGGGCCGCTCCCTTTGTTGAATAAATCTGGCATGAGGTGGTGGAAATCTCGTGATCGTTCAGGAAGTTTAAATCCGAAACATGGTCGACCAACCTCTGTGGGACCGCTAAAAGGCTGCATGATGGTCGGGACCGGTTCTCCGGTAAGTAATTGCCATCTAGATCCACAATATGGATTTCATTCTGGTTTTCTCAGTTCGACGACAGGAGCTAGTGTAGTAAATGGACTTTCTGATGGCTATTCAACTTGCTGTTATATGACAAGTTATAATGCGAAAAAAAGGTTGTTAAACGCTCCTCCAGAAACTCTCGGGGCTGCTGCCTTAGCACTGCATTATTCAAATGTCATTATTGTTATTGAGAAACTAGTGGCATCTCCTCACTTGATCGGTCATGATGCAAGAGAAGACCTGTACAACATGCTACCGGCTAGTTTAAGAGGGGCCCTCAGGGCGAAACTAAAGCCGTTTGCTAAGAGCTTGACATCATCTGTTTATGACACAGTTCTTGCTGGAGAATGGAATGAAGCAATGCTGGGGATACTAGAATGGCTTGCTCCGCTCGCTCATAACATGATAAGATGGCAATCTGAACGGAGTTTCGAGCACCAGAACTTCGTTTCCAGAACGAACGTGCTGCTCGTGCAAACCCTTTATTATGCAAATCAAGAAAAGACGGAATCAGTGATTACTGAGCTGCTCGTCGGTCTGAACTACATATGGAGGTATGGAAGGGAAGTGAATGCAAAAGCAATAGAGGAATGTGCAAGTGCTAGAATGATGTTTAATGATGATTACATGGATGAGTGAGGGCATTGTCTTTAGCCAGTGTTGTTTCATGGCGAAATACTTCTTTTCAGAAGCAAACATGAGTCTTCTCTGTCAGGTTTCTCAGTTGTTGCTGATACAAGCTACTTAGTGATCGGATTCCATGAGATTCTTTATTCGTTGAAAGAGCGACTGAATACTCTACAGGAATGTAACTTAAAGCTTCTATAAACATTTTTTCAGGTCAGTAAGTGATATGACCATTTTCCTATTTGGCAAGGAGAAACTTGGGGTCTCATTTGAGATGAATCAGAGTCCACGCTATAAATTCAATATCTTGTTATTTGATAAATGTATAGAGTTAGCTGAGCTTGTTTTTCTAGCTTTGTAAATTTACATAACAAAGGCTTTCCTTTTAGCATATAAGATAATGAAAGTTTGGCAAAGTATGTTCTTTGATGAACTTCATTGGAGCACTTTGCAATATTATGAAGCATGAGACTTGAGAATGAGTAACACCAATTTTGGGCTTGTTGATTTGAATGCATCCATGTTACTCTAATATTTTCTTCTATAACAGTGGTGTTGTGCATTTTGTGTGTACCAGCTCGATTTTTCCATTGAGTAGCTGATACCTCGTACTAGCACATACACCCGATAACTCTATTGGTCTATCCACAAAGGTTTTTATTGAGCAGCTGCTACGTCGTATGACAGTATGAGCATAAGTACCGGACAAGTTTATCCACCTACCTCAGTACTAGCACATGCGTTATATAACTATATTGTTTATCCACCAATGCTTTCATTGAGTCGCTGCTACCTCGTATGAGCATGAGTACCGGATAACTTTGTCCACCTACCCATGCAGTTTATCCACCAATGCTTTTATTTAGCTGCTACCGCATGAGTACCGGATAGCTTTCTCCACCTATCTCGTACTAGCATAGCACGTGCATTGGATAACTCCAATAGTTCATCCACCAATGCTCTCATTAAGTAACTGCCACCTAGTATAAGCATGAGTATCGGATAACTTTATCTGCCTACCTCGTACTAGCACATGCATTGAATAACTCTACCAATTTGTCCATCAAGGCTTTCATTGAGTGGCTGCTACCTTGTATGAGCGTCAGTATCCAATAACTTTGTCCATTAGGTAACTCTATTAGTTTATCTGCCTAGGTTTTTATTCAATAGTTAGTACTTCATATCAATGTAAGTAGGATAAAACGCTATCTACACTTGAACAGACAATAGCTGATACTTCATATTAGCGTAAGTACCAAATAACCTAACCATCAACATTATCTACCCTTAAACAGACAAGAATAAAGAAAGAATAGTCAAGATTTTATCTTTTTTTTTTAGTTGTTTTGGCTCATTAGCACATTACAAAATGATGGGGGTTATATTAAATGTTTTCGACCGTCAATAATTGCTGGCGCCAACTCTTTAGTACAGCTGTAGTAGCTTAAAATATACTATCCTTAAAAAAGCATTTTAATTCAAAGAATTTTGTATGCCGACCTTACAATTACATTAGCCGACTTCCACCCTTTGTGAGACTTTTTTTTTTTTTTTGACGGTGCTATTGGGGGATGTGGAAAGAGAAAAATCAAAGTTGAAATATATAAAATATTATGAGAAGAAGATAGCAAAATCGAACTCTTACTTGCAGGCGATTTTGCTAGAGATTTTATTTTCTTTCTAATACTATAGTATAAGATTGCATAACGTATTTGGTGAATTTTTACTTTTTTTCTACACGGGTAAATCTAGTGTGTTTGATTCGGAATATGTACACATTAAAAAGTTAATATTCCTTTTTTATTCGGACAAATTACACCAAAATTAGTAAGTGTTATATATATATAGTACAAATTACACCATATTCATTTTGAACTACTTTAAATTCTAGATTCGTCTCCGTTTAGATGATTTCTTTCAACTTTAGATCCTGCATTAGTATATGCACAACAGGTTTCTTTCTGATCAACAGAAGATGTTTACGGGGTACTTTAAGAGGTTGTTGGATAGGGTGTATTAGGTAGAATAATGCTAGTACTAAATATTAGTACAATGTGTTTGATTGTAAATTTAAGTCTGATACAATTAATATCAGTATTACTTAATCTTAGTACTATTCTTATAGTACGTAGTAAATCATGGCACTAATGATATCAATACGATTCTTATTATAATACATCTTATTCAGTATCATTTAAAATTATGCAATACATGTTATTTAATACTCCGTACACAAACCAAACAGTCTATATAAAATAATGGCAGCATAACTAGTTGTTTTGTAATATTTGCTACTCTCTCTTTTTAATTTATCTGATATTATTTTCTTATTAGTTCATTTTAAAAAGAATTATATATTTTTATAATTGAAAATAAATAAATCTAAACCTTTCATTTTTTTAATTAATGAGAAGATTTTATACCCTCAAATGTTATGACATGTTGAAGACCACAAGTTTCAAAAAATTATAAGCACATAAATATTATATCATATTTAAGATTACAAGTTTAGTATTTTTTAAATATATATTCTTATACACAAGTTTACTTTTCTTAGTGAGCCTACACATTTTATTTCCATATTAGCAAATATTTTAATGTAGTAGTTAGTGGTCCATCATGGTTAAGTTAGGAAAATTCAAAACTTGATAGACTTTAGGTGAAGAAACCTGGAGCTTTAAAGTAAAATTATTTAATACTACTAATGAGGATACTTGGTTTGGCTTAGTGGAGTCAGGACGGTAATATTTGGAGTGGTTTGCCCACTAAGTAAAAAGCCTTATATAGCAAGCACACACAAAAAGGTATGCTTAGTGACTCAAATTGCATGTACTGTATTAGGTGGTTTGCAATATATAGGTGGCCGGTTGAAAATGTCATGAAAATTAATGCAATTTAGGTATCAATTTACCGCCGAAGATTGTGATGGAATGGAGGGTAAAAATTTATTCACACCTTGTGTTTACACCAAATCAGTAGATGCATGTCATGTGTATGAATATACAATAATATCATTTAATCATGGTTAATTAGTGTATGCATTCACTCAATTAAATTACTTAACTACAGTAAGTTATATGAATTTGATGTAAACACCCGATGTGGATAAGTATTTTCCAGATTTTTTTTTATCTTTAATCGAAGATTTTACGTTTAAACGAAGAAAAATATAATAGGGAACGCTTCCTCCTTCAATAATCTAACGCATCACAAATTCAAATTAATCGAAGGGTTAAAGTAGTACCGATACGAGTGAGATGCAACAAAAAAGGTGTCAATTTCATATGAATTGATTAAGTTGAATATTTTTTTTATCTTTAATCGAAGATTTTACGTTTAAACGAAGAAAAATATAATAGGGAACGCTTCCTCCTTCAATAATCTAACGCATCACAAATTCAAATTAATCGAAGGGTTAAAGTAGTACCGATACGAGTGAGATGCAACAAAAAAGGTGTCAATTTCATATGAATTGATTAAGTTGAATAATATCCAAGATTTGGTAAAAAGATTGTACATTTGGTAAGTTTTGCAATTGGTGTGTTAATTCATGTCACGTTACAGACTGTAACAAGAAAAGGTTGCATTTGGTGTTCTTGTCACATTAATTAAATCATGTGAAATGAATCAAAGACATACCCTATTGGGTTTAACTTTTATAAACTTCAAATATTTTTTTCATTATCAAATTATTTCAAAGTCAATTACTATTATTTAGTGGTAAATTTCTATTGCAAACATTGACGAGTAACCTGTAAAAGATGATAATCGATGATGTGCAATGTTTGTTGTGCATAAATTAAATCCTATTTTGTCTTTGGGTTGCAATCAAACATTATTGCTCCCACTGATACTAAACGTATCACTAGTATATACTAACTGTCATCTGTGAATATTATACAAATTAAAAGGAGGCTAACGTTTAAGATTCTGAAGCATAAAAACATGTCAGTGACGCTTAACATAAATCTTCTGTGACGAAGTCTCTGTTACTGTCGAGAATTTCTTGGCATTATGTATTTATGTGCAAGCCACTATAATCATCAGACCATTTGTGGAAAAAATATATTATTTGAAATGCGAGCAGATTTCTCTATAACAATATCTCTTATATAAAAGCACATCATTATAAAAGTTAAGTTTTAATCGATATCAATTTTATGTTATAATTATCTTTCTATAACAATATTTTTACCGCAACAATCATCTATACAACAATATGCTCTTTATAAAATTATCTCTCTATAACAATTATCTTCTTTTTAATAATATAATAATCATCTTTATAAATATAGAATCTTTAATATTACCAATAATATGTCAAGAGATTCCAACTAAATATCCTGATCCTTTAATACATTATTTATGACAAAATATATATTTTTTCATCATTAAAAATATTTTCTTCTTTATACAAAGTGGGATGAAGCTTTGTATTTCACTTTAGTTAGTAAATTATACATATCTTTTAAATAATTTTCTGATTTATAATATTTATAATAAAAAACTAGATTTTATGCATCTTTTTTGCTTATAACGTTCAAATAAAATTTAAATATCAATATTATTATAGGTGTATAACAACAAATTGCTATAAATGTAGGGTTTTGTTGGGTTCAAAACACATAAGTAGGCACAGCGGAAAATTTTGTTCTACTTACCCAACAATTCCTTCTGGCATGGTTATATGAAATCAAAATCTGTAAAGAAAACTTGAACAAGAACTTACAGGTTATAAAATCTGGAGTCTTTACTTTAGGGTGAACACGTGATTCTCCCTTTGATTGCAAGCGCCTTGCTACGGTGTATTCCTCTATCAAGAAAGCCAGGAAATCTTGGCAGAGGTTTGAGAGAGTTTCGTCCTAGACTCTAAGTCTAGAAATTAGTTTTAGGATTGGTGTTCTTAGTATCTTAATAACTAGAGATTAGTGCTGTATATATAGAGATTTTTAGGTCACAAAACGGATTAGGGTTGGGCTCCAAGCCTGGCCCAAAACCGAGGTGCAGTGGGCCAATCTGACTGGGCTCACTGTCGGGTCGGCGCCGCGGCACCTTACGTGAAACGATGTTTCCCGTTTTTCGTTTAACATATATATTCAGCACATTAAATCCAAAATCCAATTTTGATTTAATTAAATAATTTTCATCTAATAAAAATTATACCATAGTTATTATCAATTTAAATATCTCGATTCCAAATCGAATATTTAATATTTTCTCAATACACCCTTAGATCGAAGAGACAATCGACATAGTGTGACCCTATAGGCCTTCATATATCGACACTAATCCAATTAAGGTCCATACGGAACTCCTATACTGCGTCGTACGACGAACTCAATATATGAAGTATGTTTACATGAATTCAACAAACATAACCTTTATGTGAGATGATAAATTCATTTCATTCGCGACACACTCGATCAAGCTTAGGATTTGTCATGTGTCTATCCAAATGGCTTGATCACTTTATCTCATCTATATTAGTCGACAACTAGATCATATTCTAAATATGTCTCTTGCATTGAACAATGACTTGGTCGACCTAATATCACTGAGAAGTTGAATGCTCTCTCGAATATCCAATCGAGGAATGAATCTTATTCTTGGCTCAACTACCACCTTAATTTACATCATAATGCACCCAACACAAGCCGTATCTTATCCTATAAGGAGTTTAAGCTTAGAACATGGTCAAAGTACATTACTCTATAAACAAGGCGCGTATTGACCTCAAGTCAAAGGACCTTCATCTCCCATACGCTGATAATACTTTAGACATGTATAACAAATAGTTTATCAGCAGGGTATACCAATACTTTCCAAAAGTATCCATGTGTCCATCACTATTAACCATTACTAGTAGAAGGTGAGACATACTACATTCTCTAAGAATGTGACGCAGACCATATGTCGACTTATAACATATCATCGATATCCCATTCTCGATGATCATTAGTCGATGCTATTTTAGAGTTACGCTCTATCATCAATATCTCACTCTATTAATGACAACGTAAGCTCAAGGGATGCACATTAATGAATAATTACAAATAATAATTCAATAATTACAAATGCCATAAATATTAATCTTATTAATAATAAGAATGTGTTCAAGTACATTTGTCCCTAATAATGATTGTCTCTAGGTCATACATAATTTCAATAAAAGCCAAAAAATCTCGGAACGTGAAATTGTTATAGAAAGATTTGATTGTATTGGTACTTTCTTTCGACTTCAAATAATTTCCTTTTCACTTTAACCCAATATTTTCATAGTATTTTATGATCCAAGATGGTGAGATGAAAGGTGGAATAAATATCTTGGCCAAGAATTTTGAGAAATAACATATAATAATCTCTTATGTTCGGGAGTAGGTTTAAAATAATTCTTTAATATATTTGAGTGATTTTGCTCATTTAAATTACCTAAAAGTGGCTTGCTTTTGATATCCGTCAAATCTAACAAGATTTGGCTGAACTAAAAAACTTATTAGAACTAACATTTGGAGGTGCAATTTTTTATATTTTGATCTATTTTCTTGAATTTTATGCAACTTTCTATGTTACTTAAACAAAATTGAGTTATTTTTTATATTTAAAAAAATTATTTAGTAACTTTGATACAATCAAATAAGAGTTGAAGTCACCAACATCAAGAATTCTATCCCTATAATTCTTGACCAAAAAGACTGTCAATATTTCATGTGGACAGAACTGTTCTATATTCATACATGTGCGTACAATGTGCTAGACCATATTGATGACTCTGTTCCTCGTCCCACCGATATTGCCGACTCGACATGGCGTCGCCTTGACGCTATCGTCAAACAGTGGATATACGGCACCATCTCAAAAGACTTGTTGTGTACTATCATGAAAACATGTGCTACGACACGTGACCTTTGGGTACGGTTAGAAGATATCTTTTAGGATAATAAAAATACTTAGGCCGTGTATTTGGAAGAGCAGCTAAACAATACGCGTCTCGAGAATTTTAACAACATGTCCGAATATTTCAAACAACTAAAACTCATAGCCGATTAACTTTCCAATGTCGAGACATCTGTTTCAGAAACCAAGATGGTACATAAATTGGTTGCTGGTTTACCGAAAGGTGAATACGATACCCTTGCGACGATGATTCAACATGCCGACCCACTACCAAGTTTCACCAAGGCACGTTCACAACTATTGTTGGAAGAAACTCGCCGTGCCAAACAAGAGGAGCACAATCAAAAGGCGTTAGCCGTTGACGACATGACACCACCGGCGGCCAACACCACCCAGCCACCACCGCAAGAACACCAGCAGCAGCAGTCCCGCGGTGGAGGCCTCTCCTGCATGCCCTTACCCAACAACAGGAGCCCAGTTCCAGCAGGCTGCTTGGTTACCCGGTCTCTTGGACTACGCCCCAGCCAATAGGCAGGCCCATCAGCAGCAGCAACAGCATCCCCACATGGTCTCGGTCCATCAGCACCCGCAAGGCAGCATCCTGGCCCCCACCAATTTGGGCCAGGCTTTCAGCACCGTGAACCTTCAACAGCCCGACGATAATTGGTACATGGACACCGGAGCCACATCTCACCTCACCCGGTCATCAGGTAACTTATGTCAAATTCTTCGGTTACAGTGTCCTCAATTTATTATTGTTGGTAATGGTCATCACATTCCAATTGAAGGTTACGGTAACACACATACCAAACATCCCCACCCGTATTTCTCCCTAAATCATGTCCTTTACACACCCAACATCATTAAAAATTTAATCTCTGTTAGAAAATTCACTCGCAATAATTCTGTGTCTGTCGAATTTAACCCTTTTGGTTTTTCTGTGAAGGATCTCAATACGTGGAAAATTCTTACGTGCTGCAATAGTGTGGGAGACCTCTACCCCTTCACGCAATCTTCCATTGTCAGAACTCATTCACCTATCTCCCTTGCTGCTATCTCTCCGTCCACTTGGCATAACAGACTCGGACACCCAGGAGATCCTGTTTTTAATATTCTTAGGACTAATAAGCGTATTGAATGTAATAATGGGAAACTTGCCCAACACAGTTTTTCTTGCCCGCTTGGAAAACATACTCGTATTACATTTATGTCATCCAACAGTGTTACTTTTTCTCCATTTGATATTGTTCATGCTGATTTGTGGACATCTCCGGTTGTCAGTTCCTTGGGTCACAAATTCTATCTAGTATTATTAGATGATTTTTCACACTTTGTATGGATCTACCCGCTAAAGTTCAAATCTGAAGTTTTTGCCAAGTTTCTTGAATTTCAAAAATTCAGTAAAACACAGTTTGAAAAATCTATAAAATCTTTTCAATGTGATAATGGACGTGAATTTAATAATTCGGTATTTCACAATTTCTGCTCTAAACAAGGCATGGTTTTCTGTTTTTCCTGTCCCTACACTCCTCCCAAAACGGCAAAGCTGGACGAATCATACGTACCATCAATAACATGGTTCGTACCCTTCTGTTTCATGTCAGTCTTCCACTGCCATTCTGGGTCTACGCTTTTAAAATGGTAAAGTACCTCCTTAATATTTTACCAACCAGCACTCTCCAAAATAAGACCCCAACCGAAATCTTATATTGTAGGTTCCCTTCCTATGACCAACTCCACATCTTTGGTTGACTATGCTACCCCAACCTGGCCTCCACTACATCTCACAAACTAGACTCACGCACCATGCCATGTGTCTTCGTCAGTTTCTCACTCAATCATCGGGGTTACATGTGCTAAGACATAGCCACTCGTAAGATCATTATCTCACGTCATGTCACATTCAACGAGGCAAACTATCCATTTTAAAATCTCCGAAAATTCCAAACCATAGACTACACATTTCTCGATGAGTCTCCTATGTCTCTTATAATCCAGACAATGTGTCACCAGCAGTTTTCGGTTCCGACGAAGACTGCACCAGCAGCTCTGTCACCAACAAAGTCCGGCGTTGTCTCCAACCACACACTCCTTAGCTCTCGGTCGAATCCTCTATAGCTCGACCCCCCTATGTCACCTACCCCACCAACAGTTTCTGGACCAGCCATCGACCCGAGAACAACCAACACCCCCCCAGAACCAGCAAGTCAGCAGCCACATATCGCATATCAACCACTGCTGCCTCTAGAACCCATAAGTCAGCAGCCTCAAACCCCAGTCCAAACACTGTTGCCTACCCACCGCATGGAGACTCGTGCCCAATACGAGATTTTCAAATCCAAGGTTCACTTCAATCTCTCCCCACAAACCTTATCACCCATTCCAAAAAATCCAAAACTAGCCAAACTGGATCCTAATTGAAATGCGGCCATATGCAAGGAATTTAATGTTTTAACCAAGAAGAACACTTGAGAGTTGGTACCTAGACCGGACGGTGTGAATGTTATCTGGTGTATGTGGCTATATCATTCCAAGTTCAGAGACAGTGGTGACTTAGAGCGGTATAAGGCAAGACTGGTTGCTAATGGCACTAATCAGCAGCAGGGTATTGATTGTGGTGAGACATTCAGTCCGGTTGTTAAACCGGCCACTATTCAGACTATTCTCAGTATTGTTATGGGCATGCATTGGCCGATTCATCAGCTTGATGTCAAGAATGCATTTTTTCATGGGGACTTGAAAGAAATTGTGTACATGCATCAACCCCCTGGCTTTGTTCATCCAGCAGCCCCGCAGTATGTATGTCGTCTCAGTCATTATATGGCTTGAAACATGCAATCAGGTATATTATGCAGATCGAATTTATTTGTAGCAGGTGTGATAACTCTCTCTTCACTTTTCATCGAGGTAGCAACACTGTTTATTTGTTATTATATGTGGATGACATTGTTCTTACTGCCTCCTCTGACGGTTTGAAGAATGAAATCATTGCTTTACTTAAAACTGAATTTGCTATGACTGATTTGGGCAAGCTGAGTTATTTCTTGGGTATATCCGTGGCCAGATCGGCCGCTACTATGTTTCTGTATCAGCGCAAATATACGAAAGAGATAGTGTACAGGGCTAAAATGGCAAATTGTAAAAGTATGCCAACTCGGTTGACTCAAAATCCAAGCTTAGTGCCAATGAGGGTGCGCCAGTTTTTGATCCCACCCTATATTGGAGTCTTGCATGTGCCCTTCAATATCTCACATTCACTAGGCCTGATATTGCATATGTCGTTCAGCATGTGTGTCTGTTTATGCACGCCCCTCGAGAGTCCCATTTTACATCCCTCAAACGTATTATCAGATACATTAAGAGCACACTTGACTTTGGACTGCATCTATACCCCTCTGCCCCAACCAAATTACTCTCCTACACGGATGCAGATTGGGCAAGATACCCGGGCACACGTCGCTCCACCTCGAGCTACTGTGTATTTCTTGGGCATAATCTTATTTCATGATCCACCAAGCGGCAGGCCACGCTATCCCGTTCGAGTGCTGAAGTAGAGTATCGCGGAGTTGCTAATGTCGTTGCTGAGATCTATTGGCTCTGAAATCTTCTTTTGGAGCTCCAGTGTCCACTGCGAAAGGCGTCTATAGTCTACTGTGACAACATATCTACCATTTATATGTCTCATAATCCGGTCCAACATCAGCGGACCAAGCATATCGAGATGGATATTCACTTTGTGCGTGAGAAGGTTGCCCTTGGTCAGGTCAAAATATTACACATGCCTTCCTCCTATCAGTATGCAGATATTTTCTCAAAGGGACTACCGAGCCAGCTCTTCATCGACTTTCGATCCAGCCTTAGCATTCGGCCTCCTCCCGCTCCGACTGAGGGGGAGTATTAGCGAATATTCTCTAAATATTCACAGTATATTTTGTAATTATGATAGATGTATATTTAAGGTAACTTAGGATTCTTATTGTATTAGGAATCAACCATTTAATGTAAGTTAGGATTCTTATTGTATTAGGAATCAACCTCTGTACAACTATATATATTGTGATTAATGAAAGGAATCCCGAAGGAGAGATAATTCCAAACTTACATGGTATCAAGAGCCAAACCCTAAATTTTACTCCCAAAGCCGCCGACCACCACCCTCTCTCTTCTTCCTTCTCGGTCGACGGCCACCATGTCTTCCCTCACTAATTCTGGTTCCTCCACTGGTACTTTTGACAAACCCCCACTATGCTCATCGTCTTCTTTTCATTCGGCTTTCGCCGTTACCAACATCAAGAATTTTATCCCCATAATTCTTGACCAAAAAGACTGTCAATATTCCATGTGGACAGAACTGTTCTATATTCATACATGTGCGTATAATGTGCTAGACCATATTGATGACTATGTTCCTCGTCCCACCGATATTGCCGACTCGACATGGCGTCGCCTTGACGCTATCGTCAAACAATGGATATACGGCACCATCTCAAAAGACTTGTTGTGTACTATCATGAAAACAGGTGCTACGGCACATGACCTTTGGGTACGGTTAGAAGATATCTTTTAGGATAATAAAATACTTAGGCCGTGTATTTGGAAGAGCAGTTAAACAATACGCATCTCGAGAATTTTAACATGTCCGAATATTGCAAACAACTGAAACTCATAGCCGACCAACTTTCCAATGTCGGGACATCTGTTTCAGAAACCAAGATGGTACTTCAATTGGTTGCTGGTTTATCGAAAGGTGAATACTATACACTTGCGACAATGATTCAACAGGCCGACCTACTACCAAGTTTCACCAAGGCACGTTCACAACTATTGTTGGAAGAAACCCACCGTGCCAAACAAGAGGAGCACTATCAAATGGAATTAGCCGTTGACGGCATGACACCACCGGTGATCAACACCACCCATCCACCACTGCAAGACCACCAACAGCAGTAGTCCCACGGCAGAGGGCGTGGCGACAGAGGCCGCGGCAATAATTTCGGAGGAGGCAGTAAGAACAATGTCATCCACAGATTATTCCAAACTTACATATGCCTCGCATATCCATATCTGGTAGCTTCATGTGAAATGTGTTTAACGTCGGAGTAAATAATGTACTACTTCTTAGTTCTATTAGCCAAGTCTAAAGAAATAACTATAGATTATATAAGGGAAAAAGAACATGATGTGTGACTCGTCTACAGAGTATAGTGTTCTAAAGTAGTGTCCCTGTTGGTAAAAAGAAAAAAGAAAACTATTGGTAGAGGGGACAAATAGGGGATTTTAGGGCATAATAGTTTTAGGAACAATTTAAATTTAGCCACTTTGTAGCAAGTAATTATAGTAATATGTAGACAAAAAAAATATACTCTAGACTAAACATGAAACACGTTTAAAGTTCGTACTGCTGCGAGTTAAACTCAGATCCGTAAGTCTGTAGTTTACGGAGAGACCACAAAAAGAAAGAAACAAAGTATGTCAAAATTATCAATGAAGAAAGAGAAATTGAAATCTAGAAAAAAAATGATACAAAGCATCTCTTAAACACAAATTAATCTGAACACTTAATTTCAAATCAGGTAATTAATTTTGGAAATTGGCCTTTGATGGGGGTTGCGTCCACCCATCTTTAATGACTTAAACACTCGGGTTCCGCATGTTGGAGTCTTGAGTTCTTCACACGTGCATAATCTACTAAGTGAGTAGATGACCGTAGGGCCAAGGATCGTCAAATTTCGTTAAGAAATGAAAGAGATATTGGTCCACTAAGTAAGGTGTTTGAGGCATGAAAATATGGTGTGGAACAAATCTCCCACATCGGTCGAAAACGGAAGAATTGTTCTTTTTATAAGCCTAAAAATGAATAAAGGTTTGGGACCCCAATGGGTAACCCATGTATTTGAAGGAGGGAGGACCTAGGTGTGCTTGGGTTCAAGGCTAGCCCCACACGCGCGCCGCCGTTGTGGACTTCTTCTAATATTATCTTTTTGGACCCCAAACTGCTTAGTATTTACAGTTTGGTCCCTAGAGTTTCAGGATTGCTCCAGCAACGGGAAAGCCAATAATTTTGATGGGTTTAACCATCTGAAACGTTTTGCACTTGTTACAAAACGTTTCTGACCATGAATATACCTCTTAAACAATACCTCTCCTCCTCCTAAACACTATAAAGAGAAAGGTTTGTAGGGATATAATTGTTGTAGGGAAAGGGAAGTAAGTAACTATTACAATAATAGAAATGATAAACTAACTATTATAATAAACTGGAAATCAAGAACTTAACCGATTGTTTGTGTGATTCGCTGAGTCGAGTGATGACACTCTTTTTTTAAGACAAGATTGCCCCGTATATCTCCTTTTACGGTATTAAGCAATAGTCTCCCAAGATACAACAACAACTTTAACAAGTGAGCAAAGGAAACTCAAGTGTTACTCTTGAAGAACTTTGAGTATAGTGAATTTGCTAAAGAGGAAGAATCAGAAAATCTAGAGTATTTTTCTAAGTGTTGAGTGTTGTGTTCAATTGAGCCAAAGGCCTCAATTTATAGTGTAAGTAGAAGACCCCTCACCTAGCCAACTAATGGTCTTCAATAGCCACGTAATTACACTTGAATGAGGGGTTACATTCATCCAAATAATGGCTGAATTCATGTGGCAAGTAATGGAGAATCAATGCTCCAAAACCAGCCCAAACGTCAGATTTTTCCAACTTCCCGTCGAAACAATCGGCCTCCGAAGCGCCGCGGCTCCAGTAGCTGACTAGCTATTTTGCTCCACGGCGCAGCCTGGGAGGCACCGCGGCTCCGACGATTGTGATACCGCGGCCCTTCACGACTCCGCGGCGATTTCTGACTCGTTTCATCTTACACTTCGTACACTTCTTCCTTCCTTTACCAACGTGGAATACTTTGTGATTTGGCCAATAACCATTCATAATTCTATGTCTCAAACATATTACATACGTACCAATATCTCTTCCACTAATAAAATTTGCGATACTTGGCACTACGTGTGCACGTGTGTGGAAACGACGTTTCCGATGTGCAGGCCCAATAGTTCGAGTCATAAATAATGGGATTTACTTATTTCCACATTTAGTAATTTTCCAACAATCTCCACTTGAAAGAAATTTTGGTGCACACACATGGTGTCTTTTCTAGCAATCTTTCAACGGACCAATGTTGCATCTGGATAGGTAGCATACGTTTTGAACCTTCCATAGTTGAATACCATCGAACTTACATACTGCGCGGTGAACGTGATGTCTTGAACCGTCAGTATTTAATGTAAGTCAAGTCAACTGTACCAACACAATAACTTCATCTACTCAGTTCTTCGTAATGTTTTGTCTGTTGTGGTCGTGGACACTTCTTAGATTCTTAAGTGCGTTCATTTGAGGCGGTATGTCCTCGCACTTAAATAGGTGGTCTTCTATAAGGTATTCTACTATACCCCACTTTACAAGTGTTAGGAACCATTAAAAATTTCCCAAAACCTAACCTCAATCGGTGAGGATCATTAAAGGTTTTGGAAACTTAACCTTCACCCACACTGCAGATAGCACTTATGACTTATCGCGGGAACGACTTTGGATTTGGTGTTTCTCTACAAAAATCACTATCTGAAGTGTTCATGCTTCCACCAAAGCGATCAACTGAACCTTTACAGCTTAGTTTTCCCATTAAACCTAATTCCTGGGATCTCCAATCAGTAAGGTTGGGTTACCAGCGTATTGGTTCTTATACTTTGGGTTTTAAGCCCATTCCCCTAGACAAGCAGAACATCTGCTCTTTGGGTAAGCCATTTGTCAGCGGGCCTGCTATATTATCCTTTGACTTTATGTAATCAATGGATATTATACCCGTGGTGATCAGCTGCATAACGGTCTTATGCCTCCGTCGAATATGACGAGACTTGCCATTGTACATAGCATATGTGCCCTTCCTAGAGCCGACTGGCTGTCGCAGTGGATCATTACATAAGGTACGGGTTTGTTCCAATAAGGAACATCCTCTAAGAAGTCGTGAAGCCACTCAGCTTCTTCTCCTATTTTATCTAAAGTGATAAACTCCGATTCCATCGTGGATCGGGCGATACAAGTTTGCTTAGAGGATTTCCAAGACAGCCCCACCACCAACTGTAAATACATACCCACTGGTGGACTTGGTGTTCTCTATATTAGATATCCAGTTTGCATCACTGTACCCCTCTAGTACAGTTAGATATCTCGAATAATGTAACATGTAAGTTAGCGTGTATTTCAGGTATTGAAGTACCCGATTCAACGTCTTCCAGTGATCATCACTCGGATTACGGGTAAACCTAGCAAACTTATTGATTGCATAAGCAATATCAGGTCGGGTGCAGTTTGTTATGTACATCAAACTACTAATCACCTGTGCATATTGCTCCTGGCATATGGGTGCACCACGATTTTTATCAAGCTTTTAATTTCTATCCATTGGTGAATTTATAGGCGAACTGTCATACATCTCGAACTTTCTCAAAAAATCCTCGATGTAGTGAGACTGAGATAAGACCAGTATGTCAGACGTCTTAGAGATTTTTATCCCTAAGATGACATTTGCGATACCCATATCCTCTATGTCGAAGCATTGTTTCAACATGTTCTTAGTCTCTAGAATTATGCTAGGACTGTTCCATGTCGTCTACATACAGGCATATCATAACAAACGAGTCAGAGTTACCTTTCATGTAGACACATTTATCACACTCATTAATGGCGAAACCCTTCGATAGTAGAGTACTATCAAATTTTTCGTTCCATTGATTCGGGGCTTGTTTCAGCCCGTACAGAGATTTAACAAGCCGACAGACTTTCTTCTCTTGCCCTTGAACCACATACCCCTTGGGTTAGTCCATAAAAATTTCTTCTTCCGAATCACCATTTAGGAAGGTTGTCTTTACATCCATTTGATATATCTCAAGGTCACGCAAAGCTGCGATCGCAATGAATACCCGTATGGACGTCATCTGAGATACCGGGGAGTACGTGTCAAAGTAGTCAAGACCTTCTTTCTGTCGATAGCCCTTGACTACTAACCTGACCTTGTACTTATCTATAGACCCATCTGCGTTATATATCCATTTGAGTATCCACTTACACCCCAACAGTTTATTTCCCGAAGGAAGATCAACCAACTCCCAAGTATGGTTATGCAGAATGAAGCCTATTTCACTCTCAATAGCTTCTTTCCAGAGCGGTGCCTCTGGAGTTGACAATGCTTCAGCAATTGTCCTTGGTTCATCATCAACCATATAAGCTACAAAGTCTGGACCGAAGGATTTATCCTTCCTGACCCTTTTACTTCGCCTTAGTTCCATCTCTGGGAGTCTCCAAGTTCTGAGAATCTAGAACACTAGATTCTGGATATTCAGCCACCTCGAGATCCACTAGATTTGAACCATCTAGATCCGGACCGTCAACGACTCCTGGTTCCTGAGAGCTTTGTTCATAACTTCGTTTGCGAGAGGTCATGTCTTTTTTCTTTCTAGGAAAGGTACCTTCAAAGAATTGAGTATTCTTTGATTCCATGATTGTACCCTCGTGGATATCTGGAATATCTGACGTATGCACTAAGAAGCGATAAGCACTGCTGTTATTTGCATATCCGATTAATATTCAATCTACAATCTTAGGCCCAATCTTGACCTGCTTTGGCTTAGGTACTTCAACCTTTGTCAGACAACCTCATACCTTTAAATATTTATAGGTGGGTTTCTTTCCTTTCCATGATTCATAAAGAGTCTTGTCCTTACTCTTATGTGGGACTCTATTAAGAATCGTATTAGCGGTAAGGACAGCTTCTCCCCACATGTTTTGGGGAAGACCGAAATTGAAAAGCAAGGCATTCATCATTTCCTTCAATGTGCGGTTCTTACGTTCTGCCACACCATTCGATTGAGGTGAGTATGGAGTCTTCGTTTGATGAACAATGCCCTTTTGGGCACAATATTCCTCAAATGGCGCTACATATTCTCCTCATCTATTGCTACGAATGGATTTGATCTGCATGCTTAGTTGGTTCTCAACTTCTACTTTGTAATGTTGAAACGCTTCAAAGGCTTCATCCTTACTTTTCAACAAGTAAAAGTAACAATACCTTGTGCTATCATTAATGAATGTCACAAAGTACTTGTTCCCCCCTCTAGTTTGTGCAAACTTCAAATCATATATATCTATGTGAATAAGTTCTAGAGGAGCGGTATTCCTTTCGACGGATCGAAAATGAAGCTTTGTGAGTTTTGCCTCTACGCACACCTCACACTTATATTGAGGGTTAACGTCGATAGACGGCATCAACTCCAACTTGACCAACCTTTGGATGGAGTTGTAGTTGACATGTCCTAATCTATGATGTCATAAATTAGATGACTCAAGCAAGTAAGATGAAGAGGCTTCAATATTATTGATTTTACATAATATAGACATGGTGATCACTTTGAAGAGGTCTTCACAGACGAATCCTCTTCCCACAAACGTTCCATTCTTAGTGACTACAAATTTATTGGACTCAAACACTAGCCTAAAACCAACATTAACCAATAAAGGACCTGAAATTAAATTTCTTCTAATATCAGGAGCATGCATCACTTCCTTCAGAGTGAGCTCCTTTCCAAAAGTCATCTTCAGGACTACCTTTCCTACCCCCAGTACGTCAGAGGAAGCGTTGTTGCCCATGAACAACTACTTATTTATAACCGGTGTATAAGTGGAGAAGACATCTTTGTTGGAACAGATGTGTCTTATAGCACCTGTGTCCATCCACCATTGCATAGGATTCTCAATCAGGTTTGCTTCTAGCACCACCGCTGAGAACTTCTCAACCATGTCGTCCAGAAACTGGTCCATGACAATGTTAACCTGAGACTTGCCCTTAGCCTTGGCCTTCTCTTGTTGCTCAGTCTTGAGCTTTTGGCAGTCTTTGATCATATGACCAGGTTTCCCACAGTGGTGACAGTTTCCTTTGAACTTCTCCGATGCTTGGGTCTTGTCGTCTTTCTGGAACTTCTGTTCCTTGCTTAGGTTCCCTTTGGCCTTAGCCAGATTTGCCTTTGCCTCAGCGGGTTGTTTACCCCTGGGCATGACCTTCTTATTATCTTCCTGAATTTGGAGTTTGATAATAAGTTCTTCAAAGGTCATCTCCTTTGTCTTGAGCTTTAAGTAGCTCATAAACTCATTCCATGAAGGAGGTAACTTTTCAATCAGTGATGCAACCAAAAACTGCTCGTTTGGCTTCATACATTCCAAATCCAGGTGATGTAAAATCATTTGGAATTCCTGGACTTGGGGCATCACTGTCTTACTATCCACCATTTGAAATTTCAGAAATTTCTCAACGATGAATTTCTTAGTACCTGCATCTTGTGCGTTGTACTTCTTTTGTAGCTTCTCCCACAACTCTTTGGTAGTGCCAACGGTGCAATACACCATGTAAAGAGGGTCTGACAAGCAGTTCAATATGTAATTCTTACACATGAAATCACTATGACTCCATGCATCAAGAACCATCTTTATGCCATTAATGACATGGATACCTAAGCCCCCTTCACCCGTTTCAGAAGGCGAAGGGTCCATTTTATCTCCAGCTTGTGGAGGATCTTCTGTTAGGAAACGTCTCATTCCCATAACAGTCAGATAGAAAAGCATCTTTTGTTGCCATCTTTTGAAGTTTGTCCCCATGAACTTTTCAGGGCGTTCATGCTGAAATCCAATGGGTGGAGGAGCGGCAACATTCCCTTGAGTGGCAGCAAAGGCGTTGGATGAGCCTTGAGCAACCGGAAAGGCATTAGGAGTGTCTTAAGCAGTGGGGAAGGCAGAGGGATTTCCTTGAGCAGCAGCAACAGAACCAGAAGCAGTTTGATTTATACCAGTCATATTTCTAACTTAGTTACTTACAACAAAATATTATCTTAAAATTGTAGGGATACAATTGTTGTAGCGAAAGGGAAGTACGTAACTATTACAATAATAGAAAGGATAAACTAACTATTACAATAAACTGGAAATCAAGAACTTAACCTATTGCTTGTGTGATTCGCTGAGTCGAATGATGGCACTCTTTCTTTAAGACAATATTGCCCCGTATATCTCCTTTTACGGTATTGAGCAATAGTCTCCCAAGATACAACAGCAACTTTAACAAGTGAGCAAAGGAAACTCAAGTGTTACTCTTGAAGAACTTTGAGTATAGTGACTTTGCTAGAGAGGAAGAATCAGAAAATCTGGAGTATTTTTCTAAGTGTTGAGTGTTGTGTTCAATTGAGCCAAAGGCCTCAATTTATAGTGTAAGTAAAAGACCCCTCACCTAGGCAACTAATGTCCTTCAATAGCCATGTAATTGCACTTGAATGATGGGTTACATTCAGCCATATTTGGCGGAATTCATGTGGCAAGTAATGGAGAATCAATGCTCCAAAACCATCCCAAACGTCAGATTTTTCCAACTTCCCGTCGCAGCAATCTGCCTCCGAAGTGCCACGGCTCCAGTAGTTGACCATCCATTTTGCGCAGCGGCACTACGGCGCCGCAGCTCCGACGGTTGTGGCGCTGCGGCCCTTCACGGCTCCGCGGCGATTTCCGACTCATTTCATCTTACACTTCTTCCTTCCTTTACCAACGTGGAATACTTTGTCATTTGGCCAATAACCGTCCATAATTCTATAACTCAAATGTATTACATACGTACCAATATCTCTTTCACTAATGAAATTTGCGATACTTGGCACTACGTGTGCACGTGTGTGGAAACGACGTTTTCGACGTGCGGGCCCAATAGTTCGAGTCATAAATTAATGGGATATACTTATTTCCACATTTAGTAAATTTCCAACAAGGTTTTCTCTAATTTTGAGTAGACATTAGAGAGAAATAAAAGAAAGAGAAGACACAAGTCTTGAACAAGAGTTGAAACTCTTCCTTTTCCTCTAAATTTTTCATTCTTCAGCAAGTCGTTTCATGTTTGTTTTCTTCATCAGAATCAACATATTTGCTTTGTAGTGTTGATTAGTTGTTTTATCTTGGGAGACTATTGCCCGCTAACATAAAAGCATATATACGGGACAATCTTATCTTAAAGATAGAGAGTCATCTCTCGACTCAGCCGGTGGTGTTGTGATGATCTAATTGGTTGCTAAGTGTTTCAAGTGTGAACTTGAAACTCAAAGGACTCTAACCATTCATATTCTCAACGGTTCTATAAGCCACAAGTGTAGCAGTTCATGTTCTTGTATTTCTGAATACAAGATCCAGATTTGAAGTTCTAGTTCAAGATTAAAAGATTGACAACTTCTTGTTGTAATCTTTGTTGTTTATCCTTTCGAAGCACTTGTAATATTTATTTACTTCTCATACTGCTTTATATCCAACAATTAAGCCTCGGTAACTTTAAATTGCATCTTTACATACATAGATAGTGTAAATATAAAACTTCATCAGTTTCATTTTCAATCAAATCCTAAAACAAGTATATTCTCTGACACGAGAACTTCAAAATTTACGGTCTGTTCAATTTTCAACTTCAGATTTTCATGTCTGAAGTCCCCCCTAATAGAACCGAACTTCCCCCTAAGGTTTGCATTTAAATGCAGTTCAAAACTTAGACTTTGAATCAGAAATTGGCCTCTAATAAAGCCTAATTTCAAACCCGATAATTTGAAGTTTTTTGTATTAAGTTTAAGGATATTTTTGTTCAAAATATACGTATTATAAAGTAGCTAAACTTTATATGATTTTAAAATCGTGTATATTTTAAATGATGTCATCACAATTAGCTACTTAATGCCACTTCTACAAAATATTGGGCTTGTAAAATAGGCTTGCCGAATGCCGATGGCACAATGAGGCCCAAGTAGTTTTTTTGTCAAAGTAATCCTTTAATTGTTAAATCCATATACATAAAAATAATGAGAAAGAATAGATTAACAATTGAGCCTTGTTTTTTTTCTGCAAGAAAATATAATATGACTGGCATTTAGCTGTTTACTTCATTAATTTATTGTTGAATCATTTGTGGTAACGTAAATAATCTAACCTTGTCAATTTAAACATTATGGACAACGATGATACCAAAATATCAACCACAGCCAATTTACATGTTATTAAAACAAAGCTTCAATTTCAAGTGAGTTAATGGTAATTCAATGTTTTATGTTTGAAGTTAAGTTTTCATTTTTTAAATAGTCCGGTGTTAATTGGATCTCCATGGTGGTCTTAGGCTAAAAGTTACACGGGCAATTCGCCTGAATGTCCTTATTTTGGGGTGATTTTTAATTTTGTTCTTCGTCTAAAAATTTTTGGGTTTTGGATTCGAATCCTCGCTCAGAAAAAAACTAAAAAGAAATCACAAGGCAGAGTTTGCCTTAAGTTAGCAAAACTTTACCTTAAGGCAGGCATAAGACAAACTATGCCTTGCGATTTATTTTTTATTTTTGACTGAGTAGAAGTTCGAACCTGAAACCTCAGAATATTTTTTAGCGAAAGGCGAAAATTAAATATTCCAAATTTGAGGGACAAAAATTAAAGACTAATGCATTTGAAGGGAAATCGGAGCAAAAAAAAAAAAGTTACACAAATGTACATGAAACTTCACTATTACTCATTACTATGTATCAATGAAACAATATTGCTTTTGTGTAGGATTATTACCCCTTGTTTTTTTTCTCAAAACTAGTATGAAATTGTAATCTTTTATAGGAGTAACAATTTACCCTATTTAGCCTATTCATTGCCTAGTATATAATAGGGCTGACCAATGGGACGGGATGGAATTAGGAGGACAGGTATTTGGGGATGGTGGAGTGGGTCGGGATCGCGATTAGGGGGACGGAGGGGGACAAAATTAGGGGGATAGGAAGTGGTCCCATTCCGTCCCACATCCCACTATCATAGGGAGTGGGATTTGGGGGGACGGGATGGGACGAGAAGGGGGATTTGGGGGACTTTTAAAAACTTTTTTCTAGACACTTAATTTTTTAAAAATATATTTAAAAACTTAAATAATTGAACAAGATAGAGAAAAAACATCCCAAGGCTAATTGCCTCTTATATTATTTAATAGAAATATGATTTTTTTTTCTAATACAATTTCAAAATTGCAACTTTGTTTCGTAGTTCAAAGGTTGCAAATCACATAGTAAAATTGGCATTAAAAAAATAAATATGCAATCGTACTTTTTCTAATTTTCTGACAATCTCTTGAGGATCTTCTGTTGGAATTGGAATTTGTTGGTCAAATTGTTCAACGTCGCTTCCTGCTCCCTATGATAAGATTTCATTGTAATTGTAGTCATCTTTTTCATTGATCTCTGGTTGACCGCACCTTCTCTGCTCCTCTCTAATCCAATCTCTAAATAAAACTGCAATCTCCAAACTGTCTCCCGCCAATGAGTGTATGTGCTCTACTATTTGAAACCTTCCAGCACAAAAAAAAAACGTTCAGAAGTTGTAGATGACGTTTGAATATTCAACACATCTCGGGCCATCTTTGATAGAGTCGGAAATGTCTTTTGATTCTCCATCCAGTATTTCAGCAAGTCTTCACATCCATTTTCATTAGCAATTGATTCAAACGTTACAACACCCTACAATACATAAACATCAGACTTGTTAATTTGTGAAGCACTTGAACCACTATACATTCTATTTCGAAGGCCTTGAATACTTGAAGCAGAAACCACATATTTTTTATAAGGTTGAAGTGGAGTAGAAGAAGATGGTACAGAAGCTGGTTGATTATTTGCACTTTTCTCTTGGTAATACATATACATAGTTTTGAATTGTGTTTGTATGCTAGAGATAACATGCTCTTTAGTTGGTTCTGTTTCAAGTATTTCTAGGCATTCATAAATCGTTTCAATAACGGCATTACAATCGTCTACTTTATTAGTAGGATTTAATACAACACCAATAACGTCCACCTCGTTCTATTATAATTATGCAAATAAAGAATTAAAGTTAAAAAAGTTAAGTACGATAATTAAAATTAAATAATAATAATTTAAATAAAAGAAGGAACGAGTGTACCAAACGCCGACGTAATGTCGACGTGTAATCGAG
This sequence comes from Anisodus tanguticus, assembly GCA_034509755.1. Taxonomy (NCBI): domain Eukaryota; kingdom Viridiplantae; phylum Streptophyta; class Magnoliopsida; order Solanales; family Solanaceae; genus Anisodus; species Anisodus tanguticus. Next base: position 37,431,919 of record CM067549.1, read on the forward strand.
GTTGAAAATTAAAACTTTGCTCGATGATCCTCAAGCTAGTTGCCAACTTCACTCCCCATTTTTTAACTTTGATAGAAATTAGCAAATAAAATATAATATTTAGTGTACAATTATACTTGTAGAGAGAGAGAGAGAGAGAGAGAGAGAGATTAGAGAGATGGTAGGAAGATTTGTGAGAAAAATGAAGATGAAAATGAGGTATTTATAATTGAGAAATATGGCTAATGTGTAAATATACTAACTTAGGGGTTAAAAAATAAATATTAAGGGGTGAAGGGGGTTTATGGGGTGTTGGGGGGACAAAATGGCGGTTTGTAGCCGTTGCCAATGGCTAGAATTGCAAATGGTTGTTTGTGCAACAACTACTTTCTAGCAGAAACGAGACGGGGCTGGGGGGATCGGGACGGGGAGGGACAGGGATAGGCGGGACATGCGCTTGTCCCATCCCGATTTCGAACCCGACTAAAGTCAATTCCTATCCCCTAATTTACCCAACGAAATCGGGACCAGACCGGGCCGGACCGGGGCGGGATCGGGTTGTCCCGGCCCACTGGCCAGCCTTAGTGTATAATACATTTCTTTGGTCAAAAACAATTTCTAACAATGATAGGTTTTTTTAGGGCTTCACATAAAGGAGGGGGGTCACAAAATAGGATGTGTTTTTATTGGAACATATCACCAACAAAACTGGAATTTCTTTTGCATTGTGTATTACTTTCGCTCCGATCCCTTAATTTAATTGTCGTTTTAGCTAAATGAGTTTGTCCTGAAATAGATTTCATTTTAGAAAAAACAAGAAAAAAAGATACCGTATCAATTAGAGTAGTCTACAATTCCAAGTTAACGTATGAAATTGTAATTTAGTAGTAACAATTTACCCTATTTTCTCCTATTCATTGCTAGTGTATATTACATTTCTTTCGTCAAAATAATTTCGAAAAATGATTTGTTTATTTTGGGCTCCTCATAAAGAGGGGGATGGGGAGGAAGGGGGGGGGGGAGGAATCAAAAAATAGAAATGTGTTTTTTATTCAAAAAAATTGAGTGGATCGACCTTCATACGCGCTAGTCTTTAATTTTTGTCCCTCAATTCGTTGGTCTTTAATTTTTGTCCATATTTCTCATTTAATGAAAATTTGTGGGCCAAAGTATCATTTATTCGCGGGTCTACTAAATCAGAGAATTTGGGTTCGAATTCCAGCAGAGGCAAAAAAATGTTGCAAATTTTTTATAGAAATTATGTATATTCGATCAAAGTTATATATAGATATTATGCCTTAAGGGGCATAATTTCTATGTAACTAATCTGGGTTCGAATCCCAGCAGAGGAAAAAAATGGCAAGGCATTCATAGAAATTATGCCTATTTGGAAATTTTGCCTTGTGATTTTTTTTGCCTCAGCCGGGATTCGAATCCAGAAACTCAGAGGTATTTTCGGAGGCATAATTGCATAGGCATAATTTCTATACAATTTTGGCCGAATAGGCATATTTTCTAATGAAATCTTCCCTTCCGGATTTTTTTTTTCTTTTTGACTGTGCTTAGATTCGAACCCACAACTTCAAAAGTATTTTTGAACATTTTTTTAGACGAAGATAAAAAAATTAAAGACCACTAATTCGAGGGGCAAAAATTAAAGACCACCCTAAATAGGGACAATCGTGCGAATTGCCGTTTTTATTTGAACATATCACCGAGCAAACTGAAAACTCTTTGCACTGTGTACTACTTCCACTTCATTAATTTAATTGTTGTTTTAGCTAAATAAATTGAGTCCAAAATAGGTTTCATTTTAGAAAATAAAAAGGTATTAATTAGAATAATGTTTTTGTTAAACAAGAGCAATATACCTGTGATATACACCCAATATACAACAGTGTATATCACAGGCAAAGCAGTGGACTGGACTGGCCCAGCCCAACAGTGGGCTCTCGGCCAGGAGGCCAGCAGTGGGCCATTCTCGTGTGTATTGAGGACAAGACAATCTTGTATATATGATATATATATTTGTAGTATATTGTAGTGTAAAGGTTACCTTAATTAGTGTTATACACTTACCATAATTGTATAGTTAGAATTATGGTAGAATAAGGTTTTAGAAATAGAATAGGAATAGGATTCTCCTATTATGGAAATATGTAACTTGTATATATAGCCTTTCAATTAATGAAAATAATCAAGGGGATTATTTCTTTCAGTTTTGTATTCAACTCTATCCTTGATCCATGATTTAAATAATTTATCAAAAGTCTCATTACTCATTTTGAGGAGAAATACAAGATCAATTTAGATGAACAATTTTTATGATCAATGATGTTAATGTAATGAATAATCAAAATCTTAAATGACATCTAAACTTGACGGACGGAATATTTGGCAAGAGAGGAAGGGGTAAAGAATGGACTAAATCCGAAGATTTGATGGCTGTCGAGATCACAATAGACTTTTGTCTGGATTCTGTTCTGAATTGGTCTTTTTGTTTAGAGTTTAGACCAATGGTTGATATATATATTGTTCTCTTTGAGACTTGGTTGGGGTACAATAAATACTTATTCACATCGAATGTTTACACTAAATTAATATAATTTATCATAATTAAGTGATAGTTATATAAATTCAAACACATTATATATTCATTGATTTAATATAAACACCAGGTATGAGTAAGTTTTTACCGTTGGAATACTTTTATTCTCATCAATGTCCCTATTCACTTTAGAATTTTGATTAACTTGAATTCTTGTCAGTAAAGTCCATTAAAGGAAAAACGTTTTCCATTGTGATTCTTTCATTTCCTAATATGAACTCAGACATTTGATTAAAGGTGAAGGTGAAAGGATCGATGATATTTATCTCAATACATCCTTGAAGGCAGGGGTGAACATAAATCAGTAAAAATTAATTAGCGAACTGAATTTTGATTTACTGTACCAGACCAAATTTTGTTTTTACTGTACCAGACCAAATTTTGATTTTATGTGTTGGAAGGTAGGGAGGAGACAATTAATCAGTGTCGAATGCCACTTAAAAACTTGTTTTAGATAGTTAAGTCATTTTTCTTATTGTTAAGAAACTTGTTTTCCGAGAGACAATATTTTCTAAAAATTTTGACCAATCAAACATAAAAGAATCATCAATATATATAATAAAGCTAGGCATAGACAATGTGATATGACAACTCTCTATAGTAAGCATTCATATTTATCTTTTTTTACATTTATTTGACTTTTTTCCTCATTTTCTGGTTAAAAAAACATTACCAACTGCAAAATATGCATGCTAATACAAAACTACTACTTAATGCAATTAAATGTTCCAAGCATGCATGATTTGAATTGGAAGCCGGAAAGGTATTTTCACCCTTCTCATATTCAACCACTCTGATTCTTAGTGCTGGCCAGTGGGCCGTGCTCGGGTTTGGCGGGGTCGGGTCAGGGCAGGGCGGGTGAAGGGGGCGGGATCGGGGCTGGTGGGTCAGGCGGGATCGGGTTTGGCGGTATTTGCCAAAGTTCCGTCCCGATCCCGATCCCGTCGGAATCTGGTCGGGGCGGGATCGGGATTGGGTTCCGGCGGTTTTTCCTTTTTTTTTTTTAATAACATATGTATAAAAAAACTCAATAATTAAACAAGACAAAATAGTGTTATAAAAATATCCCAAGACTGCTTTTGTGCCTCTTATATTATTTAATAGACATATGATTTTTTTGTAATACAAATACAATTGTCGAAATTGCAACTTTGTGGTGTTGTCCAAAAGTTGCAAATTACATAATAAAATTGCAAATAAAAAAATTACATTCTGAAAAAAACTTGTTCTAGTTTCTTGATAATTTCTTGTGGTTCTTCGGTTGGAATTGGTATTTGTTGGTCAAATTGATCCACGTCACTTCCACCACCTTCGGATAAGATTTCGTTGTAGTTTTCGTCTTCTTCTTCATTGATCTCCGGTTGACCGCACCTTCTCCGCTCCGCTCGTATCCAATCTCTGAATAATACTGCAATTTCCTAGCTGTCTCCGGCTAATGAGTGTCTGTAGTCTCCTATTTGATATCTGATGGCAGAAAAAGTGCTTTCAGACGCAGTTGATGACGATTGAATGTTTAAAACATCTCGGGCCATCATTGAAAGTGTAGGAAAGTTCTTCTCATTCCCCCTCCAGTATTTCAGCAAGTCTTCACGTCCTTCTTCATTGAGAACTGTTTGGTACGGTACAGAACCCTGCAAAAAAAAAAATATCAAACTCGCTAATTTGGTTAGTAGCTATACGGCCACACATTATATTTCTGAGGCTTTCAATACTAGCCACAGAAACAGCATGTCTTTTGTGAGGTTGTGTTGAAGATGAAGAAGACGGTATGGAAGCCGGTAGGTTAATAGCACTTTCTTGTTGGTAAAACCTATATATTTTCTTGCATTGGTCTTCTACGTTGACAACACTTCTTCTTTAATTTGTTCAATAGGTGGTGAGTGATTTGGATTTTTTGGACTTGGAGGTGGTAGTACTTGTAGACAATCGTAAATAGTTTCAATAAGTGATTTAATACCGTCTATTTTAATAGTCGGATTTAATACAACACCAATAATATAAATAGTGGGAATAGGAATAAAATATTTTTTAATTTTGATAAATATATTTTTAATAGCTGTCATATAAGCTGGTTTTTCCATATATTCACTAAGTAATAAAAATATTAGAGTTATATAAAACAACATAGTTGAAATAGTAGGATAATATATACCGGAAAATTCTTTTGTTGCTTGAAATTTTTTTTCTAAAAATACAATAAGTTCGAAAAAATTTACCTAATCGCTATCTACAACCATATCAGCTAGATTTTGATTATGAGAGTTAAAAAATAAAGTTATAGGTTTTCTATAGTCATAAGCAACAAGTAGTTGCTCGTATAAAGAATTCCACCTAGTGGGTACTTCTTCTGTAATTTTTCTTTAAGGTAGTTGGCAATCGTGACAAGTTTTTTATATTCTTTTCTTCATTGTATTCTATTACTTTTAAAAATAAAGTTTATAGCAAATTGTATTTTACTAAGAATGTCTTCAAAAAGTGATAGACCATCCTTTACAATTAAGTTATATATATGGCACACACATTTTATATGAAAATGATCTGAAAAAGATGGAGTTAAACTATTTTTTTAAATTGTAATAGTGTAATTGTTAGAAGAAGCGTTATCTAATGTAATAGTCATAATTTTATCGGTTATTCCATAATAATGGTACACTTGATAAATATTTTCTGCAAATAAAAGTATCAGTGTGCCTATTATCTATATATCTATACGCTAAGATATGTTTTTGCATAGACCATTTATGATTATCCAATGACAAGCTACCGTTAAATAATCATGGTCGTTAGTACTACGACCTATATCAGACGTGATAGATACTTTGCCATTAAAATGATATAATGAATAACGTAAATATTGTTGATATTCATGTGCGAATTTAAATACATCTCTCTTAACAGTTGATCTAGGAAAATCGTTAAAAGCAGGATTATATATATATCTCTAATGTAATGAATAAAATCGGGAGATGAAGGAAATGAAAAGGGCAAACCCTCCACAGCAACTAATTTTGATATTGCTTCCCTATCTCTATGTTTATTGTACTGAGGGCCTACAATTCCCCCCGTCATAGGGTTAATTTGACCTTGTACTTGGTCGAGGACAGTATCAGTATGTGAACATTATCCCGATGGAGCGGGCGTTTGCGCACCCGATTTTGAAGCCTGATATTGGGCATACCTACCTGGATGAGCCCTTACTACATGTCTTATTAACCCCCCCCCCCCCCCCCCGTCCCACCGTGACCTTTTCTAGTTTTAAATTTTAAAACATCTTTACAAATTTTACATTTAGTTACTTGATTCTCTACGTCCCTATCAAAAATTATCCATGCATCTGATTTTAATGGTCGTTATTCTAGACCTCGTCTCATACTAGGGGGAATATGAGGCATTTCAGTTTAAGGTGCACTAGTGGGTGTGTTGTCATCAACATTAGTGGGTGTATCATCTAGATTATCGTCTAAATTAAAGTCTTCTTGAGTTCCAGAAAATAGCTCCTCGTCTAAATCTAATGGTATTGTAGGAAAATGTTCAGTATCAACAAAATCATCATGTGTAGGAATAGGATGACTAGAAGAAGTACCCTTGCCCTTGTTGCCCTTACTGGAAGAAGTCTGACCCCTACCCGTAAGCATACGTTTAAATCCTTCCATTATAAATTTATAATTATACTAATAAATAATTAAAGTAAATGAAATTAAGTGCGCTAAATAAAATAAACAGACAATAATAATTTAATGAAGGAACGAATGTACCAAACGCCGACGTAACGTCGATGTGTAATCGAGAGGTTGAAAATTGAAACTTTGCTCGATGGAAGATCCTCAAGCTAGTTGCCAACTTCACTCCCAATTTCCAAATGAATAAATAAAATTGAATATTTAGTAAACAATGTAGACTTGTAGAGAGATAAATTGAGATATTAGAGAGATTGTAGGAAGATTTGTGAGAAAGATGAAGAGAAAATGAGTTATTTATAGTTGGAAAATTGGGTTAAAGTGTAAATATAATAACTTATGGGTTAAAAATAAATATTAAGGGGTAGGGGGTTGGGGGAGGGGGAGGCCAAAAATGGTTGTTGCACAACGGCCAAAATGTAAAATGGTCGTTGGTGCAACGGTTATTTTTGCAAAAGGGGGGTTACGGGCGGGATCGGGGCAAGTTCGGGATCGGGTCAGGACTAGCGGAACTGGGGAGGGCCGGGACGAGACATTGTCCCATCCCGGTTCGAGTCCCGATACCAAATTTTTTTTTTCTACTACTCGGGTTCGGGGCGGGACAGGGGCTGTGTCGGGGAGGGACCGGGGCTGTGTCGGGGCGGGACCGGGCTGTCACGGCCCATTGGCCAACTCTATATTCTTGTAGTCATGTCAAGAAGGAAAAGAAGAAAATTAACGTCGTAAGTTTAAACTATTTAGAATGATTTGAATTGTATTGAGTGACCTGAATTCTCAGATTTTATGTTCTACCTTATTTTGTATTCAAAATTTGTCAGTAGCAATATACGAAACCGTAGTAATTCAATTATTGAAACCTCTATTTTGGTGTTAATTGTAAAATTTCACCTTTAAGTTTTATTTTTACTATAACAATTAGTCATTCTAATATTATTCTGTCTTGGTATTACTTCTAGAACATGTTGGAAATTTGCCTTTGGTGGGGAGATGCGTCCACCCATATTTAATGAATTAAACACTAGGGTTCCGCATGTTGGAGGCTTTGTCTCTTCACACGTGCATAATCTACTAAGTGAGTAGATGACCGTAGGGCCAAGAATTGTCAAATTTCGTTGAGAAATGAAAGAGATATTGGTCCACGAAGTAAGGTGTTTGAGGCATGAAAATATGATGTGGGACAAATCTACCACATCGGTGGGAAAAGGAAGAATTGCTCTCTTTATAAGTCTCTAAATTGGCTAAGGGTTTGGGACCTCAAGGGGTATCCCATGTGTTTAAAGGAGGGAGGACCTAGATGTGCTTGGGTTCAAGGCTAAGACCACACGCGCGCCGCCGCCGCCCGCCCCGTCCGGTCCGGTCTCGGATCGTGGGATGTGGGACTTTCTGATATTATCTCTTTGGACCCCCAAATTGCTTAATATTTACAATTTGGTCCCTAGATTTTCTGGAATGTTGAATTTGGGAACGACGGAAGGCAGAAACTTTCTGCCTACCGTTGGAGTTGATTTTTGGGGGCGTTATTGTGCATTAACCAGCCATTACTTGGTTGATTAACTCCCTCCATTAACAGCCATTACTTGGCTGAATTACTCCCTTGTTCAATGGCCATAAACAACCTGTTTACTCCCTCCTTCAATGGCCATTAACAGCCATGTTTTGGCAGTTGAGAGGTCTTCCCCTTATGTTATATATTGATGCCTTTTGGCTCAATTGTGTGATAGCAAAACAGATAAAAAATACACAAACAAAACACAGACACAGAAAAATGAGACACACTATATATACTGAGACAAAACAGAAGAGACACTGAAATTCAGTCCAAAACGTTGGGTCTGAAATAGAAACTCTTCCATCCTTTTCCATTTCTTCAGCAAGGCGTTTCGTGTTTGTTTTCTTCGTCAGACTCAACCTATTTGCTTTGTAGTGTTGAGATTAAAGTGTTGTTTTATCTTGAAAGACTATTGCCCGTTAACGTAAAAGCATATATACGGGGCAATCTTGTCTTAAGGATAGAGTGCAATCACTCGACTCAGCACACAGTTGTAACAATCCAGATTTAGTGTTTCTTGATTTTAGGTTATCAAGATTCAAGACTCAACTACTTTGTGGCAGTTCTGAATATTGGCTATTCGTTTATCCTTTTGATTCGAACACTTGTAATATTTATTTACTTCTCGTACTGCTTTAACAATATCCAACAATTTAAGACAAGATTGTATTAGTGTTCGAAAGTTGTGTGACCAAATCTGGATATAGCTGTGGTTTTCTGGTAGAAAAGAGTGATGATTATGCTGTTGAATGTCAACATGTTCATGGTGTCACCGCTCAAGAGAGTGGTGGGAAAAAGCACCCACGAGAGGCTGAGGATGTCAACTGGGACAAGAGGAGAAGGCTGAAGATGTGGTTCTATCTTGCAACAGAAGGCCTATATCTATCCCAGACAAAGGATCCAAATTATGGTATGGAGGAAATGGACACTCAATCCGATGAAGTGACTGAAGTGGGTCAGAATCCGAAATTGGGATAAGTAGTTTTTCTTCCTTGTCAAGAATTAGATTAAATGATGTCTAATTAAAAAGGGCTTAAAGTAAGGAGGATTATTAAAATGTTTTCACGAAATAATTTATATTCCTTACGCTTTAAAATCAGAAGTTTAATCTCATCTTCCTTCCCTTTTAAAGATTGGATTTTGTAAACGACTTAAAAAGATCCGTTCTTTTAAGTGTAATTATTAAAAGTGTGTAAAGTATGTTCGCACATACGAGGGAGAAAGATCCACTAATTGTGCGAAAACTGTTACCACTCTTAAGTAAGCGCCAAGAATTGTCTGGGCAACAATCATAACGGAAGAAGTCTAAAAGCTAAAGACGTTGAGTCTGTCACACTATTTGGTAGAAGATCCTTCATAGGATGATATTGGACACTCAATCATACAAAGTCTCCGAGCGACTGGAGTGGGTCAATATTCCTTTGATATGATGATATTGGACACTCAGTCATACAAAGCCTACGGGCGATTGGAGTGGGGCCAGAATTCATTTCATAGGAAAAGTAATGGACACCTAGTAAGGTGGGGCAGAGTTTCCAGGTCTTAAATGATCTGAAGGCCTAAAGAAAGGCAGAAAAGAAATTGGACACTCAGTCTGCCAAAGCAACTGGAGTGGGCTAGAGTATCCAGATCAAATATGATCCGATTACGCCCTAACCACGGGCAAGAGGTTGTTCATGTGAAGCAACGCCACCTCTAAAGTAGAAGGGGTTGGAGAGGTTGTCCTCAATAGGACTTCAGGGAATGGGATCACTCTCGGATGAGGTGATACATGTCCCAAACTTGGTTTAAGGGACGTTGTTGGTCAAGCTGGTTTGAGACTAGTCCAACAGGTCTATAATAACTAATAATGGTACAGTGTGTCTGTAGCCAAATGAATGATATATTTGTAATATGTGCATCTATGCCATCATAGATTAAGACACATTAAATAGAAAGTCATTCAAAAGCTAACGAAGTTGAGATTATTTCCTTCTGTCGACATAAACCCTCAAAATAAATGTGAGGTAGGCGAAGGCAAAATCACATTTCCAAATTCTGTCAAAGGAATAGCGAAAGAAACATCGCTCCTCTAGAACTTAGTCACACCTACTTGGGTGATTTGAAGTTTATACAAAATAGAGGGGGGAGACAAGTACGTTGTGACCTTCATTGATGATGGTACAATGTATTATATCCTTTGTTTGTCAAAAATCAAAGATGAAGTTGTTGAAGCGAATAAGCGCTACAAAGCAGAAGTTGAAAATTAACTAAGCCTACGGATTGAGGAATTTATAGTGATAGAGGGGGAGAATGTGAAGCATCGTTCATTAAACGACTGTTCATTACTCACCTCAATCCAACGGTGTTAGCCAACCGCAAAGCTATGCACCCAAATTATGTGGGGCAAGGCAATCCTTACCTCTAATTTGATTCTCAATAGAACTACGCATAAGGATAAGGATAACTCTCCGTGTGAAACATGGAAAGGATATCACATACAAATGTTGTGATGTGGGGTGGCTTGGTAAAAGTTGGAATACCGAAACAGGTCAAGTTGGACCTAAGACTGTAGATTGCATAACCCCTGGATCTGCAAATAACAGTAGTGCTTATCGCCTCTTGGTGTCAAAGAATGCTGAATTCTTTGAAGATAACTTTCCTTAAAAAAGGAAAAAGAAGTAATTGCTCGAGGCTAGCAAGAACCCGCGAGGACCTGACTGTCCGGAACTAGACGTTCTGTATCTACAGGACTCGGAAGTTGCTGACTATCCGGAACTTAATATTCCAGATCTGCAGAACTCAGGGATTCTAGATGTTGAACCGAGACAGAGCAAAGAGGGGACAAAGACTTGATCCAGTCCTTCTAGCTTGTATGGTTGAGAACGAACCATGGACAATTAACAAATAATTGTCATCTCCAAAAGCGTTGCTTTGGAAAGAAGCTACAAAGAGAAATAGATTCCATCATATAGAACCATACTTGTGTAATGGTTGATCTTCCTCCGGGAAAAGAACCTTTGGGTTGTGAAAAAGAAGATGGATCTATTGATGAATATAAGGCCTCGGCTACTTGTACATGTGCTTCCCTGTGAATAGCTTAACATCCCGGGTCATTGCAGTCTTGCGTGGCATGGATGTTGAAACAACCTTCCTAACCGTAGAGTTGGAAGGGGAGAATCAGAATTGGTTTGCTGGATTGTTGGGCTTCTTCCTGAACTTTCATTTTGGTCCCTGAAATGTTTACATTTTGGTCCTGGAAGTTTCAGATAAAACAGAAATAATGAATCTGACCACAAAAACATTGACTCTGAAGTTAGAAAGCTAACAGTTGGAAAACCAATAGTCTGAGAATGGAAGTCATATTGAAATAAAGTCTCGATATGAAAGATATGAGTATCACAGATGTCATCTTAGGAATTGGATTTCTAAGACATCTAACGGACTGGTCTAACTCCAAACTCAGTTGTGAGATAGTTGACAGTCTCGTTGAAGCCACCAATGGATATGAATCATATAACTGATTGGAATCATGGTGCACCCATATACAAGAAGCGATATGCACAGGTCACATGTAGTTCAATGTATGTTACACACTACAACCGACCTGGTATCGGCCTACAAAGCAGATCAGTTGAATTAAGGTTCACTGATGATTTTAATAAATGATCAATAGAAGGCGTTAAGTCGGATATGATGATATCTGAAATATTCGCTTATCTACGGATCATGGTATTCTAGATATCCAACGGTTCTGGGAGAACACAGTGATGCAAACTGGACATCACTTATGAAGAACACCAAAGCCACAAGTAAATGTGTATGGTGGGTCTTGGAAAATCCTCTAAGCAAACTTGCATCGGTCGATTCATGATGGAATCAAAGTTTATCGCTTTATACAAAGCATGAAAGAAGTTGAGTAACTTCATGACTCCTTAGAGGACGTCCCTTATTGGGAGAATCTCATTCCTTCAGCAGTTATACACTGTGGCTAGCCGGTCGGCTTCAGGAAGGACACGGATGACGGTGTCTGGACATATCTGTCAGGATCTGTCGGAGACATAAAATCGTATGGCAGTTGATCATCAGGGGTGTCACTTCCTTGTTTACCAACTAAGGGACTACCCGGAGATCAAGTGTTCTGTCTGTCTAGGGAATGGGCTTAAAACCCAAACAATACGAACCTTTGCGGTGGAAACCCAACCATACTGATTGGAGATCCCAAGAATTTGGTTCAATAGGAAAACTAAGCAGGAAAAAGGTTCAGTTGAGCGCTTCGGTGGAAGCAAGAGCACTTCGGATGATGATTTATGTATGGAAACATGAATCCAAAGTTGTTCCCGTGATAGACATTAAAGTGCTACCTGCATGGTGGGTAAATATTAAGCTTCCAAACCTTTAACGATCCTCAAACGGTTGAGGTTAAGGTTGGGGAAACTTTTAATGATTCCTAACACTCATGAAGTGGGGTATAGCAGAATACCTTGTAGAAGATCACCTATTTAAGTGTGAGGACAGGGCGCCTCAAATGAACGCACTTAAGAATCCAAGTGTGTCCACGACCACAACGGACAAAACAATAAGAATGAAAATGAATAAGGAGAGTTATTATGTTGGTATCATTGTCTTGGCTTACACTAAACACTGACAGTTCAAGACATCACATTCACCGCGCAGTAAGTAAGTCCTGTGGTATTCAACTAGGGAAGGTTCAAAGCAGAAGCTACCTCTTCTGATGCTATATCTTTTCGCTGAAAGATTGCTTAAAGTAGGCACCATGTGTGTGCGATAAAATCTCTTCCAAGAAGGGATTGTTGGAAATTTGCCTTTGGTGGGGAGGTGCGTCCACCCATATTGAATGAATTAAATACTAGGGTTCCGCATGTTGGAGGCTTTGTCTCTTCACACGTGCATAATCTACTAAGTGAGTAGATGACCGTAGGGTCAAGAATCGTCAAATTTCGTTGAGAAATGAAAGAGATATTGGTCCACGAAGTAAGGTGTTTGAGGTATGGAAATATGGTGTGGGACAAATCTACCACATCGGTGGGAAAAGGAAGAATTACTCTCTTTATAAGTCTCTAAATTGGCTAAGGGTTTGGGACCCCAGGGAGTATCTCGTGTGTTTAAAGGAGAGATGACCTAGATGTGCTTGGGTTCAAGGCTAAGCCCACATGCGCGCCGCCGCCGCCCGCCCCGTCCGGTCCAGTCTTGTGCTCGGGTCACGGGTCGTGGGTAGTGGGACTTTCTGAAATCTCTTTGGACCCCCAAATTGCTTAATATTTACAGTTTGGTCCCTAGAGTTTCTGAATGTTGAATTTGAGAATGGCGGAAGGCAGAAACTTTCTGCCTTCCGTTGGAGTTGATTTTTGGGGGCATTATTATGCATTAACCAGCCATTACTTGGCTAATTAACTCCCTCCATTAACAGTCATTTCTTGGTTGAATTACTCCATTCTTCAATGGCCATTAACAGCCATGTTTTGGCAGTTGAGAGGTCTCCCCCTTATGTTATATATTGATGCATTTTGGCTCAATTGTGTGATAGCAAAACAGACAAAAAATACACAAACAGAATACAGACACAGAAAAACGAGACACACTATATACACAGAGACAAAATAGAAGAGACACTGAAATTCAATCCAAAACGTTGGGACTGAAACAAAATCTCTTCCTTTTTTTCCATTTCTTCAGCAAGGCGTTTCGTGTTTGTTTTCTTCGTCAGACTCAACCTATTTGCTTTGTAGTGTTGAGATTAAAGTATTGTTTTATCTTTGGAAACTATTGTCCATTAATGCAAAAGCATATATACGGGGCAATCTTGTCTTATGGGCAGAGTGCAATCACTCGACTCAGCACACAGTTGTAACAATCCAGATTTAGTGTTTCTTGATTTCAGGTTATCAAGATTCAAGACTCAACAACTTTACGACAGTTCTGAATATTGGCTATTCGTTTATCCTTTCGATTCGAACATTTGTAATATTTATTTACTTTCCGTATTACTTTAACAATATCCAAAAGAACAATCCTGCACTAGCACTAATTTTTCTTTCTTTATATTTTTTGTGGGAGCTAAGGCTATCGAAAAATCCAAATGGTACACATGATGAAATGTTGTGTTATTTCTTATTAATAAAAATTATACACATTGGGCTCTCGCCTAATGATATATTCAAAAAAACAGAAAAATTACTATATTCATTCAACAATCACTTCTTTAATTATTTTAATTTGCCTATATAATTTTAATTTTGTGTGGTGAGTTTGAATCACCATTCATTTACATAGAGTCCATTTTTGTTTGAGGGGAGTATTATATTCAGCCTTGATATAAATTTTGAAATAACTCAATTTTATTCAGTATTATTCAGAGTAGTTTTCTTGATATGATATTCTTTGAATTTATACTGCAATTTTCTATTTGCTAATGTTGCTATCCAAGCATTTCAGGTTCGAAATGAACTCACCAGCACATGGCTGATGAACAATTACTTGTTGGATATTGTAAAGCAGTACGGAAAGTAAATAAATATTACAAGTGTTCGAAAGGATAAACAAACAAGCCAATATTCAGAACTGCCGCAAACTTGTTGAGTCTTGAGTCTTGATAACCTGAAATCAAGAAATACTAAATCTGGATTGTTACAACTGTGTGCTGAGTCGAGAGATGACTCTTTGTCTTTAAGATAAGATTGCCCCGTATATATGTTTTTACGTTAACGGGAAATAGTCTCCCAAGATAAAACAACAACTAATCAACACTACAAAGAAAATAGGTTGATTCTGACAAAGAAAACAAACACGAAACGACTTGCTGAAGAAATGGAAAAGGAAGGAAGAGTTTCTATTTTGACACTGTTTCTGCGGACAGAATCAGTGTTGTTTCTCTTCTGTTTTTGTCTCTGTGTGTATATTGTTGTCTCATTTTTCTATGTATATACTGTATTTCTGTGTCACACAATTGAGCAAAAAGGCATCAATATATAGCATTATGGGAGACCTCTCAACTGCCAAGACATGACTGTTAATGGCCATTGAATGAGGGAATTAAACAGCCAAGCAATGGTTGTTTATGGCCATTGAAGGAGGGTGTAATTCAGTCAAGTAATGGCTGTTAATGGAGGGAGTTAATCAGCCAAGTAATGGATAATGCACAATAACGCCTCTAAAAATCAACTCCAACGGTAGGCAAAAACTTTCTGCCTTCCGTCGTTCCCAAATTCAATATTCCAGAAACTCCAGGGACCAAACTGTAACTATTAAATAATTTTGGGTCAAAAGAGATAATATCAGAAGAAGCCCAAGAGCCAAGACCCGTGACCCATGACCCGAGACCCGGACGGGACGGGACGGGCGGGAGGCGGCGACGCGCGTGTGGGCTTAGCCTTGAACCCAAGCACATCTAGGTCCTCCCTCCTTTAAACACATGGGTTACCCCTTGGGGTCCCAAACCCTTAGCCTATTTTGAGACTTATAAAGAGAGAAATTCTTCATTTTCCTACCGATGTGGTAGATTTGTCCCACACCATATTTTCATGCCTCAAACACCTTACTTCGTGGACCAATATCTCTTTCATTTCTCAACGAAATTTGACGATTCTTGGCCCTACGGTCATCTACTCACTTAGTATATTATGCACGTATGAAGTGACAAAGCATCCAACATGCAGAACCCTAGTGTTTAATTCATTAAATATTGGTGTACGCACCTCCCCACCAAAGGCAAATTTCCAACAATCCCCGCTTGAAAGTGATTTTGGCGCACACACATGGTGCCTACTTTAAGCAATCTTTCAGCGAAAAGATATAGCATCAGAAGAGGTAGCTTCTGCTTTGAACCTTCCCTAGTTGAATACCACAGGACTTACTTACTGCGCGGTGAATGTGATGTCTTGAACTGTCAGTGTTTAGTGTAAGCCAAGACAATGATACCAACATAATAACTCTCCTTATTCATTTTCATTCTTATTGTTTTGTCCGTTGTGGTCGTGGACACACTTGGATTCTTAAGTGCGTTCATTTGAGGCGCCCTGTCCTCACACTTAAATAGGTGATCTTCTACAAGGTATTCTGCTATACCCCACTTCATGAGTGTTAGGAATCATTAAAAGTTTCCCCAACCTTAACCTCAACCGTTTGAGGATCGTTAAAGGTTTGGAAGCTTAATATTTACCCACCATGCAGGTAGCACTTTAATGTCTATCACAGGAACATTTTTGGATTCATGTTTCCCTACATAAATCATCATCCGAAGTGTTCTTGCTTCCAACGAAGCGCTCAACATAACCTTTTGTAGCTTAGTTTTCCCATTGAACCAAATTCTTGGGATCTCCAATCAGTATTGTTGGGTTACCACCGCAATGGTTCGTATTTTTTGGGTTTTAAACCCGTTCCCCTATACAGACAGAACACTTGATCTCCGGGTAGTCCCTTAGTTAAAAAGGGTCTGCTATATCCTTGGATTAGTAATCAAGGAAGTGACACATGTGATGATCAACTGCCATACGGTCTTATATCTCTGACAAATATGTCCAGACGCCATCATCCGTGTCCTTCCTGAAGCCGACCGGCTAGACACATTGTATAACTGCTGAAGGCACAGGTTTCTCCCAATAAGGGACGTCCTCTAAGGAGTCGTGAAGTTACTCAACTTCTTTCATTCTTTGTATAAAGCGATAAACTCTGATTCTATCATGAATCGAGCAATGCAAGTTTGCTTAGAGGATTTTCCAAGACCCACCATACACATTTCCTTGTGGCTTTGGTGTTCTTCATATCTGATGTCCAGTTTACATCACTGTGTTCTCCCAGAACTGCTGGACATCCAGAATACCATAATCCATAGATAAGGAATTATTTCATATATCGCCATATCCGACTCAACGCCTTCTATTGATCATTTATTAAAATCATCAGTGAACCTTAATTCAACTGATCTGCTTTGTAGTCCGATACCAGGTCGGTTATAGTGTGTAACATACATTGAACTATATGTGACATGTGCATATCACTCCTTGTATATGAGTGCACCATGATTTCAATCAGTTATATGATTCATATCCATTGGTGGCTTCAACGAGACTGTCAACTATCTCACAACTGAGTTTGGAGTTAGACCAGTCCGTTAGATGTCTTAGAAATCCAATTCCTAAGATGTCATCTGTGATACCCATATCTTTTGTTTCAACATAACTTCCATTCTCAGACTATTGGTTTTCCAACTGTTGGCTTTCTAACTTCAGAGTCAATATTTCTGTGGTCAAATTCATTGTTTCTGTTTTATCTGAAACTTCCAGGACCAAAATGTAAATATTTCAGGGACCAAAATGAAAGTTCAGGAAGAAGCCCAACAGTCCAGCAAACCAACTCTATTTCTCCCCTTCCAACTCTCCGGTTAGGAAGGTTGTTTCAACATCCATGCCACGCAAGACTGCAATGGCCCTGGATGTTAAGTAATTCACAGGGAAGCACGTGTACAAGTAGCCAAGGCCTTATACTCTTCAATAGATCCATCTACTTTGTACTCACTTTTGAGTATTCTTTTTCACAACCCAAAAGTTCTTTTCTCGGAGGAAGATCAACCATTAAACAAGTATGGTTCTTTATGATGGAATCTATTTCTCTCTTTAGCTTCTTAGCAAAGCAGCGCTTTTGGAGATAACATTTTTTTGTTAATTGTCCATAGTTTGTTCTCAACTATACAAGTTAGAAGGCCTGGAACAAGTCTTTGTCCCCTCTTTGGTCCGTCTCGGTTCAACATCTAGAATCCCTGAGTTTTGTAGATCTAAAATATTAAGTTCCAGATAGACAACAACTTCTGAGTCCTGTAGATACGGAACGTCTAGTTCCGGACAATCAGGCCCTCGCGGGTTCTTGTTAACCTCGAGCAATTACTTCTTTTTCCTTCTCAAGAAAAGTTACCCTCAAAGAATTCATCATTCTTTGACACCAAGAAGCGATAAGCACTACTGTTATTTGCAGATCCAGTGGATATGCAATCTACAGTCTTAGGTCCAACTTGACCTGTTTCGGTAGTCCAACTTCTACCAAGCCACCCTACATCACAACATTTGTATGTGAGATCCTTTCCATGTCTCATACGGATGGTTATCATTATCCTTATGCGGAGTTCTGTTGAGAATGGCATTAGCGGTAAGGATCGCCTTGCCCCACATAATTTGGGCGTACGGCTTTACGCTTGGCTAACACTGTTGGACTGAGGTGAGTAATGAGTAGTCGTTTGATGAACGATGCTTCACATTCTCCCCCTCTATCACTACGAATTCCCCAATCCGTAGGCTTAGTTGATTTTCAACTTCTGCTTTGTAGCGCTTATCTACTTCAACAACTTCATCTTTGCTTTTCTTCAAACAAAGGATGCAATACATTGTACCATCATCAATGAAGGTCACAAAGTACTTGTCTCCCCCCTCTATTTTGTATAAACTTCAAATCACCCATTTAGGTGTGACTAAGTTCTAGAGGAGCGATGCTTCTTTCGCTATTCCTTTGACGGAATTTGGAAAGGTGATTTTGCCTCTTCGCCTACCTCACATTCATCTTGAGGGTTTATGTCGACAGAAGGCAATAATCTCAACTTCGTTATCTTTTGAATGACTTTCTATTTAACGTGTCTTAATCTATGATAGCATAGATGCACGAATTACAAATATATCATTCGTTTGGCTACAGACATACTGTACCATTCTTAGTTATTACAGACCTGTTGGACTAGTCTCAAACCGGCTTGACCAACAGCGTCCCTTAAACCAAGTTTGGGACATGTATCATCTCATTTTAGAGTGATCCCATTCCCTGAAGTCCTATTGAGGACAACCTCTCCAACCCCTTCTACTTTAGAGGTGGCGTTGCTTCACATGAACAACCTCTTGCCCGTGGTTAGGGCGTAATCGGATCATATTTGATCTGGATACTCTGGCCCACTCCAGTTGCTTTGGCAGACTGAGTGTCCAATTTCTATTCTGCCTTTATTTTGGCCTTCAGATCATTTAAGACCTGGAAATTCTGGCCCACCACACTAGGTGTCCATTACTTTTCCTATGAAATGAATTCTGGCCCCACTCCAGTCGCCCGTAGGCTTTGTATGACTGAGTGTCCAATATAATCCTATGAAGGATCTTCTGCCAAATAGTGTGACAGGCTCAACGTCTTTAGCTTTTAGCCTTCTTCCCTTATGATTCCTTTCCATCACAATTCTTGGCGCTTACTTAAGAGTGGTAATAGTTTTCGCACAGTCAGTGGATATTTCTCCCTCGTATATGCGAACATACTTTACACACTTTTAATAATTACACTTAAAGAATGAATCTTTTTAAGTCGTTTACAAAATCCAATCTTTAAACGGGAAGGAAGAAGAGATTAAACTTC
Source organism: Anisodus tanguticus (assembly GCA_034509755.1). Lineage (NCBI taxonomy): Eukaryota > Viridiplantae > Streptophyta > Magnoliopsida > Solanales > Solanaceae > Anisodus > Anisodus tanguticus. The sequence goes on from CM067549.1 coordinate 37,451,105, forward strand.
TGATTTTAAAGCGTAAGGAATATAAATTATTTCAGAAAACATCTTCATATTCCTCTTTACTTTAAGCCCTTTTTAATCAGACATCATTTAATCTTATTTTTGACAAGGAAGGAAAATTACTTGTCCCAATTTCGGATTCTGGCCCACTTCAGTCACTTCATCGGACTGAGTGTCCATTCCCTCCTTACCATAATTCGGATCATTTGTCTGGGACAGATATAGGCCTTCTGCTACAAGATAGAACCACATCTTCAGCCTTCTCCTCTTGTCCCAGTTGACATCCCCAGCCTCTCGTGGGCGCTTGTTCCCACCACTCTCAAGAGCGGTGACACCATGAACACGTTGACCTTCAACAACATAATCCAAACTCTCTTCAACCAGAAAACCACAGTCATATTCAGATTTGGTCACACAACTTTTGACCGACATCTTTCGAACACTAATACAAATATTGTCTTAAAACTGTTGGATATTGTAAAGCAATACATGAAGTAAATAAATATTACAAGTATTCGAAAGGATAAACAAACAAGCCAATGTTCAGAATTGCCGCAAGCTTGTTGAGTCTTGAGTCTTGATAACCTGAAATCAAGAAACACTAAATCTGGATTGTTACAACTATGTGCTGAGTCGAGAGATAACTCTCTGTCTTTAAGATAAGATTGCCCCATATATATGCTTTTACATTAACGGGCAATAGTCTCCTAAGATAAAACAACTAATCAATACTACAAGCAAATAGGTTGATTCGGACGAAGAAAACAAACACGAAACGATTTGCTGAAGAAATGGAAAATGAATGAAGAGTTTCTGTTTTGACACTGTTTCTGCGGACAAAATCTGTGTTGTTTCTCTTCTATTTTTGTCTCTGTATGTTTATTGTTGTCTCATTTTTTCTATGTATATACTGTATTTCTGTGTCACATAATTGAGCCAAAAGGCATCGATATATAGCATAAGGGGAGACCTCTCAACTGCCAAGACATGGTTGTTAATGGCCATTGAATGAGGGAATTAAACAGCCAAGTAATGGTTGTTTATGGCCATTGAAGGAGGGTGTAATTCAGTCAAGTAATGGCTGGTTAATGCACAATAACGCCCCCAAAAATCAACTCCAATGGTAGGCACAAACTTTCTGCCTTCCGTAGTTCCCAAATACTCTAGGGACCAAACTGTAAATATTAAACAATTTGGGGTCCAAAGAGATAATATCAGAGCCCAAGACCCGAGACCCGGACCGAACGGGCGGCGCGCGTGTGGGCTTAGTCTTGAACCCAAGCACATCTGAAGGAGGGTGTAATTCAACCAAGTAATGGTTGTTAATGTAGGGAGTTAATCAGTCAAGTAATGGCTGGTTAATGCACAATAATGCCCCCAAAAATCAACTCCAACGGTAGGAAGAAACTTTCTGCCTTCCGTCGTTCCCAAATTCAACATTCTAGAAACTCCCGAGACCAAACTGTCAATATTAAACAATTTGGGGTCCAAAGAGATAATATCAGAAGAAGCCCGTGACCCGTAACCTGAGACCCGGACTGGATGGGCGGGGGTGGCGCGCGTGTGGGCTTAGCCTTGAACCCAAGCACATCTAGGTCATCCCTCCTTTAAACACATGGGTTACCCCTTGGGGTCCCAAACCTTTAGCCAATTTTGATTTATAAAGAGAGCAATTCTTCCTTTTTTTCACCGATGTGGTAGATTTGTCCCTCACCATATTTCCATGTCTCAAACACCTTACTTCGTGGACCAATATCTCTTTCATTTCTCAACGAAATTTGACGATTCTTGGCCCTACGGTCATCTACTCACTTAGTACATTATGCACGTGTGAAGAGACAAAGCCTCCAACATGCGGAACCCTCATATTTAATTCATTAAATATGGGTGGACGCACCTCCCCACCAAAGACAAATTTCCAACATTACTAACTATTTCAATTTTCTGCAGGCGAGTTGCAGCATGCAATTTGAACTAATGGCGAATTTTTTGGGTTAACTCACTTTTAGTGGGTTAGCTCACCTTCACGAGATGCATTTATCTTCTAAAAATTATACTTCTGGTCTATATTTTTCTCCTTTTCTAATTTTAAAAATTATATTTCTACAACTTACACCTTTTCGTCTCATAAGTCATAACAAATGCTTAGTATTATTCATAACTTTCATTTATTTCATCTCCATAACTTTCATTTTTACAACTCCCAAATACTGGAATGTGTAAGTTTTGATAATATTTTATAGTGTCCATTCATGTATATCTATTCAATGTAGTTCATATCTTTTGAAAAATAATTACTTGAGAAAGATAAGAAATCGGTGGTGCCAGAACAAAGTGTGCAGATAATTAACAAGATAGAATTCGTAGAAGAGAGTGAGAAACAAAATACGCACTTCTGAAAATGAGATATAGAATGAAATGATTTTGAACCAAAGCAAAACAACGAATTCTTCTATATCTTCTGCATTTGAAATTTTATTTATCCTAACTTTTATATTTTGAGTAAGTAGGTCGGTTTGAGCTTCTACAGCTATTCTCTTTTTATTGTAAGATTCTCTTATATATTACTCATTTAAAGATTAATTACGATTTCTTTTTCTATTTTGACCCTTAGTATGTTATGCAATCATTGTTTTCTTAAATATTTTAATCGAATTTTCTGATTCTTTTTTATTACTGTATTATTAAAAGAACTGTCAAAACTAAAAAGAATAGTGACTACTAATGAATCTTGACGCAATGACAATGCTTAACTTTTATGTTAGTGTATCTCTTTCTCAGTCTATCATTGAAGATTCAAATTTTCTCAATTGTGGTTAAACCTCAGTTCTCAATTGCATGATTAATATTTCTTTGATATCAACTAAATTTAAAAATTAACTTATTTTAAATTTAATAATGGACCGCGCGGACAAATTCACTAGTTAAAAAATATTTTCATTCGTACCAAACACATTCTTGGTGAAATATAATTTTGAAACTTCATGTTTTGATTATAATTAAAAGATTCACATAACATTCACTACTCTCTTAGTTCCCTTTTACTGGTTTAGTATGCGTTTTTGCACTTTCTTTAATAAACATTAATATTAAGTGTTCATTTTATTAAATTACCTTTATTAATAAAAAATAATCATAATTAATGTTGTCACCTTTAATTTGTTAGATGATAACTCAATGAAAAGGGTAAATTAAAAAATAAGTGATTTTCTCTTGATTTATTTATGTAGATAAATAAAAATATAATTTATTTTTAATATACTGAACAATTAAAATATACCAACGAAATAAAGCTTTAGCTCAAAATATTTTCTTGACCTTTTATGAACTAAAGAATTAACATATATATAATAATATAAAATAATATTTTTGTTATAAATACATTGTATTGTGGATGTCCATTTAAGTACTCCTGCAATTTCATTTCCTGGATACGCTTGCAATCAAGCAAACAACTTGCAAGTAGCTTATGTAGGCAGCTTGCAAGCAGCTCTCTGAAAAGCCTTACAGTAGCTTACTCAGACTTGCAATCAAGCAGGCAGCTTGCGAGTAGCTCAAGCAGACAACTTGCAAGTAGCTCAAGCAGACAACTTGTAAGCAGCTTCTGAAAAACCTCGCAGCAGCTTCCTGAGAAGCATCGCATCAGCTTCTTTTTCTTTTATAAATAAGAAGTTGATTCAGTGCATTTGTACATAAGTTTGTAGAGCAATAAAATTATCTCTCTCCCTCAGCTTCTTTAGCTATATCTCTTGTTGTCTTATACTTTTATTATTATTATTAGTATTTTATAACACATTATCATCACAAGACTCTGTCATTTTGAGCGTTTACTTTGTAATTTTTCTATTTCATGAATAGGAAGAATTAAAGCCACGAAACCCTTTACTGGGAGAAGGTTTGAATTTGCAAATTTATTTGCCTACGTTTCAAGCAACTATTTGTATGCTTTCATGCAAAAATAAAATTCCCAAATACATATAAAATGTGATCTTTAATAGCGTTTCAATTCATTAGCTCATAATATTCTTGAGATGTTTTATTGACATCTGGGGACAAGCTCACCACCAACTGGTAAGGAACATAGTTTTTTTAAATATGATTATAAAATATAGCGCTTTGGCCCCATTTTCCCAAAATATCTTGAAACCAAAGTCACTGAAAACCTTATGGCAATATTCTATTCTACTGGAAGGTAAGTTCGCAAATATGCAATAATTAAATGAGTCTCTTTGGTTTCTATCTCTTGCAGGGTGTACAAGAAATATATGATTGTCATCCTGAAGTGTCGTTATGATTAGTTTATATCCGTGAACATCAGAAGTGGTGATATCTTCACAAGCTTATTATAATTATTGTAGAAGATATGTTAGAGAATTTTTTTTATATTATATCTATGTCTCGATTTGCTCTTGAAGTAGTAATTTCTTTTTAAAAATAGGGTTCTAAGCTATCACGATTTGATATGCTAAAGGTACATTCAGATAATTATATTCCATTCCTAAAGAATGAAGACTTTTGATAAATGTTACAAATACAGATTTATTTTCTGAAGTGAATGCGACAATATAATGTAAACGTGTAAATATATTCCCTACCCATAATTAGAATATTTTCATATATTGTGTAAATATAATTATGGTAAGACTAGGATTCCTCTTTTGTATAGGCTTAGGATTCCTCTTTTGTATAGGCTTAGGATTTCTCTTTTGTATAGGCTTAGGATTCCTATTGTATAAGGGATGAATATTGTACTCTATATATACCTTGATATTAATGAAAGACTCCTCAAGGGAGATTAATATCATCTTACATGGTATCAAGAGCCAAATAAACAAAACCCTAAAAACCTTTCTCTTCCACAACTGTCGGCGGCCTCTCTTACGCTGCGGCCCTCCCGGATTTTCTTCTTGTTTTTCGGGTTTTGCTCTTCCTTTCTTCTCTTCTCTAAATGGCTATCCCTGATTCTTCCACACTTTCTGACGCCTCTACCTCCACAAATCCCACCACAAAGTCATCACCCCCATTTCATCCCGCCCTTACTGTTTCCAACATCAAGAACCATATTCCCATTATTCTTGATCAAGAAAACAACCAGTATTCTCCCTGGGTTGAACTTTTTCGCAATCATGCATGTCTATATAACGTGCTTGACCATATTGATGACACTATTCCGCGCCCAACGGAGGTTGATGATTCTATCTGGCATCGTCTCGATGCCGGCATCAAACAATGGATATATGGTAGTATCTCTCAGGATTTGCTCCTTACTATCATGAAATCTGACTACACAGCCCTTGACTTGTGGAATCGTTTGGAGGAAATTTTTCAGGACAACAAGCACACTCGTGCCGTGTATTTGGAAGAACAATTCAACAAAACACGTCTTGAAAACTTCTCCAATGTCTCTGAGTACTGCAAGCAGCTTAAACTTCTAGCGGATCAACTCTCCAACATCGGCACACATGTCACTGACGATAAAATGGTGCTACAAATGATTTCTGGCCTTACTAAGGGCGAATATGATACATTGGCCACCATTATTCAATAGGCAGATCCGCTACCGAGTTTTAACAAAGCTCGCTCACAATTGTTGCTCGAAGAAACCCGTCGTGCTAAGCAGGATGAGCACGCCCAGCAGGTGTTAGCGTCGACACGCAACCCCAAGATCGACGCCACCGGACAACTCCCAACAATGCGGCGGCCGCGGCGGCAAGGCGGAAAAGGCCGCGGCGGTAGAAGAGGCGTGGTCGTGGCAAGGGTCACGGTCACGTAACCAACAAGCGAATAACGAACAGAGATCGTAGAACAAGCGGGCCGCGACTCCTCGGCGGTTCGTCTACACCGCCGCGGCGCCCGGTCGAGAGAGCGCGCACCCCGATTCGGAGCCGCGGCGCCAAGTCCATTCCGGTACCGCGGCAGCCCATACAATCCGTATTCTTACCCCGGTTTGTTAGGCCCCGCTCCGGCCCCACGGCGAGGCACACTTCATGCAAGGTCGTCCCGCACCCTCCTCCGGCATGACACCCACCGAGTTGTCGGGTCGGGCGTTCGACACCTATCTATGCAACAACTCGACAATACTTGGTACATGGACTCGGCGCCACATCTCACGTCACCCAGGTCTGCAGTACTATTCCTAAACTGTTTTGTTTAAAGCATCCTCAATATGTTACAGTTGGTAGTGGACAACGCATTCCAGTTAAGGGTTATGGTACCTCATACACACAACCTCTTCATCCACCCTTCTCCCTCAAAAACACCCTATATGCCCCACACATGATTAAGAACCACATATCTGTCCGCCAATTTACTCGTAATAATTCTGTCTCTGTGGATTTTGACCCTTTTGGTTTTACTGTAAAGGATCTTCATACGGGGACACCTCTTACGAGATGCAATAGCATGGGGGATCTCTATCCATTCACTTCCACCTCCGCTGCCAGATCTTGCTTTCCCGTCACTCTAGCGGCTATTTCTTCTTCAACCTGGCATAATAGGCTTGGTCATCCAGAGTCCCGCTTTTAATTTTCTTAGAGGCAACAATTTCATTGCTTGTAATGGGAAACTTGCCCAAAATTGTGTTTCTTGCTCTTTAGGCAAACATATTCGTCTTCCGTTTAAATCATCTACTAGTGTTACATTTGCTCCTTTTGATATCATACATGCCGATTTATGGACATCTCCTATCCCTTGTTCTCTCGGTCATAAATACTATCTTGTGTTGCTTGATGATTTTTCACACTACGTTTGGTTATACCCTCTTAAATTTAAATCGGAAGTGTTTGTCAAATTTCTTGAGTTTCGCAATTTCATTCAAACACAATTTGGAAAAGGCATAAAATCATTTCAGTGCGATAATGGTCGTGAATTCAATAACTCTATGTTTCACCGCTTTTGTACCAATAATGGCATGGTCTTTCGCTTCTCCCCGCCCTCACACCTCACCATAAAACGGTAAAGCTGAAAGAATCATCCGCACCATTAACAATATGATTCGCACCCTATTGATTCATGCCTCCCTCCCTCCACCCTTCTGGGTCTATGCTGCTAAAATGTCAGAATACACTCTAAATATTCTCCCTACTAGCACTCTTCACAATATGACCCCTACCGAAATCCTCTACCATAGAATCCCCTCTTATGATCATCTACGGATTTTTGGTTGTTTGTGCTATCCCAACCTTAGCTCCACCGCCCCTCACAAGCTTGCTCCTAGGTCCACTCCATGTGTCTTTCTAGGATTCCCGCCGAACCATAGGGGCTATCTATGCTATGACTTGTCGACTCGTCAGATCCACATATCTCGTCACGTCACATTCGACGAGACCACATTCCCGTTTTTGAATCTTCCAAAATTCCAAAAACATGACTACTCATTTATTGATGAGTCTGACATCTCTCCCCTAATAATCGAACAACTCACATCCTCTGTTCCGTCGTCAGAGCCGCGGCACCCAAACTTCAGAGAAGCCTGTCAACCTTCTAGCACCGCGACTCTCGATCCAGGAGCCACGGCACCTCCGACGGCTTCGCCCCCACCCTCTCCTTATCCTACTTTACCCCCCGTCTCAGATACCACTCCGCCACCCATTGTCCCTACCCATCCAATGGAAACTCGTTCAAAGCATGGAATCTTCAATCCCAAAGTCCATTTCAACTTGTATGCCCAAACCATCTCTCCACTTCCAAAGAACCCAAAATTGGCCAAACAAGACCCTAATTGGAATGCGGCTATGTATGAGGAATTCAATGCTTTAACTAAACAGCACACGTGGGATCTAGTACCTAGACCTGAGGGGGTGAATGTCATTCGTTGTATGTGGCTATTTCGTCACAAGTTCAGAGACAATGGGGATCTTGAGAGGTATAAGGCCCGTCTTGTGGCTAATGGCACAAATCAGTAGGAGGGCATTGATTGTGGTGAGACCTTTAGCCCGGTTGTCAAACCGGCTACCATCCGCACAGTTTTGAGCATAGCCATGGGCAAACACTGGCCGATCCATCAGCTTGATGTGAAGAATGCATTCTTACATGGGGATCCGAGAGAGACGGTCTACATGCATCACCACCGTGGTTCACCCATCCGGCGGCTTCCTCACTATGTGTGCCGTCTCCGTAAGTCACTATATGGCACGAAGCAGGCCCCCCATGCGTGGTATGATCGCTTTGCCAGGTATATCTTGCAGATTGGGTTTGTATGCAGCAAGAGTGATACATCACTTTTCATTTCTCATCGAGGTAGTAGCATGGCTTACTTATTACTTTACGTGGATGATATTGTTCTTACCGCCTCCTCCGACGGATTGAAAAATGAGATTATTGCCTTGCTCAAGTCCGAATTTGCAATGACCGATTTGGGAAAGCCGAGTTACTTTTTGGGGATATCGGTGACCGTGTCCGCCAATCATATGTTCTTGTGTCGGCGTAAGTATGCGAAGAGATTGTGTACGGGGCTAAGATGGCGAACGCAAAGAGGTGCCTACTCCGGTTGATTCCAAATCTAAGCTCGGTGCTATGGATGGTGCTCCGCCTCTCGATCCTACTCGTATAGGAGCCTTGCAGTGCACTTCGCATCTCACATTCACCGGGCCGGACATAGCTTATGTTGTTCGGCGGGTGTGCTTATTCATGCATGCCCCCGGGGAGTCTCATTTCATCGCTCTTAAGCGTATCATTCGATACATTAAGGACACTCTTGATTATGGTTTGCACCTATACCCCTCTCGCACCGGACGGGTTGCTTTCATATACGGATGCGATTGGGCGGGGTGTCCGGACACGCGACGCTCCACCTCCGGCTTTTGTGTTTTCGAGGGGATAATCGATTTCTTGGTCCGCCAAGCGACAGGGCTACCCTATCTCGCTCCGGTCTGAAGGCCGAGGCCGAGTACGAGGGCGTTGCAAATGTAGTAGCCGAGATTTGTTGGCTCGAAATTTACTCGTTAGAACTTCGGTGTCCTTTGCGTCAGGCATCTATTGTGTATTGTGATAACATCTCTGCCATCTATCTTTCTCATAATCCGGTTCAACATCAGCGAACCAAGCATATTGAGATAGACCTACACTTCGTTCGTGAGAAAGTTGCGTTAGGCCATGTCAGAGTGTTACATGTTCCATCATCCTATCAGTATGCAGACATATTTACCAAAGGACTTCCCGACGGTTATTTCTTGACTTCGAGCCGCTCGGCGTCCGGCCTCCTCCCGCTCAGACTGAGGGCGTGTGTAAACGTGTAAATATATTCCCTACCCATAATTAGAATATTTTCATATATTGTGTAAATATAATTATGGTAAGACTAGGATTCCTCTTTTGTATAGGCTTAGGATTCCTCTTTTGTATAGGCTTAGGATTCCTATTGTATAAGGGATGAATATTGTACTCTATATATACCTTGATATTAATGAAAGACTCCTCAAGGGAGATTAATATCATCTTACAATATGAACGTGCATTTTATTGTGAAAATATCACGCCTTATCTCCAGAAGAGGTAGAATAATTGAGAAGAAATATTATGAATATTCTATGCTTTACTCCCGAAGTAGTAAACTCAGAAATTTGCTCCCGAAGTAGCAAATATTAAACTCTACTCTCGAAGTAGTAGAACTTTGTAATCTACTCTCGAAGTAATAAAACTCTGGAATTTATTCTTAAAGTAGTAAATATTGTGAAATGTACTCCTGAAGTAATAAGACTATATATGAATTTACTCATGAAGTAGTAAATATTATCTGAAATGTACTCCCAAAATAATAAGACTCTGAACTATATTTCCGAAGTAGTAGAACGTTAAAATTCACTCCTGAAGTAGTAAGATTTTGAAATTCACTCCTGAAGTAGTAAGACTTTGAAATTCACTCATGAAGTAGTAAATCTAAAACTTACACCTGAAGTAGTAAGTCATTATCCTGAAGTAATGTCGTTTTGTGCTTGATCAAAATAACGAGCTAATGATGAATGTTATATTTCAAACACATTTAAATAATAAGATTTTATTCCCCAAATAGAATGAAGATATACCATAATTTACCTCTTGGGAGATAAAATAACAAAGGAGATACATGTGGTATAAAAGTCATTGTAACAGGTACTCGTCGTACTTAGAAACATCATTAATCAATTTATTAAATATTATTTTAAGGTTAAAAGAAGCAGAGTAGAATGTTTTTTGCCATAACCACATTGATACATTATGGTTAGTTGTTATGATTTCCCCGAAGGAAATAAACATTAATGTATCTCTTCCCGAAGGATGTGATTACTATGTGATTGCCGCTTTGATACAAAATATTCAGATGTTAATGGCTAATCTCCCTGAAGGAGACATTGAAATACTGAATTTTAAAATTTAGTGTTTACTTTTCGTTATTTATGAATTTACAATTATCTTTAAATGTCCATTTGATTTTCATTTTCTTTAATGACACCAGTAATGTCTAACCAAAATTTCTTTCATGATACCAATAGTATCTAAACAATATTTAATAGTACAAAATTAATGATCAGAAGCTCCAGAAGAGTTCTTTATTTACAAGAATTATGACACTAGTAGTGCTTAGACAATATCTCATTATAATAAATAAATTAAAATCTCTCAAAGAAGTTATATATGATAGTATCATTCGTCCTAGATCATAATTGTTACGATCGAAACACAAATTACAGTATACCTGAAGTTTAATAGCAATAAAATGGTTATCATATTAAGATTACAAATGATTGGAAGATTGAATATCTTCAAGTTCTACGGGTAAGAATTATGTATATGAAACGTATCTGAGCATATACCACAATAAACCAGAAATTTATTGATGTAAAAATTCATGTTATAGTAAATCAGAAGTTTACTAAAATAAATAGCACACGTCATGGTAAACTTGAAGTTTACTAGTACATATAATTTTGTCAGTTGACATGATCGTTTTGATCGTCCTAACTTAAATCTGATATGCTATATTCATAATATATTGAAGAACTAGAAGATTCTTCAAGATTTCTTTTGTGTTGTCTGTTCTCATGATAAGTTGATTACACCAGCTAATGTTGGGATTGAATTTCCTAAATTCTGGAAAATATAAAAGGTGAATGTGGGTCGGTTCATAAGTTATGTGATGTCTTAAATAGATGCATCTATGACACAATTACATGTACGTTTATTGTCAATTCGCAGTTTAACATTTATGAAGTTGCTTGCTTAAAATAATTGAGTTGGAAGTACAATTTTCACAATATGTAATTAAGACAATTTATATTGATAATGTTGTTTATATCTAAGCTAGTTTGGATTTGGATGCCTCCATAATATGTTAAATCATTGCTTATGAGAACATAGCTTTTGGTGTTGGTCTGAGATATGATATATTACATACAACGACTTGTATGCTTCAGACCAATAAATTATGATAAATTCTCCCCTAATAATTGATTCAGGGTCATGAACTAAATATTTCCATCTAATAGTTTTTGTTGTGCAGTATGACTAATGGATCTACCACGATACACATAGATGGATTCCCTAAAGTGGGGAGATATGTTAGTTTTTCTAACATAAGAGGGAGAGGCAGTTACAAAATATATTGTGAATTATCATCAATATTATCCTCGCGCAAATGATAATTCAAATCAAATACTGGAAGCATTTGCTGACTCAATTATCTCATATTTCAGCTGGAAATGCTCCTATTGAATGTCCCTGAAGGACATAGTCTATAGTATGCATGGAGCATGGTAGATCAATTAGTTACAAATGCAATAATCCTTAGAAAAAAAGGAGCAAATGATCATAATAAGGAGGCAATGTTCTCTTGAAGAGCCTACTAACACTTCATAAAACCTCATGGGAGGTTCAGGTACCTGAAAATAATGAAGTGATTAGATCTCATTAAGCTGTATCAAATTGCGATGGATACAAAATGATATCTCATCGACAATATCTTTGATACAATATAGCACACAATATTGTATAAGATTATGAGGATCTGAATTCTACATCTCTTAAAGCATATTGACGTAGGAATAATTATCAAGTGAAATGATACATCTTGGTAAGCGTAAAATTTAATGGACATGCAGTCCAGACATCACAAGTTCTTAGGAAACTTGTTTATACTTAAATGAATCAAGGCTGATGCACCAGAATCGCCTTAATGAATATACATTGACAAAGGGTACAAATATCTCTGTTTACCCTTGTCTCTCTATGATATTCAAAATCTCTCATATTGTTATTCAAGTTGATGACTTGAATATTATTGGAGCTCTTGAAGAGTTTTCAAAAGGTAGATTATCTGCTAAAAGAAGTTGAAATGAGAAACTTGCAAAATTAATTTGGTCATGAAGTATCATATATTTGTGCAATTTATGCATTTAAATATGTTGCTCTAACTTGTACATGATATAGTTTCAACAGGGAGATAATAAAGTGAGATAAATTGCATATTGCAAATGAAAGCCCTGATATGAATGTGTTTATCCTAACAAATATTGTCAATTTATTTTTGGATATACATGACATTCATTTTATCGACATTAAAGTCCGATTCAGACATGTTATCTATTCCCATGAAGGGTATTGTCATATCATGTTGTTCTACTGACAGTCAAATCATACAAAGATAACAACAATTTATGGGGCAAGCCAGAAATATAATTGGCGTAATCCCAATAAATATCATATGATGATGATGCAACTCTCAAAGAATGCAGATGCATATACATATGATCAATCAGTTTATCAAATGATAATTTGACAGATTTGATCATAAAGGCACTGCCAACCACATCATATGATAAGTCGGTATACAAGATCGGAGTACATCATCTTAAAGAATTATGTGATGTTTTAATCAGGGGGAGTGAAATACGTGTTGTACTATTTTTCCCTTAATCAAGATTTTATTCCATTGGATTTTCTGGTAAGGTTTGTAATGAGGCAGCTAGCAACGCGTATTACAAGATATGTTTACTCTTTTCTTTCTAGAATTTGTCCCACTGATTTTTCCTAGTAAGGTTTTAACGAGGCACATTGTCTATTAATGAACATCCAAAGGGGAATGTTATAAACGCATTGTATTGTGGATGTCCATTTAAATACTCTCTCAATTTTCTGAATAAGCTTGCAATTGGATAAGCTTGCAAGTAACTCATGCAGGTAGCTTGCAAACAACTTTCTAAAAATCTTGCAGAAGCTTTCTCAAGCTTGCAATCAAGCAGACAACTTGCGAGTAGCTCAAACAGGTAGCTTGCAAGTAGCTTCTGAAAAGCATCGCAGCAGCTTCCTGAAAAGTCTCGCAACAACTTTTTTTCTTCTATAAATAGGAAGTTAATTCAGATCATTTGTACATCAGTTTGTACAGTAATAAAATTATTCTCTCTCCCCCAGCTTCTTTGACTATATCTCTTGTTGTTTTGTACTTTTATTATTATTATTATTATTATTATTATTATTATTATTATTATTATTTTATAATAATTTTTCAATTCACATCTGGTATTCTGGCAATCTCACTAAATTGTGGACCAAAATTTTGGATCGAATAATCAAATCAATGTCCACAACCGACCAAAAAAAAAAGGACAAATAGAAAAAAATTGAAATAAGGTTTTGTTAGCATGATAGTGACACTGAAACAAATTATTTATTCCCACAGGGAATTTCTTCCATTGATATGCAGAACCCACAAAAATATTATGGTTTAAATGTAAGAATAATTGTAGTTCAGATCATACAAGTACAACTGTACAACTAATTTTCAATTCTAACATTTAGTTTTTAATTATGTTGACATCATATAAAATGACCACCATCAATGGTTGTCCATTTACCCATTTGTTTTTGACATTTAGAACTTTTATAATGGTATAGGTAAGATCCGTAAGACTTTGAAAGTATTTTTTTCAATGTATTCATCCTTCAAGGGTACAATATATACATCATATACATGTAATTAGGAAGAGTCAATTATGCCTAATCTTCCTAATCAATTCCTAATAATCTTCTACCTAATTAACATAATATTTCTAATTAATATTTTACTACCTACCATATATAAAATGATACTACATTAATACATAATAATAATATGATTGCATAATATTCTAACCCCCCCCCCCCCCAATCGAAGTTGGAGAGCGGTGAATGCTGAGACTGTCCCTAAAATCTTCAAATAATATCAGCGGAAGTCCTTTTGCGAAGATATCTGCAATTTGATGACGCGTTGGGATATGTAGCACCAGAACTTGTCTGCGAGCCACCTTCTCGCGTACAAAATGAATATCTAACTCAATATATTTAGTGCGTTGATGGTGGATGGGGTTCCCTGAGAGGTAGATTGCACTAATACTATCACAGTATACTATTGTTGCAGTCGAATAGGGCAATGAAGTTCAAGTAACAAGTTCTGAATCCAACATGAGTCAGATACAACATTGGCCACAACACGATATTCCGCTTCAGCACTTGAGCGTGATACCGTGGCCTGCCTTTTTTAGGACCATGAGATTAAATTATCACCAAGGAAGACGCAATACCCGGAGGTGGATTGTCTTATATCCGGACATCCTGCCCAATCTGCATCAGTGTAAGTAACAAGTTTGGAAACAGAGGACGGGTATAAATGTAATCCATACTCCAGAGTACCCTGAATATATCGCACAATGCGTTTCAGAGCATGCATATGTTCCTCCATTGGATTATGCATAAATAGACACACTTGTTGCATTGCATATGTAATATTTGGCCTGGTGAATGTGAGATATTGTAAAGCTCCTACTAGAATGTGGTATAACGTTGGATCAGCAAAAGGTTTGCTAGAGATGGCACTCAATTTTGATTTTTCGACCGAAGTCGCCGAAGGTTTGCAGAAAGACATCCCAGCCCGTTCCACGATTTCTTATGCATACTTCTTCTAGGAGAGAAATAATCCACCTGTATGTCGGGTCACAAAAATCCCTAGAAACTAGTAGAGTGGGCCAAGATCTTTCATATCGAATTCAGAACTAAGTTGTGACATGATATTCTTGTGAAGAGAGTCTAAAGATGCTGTTAGAATAATATCATCCACATATAGAAGAAAATAAGCGGTATGATTACCCTGACGATAGATAAATAGGGAATTATCTGAACAGTTATGCGAAAAACCAATGTGTGACAAAAAATCTGCAAACCGCTTATACCAAGCCCTGGGGGCCTGCTTGAGGCCATATAATGATTTGTTGAGCAAACACACATGGTTGGGATATTTAGGATCCCTGTATCCCAACGGTTGGTGCATGTAAACAGTTTCATTAAGGTGTCCATGGAGGAAGGCATTTTTGACATCCAATTAATGAAGTGACCATCCTTTTGAGAGAGACATGCTGAGAACTGTTCTGATATTTGCAGGTTTGACTACTGGACTGAATGTTTTCCCGCAATCTACACCAACTTGTTGTGTCTTCCCATCACCTACAAGATGGGTTTTATGTCGCTCAAAAGTTCCATCAGATTTTTCTTTATGGCTGAAAATCCACATATCTCGAATTATATTAGCATTAGATGGACGAGGTACTAAATCCCATGTCCTATTTGTAATTAGAGCATGATATTCATCATCCATGACCATTTTCCAATTCGGATCTTTTAGAGCAGACACTGGATTACGAGGCAAAGGTGATTTCGAGACCTGGGTGTGAAGACTATATTTGGCATTGGGTTTGACAATTCCATGTTGACTACGGGTGACCGGATGATTTGTTGGGCCATTGGACTGGACGCCACTGACCGAGGAGTGAGAAACTGAGGGTCCAGTGGGCTGCATTGCTGGAGCTGAAATTTGGCCAAACTGCTGGATCGGACAGATTGTGCGGTAGTGGGACTGGGCCTCGGAATCGAATGCTCAAGCTGTTGCATTGAAATGTCAGTCAGTTAGGCCATCGATCGTTGGCCCAATGGGCCTGAATTATGGTGCTCAACACTAGTAATAGGTACCGAGCTGTGAAAAAATGTGTTAGATACGAAAGCTTATCATCATCTAAAAAATCATAGTTATGAGTCCCGGTGACATGTATCTTAGCGAATGGAAAAATTGTTTCATTAAAGATTACATGACGACTTATAAAGATTCTTTTGGAAGAAATGTCGTAACATTGGTAACCGCGATGATGAGTAGGATATCCCAAGAACACACATGGAGTAGACCGGCTTGGAGTTTTGTGATTGTGGTGGATGGAAAGAGGGGGTAGCAAAGACAACCAAACACTCTTAAGTGATGATATGTGGGCTCTCGTAAGTAAATCATTTTTAGGGGAGCTTGGTATGATAGATTTTTATGAGGAAGGACATTCAATAGATAAGTGGCCATTTAGAGTGCATGATGCCAAAATATAGAGGGAAGTGAAGCATGAGAAAGAGATGTTCTAACAATAATGTTAATGGTTCTAATTTTGTGTCGTCTTCCCATTTGTGATGAAGTATGAGGACAAGACAGACGAAACTGAAGACCATTTGTTTTGAAAAACTCCCAAAACTGTTTATTGTCAAACTCCCTCCATTGTCACATTGAATATTTTTTATATCAAGTTTAAATTGAGTTCGAATGAATGCTCTAAAAGTGAGAAAAGTGGAAAACACTTGTGATTTTTTTGATAAAGGGAATGTCCACAAATAATTAGAGTAGTCATCAAGTATAAGCAAATAATATTTATGACCAGAAGAACTCAAAACAGGTGATGTCCAAATATCACAATGTAAAATATCAAATGGCAAAAGTGTGCCTGAAGTAGAGGAAATAAATGGCAACTTAACATGTTTACCAAGTGTGCAAGAATGACACTTATTTAGAGTCCATGTTTGGGTACAAGAAATAAAATTATTTTGTTTAAGAGAAGCCAAAATAGCCTCTCCCGGATGTCCCAGACGTTGGTGCCATAAAGATGGTGCCAATGCTGCAAAAACATAAGGAAACTTGGATTGTTGTGTTGACGGATTTATTGGATAGAGCTCCCCATTGCTATCACATCTCATGAGAAGCTTCCCCGTCTGAAAATCATGCACGAAAAAGCCAAAGGGGTCAAACCGGACAGATACCCAATTATCAGTTGTAAACTTTCTAACAGAAACCAAGTTTTTGATTAATTTGGGAGCATGAAGGTCATTCGTTAAAATTAGGGGGGTTTGGTGGTGATAATTTGCTAGAACCATAACCTTTTATTGGAATTGAATGGTCATTTTCGAAAATTATTCCATTATCATTGCTCAAATTAAAATAGGACGAGAGATTACCTTGGGAGGACATCATATGGGACGTCGCTCCGGAGTCTATATACCAATTTGAATTCGATGGATTAAGTCCAAGAGTGTGCATGGCGGACTCAATTTCTGTGGGGTGGGCCCCTATTGAATGGGCCTCATGCCACTGGGTCGGCTGAGGCCCACTGCTACTATATGTGTTAATAGACCCAGCGAAATGGGCCTGCTGGGCCTGTTGCTGCTGCTGCCAATTCAGTGGAAAGTACCCATTGTTTTCCTGAGTCAGTGGGCCTTTGGGGCTGCCTGGCCCAATTGCCTGTTGGGTCTGGGCTAGGTGGTATAGTCCAAGGCCACTGCCAGCCGGTGGGCTGCTGCCACTATCTGCCACCCCTGCTGTCGGGCTGTTACCACTGTCCACCACCTCTGCCGCCGTGTTGATGCCACTGTCCACCACCGGAGTTGGTGTTGCCGCCACCGGAATTTCGGTGGCCTCCACCTTTGTTATTTTCGCGATTTTCACCCTTATTTTTATTGTTATGACGTCCTTTTTGTCCCTTATTTTGTTGAGAAGGGTCAAAAAAATTACCATCATGTGAAAAAGTGGCAAACATGGCGGAATTTGAAGTAGTTGAAACCTTTTTCACCAAGCCCGACTCTTCAAGTACAAGCATGAACCTTGCTTGATAAAATTGTGGTAGAGGATTACTTTGACGGATTAGAGTTCCCACGCCGTTATACACGTCGGTGAGACTGGCGACCAATTGTAAGACTAACCGGTTATTAGTAACCGGTGAACCAACGTTTCTTAATTGATCGGCCAACACTTTGAGTAGTTGAAAATATGTAGAAACATTTGGGAAGTCCGCCATGTCAATGGTTTAGAACTCCTTTCCAATGTAACAACGCGAGAGTTTTGGTTATCTTGAAAAATATCTCGCAAGCGTTCCCACGCCACCATGGCTGTGGAATCCGATTCCATTATCATATGCAACAAGTCCGTGAAGATTGTTGCATAAATCAAACCAAGGACTGTGGCATCAAGTGTATCCCACAATTCCTTGTCTGCATCGTTTGTTATGTCTTTCCCTTTACCATCTTTTGGGGGAATTGTATGATGAAGAACTTTGTGAGCGCGACAACATATTTTGAACAATTCCGCTCATGTCGCATAATGAACGGTTTCCATTTCTAGTTTGATGGAAATATGTGTTTTGATGTTTGAGACAGCAAGGGCAGGGTGAAAGGATGATTTGGTTTCAGACATAATTGGTTGTGATGAAGGATAATCAATAATGGAGTAAGAGAGAAAAAAAAGTTGAAGAAATTTCGGCCAACTAGGGTTCTAGGGAGGAAGATGACCGAAAATTTGGAAGAAAATAAACTAATTTTGGATCTTTCCTTAAGCTCTTGATACCATGTAAGATTTGAAAGTATTTTCCTCAATGTATTCATCTTTCAAGGGTACAATATATACACCATATACATGTAATTAGGAAGAGTCAATCATGCCTAATCTTCCTAATCAATTCCTAATAATCTTCTACCTAATTAACATAATATTCCAGAGTTGGTTGGCATCATTCGCTCCTTTCTGTCTTTTCATTATCCGCCTCCGCCAGAACAGATACGGACTAACCCACCTGAAATAAGGTAGACTGTAAATCTGTTGAAGTTTTTCTACGTATGTTCGAATCCTGCCTCTCCCACTTGTTTGTTGTAGACTTCAGAGAAGAAAAAAGAGGCATATTAACATTTTACTACCTACCATATATAAAATGATACTACATTAATACATAATAATAATAATATAATTGCATAATATTCTAACAAGATCAGACTATATCACTCTTCCCGGAATCCGATCGTAGGATCACACGGGTATATTGTTGTTGTTGTTGTTATATAACGTAACATAAATTGGTTCAACATGACCGTTTACGATTTGAATAAAGAAAATAATTATTTAAAAAATTACGCTTTATTTTAAATTTTTATTGTGTAAAACTTTTTTAAAAATTGGAAAATTTTGACATAAACTGTTTATTTTTTTAATAATGAATCACAAAACCAATTGACCCGTGTTTGTTTAATCATAACTCACAAGCAAGTTACACGTCTCCCTCTCCTATCTTTCTTTATTCTTTTTTGTTAAATTTGATTTTGATCCATTCAAACTAGCACTCCATTAATAAATGATAGATCGAAATTAGTTGGGTTATTCAAATGTTCAAGTCAACTTCTAAAGAATAGAAAAACAGATAAAAAGTAATCAATCAACGATAATAATTAGTTTGTGATTTGTTTTATACTTCTATTAAATAATCTTATCTTGATTCACGTGTGAATACCAACTAATGTCATTACGTGGTACATATTAGTTTAGTTTTTTTAACCTTCTTTTCCATTTTCGGTTTATGCTTTTAGTGGGCAAATCGATTTATCCAGAAATTTGGTAACTACCTATATGAGAAAAAGAAAATAAGATTAATGATTTCTTATTGTCTGAAGGTGCCTAGCTAGAAAACTCATATTTTATTTACAACTTAAGCATTTAAAATTTAATATATGATGGAATTTATTAAACATGGTCGTCAAGTAACGGCAACATGCACCAAGCAATGTTATTACTCAATTAAGTGCTTTAGTTTGAAGATTGAGTATGATGTAAAATTAGCAGAAAATTGGTTAAACCAAAATATCCACTTGGTCTGTTTTTTTTTTTTTAGATATTTGTTTTTTGTTACCTAGGGTAGGGAAGGGAAAACATGGAGAGGATTACAACATGTGATTCAAACCTTAAACAACAAAGCGAAAGTTCAGGTAGCCAACCAACTGACTATTAGATATGACGTTGGTCTGGTTATACTTAATCAGTTCTTATATTTTATCAATATGGTATTAATAATTTAATTTTGCATAAACCAACACTTAAAAGTTATAGTATTAACAAATAGTTATGTGAAATATCATTCAAGGAATATACAAGTTAATTCTTACTGCCATGACTTCATGAAATAGTTATGTGAAACCATCAAGCATAAAGTGATTGTTTGGACATGGGACTTGTCATTTTTGAGTGAGAAAAAGAATTTGTACTTTATTTGTTTAATTTTAAATGACAATATCTTTTGGTCGTACAATAAAATTGTTCCCGTTCGAAATGTTTGCCGTTTTATCGGATGACAAATTGATGTCTTAACTAAGCGATTTGGGCTGAAAGCGGAACTCTAACTTCCAGCAATGAGTTCCCCAACTACTCCAGAAAGCGTTACGATAGTGATTGAGTAAACTAAGTGGTAAGAAATATAAATACAACTAGAGTGCAATAAAGATGATAAAGATAGAATGAAGATATGTAAAAATCAGTTTTTTGATTGATTGGATTGTGTTTATTTTGTACAAATGATCATATATTTATACTACAAGAAATAAGACGTAATCCCCCTATGTTAGCCACTAAATTACCCACTAAATCCACTAGCCAAATATGAGGAGGTGATGCCTATTTTTGCTCCTTGATTTCCTCTTGCACGATCAATGACATTTCCCTCTAGCTGTTGCTGGTTGTTACCGTTTTATTGGGTCTGAGATGTTCTTTGACTTGGTTTTCGAGGCGTCCAAATATGTGTGGGACTTAGTCATTCCTCGGAATTATGACTCGGCTAGGCTACTGTAATAGTCGATGAAGCTTTTCGAGACGAAGGCTAGGACTAGTAGATTCGGCTACGAGTCAGTTCAGTCATCGACTTAACATTCTGTCGCTTGCTCATTTTGAGGTTTCTACCTTCGGTTGTCACTTGATTCGTCTACACACTTAAAAGTATTTTGAGTGTTAACAATTGCCCCCCTATATTAACTCGAGTGCAACTGTTGAGTTGATGTATTAAAAAATAGTCGTCGTTTCGTGTGGCAGTCGCGGGTGTCATTTCAATCACTTTTGCTCTAAATGTATGCAATGATGATTTTCTCTAAAAAGTTTCCTTCCTTTAACCGAGACGTCTCGGCTTCCCATTGAGTTTTAGCCGCACGTTTGAAAGAAAATGAGTCCCAATGCGTGTCAGCCACATCTTCCAAAAGGGAAGGGGATATTTAAAGGGAGACATCCCCAGAGGTTTCTTACTTAGTCATCAGCCGTTCCCAAATTCCGTTGCGCCTCCAGAAAACCCTATTTTCTTAATCAAAGAACCATGTCTTCATCTTACTCTCTACCTCAAGGATCAGATAACGTCGATTTGGCAGTTGGTAACCTAACCCCTACCTTTGCCTTCATCGATAAACAATTGGTTCTTGCTCCTTATGGTAAATCTGAACAGGGCGACCTCCTTCTTTCTTAGTATCTTAGCCCGACAAACTATGACCTTCCTATTACCTGTGATTGGTTATCGGTGACCGTTGTCCGACTAGCATGCATACCTGGCCAGCCAAGATTACCAACTATTCTGGTTGGTTGGAATGAGTGAAATCGGCCAGAGAGGCCGAGTGGAGACGCATGGGTCTCTATGACGCCACTGCGCTGTCGGAGTTTTACCTCCCCTGCAACATTGGTCTCATGTACGCCTTCCTTGGTTATTGCTCGACTACTGCCAACGCCTTTGTTTTTTCTTGGGGGATGATGACCCCCACTCTGCTCGACGTGACGGAGGTACTTGGCTTTCCGATACTGAGAGCCAAAGCGCCTGTCTTAGGCGATATAGATGTTGCCGACTTGGGCATCAAGGTCTCAAAGACTTCTTCCGGCTATGGCCACTTCATGGCCAACAACAGCCGAGTATTGCCTCTCTCAGTCGATGATGCCGAGCATCATGCTTTATAGGGGTATATCTAGTTTTAGATTCATTGAGCATTCAGCTAAGATAGTAAACTGCCCTTTCGATTTCATCATCGGTATCCTATGCTAACATGCAGCCGATAGACAAATCTGCAGCTGAGATGTTCAATTTCAACGGTTTTCCTGGCATGGGAGGCACCAGCACAAGAGGAGTTGCTAGGGCCTTTTTAATTTGGTCAAATGCCTCTTGCTGTTCCGAGCCCCAAAATAGCTCTTCTGACCCTTTAAGCCTAATCAAAGGTGAGAAAGCCTTCATCTTGCCAGCTGAATTATATATGAACCTCCTTAGGAAGTTGATCTTCCCTAACATGCTTTGTAACCCTTTTTTTGTTCTGGGTGGTGTAGCTTTCATTACCGCCCGAGCTTTGTTATGATCTATATCAATACCTTTTTTATGTACCAAGAAGCCCAGGAAGTTGCCAGCCGATACTCCGAACATGCACTTGGCTGGATTCATTTTAAGATTATGAATCCTCATTCTTTTTAGTGCTTGTTCAAGATCGGCTAAATGATTTTTGAAGTCCTTAGACCTCACCACCACATCATCAATGTAGACCTCCACAGTCTTGTTGATCAAATCATAGAAGATGGCGTTCATTGCCTTCTGATAAGTAGCACCAGCATTCTTCAGACCAAACGGCATAACTACCCACTCGTAACTGCCCAAGGCTCCTGGACACCTAAAAGCAATCTTGTGAGTATCCTCCTCAGCTATTGCTATCTGATTATAGTCGGAGTATCCATCCATGAATGTCAGCACACCGTTAGCGGCCGCCGAATCGACTAGCATATCAGCTATGGGTATGACGTATTCATCTTTGAGAGTGGCTAGATTTAGGTTCCTGTAATCAATACATACCCAAACCTTGCCATTCTTCTTCTTGACAGGCACAATATTTGCCAACCATTCCACATACCTAGCCGTTATGATAAACGTGACCTTCAGCAGTCGTTCAATCTCAGCTTTAATTTAAGGCATCAGTTGAGGGTGATATCTCCTGGGCGGTTGTTAATGAGGTGTGAAACCCTCCTTAATTGGCAATTTATGCTCAACCAAAGTACGTGCCAGCCCAGGCATCTCATGATAATCCCACGCGAATCAGTCCTTATACTGTAGTGGAAGAGCCGTTATGCTTTGTTTATCATCCTCCTTCAGCAAGCCAGTAATATGTGTTAGCTGAGGGACTTCCTCAGTGCCCAAGTTTATATTTTCCAATGGATTCTAAGACTCAAAACTAGGCATAGCCCTTTTTATAGGCGATTCAAGTTCCATCGGCAACTCGATGTCATCGGCTGCTAGTGTTGGTTCTCTGTTGTAGTCCCCTACCTGTGATGCCTCGGCTATTTTTGCTTTAGAACGTAAAGCAATCAGCCGATGCCACATATCACGTATGATTTGGGCCTCTTCAATCATCTAACTCTTCCAAGGTAAGCTGTGGTTCGGCTAATTGTTTTATTTCAAAACCTCGTGAAGTTAGGTTGCAGTATTCCCACAATCCTTCTTCGTACTGCTCTACGACAGCTATGGAAGCAACATAGGGTGAATATAAGACAACCTCTAAGTTCTTAACCCCTGCTTGAAATGGGTTATCGTCGGCTGGGACGATTTCTATCTTGTCTACTTCCCAGAAAATGAGCTTTTGATGCATGATAGAAGGAAGGCATTGACTGGTGTGAATACAGTCTCTGCCCAACATGATGGCGTAGGACGGCTTGCCGTCTATCACAAAGAAGGCAGATCTGACCGTCTTAGGACCTACGGTGATTTCTGCTCCTGAGATCTCCAAACTTTCAGAGGCCTCTCTCATAAAGCTAGCCATTTTCATGTTAGTTGGGATGCGATCCTCCCTGATTTTGTTGAGGCTTTTCAAAGTAAGCAACGACATCACATTCAACACAACCCCATTGTCGACGAACACTCGGCTGATGGCTTTGCCGTTGATGTAGGCCTTAACATAGAGGGGTTTGAGGTGTTTAACCATCTCTTCCGTAGGTGCACCAAATACAGTGCTCAAAGTGTCCCTAGCCATGGTATCGGCTATAGTCGCCCATCCAGTGTCTTCCACACACACATCACCTTCTGGGCTATCTAGCGTAGAACGATCGGCCCAGAACTCACATGGAATCAAGCTGACCATTTCAATAGCTGCCCAAATCTCATCGGTCGAATCATGCTTAAATAAATCGAGGATGGAGTCTCCCACCTCATCCAACTCGGTTGATAAGAAACTAATATCTTCCATCTCCTAGAGGCATATAGGAAACGACTGAGGTTCTAATGCTTGGATCCTTTGTGATTTATGGAACCGTCTCGGCTAGGGATTCTTTCAGGACCGTAGTCTCCCACCAAGGGTCCTCTGTCGGGTCGTCATCCGATTGTATATTCAGCTCTGGTTGGTCCAAAGCTTCTCCTTCATACGGCACTGTCTCTGAAGAGGTTGAGTCGAATGTTCACTCTATAGCCTCAGCCACGACAGACTCAGAAATTTCTTGCTTATCGCCCGCCTTAGCGATGGATATCATGTTCAACGTTTGCTTCATCTTGCGCAAGGCTCTGATGCGTTGTATCCTTCTTTTCTGAGTCCTGGATACGACACTCGGTGGTGCCTCTTTCTTTCCAGAAGCCTGATTGACGAACTATTTTCCTTTCTCTACATTGG
Organism: Anisodus tanguticus; assembly: GCA_034509755.1. Classification (NCBI taxonomy): domain Eukaryota; kingdom Viridiplantae; phylum Streptophyta; class Magnoliopsida; order Solanales; family Solanaceae; genus Anisodus; species Anisodus tanguticus. Next base: position 37,475,819 of record CM067549.1, read on the forward strand.
CGGTTGGCTTAATCATCCTCTTGGGTTTTAGCTGACCTTCATCCCTGACTGTAATACGCAAGAAAGAAACGCCTTCTTTTACGTTGAACTCAGCCACCCTCTGTTTGGCTATGGGGGAATAGTTTCTCATCTATCCGGGGCACGCTCGGCTTTTCATCGACTGGTAGACATGCTTGCCCCACAAGTCTGCGTCTGGGGTCTGCTGGGTCCCTTTTGAATATCGGGTATTGTTTGTGAGGTTCCCGAGAAATGTGCTCTGATTTACAAGGGCGGCTACGAAAATTGTTTCCAGTTGGCTGCCTGTCCGTGCCCTCATAAATGTCACGTAAGCTGCCTAGCCAATCAAACACAGAGGTCCTTGTGGCCTCCTCCTTACCAGTTGGCTTCTTTGGGACCCATATATTTTTCATCGGTCATTTCCCCTTGACATTTTTTTATTGATCTGGCTTAGCAAATGACACCATGGATATCGGCACTGTTGACACCCAATTTTGTCCCATCTTTTATGATTTTATTCGTAATTTTAATATTTCGACACTTTTAAAATAATTTTAAAATATAGGCATATATGTGTATATCCTCGTATTATTATTATTATTCGCATATTTTATATCATTTGCATTTTTATAATAATCATAAGTTTTATCCGAAATTCTATGTTATTTTATTCTCGCAAAATTGCATCGCATTTTTTTTTATTAAGCATTAAACATTTCGCAAATATTATATTTTTATTATTATCACATCGTTACGCTATTTTAAATAATTCACATCTTTTACAAAAAAAATATACATATATATATATATATATATATATATATATATATATATAATATCTTTTAATATTAAACCCCTTTTATATTTTTTCCATAACCCATTTTCATTTTTTCCAACCCAATACAATTTCTACCCAACCTAAACTAAAACCCATTTTTTCGTCCAAGCCCAATCCCCAAATTAAACTCCCACCAGCCCAATACTCACTAACCAATTCGGCCAGCCCAACAATCTCCAACACCCGAGCCCAAACTCCCCATTTAAAATCCCCATCGTCCCTATCCGTCGGCCCAGGCCCACTCACCCGACCCGTAACCCGCAAGCCCATAACCCCCATCCCTTTTAATTCCCCAAAACCCAAAACAAAACAAAAAAAATTTCGAACCCTAACCCCCCCTTCACAAATCGCCGCTGCCCCCATACCCCCCATCCGACCGGTCACCTCGCCCCCTGCCACCACCCACTCCCTGCCACCAACCCTGACACCACCACACCCCTCCCGTCACTTCGACCCACGCCCATACCCCCCTAAAATCCGCTTCCCAAATTCAGAAATCTTTACCTTTAATTCGAATTTCAAACTCGATTCTTGGGGGGGAATCCACCTATAAATACCCCATGATTGTTCTTCATTTTGGAGGGGAGAAAAAATAGATTTTTGGAGGATTTTTCGGAAGATTATTCCATATATACATAAATATTTGTTGTGTTCTTGATTTTAAAGCATTTGCCTTCTTTGTTGTTCAAGAATCAAGCCCGAAAAGGTTTGTTCTCCCATTTTTGATTCTCTGATTTTCATCTCTAATTCGGGTCGGGTCGACCCGATTCGATCGGGTAACATTTTCGAGAATCCTTGCATTTTTCATATTCATGTATGTTGGTTATCTGGAATTGATTGAATCATTTGATGTTGGTTTGAATCACTAATCCGGGTCGGGTCGGGTCGACCGATTTGGGTAAATTTTCGAGAATCCTTGCATTTTTCATATTCATGTATGTTGGTTGTCCGGAATTGATTGAATTATTTGATGTTGGTTTGAATCTCTAGTTCGGGTCGGATTCTTCGACCGGTCGTGTCGACCCGATTTGAATTTCCAAATTTCTTGCATTGTTCTTTGTTGTTATCATTGGTTATCCGAAATTGATGAAATTATTTGAATTTGGTGTTGAAATCGATTCGAGTTTGGATCAACGATCCGGGTCGGGTCGACCCGATTTGAACATTTTCCGAATTCTTGCATTTCATGTTCTTGTTATTGGTTATCCGAATTTGGTGTTGAAATCGATTCGAGGTCGGGTCACCGATTCGGGTCGGGTCGACCCGACTTGGATATTTCCGAATTTCGAACTCGGGTCGGATACTTTAAATTGCTCACTTTGCTCGTTTCTTTGGCAATTGTTTTACTTGTTTTATTAATATCGCATTAAGGCCGACGGAATTGAATTCGAGGCCGCGCTTTTCTTTCGTTTCGCTTCTCTTGTTGTTTAGTTTAATCGTTTTAAACATCCGTGCAACGGATATCTTATTGTTTTATTAAGTTTATTATTTTAAATTTCTTGCGACGGACATCATTGTTTTACTTGTTTTGAATAAATACCGCGTCTGTTCGGGCATTGTTTTCTGTTTCGGTTTACTCCCCGTTTCGATTCATTTTTTTGTTTTATCATTTTTACGCTTTAAACTAGACACCGCGTCATTTTCGAAACTGTTTTTTTCTCGCTCTGTTTTTCTCTACGCTTACTCGTTATCTTGTTCATTCGCTTCTGCTTTAATTTAATTTTACTTGATTTGAACGCGATACTACACTCGGCCAATGAAAAATATCCGTCGATTTTGAGGCCTCCACGAGTTGAAAAGACGGAAATATAACTTCGGGCAATGATGAAGACTTAAACCTTTTATTTCATCCGAGATCAACATGTCTAGTAGGCGAGGTGAATTATATATTCGCAGCCACGACGTGATTATAGTGATCTTTTCTATTTCACCCGAGAGACCAACACGTTTAGTAGGCGAGGCAATCAAAATAAAACACATTAGTCATATGTTTGCAGCCACGACGTGATTGGAATGTTCTTTTCAAAATTTAAGTTCGAGCCTCCGTGATCAAAACATTCACCGTTTTGAATACGGATATGAAGTTATTTGTATTTAATTGTTTTTAACCGTTTGTTCTTGACAGCTTGCAGGGATTAAAGTAAATGAAGGCAGATATTCCTCGGAGTTTATCTTATTTTATTTCTTTCTTTAATTCAGCTTTTATCCCGCTTTGTATTGTAATATTATTTATCGCACTTATGTAACTATTGAAATGCTTAGAATAGGCAAACTTAGGATTAATTCATAGGGTAGTTTAAGATTTGAAACCCGTCGCTAGCTTATTTATTTGTAGGCTCGGTTAAATTCAAACTTAGAAATCCTTCGCTAGTTTATTTATTTTAAGCTCGTCACGCGTATTCAAGATTTTCAAAACAACTTTTGTCATCTTTTATTTGCTTTATTAAATCATACCGAATAAGTTTATCTTTTGTCAATTTACAATTCATTGATTCCCCAAATTTTACTTCTTTGGCATCATAAATAATTTGTTTTACTATCAATTGTCAAATACATATTTTTTCAACTCTACATGTATTTCTCTTTAAATATCATACAAATGCATATTTAAAAAATCTCTACATGTATCTTTCTTTTTAAAATGCATCATTTACTAATTATTTGCAAACATCTTTAAATTTGTTATACTTGTAAAAACATATATTTTTCTAGTAATAATTAACCTGAGTTTGACCGGATAACCGCAAGTTAGCGGATCTTAAAGGATGCCTAACCCCTTCCCTTTAGGATAATAAAGAACCCTTACCTAGAATCTCAAATAGTTTCGCAGACCTTAAAATTGGAGTTTACATTGCAGCATTTAGTTAATATTTAGGTGTCCTAATTCACCGTAAAAAATAATTAGGTGGCGACTCCTCAACCCTTTTACCCAGGAATCACCGGAACACGTCAGTGCTCCGCTTCCGACCTCTCGCGGGGGGTCGGGTCAAAAACGGGCGCGACAGAATGGCGACTCCACTGGGGATATTTCAGGTTCTTAACCATAGCAAAATCAGGGTAATTATTATTGTGCTTTACTTTTGCTCCTTATTTGTTTTAATGCTTTGATATGTTTCATTTGTGAAATTTTGCATAATTGCTTTAATTGCTCTATTGTTTTACTGCTTTCCTTAAATTGGCATTCCGCTCATATTTCTTCCACTCTGGAAAATTGACACTATCACACACTACACGTGAGGTGTGTTTTGCGCACCCGCAAATTTCTTTCAATCTACCAAATTTTAGGAGAGTTGGCGTATGCGCGGAGTGATCGGACCATCCGGTGGCCGCGTAGCCTTCTCACTCGAGTAGTCCGCTCGGGAACCTTGAGTCCAGACAGCCAAATCTTAGAAAATTTAGGATAGAGCTATACCACCCATTATTTAAGTCATACATGCATACACCTTAGGTGGGTCGATCCTTGGCATTGACTCCATAATTAAGAAATCCACCAAATCGTCGGCGGGTCTCACAACCCAACGACCAATCAGCATATTATGTGCAGCGTGATAATGATAAGACTAATTCAAGCCTAATCATGACATGCTGAAATTGGAAAATGTACATTCATTTTGTCTCATTTTCGACAAAAGCATTACAGTTTAGCAGCTTGGATCAATCTGTCGTAATCCCGCATATCTGGCGTTTAGGCCCACCTCTGGCATAAGAGAGGCCCCATGTATATTAGGACGCGCATATACAATTTGCTTGTTATTCTGTGCTGCTTTCCACTCCGTTCATATTATTTGAATCAATAATTACTCACTTTATACTAATTTGGTTTTCTTCATTTTTCAGGAGGTTCATTTTTGCCTTATTTATTTCCCCAAAGGTTGATTTGTGTTGACTAAAACTGGCGGGGCACCCCATCTTTTATTTTCCAATCATGCCTACCCAAGTTGTATTAGCGCTAACTTATTGAAACAATGCGATTTAAATTGAGACCTGAATAGCATTTATGCATTTTAATGTATTTTTGCCTCCACCTTTTGAAAGCTCAAAATGACAAATCTGCATTGCTTTGCTATTTTAAAATCTGTTTTGTTCAATAATTATCTTTTCTTTTTCATCATGCAAACTAATTTGTCGGCAATATGTGACATATAATGAAACAAGCAAACAAGGTCCCAAACAACAAGCAAGGCTTCGAAGAATATGAGGAAGACTCACAACCGGAAGAATGGGGCATTTTTGGAATAATGTCAAAGCCAGATTTGGATGAAACATCAAGATGGTTGATAGTTACAAGCATTGGCACGGACGTTTGCCATTTGTACTCTTTGGCTACCATACTACAATCAGGACTTCTACTGGGGCAATGCTATATCTTTCGCAGTCAAGTGGATACAAATTCATATACTAAGAGACTGATTGATGAAAAGCAGATGGACGCAGTTGTCCGGGGCAACCTTATCAGAATAGAATGGCCAAAAACCATCAATGCAGATGCAATGAAGAGATACCATATCTAAGATTAGTTATTCTCTATGTAATACTTTTTTCTATGTTGTAAAAGTTGCGCTCCCTCGGCGGGATACGCATAGAACCCACGTAGGGTTCCGTTTCTTTAGATCACAAATTTCTCCAAGTTCCTTTTTACTTGTACCTGAACTACGTCATGACCTGATTCCCTCGGCGGGATACGTAGGCGGCCACATCGGCTTCGGTCCCATTTTTAGAAAAACCCTTACAATCTCCTTTGCTTATATGAACTACGTTATGACCTGATTCCCTCGGCGGGATACGTAGGCGGCCACATCGGCTTCGGTCCCACTTTTAGAAAATCCTTACAATCCTCTTTTGCTTGTAATGAACTACGTCACGACCTGATTCCCTCATGGGGATACGTAGGCGGCCTAAATCGGCTTCGGTCCCACCATTAGGAAATATTTTCTCCTTTATCTCACAAAAGACAAAATGCACCCATCTGATCACCTTGATAGGGCAGGCAAGCAATTTACACAAGACTCAGTTGTCCGTTCAAAAGATCGTCATTCTCCCATATCAGAAACTGGGGCATTTTTTTTTGGGATCACTGCCAGAGGACACCGATAAACATGGAAAAGCATCGGCAAACTAAGTCTTCAGCCAGAAGAATTTTGGATAAGACGTTTGCTTTGTTTCACCGCATGTCACTGCTCGACAGACATATATATATATGCAGTAATCCTTATAAGCAAATTATTTTCAACAAACATTTTCATCAAAATTCGATAGAATTTTTATGTTTCTATTTTTTAAGATGCATTTCTACAAATTATTTTCGAATGTTTTCATTAACGGTGGCCAAGACGGGAAGCGAGAGAGGGCTACGGGTCCGGGTTAGCGGGGACATGCAAATACCAAGGCCGAAGCTACAAAGTCAACGTGAATCAACTCCCCCTCCCAAAACTCATAAATTTATTTGAGTACGGTTCTTCGGTCGAGAACGAGGGAAGGCGCAACATTTATGAGCGGTTCGCAAGGGCCTCCGCATCGCAACTCACTACAAGAATCACTTTCTGTTTGGAGATTGTACAAAGACGTCATGCTAAACTACATGTTTCCAACCGTGTTGTGTCCACGCAAAGAACGGTATTTCGACTTACAGGGTCGCATTCTCATCTACTCAACTTTTGCATCGCTTATGTCCACACATTAACTATCATTGGCCTGGCAATAGGGCCACACTTTACATCGCGTCAACACGACGACATAAATCAGGCGCCCACCTTCTAATGCGGGTATATTTTAAATCAGGCGCCCACCTTCTAATGCGGGTATGTTTTAAATCAGGCGCCCACCTTCTAATGTGGGTATTTAAATTTCAGTCAGGCGCCCACCTTCTAATGCAGGTATTTAAATTTCGGTCGGCGCCCACCTTCTAATGCGGGTATTTAAATTTCGGTCGGCGCCCACCTCCTAATGCGGGTATTTAAATTTCGATCGGCGCCCACCTTCTAATGCGGGTATTTAAAATTTCGATCAGCGCCCACCTTCTAATGCGGGTATTTAAATTTCGGTTCGGCGCCCACCTTCTAATGCGGGTATTTAAATTTCGATCGGGCGCCCACCTCCTAATGCGGGTATTTAAATTTCGATCGGCGCCCACCTTCTAATGCGGGTATTTAAAATTTCGATCGGCGCCCACCTTCTAATGCGGGTATTTAAATTTCGATCGGGCGCCCACCTCCTAATGCGGGTATTTAAATTTCGATCGCGCCCACCTTCTAATGCGGGTATTTAAAATTTCGATCGGCGCCCACCTCCTAATGCGGGTATTTAAATTTCGATCGCGCCCACCTTCTAATGCGGGTATTTAAAATTTCGATCGGCGCCCACCTTCTAATGCGGGTATTTAAATTTCGGTCGGCGCCCACCTACTAATGCGGGTATTTAAATTTCGATCGGGCGCCCACCTTCTAATGCGGGTATTTAAATTTCGATCGTGCGCCCACCTTCTAATGCGGGTATTTAAATTTCGATCGGCGCCCACCTCCTAATGCGGGTATTTAAATTTCAGTCAGGCGCCCACCTTCTAATGCGGGTATTTAAATTTCAGTCAGGCGCCCACCTCTTAATGCGGGTATTTAAATTTCAGTCAGGCGCCCACCTCCTAATGCGGGTATTTAAATTTCAGTCAGGCGCCCACCTCCTAATGCGGGTATTTAAATTTCAGTCAGGCGCCCACCTTCTAATGCGGGCATTTTATTTTAAATCAGGCGCCCACCTTCTAATGCGGGTACTTTATTTCAAAGTATAAACAGGCGCCCGCCAACGACATCATCTGCACAACATTAAGCAACGACATCATTTCAACTTACAAAGTCATATTCTCACATACATATCGTATGCAACTGTTATACACTAACTTTTATCTTAGCTCTGGTCCACAGGAGTTTGAATCGGCGGGAGCTTTCATCACAGCGTGGAACTGTCTCTTACGACGAACCGAGGCAAATTGGTCAGCGACCTACTTCGAACGTCGATCCGCTCTTTTCCAATAGTTTCTCGCATCTGCGACCAGTGTCATCCTAAGTCGACACTGGGGCATTGTTGCTTGAATGTGCACCATCTTTTTTCGACTTTTTCCCCCCGGGGATCCTATTTCTTACCATGCAGTCCCGTCGATCAGGACAAAAATTGGCTACTCAGTCAACTTTCTTTGGCCAAAAACTCTTTCATCGTCTCCGTCCAAAGAGGGGCATCTGTTGACACCCAATTTTGTCCCATCTTTTATGATTTTATTCGTAATTTTAATATTTCGACACTTTTAAAATAATTTTAAAATATAGGCATATATGTGTATATCCTCGTATTATTATTATTATTCGCATATTTTATATCATTTGCATTTTTATAATAATCATAAGTTTTATCCGAAATTCTATGTTATTTTATTCTCGCAAAATTGCATCGCATTTTTTTTTATTAAGCATTAAACATTTCGCAAATATTATATTTTTATTATTATCACATCGTTACGCTATTTTAAATAATTCACATCTTTTACAAAAAAAATATACATATATATATATATATATATATATATATAATATCTTTTAATATTAAACCCCTTTTATATTTTTTCCATAACCCATTTTCATTTTTTCCAACCCAATACAATTTCTACCCAACCTAAACTAAAACCCATTTTTTCGTCCAAGCCCAATCCCCAAATTAAACTCCCACCACCCCAATACTCACTAACCATTCGGCCACCCCAACAATCTCCAACACCCGAGCCCAAACTCCCCATTTAAAATCCCCATCGTCCCTATCCGTCGGCCCGGCCCACTCACCCGACCCGTAACCCGCAAGCCCATAACCCCCATCCCTTTTAATTCCCCAAAACCCAAAACAAAACAAAAAAAATTTCGAACCCTAACCCCCCTTCACAAATCGCCGCCGCCCCCATACCCCCCATCCGACCGGTCACCTCGCCCCCGCCACCACCCACTCCCCGCCACCAACCCCCGACACCACCACACCCCTCCCGTCACTTCGACCCACGCCCATACCCCCCTAAAATCCGCTTCCCAAATTCAGAAATCTTTACCTTTAATTCGAATTTCAAACTCGATTCTTGGGGGGGAATCCACCTATAAATACCCCATGATTGTTCTTCATTTTGGAGGGGAGAAAAAATAGATTTTTGGAGGATTTTTCGGAAGATTATTCCATATATACATAAATATTTGTTGTGTTCTTGATTTTAAAGCATTTGCCTTCTTTGTTGTTCAAGAATCAAGCCCGAAAAGGTTTGTTCTCCCATTTTTGATTCTCTGATTTTCATCTCTAATTCGGGTCGGGTCGACCCGATTCGGGTAACATTTTCAAAATCCTTGCATTTTTCATATTCATGTATGTTGGTTATCTGGAATTGATTGAATCATTTGATGTTGGTTTGAATCACTAATCCGGGTCGGGTCGGGTCGACCCGATTTGGGTAAATTTTCAGAATCCTTGCATTTTTCATATTCATGTATGTTGGTTGTCTGGAATTGATTGAATTATTTGATGTTGGTTTGAATCTCTAGTTCGGGTCGGGTTACTGACCCGGTCGTGTCGACCGATTTGAATTTCCAAATTTCTTGCATTGTTGCTGTTGTTATCATTGGTTATCTGAAATTGATGAAATTATTTGAATTTGGTGTTGAAATCTGATTCGAGTTTGGATCACTGATCCGGGTCGGGTCGACCCGATTTGAACATTTTCCGAATTCTTGCATTTCATGTTCTTGTTATTGGTTATCTGAATTTGGTGTTGAAATCGATTCGAGGTCGGGTCACGATTCGGGTCGGGTCGACCCGACTTGGATATTTCCGAATTTCGAACTCGGGTCGGATACTTTAAATTGCTCACTTTGCTCGTTTCTTTGGCACTTTGTTTTACTTGTTTTATTAATATCGCATTAAGGCCGACGGAATTGAATTCGAGGCCGCGCTTTTCTTTCGTTTCGCTTCTCTCGTTGTTTAGTTTAATCTGTTTTAAACATCCGTGCAACGGATATCTTATTGTTTTATTAAGTTTATTATTTTAAATTTCTTGCGACGGACATCATTGTTTTACTTGTTTTGAATAAATACCGCGTCTGTTCGGGCATTGTTTTCTGTTTCGGTTTACTCCCCGTTTCGATTCTTGTTTCTTGTTTTATCATTTTTACTTGCTTTAAACTAGACACCGCGTCATTTTCGGAAATCTTTTTTTCGCCTCTTTTTTTTCTGCTACGCTATCGTTATCGTTTTCATTTCTTCTGCTTTAATTTAATTTTACTGATTTGACGCGATACTACACTGGCCAATGAAAAATATCCGTCGATTTTGAGGCCTCCACAGTTGAAAAGACGGAAATATAACTTCTGGGCAATGATGAAGACTTAAACCTTTTATTTCATCCGAGATCAACATGTTTAGTAGGCGAGGTGAATTATATATTCGCAGCCACGACGTGATTATAGTGATCTTTTCTATTTCACCCGAGAGACCAACACGTTTAGTAGGCGAGGCAATCAAAATAAAACACATTAGTCATATGTTTGCAGCCACGACGTGATTGGAATGTTCTTTTCAAAATTTAAGTTCGAGCCTCCGTGATCAAAACATTCACTGTTTTGAATACGGATATGAAGTTATTTGTATTTAATTGTTTTTAACCGTTTGTTCTTGACGGCTTGCGGGGATTAAAGTAAATGAAGGCGTATATTCCTCGGAGTTTATCTTATTTTATTTCTTTCTTTAATTCAGCTTTTATCCCGCTTTGTATTGTAATATTATTTATCGCACTTATGTAACTATTGAAATGCTTAGAATAGGCAAACTTAGGATTAATTCATAGGGTAGTTTAAGATTTGAAACCCGTCGCTAGCTTATTTATTTGTAGGCTCGGTTAAATTCAAACTTAGAAATCCTTCGCTAGTTTATTTATTTTAGGCTCGTCACGCGTATTCAAGATTTTCAAAATAACTTTTGTCATCTTTTATTTGCTTTATTAAATCATACCGAATAAGTTTATCTTTTGTCAATTTACAATTCATTGATTCCCCAAATTTTACTTCTTTGGCATCATAAATAATTTGTTTTACTATCAATTGTCAAATACATATTTTTTCAACTCTACATGTATTTCTCTTTAAATATCATACAAATGCATATTTAAAAAATCTCTACATGTATCTTTCTTTTTAAAATGCATCATTTACTAATTATTTGCAAACATCTTTAAATTTGTTATACTTGTAAAAACATATATTTTTCTAGTAATAATTAACCTGAGTTTGACCGGATAACCGCAAGTTAGCGGATCTTAAAGGATGCCTAACCCCTTCCCTTTAGGATAATAAAGAACCCTTACCTAGAATCTCAAATAGTTTCGCAGACCTTAAAATTGGAGTTTACATTGCAGCATTTAGTTAATATTTAGGTGTCCTAATTCACCGTAAAAATAATTAGGTGGCGACTCCTCAACCCTTTTACCCAGGAATCACCGGAACACGTCAGTGCTCCGCTTCCGACCTCTCGCGGGGGGTCGGGTCAAAAACGGGCGCGACAGGCACTACGGGAAATGGGTCAGTATCAATAGATATTTCGGTTATGCTTTTATCGGCTAGCTTGAACCTCCCCTCATTGATGCCCTTTTGAATCATCTTCCTAAAGACTACACAGTTAGAAGTAGCATGGCTATATGAGTTGTGCCATTTACAGTACTTCTTATCCTTGAGCTCTTCGGCAAGCGGAATCCTATGACTATCAAAGCCGAATCTGTTTATCTTTAAGCAGATGATCAAAGATCTGATCTGCCTTTGTAATGTCAAATGAGTAACCGACCCAGTTATCAGTTGAACTCGTCTTCTTGCCTTTCGTAGCTTTCAAAGCTGGGCAAGAATAAACCTTATCCCTGACAATCTCGGCTACCATTGCGTCTGCCATGTAATCGGTTGACTCTGAGTCAGACTCATCTACCTCAATAATGGATACCAAATGGGAGCCTCGATTCTGGTTAGCTCTTTTTTTTCTTCTTCGCCTAGATATACTGCTCTATTTGGCTAGCTTTCTCGGCTAACTGGCTTAAATCAGAGCAGGAATGTCCTACTAATTTCTCTTTTAGCTGAGGATGCATGTTGTTGATTATCATGTGGGAGCATTCCGATTCAGGGAAGTGTACAGTGCATTTCCCAACCTTCCTTCTGAATCTCTCGATATAATCGGTAGTCGACTCATCGACCTGTTGCTTGAGATTCATCAAATCGGTTACAGTGACCTGAGGTTGGGGCATATAAAATCTATCATGAAAACAACGCTCCATGTCAGCCCAGCTTTGTAAGGAGTCGGGGGTCAAGGATGAGTACCAACCGAATGTTGTTCCGGTTAGAGAAACGGGAAACAACTGCAGCGTATGATACTCGTTCTGGCCAACCTTGCTACATTGGGCGGTAAATCTGCCAATGTGCTCAATGGTGATTTGTCGTCATCACCCGAGAATGTGGTGAAGTCAGGCGTCTTGAAGCCTCTCGGCAATGGTGCTATCCGATCTACCCAATCGGGGTAGGGCTTCCTGTAAACAGGCTTGTCCAAAGGTTTTAGTTGGATGCCAAAGTACCTCTTCATGGTATTCGCGATAGTTTCGGGGTTCATCAGTTGTGAAGTCCCTTACCGATTCTCTATTGGAACCGACTGGTAGGCGTTCTGAACTGGAGGCCTCCATTCTGCACCTTGTTGAACAGGGTTTTAAAAGTTGTAGGTATTCTGCTGGCCATTACCAACAGGTGGGGTATATCCCCATTGGTGCTGCTGGGAATAGACACCAAAGCCTGCAACCTGAGCTCCTGGAACAGCCGACGGAACTTGAGGATAAAGTGGAACAGTGTTCCATGTCTGCTCTCCCCAGACCTCAGTCGTTCTTAGAAAGTTTACACTTCCTGGATGGTATGGATTGGGTACCGGATGCGACTGCTGGAATGGTGTCCCGTTGTAGACTTCGTCACCAGATAGCCGAGCAGGGTTATAGCCAGAGGCCACCGGTTGCCAATTCGCCTGGCCAACATTGATCGCCTGCACCGTAGGGCCGTTTGCAAGAGCATACGACATAACATGCGACAACCCAAGGTGTCTGGATGCCTGAACTGGTCTCTGAGCCATATTGATCTACCCATACTGTAGACTCGCTTGGTCGAGTGGCACAGTTTCCCCCCAACGTTTGGTGGCAACCATACAGTAGACTGGTTATCGAGTGACTGAGTTTGTGCTCCTAGGTGTGCTATCGACGGTACTTGAGTAGGTACTGACTGATACACATTCGGCTGAGGAACAACACCTGGAGTCACAGTTACATATTGCATAACGCCACTCGTCAGAGGGATGGCAGAACTAGACGAACATTCTCATGGATGTAGTCGGTTGACTTCCAGTTCCCTCGCATGCTGAACCTCATTATGCACCATTGGCTTGACAATGTTAGCCAATTGTTTGGAAACCTGGTACATAATGTTGTGGATGCCTAAGTCAATCTGTTGTCTAATGAATGATGTGGTCATAACAGTTCGACCTTCAGATTGGTTAAATTCACCCATAACTTGGGTTGATGGAGGAAGTTGAGGGGCATCAACCGATGTAGGCATATCCGAGGAAAATGGTGGCTCGTTGTTCCTTCTGGGAGGATTCTGTTTAGGATGTGGACTGGACTCTGGGTTCATTTTCTTACCAGACCTTAGGCGCATACGCCAAGCGTGATCCTGACCTGGAGAATCAACTTTGCTATGAGGTCACCTATGGTCCCACTGGGCGTGCCAAATTTGTTCCCGTCGGAAATGTTTGCCATTTTATCGGCTGACGAATCGGATGACAAATTGATTCCTTAATTAAGCGATTTGGGCTGGAAGCGGAACTATAACTTCCAGCAATGAGTTCCCCAACTACTCCAGAAAGTGTTAGGATGGTGATTGAGTAAACTAAGTGGTAAGAAACATAAATACAGCTAGAGTGCAATAAAGACGATAAAGATAGAATGAAGATATGTAAAAGTCAATGTTTTGATTGATTGGATTGTGTTTATTCTGTACAAATGATCCTACATTTATACTACAAGAAATAAGACGTGATCCTTGTATGTTAGCCACTACATCCACTAGCCAACTATGAGGAGGTGGTGTCAATTTTTGCTCTTTTATTTCCTCTTGCACGATCAATGACATTTCCCTCTAGCCGTTGCTGGTTGTTACCGCTTCTTGGGGTCTGGGATGTTCTTTGACTTGGTCTTCGAGGCGTCCAAATATGTGTGGTCTTAGTCGTTCCTCGGAATTATGACTCGGCTAGGCTACTGTAATAGCCGATGAAGCTTTTCGAGCCGAATGCTAGGACTAGTAGATTCGGCTACGAGTCAGTTCGGTCATCGACTTAGCATTATGTCGCTTGCTCATTTTGATGTTTCCACCTTCGGCTGCCGCTTGATTCGGCTACACACTTAAAAGTATTTTGAGTATTAACAAAAATATTATATTTTTAGTTTAATATTATTTAATTTAAATACTTTAATTTAATATGTGCTCCTTTGATAATGTGATTACAACAACAACAAATTGAGTGCAATTTGACAAATTGAATCTGAAGAGAATAAGATGCCCGCAAATTATATTTTATCCTACCTTTAATAATATGATTAAAGTAACAGATCTAAAAATATTATTTTACGTGCCGAAAGTCCCACCATGAAGATGAAACGGGAGTATAAAACATAGGAAAGATATGGAAGGAGTTAAATCAATATACCTATTTTTTGGTAAATAAAGTGCACGAACATAATAAAGAAGCTTCTGCTAAATTTATACTTATTATAAACTGCGCTTTAGTTATTGTTTATGTGGCTATTGTTCCTATTATTTGCGATCCCTATTTTATTACTATACTTTTTTTTCAACGACTTTGATATGCGCTATTTGTCGAAGATCTTTGAGAAATAACTTTTGTACCTTCACGAGGTAGAAATAAAGTCTATATACATTTTTTACATATTCAAATCAAATTTATGAAATTTCACTGGAAGTTGTTGTTATTGTTAAATATTAAAATGCAATTAAGCATATGGAGTTCTTTTTGACAGATTTAAGTGGTGTAGCTTATTAACTATTTTACATTTTTCTAATCGTTTTCAAATATATCAAAAAAACAAAAAAAAACAGAAGAACTTAAATCCCACGTCAGATGGAGCCCACTAATCTCACAGGTGTCTCCTCCAAAAACACTACCCAAATACTAAATAAGTAAAAAAATATAAAAACAAACAGAAATTCTCTCATTTCTTTTGTTTTTTCCATTTTCTTGTTGAGAAATACTGTAAAAAAAAAAACAGAACAACAATTACCAAGAGAAGAAAGAAATCTCAATCAACCGCCGTAACTCGAGTCGCCGCCGCAGCACCGCCATGTATCGGAGTCGGTCGGCGCGATCTCCGTCACCCAACACTCAACTCGCTGAGTCCGATAAGATTGAAGGTGCCGGTAGCTTTGTCGCCCTTGAATGGACCAAAATCGATGTAATTTCACTTCTCTAGGGTTCCTTTATTTCAATGTGTAGCTTTGCGTTAATGTGCGTCGATATATTTTTAATTGAATGCGAAACTTGATGTTTTCACGTTAATGGACCAAAATCAATGTAATTTTACTTCTCTAAGGTTCCGATATTACAATTCTATTTGTAGTTTGTGTTAATGTGTGTTGATTACTACTTAATATTTGCGGAACTTGATGTTTTCATGTTAATGGACCAAAATCGATGTAATTTTACTTCTCTAAGGTTCCGATATTACAATTCTATTTGTAGTTTGTGTTACTGTGCTATGATTACTGCTTAATATTTGCGGAACTTGATGTTTTCATGTTAATGGACCAAAATCGATGTAATTTTACTTCTCTAAGGTTCCGTTTTTTCAATTCAGTTTGTAGTTTGTGTTAATGTGCGTTGATTCCTGCTTAATGTTTTTAATTGAATGCGGAATTTGATGTTTTCTTGTTAATGGACCAAAATCATTGTAGTTTTACTTCTATAGGGTTCCGTTATTTTAAATCAATTTGTAGCTTGTGTTAATGTGCGTTGATTCCTGCTTAATACTGTTTATTGAATGCGGAACTTGATGTTTTCATGCTAATGGACCAAAATCGATGTAATTCCATTATTTCAATTCAATTTGTAGTTTGTGTTAATGTGCGTAGATTACTGCTTAATATGTTTTATTGAATGCGGAATTTGATGTTTTCATGTGTTTTTTGGTTATTAATACGTGCAGCCTGTTTCGAGGTCGGTTCCTCTTGGAGTTAAGCAGTTTTTGTTGGAAGCCGAGCATGTTGTAGTAGAGGTAATGCTATATATGTGTGTGTGTGTGTGTGTGTGTGTGTGTGTGTGTTTGGTGTATGTATGTGTAGTGCATTTTCGAGAATTGTGTCAGAGGCAAATCCTAGAACATCGGTGTACCACTAATAAAGTGAAGGAAAAAATTATTAGGTGGGATCGATCCCTAGTTCTCTAGGTAATAACTCTTAACATTCAACCAAGTAGACCATTTAGCCTTCTTGTTGCATGGGTGCTAACAGATTATATTGTACCAATTTTAGAAAATATATACATAAAATACCTAGTTTTACAGAGGGATCATGGGTCCACATGCCCCATAATTTGGCCTATAAATTCGCCCCTGAATCGGGTCCCAGACAATGAACTTCTAAAAACATAATCATAGGGCTGAATTAGGAATCTAGTGATTATTGGTGTGTTATTAGAAATACCTGTGTTTTGAAAGAAATCTGCGACAAAATAATTAGAGGATAGTATGTATTCTATTGCAGTCAAAGATGATATGGCAAGGCAGTTTTATTAAAGGCCATCGCTAACAACGCAAAGCAATGCGCGCTTCATGGGTGAAGTCGTGCACTTCAAGGAAGTGCGGCTTGAAAGAATGATGCCCAGAGTGATCAAAAAGGGAAATGGGCGGTTCGTTGAATCTCAACTTTTCAGGAATTGGATTAATATTGGGAAAATACATAAATGCACCCTAAACTTGTCCGCGTAACTCGGTTTCACACTGAAACTTTAGGGGCGTTCTTTTACCCCCTTGTTTTTGTCCGAAGTGAATTTAATACCCGCTTAAAAATATAGAACCAATCTTGTAATGGGTTGTGTTATACACGCTCCGCCACGTCAGCGCCACATTAGTTTAAATGTAATTTGATTATTAGGTACTAAATTCAGGTGCATTTTTTAATTTTTCAAATAGGAGCTTTGGTTGATCTGCGTTTCCCCCTCCTTGGAAATCTGGTTCCTGGCACCAGGGCAGATCTAGGGCCAGAGAGGGCAAAAAATTACACCGTATATATAAAGTATTTTTTATTTTTTATGTACATATATAGATTTTGAATACCTTAAACACAAGAGAAGAGGTTGGTTCAGAGGTTTAGGGGTCAAATCCTAGATCCGCCACTGCGTGGCACATGATTAAGAAGCATGCATTTCACTTCTCGCTTTTTTGCTTGAAGCCAATGGACATTACCTTGTCGCCTTTTCACACTTTTAGCTTTAAAAACACTGGGTAAAGGGTTTCTACATATACGAGCATTTGCTGATCGCGATTTAAATAATTCTGAGATGCAAGAAAACACTTTTATCTTGGGAGGAGGTGATGCGGGCTAACTTAAAGAAACTCTTTTTTGCCCCTTGTGGGTGGATATCGGGAAGTGGCCTGAGAAACAACAGGTTAATAACAAACGCATGCGAAACATGACATACTCTTTTGCCTTAAAAGGTCATAGAATTGGTCTAACTCTGTTGCATTTAAAGCTTTCTCATTTCTTTAACCGCTTGCAGAAAATAAAGTCTCATATGTAATGATACTCCGTTGTTTTATTTGGGGGGAGGGGGGTTCCATATATCTCTATTTTAATTATTATTGAAAATAAAATAAAACATCTGGCCCTTAGCTGCGAACATAGGGATTTTGTCAATTACAGAAAGGTGCCAGCCTATACACAACGAGAGTATGTTATACAACCAAAGATGGAGCAATTCGTATGCTTGGCTAGGTATATGATCTTTGTTAAAGTTGACAGTTCACCTAAGTTTTGAGGTACTTAAAAGGGGTTTACTATGATTAATGCTTTTTCTTGAGCCGGGGGTCTTTCGGAAACAACCTCTCTACTTACCAAGGTAGAGGTAAGGTCTGCGTACACTCTACCCTCCCAGACCCTCACAAACTGGATATGTTGTTGTTATGATTAACCAACCACCTTATGAATTGTGAATGTGTCCCTGTGATTTTTTGATAGGATAAAGTAGCGATTGAAAATAGTGGCTTAGTTTTAATTTTTCTGTAGAAGATGGGCATCTCATTCTAAGGGAACTTAGTACTTAGGTAAGGGGTTCTGATTTAGAAGCCTTTATTCCCGTTGTGTGTAGGAACTGGTCTCCTAGCTTTAACTATAAAGGTGCTTTAACTCTAAGTAGGACCCCAAGGGCCTACATTGGAGTAGGTTAGACTTCTCGTACTAACTATTTCCCTTATTAGTTGGCAACTTAATTATTGACTTGTCTCTAAAGCTTTTGGACAAAAATGTGATTGAACTAATCTTTCTTCCTTTTTGTTTTGCTGAAATCTTTCCACTATTTCAAGCCTTTCAGATTCTCTTCAGCTTAAGAAATTATTATATATTAATCGATGTTTTTTGAGGTACATTTATCCAATTATCTAAAGAAAGTCTACCTTTAGTAAATTATGTTTTAGGTTAACTAGTGAATTGAGAATTATTTCCCCCTTCTAAATCCAAGGGACTTACATATATCATATAGTGAGACATTGTGAAGAACCATGAAGGAAGTCTGTAAAGTCCTCTGGTTGTTGTTTCAAACAAGATGCTGACAGTTTATTTCTGCATTCTCTATCTTTAGAAGCATTTATTGTCTAATGCATAAGATACAAATATGATTCCCCACACATACACTGCTGTTTAATTTTTTTCCTGATTTATTGGGAAGACATGATGCTGCCTTGTGAGGGTGTTAAATTCTTTTACTATATTAGTTTATATGTTGATTTCATTTATAAGTACTGTATATCTTGATTGTTTCTTTCTTATTATTGCTTGCTTATTTATGTCTTCAGAGCTTCTTAATAGGGCTTCATTTAGATCATGAAGATGTACTGTATTGGAATAAAACTCAGTTGGAACAAACTATTAATAAGTTTTTGGTGAAATGCCTCTGTATAGAAGCCACAACTTTATTCGATGGAGGCTTTCAGTAGTTTCTGTTCTCTTCAGTTGCCACGACATTTAGTCAGCACGAGTCTCAAGGTTAACTGATTTTTTTCCAGGGTTATGGGGTAGTTCTTGTCAACACTGATCTTGCTGGAACCTTATACGTGACTAATTTTCGCCTCCTTTTCTTGGTAAGTGATGCATGCAGTTTTCTTCTTTTATATCCGATGGTGTATATGGCCAAAATCCTACATTTGTATGCATTCTGCTTATGGAAGTTCCCTTTTGTAAACCTATGCCAGTGAAACAGTGCAAATTCATTTTATATAATATTAATGATTTATAAGGCACTGATATTTGAAGGTCTAATGTCAATCATGAGAGCCACACTGATGAGGTATTTAGATTGTTAAAATTTGCAAATGCTAATGTCTTTATCTACTTGATTAGAAAAATGTCATTATCCATCTTTTTTTTTTGATGCATGCTCCTTGACTTAAAAATTGTCTTTATCTTCTTTTTCTCTATAGTGGGACAGCTTAGCGCGATTGTAGTAACTAAGTTTCCGTTATCTGTCTATCTTATCTTTTCATGTTGAGGATTGCTTGTTTGTAGTACTTACATGATTGCTCATGGATATTATCTCCAGTAAAAAAAGGAAATTAACAAAAGAGGTTAAAGAAGTTTCTCGATTTCCGAAGCTTTTTTCCCAGGTCAAGCACAACTAGCTTTCAGTTTATCTGAACCCTTTTATACACACAAGGATATGACCTAAAATCTGCATATAATAGTCCCGAATTAGCACATATGTCATTCTCAGTCAGAAAAAACAATTCTAGCGCCTACAAACCAAAACGTAACAAAGATAATGAAGAAGCTTCTAGAAAAAGGGAAAAAAAGGAGTTGAGACAGAGAGAGAAGAAGACAAAGAAGGATAGTCGAATCAGAAGCTAACCCATTGCAGCAATGTGAAGATGATGAAGACTTGAAAACACAACAAAGAAGAGGAAGTAGAAAGCAGAAGATGAATAAGAAGCGTACCTAGTCAGTCAGAAGCATAACTATGTTACAGCTCTTTGTAGACATCCCAAAGAAGTGGGATAATAAAAGAAGACGAGTTAAATAAAAAGTAATTCTGCCTCGAGGATTGTTGCAGCAAGCAGAGTTAAAGAGAAATGTGGATTCAATCATGGCTTGTGCTGTATTATTTCATTTGTGTTTTAGTATTTTAAGGACATTTGTACAACCAAGAGAACCATAAGAATTCACAGTGCCTTGGCCCCGAGGGTTTAGTTCAAGTGGAAAAGGTTGAGGGATTTGTGACTTAGGTCACAGGTTCGAGCCCTGCGCCATGCAAACAAAGCCTGGTATTTAAGTGGAGAAAGGTAAAGGGGCCGGTATATCATCCCCGATTTTCGAAGGCTACGGTAGGTGTCCTAATGGGTTGGCCTTAGAAAGGATTCTCGGTCATCCAAAAAAGAAAAAACTCTGAGTTAGTAGTAAATAGGGCCACATCCAATGGTTATAAACAAAGTATACAGGAGCAAGCTTTAGGCACGGGCGTACTCGGCTGTGGCAAAGTGAGCTTTGGGGGCTCGCATCAATTCACCTGGCTCCTTTAAGAAAGTAGCAAGTTCATGAAAAGTGGCTTGGATCTCTTCCTAACTTAAGGATAGATAAGCAGTTCCTTAACAGTATCACTAATTTCCATGGACTTGGCAAAAAATTGAGTGAAAATTCAAATAACTGAGCTCATAAGATCGCCTGCCTTTTTTTTTAGCTTGGCCTGCTTGTTTGTATCAGAAAATATTTGTCTCCAATTTTCCTGGAAGCCAAGGCAAGGGTCTGAAACATTGTCTTGAGATACTAAGACCGGTAATGCCGTATACTATGACCGGAAAAAAGAATTGACCTCTAGATAACTCATAAGGCTACAAACAGAGGTTTCAAGATGTATTCTAATGGAGATATTTCTGTTCTCTTGCTAAAGGGACTGTGGGGTTGGCCTGTTGGGGTGTGCGGGGGGATTTGTTCTAATTTATATGTTGGTTCCGTTACCTGATAAAGTTCTTTGTCACAAGCATTAATTCTGAAAATTCTGCAGTAAGTGATAACTCTCCCTCCCCCCCCCCCCCCCCCAAAAAAATGACAGGTTCTTCCAGCTAGAAATAAAAACAAGCATTCCTTGGCCTCTTGTCAGTTGCATTTTGTTACACACCGATGTTAGCGTGTACTTGACTGAATGTAGTGTAATGTCTTCATGGTGCTCTGATTATTGTAAAAAAAGTTGCGATTTTGTTGAATGTTTAGATAGTATTTCGACATTCTGTGGTTTTTGTGGTAGTTTCATTTCCTGCTGAGACTATTGAAATATCTCGGTCTTACTCTTAAAATTTTCTGTCTAAACTGCCTTGAGTACTTTAGGCACGCATGCTTGGTTACATACATGAATTACATGAGATATTTATGCAGTTTCACAATTTTCTTTTCATCTTCTTCTGCTTTCTGCTATTTTTTACTGAATTGAATGTTGTTTCTCTTTGTATTATCTAGAGTGAAGGGTCGAGAGATATCATTGCAATGGGCACAATACCGTTGGCGACCATTGAGAAGTTCCAGAAAATTGTGGGTTTGCTTTTGTTTCTAACAGTTTAATTGTATCTCTCTTTTTTATTTGTGATAAAGATGGTGTCCGGTCAACTTTTGAGCACTTAGATTAATCTACCATGTATTTCTTTCACTAAGGTTTAGCTATATGGGAAGAAATCACCTAGCTCTTTTTTTTCCCTCTACAGAGATTTGAACTTTGGTCTTTCATGGTCCATTCTAGAATCAATTATGTAACCCTTTCCTGTATTGGTCAAGTCTGACTACAATTCTTTCTTTTCCTGCTAACCAGGCTTTGAAGCTCCCATCAGGTTCGCGTCAACCTGAAAAGAGTGGATTACAACGATTGCTTCAGATCATCGGTATGTCATTAGATGAAAGCACTGTCTTCACCCTTGGAGAATTTGTTATAAGATTTTCTGAAAATGGTAAATTAACTTCATGTTTTTTTCCAGGCAAAGATATGAGAATTATTGTCTTTGGTTTTCGTCCTAAAACCAAGCAGGTCAACTCATGAGAACCCTTGTGCTGATTTTATCTCCTTTTTCTTCTGTATATGCTTTTGGCTTCATTAAGATGATCTGTTCATCCATTAACATATTTGCTTTGTTATCTTCTCTTTGTGGTGGTGGGCCTGAACTTGCTGACAGTGCAATGCCTTTCAAATTTCTCTTGTGGATGATTGAGTTCTTCAATAGTATCGTGACTGGTTGGTTTGAGCTTTTGTCCCTTTGAATAAATTTTGTGGGATATTGAAAATATAATGAGTTAGAGATTGCAACAGTTAGAAATATCTAGACTCGTACATCTCTAGGTTAATTGGTGGTGTGCTGTTAAAACATGTATTGTAATTAGAATAACAATAAATAGAAACTTCACTATTTACCGCTAATTTTCCTCATTTAGGAAAAAATATTTCGTGATGGTCTAAACTCCTACACAATTAATCTTCTTTTCTGTTATTTGTAACCAATTCAATTCGAGTTCTTTCCTCTACTTTATTGTCCTTTCAACAGTACCTGAGATCTCTAAAATGTATGAGGTACTAATTTAGTGTCCTGTCAGTTACCTAGTTGTAAAAATAAATAATTTCTCACTACATTTTGTTGTTCCTTGTTTATGCGTTATCCTTTTACAATATTTTTTATATTGTCACATTGTCATCACATCCGTTCATTTTTCCTTGATTCTTTCCTCAGTGATCTCCATTCCAGAAAAAAATAATAAACTCAGTGGTCTTATGTCTTTGCTGTTCTCCATTCCACCCGATTTTGACATCAGGTATTTTGAGTCAATATACACAATGGTGAAACCTTGTCGGAGATCCTCCACTTATGCGGCTTCAAGTCTTTGTACGTGAACCTACCGACGTGCCGAGTTTCTATCAGCCATGTCAGCACATCATCCCTGTCCCCTGTTGTGTCCTCTCTGTTACATAAACAATACTGTTTCACTTTATTACTTTTAACCATTACATCAACATCCACATCACCTGACATGTCAAGTTAACAGTTCATTTTAACTAACTTATCTTTTTAGAAGTCCATGTAAGCTGACCTGACCAATCAAGTCAGCAATAGCCAGTAATCATTGCCACAACATCTTCCTGCCGCATCACTGGTCTTATATCAGGTGACTGGTCAAGTCAGCATCCACATTAGCTGACATGTCAAGTTTATAGTTTACATTGATAAAACAAGTATTCCATGTCAGCCAATATGTCGAGTTAGTCAACTTGTCTGGTTACTAATCCGCATTAGCTGATCATCTAGTCATTAAGTCACACTAGCGTACAATATATAGTCAATCAAACACCTCAATCCCAAACTAAAATGGATGTGCTTTCCAGAAGTCAAAAGTTATTTTTTGAGTTTGTGATGCGTTTTGTTCCAACTTTTGAAGTCTATTTGTCAAATTCTCTCTGAAGTCAAGAATAAGGACATGTTTGGTTAGCTTGGAGTGTAGATATATATGCTCTAGCTCGAGGGTGTTTATCAGAGTAGTATAGGATGCTAGGGGTGGAGAACAAATGTGATTAGGAACATTATGAAGAGGTGAGAAGCTTTCTATGGCAACATTTCCTTCAAGGTGGGGAGGGGGGTAGAGTTGGTTTTCGGGGGCGAAAATTGTGTGGAGACGTGGGCTAAAATAGAGGCGAATCCAGGATTTCAAGAGGATGGGTGCACCATTGCTTTTAAAGCCTGCGTTAGAATTTTTTTTTTAAAAAAGGATGCAAAAATGCAGCAAGTTAGGTTCGATCCGTTGACCTTAAGGAATTAAACCCAACACTTAACCAGTGCACTACTCAGTCTCGTTTGACCATGGGTTCCTTCGGTTGATATTAAATATATTTTAAGAATTATACACATAATATACCGAGTTTAGTCAGGTGACCATGGGTTCACATGACTCATTTTTTCTATATAAATCCGCCATCCTGGGCTTGTATAGGGTCTCTTGCTAAAGGGAATTGTCCATTCAGCATGTTAGGGGATACAAGGGGGAGATATTTTTTGGGATTTGAGGTTGAGAAGGGGTTCCAGGATTGCAAGGTGATAGAGCTTCAGTGATTGCTAGCTTTACTTCATAAGCATAATGAGCCAGTCGCCAGACACGATGTTGTGTTGGGAGGTGGGGAATAACAAAGTGTTCTCTGTTAAGTTCTTCTACGAAAAGCTTCTGGTTAGGGAGGAGGATAGCTTTCCATATAGATCGGTTTGGATACCTAAGGTGTCGAGGAATGTGTGTTTCTTCACTTGGTTAGCTGTTAAAGGAGTGATATTGACGACGGAGAATACGAAAGATTGTTTGCATAAGTTGGTGCTTTCTCTGTAAGGAGGCAGGTGAGGATGTGGATCATATTCCTGTTACATTGCAAGCTAGCCATGAGGTTATGGTGGAATATTTTCAGATGGTTTGGCGTTTCATAGGTAATGCCAAGATCTGTGAAGGAGTTATTCAGCGGTAAGAGTGGAGCTTGGAGAAGAAGGCACAAGGCGTGGAATGTCACTCCTCTCGCATTGATGTGGGTCATTTGGAGGGAGAGAAATAGGAGAGCTTTTGAAGGGGTGATTTTCAATTTTGCTCAATTAAGGAGTAGCCTCCGTTAGCCACTAGAGAGGTGATCTTGACCACGGAAAATCTTAGAAAGCGGAAGGTTGTGTGCATCAGTTGGTGTTACATGTGCAAGGAGGCGGGCGAGGACGTGGATCATCTTCTTCTACATTGTGGGATTACCATGAGATTGTGGTGGGATATGTTTAAGTGGTTTCACACTCCTTGGGCAATGCCAAGAACTGTGAAAGATTTGATCTTCAATTGGAAGAGCAGGAGAAGAAGAAGGGCTTGGAACGTGGTTCCACTTGCTTTAATGTGGATAGTCTGGAGAGAGAGAAATAGGGGAGCTTCTAAAGGAGTAGGATCGAGTTTCTCTTAGTTGAGGAGTAGCCTCCGCTCCCTTATTTTCTTTTGGTGTAAACAGGATCCTTGTTGTATAGATGATTGGGCGGAGTTTGTAGAGAATCATATTTTGTAAATTCTTTACTTGTTGGTATGCCCCATGTATACGGCCAATTTGCCATGTTTATGAGTGAAAATACCTTTATTTGATAATTAAAAGGAGTAGCCTCCGTTATCTTATATTTTTTTGGTGCATTCATGTAGTACCTGTTTGTATAGAGGAATGGGTGTCTTTTGGGGAGAATCATATTTTGTAGGGTTTCCCCTTTTTTTGGTATACCTCTTCTATATGGCCAAGTTGGCCTTGTTATTATTAATGAAATCTTTTACTTGATAAAAAAAGGATGCTCTAGGTTAATTGTATAGCATATTCCTAATGGTTGCATTATAATTAGAATTCTGACTTCATAAGAAAAAGGAATTAGAATTTTGATAAATACTGAACTATTTTATTTAGGGTGCTTTCCCAATAATGTTCTTGTTTAAGAAACTTTTCTTGTTTCGTGTAGTCTAAACTCCTATATATCGAATCCTATTGTATGCTCATAACCAACATTCATTAAGAGTAATATTTTACAGCACTTGCTTGTTGCTGTATATCAATGAATTTAGTTTTACCCAAAAAAGCACACATTCGTTAAGAGTTTTCTTTCTTTTCTCTGGTTTCACATGTCTCACAGAAATTATGAGTTACTTTGTTAACTTCTTCAATGATAGCTGCACATAGATCTCCTCCAAAACGATGAAATTTATGCAGGATGAAGGGGTATTTGTGGAGGACCACATTTTTGTGCTGGCTTTAGTAGGTGTTAACACCTCTATATATGCGATTTCAGTGCCTTGATGCATCCTAAGACTATTATGGTAGTTGGAATTGGACAGTAATCTGAATACTTCTATGTTTAGCATAGATCTGTAATAGCTTGTATTCATTAACAAAGTCGTGCAGAATCGTTACTACACAAGTTTTTCCTAACTTCTGCTAAAACAACTGTGCACATTTTGCTTAAAAGCTCTTCTTGTGGTTTCCCAGAGGCGTGCTGTCTATGATGCATTATTACGGTGTACAAGGCCTACAAGGTTATGGGATCTCTATGCATTTGCTGGTGGCCCGTCCAGGTTTAGTAACACAAATCCTAAAGTAAGGCTGTTGAATGAGTATTGCCGACTTCTTGGAATGGGGTTTTATCAAGCTTCTATCCGTGCTATTGAAGATGGGTCATTCACATTCTCAAATGAGTGGTGGCGTATAAGCAGTGTAAACTCTAATTATACAATGTCCCCTACTTATCCATTTGCTTTACTCTTACCAAAGTCCATAAGGTGAGGTTTTGTCTTTGTTCTGCCATATTTGTTGAGTTAAATGATTATTGTTTTGGTATTTACCTGATGACGTTTCGTTCTGCTTACTTTAGTGATGACAAAGTGCTGCAGGCTTGTACATTCCGTGCACGGTGTAGGCTTCCATCCATAACATGGTGTGATAGAGGTATTTCTAAATTTAGTTCTTTGAACTCTCTTGCCTTGATCCTATTAGGCGATTGCTTATGTTTTGCATCTGTTAGGAACCGGGGCTGTTCTTGCACGATCTTCTCAACCTCTAGTTGGACTCATGATGAATATGAGAAGGTTATTCAAAATTATATGATTCTTTTTCTTTTATGAATTTTTGTATTTGGTTTGTCCTCGTGAAAAAATAAGTGGACTATTAAAGCTTTATGGTGGTCTGTGTTTCCTCGAGTTAATTTTAAAAAGAAATTTATGTGTTCTTTTCTGCAGCAATGCTGATGAGAATCTAGTTGCTGCACTCTGTACTCAAATTGCTGGAGAGAAACGGAGGTTTTCCTTTTACTTCTTCCCTTTTATTTCACTTAATTTCTTGGTGTGTGACTAGTTATAGAATTTCTTCCAATTCCTTCTTTGGTCCGGTCATAAAAATACTTGTTCTTGAATCTCTTGTTGTTGTTACTTTAACTCTTTTTAGATATTTCCTATTTGATGAATCACTCGTTTCAGATAGTTGCATGTGTTGTTCTACGGCACAGCTGACTATCTCTTAGTAATTGTGTATGTTCTTTATTTGTATTCTTAGGAAGCTATATATTGCTGATGCAAGGCCGAGGAAAAATGCTTTAGCAAATGGGGCAATGGGAGGTGGATCGGAGTCATCTGCAAACTATTTTCAGTCTGAGGTCTGTTTAAATTTTGAGCTATCTGGTTATGCTGCTGTTTCCGTCATAATACTCCCTCCGTTCCATTTTATATGGGCGCACTTCCTTTTTTGTTTGTTCCAAAAAGAATGACATATATTTGGTAACTCCTTAACTTTAAACTTCTCAATTACCTTAATGACATGCCCTTACAACAATTTAGCCTTAGAAATGCATGTTTAAGACCACAAGTTCTAACAGTACTTCAGTTGCGTGTCAAAAATCTTTGTTTGTTCTTCAACTCCATATCCAGTCAAAAACCTCTATATAAAATGAGACGGTCCAATAAATTTTTCCACATTATTTTTCTTGGGACTTATGTTACTTGATTTACATTCCCTTTCAGATTGTTTTCTTTGGCATTGATAATATACATGCAATGAGGGAGAGTCTTGGTCGTCTTAGAGACTATTTAGATACTCATGGGACTACTTCATCAGACGGAATGTCATCTTTTCTGGTATGCCGCTAATCTATCTGAAAATTTTTCTTTCATACAAAATGCCCACTATTTAGAACTTTAGTCTTCACCAATCAATGCACTATGGGCACCAAACGAAACAGAGATTTGAATTAAGGTGGCAGGAACTAAGAGAACTTCTGTTGAAAGTGAATCAAAATACCTGATTGTGACTAGTTATTGTAGCACCGGGGCTATGGGTGCATCCAAGCATTTCGAATCATATTACTCCTTGGCTTTGATAAGTTCAAGTGTAACAAATTTCAAAAGTATTTGAAACATACTTTTGAAGCCAATCTGAACTCTGACAATGATCATGATCAAATTAGTGGATTCTTCCTCTAGTTGCTCTGTCCTTTTCTTTTTCTGATTGCAGTCTGTGCCTGTATGCACATTCAGTGAATACAAGGGAGTTGAAACCAAGAATGAGATTTTTTTCCTGGTTAGGTAGGGAAGTGAATTTCCAAGTAAAGAAAAGTAACAAGGACAATTTGAATATCTTTGAACCGTTAGAAGTTGTAAGATTATACGCTTGCGAAATGTATTATTTCCTGTTTTTCTTCTCTTCTAATGATCTGACATCGGTATTTAGTGGTCCAACCAGAAGACACCTCATAGGTAAGGAACTGAAAATTGACGGGGAGCTTCTGTCCTTTTGACACAGTAAATTTCTCTCTTATTTTCTTGGGAGGGGGGGGGGGGGGGCTTGGTGCCAGAAGGAGAGGGAGCAGAGGGCAGAGGATGGACTAGTGATGGTAGAGCTAATTCTATCAATTTTGTTTTTCTGCTTTTTCAGAGGCATGGTGGATGGAGTTGGGGCGGAGGCAATCTCAGCAGTATGTCTGCTTCAGTTTCTACTCTGGGGGACACTGGGTGGTTAATACACGTCCAAACTGTCCTGGCTGGTTCTGCTTGGATTGCTGCACGTGTGGCATTAGAATCAGCTTCTGTGCTTGTTCATTGCAGGTTTCTTGTCTTCTGGACCCATTATTTTGCTTATAAACAAAACAATAAATGTCTAAATGGAGGACATTGTTAAATGCTTTACTCCCTTGTATTCATGTGTCTGCTGATCCCTCTTTGAATATTTTATCAGTATGTACCTATTAGTTGGGACTACGTTTTAGTCACGGTAGTACGTTTACTTTAAGTCTTATGTTTCCTAAGGGCCTTTTGGTCCTATTTGAGGTTTATGCGGGAGATATATTAAGATCTTCTAGTACTCACTACTACTAGTACTATTTCTATTGCATAATAAGGGTCCAAGATGAGCTTACATAGAGAAACATGGTTATTGAGGATTCATATAGCTGAACCCCAACTTGTTTTGGAATTGAGGCTTTGTTGTTTAATATGTCAGGTTCATTAGAATATGCTTACCTCTAAGTAAAATATCCTGGAATTTGTTGAGCAATTAGAGTGTAGTACGAGAGAAAGACAGAGTTGTGACATAATCAGTTTTCTTAGAGCAAGGGAGAAAATCTAGGTCAACAGCAGTCATCTATTTTTTGGTGGATGAAATAGTTCTGGTCTTATTTATTTTGTGATTACTTTCTGGATTTGATTTCCATAGACCTCTCCATAACTAGACCAAGCAGAGAATATTGGGGAGTTCAAAGTTGCAATTCAGTGGTTTGATAGAACATTAAGGCTAACTGTGTTTGTCAGTTTTGCGTGGAACAGGGGAAAGATGTCATTACCCAGTATCTTTCAAAAAGTTTGGTTTGGCTTATTATCCTTTGGAACTGAAACAAATGTGTATGATATTGAAGATTAAGCTGAATCTTTCATGGGAAATTAGTCTTCACTAAAATGCTAATTTAGCTTGAATAGTGGCAAAAGTTTTATCATGCCAGTGTCAAATTACTACAACGGAGTGTTCTAGTACTTGTTGGAAAATGTTTTTAAAGCTTCTTAGATGTACTCAAAAAATGGTAAAATCGTTGATTTTGATCAGAATTGGTGTTTTGTTCCTTGTACTTTGATTATCGTATTATTTTGTTGTAGTTACGGGTTCTTTTTAAGAATGTTTTGTCATGCTTTCTTTATTATTTTGCCATGACTCCCATTATTGTTTTTTCTCGAACTTCTTTGAAATGCTTTTCCTTGAGCCGAGGGTCTATCAAAAACAACCTCTCTACCTCCTCCCAAGGCAGGGGTAGGGTCTGCCTACACACTACCCTCCCCAGACCCCACTTATGGGATTACACTGGGTATGTTGTTGTTTTCCGTACTAATTCTTCTAATGTTTCTCTCAAATATTGGAAATTACCTATAGCATCTCAACAGGTCAATCTGATAAAAAAAAATTGTCAAAACATGAAGAGTGATGACAAGCAAAACTAGTGGTCAGTTAAACCTGCAAACAAAGGTTTTCCACAACTCCTTCAACTGACAAGTGGTTCAACTTAACCTGCACCGTGCAATTATTTTAGCAGTAGCTTTCAGTATGGCTTTTTAAAAATATTTGTGTAGTTCCCTTTTTACCCAAATGAGTTTGTTTGCGAATAACCAAATAAACTTTGCTATCTCATATTTGTTTATCCAACTGGTGATTTATGGTATGAAGCTCATGTGTTCTGATCTTTCCATTAGTTATTTTAATTTATTCTGCATTTATATCTTCAACTGAAAGTATATAAGAGAGTAGCTCTAGCTTTTTTATTTTTTGAATGCTGGAATATTATTTTGCAGTGATGGATGGGATAGAACTACACAATTGGTCTCACTTGCCAGTTTG
This sequence comes from Anisodus tanguticus, assembly GCA_034509755.1. Classification (NCBI taxonomy): domain Eukaryota; kingdom Viridiplantae; phylum Streptophyta; class Magnoliopsida; order Solanales; family Solanaceae; genus Anisodus; species Anisodus tanguticus. The sequence goes on from CM067549.1 coordinate 37,506,381, forward strand.
CTACTTGACCCATACTATCGCACAATTAAAGGGTTTCAGGTACTGAGACAACTTGTTGGATTTAATCTGAACATGGTACCTGGTTTTAGCATTTGTAGCCTTGTTGTTTTTTCCTTAGAGTGTAGTACTTCATCCACATGAAATCACTAATGTCTGTGTTAATGCTTCAGCGTGTCATTTTACTCCTGACAATGTACTCAAGCGCGCTTCTGGCCTGGGTGCTAGAAGGATTTAACATTTTAGTGAGCCATTCCCACCCCTTGGTTATACATGGACAGCTTTTCTAAGTTGTTCGAATCATCTGTTATTATCCAGGCACTTGTAGAGAAAGATTGGCTTGCATTTGGTCATCCATTTTCAGATCGTCTGGGAATGCCCACTATATCTGGAACGTTTGAATTATCTCGTCAGGCATCGACTGGGAGTTTACCTTTATCACCCATGCGGCAAGGATCGGGGTCATCCTCATCTCAAGTTCAAAATACATCACATGCGCAGAACCAAAATTCCCCCATTTTTTTGCAGGTACGACTTTTGGGCGATAAGTTGCATGCGGTTCCCAGTTCGATCTTTTGTTTGGATATATTTACGCACATACAATTTATGTGGTATATTTTTGGTGTTAATTACTTGTTTTTGACAAAATATCCCCCTTCTCTCTCTCCCCTGTGCTTCCTCTTCTTCTGTTAACCCTTTATTGATATTTTTTGTTGCTGTAACTTACTTGGATGCCCTATGCGCAGTGGGTTGATTGTGTTTCGCAGTTGTTAAGGATGTATCCTTTTGCCTTCGAGTTCTCTTCGGTATGTGTTGCTAAAAGACGTGAGAAATCAAATAAGAATAAAAAGATAATCTTCCAATAAACTGATAAATTACATCCCTCAGAGAAAATAAAGCTTCCTATCTTTCAATATCAACAATGCAGGCTTTCCTGGTAGATCTTCTGGATTGCATGCTTTCTTGTCGTTTTGGAAACTTTTTGTGCAACAGGTAATCTCATTTTGGAAGTATTTTCTTTTGCACTTTGATTTTCATACACTTGCTTTTTGTTGAAAAAACAAGAAGAATGCGCACTCTATTAAAAGTTGAGGTGCTTGTTTGATGGCATCAAGGCAGATAAAAAATCGCTTGGAAGAAAGTTGTCCCAAAAGACCTACTATCTCTTGAAATCCATGCAGACTTGGCGAAAGATATGATACAATGAAAGAAAAAGGTCCATATAGGTTACACCAATTAGTTTATACATTTACTTTAGGTCCAATGTTTGCTAGGAGTCTTTTGTTCTGGTTAGAGATTTGTATGCCAACCAAAAATGTAAAGAACTAGGTAGAGAATTTCTAGTGCTAGAGAACGTAATTTTTTAAAATATTGGATTAAGACAGTTCTAACGGAGCTTCATGGATACAGAGGATTCATATAACCAACCCTACTAGCTTGAGATTGAGGCATAGTTTTTATGATTGACTTTAATATCTTTTTTCTTTAATTTCCCCCGATCAAGTTTGATTTTACACCATATTAGAAGTTAGGTTGCTCGTTCAACACGAGAGGGCGTAGTAATTTGTCATGTGTTCGTGACTTATTTAAAAAGAAATTATCCTATATTCTGACCAGGAGGTCATGAGTTCAAGCCGTGGAAACAACCTCTTGCAGAAATGTGAGGTAAGACTGCGTACAATAGACCTTTGTGGTCCGGCCCTTCCCCGGACCCCGCGCATAGTGGGAGCTTAGTGCACCGGGCTGCCCTTTTTATGGTTAAAGAATGACAAGATGGGGTACATATACCCGGGAAAAAAATATTTTGCCCTAATAATCAAACATGAAAAAATCATTTTTCTCATCTGTTCTTTTCTTTCTTCACTCCTTTTTTATTTGTGTGTGGGTGGGTGGGGGGTTAGTATTTACACTTCTATGATCGGTATTTAAAGCTATCAAGCACAGTACGGTTGTGGCTTTAGGTTGTTTGAACTCCATCAAGGGAAGCAAGGATTTCTAAATGTCATTTCCTAGTTTTAGTTCACTTCTTCTGACTTTTCTAATTTTCAGCGAGAAGGAAAGAGAGCAAGCTGGTATATTTGATGCTTGTGGATGCCTGTGGATGTATTTAGCTGAACTACGGGCATCAGAAGGAAGCTCTCATGCGCATTACAACCTATTCTATGACCCATTGAAACATGATGGTCCACTACTTCCACCAGCAGCAGCTTTAGCTCCAACAGTTTGGCCTCAGTTTCACCTTCGTTGGGCTTGCCCATCAGAGGCACAAGGTGGAGAAGTTGAGGCAGAATGCAGGAAGCTGACGAGAAAATTCTCTGAGCTGCAAAGGGTAAACTCTCTTTTTTCATCTGCAGACTCCTTTCCCCTCCAGACTTCATGAAAAGACAAAAATAAGGTTTCCAGCTTGAAACTGCATAGTGCATGGGAACCCAAATATGGCATTTTAGTGTTGACAGGCAAATTATAATGGTTGACCAAATTTGGCTTTTAGAGTTTCATGAAATTAGCTATTACTATGAAAAAATAACTCGCCACACAGTCTAGGATAAGATTCATCCAACCTACATAATTGACAAGAATAGCTTTCTAGCTTCTTTATAGTGTTGCTTGTCGTTGTCCCTTGACTGTTGCATCTTAATTTTGTCAATGTAAGCTAGAACTTGGTGTGTATTCATAACTCCTCGATTAACTGTCTAAAAACAACTTCTACACAGGCAAAAGAAGCAGCAGAAGCAAGACTTAACGATACAAATGTCACTGTGGAGTCCTTAGTTGCCGAATTGAGAAATGAGAAACTTGTCAGCACCTCTGCCAGGGATGCGGTAAAAAGAGCAAGCAAAGAAACTGCAACTATAAAGCGTGCAGTACAATCTTTGGGGTTCAATGTCTACTTTTCAGCAGATGGAGACTGTAATGTAGGCATTGTAAGGAACCCAACAGAAATCCCTCAGCGATCTATCTGCTCAGTTTCTACAAAAGATTCAAATGGTTTAGTGCCCCACAGTGAGAAAGCAGATCTCTCTGAACCTGTTACTGTGATGCAAGGCAATGTTTCTGACAATCCTCTCATCCGAGTTTGTGGATCGTTGTGCCCTATGCACACTAATGATGGAGGCTGCCGGTGGCCAAATGCTGATTGTGCTCAGTTTCAGAGCCAATTTGTTGGTTTGAAAGCCAACTTTGATGCATTTGATCGGCTTTCGATATATGATAGTTATTTTGGAACTTAACAAAGATGGTTTCAACCAAGCTCACTTTTCTTGCAGCAAATTTCATTTATCTGGTCAGATATTTTTGTATAGCGGGGGGACGGAAAAAGAAACGGCTCCGAAGAAAAAAATGGGGGTTCCCAATGCTTCTCCATGCTCAACGAGCTGTGCCAACCTCGGGAGGGAATTGAATGGGGGCAGTAGGTTCAATTCCTATCTTTGGCAAAAATTACAACAAACAATTAGACAAGTAGCAACAAGTGCACAGCTTCAACATGGTTGCTGTTAGATGAGATGGTCTAAGAACTGTACATGGAAACTGATTGAGTTTCCCTGTGGACCATCTGAAAGTTTTGACATTGCAGAGGATTTCACTTGGAGAAGATTGGAACTGATATTGTATGTTTAGGACTGATATTATTGAGACGCAATTCAAATGTATATTATGACATAGGCGTTCCTCCTTCTAAGTATCTTTCTTTCTGCATTCTTGTAAATAAGGACAAATAATGATGAGTTCTGAATAAAATGATTCCGGAAGATTTACTCTAATTGTGTGTGTGGTGTTGTACATTTCTGCGTAACAACTGTTCGTTATTTTTATGCTAGAGCTGTCAACCTGTTGAATTTACTTGTGTAAGAATAATTTGAACTGATTGTTTCCACACTGAGCTATAGCACTTTTCTGCACGTATTTCTGTTCACCAATTTAAAGTACTTGGAAGCTTGGATTTTATCTACTCATGTTTCTTTTGATTGGGAGTGTGTGGTGGACGTAGCAGCATCGAATGAACTGTAACGTTGTCCTTCATTTACACAAGTGGAATTTCACAACTTGATTCTGTGGTCCAGGAGATAAATTATATGGAATTTTGACATCTCTATGTTGGTTATTTTGTCTTTGAGCAGGGACGTCGTGGTACAATCTGTCTTTTTTTGTTGCCATATGTTCTTTTGAGCTTGTAGCTGGGTCTTTTTCCTAATTAGACGCGCATGTAAGGCAAAGGTCATAAATGAAAAATATCTGTCTCATTTCCCAACCAACTGTCAACAAGAGTGAAGGGACCCATTGGATATCGCTCTGCTCGCGACTGAGATTGTTGTGTAGGATTTCAATTATTCTATTTTTTCTTTCTTTCGAATATGATTTACTACTATCATGTTTTGCTTGACCGCTCCAAGGAGCAATAATAGGATGACAGGATTTGAATCAGTGACATTTTGTCCCAAAAAAAAATGCAGCTTTTGCTCATGAAGTTATATTTTTCATTAGAGATTACTATCCGGTGCAAAATGAAGATTATGTATTGGCAAGATTGTTAGGTTCAATTGGAACATGATATACTAAATTGGTCCTAGTTACTCATCGTGGCGGAGTAGAAGAGGATTCTCAAACATGGAAAATGATCCACGCTTGTTACACAAAACCCCCTTAGAGGAAGAGCCAAACAGCAGAGACATCAGGTAGGAGAAATGAATGTTTGGGCTCTAGAAAGGTTTGGGGTTATTTATTCATATGTCACGAGAGCGGCGCGTTTACCACTTTCACCATAGCAACCTATCTTGAACTCATAACAGCCTATGAAAAAGAAATCGTTGAAATTGAGGAAGCTATTCTAGTTTAGTAATAATTCAAATGGATCAACAACAATAAAAAGTTGTTCAAGATATTTGAATTTTGTTCCTCGAACGGTAATCGGAGCTACTTACCATGAATAAGGTGATAAGAATTTAGCCTCTGAATATCATGTGCTCAAGAGCACCATCTTTTCATTAGAAATACTTATCAAGTTGAATGAATACATGAGCTTACAATAACTCATGCACACACCCACTTGCTTTAGCAATTGAAGAATTATCAAGAATGGCTGAAACACAGGTTGTATAAAATGCTGACCAGCCAATTGATGTAGCTAGATTCGGGTTTTTACATTTAGTATTGTAAAACCAGAACTGTGACTTCAACACTTTACAAGACTCGAGTCATAAACATGTCCACAAGTATCATTCTTCTTTTTCTCTAACTGGGAGGAGCTTCTTCATCGGATGGCTTCTTGTTTCCACGACGCTCGTTCCATCTTGACCATGCCCACCTTAAAACAAAGAACCCTCCGATAGCATAAACCTGATTTCAGAAACAGTGCAGAAGATTCAGGCGGTAGAATATAAAAGGCAGCATATGAAGAAAGAACCAAAATCTTAAGATGTGCAAGGGCACCACATTTTGCTCATCAAAGACATGATTATTCACAATTCCCTCTCTTTGCTTTCTCTGGTTACACAATCCTTTAGCTACTTGTTTCCTCATCAGTACACTATATTGAGACAAATAAAACTTGAAACTACACCAACAGAACAGGTAAAATAAGATTTAGAAATTTGGTTATCAAAGTTGGATCAGGACAACTATAGATTAACCCCAGAAGCATACACAAGTCGTGCCCACACAAGTCGTGCCCACACATACAGGAGAAGAAAAGCTTGCTATAACTGACTTCAACTGTCAATATACTCGACTTCTTCCTTACTTTGTTCTCTCCTGTTGCATTGATATCAAATACAGGATCGTGTGCAAAGCTCCACTTCTCCTTTCTCACTTAATGTATATGTATCACAGCAAGATATTTCATTTACATCTTTCTGAATTACACAGCCAATGTTCTGAAACATATCATTGATAGTTCCTCAGTAGTTGCACTGGTTTTCCCACATATGATATCTGACACTATTTTAATTTTGTATTCTAGCCTAGCTGCTGCTCCTAGTCTATCTTCTTTATCCCATGTAAGAAATCAGCACTACTTTTTTTTCTCAAAGAATCAATACAAATAGCTGATTAATCAGTCGAGGTACTTATGGACCTCAGTGATTACAATATTCTTTTCTCTTTCTAGGTCCACACAATGTAAACTGCTCTCAGAAGGTGCTCAAGGTTGGAGAGTATAAACTGTTTTTAATACTGTAAACATAATATACAGTAACTATTTCCCAATGGGTCTGAAATTTCATGGAGATTAGTCTGACTGTAGGAATTCGTACTTACTCCTCAGCACTAATTCTCTTTGACACAATCTCTCCGAAAACAAAGTTACAAGGGCCAGTGTATCATCAAATGCAAAATGTTGGTTTCTGATATGAGGTGTCTCATTTCAGTTCTCCATCACTGAGAAGTGAAAGCTTAGTCTCAAGGAAACAATCCTCTTTTATGGAAAATAATCCATTGATTATCAGATTAAATAGCACAACATGCCACTAGATACTCTTTCCAAAAAATCATCTAACCATAAATTCGCTTTGATATGACCTCTCAAAGCCAAAACCTATAGTTGAGGTGTTAGTACAAGAGTTTCATAGAATGCACACCTCCTTTCACTTCTCTATCTCTAAAAAGTAAAAGCAGGGCATCTTTGTATAGGCATGTTATTACGTATGCAAAAGCTTATCTTCTTGGACATTTGAACACAATTAATAACAGACAGATGTGCATAAAGAGTCGAATACCCAGACAAGGTAAAGAATCAAAATTCAGTTTCAATTACATAAGGATTTCCCCGGTAAGCTAAGAATGGCAATTATCTCCATCTATATTCCTGACAAAGGTTCAAAATTCAATGCATGGAACAAGAATTATCATAAAGGCAAGCTTGCCAGATGTTCCCTACGAGTAGGTGGTGGAGACTATTTGGGCGAAATGCCCTTCCAAGTCTTGAATTGAAAAAAGAATGACGTTGACCAAGTCAAACATATTTAAGTGGATTGAGTGATTATAATTACTTAACATTTGGGGGTAAAGATTAAAACTCCAAAAATTCTTAAAAGAATCTATTACCCACTTTCAAATTTCAAATTTCAAATTTGAATACCCTCACTTCTCTTCTCTTCAGTTTCTCCTCCTCCTCCTGCCCCTCCCCATTTAAGTGAGATTTTCTAACCAGTGATGGGGTTTTTGTAGTAAATCCAACAACTACAATAGTTGTTTTCTTCTTCTTCAATCTCCTCCATTTAGGTGGAAAGAAATTTTCGAACCTGTGGAGAATAGTTCCACAATTACTTAAGTTGTTGTCCAAAATGTTCCAACAACTACTAATAAGTGTTGGAACGAATTCAGTAATTGTCCAACAACTGTTGTGGACAACGATTGACATTGGTTTATGTTGTTGATGTTGTTGTGGGGATTGAAAGAGGACAAGTACTAAAGTTTTTGTTGGACAACTAGTTAAGTTAAAAGGGAGCTTTGAGTCTTCTTTTTAAGGAAGAGTGACTCAAGTTCTTTTTCTTTGCTACAAGTGACTCTTTTAATTAGTATTAATGATACATATTTAAAAGCGTCCAATGTTTTCTTATTTAAATAAAACTCCTGCTCCCCCCCCCCCCCCCAAACCCCTCTCATCTGCCTCCGTCTTTAAACCCACAACAACAGAAATCTCACAACAACAACAACAATACAGAAACTCCTCTTTGAGACTGCACGACAACAACAACTTCAATAGTTGTTGGAGCTTGTTGGTCAACTTCGGTAAGTTGCAACTATTGAAGTTGTTGGATTTTACTGCACAATCCCCTCCACTGGTTCTAAAATCTTTTTTCACAACCAAATTCGGAATTTTTAATTTTTACCCCAAATATTTAGTAATTGTTTACACACCTCAATCCACTTAATTATGTTTGAGCTAATCAACATAACTCTTCTTTAATTCAAGACTTGGAGGGCCTTTCGCCCAAATAGTCTCAAGTCACCTTGCGCCATTATCCATCCTTCCATTTACATAACTATTATTTTAGCAAGTAGCAGAAAAGTTGTATGTCAATACATTTTACAACTATAGTTGACCTAAACAAAAAAAAAAGGGCAGCCCGGTGCACTAAGCTCCCGCTATGCGCGGGGTCAGGGGAAGGACCGGACCACAAGGGTCTATTGTACGCAGTCTTACCTCACATTTCTGCAAGAGGTTGTTTCCACGGTTTGAACCCATGACCTCCTAGTCACGTGACAACAACTTTACTAGTTACCCTAAGGCTCCCCTCAGTTGACCTAAACAAACTATACACAAATTATACATAGCAAACTCTACGGTCATCATCTTTACCACATGTTCATGGATAATACTCTACATTGAATAAGTCAACTATATACTTCAAAGAAAGAATCAAATATCCAAAGCTCATATATCCAAAAAGATCATCTTTACCACATGTTCTGGATAATACGCTACATTGAATAAGTCAACTATATACTTCAAGAAAGGAATCAAACATCCAAAGCTCACATATCCAAAAAGGACAGTTCCTCATAAACAGAGGGAATTCGATTCGTTCTACACAGAATTCAAAATGTCATTAGGGCCCATTTGGCCATGGATAATTTTCACTTTTTTTTTCAGGAATTGTACTCTAGAATCATGTTTGGGCATAGAATTGTTACAATTTTCAGGAATTCGACTTGAAGTTGAATTCCGAAATTAGAGAAACTCCAAATACCTATTTCCACATTTTTAACTCCAAATCACTCACGAAAATTAAATATTCTCCGAAGTTGTATTCATGTCCAAACACAACTCCAATTTCCAAATACCATTTTTCATCTTGTTTCTTTTTCTTCAAATTTCACATTTTTATGTCGAAACGACCACTTAATTTGACATATACACACACCAAATACCAATACACTAGTTCAAAAATTAGTTACATGAATAGTTTAATGAATTTAAATTTGTAAAAATTGCATAAAAAAAACCTAATAGTGCTAAACACTTTTTGGGCGTTTAGGGTAAGTTAATAGTCAAAAACACACCTGAACTATCACTCGAGTTTGTTGCTCCCTTTTCCTTCATGAACTATCACACCAGCTAATAGTTGGCCGAGTTGTGTTTTAATACATAGATGGTGATAGTTTAGGTAGAAAAAGGGAACAACTAATAGTTGGTGTTTGAAACTCACCACACAAATTTCTAAGAGCATAAATTTCAAAAGTTTTCTGTTTTTAACTTTGTGTAAGTCAAATAGTATCACATAAATTGAGATGGGTGATTAATAGATTATTCACCTGCCACAAAACGACGGGGTTCGTATTGGGTTCATTAATTCCATCTGATTCGAGCTTCAAAGAAGGCAACTCCTGTTTTGGAAACTTCACTACATCAGTTTTTTCCTCCTTTTCAACTGAAGTAGCGGTGGGTTCTATTTTCTTAGTGACCGGTGGCGGCGGTTTGAAGAACTGAAGGAAATTGCAGACAAATGGGTTTGTGGGTTTGTTTTGTTGGTCATCAGATATGGTTGTGGTGGTGTCCGCCATGGGTACGTTTGATTGACTTTGGGAATGGCGTTGGTTACAATATATGGAGTATACCGCTGGTTGGTTACATATATTTATACGCACATTATACAGTTGCTTATTCCCCCATAGTATTTATAATTATTGTATATCAAATATCAGTGCGGAGTTGTGAAAGATTGGCTAATGACTGGTTCAGGAGGGTAGATGTAGGCCGAAGAAATATTGAAGAGAGGTGATTAGACGGGATATGACGCAGATGCAACTTACTGAGGACATGACCTTAGATAGGGGTTGTGGAGGACATGATTAGGGTGAAAGAACAGTAGTTACTCGAGCGTAGTCCTACTTATGCTTACAAATTAATAGTTGTAGTGTTATTACTGTAGGCCCGATTAGCATATCACACTTATAGGTACATTATTACTTTATAATCCACTGTAGTTTGATTTCTGTTGCTATGTGTTCTTTAGGGTATTTTGTGTGACTTATTTAGTTGTGTTAGCTATTGCTTCCTTTTGTTCGAATGCATTTTATACTACTTTAATTTCTTATCTGAGTCTGATCGTTTCTCTTGTTTAATCTTTACTCTTGCTTTGTTTTGATTGTCTTACTTGTGATTATGCTTTGTCTTGAGCCGAGCGTCTTCCGGAAATAGCCGATCTACCTACCAAGGGGAGGTAAGGTCTGTGTACACTCTACCCTCCCCAGACCCCACGATATGGAATTTCACTAGGTATGTTATTGTTTGTTGTTGTATATCAAATATATAGCAGGTGTATAATTCTTGATAAAACAAAAGGCAGCATCTAACCAACATTCATTATACGTATAATATCCACTTAAAAAAGAAAGAGAAACATTGATAACCTCTCATGGAAGGATTTTGGCATGTCTTTTACTTGCACGTGTATAAATCAATAATAAATGTGCAAATTTGATCAGATATAAAATTTATGCAAAAGTTATATATATTTATACGCGTATAAAAGGTATAAAAAAATTATATATAACTATACATTCTTTATACAATGATAAATGAATTGAATCTGCAACTTCAACCACATATACAACACTAACATTAATACACAAATTTCAAACATTTGCACACACTACTCATGTAAAGAAAAACATCAATAGCACACATAAAAAAAGTTATACACACACATTTATATAGCATTATGCAGGTTTTATGCTGGTTGTTTTCAATTTTTTTAATATTAGTTTCTAATTGGGTTGAAAAAAATTATTTAGCGTTTAACAAAAATTTACTAACCTTTTGTATCAGTAGTATTATTTTTCAGAAGACAAAATTTTCCGGTTGCAGATTTACTAAAACATCTTCCGCCTCTTTTTGCTTCTTCCTTTTTTAAAAATAATATTGGATTGAAATCATTTGGGGAATAATCACAAAAAATGGTTTAATTGTATTTGATTATGTTGAAGTCACACCAAAAGTTCAGTGATTTTCCATGGATTAAGCACCGAGATTTTAGCCCTTTTCAGCTAAATAGTGTGTCTATATTATTTTCCTAATTGTATGGCTAGAATAATTTAGGGCTACTATACGAGGGCACCGGTGGTGGAATGATAAAGTTCAAGAGAAAGTGAAAGCAGAGAAAGCGGTGTATGCGAAATTGGTAGAAAGCAAGGATGACGTGGAGAAGTGGACGAATAGAGAATTGTATAAGATGGCGAGGAAGGAGGCAAAGCTAGCGGTTACGACGGCAAAAACGGCGGCTTTTGAATGCCTGTATGTCGAATTAGAGGAAAAAGACAGGGATAAGAAGTTGTATAGACTAGCCAAGGCGAGTGAGAGGAGGGCTCATGACTTGGATCACGTGAGGTGCATTAAGGACGAGGACGACAAACTACCGCAGGAGGACGCGCATATTAGACGGAGGTGGCAATCTTACTTTCATAAACCCTTGAACGAAAAAAAAGATGAAGACATTGTGGTGGGAGATCTGAAGCAATCTGGAAGGTACCGGGATTTTTAGTATTGTAGAAGCATTAAGGTTGAGGAGGTTAAGGGTGATGTTCGTAGGATGCGCAGGGGAAGAGCGACCGGACCTGATGAGATCTCAGTTGAATTTTGGAAGAGCGCAGGCAAGACAGGTTTGGAGTGGCTGACTAAGTTGTTTAATGTCATTTTTAAGACGGCGAGAATGCCCGAAGAATGGAGGTGGAGTACAATGATTCCTTTGTACAAGAACAAAAGTGACATCTAAAGTTGCAACAACTATAGGGGTATCAAGCTGCTAAGCCACACTATAAAAGTTTGGGAAAGGGTCGTGGAGATGAGGGTAAGAAGAGGCGTTTCTATTTCCGAGAACCAATTTGAATTCATGCCGGGGCGTTCGACTACAGAAGTGATTCATCTTATTAGGAGGTTGGTGGAGCTGTATAGGGAGAGGAAGAGAGACTTACATTTGGTTTTCATCGACCTCGATCGAGAAGGCATATGACAAAGTCCCTAATGAGGTTCTATGGAGATGTTTGGAGGTTAGAGGTGTACATGTGGCGTACACTAGAGCGATTAAGGATATGTATGATGGAGCCAAGACCATGGTACGGACAGTAGGAGGAGACTCTGAGCACTTCTCAGTGATGATGGGGCTGCACCAGGGATCAACTCTTAGCCCTTTCTTATTTGCCTTGGTGATGCATGGACTGACGTGACAAATCCAAGGGGAGGTGCCATGGTGTATGTTATTCACAGACGATATAGTCCTGATTGATGAGACTCGCAGCGGAGTGAACGCTAAGCTGGAGGTTTGGAGACAGGCTCTGGAGTCTAAAGGGTTCATGCTAAGTAGGACCAAGACAAAATATTTAGAGTTCAAGTTCAGTAATGGGAGCGGCCATGAGACAGGTCATTCCAAAGAAAGAAAGCTTTAAGTACCTCGGGTCTATTATCCAAGAGAATGGAGAGATTGATGACGATGTCACATTTCGTATTGGGGCAGGGTGGGTGAAATGGAGGCGTGCATTTGGAGTTTTGTGCCACAAGAAGGTGCCACCAAAACTTAAAGGCAAATTCTATAGGGTGGTGGTTAGACCGACTATGTTGTATGGCCGAAGTGTTGGTCAGTCAAGACTTCGCACATCCAAAAGATAAAAGTTGCGGAGATGAGGATGCTGAGATAGATGTGTGGGCATACAAGAGGTGATTGGATTAGAAATAATGATATCCGAGATAGAGTGGGAGTGGAGGATAAGATGCGGGAAATGAGGTTGAGATGGTTCAAGCATGTGCAGAGGAGAGACACAAATGCCTTAGTGCGGAGGTGTGAGAGGTTGGCTATGGACGGGTTCAGGGAGGTAGCGGTAGACCGAAGAAGTATTGGGAGAAGTGATTAGACGGGATATGACGCAAGTGTAACTTACTATGGACATGTCTTTAGATAGGGGGCTATGAAGGACACATATTAGGGTAAAAGGGTAGTAGTTAGTTGAGTGTAGTCCTACTTACGCTTACAAACTGGTAGTTGTAGTGTTATTATTGTGGGCCTGTTTAGCCTATCATACTAGTAGGCGCAGTATTGCTTTATAGTCCCCTGTCGTTTGATTTCTGTTGCTATGTGTTCTTTTAGTGTACTTTGTTTATCTTATTTACATGCGTTAGTTACTGCTTCTTTTTTCAGAATGCGTTATCATGGCTTATTCGTTTTTGTTACCAGCATTTTCATAATGCTTTAAATTTCTTGTCCGGATCTGACCGTTTCTCTTGCTTTGCTTGTGATTATGCTTTGTCTTGAGCCGAGGGTCTTTCGGAAACAGTCGCTCTACCTACTTATGTAGAGAGGTAAGGTCTGTGTACACTCTACCCTCATCAGACCCCACGTTGTGGAATTTCACTGGATATGTTGTTATTTTTGTTGTTGTATAAATTAACTTTTAAGGCTATTGACAGTTACAAACTCTAATGGGCGGCCATTTGTGTTTTTTACCCTAACTATAATTTCTAACCAAATGGAAAATAAGGTTAAGGTATATAAACACATTTAAATTAGTGAAACTTACACAAATGACTATACTTTGGATTTTTTAGGCATAACTATATTTTTTATAATTACATTTTGTAGCTACAGTTAGGGGTGACAGATGGGCCGTTTGGACTGAAGTTGAACGGGTCAAGATGGGTTGAATCAATAGATGAGCCAATGCCCAATCCGCCCAAAGCTTGCATGAGTTAAGATGGGCGGGTCAGGATGGGCTAAATGACCCATTACTTTTACAAATTTCAAACTTACCTTCTATGATTTGATTTTATTTTTCCTTATCTTTATTTTTAAAATAGGAATAATATTTTTAAGAATTTTTAAATTTTTTATAAAAGAAAAATAAATATATAAAATAATGGGTGGAAGGGCAGGGGGTGGGTAGTGGGCTAAGAAAAGTTTCTCATTTTTTATTAAAAAAATTGTATAAGTAAAATAAATATATAAAGTAAAAACTTCGGGGGAGGGGGTAAGCAAATTTTTCTCATTTTTTATAAAAAGTTTATAAAAGTAAAATAAATATATAAAATAGAAAATTTGGGGAGGGGGGGGGGGAGATGGAGGTTGGGTGATGAGGGTTAGGGCATAGGGTGGAGGGGGTGGGAGGTAAAAAAAATTCATATTTTTTATAATTTTTTTGTAAAAGTAAAAAAATATGAAATAGAAATTTGAGGATGGGGGTAGGGCACGGGGTGGAGGGGGAGGAGGTAAGAAAAAAATTATATTTTTTATAAAAGTAAAAAGAATATGAAATAGAAATTTGAGAAGTGGGGTGGGGGTGGGGGTAGGGGGAGGTAAGAAAAAACATTCATATTTTTAATATTTTTATATAATAGTAACAAAAATATGAAATAGAAATTTGAGGATGAGGTGGGGGTTAGGGCGGTAGGGGGAGGTAAGAAAAAATTTCATATTTTATAAAAGTAAAACAAATATGAAATACAAATTCGAGGATGGGGGTAGGTGTGGGTAGGACGGGGTGGGGGGGAAGGAAAGATAAAATTGCACATTTTTTATAAATTGTTTATAAAAGTAAAAAAATATAAAATATAAATTTGGGAATGGGGTAGGGCGGGGGGTATGGCGGGATGTGGGGGTAGATGGGGTCGAGGTGGGTAGGGGTGGTAGGGTGTAGGGGTGGGGTGGAGTAGGCAAGGTAGGGGGCAGAGATGTGAGTGTGGTTCAATGCTTGGGTGGGGGTTGGTGTAGGGTAGGGGTATGGTGGACGAATAGTGTGGTGGGTGGTTGGGTGCGTTGGTGTATTGTTATTGTTCCGAAATAATAAAGAAATTTTTTAAATAACTATTTATAAACAAAAATCTTAATCTAGAGTGGAGCTCTAATCGTTAAGATTGAACATTTTCATGGGTCAAGTTTGGGCATCATCATGGATTCATTTGGGCTGTTGATTTATGATGGGTCAACTTGGGCTAGCCCAAACCAACCCATCATCAAAATCACTCTTGTCCAAACCCATGAAACCTTGGGCGGGTTGGACGGGTCATTTGGGTTTGGGCTAATTTTGCCACCCCTAGCTACAGTAAAGTGTATTCAAAATTCGACTGTAATTTTCGTTGTATCCAAGGCAGCGTTTTCGCTGTATTTCAAATCAAATTTCGTTGTATTCAAATAAGATGTATTCAACTCAATTATATTCAAGTAGTATTCAACTCAGTTGTATTCATTTATAGCTACTTTTATATTTTATTCAATTTATTATATTTAAAAGTTGTATTTCAAATTCACTTTATTTATTTATATACAAAAAAAATTCCTTCAAAATACAAGCAAAAATACTTAAAGAAACACTGAATTTTACACTAAAAATTTAATGAATACACTCAAATAATGAGATCAAGAAATATAATACACCCTCAAACACTGAATTTTATACTCAAAATTAATGCACGAAATAAAATACATATCCAAACACTGGATTTTACACTAAAAATTATACACTCAATAACTGAATACAAGAAATAAAATACACACCAATCTGAGATACAACAAAATAAAATACACTCCAATTTGATTTTTTTTTAAAAAGCTCAGATCCGAGTCGGCATGCCGATAAACAACATTGAACTCAGGAGAAGCTCAGATCTGAGACGGCACGCCGAAAAACCACATTGAATCCGTTCCCAAATTCTGTAGCTGTCGGAGCTCCGACATCACTGAATTTTCACCGTCGGATCACAAATCCTCGCCGGTAAATCCTTATTCCGATCAAAAATCTAAACGGTGGTCCTTTTGTTAATTTTTGGAGGCAAAGTCTTAACTCTTGATGTTGCTCCTCTATGTAGAAATCAATGGCTGAAGTAGAAGTGTTGGTAAGCAATAATGTGACAGGCATGTGTAATAACACCTTCGATCAGAAATTGTGTGCTCACATCCTCACTTCTAGCCTGTGTATGGCAAAATCTTAACTCTTCAAGATCAATTGATCATGATTGTTGGAGTGATGACGGCGATGACGACCAGATTCGCCGGAGAAGGGAAAGGAATTGGTTGTCAGTCACAAGCTGAAGGACTTGTTTGTTTCATCACCGGAGAATATGAGACAGGGAATCTGTTCAGTTGGTCGGAGAATAAGGATATGTTCGCTTCGGCAAGATTTGAGCCACCATTTAGATTCGGCGCCGATCAGATCTGAGCCTCCGATGATCACCGGTGGTCGTCGCTGCTCCGGCAGTGGGGAGACGACGGAGAGAGGGACGGAGGGAGAAGTGAGGGATAAATACTGTAAAGAATGGATCTTGGGCCTAACTCAACCCCAAAAGTTAGCTTGTAGGGTGAGTATTGTCCAAGTCCATATAAGGAGTCCATGTTACCATTCCATTTCCGATGTGAGACTCTTAACACTCTCCCGCACGCCCAGACCTCGTTAACTGGAGCGTGGACAATATAATATGGGGGCCCAACATCGGTGAATAAAGAATTGGAATGAGTCTGACTCTGATACCATGTAAAGAATGGATTTGGGCCTAACTCAACCCCAAAAGCTAGCTTGTAGGGTGAGGATTTACCAAGTCCATATAAGGAGTCCATGTTCCCATTCTACTTCCGATGTGGGACTCTTAACAAATACAAGTCATAAACCTAATGTATTTTGGTATAGCTATGGATGATAATTAACATATAACTTTTAGGTATGTGATGTGATTAAAACAAACTATAGTTATTAAATATAACTAGGTACTAATAGTTAGTCATGTCACGTAAATTATTTTCTTTAAATTATGATAAGATTTTCTGGGAGTTCTATTATATGTATGTATACTGACATTTGATATGTATATCTCATTTAAATGTTATAAACAAAAGTAGACAAAAACTTATGCAATGGCTTCAAGTAGTTAAGAAGTGTGTGTTTTGCAAGATTGCATAGGAAACTAGAGATCACCTTTTTGTTACTTGCCCTTTTGCGAGTAAGGTATGAAATAGACTGTTGCAATGGCTTTAAGTGCACCAACCAGCTGGGTAAACATGGGCACAACATCAGCAGTGGTTGCTTCTCAACACTAAGCTGCAAAAGTCCTGAAAATGATTCATGCAGAATATACACACGCCATGATTGAGAGAAACTTGAGAGTTTTTAGCTCAAGAAGAATACAGAGGATATAATAGCTAGAAGAATTGCTTGTCTTTGTAATGTTAGAGCTCCCCTCTCAGGGCCTTTTTAGATCAATATTTCTTCTAATTTGTAGGAGGTTAGAAGGCTATGCCTTCAAAAATTTTGATACAATCAGATGAGATGTCTGACTCAGTTATGTAATGCATACTTTGATGATTAATGAAAGGCTAATTACCAAAAAAGCAAAAGTACACAAATAGTTATTTTTATATTATAAACAAAAATAATATATTTGTTAATTTTAAAACTTCAATTGATTTTCATATCTCATTAATTAAAATTTGAAAAGACTAATAAATCTATTACTAGTTGTATCATACCGATAAAAAAAAATACTAAAATCTAAGGAAAATATGCATTTAAAATTAATTAAGAATTTAAATATTTCAAGTTTGACGTAAGAATTTTACAATTGTAGATTGTTTCGTAAACTCTAGTCTCTTAGTGATAATATAACGCTTGAACTGACGAAGAATTTTGTCCAAACTTTCATAAAAAATGAATTCAATAGCTTTCCTTTGAAGGTTGTCTAAGAGCTTAACCTAAATATTTTAATATTTTATTTTTATAGATAATATATTTCTTACAAAATATTGTTACACAATATTTGAGTATGACCGTTATAGAGATGTAATTTTATAAAAAATTATACCACTATAATGAATGACATTGTTGTTGTAGGTTAGAGAAGTAAAATATAATATGAAAAATCTGTTCAGGAGAAAATCATGCTATTATAGTAAAATGTTATTATAATAAATAACAATTATAGAGAGAATCGACTATATCCCCACATTTGTTTTTTTTCATATTATTTATCTCCTGAACTTATTTATTATTAATTATCCCCTCGAACTTCTTCTTTTTTCCAGTGTTTTTCGTTTTCAGCATCTCTTTAAGCTAGCTAATTAAGGATTCGGCATAGGGAATAAAGTCAAGCCTAAGCATTTTAGGTAGAACATATATTGAAATAAATGAGAGAAGTCCATGCCCCAAGTGTGTATTAGCAACAAAAAAACATTTTCAGCTATAAAAAGGACCCGAACAATTCATGCTCCATTAAAACATTCTGCACAGAACATGTGAGTAAAAAAAATAGGACAGTCTGGTGCATTAAGCTCCCGTTATGCGCGGGTTTCGGGGAAGGACATACTACAAGGATCTATTGTACCACAATAAAAAGAAAAACATTGTTATATGTTGGATATTGTTGCCAAAAGTACTTTTCGCAACAACAAAAATTGTTGCAATAACCTCCGATGAAAAAAGTTCTCGCAATAACAACATATTAAATTTGTTGCTCTTTACTTTCTTTAGCAACAATATATTAAATCTAAAATTTTATTGTCAATTCTATACTTTGTTGTAGTGTACGTATCCTTTATAGAAAAAAATCGCAACATGGGGCGCTTTCTCTTTTAATGGGTCGTGCGTACACTGTGCCAATTTAATCCGAGCCCTCATACGAATACCAAACATCAAGTAAAAAATAAGAAACCGAAGTATCCAAAAGTAAAAACGAAGAAATACCCCTCCCAGAATATATATTAATATCATTATGTCTAATGTCACCAAACACCATTTTATTTTGGTTTTGCCTCATATTGTAAATCAAGAATTTCAAGAGATCAAGTTTGAGTACTTTCGCATCACTACATTGTATTGAACCAATTACTCCACCATGTCAAGAAAGAAAAATAGGATTTTTTCAAAACAACAACTAAGGAAAGTCTTTCGATTTCATAAAACTAGAGATAATGTGGTGTTATATTGTTCGAATTCTTTAAAAATATTGTTGGTCGTATGTATCCTTAAAAAACCAAGTATTTTTGGAAGATCTAATACATATATAACAACATAGTTTTTGAATGACCAAACACACATACAAAGCTCGGACTCTTCACAAGATATTATTGGCTACACACGTGTCAGATCCTTTAAAAACTATAGTAGTATATTATAGAGGATCCGATGAGAACACGGCATTATATGCCGCGGTGTGGCTGGCCAACCAATTAGCACCGCAACGCCGACGGTGTGGCGCCGACGGTGTGGCGCCGCGGCCCTTCACGGCTTCGCGACGATTTCCGACTCGTTTCATCTTACACTTCTTCCTTCGTTTACCAACGTGGAATACTTTGTTATTTGGCCAATAACCGTCCACCATTCTATGTCTCAAACGTATTACATACGTACCAATATCTCTTTCACTAATAAAATTTGCGATACTTGGCACTACGTGTGCACGTGTGTGGAAACGACATTTCCGACGTGAGGGCCCCAAATTGTTTGAGTCATAAATAATGGGATATACTTAATTCCACATTTAGTAAATTTCCAACAATCCCCTCTTGAAAGAGATTTTGGCGCACTCACATGGTGCCTTTCCAGCAATCTTTCAGCGGACCGATGTTACATCTGGATAGGTAGCTTTCGCTTTGAACCTTCCATAGTTGAATACCATCAGACTTACTTACTGCGCGGTGAACGTGATGTCTTGAACCATCAGTGTTTAGTGTAAGCCAAGTCAACGGTACCAACACAACAACTTTCCTAACTCTGTTCTTCGTAATATTTTGTCTGTTGTGGCCGTGGACACTTCTTGGATTCTTAAGTGCATTCATTTGAGGCGGCCTGTCCTCGCACTTAAATAGGTGGTCTCCTATAAGGTATTCTGCTATACCCCATTTCACAAGTGTTAGGAACAATTAAAAGTTTTTTCCAAACCTAACCTCAACCGGTGAGGATCATTAAAGATTTTGGAAACTTAACCTTTACTCACACTGTAGATAGCACTTATAGTCTATCGCGGAAACGACTTTGGATTTGGTGTTTCTTTACAGAAATCACTATCCGAAGTGCTCATGCGTCCACCGAAGCGCTTAACTGAACCTTTACAGCTTAGTTTTCCCATTGAACCTAATTCCTGGGATCTCCAGTCGGTAAGGTTGGGTTACAACCATATTAGTCCTTATACCTTGGGTTTTAAGCCCATTTTCCTAGACATGCAGAACATCTGATCTTTGGGTAAACCCTTTGTCAGTGGGTCCGCTATGTTATCCTT
Organism: Anisodus tanguticus; assembly: GCA_034509755.1. NCBI lineage: Eukaryota > Viridiplantae > Streptophyta > Magnoliopsida > Solanales > Solanaceae > Anisodus > Anisodus tanguticus. Next base: position 37,526,560 of record CM067549.1, read on the forward strand.
TGATTTTATGTAATTAATGGATATTATACCTGTGGTGATTAGCTGCCTAACGGTCTTATGCCTCCATCGAATATGACGAGACTTGCCATTGTACATAGAATTTGGTGCCCTTCCTAGAGCCGACTGACTGTCGTAGTGGATCATTATAGAAGGTACGGGTTTGTTCCAACAAGGAACATCCTCTAAGAAGTCGTGAAGCCACTCAGCTTCCTCTCCTGCTTTGTCTAAAGTGATAAACTCTGATTCCATCGTGGATCGGGCGATGCAAGTTTGCTTAGAGGATTTCTAAGACACAGCCCCACCACCAATTATAAATACATACCCACTAGTGGACTTAGTGTTCTCTATATCAGATATCCAGTTTGTATCACTGTACCCCTCTAGTACAGCTGGTTATCTCGAATAATATAACCCGTAAGTTAGCGTGCATTTCAGGTATTGAAGTACCCTATTCAACGCCTTCCAGTGATCATCACTCGGATTACAGGTAAACATAGCCGACTTGCTGACTGCATAAGCAATATCAGGTCAGGTGCAGTTTGTTATGTACATCAAACTCCCAATCACTTATGCATATTGCTCCTAACATATAGATGCTCTATGATTTTTATCAAGTTTTTTATTTCTATCCATTGGTGACTTCATAGGCGAGCTGTCAAATATCTCAAACTTTCTCAAAACATCCTCGATGTAGTGAGACTGAGATAAGACCAGTCCATCAGATGTCTTAGAGATTTTTATCCCTAAGATGACATCTGCGATACCCATATCCTTCATGTCGAAGCATTGTTTCAACATGTTCTTAGTCTCTAGGATCAAGCTAGGACTGCTCCCTATGATCTACATGTCATCTACGTACATGCATTTCATGACAAATGAGTCAGAGTTACCTTTCACTTAGACACATTGTCACACTCATTAATGGCGAAACCCTTCAATAGTAGAGTACTATCATTTTTTTTGTGCCATTGCTTCGGGGCTTATTTCAGCCCGTACAGAGATTTGACAAGCCGATAGACTTTCTTCTCTTGCCCTGGAACCACATACCCCTCGGGTTGTTCCATATAAATTTCTTCTTCCAAATCACCATTTAGGAAGGCTGTCTTGACATTCATTTGATGTATCTCAAGGTCACGCAATGCTGCAATCACAATGAATACTCGTATGGACGTCATCCTAGACACCGGGGAGTACGTGTCAAAATAGTCAAGGCCTTTTTTCTACCGATAGCCGTTGACTACCAACCTGGCCTTGTACTTATTTATAGACCCATCTGTTTTATACTTCCGTTTGAGTATCCATTTACAACCCAACGATTTATTTTCCGGAGGAAGATCAACCAACTTCCAAGTATGGTTATGCAGGATGAAGTCTATTTTACTCTCAATAGCTTCTTTCCAGAGCGGTACCTGTGGAATTGACAATGCTTCAACAATTGTCCTTGGTTCATCATCAACCATATAAGCTACAAAGTCAGGACCGAAGGATTTATCCTTTCTAGCCCTTTTACTTCGCCTTAGTTCCATCTCTGGAGTCTCCAAGTTCCGAGAGTCTGGAACACTAGATTTCGGATATTCAGTCACTTCGAAGTCCACTAGATCTGAACTATCTAGATCCGGGCAGCCAATGACTCCCGGTTCCTGAGAGCTTTGTTCATAACTTCGTTTGCGAGAGGTTATGTCTTTTTCCTTTCTAGGAAAGGTATCTTAAAAGAATTGAGCATTCCTTGATTTCATGATTGTACCCCCGTGGATATCTAGAATATCTGACTTATGCACTAAGAAGCGATAAACACTACTGTTATTTGCATATCCGATGAAAATGCAATCTACAGTCTTAGGCCCAATCTTGACCTGTTTCGGCTTGGGTACTTCAACCTTTGCCAAACAACCCCACACCTTTAAATATTTATAGGTGGGTTTCTTTCCCTTCCATGATTCATATGGAGTTTTGTCCTTACCCTTATGTGGGACTCTGTTAAGAATCATATTAGCGGTAAGGACGGCTTCTCCCCACAAGTTTTGGGGAAGATTGGAATTGATAAGCAAGGAATTCATCATTTCCTTCAATGTGCGGTTCTTACGTTCCGCCACACCGTTCGACTGAGGTGAGTATGGAGCAATCGTTTGATGAATAATGCCTGATTGGGCACAATATTCCTCAAATGCCGCTACGTATTCTCCCCCTCTATCGCTACGAATGGATTTAGTCTGCATGCTTAGTTGGTTCTCAACTTCTACTTTGTAACGTCGGAACGCTTCAAAGGCTTCGTCTTTACTTTTCAATAAGTAAAGGTAACAATACCTTGTGATATCATCAATGAATGTCACAAAGTACTTGTTCCCCCTCACCCCTAGTTTGTGCAAATTTCAAATCACATATATCTGTGTGAATAAGTTCTAGATGAGCGGTATTCCTTTCGACAGATCGAAAAGGAAGCTTTGTGAGTTTTGCCTCTACGCACACCTCACACTTATATTGAGGGTTTACGTTGATAGACGACAACAACTCCAACTTTACCAACGTTTGGATAGACTTGTAGTTAACATATCCTAATCTATGATGCCATAAATTAGATGACTCAAGCAAGTAAGAAGAAGCTTCAATATTATTGCTTGCACGTAGTACAGACATGTCGTTAACTTTGAAGAGGCCTTCACTGACGAAGCCCCTTCCGACAAACGTTCCATTCTCGGTGATTACAAATTTATTGGACTCAAACACTAGCCTAAAACCAGCATTAACCAATAAATGACCTGAAATTAAATTTCTCCTAATCTCAGGAACATGCATCACCTCCTTCAGAGTGAGCTCCTTTCCCGAAGTCATCTTCAGGACTACCTTTCCTACCCTAGCACGTCAGAGGAAGCGTTGTTACCCATAAATAACTTTTTGTTTGTAACTGGTGTATAAGTGGAGAATGCATATCTATTGGAATAGATGTGTCTTGTAGAACATGTGTCCATCCACCACTGCATGGGATTCTCAACAAGGTTTGCTTCAAGCACCACCGCTGAGAACTCCTCAATCATGTCATCTAGAAACCTATCTTTGACGACGTTAACATGTGCCTTGCCCTTGGCCTTCTCTTGTTGCTCAGTCTTGAGCTTGCGACAGTCCTTGATCATATGACCAGAGATCACAAACGTAGATTGCTCGCGGCTAGGCTAAATATGAATTGAGACGAAAGCTTTATAAAGCCGATTTTCCACAGTGGTGACAGTTTCCTTTGAACTTCTCCGCTGCTTGGGTCTTGCCGTCTTTCTGGAACTTGCGCTTTTTGCTTGGGTGCCCTTTGGCCTCAGCCAGATTTGCCTTTGCCTCAGCGGGTTGTTTACCCCTAGGCAAGACCTTCTTATTATCTTCCTAAATTTGGAGTTTGATAATAAGTTCTTCAAAGGTCATCTCCTTTGTCTTGAGTTTTAAGTAACTCATAAACTCATTCCATGAAGGATGACGCTTTTCAATTAGTAGTGCAACAAAAAACTGCTCATTTGGCTTCATACCTTCCAAATCCAGGTGATGTAGAATCATTTGGAATTCCTGGACTTGGGACATCACTGTTTTACTATCCACCATTTGAAATTTCAGGAATTTCCCAACGATGAATTTCTTAGTACCTGCATCTTGTGTGTTGTACTTATTTTGTAGCTTCTCCCATAACTCTTTGGCGGTGCCAACGGAGTAATACACCCTGTAGAGAGGGTCTGACAAGCAGTTCAAATATAGTTCTTACACATGAAATCACTATGACTACATGCATCAAGAACCATCTTCATGCCATTAATGACATGGATACCTTGGCCCCCTTCAACCGTTTCAGTAGGCAAAGGGTCCATTTCATCTCAAGCTTACGGAGGATCTTCTGTTAGGAAACGAGCCATTCCCATAACAGTCAGATAAAATAGCATATTCTGCTGCCATCTCTTGAAGTTGGAGCCCATGAACTTTTCAGGACGTTTGTGGTGGAATCCAGCATGTGGAGGAACGGGAGTGTTCCCTTGAGCAGCAGAAAAGGCATTGGACGAGCCTTGAGCAACCGAAATGGCATTTGGTGTGCCTTGAGCAGTGGGTAAGGCAGAGGGGTTGCCTTGGGTAGCAGCAGCAGTAGAATCAGAAGCGAGTTATTCTCTTCTAGTCATCTTTCTAGGTACTTACAACAAATTGTGTCTTAAATTTGTGTCTTGTACAATAATTGCAGGGAACGGGAAATAAGTAAATCTTACAATTACTAGAAAGGATAATCTAAAGATTACAACAAAACTGGAAATCAAGAGAAACAAACTCCTTGTGTGATTTGCTGAGTTGAGTGATGGTACTCTGTCTTTAAGATAAAATTGCCCTGTATATCTCATTTTACGCTGTCGGGCAATAGTTTCCCAAGATACAACAACAACTTAACAATTGAGCAAATGATACTCAAGTGTTACTCTTGAAGAACTTTGAGTGTAGTAAACTTGCTAGAGAGGAAGAAGAAGATGTTAGAAAATTCTGTAAATATTTCTAAGTGTAGTGTTGAACAATTGAGCCAAAGGCCTCAATTTATAGTGTAAGGAGAAGACCCCTCAACTAGCCAACTAATGGCCTTCAATAGCCATGTAATGACACTTATTGAGAGGGGTTATATTCAGCCAAATAATGGCTGAATTCATGTGTCAAGTAATGGAGATTCAATGCTCCAAAACCAGCCCAAAGGTTAGAACTTTCCAACTTCCCGTTGCAGCATTCTGCCTCTGAAGCGCCGCGGCTCTGTGAATTAGCGTTGCGGCTCCAGTGACTGGCCAACCAATTAGCGTTGTGGCGCTGCCTGGGAGGCGTCGCGGCGATTTCCTACTCGTTTCATCTTACACTTCGTACACTTCTTCCTTCGTTTACCAACGTGGAATACTTTGTTATTTAGCCAATAACCGTCCATCATTCTATGTCTCAAACGTATTACATACGTACCAATATCTCTTTCACTAATGAAATTTGCGATACTTGGCACTACGTGTGCACGTGTGTGAAAACGACATTTCCGACGTGCGGGCCCCCAATTATTGGAGTCATAAATAATGGGATATATTTAATTCCACACTTAGTAAATTTCGAACAGCAATGACATAAATAAAGTTTTTGAGTAGGCATTTAAAGCACACGCCTCTCTTTCCCAAGATGGATATGGATAATTAAATTACAACTGCGAGTACTAATTTTTTCAATCATTTCAACATATATTTGCTCACGCTCCTGTATTCTAATCTAGAAAAAATTATATATATGCCCAAGTCGTTCTCAAACCTCCATGTTGGAAAATATTATTTGGTCGAATTTCATGAGAGGTGTTAGATGACTTATAAGCTCATTAATTATTCCTACACCTAAAACCCTAAAACTAGCCTAATATAGATATCATTAAGAGTGTTTAAGATTATTTTTTTTGCCAGGGTTTTTGCATAAAAATCTTTCTCTGCGTCTAATATTTGCTTGCAGATGCACTGCTTACAACAATTGTGTTTGCTTGCAGATCAACTTCCACTAAGGAAAAATCCGTAGTTATCTTTACTAAAAACCGTAATTCTCCTAAATTAATATTTACTATTCAAATACTACACTCCTATTATCCTCATAGATACAACTTTTCTTCTTCTAAAGAATTGGGTTCAAATAGCAAAAACCATAGTCCCCGAACAATGGAAAACAGTTATTCCATCTTTCAAGAGCAATTGGATAATTAATGTTCAGTAGTTTCTTTTTAAATTCTAAAAAGAAAAGACCTTCTTAGAGGTAAGGAGGGAGTGTGTTAAGAGTCCCACATCGGATATGGAATGAGAGCATGAATTCCTTATATGGACTTAAACAATCCTCAGCCTACAAGTTAATTTTTGGGGTTGAGTTAGGCCCAAGATCCATTCCTTACATGGTATCAGAGCCAGATCCATGGACTTGGACAATCCTCACGTACAAGCTAGCTTTTAGGGTTGAGTTAGTCCCAAGATCTATTATTTACATAGTGAAATAAAAAAGTTTAAATTTCATGCACAATCAATCACATAAATTGGGGGTCAATTTGTTTTATAGTTCTTACAAATTTGTTTTAGTTTTATGCCTTTTTTTTTTCTTACTGTGAGAGATTTATGAAAATAACACAACACACAAGAAATCCTTGTAGGGTCACCAAACATGCAGAGTGTTTCACCTTGGTCCTTGCATAGCAAGGGCTTTGGTGTCACCGTTAAGATTCTAGATCACATACTTCTCCTTGTCAATGAGCGAACTTAAAGAGGCAATTGATACTTCACTTTATTTATCTTCTTTCAATTTTATATCCATATATATTGGTTATCATATCCATATGTATATATAATTATTAGTCTTGGACTACATTTTTTTTTCTTGAGGTACGACTATCTTTGATTAAAGTCAACTTTTTTTTTTTGCACTTTTTGCTTATAATCCTAACAAACATTAGCATCTTTCGCTTTTCGTTTTTGATGGCATTATCTAAAATTGAAAATTCTTGCAAAATTATCTTCATTGAAAGTAAAAGACAAAGAGTCAAGTCTTGTATATTGCCAGTGTATTAATTTTTTTATATCATCAAACAAAATTGATCAGCTATTACAGATTAGCACATAATACACTTTAAGATTTAAATGTGATGTCTGCAACTCTGTATGCTTCTTAACTAAAAAGAAGGGGGAAACTGAAATTGTTTGCAGAAAAATGATAGAAAAAATAAACATGTGATAGAGCAAGTTTAACAATATTTGAGGCATTGAAAAATTACTTCGGTAATTCTAATGAATTTGATTTACCTTATAAAAGGAAATAGTAACTAATTTGGATAGAGTACAACTAGTATTCTACTTGATGGTAGAATTTTTTATTGTATACGTTGTGGTGGTATTCATTTAATTTACTTGATGGTGTAACACATTTTATCTACTCATATATAATGCACAAAATTTAATCAGAGTTTCGAGCCTTGAGTATGAGGTCACTTTTGTTAGACAACGTTTTACACCAAATAGGGGGACTTTCTGACACAAATCAAGATTTGATCATTCCTAATTCTCTATGGAAAAAGATCTAAGACTAGGGTACAAGTAATTCAGAGAGATTGCAAGTTAGCTTTATTGAACTGTACTTGTTTCTATTATTCAATTTTCTCTTCTTTATAATCTTTTAATCTTCTATTTCGATTTCCTTTTTGCATAGTTAAATATTCATGTGGCCGTGCATCATGAAGAATATAATGTATTTGGCTTGGATGTATACAAAATGACTAATGATTCCTTTACGTATGTATTCTTTTATTTGCTCTAACATTATTCGGTAATTTATGCAGACGACAAGATGAATTCTGGAGGAGATCAATACCGCAATAATGCTTTATGGGGTATGCATCAGGTTATAGCCCTGGGTATTATTACTTCATTTTTAACAATATTAATGTTGTCTTGTTTGGAGAAGATTTAATAAATTATAGATTTCTATATCTAATTCTCATTCTCATTCTCTTGCTTATGGTATGTTTTTTCACTAAACAAATGCTCTTTTAAAAAAATTAAGAAGTAGAAAAAAACAAAGAGTAGAGAGAGACTATCTATACCTCTAGAGATCAAAGTCGGGAAAAGAATAGTATGTCCTAAATTTATTTTGCCTTTTTGAAAATATTATGTAAAATGGATATGTGATTAATTTTTCGTCTCAACATGAAATGACGGTCTTCTCCTTGTCGAAGTAATGATCATCCAGGTATGATTATTTCTTTATTCTTTTTTTTCCTGAGCTGTATATTGGAGCATATTTGATATATTGATGTTGAGCTAATTGAAAGTCTACTTCATATGTTGTTGAATTTCACAACTTGTACTTCTCTATAGATTAATTGTCCGCTAAAAACTCTTTCATTAATCCTATTTAGGGATGAATTAGCGATAAATTATTTAAAAAATTATATTTCGTTGTGAGCTATTTAGCACAAATTAGCGATGAAATTTGTAGCTAATTTTAGATATTTTTTAGTGACAATCAACGTAGCTTGCTAATTATGGTCTCTACACTCGAATTTCTCTATAACAATCTCGTTTGTCTAAATATATTTTAATTACCATAACAAAATATTGTTATAGAAAGGATATAATATAACATAACATGAAAGTTTATTTCAAAGAAAATTTAACAATTATAGAGAATAATTGTTATAAAGAGATCTGACGGTATATACTTGTGTTTTTTTGTTAGGTTTGGCATTGCAAGGAGCTATAGCAATAGCTCTCAAAACCATTGTTGCTCTATTTCCTGCTGAAATTAATATTAATGATGTGCCTCCCTGTTTATGTGATGAATGTAAAAAAGACCTGGACAATGCTTCTGCAAATCCTGCTGCGGGATTCTTCTCCAAATCTTGTACAATGCTTATGCAAATCCTTGCTAATTATGGTCTGTATGTACTTTATTTTCTTATTGAGTTTAAGTTATATACAACTGTCAGTGAAGGGGAGTCTTGGCGTAACTGGTAAAGTTGTTGTTATGTGACCAGGAAGCCACGGGTTCGAGCCGTAGAAACAACTTCTTGCAGAAATGCAGGGTATGACTACGTACAATAAATTCTTATGGTCCGGCCCTTTCCCGAACCCTACACATAGCAGGAGCTTAGTGCACCAAGCTGCCCTTTTTTACATCGTCAGTGTAAATAATTTTTATTCCATTAGGTCATCTTTAGTTATACATATCTTTTGGATAACCTGACAATATAAATAATTATTTACACGGTATAAAACTTATAATAGCATTTTTTGCCAAGCTAACTCTATCTTTTCTTTTTTGTTAGATTTACTTTTCAAAAAATACTTTTAAAGAGTAGCGGTTTGTGTTTGACAAATTAATTTTTGAAAACACTTTTTCCAATACTAGAGCAATAATTTGTGTCTGACCAATATTCCAAATCTTTTTCTTCAAAAAAGTAACTTCAGCTACTAATACTAATACTCCCGCGGTACCAATATCTATGGTATCTTTTGCTAAGCCCGATGAGTCAAGGGACACCAAAGGGAGACAACCGATGAAAAGGGTATGGGTCCCAAAGAAACGTACCGAAGGGGAGAAGGCCACAAGGACCTCTGTGTTCAACCGGTTAGGCAACCTATATGACATTCGCGATGACAGCCAGCCAACTAGGACCAGTTTCCATGGCCGCCCTAAATACTCGAGGGACGTCGAACGAGAACTTCAGGAACAAACCATGAGGTTCAGGAGGGTCCATATCGGCGCCAGGCATAGGCGTGGGAGACAAGTACGGATGTCAACCAACCGGCAGCCGAGCATGCCTCGAATAGATGAAGAACCACTCCCTAAAACCAAACAGAGGGTGGTCGAGTTTAACATAAACGATGGTGTTTCATCCTTACATATCACGGAGAGAAGTGAGGACCAGACGAGACCTCAGAGAATGATTAAACCAGCCGCCAACACATAAGAGGGGAAGTGGTCTGTCAATCAGGCTCCCGGAAAGAAAGAGGCACCACCGAGAGTCGCATCCAGAACTCAGAAAAGAAGGATGCAATGTGCCAAGGCCTTGCGTAATATGCAACAGACATTGCATCTAATTTCCAACACCAAAGCAGACGAAAATCATGAGATTCCTGAGTCTGACATATCCGAGGCTATCGAGCGGGCATTCGGCTCAGTTGTTTCAGGGGCAATGTCGCCTGAAGGAGAGACGTCGGGTCAACCATAGCTGGATGAATAGCCTACCGATAACCCAATGGAGGAACTCCGATAGAAGAATGTGGCCCCGGATGGACCTCTAACTAAGGTAATTCCACATATCGTGCAGAGGATTCAGTCAGAGGATCCCCATTTGTCTCCAGAAAATGGAAGTATGAGCTTCTGGTCATCCGAATTAGATGAAGGAGGGGACTCTATCCCCGGTTTATTTAGCCATGACCTAGTTGATGAGATCTGGGCAGACATTGAAATGGTCAGCCTAATCCCATGTGAGTTCTGGGCCAGCAGCTCCGCGCTGGATAGCCTAGAAGGTGATGTTTGTGTAGAATACGCAGAATGGGCAACAATAGCCGATACCCCGACTAGGGACACTTTGAGCACCGTATCTGTTTCACCTACAGAAGATATGGTTAAACACCTCAAACCCCTTTACGTCAAGGCTTACATTAACGGCAAAATTATTAGTCGGGTGTTTGTCGACAATGGGGTTGTGCTGAATGTGATGACGTTGCTTACCTTGAAGGATCTTAATAAAACAAAGGAGGATCTCATCCCAACTAACATAACAATGGCTAGCTTTATGGGAGAAGCCTCTGAAGCATTGGGGATTCTAGTAGCATAAATCACTGTAGGTCCTAAGACGGTCAGATCTGTCTTCTTTGTAATAGATGTTAATCCATCCTACACCATTCTGCTGGGCAGAGACTGGATTCAGAGCAGCCGATGCCTTTCTTCTACCATGCATCAAATTCTTAAGTAGATCTCGATGCATCTTCGAATGCACGGTTGGAAATCATTGGAATCGATTCGTGGTAATAAAAACACCTTGGTTGAAGGGGAAACTCAATTCAGAAGTAATCATCATTGCATGCACTGGAGACGAGACGATTGAAGTGACATGCGCGGCTGTCAGACTGAAATGATGACTACTTTCGGATACATCAACTCAACAGCTACACTCGAGTTAATGTATGGGGCAATTGTTAACACTCAAAAGTAATTTAAGTATTTAGCTGAATTCAGTGACAACCGAATTGTTTCAGAGCCGAATTTACTCTTAGCCCTCGACTACAAGAACTTTATCGGCTACTAAGGCATCTTAGCCGAGTTGTTAGTTAGAGGTACGATTGGGACCCACTCAGATGCAGACGCCTCAACGACCAAGTCAAAAGGGTTTCCGGACCCCTAGAAGAGGTAACGGCCAACAACAGCTAAAAGAAAGGGCCATTATCCGAGCAAGAGGAGTAGAGGGCGAAAAAATCGACACCACCTTCCCCATAGTCGGCCATTGAACTTAGTGGGTTACTTGATGGCTGACATGGGAGGGGATCACGTTGTACAATATTTTTTCATTTTTTATACTATAAATAGGATCATTCTTTGTATATAGAAGGACAACCAATCAATCAAACAACTCAATTTTTATCTATCTTTATCCTTTACTTTATTTATCTTTTACTTTATTGTACTCATCTGCATTCATGTTTCTTACCTCTTAGTTTACTCATACCACCGTCCTAACGCTTTCTGGAGTAGTTGGGAAAGCCATTGCTGGAAATCAGAGTTCCGTTTTCAGCCCAAATCGCTTAAGTTAAGGAATCAATTTGTCTCCCGATACGGTCAGCCCATAAAATGGCAGAGAACGGAATTCGGGGCGAGAAAAACTGCATCATGTGAAGAATTGACAAACTTATTCAATAGTGTAAGTATATCATTTAGGAGCATTATTTTTCATCATTTCTGGTTTAATTAGTTATAATGAAATGCCACAGTATATTATTTGTTAGAATATTATTCCCTTATAAGTTGCATAATGTTCTCAAATGTGATAGTTTTCTAGTACGGTAAGCAATGTCTCCATCATGTCACTAATTCATCGCTAAATTAGATTAACAATTGATTATGCTATTTAGCTAAATCATTTATTTGTCGCTAATTCCTGTTTTTAGTAGTGAAAGTCACTCGGTTCTTTTATATTTTCTTCTTCCCTCTTGGATTCTTTCTTGATTTTCGTATACTTGCCTTGTCCTATCTAGGCTATGGAAATTCACATCCGAGAGAAAATAATAGGGGTGGCAAAATTAGTCAAACCCAAATGACCTGCACAACCCGTCCAAGGTTTTATGGGTTTGGACAAGAATGATTTTGATGGTGGGTTGGTTTGGGCCAGCCCAAGTTAACCATCATAAATCAACAACCAAATGAATTCATGATGATGCCCAAACTTGACCCATGAAAATGCTCAATCTTAACTATTAGAGCTCCACTCTAGATTAAGATTTTTGTTTATAAATAGTTATTTAAAAAAATCCTTTATTATTTCAGAATAATAAAAACACATCAACGCACCCCAACCACCCACAACACTATCCATCCACCCTACCCCTCCCCTATACCAACCCCCACCCAAGCACTGAATCACACTCACCTCTCTACCACCTACCCTGCCTACTCTACCCCACCATCTACCTCTCTACCACCCCTACCCACCTCGACCCCACCTACCCCACCTACCCCATCTACCCCACCTCCCGCCTTACCCCCGCCCTACCCCATTCTCAAATTTCTATTTTATAATTTTTTACTTTTATAAAAAATGTGATTTTTTTACTTCCCCTACCGCCCTAACCCCCACCTATCCCCACCCCATCCTCAAATTTCTATTTCATATTTTTTGTTACTTTTATAAAACAATTATTAAAAATATGAAATTTTTTCTTACCTCCCCCGTCCACCTCCACCCCACCCCCATGCCCTACCCCATCCTCAAATTTCTATTTCATATTCTTTTTACTTTTATAAAAAAATTATAAAAAATATAAAAAAAATTCTTACCTCCTCCCCACTACCCCTCCACCCCATGCCCTATCCCATCGTCAAATTTCTATTTCATATTTTTTTACTTCTATAAAAATATTATAAAAATATGAAACTTTTTCTTACCCTCCCAACCCCCCTGCCCTCCCACACCACCCCCCGAAAATTTTATTAAAAAATGAAAAAAAATTGTACCCCATCACCCAACCCCCCTACTACCCCCCGCCCTCCCACCCCACCCCAAATTTTCTATTTTATATATTTATTTTACTTTTATAAACTTTTTATAAAAAAAAAAATTGCTTACCCCATCCCACCCCCACCACACCCGAACTTTTTACTTTATTTATTTATTTCACTTATACAAAAGTTTTATAAAAAATGAGAAACTTTTCTTACCCCACAACCCCCCCCACGTGCGCCCCACTACCCCTACCCCCACCTATTATTTTATATATTTATTTTGCTTATATGAAAAAATTCTTAAAAATATTATTCTTATCTTAAAAATAAAGATATGGAAAGATCAAATATCATACAAAATAAAATAACATCATAGAAGGTAAGTTTGAAATTTGTAAAAGTAATGGGTCAAGTTGGACAAGTTGTGTTATGACCCATCATTTAGCCCATCTTGACCCGTCCATATTAGCTCATGTAAGCTTTGGGCGGGTTGAACATTGACTCATCTATTGATTCAGTCCATCTTGACCCGCCCTACTTCAGTCCAAACTCCAAACGATCCATCTGACACCCCTAGAAATAACTATGGACATCCTCAGCATGTTATCTGTGCAGTCTGTTCTTCGATTCAAATGTGTTTGGAAATTTTGGATGACATTAATCTCTGCTTCAGACTTTAAGAGGAAGCATTTAAATCATGCCAAGAATAACCAGAATTCTCAAAAGCTTCTTATTGCCCAACAATGCTCCAAGGATAATTCAGTTTTATACTATTCTTCATCTTTATCATTTGTTCAATCGGTTGGGGATGTACAAAAACTTGGTTGTCCTTCAAATCATAGACCGCATCATTATGTAATATTATGTTGTTGCGATTGCTTGTCTCTTCTTTGGTTTCGTGGTGAATATTCATTGTGGAACCCATCCATAGGAGAATCAATAGTAATTCCACTTTGTTAATGTTAGGTTTGGAGTTGTGAAATTTGACCTAACATATCTTCTAAAGTACTACACTTAACACAATAAGTGATTGTCCTATTGTCATAAGCTATGGATTCGGCAAATTCGACTATTGGTAGACTTCCTATTTTATATGGATCAAATTATGCCTATTGGAATAGTGTCACCTTCCTCATCCGGTGGATCAATAGTAATGGGTATGTTGTTCCAATGTTGCCACTGGATGAGGAAGGTGACATTATTGCTAAACCTGAATCAGAATGGACTACAGAAGAAACCATTAGTGCTAGCTTTAACGAAAAGGCCTTAAATGCAATTTTTGGATGGGTTGATCTCTACATGTTCAAACTCATTCAAAACTGCCCCACGGCTAAGGATGCATGGGATACTTTACAAATTCATTGTGAAGGTAGCTCAAGTGTTAGTCGAATAAAGCTACACATGCTCATGAGTAAATATGAGCGTTTAAGGATGGAAGAAGCGCACGATATTAAATCTTATTTTGAAAAGTTGATTGACATATCAAATGAATGTCAAGTGCTTGGTGAACCATTAACCAACACTCAACTTGTTGAAAAGGCTCTCTGTTCTCTTCCTGAAAAGTTCAATTTAAAGATTTGTGTCATTGAAGAAGCTCACAATCTTGCCACAATGGACCTTCATACCTTGATGAGCATACTCAAAACTTATGAGATGAACATTGAGAATCAAAAGGAATTATATAAAAGCAAGAATGTGGCACTTCAAGTTCAATCCTCGGAGAGTCAAATCAAAGAAGAGGATGAGAATCTTGAAGAAATTGGTGAAGGTGAAAATGTTGCCTTACTCACTCGAAAATATAATTCGATGGTGAGGAAGCTCAACAATGAGATAAATCAATCTAAATCTAAAGAGCACCAAAACCAAATCTTCAATCAAAAGCCCACTAGATTTCATCCAAATACACAAAAAGAAAATCAACTAAGAAGAACCAACTCAGATCGTACAAAATTTGATCCCAAACAACTTGAACCTGTGCAATGTCATGTATGCTCGGGTTGGGGTCATTATGCCAACGAATGTGCAAACACTCTTAGGAAATTTGGTAAGAACCTATGGGTTTCTCTTAGTGATGATGAAGATGAAGAGGAATGGGATCGTGAAATTGAAACACAAGCAATGCTGGCCACTGTTTTCGAACAGTCTCTATCAGATAATGAAAATGTCGTCTATAATGTTGTCTCAGATGTCACAACATTTGATCCAACATCAGCAACGACATCAACATTCTCAGCGACATCCGAAAGGTATGAATTCTTTAACTATTCTGATGTTAATTGCTTTAGTGATTCTATTTCTGTTAGTGAGACTGATTGTATGGATCAAATTGAATGCAAAGATGATAAGATTAATGAATTACAAAGTATTTATAAAGCCTTAATCATAGAATCCAAGCAACTTGACACAAAGGTAAAAAATTTAACTTGTGAGAATATAGATTTAAAAAGCACAATAACCCGACTAGAGGTTGCACTTACCAAAAAGGAAACTGAATTTGGTAAGATTCGTGCAAAACTGGATTTAGCCGAAGCAACCTTCCGCAAGCTCAACACATGGACTTCGAAATTGAATGAGATACTCAGTTTTAGTAATCCTTCACATGCATGTATTGGATACGAAAACTCTCTTAAAATCATATGCTCTAATATCTTTGATAAAAATGAGAAAATACGCTTTATAAAAGAAAAAGGGATAAATAATAGGTTTTCGTATATGTCAAAGAATATGAAGTTTGTATGCCATCACTGTAACTCCCCTGGACACTTAAAACCATATTGTTTCAAACTTCAAAATTTTGTGAACAAAATGTTGCCTAAATTGTCGTCCAACATTTCGGATAACAATCGGAGCAACATTTCTGAGTCAAAAGGTAAAAAATCTTTCAAGAGAGTTTGGGTTCCTAAAATGAATTTAATTTGTAATGTCTATATAACTGCATTAAGAACTAACATTTCAGGTTTTTGGTACTTTGATAGTGGATGTTCTCACCACATAACAGATACAAAAGGATTTCTAAAGAACTATGAGTCATTCAATGGAGGAAATGTGACTTATGGAGGTGGGAGTAAAAGCAAAATAATTGAAAAATGGATCTTGGATGTTCCTAGTTTTCCAGCCTTAAGGATTATCTTACACGTTGAGGATTTAATGGATAATCTAATTAGCATTAATCAAATGTGTGATGACGACCTTGAGGTACAAGAACATGTGATAATTGCTATCTTGTTGTAAGACAAGAAACATGCAATAGAGCTAAGATCGACGACACAACACTATGGCATTATAAGTTGGGGCATGTCAACTACTACAATCTAGAAAAACTAGTCTCATATAAAGTTGTTAGAGGCATACCCAAACTTAGCCATAAAGGTAAAACTGTCTGTGTAAACTGTTTGAAAGGTAAGCAAACCTGTGTCTCTCATAATATTGTCCAACATGATGGACAACATTCAGGTACGTCTTACTGTTTTCAATTGCTGCATATGGATTTAATGGGTTCAATTAAAGTAGACAGTCTAGGAGGCATGAGGTATTCCTATGTGATAGTAGATTTTTCTAGATATTCATAGATATATTTTTTAAAAGAAAAATCACAAACTTTTGACATGTTTAAAATTTTGCACTCTAGAATTAGGAACTTATTCTATTCTCCTATTTTTCGGATTACATCTGATCATGGAAAAGAATTTGAAAACAGCTCATTCATAAATTTTTGTGATAAAAAGGGAATTTTTCATGAGTTTTCTGCCCCAAAAAATGCCTCAGCAAAATGGGGTTGCAGAAAGGAAGAATAGGACATTGTAATAAATGGCTAGAGTAATGCTTAGTTCTAAATAATTGGCAAAACATTTATGGGCAGAAGCCTTGAATACTGCTAATCACATAGCTAATAGAGTCTATCTAAGGCCAGGAATAAAGATGACACCCTATGAGCTTATAAATGGAAAGAAACATAATTTGCGTTACTTTCATGTTTTGGGGTGTATTTGTTACATGTTAAATGATAGAGATCATTTGGCAAAGTTTGATTCTAAGAGCGACAAATGAATTTTTGTTGTCTATTCTCAAAATAGTCATGCTTATCACGCATACAATCTGAGGACCAGAACTGTACAAGAGTCTGTAAATGTTATTTTTGATGATTTTCTGATCTTACAAGAAATACAACTGAAAATAACACTATAGTTTCAGTGGAAAATGTGCAGACTACTGAAGAATCAGATGTTACCCCAAATATTGCCATGCCCGAAGCAACATCTAAACATGAAATAGAGACCATAGAGGCCATGGATGAGGAATCTAATGCAAAATTGCTAGATCAAGTTCGAAGGGACCCCTCATCAAGGATTAGGAAGAATCATCCTACATGCCATGTGATAGGGGGAGTTTTTGAAGGAATTAAAACAAGAGGGAAAGAACCACTCAACTACAGAGATATGGTAAGGTATGTGTGTATGACTACCATATACCAAGAGGTTAGTTTTTCTTATTTTATATCTACATTAGAACCATAAAATATTTTAGAAGCACTCAAAGATAATTTTTGGATTCAAGCAATGCAAGAAGAGCTTGAACAATTCTCTCGAAATGAAGTCTGGGACTTAGTCCCATGTCCAAACAATATAAATGTAAATGGAACTAAGTGGATTTTCAAAAATAAATCAGACGAATCGGCAATAGTTGTCAGAAACAAATCTCGTCTAGTTGCACAATGATATACTCAGGTTGAAGGAATCGATTATGATGAAACCTTAGCTCATATGGCTAGAATTGAGTCAATTAGACTTTTACTTGCTATTGCTTGTTGTGTGAAAATTACTCTACACCAAATGGATGTAAAAGGTGCGTTCTTAAATGGTTATCTAGATAAGGAAGTCTATGTTGAACAACCAAAAGGATTTGAAGATCCTTATCATCCACACTATGTATATAAGCTCAAAAAGGCTTTGTACGGGTTGAAACAAGCTCCTCGTGCATGATATGGTCGTTTAACTAACTTTCTTCTTTAATTTGGTTTTAACCGTGGCAAAGCTGATCATACTCTATTTATTAAACGACACGGTGTAGATATTATAATTGCTCAAATCTACGTAGATGACATAGTTTTTGGGTCGACCTCACAATCGTACCTAAATTCATTTGTTGAAGTTATTTCATCAACATTTGAAATGAGCATGATTGGGGGAACTAACTTTTTTCTTAGGCTTGCAGCTAAAGCAAAGTGATGATGAAATTTTCTTCTCACAGAGTAAATATGCCAAGAATCTAGTCAAGAGATTTGGTTTGGAGAACGCTAAACAAATGAAGATGCCAATGGGTTCGTCACAGAAGGTATGTAAGGATAATGTTGGTGAGAATGTCGACCCAACATTATATCGATCTATGATAGGTAGCATTCTTTACCTTACTGCTAGTCGTCTAGATATTATGTGGTAGTGTTTGTGTTTGTGTTCATTTTCAAGCCTGTCCCAAAATATCCCACTTAAATACCGTGAAACGTATTATTCGATATGTCGCTGGCACATGTGAGTTGGGAATTTGGTATTCCAAAGACACTAATCCTAATTTAATAGGATTCAGTGACTCGGATTGGGCTGGAGATGTGGATGATAGAAAAAATACAAGTGGAGGATGTTTTTATCTTGGCAATAATCTTGTTTCATGGTATAGTCGTAAATAAAACTGTGTCTCACTTTCAACTGCTGAATCTGAATATGTAGCAGCTGGAAGTTGTTACTCTCAATTAATATGGCTAAGACACATGTTAGACGACTATGAATTTACTAGCAACATTTTAATTTTGTATTGTGATAACTTGAGAGCTATAAATATTTCCAAAAATCCAGTTCAACACTCACGTATAAGACATATTGATATTAAACATCACTTTTTAAGAGATTTAGTTGAAAAACAGCTAGTTAAAATTTAACATGTTGACACTGTTCATCAACTAGCTGATATTTTTACAAAAGCTTTGGACCATGAGAGATTTTCTAGTTTGAAGAAATCTCTTGGTCTTTGTAATCCCTAAAAAGAAGGCATTTTTGGTGAATGTCATTTGAAACGTTGTCTAACATTTCGGGTGACATTTACCTAAGTAATATCACTGACTGATTATTGTTGCTGTATAGTGCATAACCTTTGGTCACATAAGCATGATCCTTCAATAAAAATATGTTATAAGAGTGATACCGTTCTCTGCAATGATATATATATATATATATATATATATATCATAAAAAGGGAGTATCGAAATAAAGAAAAACCTTTACAGATATTTGGCAACTGTGAAAAATGGGCAAAGCCCTTGAAAATATACAGTTCCTATTCTATAGGAGTATCGAGTGCTTCAAAAGAATTTTGAGAATACTAAATAAGTATTCTTATTTTAGACACAAAAAATCTTTTGTATGTATTTCATGATTAGATCAAGGACACGATGGAAAAAATGTTACATTGGTCCAGTGGTTAAACTCATAAAATACTTATAAAATATGTCTTGATTTGTTGCCAAAGCGGAAAAAATTCTTATGGGATCAAAATACTTGTGTCGCCCAAAATGTTGCCAACATTGCTGTTGATATTTTTAGATCGTGATATATGTTGGGATGTTGTTCTTAACTGATTTCGGAAAAATCATACTTTTCTTCCCATTTTTATGCCTTATTTTAAATGGAATTTCAAAACCTTAAAAATGATAAGATTGTTGAATTTCTACCGTAATGTTTATCCCTTTATCCCAAAATAGTATGTGTAAGTTATTGTGTGAAATTAAAATACCTAAAACTAATGGATTTTTGTTGCTTAATTTGCCATATATATATAAATATTCCTCTCATTTGCATTTTTCTATCATATCCTATTTTCCTTTAAAATAAAAAATAAAAAAGGAGGAAAATCATATCACACCTCGGGTATAATCCTACCTACCCGATGGAATCCTCTCCATTTCAAACTCCATTATCAATCACAAACCCTAATTCCTCAAAACCCTCACCTCAATATTCACCGATGAAAACTTTTTCAATGTCAACACCAATGTCAGCCAACACTCCGACCAACACCCCAATGAGTACAAGCCCTCCTATGAACACTGAATCATCTAAGCAAAATGAATCGCAGCAACCCTGCCGATTATCTTCTTCACCGTCCACAGTGGACTTGTCCAAAGCTATAGTATTTAAAGGTTTAGATGAGCCTTTAGACATTAGATACCCAAGTGATGACAACAATCCAATTGATGTTGATGAAACATCTGATATTTCAGCATTGGGTAAAAGACCAAGATCCTCCACGTTCCCTACTCGTCGATCGAGTAGAATGTTTGAGAGAACTGTTCGTGAAGAGCCGAACAACAAAAGGTCCAAATTTGATACATCTATACCTGCTTGCTCGAGCAGTGACGGTGACGACACAGACTTTGTGCTCTCAACTGAAGATAGTGAAGAAGAACCAAATGCTTCAGTACCGCAAAATGTGTCTCAAGAAAATGAGGAAGTTCCTGATGAAACTCCAGTGAAGCAATTCTTTCCAAAGGGAATTCCCATATATGCCAAATCAAGTGTTGCACCAAATATTGCCACTGATGCCACAACATCTCAAGCAACATTTCAGCCAACATCATAAGAGACACAAACACCAACATCCTCCAGCAAAACTGAAATCTGATTCAGACCTTGAGGTATCTATATACTCAGACAAATTCTATACTAAAACTAATTATGATAATTGGGACTGGTACAAGAATAAAGTTATTAGGTCTGAAAAAGTATTAGACATTGCCTCCTGTTCAGAATATGGTCTGGTAGAGTTCTTAAAAGAAAGACAACTCCTAGGATCTGTTACTGAGAAAGGACCATATGTTAATAACATAGTTAGATTGTTTTATGCTAGTTTGAGTTTTGCTATAGAGGATACCTCCTCAAAGAAATTTGGGAAGGTATATCTCTATAACCGAGTATATTTTTCACACATGCTATTATAAACCAATGTATGAGATTAAATGCTGAGGAGAATGTTAGAGAAGCAAACCCTGTAGTGGACAATAGAAATGAAGTAATTGAGTACCTCACAGGAGGTATAATGCATAAGTGGATCTCTAGATGTCCACCCTCTAAATTAACAGCCCTGTTTGCCACCCTTCACAAAATTGCTATTCACAATTGGCTTCCTTCTTTAAATGAATCAGTTGTGACATCTGAACAAGCCTCCCTACTGTTTAAAATTGGGGAATGATTAAAAGTTGATTTAGGGGAAAATGATCTTTTATCATGTGGCCAACTTGGCTGAGAAAGATTCAACTTTAATCCTTCATTTTCCCTCTCTGATCTACAAAGTATTAACCACCCAAGGCTTTGAGTCTAAGAGAGAAGACATTTTAGGGAAAGGCTCATAAACTGTACACAATAACAAAACAGTTTTGAAGCGTAGAGACAGAGTCGTCGATCTACCTTGAAAAATGAAAGGAAATAGTTCTGATGTTAACAGGAATGTCACCAACATTCTTGGCAACGCTGGTCCTAGACAGTCTCCACTGTCTACTGAATGGCTTGTGAATTAAATTGCAAAGATCAACCAACAAATCTCTGAGGTTGATGCTGTGAGGAATGCTCTGATTCAAGCTAGAGACTATTACATGCTGCTGCTTTCTTCACAAAAAGGGGGAGAAAATTATGTTGTTGATGCCGAGGGAAGCAAAGGAAGTGCTGATGCAGGGGGATGAGGTAGAAGGCTAGAAGCTATTGTTCTGTGCAGAGAATCGGTTATGTAGGAGTAGAAAGCTGCTGCTGCTATTGTATGATGAGTTATGAGGAGTTGTTGCTACTGGTTGATACTGTATGAGGGTCGTGAATGTTGCTCAATCTAAGTAGTTAACTGTTCGACAGGATGGATATTGATTTATGTGGACAATGGAATATTTCTTTTATGGTCTGTATATAAATATATATAACTGGATGATATGTATATATGCGCTAACATCTTTCTTCTTTTCTAATCCTATGAATAAGTACACGCATGATTACTTGAAAGCCATCGCAGGTTAAGAGAGAGCATAACATTGATATTATTGATCACAAATGTCGGACAAATATTTGTCTCAATATCCTAAGTCAGTTTAGGTTTGTAATGAGTTTTATGAAGAAAGGCAAAAAAGGGGAGATTGTTAATGTTGGGTTTGGTGTTGTGACATTTGACCCAACATATCTTATGAAGTACTGATTTGAATGCATAAAAATGTTGGGACAAATATCACAACATTCAGACCAATATTTTTTAGAACAGTTTTGCCTTACTTCACGGTAAGCAGTAATATTTTACTGTGAGGTAAAAATGACTTAGGCATGGTGAATTGGAGTTGAGTAAAATGTGGGAGAAAGAGTCAAAGCGTAGGGAAGAAGTCGAGTAAGGAACAAGTCAAAGTTGTTGAGATTTTCACTCCTTAATCATCTACCACAAGCTGCCCACCTTTCCCTCAACTTCCACAACCAATCGATGAGCTTTTCAAGAAAGACTCTCTACTACAAATAGAGAGGCCACAACAGTGTATCGATATCCATAATCAAAATGTAAAAATACCAAGAGAGCTCTCTGGATTTCATCTCAGAAATCTGGATCACAAGTGTTGCATGAGTGTGTCGACAACATTCTGTCCAATATTACAATTGTTGTTTAGATTCTAGATTAGTTTTGTATGGAGCGATTGTAATGAGAGGTGTCTACTTAGTTAGATTTTTCAGGCAGAAGTCATCTGCGACTTCAATTTTTAATTCCTTTCCATTTTATCTTGTAAATTTGTATATTTGTATATAATATATATACAATACATTTGGTCATTGACCATCATAAGTTATATAATTCCTTGTGTTCTTTAAATTTCGCTACATTTACTCTTTAAAGTTACTATTTTACTAAGTGTTGTCACTGGTGTCGGATGACATTATTGCCGACATTCAGAAAATGTACTTGTAGTCGATTGGATTTTGTTCATCTTGTTTTTATTTGATCCGTAGCTCCCTTTCACACTTCCTAATCGAGAATTTTCAGCAAGTTCTTGCATATAAGGATTGGGATATGATTCAACTAGTGATGACTATAAGATTCTTAGGATTGTAAATATGGGCTTTGGTCCCATAACACCTGGTGAAATTCTTGCGCTAAAAAGTGGTTCCTGGAGAAAAATTGGTAAACCTCCTCGTCGCCATCACATCAATTATAAGTTGTTTGGTATGGACTCTTTGGCATTCCTACGTGGGACATTTCATTGGATTGGTGTGGATATGTATGAATCTAATTATTCTGTAATTTCATTTAGTATTTCAAATGAGGTGTATGGAGAGATAATGTTGTCAGAGTTTCCATAGAAAGTGGGGTTTCATTATTGGGTGGATTGCTTTGTGATTATTGTACTTATGGAGAAGAAGGCACGTTTAAGCTAGGGGTAATGAAAGATTATGGTTTCAAGAAATTTTGGACTGAATTGGTTACTATACAAGAGACCCATCTTCATAGAGTCATACCGAAATATATGTTTGCGAACGGTGAAGTGCTACTCTTCCACAACGAGAATGAAAATCGTGGTTCTTGGAAATCCACGGAAGTATTTGGATTGTGGCTTAGATCTCCTTCTTTTCAACATGGATTCATTTTTACAGAAAATTTGATCTCTCCAAAATTACTTATTTAGTATTTGTTTATGTTTGATGAAGACATCTATATTTTTCCCATGGAAATCGTGTTAGAACATCTTATTCTTATATAAATCTATTAGTTTGCCAGTTTTTGGTTACAAAATGTAATTTGCCACTATTGTTGGCTTTTGCTTATTGTTCATTACATGAGTCATTTCTATACTAAGAAAGAAGTGGTTGAACCCTCACTTCTCTCTCTTTTCCATATTATTATTGCTTCTCTAGTTTTATATACTAAGTTTGAAATTTTCAAATACTGATGGATAGACCAATTTGCAAATACTAAAATTTCATTCTAGTCAAGTATGAACCAATAATCCAATAGTAACAAGTAATACGAGGACTGTAATTACGTCCTTGGTGTGGGATTCAATATTATAAAGCAATACACTGTTAAACAAGCTACTTTGATTTGCGATACTTGAGCCGAGGGTCTTTCGAAAACAACTTATCTACCTCCACAATGTAGGAGTAAGGTCTGCGTACACTCTATGATGTGGACCAACACTCTAGCTGTCAACAAAGCCCAAGCTATAAGCCGAGCTCAAGGCCCAAACGCGCCCAACAAGCTCCGATTTGGGTCAAGGATTTCCAGCTTTAAGGGTCCATTTATTTAGGCATTATTTCATTAGTGGTAGTAGTTATTTTAATTCCTTAATGTAGCGGGTATTGTTAGTTTGTGTTTTGTGAATTAGTGGCTGCTAATTTCAATCATGGGGAATGATGCTCCCACAATTAGCGTAGTGACAGTAGTGGTAGGTTATTATCTATGTATATAAATAGGTGTGTGTTATAATGAAAAGGCTCATCTTTTTTATTTGGCCAAAAACTTTACGTATTTCTTTTACGAAAGTTAGGAGTGTTGTTCCTCACTCATAATTGGGACTCATACCCCAACAAATTGGTGTTTTCATCTAGAGTATCATGCATCCCAAGCAAAACAAAACACCCACCACTGAAGAATTCGATGCATTGAAGGATTCTTTGATAGTCTCTAACCGAAATCATAAATGACCTCCAAGCCCTACTCGACGACTTAAACCCATTTGCACCACTTTCCCCCACCGTTCACACGAACCTGTATTATTAAGAAGGGCCCTCGTACTCACGACCACACTCACCCCCTACCACAAATCTACGAAGTTTCAACCTCCTTCACCCGCCATAAAGCCGCCTAAACTAAACCTTCCATTCTTCGATGGAACCAACCCCCTGTATTGACTTTTCAAGCTGATCAATATTACAATTATTATCACGTGTCTCCCGATCAATGATTAATGATGGAGTAATTTTGCATGCATGGACCAGCCTTAAGTTGGTATGAATTGATGCACTCAAATCACCAACTTGGCGATTGGGATCAATTTATAAGAGCTTTAGAAGTGCATTTCGGGCCAAGTTCGTATGAAAATCATCAAACCTCACTCTTTAAACTTAAGAAAAAAAGGATTAGTTATGGAATTTCAAGAAAAGTTTGAAAAAATTTGCAACTGTGTGGAAGGGCTATCATCTGTTGCGATTTTAAATTGTTTTATTTTAGGGTTGCGAGAGGAAATACAGCAAGAGCTCGCGGTCTTAAAACCATGGACCATCACTGATACAATTGGGCTGGCCAAATAAATAGAAGCCAAAATGAAAGAACCCAAGCCCAAAATAAATCAAACCCCGCGTTACTATCCTCAACTCAATTACCCGACAAATTCAAGCTACGCGAGGCCCATCAAACAGCCCATTTCACTCCCTCAGTTACCCACACCTCCACGGCCACCACCAAATCTATCAGTTAGGATATCCAACAGAGGAGAGCCAAATGATTGTGCTTTAGTTGTGAGGATAAATGGCACCCTGACCATTTATGCAAAAAGCCTTAATTTCTCATTATTGTAGTCAATAAGACTAATGAACAAGTGTTCTCAACTATGGAGGCCCAAGAAGAAGAAAAAAATGGGGAAGGGGAAACTGAAGATACGATGTCGATGGAGTATAGCTCACTGGAACGGGATGAAGGTACTTTTCATCTCTCCATGGCGGCCTATTTAGGAGTTTTGGCTCCTCAAACTCTGTGAGCTCACTGTACCATCAATGGAAGAGAGTTTACAGCCTTGATCGATTCCGGCAGCACACATAATATCCTACAACCTCGGATTGCAAATCAACTTGAGTTGCCGATTTTAATGCTTACCAATGTCAATGTGATGGTAGGGAATGGGGAATTTCTGGAATGCACGGGTCACTGCGTCAATGTTAAGGTGAAATTAAAGGGACAAGAATTCAATATTCAATTTTTAATTTTACCTATTCAAGGGGTCGACGTCGTTCTCGGAGTTCAGTGTCTAAGCACATTAGGGGTTGTTACCGCAGATTTCTCCATACCACAAATGAGCTTTAACCACCACGGCAAAGAAGTTCAGTTAACCAATGAACCCACTTTAACCTTTTCCACCCCAGCTTAACTAAACAGAATGATTACCATGACCTCTATCTTATCCTTACATGCCGTCACACATGAGCCCACACCTCCTTTACCTACACTCAAATCCAACCATCCCAATCTACTCCCAGAATTACAACAACTACTGAGAGAATACCACCACATTTTCAAAACCCCACTGAAATTCCACCCAGCCGCAAGCACGACCATAAAATACATCTCCAACCCGATGCCAAACCCAACAATGTGCGACCCTATCGTTACCCACATTTTCAGAAGGAAATTATGACAAAGCTCATTGGAGAAATGCTAGACGAATGAGTGATTCGACCAAGTAAAAGCCCGTATCACCGGTATTATTGGTTCACAAGAAAGACGGTACCTGGAGATTTTGTGTTGACTATCGAGCTTTGAATGATATCACTGTTCGTGATCGATTCCAGATTCCTATGGTGGATGAAATTCTATATGAATTGAAAGGATCTACAGTGTTCTCGAAAATTAACTTGAGGTTCGGATACCACCAAATTTGAATGGATCCTCATGAAATGCACAAAACAGCCTTCCGGACATGCGATGTGCATTACGAATTTACAGTGATGACATTTGGGTTGTCCAACGCTCTTTCAACCTTTCAAGCAACAATAAACGATTTGTTTCGGGAACAATTAAGGTGCTTTGTGTTGGTTTTCTTTGACGACATACTCATATATAGTACTGGATGGGTTGAGCATATGGAACACCTCTCCAAGGTCTTTTCCTTACTCCGTACTCATAAGTATTATGCCAAATTGTCAAAATGTGTATTTGGAGAGAAACAAGTGCATTATCTGGGACATATAATTTCCAGCGACGGGGTAAGTGTGGATCCGGACAAAATTCAGGCCATTTTGGAATGGCACGCACCTTCCACTATTACGGCTTTACGGGGATTCCTAGGCCTTACTGGTTATTATCGGCGGTTTGTGCGGAATTATGCATTTTTTGCTTCGCCTCTCACTGACTTATTAAAAAGGGAGAATTTGCATGGAGTATCAAGGCCAGTGAAGCATTCAGGAAATTGAAAGAATGCATGACCACCCTCTCGATTCTTGCTCTACCCGACTTTGATAAAGAATTCGAAGTCACGACGGATGCTAGCGGTGTTGCCATTGGTGTAGTCTTGTCACAATTGGACCACCCTTTGGCATTTTTAGCAAGAAACTAGTGCCTCATATGTAAGCAACTTCCACCTACACAAGAGAAGTCTATGCTATTACTGAAGCAGTCAAAAAGTGGAGGCATTATTTTCTTGGAAAAAGGTTTATTATCTATACGGATCACATGAGCATACAACACTTACTTTCTCAAGAAATCCAAACACCAGAACAGCAAAAGTGGCTCACTAAATTGATCGATTTTGAGTATGAAATCCGATACAAGCCCGGGAAGGAGAACCAAGTTGTTGATGCATTATCGCAGGTGGAGCAGCCCCAATTCACTGCTATTTTAGGACCCACTGTTTCCTGGATTACGCAGTTGAAGGATTTCTATGCCACCACTAAAGTCAGAACATAGTTACTTAACAAAATCACATCTGAAGCAAGGGTCAATGAAAAATTTAAGGTACATGATGGTTTGGTTTTCATCGATAAGAAATTATATGTACCTGATGAAACAGGGATGCAGACGCAACTAATGGAAGAATACCATTCTTCTCCTTGTGGTAGCCACTCGGAAGTCAAGGCGACTTTAAGTCGCATATTAGCAGCGTTTGCGTGGCCTGCAATGAGGAAAAAATTGAGCAATTTGTACACAACAGCTCCATTTGCCAACAGAACAAACTAGTGAACCACAAACCATACGGATTACTCCAACCCATCCCCGTACCAAACCAAGTATGGGAAGACATAAATATAGATTTTATAACCCACTTTCCCATGTCATATCGCAAAATTGTTGTTTGGGTGATTGTTGACCGATTAACCGAATTCGCCCATTTTATAGCATTACCCACCAAATACACAGCTTCATACCTAGCTTCTATATTCGTCACTGACATATACAAGCTTCATGGAATGCCCAAAACCATAGTTTCGGATCGATACCCGTTGTTTCTAAGCAAGTTTTGGCAAGAACTCTTCTTACAACTAGGTACTAAATTAACTTACAGCAGCGCGTACCACCCGGAGATGGACGGGAAAACCGAAGTCGTTAATCGCAGCCTCCAGACCTATCTGCGTTGCTTTGTCAATGACGAACCCCGCAATTGGACCAAGAACTTAGCTCTCGCGGAATATTAGTATAACATGAGCCACCATATGGCCATCAAAACAACCCCTTCCAAGCACTATACAGTTGCCCACCACTAACATTGACTCAATATCTACCGGGGAAATCCCAAAATGCGGCCTTCGACTCAACTCTAACCCACAGAAACAATCTCTTAGCCAAACTTAAAGAAGCTCTCCATAAAACCAGTTAACAAATGCAAGCCCATGCAAACAAAAAACGAATGGCAAAGGAATTCAGTGTAGGGGACTGGGTCTATGTTAAACTCCGAACCTACAGACAAGTGACTCTACACCGCCGCAACTCCGCTAAGCTCACAAAGAAATATTATGGGCCATTTTGAGTACTGCAAAAAATTGGCACAATAACATATGAGCTTGACCTCCCAGACGGGTATCACATCCACTATGTATTCCACATATCACTCCTCAAACCTCACTTGGGAGAAACACCCACCACTAGTGCGAATTTATCAGGACTCATCGAGGACGAGCAATTGTACATGAAACTCGAATTTATCGTAGATGAGCGCACGCTGTGGAAGAAAGGGAGAAAGGAAAAGCAAGTTTTAGTTCAGTGGGAGAATTTTTCACCTATTGATCAGAATTGGGAATCCAAGAATTTGATGGATTTAGTTCATCCTCACCTCGAGTAGATCGCTAATGTGAGGCAGAGGGACGACCCGGCCAGTACAAGTCAGCAACAATTTACTAATTCCACGGGCCTTGAGGACAAGGCACATTTTGAAGGGAAATGAATTGATGTGGGCTAACACTTTAGCTGTCAACAAAGTCCAAGCTATAAGCCGAGCTCAAGGCCCAAACGCGCCTAACAAGCTCCGATTTGGGTCAAGGATTTCCAGTTTTAAGGGTCCATTTATTTAGGCATTATTTCATTAGTGGTAATAGTTAATTTAATTCCTTAATGTAGTGGGTATTGTTAGTTTATGTTTTGTGAATTAGTGGCTGCTAATTTCAATCATGGGGAATGATGCTCCCACAATTAGCGTAGTGGCAGTAGTGGTAGGTTATTATCTATGTATATAAATAGGTGTGTTACAATAAAAAGGCTCATCTTTTTTATTTGGCCAAAAACTTTGTGTATTTCTTTTACGAAAGTTAGGAGTGTTGTTCTTCACTTGAAACTGGGACTCATACCCAACACTCTACCCTCCCTATAACCTACTTTGTCAGATTATACTTTGTATATTGTTGTAAATTGTAATACACTGTTAAACAAATGAGTTGGCCTCACCATATAGAAAACATTTGTATCTTTACTTTTTGCCTTCAACTACATATTCGATGGATACTATACATAATTAATTTCTTTGTGAAAATGAAAAGCTCATTAAGTTGTTTTAAAACGGAGACATCACAATCATCCGAATACATTTGTTTTTGTGTGTTAGGGAGAAAATCTAGCCGTGTACAAGATACCATCGCTAGCCATTATTATCATAAGCGGATTCAGGATTTGACATCAATTAGTTCTGAACTCTAGGACAGCGACCCGAAGTGATGGTAATTGAGTTATGAATTTAATTAATGCACCATTTAGTAAATTTATTCACACATATACAAGATTTGAGTCAAAATTATTAGATCCCGTCGAACCCTTATCTAATAGCCATTATCAAATCTTAGCCTCCTACTTTGCTCGTATCCTACTTCAAAACCTTTCTATTCATATAGTAACAAAATCGTGTTTTCTTATTAGCTAAGATGAGTTTCTTGGATTCCTATGAATTTACCACTATGGGCTTTCTCCACCACACTCATACATTCACAATTGTAATCCACCGTCTCTCGCTTTATTTTACAGATAAAATATTTTTTGCTAGATCAGATTAAGGTAAATTCATTGACTAAAGTCTTTTGTTTGTGCGTTTACCACATCTAAAAGAAAAGTCGTCTCTCTTCCATTCTGAGCAAGTATCATAATCGTACCACTATAAAACAATCCATAAGAAGCCGAGCAAGCTCTACTTATTGTCCATTCACCATCCTTGGTGAGTTTGGTTTTCCATGCTATATTATTCTTAGATTCAACGAAATCATAATTTTAGCAACCGGAGCTAAATTAGCCGGTTCCAAAATAGATATTGTACAATGAATGGAAAATAAAAACAAATGTGACTCCAAAAGACTTGTTTCACTTTAAACAATTTCTGATAAAAGATGTTGTATATATAACATCTTCAACTTTATTACACTACTTTTTTCTTTCTTTTTCCTGATTGATAACAATTTCATGTCTTTATTGCCTAATGTAAGGTGAGCCCACAATCTATCCTAATAGTGACAAGTGGTGACCACCATTAAAATCCACCTATATCAGTGAACTGCCACCACCCACTGCTCATCCTATAAAAAAATACAGGAAAAACAAAATGATAAATATAAGAGACCTTGAGTTTATACATGGAAGTGTAAAAAAAATTATATTCAACTCGTTTATGAGATAATTATAGAGAAATTCATAATAAATAATTACAAAATTTAATAAAACTTACTCTTTTAAATATGCATCTTAATTTAGTTAGACTTCAAGTTTGAGAAAAGTAATTATTTTTTATATAGTGGTAGAGTGCAAGATTTTAAATGTCATGTAACATATCGGAGTTAAAAAGTTATATCATTTGTCCCAATTAGAGATGGCAGTGGATCCTGGACCCGATCCGGATCCGGTGGATCTAGATCCATTTTATAGGATATGGATCTTCAAAATTTGGACCCGACGGATCCGGATCGGACCCGGATCCGTTTCTGATGGATCGGATCTGGATATGGATCTTGTATTTGAGATCCGTATCCGGTCCAGATCCGACCCGTGGATTCGTTTTTTATTAAATATTTCATAACCTAGAATATAATTTTATAAGTATTTTCTTAAAATTGCTAAGCACATCCTTGCAAGTTTAATTCTCAAAACAAGTTTAATTTATCCCCGCGTTAACTCAAAAACCAAAAAATAAAAAGGTAACTTCGATAATAAAATCAATGTTATATCAGTGAATGACTAACATCTCCATAGACAAGTAGTTAAAATTATATTCACTTTATTTGTGAAGATTCCAAGCACATGCAAATTCTGCATTGTGGAAATACTAGTAAGCATTTTCCACAACTATTATCATTGTCCAACATTTTCAATTAATAGCTCACAATCAAAATGAGACAACGAACAAAATATTTCATATGAACATTTCAAAATTAAAACACAGTAAACTGTTAGCTAAATAAAAATCGTTTGTCAGTTCAAAAAAATATTCTTAGCAAGGCAAAATTTTTTACATGTGGATCCAGATCCGATCCGTGGATCCTGTGGATCCGATGGATCCGGATTTGAATCTGATTTTTATGGACCCGACGGATCTGGATTCAGGTATGAAAAATGGATCTGAATCTAGTATGATCCGGTCCAGATCCGATCCGTTGCCATCCCTAGTCCCAATTACATGAAAGAGTTTCAAGTATGAGGTCAAATCACTAATTTTGACTATAAAGTTAGATATAAATTCTTATATTTTTTATAAATATTTAAATATTTGAGAAGTGCACAAAACACAACATAGTTAATAATTCAAAATATTAAGAAAAATTTTATGCAAAATTTAAAAAATTATTTGACTCAAGACAATAACACCTTTATATAAAATGAGATGGATGTAGTACTAAATACTCCCTCCGTCGTAATTTATATGATATATTTTTCTTTTTAGTCAGTCCAAAAAAATAATATATTTTTTATTTAACAATAATTTAATTTTAAATTTTATCTTTTATACTTAACGACACAAATATATTTGACTTGTTTATTTTTAAAACTTCATGTCCAACTATTTAAATTGAGACGGAGGGAGTATATGATAATGAAATACATTAAAATGAAAGTAAGAAACATAAATAAAAATAAAAATACTACTAGTAATTAATTTATTCCGGTATTATACATTAAAATATATTAATAGAGTAGAAAACATTTATATTCATGTGAAAAAGAAAGAAAGTATAGAAAACGGCTTTTGAGTAACGGAAAAGCTGTTTAAATATCAATTTCCCGGCCTCCTCATTAAATCATTTTGGCTTTACTATTTTTAGCATTTTTTGTACCTCCATTATTGTACTCTCTCTGATCTCAGTAACCGGCTACCAGAAAAATGCACTCTACGAACTTGCTTCTCGAAGAACCTATTCGAATGGCCTCAATTCTCGAGCCATCAAAAGCTGTGAGTATAAATTCTACTACTAGACTGGAATTGACTTGTTTGATTCTCTATAACTTTATAATTTTAGTCAATTTAAGCTTTATGTAGCTCTTTAGTTATATCACATAAATTGGGATAGAGGAAATATTTTTTTTTTGGATTTTTTGGATAATGTGCTTGTAGATGATATGAGCTTGAAGTGATTATTGTTGTTTGATTTGTTAAATTCTACTACTATATTTGAATTGTTTGATTCTCTGTAACTTCATAATTTTGGTCAATTTAAGCTTTATAAAGCTCTTTAGTGATAAATTTTTTGTTTATTTTTTCGGATTTTTTTATTAATGTGCTGCAGAGCTATGAGCTTGAAGTGATTATTGTTGCATAATTTTAGTCAATTTAAGCTTTAGGAAGCTCTTTTGTGATAATTTTTTGTTTTTTTGTTCGGATTTTTTTTAATAATGTGCTGCAGAGCTATGAGGTTGAAGTGATTATAGTTGCATAATTTTAGTCAATTTAAGCTTTATGAAGCTCTTTAGTGATAATTTTTTGGTTTTTTTTTCCGGATTTTTTAAATAAAGTGCTGCAGAGCTAATGAGCTTGAAGTGATTATTGTTACTTGTTTGATTCTTTGTAACTTCATAATTTTGGTCAATTTAAGCTTTATGAAACTCTTTAGTGATAATTTTTTTGTTTTCTTTTTCGGATTTTTTTGGTTGATAATGTGCTGCAGAGCTCTGAGCGTGAAGTGATTATTGTTGTTTGATTCTCTGTAACTTCATAATTTTGATCAATTTAAGCTTTATCAAGCTCTTCAGTGATAGTTGTATTTGTTGGAAATTTGCCTTTGGCGGGAGTTGCGACCGACCAACTTTAACGGCTTAAACACTAGTGTAACGTATGTTGGAGAATCCGGTTCTTCACACATGCATGATCTACTAAGTACGTAGATAACCGTAGGGCCAAGAATCGTCAAATTTCATTGAGAAATGAAAAAGATATTGGTTCACGAAGTAAGGTGTTTGAAGCATGGAAAGTGTGGTATTGGGTTCAATTCTCCCTCATCGGTAGAGGAAGAAAGAATTGTTGTGTATATAAGATTCGAAATTGGTTTGGGGTTTGGGACCCCGAGGGGTATCCCATGTGTTTAAAGGAGGGAGGACCTAGATGTGCTTCGGTTCGAGGAAAGACCACACGCGTGCCGCCGCCGCCCGCCCGTCCGGTCCGGTTCCGAGTTTCGGGTTTCGGGTCACGGGTCGTGGGCCGTGGGCCGTGGTTGTGGGTCTTGGGTCTTCGATATTATCTTTTTGGGCCGAAAAAACTTTGCCGAAGTACGGTTTGACCCCGAAGTTTCCGGATGTACGATTCGGACCGAATTCTTTCGATTTACGGTTTGGTCCACGAAGTTTCAAGATGTACGGTTTGGTCCCTCAAGTTTCCGAATACGGACGGTCAAAGCGATTGCCAAGCACTCAATTCGGCCATTTATTTTGGTGAATTACTCCTCCTATAATGGCCAAATCCGTTGGTCTTTTCTCCATTTATGTTGGTGGCTTTACTACCTTCATAATGGCCATTATTTGGTCATGTTATGGAGGGCGAATCGATCCCTCCCTCACCTATATAAATTCCCCCTTACACCATTGTTGAGCACTAAGACATATGCACGAAAATACGAAAACGAGATGCGAGAAAAACGAAGGTGCACGAAAATATACAACCGAAATAGTTTTCTTCCTACAACTTCCAAGCATCATTTCGTTACTCAATATTCTTCACGGTAGCTCTTGAGTTTCCTTTGCTCAAGGGTTCCATTCTTTTTTTATCTTGGGAGACAAATTGTCCGGGACGTATAAAGGATACATACGGGGCAATATTGTCTTAAGGACAGAGTGCTACACTCGACTCAGCAAAAACAATTTACATTTTTCCGTCTTCTACAAAACTGGAATTTCCAGTTTTCACTTGTGTAACGATTGTAATTTCAGATTCCATGTTGAATTATTGAAATCTTTGTTTATCCTTTCGAATACTTGTAATAGTTAAATACTTCCCGTACTGCTTTATAAAGTACCATAGAGCAAAAATCTCCCAACAACTTAAGACAATATTTGTATAGTATTACTATTAGTGTTCGAAAGATGTCGGTCAAAAGTTATGTCACCAAATCTGGATATGGCAATGGTTTTCTGGTAGAAGAGAGTGATGATGATGAACGTGTTCATGGTGTCACCGCTACCAAGACTGGTGGGAACAAACGTTCACGAGAGCCTGAGGATGTCAACTGGGACAAGAGGAGAAGACTGAAGATGTTATTCTATCTTGTAGCAGAAGGCCTATATCTGTCCCAGACAAAAGAACCGAATAATGGTGAGAAGGTAATGGACACTCAGTCTAATGAAGTGACTGAAGTGAGCCAGAATCCGAAATTGGGATAAGTATTTTTCTTACTTGTCGAGAATAAAGATTAAATGATAAGTATGTTTCTTACTTGTCAAAAATAAAGATTAAATGATGTCTGATTAAAAATGGATTAAAGTAAGGAGGAATATGAAAATAATTTATATTCCTTACACTTTAACAAATCAGAAGTTTAATCTCTTCTTCTTTTCCGTTTAAAGATTGGATTTTGTAAACGACTTAAGAAGATCCGTTCTTTTAATTGTAATTATTAAAGTGTGTAAAGTATGTTCGCACATACGAGGGAGTAAGATCCACTGACTGTGCGAAAACTGTTACCACTCTTAAGTAAGCGCCAAGAATTATCTGGGCACCAATCTTAACGGAAGGAGTCTAAAAGCTAAAGACGTTGAGCCTGTCATATTATTTGGCAGAAGATCCTTCATAGGATGATATTGGACACTCAGTCACATAAAGCCTCCGGGCGACTGGAGTGGGCCAAAATTCCTTTGATATGATGATATTGGACACTCAGTCATATAAAGCCTCCGGCGGCCGGAGTGGTGCCGAAATTCATTTCATAGGAAAAGTAATGGACACCTAGTAAGGTGGGCCGGGCCGTAGTTTCCGTGTCCTAAATGATCCGAAGGCCTAAATAAAGGCGATAAAGAAATTGGACACTCGATCCGCCAAAGCAACTAGAGTGGACCCGAGTATCGAGATCACATATGATCCGGTTACGCCCTAACCACGGGCAAAAGGTTGTTTATGTGAAGCAACGCCACCTCTAAAATCAAAGGGGCTGGAGAGGTTGTCCTCAATAGGACTTCAAGGAATGAGATCACTCTAAAAGAGGTAATACATGTTCCTAACTTGGTTAAATGACGTTGTTGGTCAAATTTGATTTGAGACTAGTCCAACAGGTCCGTAATAACTAAGAATGATACAATATGTCTATAGCCAAATGAATGATATATTTGTAATCCGTGCATCTATGACATCATAGATTAAGACACGTTATATAGCAAGTCATTCAAAAGCTAACGATGTTGAGATTGTTGCCTTCTGTCGACATAAACCCTCAAAATAAATGTGAGGTAGATGAAGAGGCAAAATCACCTTTCCAAATTCCGTCAACGGAATAGCGAAAGAAGCACCGCTCCTCTAGAACTTAGTCACACCTACTTGGGTGATTTGAAGTCTATACGAAATAGAGGGGGGGAGACAAGTACGTTATAACCTCTATTGATAATGGTACACCGTATTGTATCCTTTGTTTATTGAAAAGCAAAGATGAAGTTGTTGAAGCGGATAAGCGCTACAAAGCAGAAGTTGAATCAACTAAGCCTACGGATTGAGAAATTCGTAGTGATAGAGGGGGAGAATGTGAAGCATCGTTCATTAAACGACTGCTCATTACTCACCTCAGTCTAACGGTGTTAGCCAAGCGCAAACCCGTACGCCTATAGGGCAAGGCGATCCTTACCGCTAATGCGATTCTCAACAGAACTCCGCATAAGGATAAGGATAAGGATAGCTCTCCGTATGAGACATGGAAATGATCTCACATACAAAAGTTGTGATGTGGGATGGCTTGGTAGAAGTTGGACTAACGAGACAGTCAAGTTCGACCTAAGATCGTAGATTGCATATCCACCGGATCCGTAAATAACGATAGTCTTTGATCGCCTCTTGGCATCAAAGAATCTTTGAATTCTTTTAAGATAGCTTTCCTTGAAAAAAGGAAAAAGGAGTAATTGCTCAAGGTTAACAAGAACCCACGAGGGCACACCGTCCGGAACTAGACGTTCCGTATCTACAGACTCGAAAGTTGCTTGGCTATCCGAACTTAATATTCCGGATCTGCAGAACTCGGGGATTCTAGATGTTGAACCGAGACAGAGCAAAGAAGGGGACAAAGACTTGTTCCAGTCCTTCTAGCTTGTATGGTTAATAATGAACCATGAACAATTAACAAATAATTGTCATCTCCAGAAGCGCTGCTTTGGAAAGAAGCTAAGAAGAAAATATATTCCATCATATAGAACCATACGTGTGTAATGGTTGATCTTCCTCCGGGAAAAGAACCTTTGGGTTGTAAAATGTGCTCCCCTGTGAGTAGCTTAAACATCCAAGGCCATTGCAGTCTTGCGTGGCATGGATGTTGAACCAGCCTTCCCAACCGGAGAGTTGGAAGAAGAGGATCAGAGTTGGTTTGTTTGAACTATTGGGCTTCTTCCCGAACTTTCATTTTGGTCCCCGAAATGTTTACATTTTGGTCCCGAAAGTTTCGGATAAAACAGACACAATGAATCGACCACGAAACATTGACTCGAAGTTAGAAAGCCAACAGTTGGAGAATCAACCGTCCGAAAGTAAAAGTCGTATTGAAACAAAGTCTCAATATGAAAGATATGGGTATCACGAGATGACATCTTAGGAATTGGATTTCTAAGACATCTAACGGATCGGTCGATAGTTGACGATCTCGTTGAAGCCACCAATGGATATGAATCATAGAACCGATTGGAATCATGGTGCACCCATAGACAAGGAGCGATATGCGAGGTCACGTGTAGTTCAATGTATTGTACACACTACAACCGACCTCGGTATCGTCCAACAAACGGATCGGTTGAACTAAGGTTCACCGATGATCTTAATACATGATCAATAGAAGGCGTTAAGTCGGATATGACGATATCTGAATTATTCGTTGATCTACGGATTATAGTATTCTAGATGTCCAACGGTTCTAGGAGAACACAGTGATGCAAACTGGACATCAGATCTGAAGAACACCAAAGCCACAAGTAAATGTGTATGGTGGGTCTTAGAAAAACCTCTAAGCAAACTTGCATCGACCGATTCATGATGGAATCGGAGTTTATCGCTTTATACAAAGCATGAAAGAAGTTGAGTAACTTCATGAGTCCTTAGAGGACGTCCCTTATTGGGAGAAACCCGTGCCTTCAGCAGTTATACACTGTGGCTAGTCGATCGGCTTTAGGAAGGACACGGATGACGGCGTCTGGACATATCTGTCGGATCCGTCGGAGACATAAGACCGTATGGCGCTTGATCATCACGGTGTCACTTCCTTATTTACTAACTAAGGGACTACCCGGAGATCAAGTGTTCTGCTGTCTAGGGAATGGGCTTAAAACCCAAAATATACGGACCAATACGGTGGAAACCCAACCTTACGAACCGGAGATCCCGGTAATTTGGTTCAATGGGAAAACTAAGTTGTAAAGGTTCGGTTGATCGCTTCGGTGGAAGCATGAGCACTTCGGATAGTGATTTCGAAAAGAAACACCAAATCCAAAGCCGTTCCCGCGATAGACGTTAAGTGCTATCTCGCAGTATGGATAAAGGTTAAGTTTTCAAAACTCGTAATGATCCTCAACAGTTGAGGTTAGGTCTTTGGGAAACTTTTAATGGTTCCTAACACTTGTGAAGTGGGGTATAGCAGGATACCTTGTAGGAGACCACCTATTTAAGTGCGAGGACGGGCCGCCTCAAATTGAACGCACTTAAGAATCCAAGACGTTGTCCATGGCCAAAACGGACAAAACATTACGAAGAAGAGAGTAAGGGAATTTGTTGTGTTGGTACCGTTGTCTTGGCTTACACTAAACACCGACGGTTCAAGACATCACGTTCACCGCGCGGTAAGTAAGTCCGATGGTATTCAACTATGGAAGGTTCAAAGTGAGGCTACCTCTCCTTATGCAACATCGGTCCGTTGAAATATTGCTGGAAATGAAAAGACACCATGTGAGTACGCCAAAATCTCTTTCAAGAGGGGATTGTTGGAAATTTGCCTTTGGCGGGAGTTGCGACCGACCAACTTTAACGGCTTAAACACTAGTGTAACGTATGTTGGAGAATCCGATTCTTCACACACGCATGATCTACTAAGTACGTAGATAACCGTAGGGCTAAGAATCGTCAAATTTCATTGAGAAATGAAAAAGATATTGGTTCACGAAGTAAGGTGTTTGAAGCATGGAAAGTGTGGTATTGGGTTCAATTCTCCCTCATCGGTAGAGGAAGAAAGAATTGTTGTGTATATAAGATTCGAAATTGGTTTGGGGTTTGGGACCCCAAAGGGTATCCCATGTGTTTAAAGGAGGGAGGACCTAGATGTGCTTCGGTTCGAGGAAAGACCACACGCGCGCCGCCGCTGCCCGCCCGTCCGGTCCGGTTCCGGTTCCGAGTTCCGGGTTTCGGGTCACGGGTCGTGGGCTGTGGGCTGTGGGTCTTCGATATTATCTTTTTGGGCCGAGAAAACTTTGCCGGAAGTACGCTTTGACCCCGAAGTTTCCGGATGTACGAGTTCGGACCCTGAAATTCTTTCGATTTACGCTTTGGTCCCCGAAGTTTCAAGATGTACGCTTTGGTCCCTCAAGTTTCCGAATCTGGACGATCAAAGCAAAGCGCTTGCCAAGCACTCAATTCAGCCATTTATTTTGGCTGAATTACTCCTCCTATAATGGCCAAATCCGTTGGTCTTTTCTCCATTTATGTTGGTGGCTTTACTACCTTCATAATGGCCATTATTTGATCGTTATGGAGGGCGATGTCGGTCCCTCCCTCACCTATATAAACTCCCCCTTACACCATTGTTGAGCACTAAGACATATGCACGAAAATACAGAAACAGATGCAGAAAAACAGTGCACGAAAATACACAACCGAAATAATTTTCTTCCTACAACTTCCAAGCATCATTTCGTTACTCAATATTCTTCACGGTAGCTCTTGAGTTTCCTTTGCTCAAGGGTTCCATTGCTGTTTTATCTTGGGAGACAAATTGTCCAGGACGTATAAAGGATACATACGGGGCAATACTGTCTTAAGGACAGAGTGCTACACTCGACTCAGCAAAAACAATTTACATTTTTCCGTCTTCTACAAAACTGGAATTTCCAGTTTTCACTTGTGTAACGATTGTAATTTCAGATTCCATGTTGAATTATTGAAATCTTTGTTTATCCTTTCGAATACTTGTAATAGTTAAATACTTCCCGTACTGCTTTATAAAGTACCATAGAGCAAAAATCTCCCAACAGTATTCAGCCTTTTTTTTTTTTATAATTTGCTGCAGAGCTATGAGCTGATTCTCTGAAACTTCACAATTTTGATCAATTTAAGTTTTATGAAGCTCTTTAGTGATAATTTTTTTGTTCTTTTTTCCCTTTTTTTTTGTTTGATAATTAGCAGCATATGCTAAGAGGTTGAAGTGATTAATGTTGTTTGATTCTCTAACTTCATAATTTCGGTCAATTTAGGCTTTATGAAGCTTTTTAATGATAATTTTTTTTTGAATTTTTTTTATAATATCCATGGCCTATGAGGTTGAAATGATTAATGTTGTTTGATTCTTTGTAATTTCATAATTTTGGTCAATTTAATCTTTATGAAGCTCTTTAGTGATAATTTTTTTTGATTTGTTTTTTGGATTTTATTGATAATGTGCTGCAGAGTTATGAGCTTGAAGTAATTATTGTTACTTGTTTGATTCTCTGTAACTTCTTAAGTTTGGTCAATTTAAGCTTTATGAAGCTCTTTTGTTATAATTTTTTGTTTTTTTTTGTTCGGATTTTTTTTGGTAATGTGCTGCAGAGCTATTATGAGTTTGAAGTGATTATTGTTACTTGTTTGATTCTCTGTTATTTCATAGTTTTGGTCAATTTAAGCTTTATGAAGCTCTTCGGTGATAATTTTTTTTGTTTTTTTTTCCCGGAATTTAGTTTGATAATGTGCTGTAGATGATATGAGCTTGAAGTGATTATTGTTGTTTGATTTGTAGTTTGTGATTTGTTAAATGTTTTTGCAGACTTTTTTTCCAGCAATGACGAAGATTGTCGGCACGCTGGGTCCGAAATCACGTTCGGTGGAGATTATCTCTAGTTGCCTCAAAGCGGGAATGTCTGGTATGATATTTTTTCACTAGCTAGTTGATGTGTATGTAGTGTTAAATTGGCCATTTGAGTAATTAAACTGATTTTTTTTGGCAAAAAGCTTGAAATTGAAAAGGTAACTCCAGACATTGTCAATAAGAAAAAAGGAACTCATGAACATCGAACCTGGGTAGTACACTAACACCTTGTTTGGATGGTTGTTACATATGGTTTCATAATGTATCATATTGTATTGCATGGTATTGTATTGTGTTGTATTGTTTTGATGAATACAATGTTTGGATGGATTGTATCGTTTCCCGGAGCAATATTATAAAGAAAAGTAGGATACGCAATAGAGTTATTATAAAAAAGGTAGGTAGGAAAAAATAGGATTATTAATAATAAGCAAAGGCCAATTGAGGGGGAAAAAATATGGTAACGACAAGATCACACAAAATTGATAGTTACATAAAATGGGACTTTTCGTCGTTACATAACGATGGAGTTAATGATACAATACAATAAAATTTAAGTAACAATCTAAACAAACATTGTATAATAAAATACAATATATGACAACCATCCAAACAAGCTGTAAGACATCGGCATTTTATGTATTTGTGTAAAGAGAGATTGTTGTTGTTAATGTTGTCATTGCTTTGCTCTGTTTTTTCTTCATTGACAAGTAAAAGAATTTCTCTGTAATGTAAGTAAAACAGTGGATTATGGTTCCTCTCAAGTAAAGTTACATGCTTTAGATTTGTAAACATAATTGCTATCTCCATTCGACTAAGTATGGTTAGATATAATTCAGGGATTGGAAATAAAACTAGTCATATAGGTTGGGCTTAACTGAGTGGTAGGATGTTTTGGAAATTGGTATTTCTCAAAAGCATGTTTGTAGCCTTGGTGTGCTTCTTCTGTTTGAAAGAGGCTGAATGCTGGAACTAAGCTGATCTAAAACATTAATGCCATTACTTTTTTCGGTTGGGTATATTAGTGGCACGATTTGACTTTTCATGGGGTGACGCCGACTATCACCAAGAGACATTAGAAAATTTAAAGGCAGCTATCAAAAACTCAAAGAAGCTCTGTGCGGTAAGCTCGTTGCTCATGCTATATATTCAAGACCAAACTGAACTTCTCTGTTTTATATAAGTTTAAATGGTATAACTTCTGAAACTTCTTATTTCCAACTATTCTCCTTGTCAATTAGGTTATGCTAGACACTGGTGGTCCTGAATTACAAGTTGTCAATAAGAGCGAAAACCCAATTTCACTCGAAGCAGAATCCTTGGTTGTCCTAACCCCTGATCAAGATAAAGAGGCCACGTCAAATCTACTGCCAATAAATTTTAGTGGCCTATCAAAGGTAATTTCTCTAAGGCAAAAGTATGTCCTTTCTGGATTTGAACTGCACCTCCCAGGTTTCCTTTAGCATAACATACATAAAAGTACATTTGAGGTTGAATTGACTCTTAACAATAGCAGCAGGAGGAGATTCTAGACTGGTGTGCTATTCACATCATGTTAATTCTCAAATTGGGCCTTCTTAATTTGTCCACGGGAAATTTATATTAGTCAATTCCTTATCTGAGCAGACAGTGGCTACTAATTTGGATGGCAGTTAGGATTGTGGAACCTCAAACGAGGAATCAGTATTATCCATAGGGGTTAGTGATCAACCGACATATGGTCTTAGGGAGGCCGAGGCTTCCCTAGAACTGGAGAATTAACAGATGATGATAGTGGATCAAAATAAAATCCAACCTCGAAAATTAGAGGGATAGCTAGAAAATATACTCTGAGACTGTAATTCTGTAAATGTTGAAGCATTTTGAGTTTACTTCCCATTTTTTTGTTCGCTTTGCCTGAAACATGACATCTTCTAATGCTAATTTTCATGACTATGCAGTCGGTGAAGAATGGAGATACTATTTTCATTGGTCAGTATTTATTCACGGGAAGCGAGACTACCTCAGTGTGGCTAGAGGTGAGGCAGCCTTGCAAAATGACAATTTAAATATTTGGACTAGCAGCATGATCTTTTTTATTTCGTTTCAGCTATGTACGAAATACTTTATCCACTAACCTCTGTGCAGTCCCCTTTACCCCTTCCTACAAGGCCACAACACACAATACCTCCAAAATAGTGTGTGTGAGTGAGAGAGCGAGAGAGAGATCCAATGCTACGGTATGGCACTTCGCTATCACTTATGAGTTGTGACAGCATAGCGCCCTCCGTTTAGGCTTTCTCTGATGCAGGAAACATTGGAAAATAGATATGCTCAATGTTAAACTAGTAAATTTCTGATCTCAAGAGTTCTCCATGATGCAGGTTACAGAGGTGAAAGGAGAGGATGTCTTTTGCTTGATTAAAAATTCTGCCACCTTGGCTGGACCATTGTACACATTACATGTCTCCAAGATCCGTATTGACTTGCCAACTCTCACTGACAAAGATAAGAAGGTATACGTTTACCTAATGCAAAAGACTATTTTGAATCAGCCTTTCACTCTCTTCGACTTTATGCCATATCAAATTGGTTAGAGAGATCTTGAGTATTTTGTGTAGGCAGTATGAGAACCAAATGCTTATTTGTATTTTGGAGATTGCAATTTGTTTACTCGTTTAGGTTCAGATTCTGTTTAAACACGACTCTGCAGTTGCTTATTCTCCAATTTTTTTTTCCAGAACTATGATAATCTCTTCTGACCACATTTTTGCTGGATGTCCTGCAACAATTTTAGGTTATAAGCAGTTGGGCTGTTCGAAACAAAATAGATATCCTTTCACTGTCATATACACGACATGCTGAAGATGTTCGACATGTAAGGCCTTTTCTTTTCACTCTTCTTACATTCAGCATTTCCCTTAATTATGTAAGATCTTGAC
This sequence comes from Anisodus tanguticus, assembly GCA_034509755.1. NCBI lineage: Eukaryota > Viridiplantae > Streptophyta > Magnoliopsida > Solanales > Solanaceae > Anisodus > Anisodus tanguticus. The sequence goes on from CM067549.1 coordinate 37,570,082, forward strand.
ATCTCCTATGCTGTTGTTTCAGAAGTGAATAAACATATCTTATAACAATCAAATGGTTCTACTTGTTCATGTTCAGGCTCGTGAATTTCTGTCTAAGTTGGGTGATCTTAATCAAACACAAATTTATGCGAAGATAGAAAATGTGGAGGTCAGTTGCTTTTGAATACTTCATAAGAAAACTGCATGGTAGTAATGATCTAACATTGCAATTTGTAATAGATTTCCCTTCCATTTACTTGTAGGGAATGGCCAACTTTGATGAAATCCTCGGAGAAGCTGATGGCATTATTCTCTCTCGTGGAAATTTAGGGATAGATCTACCACCTGAGAAGGTCTACTTAACTCCTAATTTTTTCCAGTGACATATTATTGATGAAAATAAACAGCCCCCCCCCCCCCCCCCCATTTAAGTGACATATCCTTAGAGGACATCCAAATGATCTGCCAATTCAAACACCAAATGGTACATAGAGATCCTTTTTTGGGTTGGTGTGCAATGAAATTTCAGTTACTGTTGAAAAATAATACTATGGATTATGAGAATAAATGGGATCCCATTTAACAGCATTCAGTTACTGTTGAAAAATAATATTATGGATTATGAGATAATAAATGGGATCCCATTTGACAGCATACCTGTGAAGCACTATTGTCTTACATAGATTACTGAAATGTATTGTGTGCCTGAAAATAATTTTATGAATTGATTGCTTAGATGTCACACTGTTATCTGCACCGACCTCTTTCCTAGAGAGTGATGGTCCATGACTCCTTTATGTTATCGAGTTAAGAAAAAGGTTCTTATTACATAAAAATATTTGTGACTCAGACTTCTAATTAAAGTTTAAAACAACCAAATTGTGTCTAGGGTATAAAGCCAACCTGAATAGTATCTTAATAACATCTGAAGGATTGATACTACCATCCGTACCTTCTATTCTTGTCTATCAATTTCCAGATAACTTTCATCTATCCGCTTGCAGAATTTTTAAGGTCACTCTTGCTTTTTGATAGTTGTTGTAGTTGATGTTTCTCGGTGAAATTTTCTCTGTGGAGTGGAAAAGGTTCAGCTTTGTAGTTTACATTAGAGAATAACATCTAACAAAGCCAGCCAAAACATCATTTTCACTTGGTATTTTCTTCTTCATATTACAAGAAGGAATAGTTGTTGCACCTAATAACAAGCTGGAAATCAGATCTTCGATTGCGGAGCTTGACTTAATTCATGGATAGTAACTCATCCGCAAACATTTTCAATGAGCAGATACTAGCTTGAACGAGTGATGTTTAGTTTTCTTTATAAATTTTTATTTTTTTAATAGTATTTAAAATGGTTGTATTGAGAAGAGTACAGGTGGGCGTCATAAAACAGTTTTATGCTATATAAAGGTTGAACACCAGCTTTTATTTTAAGACAGGAATAGGTAAGGCATTGCACATAAAAAGTAAACCCAATGGCATGTAGAAAGTAAGTCCTTTCATAGAACTATATGTGGGCTCACTATATATTTGGGTAATCGATGTGCAATAGAATTGTGCCTGTTTTTCTTTGTTTCATTGGATTGTTTCACGGTGTTCTTTTCACTGATTTTGAGCTTGTGATTTTTGCAGATATAATTAGTGTCGACTCCTTATGTTCTAACCAGATCCTATTAATTATCAGGTGTTCCTATTCCAAAAAGCAGCTGTTCACAAGTGCAATATGGCTGGGAAACCTGCTGTGGTCACTCGTGTTGTGGACAGTATGACTGATAGCTTGCGACCGACTCGTGCTGAGGCAACAGATGTTGCTAACGCTGTATTGGATGGTAGCTACAGTTCTTTGACAGGCATATTATCACATTAATTTGATCTATTAGATTCCTGTGTGCACAACATGGAATATATACTAAATGCTTGTGGTGGTATAAAAGTTTCTTTTTTTGGCCTCTTCTCCAAGATGCTTCTTATAATTTTTCTTTCATCCTAGGTAGTGATGCAATTCTTCTAGGTGCAGAGACCTTGAGAGGCTTATATCCTGTTGAGACTATTTCCACTGTTGGTAAAATTTGTGCTGAGGTATGTCTAACCTTGTTGCTGTTCTAAACATGGTTTATGCTACCATTGTTAATATTTCCATTGTTGAAACACAAGGCCGCCTTCTTTGAACCTTCTTTTTCCAGTCCTCTCATTTGTTCTTTATACTAAAAATCTACAATCGACCTTCGGAGTACGATTTTTGCTGAAAGTAATACCTCACAGTAAGCACACTTATCATGAAATCAGTGTTTATTTTTTACTCATTAAAGTTATATTCCTTCTGGAGGTTGGATTCCGATAAACATTCCAAAACATAGCTCTTAAAGTGGTATTGAGTGTGCCAGAGCAATTTCATCATATATAGTGAAAGTTTCAGATGTTTAATAGGGTTTTAGTTCATAAGAAGGAAAGTCTTAACATCCCAGTACTTCAATGTCTAGGACTTTCTGACTGATAGTTACATGGATAAACTCCAAAACCATCTATTTTCCCAGCATGTGTTGGCTCTATAACCAGTAAGTAATCTTAAATGGCCCTCGTTCAGTGCTAATTGTTGGAGACGACCGATTTCTGTCATGATGTGAACTAGGGCATGCAGCTACGGAAGAAACTACCAACTCAGACATGAATTTAACAGGGAATGCTTTCACCATCTATTTCTCTTTTAAGGATCTCTTTAGTTGTGAATTTCACTTTCCTAAGAAGAGATATAGGATATGCCATGGTTCGACTGTATTTTGTCTGTAGCCAAAATGGCACAGTAGGGTGGAACAAAACTTCCATAGATAATCGGTAGTAAGGCTGACATTGCTGCATAACTACAACAACATGCCCAGTGTATTCCACAAGTGGGGTTTGGGAGGGTAGGATGTACGCAGACCTTACCTCTACCTTTGTGGGGTAGATAGGTTGTTTCCGATAGACCCTCGGCTAAAAAAGACATAGTCAATGCATAAATTCAAGAAAGATAAGACAGCAAAATACCACGATACAACGATACAGAACAAATGAAGCAACACATAGTAATACACAAATAAGAGTATGGATCTACTCCAAACCTAAGTAACACTACACCGAAAAGGAGTTGAGAAGATGAAGAGGCGAGCTCCGTACCTCTCTCACACACAATGCGTAAAAACTCAACTACGTACTATCATTTTATCCTAATCCTTGACCTCCAAATTTTCCTATCTAGGGTCATGTCCTCAGTCAGCTGGAGCTGTGCTATGTCCTGTCTAAGCACCTTTCCCAATTCTTTCTTCGGCCTACCTCTACCTCTCCTAACTCCTACTATCGCCAATCTCTCACCTCCTAACTAGCGCATCCTCACACCTTCTCTTCACATACCCGAACCATCTCAGTCTTGCTTCTCTCATCTTGTTCTCCACGGAGGCCACTTTGACATTGTCCCATACAACTTCATTTCTAATCATATCTCTCCTAGTGTGATCACACATCAACCTGAGCATTCTCATCTCCGCCACCTTCATCTTCTGAACGTGAACGTTCTTGACTGGCCAACATTCTGCCCCATAAAACAACGTTGGTCTAACCACTACTCTGTAGAACTTATCTTTTAGTCTAGGCGACACCTTCTTATCACAAAGCACCCCCGGAGGCGAGCCTAGATTTCATCCACCCTGCTCCAATATGGTTTGCGACATTCTCGTCAATCTCCCCATCACCTTGTATTATGGAACCAAGATACTTGAATTTTCCTTTTTGGGGTATAGCTTGTGCCTCAATCTTCACTTCCACGTCTGTCTCTAGTGGCACATCAGTGAACTTGCACTCCATGTACTCCGTCTTAGTCCTCTTTAGCCTAAAACATTTAGATTCTAAGGTCGTTCTCCAAACGTCCAACCTATCGTTAACTCTACTGCACGTCTCGTCAATAAAAAATTATGTCATCTGCAAATAACATACACCACGGTACTTCCTTTTGAATATGGCGTGTCAATTCTTCCATCAGAAGGGAAAATAGATACGGGTTAAGGGCTGATGTAACCCATCACTAGCGGAAAGTGGTCAGAGGCACCTCCCACTGTCCTAATCCGGACCCTCGTGCATGTCCTTAATCGCCCTGATATATGTCATAGGCACACTTCTTGCCTCCAAATATCTCCAGAGGACCTCCCGAGGGACTTTATCATTTGCCTTATCTAAATCAATGAACACCATGTGTAGATCTCTCTTTTTGTCCCTATACTGCAACAATCTCCTAACAAGATGAATAGCTTCTGTGGTCGATCGTCTCGGCATGAATCCGATTAGATCTCGGATATCGACACATCCCTGCTCATCCTCATCTCAACCACCCTCTCCTAGATTTTTATAGTTTGGCGTAGCAGCTTGATACCCCTATAATTATTGCAATTCTGAATATCGTCCTTGTTCTTGTACAACGGGACCATTGTACTTCGCCTCTATTCCTCTAGCATCTTAGCCTTTCTAAAGATGGCGTTAAACAATCTAGTCAGCCACTCCGTACCTTCCTCCCCTACGTTCTTCCAAAAGTCTACTGAGATCTCATCTGGTCCGGTCGCTCTTCCCTTCCTCATTTTACGAATCACCCCTAACCTCCGCAACCTTTATGTCCCTACAATATCTAAAGTCTCTACAACTCTCGGAATGCTCTAACTCCCCCAACACGATATTCCTGTCCCCTTCTTCATTCAAAAACTTATGAAAGTACATCTGCCATCTCCGTCTAATATGTGCCTTTTATGTCAACACTTCGTCATTCTCGTCCTTGATGCACTTCACTTGATTCAGGTCGCAAGACTTCCTTTCTCTCGTCTTGACAAGCCTATACAACTTCCTATCCCCACCTTTGCACTCGAACTCTTCATACAAGTGCTCAAAAACTGTTGTTTTAGCCGCCGTGACCGCTAGCTTTGCTTCCTTCTTCATTGCCTTATACCTTCTTTTATTCCTCTTGTCCTTCTCATCAATGCTTTCCACTAGCGTCGCATAGGCAACCTTCTTGGCTTCTACTTCTCTTTGAACCTCCCCATTCCACCACCAATCCCCTTTACGTCCACGTGAGTTGCCCCTCGAGACCCTTAGTCTACATACTATTTGTGTCCCCACTACTCCCCCAGGCCCCCATAGCCACCAATTTCTCCTTCATCTCCTGGGCTTTGACTTCCGTCAGGCCTCCCCATCTAGTCCTTGGCAGGTTCTGAGTAGCCTTCCTCTTTTTCTTTCCCTTGACCTCTAAGTCCATCACCACGAGCCTACACTGGGTTGAAAGATTCTCACCCGGAATAACCTTGCAGTCCTTGCACACACCTTTATCACCCTTCCTAGGGAGCAATAATCTATCTGAGTCTTAGCCACCGCACTCCGATAGGTCACCAAGTGTTCCTCCCTCTTTCAGAAGCTCGAGTTAGCTATGACGAACTCAAAAGCTTTCGCAAAGTCTAAAAGCGACACTCCTCCCTCAATTCTATCTTCGAAGTCGAACCCGCCATGCACATCATCATATGCACCTGCAGTAGCCCCTATACGACCATTAAAATCTCCTAATACTATTTTCTCCATCTACGGGATGCCTCTTACAACCTCGTCCAACTCCTCCCAAAAGCGCTTTTTGTCCTCTTCCGCCAAACCCGCTTGTGGTGCATATGTACTGATTATGTTAAAAGTAAGCCCTCCCAAAACTAGCTTAATGGTCATCATCCTATCATTCACCCTCCTAACCTTATCCTTGAGTTCCCTGTCCACTAAAATACCTACTCCATTCCTACCCCTCGAGCGTCCTGAATACCACAACTTAAACCCATCTACCTCCAAAGCCTTAGTTCCTACTCATTTGATTTCCTAAACATACGCTACATTGATATTCATCTTCTTAAGAACCTTCACTAGCTCTATCGACTTACCCGTCAAAGTCTCTATGTTCCAAGATCCAACTCGCAACCTAGGAGCTCTCCTGGTCCCTTTACCTCCCCCAACCGAGGACACGGCCTAAATTACCATCATACCTGGAAGCCACTAACGCAGTACAAAAAGGTAAAGGTTATAATAGTAATAATACTAATCGAATGTAGAAAACTTAGGAGCAACAATCATAAAACCTAGTGAATAAAATAGTGCAGGTTACAGGCAAGAAACAAGAGTAAGAAACGAAATTAGGCAAACAGTACAAGTCAAGAATATAAAGGCAAAAAACAACTGCAAACAAACAGTAACAAATCAAAGGAAAGCAAATTAGTCAAGTTTCCTAATCGAAATTCTTTAAATTACAACAACATACCCAGTGAAATCCCACAACGTGGAGTTTGAGGAGGGTACAGTGTACGCAGACCTTACCTCTACCTTGGTAAGTAGAGAGGTTGTTTTCGAAAGACCCTCGGTTTAAGAAAAAGCATAAGCACAAGCAAAAGCAAGAGAAACGGTCAGACCCGAATAAGAAATTTAAAGCAGTATAAAAATAAGAGTACCAAAAGCGAACAGGCCAGGATAAAGCATTCTTGAAAAAAGAAACAGTGCTTCCCGCAGGTAAATAAGAGAAACAAAGTAGGTAGTTGAGCATACAACAGCAGAAACCAAAGGACGGGGGACTATAAGACAATATTGCGCCTACTAGTATGATAGGCTAGACATGACTACAATTATAACACTACAACTACCGGTATGTAAGCGTAAGTAGGACTACGCTCAACTACCTACTACCCTTCTACCCTAATATGTGTCCTCCACAATCCCCTATCTAAGGTCATGTCCTCAGTAAGTTGTACCTGTCATATCCTGTCTAATCAACTCTTCCCAATATTTCTTCGGCCTACCTCTACCCCTCACCCTCATGAACCCGTCCATAGCCAACCTCTCACACCTCTGCACTAGGGCGTTTGTGCCTCTCCTCCGCACATGTCCAAACCATCTCAACCTCGCTTCTCGCATCTTATCCTCCACCGAGGCCACTCCCGCTCTGTCCTCCATGCACGTCGCCATAGCCCCCGGAAGTGACCCGATATGTCCATTGAAATTCCCTCCTACAAATAACTTCTCAGTGGGTGATATACCTCCCACCGCCTCGTCCAAATCCTCCCAAAAGCGTCTCTTCTCCTCCTCGTCCAAGCCCGCCTGCGGTGCGTAAGCACTAATAATGTTCATAGTGGACCCTCCAACTACCAACTTAAGCGTCATCATTCTGTCATTAACCCTTCTAACCTCTGCCATTTGGTCCCTTAGCTCGCTGTCTACTAAAATGCCTACCCCATTCCTATAACTCGACCTACCCGAGAATCATAACTTATACCCGTTCACATCCTTAGCCTTAGGTCCTACCCATTTGATCTCCCGAACATAGGCTATATTAATTCTCCTCTTCTTGAGAATCTTAACTAGCTCTATGGACTTCCCCATTAAAGTCCAAATGTTCCAAGACTCTATTCTCAATCTAGCATCACCCTTACCCCACTTACCCCCCTAACCCTCGCTCCCGTCCCCGACCGAGAACATGACCTTAGTCTACCATCATTTACCAAAGCCACTAGAGTCACAATACTAGATAAGAACACTATAATATATCTAATTGCAAGAAGTAAGAAAAAATATGAATCTTATAATCAATAAAGCAAGCAGAGAATGCATCAACTAAATCAGCTACCCAAAGAAAGCAAAATGCAGTACTTAAACTAAGGCAATTAATTAACTAACGAGAAAGATAGACAAAGCTCAACAAGTGAACAGGAGGTACCAATTCCAGTAAGAATGAACCTGGACTGTAGATGTTCCTCCACAAACTGATGGCGTTTCCTTGTGTTCTTCCTCTCTTGCTTGCTTTCTGCTGCAAATTCCCTTTGGTACAGTGATAATTGCAGGTTGCTGGAAAACTAGGGTTTTCGGCCAGGACTCCGGCCAGAGAATAAGGTTTCCATACACCAAACTATAGGAAATTGCAGCTCTAGCTCACCCGGAATAAACAACAATAGTGTTCACCGGCGTCGGAGCAGCTTAGTAACCTGGCCGCCGATCCGAGTGGCAGAAGAAGAAAAACGAAAAAAAACAGCGAAACAGAGAGGAGTAGACGAAGAAGAGGAGGAAAAGAGAAGCAGAAGTAAAAGGGAAGATGCCGGAAAAAAGTCGCCGACGTAGTAGTCCGGCGGCGTTACCTGGTCGCCGGCCGGAGTGAGTTACCTGGTCGCCAGGCTGGTTACGGTGAGAGGAGAGAGAGAGAGGCGCCGGTGGAGGCTAGAATACTCAACAACCAACAAGTCGCCGGCCTAGTCTACCATCATTCAAACTACAAGTGAATGAAAATTGATGAGAAATTAAACAACCAACAAGATGAATACAGTATCAATATAGGAAAGACGGAATCTGGGCAGAGGACAACAATCCTGCCGCTGGTCTCTCTAGTGCACGATTTGGTGGATTCCGGCAAAATCTGGGGCTGAAAGTGGTCACCAGAAACTGGTCGTCTGAATCAGCCTGACGTTGTGCCTCCTCCTGTTTTCGTGACAGTAGTCTGCTGACCATACCCTTGCCGATGTGAGCAGCCGCCGGAGTGGAGGTAGTCACCGGACTGTGACAGTCGCCCCTACTAGGGCTTGGAGGAGACCGAAAAACAAGAAAGAGGAAGAAGAAGAGATAGAAAGAAATAGAATGGAGGGGGGGGGAGGCGCCGCCGGAATGTTCGCCGGTGAAGACCGGTCGTTGGCCCTGTTTGGGTAAGGGGAGAACGAGACAGAAATAGAAGAAGAAAAAGGGGGAGAGAGAGAGGGAAAGGTGATGAGGGCACCTACCTGTCTATCTTTCTATTTCATATTTGTCTTAAAATTCACTTTCTGCCCTCCAAAGTGGTTTTTTGTTGATTCACCATTTAGCCAGGTAATAGATCTGAGATTTTCTTGTAAATTTTACTGCTTACTTTAACTCCATTTTCCAGGCAGAAAAGGTTTACAATCAAGATGTCTATTTTAAGAGGACTGTTAAGCATGTGGGAGAACCAATGACTCACCTGGAATCTATTGCTTCCTCTGCGGTTTGTTGTTTCTGCTGCTCATGTTGAACTTTTTACTAGGTTGGAAGGAAACAGTGCAACACACTTGAAGGCTGTTTTATTGATGAGAATGCTGATTGTTTGATTCAGGTACGTGCTGCCATCAAGGTGAAAGCATCTGTTATTATCTGCTTCACTTCTTCAGGGAGAGCTGCGAGGTCGGTCTCTCTCTCTCTCTCACTCACTCTCTCTCCAATCATCATATTTGCTATGCTTTGGTGCTAATTGTAGTATTCTTTCAAAGTCATTTCTACGGGGCCTTCTCACCATAGAATGCTGTCATCTGAAGTTTATTCTCTGATGCAAGGAAATTTAATTTATAACCTTTCACCGATAATGCAGATTGATAGCTAAGTATAGGCCACCAATGCCAGTATTGTCTGTTGTCATTCCTAGTCTCAAGACAAATCAGCTTCGCTGGACATTCAGTGGTGCATTTCAGGTAATTGATATTTTGTGAATGACTTTATTTTTTATGTATCTTTCCACTTGGTAATAGTTTTTATCTAATTTTGCATAAATAATATACGTATGGTAATAGTTGCTAACCGTCATGTTAACCGTGCCAAAAATGAAGAGCATCTATGCCTATATGTGTAACAAATCAAGCTCTTGCTATATGCTTTCATTGCTAACAAACTGTGGTACAAATCTTCTTTCACACATTGAAGAGATACTATTCTTCTGGCTAGATGGTTCAATAATGACAGAAACTAAAGGCTACTGCATGTTTTTGTTTTAATTTTGGTGTAGAATGGATCTTGTCCAAGAAGCTGAATTATTCTTAGAGTTGCTAGAATTCCAATATGTCTTCGCTTTTTTCACAATTTTGGTTTTCGCTACGTGGTACGGAGCTTTCTAGCACAATCTTTGGGCTATATTGAATAAAAATCTTACCATTCTCAAAAAAATAATGACAGATCTTTATTTGGATGGATCTGACTCATTTACCTCCTACGAATGTGTCCATTATCTTTGGTCTGCACACAATTCTTATGTGAAGCAAGTATTAGACCACAAACTTTTCTCTGCTTTTTCTTAATCACACAGGGTGACACTTCGTGTAAGAAAAGGTTTCATATGATGCCAATAAAGCTCGTCTGATGCTTTCATTTCTTAATTTCTTTAAGAGTTTATGTATTGTGCACTGTCACTATATAATTTTTTACACCATCAGGTTGACTTCACTCAGAACAATAGGTAAGTCTTCATAGCAAGCCTGATGTGATAACCTGAAAAATAGAAGGGTAACCTGCTACAACCTGTTAAATTGACCTGACGGCGCAAATATTTTTAACAGTGTCGGTGCATATAACTGAAATCCTTTTATTAATTCGTACTATTAGTGATGTTATCATTGGCAAATAGAAAATGACACTAATTTTATTTGGCTGTCGCATTTATGACATAAATGACAGGCTAGGCAGTCTCTTATTGTTAGAGGGCTTTTCCCCATCCTTGCAGATCCACGACATCCGGTATGCTTTTTCTTTTGTTCCTTGCTTGCTTAAGTGATTTATTTTTAGATCTACTGTATTCTGACTAAAAGATGATGTTAACCAACATGGAATCATGAAATGGTGTGATTATGCAATATCACTTGACCTCATGTATTAGTTTTTTTTTTCCCTGTATTCATATGTGAACTAGTGAGCAAAATAAAGGAAGGAAGCAGAATACAGCAACTATGTTTCTCTTTCAAGCTTCTTGGAGTCGGCTATATGAATCCTTACTGTGTATTTCGATCCATATGGAACTTTTTCATTCCAATTAAATAGTTTAGATTAACACTAGAAATTCTTTACATTTCTCTTGGCATAAAATCTCTAACAAGATGAAGGACTCCTAGCAACGTTAGACCTAAGGTGAGTGCAGTAACATGGCTAAGACTTATTCTGAACTAGTTAACATCGCCTATAGGAACCTTTTTCTTCCATTGTGTTCTAGTTTTCGCTAAGTAGGATCAATTTCATTTGGTAATAACAGAATACGAGATACACCTATTAGTAGTTACGAGATATGATCCACATGTTGTACAACAACAACAACATACCCAGTGTAATCCCACAAGTGGGTCTGACGAGGGTAGGATGTACGTAGACCTTACCTCAACCTTTGTGGAGTAGAGAGGTTGTTTCCGATAGACTCACGGCTCAAAAGAAACATAGACAATGCAGGAATGCAGAAAGAAGACAGCAAAATATCAAGATACAAAATAAATGGAGCAACACATAGTAATACACACATATTGATAATGATCTATGCGATACCTAAATAATACTGCTAAGAAAAGAGCACAACGAAAAAAACTCAACTACCTACTAACCTTCTATCCTAATCCTCAACCTCCAAATCTTCCTATCTAAGGTCATGTCCTCAGTCAACTAAGGATGTGACATGTCCTGTCTAATCACCTCTCCTAGTTCTTCTTCGGCTTACCTCTACCTCTCATAATTCCTGCGACCGTCAATCTCTCACACCTCCTAACTGGCGTATCCTTACACCTCCTTTTCACATGCCCAAACCATCTCAGTATCGCTTCCCTCATCTTGTCAGCTACGGATGTCACTCCGACCTTGTCCCGTATAACTTCGTTTTTAATCATATTTCTCCTTGTATGATCACACATCCATCTACTTTAATCTTTTGAACATGAGCGTTCTTGACTGGCCAATATTCTGTACCATACAACAATGCTGGTCTAACCGCCACTTCGTAGAACTTACCTTTCAGCCTAGGCGACACCTTCTTATCGCAAAGCACCCCAGAGGCGAGCCTCCATTTCATCCTCTCTGCTCTAATACGGTGGAATTGAGTCTTTCAACAACATTTCCGAAAGGAAGTCTTCTTCATTCAACGGCATTTGCCGTCTAACCGAAGTAGATCAAGAGAAGGGACGATGCCTAGACGACAGATTTGACCCAAAGTCAAACTAGCCAAAGGCTCAGAATGAGACGTGTCAGGGATGACTTCATTGACTGATCACCGAGCAAGAAAGACGCATCAGCGTCAATCTCCCCGTCCCCTTATATTATGGACCCAAGATATTTGAAGCTTCCTCTTTTGGGTATAACTTGTTCCTCGATCTTCACTTCCACACTTGTCTCTTGCGTTACATCACTGAACTTGCACTCCATCTGCTCTGTCTTAGTCTTGATTAACCTGAAACCTTTAGATTCTAAGGTCGTTTTCCATACCTCTAGCCTATCGTTAACTCCACTACGTGTCTCGTCAATCAAAATTATGTCATCTGCATGATCCACATGTTGTATTAGGACTTATTTAAGACGAACAATTAATAAACATTCCAACACTTCTAACGAATTGACATTCTAACACGTATAAACTCAATAAGGAATACCAGCTTGAGTTTACATATAAAATTAAATAGTCAACAGAAGACTTGCCAAAAAGTCACCGGAAAACTTCTGGTCGCCAAGATCTAGCTGATTAGTTCTGGTCATTGAAATCTTGTTGAAACTATTTTGGTATCATTAGGAAAGTTGCGAGCAAATTGACTGGCGGAACAATGACTTGAATAGTGATTGAATGAAAGATACTTATGCCACTGTCAAGATTGAAGAGCCTCTGTAACTTGTGAGAAAAATAAGAAAAAGTATAAGAGGAGGAAAGAAAATGAATAGATAAGTTGATAAGCATACAAGATAAATGTGTTAAATATAATCAACAACATTTAGTTCAGCGATGAGAAATTAACTTAACCGCTTAGATTCTAACATTCTGACTGACTATCCACCTGGGATTCCGAAGGAGCTTATTTATGCCTTACCACCTAAGCAATAAGGAAGGATTTAACAAAGTGTGGAAGAACTTCGAGAAATGCATAATATTTCTTCTGATCATCCTATATAGTCATTATAAAGACTGTTTTCACTAAGTTGGTTAATCCTAAAATAGGGAAATGTTTCAGCAGTGCATTGAAGTCATGATGCATGTATTTTGGTTACAACCTTTCAAATCCTCTTGTCAACCGTAAGATGAGTTGAAGTGTTGATCTGAGACACTGCAAGATCTTAATCTGTATAGGTGCAAAAGTAGCACTTTTAACTTATCTCTTCTGATTAAGTCATCTACTTGTAACTGTAGATCTATGTCGCTACAAGATCTTACCCGATGTTAGGTGACAAAGTAGTACTATTAAGTGCTCTCTTTTTGAATATTTCATCTATTTAACAATTCAATGCTCCAATTGGCGAATGTAATGATTATATCACAAGTCACACATAGAGTATTGCACCCAAATGGTTAGGGTAAGAGCACAACTTGTGATGTGTGGGTTAGGTGTGCGTCACGGGATATTAAAGCCTGATATTTAAGTGGAGAATACCTAGTATGTCATTCATGCTTTATGTACTTCCTAGTGGAGAATACCAAATGGTTAAAACATGCACAATACCTAGTATGTCATTGATGCTATATATACTAGCTTCGCACTCATTAAACCCCCCCCCCCCAACCACCAGGGCCTAACAGCGGAATGTTTTGGTGTGCCGTGGCCAGAATATTGACCTCGTTCTTTCCTTCTGCAGGCTGAGTCCACAAATGGAACCAATGAGTCGGTATTGAAGGTTGCACTGGACCACGGGAAAACAGCGGGTGTTATAAAGCCGCACGACCGAGTTGTTGTTTTCCAGAAAGTCGGTGACTCCTCTGTGGTGAAGATCATTGAGCTTGAGGATTAGGTTTGTACATTTTTGTGTTTTTCTTGGCTAAACAATACAGAATTCTTAGTGTAATAGAATGCATGAAAAAATTCTATTCCAGCTATAAAACCTGTTGAGCTGTGGCTATAATAATTGGCTCTGTAACAGAACTAATCCACTAATGCCTACCAATTTGCATTGTAAGAATATTATCTTTTTAAGGCGATGTCCTCTTTAATAAAATCTCAATTTTTTCGAACCCGTATGTTTTGTAAGCAGTGAAGGGTGTCATCCAACATTGCTTCACTTTCTTTTTTGTGTCACTAATATAATATATATCTTCAGGTAGATAAGCAGCTCTACTAGCTATCTTATGAATCGAGTAGTGATATATCCTGCTCACATTCTATTTGAGATACCAAAGAACCTTTCTTCTTATTAGATAATTTATTTAAGTACTGCGGCACAAGGCATATCAATGTTTTTTCGCAAGTGCAAAGCTAGTATATATAACATCAATGACATCAAACATAGAGGAACTCAATTTCTCGTTAGTAGATAGAAATAAAGAGCACATCTTATTACAATATCAGCAATCATTTGTTTTACAACTCAATCAAACACTACAAGCTTTTGATACTCATCACCAGAAATAGCTTGCATCATCACAGCTTCAAAGTCACAAGATTTTTCGAAAAATCCACTCACAAGTGCCACTCCTTGTTGTTTACTAGGAACTGCTGTTGCCTTTGAATTCCTCAAATTCCAAAACACAATTTCAGGCACCCTGTAATAACCTTTTTCCTTAAACTTCCTCTGTATCACTTGATAATCTGTCTCCCATGGTCTTTCTGAAGCCTCAACAAATTCCATGTCACTAAAAACAAACAGCCTCTTAATCATCATCTGTCCCTCACTCAATTTCCCCTTCACAGCAACTTCAAGAATTTTATCAAACACTTTCTGAAAATCTGTATTGCAACCCCAGTCCATTCTCCTAATAAACTGTCTTCTGTGACAAATTTCCCCCCTTAACAATGTGAAATTCTGGATTGTGACTAATGTGTAATTAGCTTCCCTTTCCAACGTTCTTCACTAAGTTCAGAAATAAGCAGCCCCAAAGCGACAGAAACCTCCATTGGAGTCCCGCTCATGCTACCTGATACATCACAAATGGCCATACAATTTGTTAATTTCCCTTTTTTTGCCAAGTCATTAACCATTCTTTCCCATTGAAGCTCTGCAACTCCCGGTCCTGTGGAATCATTCAATGATGCAATTATCTCATGTGGAAGCAGAGCACCAGCCGCGATTGTTGTTTTCCCACTCCACATCTTCAAGATACTGCTTGAATCGTTTTTTATAGTGCCTGTAGAACAATTTCTTGTACATTTTTATGGCCACAGAAGGGACGCGTTTATAAGGAAGCTCTTCCCACTTATTTGCACAAATATAAACCTCTGGAATCTCCAACGCCTTGTGGAGTGGCACGAGCACTTCTTTTCTCAATCTATTCCTCACGCGATAAGCATAATGAGCATCGTCTTCAAGATCGATGTAGTCATCAGCATCACGAGGAAATAACTTTCTTCCAACACTTTCACACATTAGCAATGACTTACCATAAGAAGAATCAAGAGATGGACACCACTTAGCCGAGAGGCTAAGCTCATAAAACTTCCCCTCATTGGACAACTCAATGTCTTCCCACAAAGCATCAGCAAAGAAACCAGATACTTTATCATACAGGAATTGAAAATCATAAATCTTCTGTGTATCTGCTCAACAATTTCTCTGCCTTGGCCAGAGTCTTTTCCCTCTGAATTTTCTTGGCCTTGCCCTTAGGAATAATACTACTATTTTTTTTCTCCTTTAAACTCTCCAAAAATCCTTCTTGTTTCTTTTTCATCCACTCTGTTTTTTCATCATCACCCTCAAGAAATCTGTACAAAATCTCCAATACGTCCTTTAACATTGCATGCTATGGGTTTAGGATGGTGATTGTGAAGCCATAAAGAAGCAGTATAAAACCCTTCTTTGTCTGATTTGCCAGTGCCTCAAGCTTCAGTGTTGTCAAAGCATTATGTCTCCAAGAAAGTTGCAATCTTTCCAATAATTCTTCAGGTGGGGTATCAGGGAAGAAGAAATCTAAACATGGGTTTCCAGTAGTCAGAAAAGTTGCTGAACCGTTCTCTGTGAAACCCATTGGAGGATATATTAATGGACTTATTCCGCATGCACACTTCCAACCTGGTTGGT
The DNA here is from genome assembly GCA_034509755.1 of Anisodus tanguticus. Classification (NCBI taxonomy): domain Eukaryota; kingdom Viridiplantae; phylum Streptophyta; class Magnoliopsida; order Solanales; family Solanaceae; genus Anisodus; species Anisodus tanguticus. The sequence goes on from CM067549.1 coordinate 37,586,036, forward strand.
ATGCACATGTGCATTCCCATACTTTTTTTGTTGACGAAGGAACCCGCAGCCGCTACTCTCTCGAGTGCGCACAGGGTAAACCCCGGACTGACGCAATAGCCTGCAAACCACGTCAGGCGATTAACCACACTTGGCAAGCCATGTGTGACAGGCTCAACCAAGAAGGTTTATGCAGGGGATCGAACATGTGCATTCCCATACTTGGTGGCTATAATAGGGGGAAGTTATAAGATGTGAAGTTTAGTTTATAAAATTTAGTTTCTTACTATTTTTTAGTGTGTTTGTTTACTTGTTTTGCGCAGTAAATAAGTAAGATAGTGGAGAGGAGTCGGTATTAGCTAGATTCAAACTAATGTTATTATTATACTGGTAAAAATGTATTGGAGCGGAGACTATTTGATCAGATGTGTGGATTATAATCAAATCATCAAGTTAGTCGATGCCAGTCAAACCAAAGACACGTTCGACCATCGAAGAAACAGCTTCCCGACCTTCATAGGCCCCGGTGGGTGCTCGAGCACCCATTGCTTCCGACACGGAATTCATGATTTTTTTATAGAAAATTGCGTTGAGTGCTTTGGTTTTAGGACAATTGAGGACTCTTCTATTCCTTTTTCCTTTTATTTTAATTTTTATCCTCTCTTTTTTTTTTTTTAATTTCTTTTCTGTATTTTTGTTTCCATTCTTAATCCTATAATCTACTGTGTTAAGCTCCTATAACTTCTGAGATGATGTCCCCCTTTTCTTTTCATTTTCTCTTCTGAATTCTGAGACTAAGAAATTGAATATAGTTTAAGATCGTTTTCTGTTATAAAGAAAGCGTTTATTTATTAATTTTTGCTTATCATATTATAATAAAATTTATGTTCAATTTAATACCAATTTTGTATTGAATACAGTAGTTATTTTGCAAATAAAATTGGTGTAAGCAATGATACTATTATTTATCCTTTTCAGTTTCAAATAGGAAAATATCGAGAATAAGTTTGTAGAATGAAATTTTCTTAATAAAAATGACAGTAATATTTATTATACTTTACATTGAGATATTTTTGGCACTAGTTTGAAAAATAGTTATGCGATGCACTTTATGTTTATAGTGATTGTGATATAAGATTTAAATTTGATGGGTTCAAAAAATATTTTTCTTAAAATTTTTAGTGATTTTTTACTTAAATATATATTTGTACTATGTATTGAGAATATAGGATTTAGTTGAAACCATTAATTATGTGTTACAATACGTCATGTGCTCTAAGTTTAGCGAGCACCCACTACTTTAAAATTTTGAATCTGTCACTGTCCGCTTTATTAACACCGAATAATGGAGGCTTGGAATGACCCATCGAGGAAGGTTCAGAGTGCCCAAACAGATAATAACAAAAATAACAATCGAATTTTGAGATATTGAGGATTTCATTTACTGCCCACAATTTCAGTTTGTCCGCTATGTTAACGACTCTTTTTGTTCCATGGCTGTGACATACACTTCTTTATCTAGTACTAGTGAATTTGATCGCGCTTCGCGCGGTATCTTGGTAAATTTTAAAATGATTTTTTATAAATTACGTCGAGATAAATGAGATAATTTGTTTTGTTTAGATCCGAACTTCTTTTCCTTATTAACAAATTATAAGATGCAACGCCATTGAATACTATCAGAAAGAAAGGTATATAGATAATGATTTTTTTGGGTTGGTTGTGGCAAGTCAAAGAGGAAAATCAACTTCATGAAAGAGGAGAGAAAATAGTTGAAAGCGGTAACCCTCTTGTATTTCTGAAATTAATGTAGTATTCTCTTTAATTACACACAAATAAATAATGTAAAGTTCAGTATTGACTCTTAATTATAACTAATTAAAATTAGAACATTGGAGCACCTAAATGACTGCTACCACACATAATTCTATAATATAGCTATTGTAAAAAATAACTTTTTTTTAAACTGGACTTCTAAACTTGCAGAGATGAATAATGCATGGAACATATTTAAAAGATGAGAAAGTCGATTTTCTTTCTTCATATTTGTCAATTGTCATGTAGAATCCAATTTCAAATACTTTATAGTTGTTGTTATGCAATTTTGTGTTTACCTTCTTCTCATATAGAATTAAATGTAAACGAACTGCAAAAAGACAAAGAATTAGAAAACACTGCAAGAAGATAAAGAATTAGAAAACATGTAACGTTTAATTTATCTTTTTTCACTTTAATTTTGAAATTAATTATGTGTAAACACCTTAAATATGAAAAAATGACCTTATGATCATTCATTTTCCTAAACGTATTCCTCATTTAACATTTTTAAAACATAGTGCAATTAATCACAATTAAGAGAGTTAAGCTATATGGTTGTTTAACATTCCTATAGCTATAGGGTATTGATCGAGTGAAGCTTTGAATAAGGTTGCTGCTAGTGCAGTGGGTAGGCCAATGTATACAGATAAATTCACAGCCAACATAGGATAAGATTTCTTATGCTCGCATCTTGGTCTCAGATGATGTTTCTCAGCCTCTTGTTGATGCTATTGAGATCAATACACCACGGGACCCTATTCATCAGGTTGTGGATTATGATTGAAGACCTAAGCTTTGTCCTCATTGCATGAAGTTTGGATGTATTGGGGAGGATTGTTGGAACAAGATGGATGACTACCAGGTGCTTGAGTTCCAGGAGAGACCTAGAAGGGGTGGGCCTCCTAGACAGGGTTGGTTACCTAGAGAGTGTCAGGAGATTCAAACTGGTGCAGAGCAAGAAAAGCAACCCCCACCTGATAAGGAGGACAGTGTTCAACCTATGGCTATGCCAATTCCTAGTCAGTGTGGTGTTCCTCAGGTAATAATGCCAGTCAACGTAGATAACATGTATGATGTGCTAACTGAGAATGGAGCATAGGCTAGCTCTTCTCAAAATGGGGGACAAGGGCTTCATTAACCCCCATGATCATTACTACTTGGAATGTTACGGGTTTGAATCAACTCCTAAAGCAGAAATAGCTTAAAATCTTTCTGCAAAAGTATAAGATAGATGTTATTGGATGTTTGGAAACTAGAACTAAGGAGAATAAGTCACAAAGTATTTTGAATAAAGTAGCTATGGGGTGGGGATGTTGTTGAAACTATCCTAAGGCATACAATTGTAGGATTTGACTACTTTGGAGATCAACTATTCAAATACAGGTCATACATGTTACTGATCAGTGTATTTATTATTAAGTAGAGGGTACTGCTAATTTCACTATTTATTTCATTGTTGTCTATGCTTATAATGAGGCTCAACAAATACATGTTTATTGGAATGATCTTTTACACTTTGGAAGCAATCTACAGGGGCTCTGGCTCTTGAGTGGGGATTTCAACACACTATGTCTTCTAAAGATAGGTTGGGCTCCCCTATTTTACCAAATGAAACCCAAGACTTTAGAAATTGTGTAGATGCACTGCAACTAAAGTCTACAGTGTGGTTCTTTACTTTTTATAACAAACAGCAAGCTGATCATAGAGTTTACTCTAGAATTGATTGGGATCTATGGAACTTCCAATGGCTACAGTGCTATGGTCATGTGGTAGCAGATGTTATGAATCCTGGGATGTCTGATCACTCTCCAATTTTAATTCATTGTACTCCTCAAGTGAACACTCATCCCAAGCCTTTTAAGTTGTTTAGCACTGTCATGGATCATCCTGAAATTACTAAGGTGTTAGTCATAACTTGGAATCACACTTTCACTAGTACTAAAATGTTTATCTTATGGAAGAAGTTGAAAGCTGTGAGGGGAGGGGAGGGGTGAGGGGATTGAACTCCTATCTGGCTTCTTATGCACAGAAGCTCCAGTTGGCTAGACAGAATTTGGAAGTTGTCCAGAATTCTCTGATGAACCAACCACTCAATCAGCAGTTGATAGACCAAGAAAAGTTTATTCAGACAGAAATTATAAAATGGTGCATAGTAGAGGAGATGTCACTAAGACAGAAATCAAGGGCAACTTAAATTAGTTGTGGGGATTCAAATTCAAAATATTCCATGTCCAATGCAAGATGAGGGTCAGTAGGAATAACATTACTTCTATTTATGATGCTGCAGGTATCAAACTCGTTAATCCTGTAGAGGTGGAGAATGAGTTTATCTCATTTTTTTACTCAACTAATGGGTAATGCAGCAGATGAGATGCTCTGTCCTAATTCTGAAACAATCAAGAAGGGGCCATGCCTTTAGCCTGATCAAGGAGGTGACTGATGCCGACATTTTAATTGCTATAAAGAGTATGCCTTTAGATAAGTCACCAGGTATTGATGGATTACCTATTGAGTTCTTCACTAGGAATTGAGAGGTGGTGAAAAAAGATGTACTAGCTGTTGTGCATGAGTTTTTCAGGACTGGTAGAATATTTAGAACCTTTAGTGGGACTGCTGTGACCTTAATACCAAAATCTACGAATCCTACCACTGTTAAAGACTATATACCCATAGCTTGTTGTACTACTTTCTACAAGAGAATTACCAAAGTCCTGACTAATAGAATTAAAAATGTTGTCAGTACCATCATTCATCAGTCCTTCTCAATCAGCTTTTTGTAGAAGGAAGATTTATAATAGACAACATTTTTTCAGCCATGAACTATTCAAATGGTACACAAGAAAAGGGTGGTCTCCAAGATGTGTTATGAAGGTTGACCTTAGGAAAGCATATGACTTCATAGAATGGTGATTTTTGAATAGGATGATGGCTGAATTGGGGTTCCCCTATAAGTTCATCATGTGGATAATGGAGTGCATTTCAACAGTGTCCTACTCCTTGGTCTTAAATGGTGGATTGGCTAAGCCTTTTGCTGGAAAAAGAGGAATCAGACAGGGTAACGCTATGTCACCCTACGTCTTTGTCATTGCAATGGAGTATTTGCATAGGGAGCTGAACTTGCTGCTTACAAATAAAATGTTTAGGTTCCATCCAAGATGTAAAAAAACTGGGAGTAATTCACATTTGTTTTGCTGATGACCTACTCATGTTCTGCAAGGTTGATATTCCTTCCATTAAACTGATCCAAGAGGCATTCACCAAGTTTTCTGCTGCTTCAGGATTGTAGGCTAATGTGGATAAAAGTTCAATTTATATGTCTAGGGTGAAACCTGAGTTAAAACAAGAAATTCTATCTACTTTGGGCTTCCTGGAGGGTATTTTTCCCTTTAAATATTTGGGGGTGTCTTTGTCATCAAAGAAACTCACTATTGCCCAATGTATGTCACTGGTTGATAAAATCACAGAGAGAGTGAGGTGTTGGTCAGCAAAATTATTGTCTTATGCAGGTAGGCTGCAATTGATCAAGTCAGTGCTCTTTGGGATACAAAGCTATTGGGCTCAGATATTCCTTCTACCTAAGAGAATCATGAAGCTGTTTGTAGATCCTTTTGGGGACAGGTAATAATTCTATATCAAAGAAAGCTCTAGTTTCATGGGTTAAAACTTGCCTTCCAAAGGCTGCTGAGGGTCAAAATGTCATGAACATATGCATATGTAATAAGACTGCTATTGTCAAACAACTGTGGGCTATTTCTGAGAAGAAAGATTGCTTGTGGATCAAATGGGTGCATTGTTATTACGTAAAGAACTCCACAGTGGACTCCTGCTTAGTCCCAAAATCTGCTACTTGGTAATTAGGAAGATTATTGAAGCTAGGGACTATGTCATGCAGTCATCCAGTCTGTAGGGTGACCTACAAGCTAGGTTGTCAACTGTTGTCAAGGGTCAGAAGTTCCTTATCAAAAACATGTATGGGTCTCTTGTGCCAATCCATTCTAAGGTTCCTTGGAAGTGTCTTTCACTGCAAGGAAGCATTCATCGTAGACACAAATTCACCCTTCGTCTAGCTATTCAGAGAAGACTTGCAACAGTAGAGAGGTTACTTAAGTGTGGTATCCAAGTTCCCCTGAGCTGTGTGTTTTGTAATGCTCATACAAAGACCTTTGATCATTTATTTTTCATATTTTCTGTCACTAGTGCTCTATGGAACAGACTTTTGCAATGGCTGGGTTTCAGAGAAAGTCTGGAAAAGGAAGACTCATATATAATGTTTTTGCTATGACTGTGACATGCATATGGAGGGAAAGGAATAACATCAGATTTCAAAAAATTGTCTACCAGTGTGACAAGTTATGCAGGGAAGTTGTTACCCATCTGCACATACAAGGAAGATCAATTCAGAAATGACAAGCTCTACTTGGTCTCCTCAACCCCACACCTTGATTACTGCCTCGCACTGCCATCCTTCTGAAAATTCAGCTGTTGTAGCCCTTGATGTATTAGCCTAGTTATATGTTTTGTACTGTTTTTCATTTGTTGTAGATTGCATAGATCAGTAGATAGTTCTCTAGTTTGCATAGCTAGATTGAGATAGTCAGTTTCATTTGAGGAAATGGGTGGTCTGCACCTGCTCTGATTTATAATTCTCACTTTGGTAGTCAATAAATTTGTTTATTTGCCCAAAAAATGTCATTTTTGATGAAGAAGCGGAGGCTTGGCGCAAGAGACAAACTTGATTTTTTTGTGGAGCACCTAAATTGAGAATTTTGAAGGTAAAAGTGTAAAATCTAGGGAAAAGGAAAAATCAAAATTCTGATCAATAAATGATGCCATATCATCTTCCCAAAAATATCACTTATTCTTAAGTTCATGCCAACAATAAGATAAATAGGAAATATGAGGGGGGAAATTAAAAAGGAGGAAAAAGATAATTGTGTTTTTTGGTCAAAGAAAAGTGTCATGTCACTCTCCTTTGCCTAGCTTTATAATATAGTATATGGATATAGATGATAGTAGATTTTGCTAGAATTATTTAGTTTACCAATTAAAATTATCTAAGCAACAAAGTCTATATATTTTAATTTTTATATATTAAGAAGTATAAATATAATAATTCTATATTAAACTAAAAGGTATGATGATCATTCTCAATAATTTTGTGTAATGAATAAATTGAAAGGTATGATTATCCACACGGGATGTATGCACTAAATTATGAATATTAATCATGGTAATTGAAAATCATAGTGAAAATACATATCACTTAATCATGTGATGAATGATTGTATGCAAGACATTTGTCTTACATTCATTAGTTTGGTGTATACACCGGGTGGGTAAGTTTTTACCGAAGTTCTATAACATAATAATTTAAAGGGTGAAAATATTCTAAAAGACACTCATATATTAAAAGTACCAAGACACTCACTCACTTGCTAAAATAAATATTTGAGTATCTGACATAGGAACAATTCCTTTTCCATCAACATTTTCTTCATTTTTGTGCTTTTGATCTCCTACTCAATTCTATAATTTTGTGTTCTTTATCTCCTCATCCATTCTACAATACTCTCCATTTATTGGAATGAGAATACTATATTGGTGTGATTTTCATTAGGTGTCATAATACATTAAATTATGAATTATGAAATTATAATTACTAATACTAATTAAGAGTATAAGTTATGAAGATGAAGGGGTGTGAGTTATGGAGATGACTTCGTAAATTCAAATAAAATAGTTTAAAATGATATAAAAAGCCAAAAAATTGACAAAAAAAGATAAATAGAATCTTTGGCCACAGAGAGGTGTCACATAAGATTGTATATTCCTAACTTTATATTATATATAGATATAGATATTGATTTTCATATATTAAAGAGTATAAATATACAAATTATATACTAAACTAAAAGGTATGATGACTCTTCTCAACAATTTTGTGTCACGAACAAACTGAAAAAGAAGATTAACAATAGAAGTTCTATAACATAATAATTTAAAGGGTGAAAAAAATTAAACATTATAAAAGATATTCTTATAATAAAAATACCAAGACACTCACTCACTTGCTAAAATAAATATTTGAGTACCTGACATGGGAATAGTTTATTTTCCATTAACAGTTTCTTCATTTTGTGCTTCTGATCTCCTCCTCAGTTTTACAATTTTGTGTTTTTGATCTCTTCATCCATTCTACAATGAATAAACTGAAAAAGAATATCCACAATAGTTCTATAATATAATAATTTAATGGTTGAAAAAATTAATCATTCTATAAGATATTCATATAATAAAAGTACCAAGACACTCACTCACTCGCTCACTTTCTAAAATAAATATTTGATTACCTGACATGGAAATAATTCTCTCTCCATTAAAATTTTCTTGATTTTGTGCTTTTGGCGTGTGTTTGGTACGAAGGAAAATATTTTCTAATTTTTTTATGTTTGGTTGGTCAAATTGTCTTGGAAAACATTTTTCTAAGGAAAACAAGTTCCTTCAAAATGAAGAAATCCCTAATGGAAGTAGGAAAAACAAATCCATAACTGACATTCCAAGTTTATTATCTCCTCCCCAACCATCCAAAGCCCCCAACCCCCCACCCCTTCACCATCGCACCCCCCACCACCCCTGAACACCCATTCCACCCCATAGTATTTTGGTAGATTACATTTAAATGCTCTTATGATAATATTTTTTTCTTACATACCAAACACTAGAAAATAAGTAAGAAACTCACTTGTTTTTCAAGAAAATATTTTCTAGGAAAACATTTTCCTTCATACCAAATACACCCTTTATCTCCTCCTTAGTTCTATAATTTTTTGCTTTTGATCTCTTCATCTATTCTACATTACTCTCCATTTATTGGAAGAATACTGTCAAACCCCAACCTTGGAGGGTGTGATCGGCACTCGTCGCCATAAGGCTTGACCGTACCGATCCTGATAACTGTGACATAAATGACAACTCATGGGCCGATCAGGCCTCTAGCACATACTTAACTGGAGAACGGCACAATCACCTGCACTTAGAAAAGGCCCAACTCATGCGCACACACACACACACACACACACATATATATATATATATATATATATATATATAGAGAGAGAGAGAGAGAGAGAGGCTTGTAGATAGTTGTGTTGGATGTGACAGTTATATGTCGGCCTTGTTATATATATATATATATATATATATATAAAACAAGGCCGACATATAACTGTCACATCCAACACAACTATCTACAAGCCTCTCAATAGTTCTATGACAATATCTGGTCGGGACAAGGCCCCGTCATACCCAATTATATATGTATGTATATATGTCATACCTATCAACTCACCACACAGCTTCGGAAGAAAGGAACGTAACAACCTCCAGCTGACTCAAGTCCTATCATGAGAAAATCATTTGTTGCTCTATATGTACCTGCGGGCATGAACGCAGTGTTCCCGGAAAGGAACATCAGTATGAAAGATGTACACAATATGTAAGGTTGAAGCTGTAATTAGGTACAATGTTGTAAATGAAACATGAACTGAAATTATAACTGAATATACAATTGTAAGATAAAGGTGTGAAATTACAATATGTACTATGGGGGCCTCTGGGGCCAGAATATGCATGATACAGTATAATCGCGTCATGTAGACCTCTGTGGGAAATATGATCAATTTCATATATGTATAGTTGCGTATATAATGTCATAGGCCTCTGTGGGTAATATAATTAGTGTCATATGTATATATATTGCGTATATAACGTCATAGGCCTCTGGGGGCAATATAATTCGTGTCATATGTACATATGATGCATATATAACGCCATAGGCCTTTGACAGCAATATAAATGCATAATAGATATATGTATGAAGACCAACTGAGGAACATATTACACTTATCAATCTTTGTCGGAGTGATGTAAGGTCGTTATACCTCCAATTACCACTATGAGACTAACATCGCTATGATGACATGACTCCACAAAACTCTCTAATCATGAATAACTTCATGGGAAACAATATTGACTGATCGTGAATCAACACGATGACTTCTAGTTACCAAGAGTGGAACCATTATGGAGTAATGTTACATTCACGTCTCGTTTATATATATCATGTCAAAAAGGAAGGAAGTAAGCCTTACATACCTGGTTCTGGTAGCTACAGTCGTTTTACAAGTCCTCGCTTCCTTTATGAATGTTCATCTATACCATACAAGGAAGTAATATCAATATCGAATCTAAATTTCATAAAAACTACGCTTAAGTATCTTATCGACTTCCGTATACACTTCGAGGTTCTTAGACTTCTTTACAAGGGATGATTATGTAATTTAATCTCACTCTTTAATCCAGATACGATTTCTATAAAACCTCAGTTAGGTGTTCTTCGACAATTCTTAGGCATAAGTAATTTCTTAAAGTTCTCTTATATGGAAAACTTCATGTGAATTAGTCTCACCGCCTTTAAAATATTACTTTCCTTAATCCATAACATATACTATCATCTCCGTCATCCAATTCGACTCATATTTAGTGTAAAACAGCCCATCAATTCATATTACGGAGATTTCATAAATTTGTGAAGTTTTGATCATGAAATATTTTTCAAAACTTCTTCTAAATTATCAATTAACTATAATCATAGATAGAAGGGGATAAAATTTACCTTAATACTCCATAATTTCCTCAAAATAGTGAGCAATCCGATTTACAATAGTTTTCCCAAAATCCAACTTGTATGGAGAAGAAGATCACTATGTTAATCACTGGTTTTATAACCTTACCCTTGCGTAATCGGCTTCAATTTCAACTTGGAGATATTGGGGTATGCTAGAGAGGGTTTAGAGTGGATGTTAGGGTTTGGTATGGAGGAAAAATGAATCCCAAAGCGAAAAATTCCAATATAAACTCATCAAAACTTCTGCACCGCCGTAATTCGACTGTACACTCGACGAACCGTTAAACTTCTGATGGTCCGTCATTCTTCCCATCAAACTTCCAAGAAGGTTGACGGCTCACCTTGGGCAATTTGATGGTCTGTCAACTACACCGTCGAACTGCTCAGATTCCTCTTTCATTAAAACGTACTTTCTTCGATCCGTTTAACTCTCCAAGCACTCCGGTACCTTTATAACAAGCTGTGAACCTTCTATCATTTCGTAAGATCATACCTCTTCTCGGGACTTTGGTATCCATTGACATCACGGTGGGACGCAAAACTACGGGGTGTAACATTCTTTCTCACTTTGGAAAATTTGTCCACGGATGTTGAAAATATTCTAACTCTCAAGTTTTTTAGAAATTTTGGCAGAGTTTCCTTTGTAAACAGGACTATCCAAACCTATCAAGCAGCCCAAAACATATATCCAATGCCACACAGGGCTAAATAACATTACGACAATATCAATCGGCCCCACACGATCACTTACACTTATAAAAATCAAAGAGAGTTCAGCCATAACTTACATTAGTATCTTCTTGTTGACATCCAAGCTCTACTCACTACGTTTTCTCCAGAAACTTTGATTACATAAGGTACACGGTCCAACTTGATAAATTGAATAGAATAAAGGAGTTGTATCGCACAAATACTAACATATAGCTAGAATCTTGATTCTTCGAGTAAAGTCATTCTTAGGTTCCGTAGCTATTTTGATGGAGTTATTTTTTATCCATAAGTTGTACCAACCCTATTATTTAACCGTGCTACATTATGTTTCACTGCTGGTACATTCTCGAGTTTTCTCATATAGTCATGCGGTTCCTTTTCATAATTGTCTGGCGGCTAGACTTTGTTTGAGTCGTTGTATATTGATATCCTGGCCACATCTTTCTTTCCTGAGTTATAAGGTCCATCTTAAGAGGGAGTTCAGATAGGAAATTTCATAGGCACGAAGCGTAAGATGATGATAAAGGGTTGTGGCATGATAATCGTCAAGGTCGAGAATGTGGTGATAATAAGATTGTCTGAATCCACGCACTTCTTTTTTTCTTTGTTATTTTCCTTCCTTTCTTGATAATATCCTTCTATATTACCTGAGTTTAAATGGTTCACTGACTTTAATAAATTCTTTTTTCTGGTATTTTTTTTTTCATTTCCATTTGAAACAAATTCTAACTAAGTGTCTCTGGTTGAGACTACACTTTGATTTGCGGATACTGCCTTTCTTAATTGAATTCGATATCATGATCTTGATTATGGTTAGATAGAATATTCTTTCCTTGTCAAGTTGAATTCTGTTTTTTACACTAAATTTCTTAGTTTATTTCCTTGCTAGTCCAAGTAGTCTCTCGTAATTTCTTTTCTCGAGTCTGATATTGTTACTTCGAATTCCATTCCATTTTTTTGTAGTTTTAAGAATAGTTCTACTCTCTCGTCATGTGTAGCTCCTTGTTTATTGCCTTGGTAATATATCACTTTAGTAGTCATCAATCCTTATTCTAGACTCTTTCCAAATTTCTCACATTCTTTCTCTACCCGTGTCTAGTAGCTTAAACTGAGTTCCATATTGGTCGTCTTAGGATGAGGCAAGGAAATCCTAGATATTCAGAGCTTCTTTCAACTAGTTCTTCCATTAGCTTGCTTGTCATAATGAGAGACTATATAATGGCTTGTAGTAGCCTTCAAAGCTTCTTTTTCGGTTAGTTTCAATTGTATAGATAGACTCAGTTGTTATGGTATAGTCTGGAGAGTCACTTAGGTGCAAATATTTCAAACCAAAATAGTTTCCAACGATAATGTGATAGTCTATAATGATCTTCGGATTACTCAATAGTCCTTATGTGATAATTTGATCATCAAGGGTAAGTCTTATTAAGTGTTGTTAATCGATATTCTTAATCCTTGAGTCCTAGTGAGGCTTCCTTATTACCTTTACTTCGTGTCCCAATACCTCCTAATGGGATTGAGGCGAAATGCTTTTCTTGCTTTGCCTGTCACTTCTCAATCTTCTAGTATATGGGAAAATTCCTTTGCTTATAACCTTACGAGAGGTATCATCCTACTTTTATTATGGCTGGCTACTTGCTACTTTTTTTGGAGCGGTTCCTTCGGTAATTTCCTTATGGCTCTTGTTTCACCAGTATGCGACTCTATGGTCCATTATCTTTCTATTTATTACCTCAAGACTTCTTACTTTTCATAACATCTCAAATTTGCATACTTCCTTGGTGATAATATATCTCCAAGATAAGTTCATCCTTCCTTAGTTGTACCCAATATTCACTCGAGTATCCTTTCTCGATCTACGTCATTACCTAATTAATTTCCTTCTCTTCCTTTTTCCATTAAATACTGAAAACAAGACATTTTTTCATGTTTATCATTATTTATTCTTTTGTCGACCTTATTCCTTGATGGTATGCCATATTTTCTGGCGTCGAACTTATGATCTTTCATAATTAGCATTTCCTTCATGCTAAGAGTGTATACTTACTTTTCATAGCTCCGAAGTTCATATGTTATGCGTAGTCCTTTGTTGATTAGATATTTCATGTGCACTTGTTTTCTCAGAACAAACCTTGACATACTCCGGTTACCTCCCAGTATTATTCAGGATAAGAGTCATCCCATTTCTTTTTTCATTGAAGGCTTTGCCTTTACAAGGCATCGATCCACTGGTATTCCTTCGTATTTATCGTATGGCAGTCAACATTATCATCTTTGTTCCTTTATTTAACTTTCGTTGTACTGATATCCTTAACTTTGTGATCATAGTATTATTTTCCATGTGAAGTCTTTTGTTCATTCGGCAATCAAAATTTTTTCCATCACCTATTCGTTCATCTCTTGCTTCCTCATTCTTATCCTTTAGCTCTTTTCCTTATTGCTTGTCTTGGACCATTCTTTACTACCTCATCATATACTCTTGTCATACTTCGCTCATCCTTATTGTCACTTATATATCCTTAGATGTCTTATCGATATTCGCGACATGACTAAGTTTTGACATGTTCAAATTCGGATCGTACTAAACTTGATCTTTATCACTGATTCGAGCTCTCTCCCCTAAATGGGTATTAGAATCTTTCTCTATCCATCATTCATTCAATCAATTTGGGTATTACTGATTGGAATTCCTTCAAGGATCCCTCATCTTAGCGTACCTCCTATATCGTCATTTATGGGCATCATAATCTATATCCTTGGCTCTAGAAGCTTAGATACCACCTCTTTACTTATATATCTATCTTTCACTGGTACTCTTGTTGCTTGGAGGTCTCATTCCAGTTCCTTTATCGATTTTCTTACCATTACCGTCTCCCCGTCAATCCTTTTGTGAAATGTATTTCCTTTTGTTAAGTTATCATAACTCTTCTTTCTTGAGTTTACCAGGCATCCGTTTATCATTCATCATTGCATCTCTATTAATTATATCCTCATTGCTAATTATTCTCACTTAACGTCGAGAACTCGGTCACTTGTCTTCGGTGAAGAAGATATATCACTTGCCTTTAATTGACCAATCTCATTCCATTCAACAATTACTCCTGAATAGTTTAATCCTTATGAAGAGATTTGAGATTACTAATCAACGTAAAATTAATGAGTCCCTTTTTCTTCCTCCTTTCACTTTCTTCTAAACAAAACTTTAGGTAACTCATTCTCGGAATTCATTTTCCTTATTACTCTTTTAGAGTCCCCCTTAGTTCTTTGGACTCGTGAATCCCCCTTACTCGGTCATGGTTATATATATATATATATATATATCCTTGGCATCCATGTATTACTCATGCTACAGAGTCTAACGAGTGTTGGATACGTCGTAGTCAATAAATGGCTAATCTTAAATCATCGTACTTAGATCCTTGAACATACTAAAATTTTCACTTACCACCTTCAACTCCTAGTATTGATTTGTAATTCATATACGTCTTGTAGGACACATTCCTATATCACTGATAACTAACCGTTTACAGACATAAACACAATTATTTTAATAAAATTATCAACGTACACCTGATTGCTTGCATAACTTATAAGTAATATCGAAATCAGTTATCATTCATGACTCAACCTCGGACATTCATACACTCTGTGGATTTGCTTCCACTAGTAACATTCTTCCAAATCACTTGGGCACTTCCATAATGTACTTGTCCACACTGATGGCATAACGATTGAAATCACTCGGGACACTTCCTGGCCCTATGGCCTAAGGCTCCACATCCAGAACCTAACTCAATGTCGGATAAACATACTCCATCGTGTCTCTCTCCACATTGCAGACATCGTGGTCTACTACTTCCAATATATTCTGGTGTTTGCCTAACTACTACCCGGGAGCTTCGATCTGACGCTTCTCTCATTATCAATTCTTCAATACCTACGTCCATCCCAAACATTCGGTTTATTTACTAGTTACTTCTTCCTCGCTTTTACTTATTAGGGGCGAGCCTTGGATAACTGATGTCCATGATAATGGGCTTCTGAGTCTCTCTAAAGGTCTATCCTGTGAGGGTATCTAATATGACCCTGCTACTGGGAAGATAACTAGAGGTATGTTGCATACACAAGACCACTCACACCCAACCCAAATGAAAATGATTGTTGTGTTGATGGCCTCTATATTATATGGGCTATTTTATTATTTAGCACTACCACTAGGAATCGGTGGCACTTGAAAGGGTGATTCCTCTAGAACCTCATATAGGTCTTCTTTTATGGATGAATCCTTGGATGAATCTTCCTCTATAGACAGTTCCTCATCCATGGACGGGTCTTCTTTTATTGAATAACTTACATTTCCTTTTGATGTTCTTATGTTCCTCGGATTCATACTAGCGGGTGGTCGTCGGCTAGTACCTTCTCCCACATTCCTAACCCATTTCCTGCTATAAAACTTTCCTGGATCTCGGATTATTATTGAAAAAGAAAAATCAAGATGGAAAGATAGGGACTCAATGACTTATGACTTCGCTTCTATCGCACGATCTAGATTTTTCAAGAAAGGTAACATCTTAAATGCCTTGTAGCCTCTTGTTTATAAGTGTGGTGCGCAACACACCCATAAGCAAAACTCTACTAGACACGACTTGTAGACATCCCTAGGACTGACCTGCTCTGATACCACTTTGTCACACCCCAACCTTGAGGGGTGTGGCCGGCACCCTGTGTCTTAAGGCCCGAGCGTACCGATCATGATACCTGTGACATAAATGACAACTCATGGGACGACGAGGCCTCTGACATATACTTAACTAAAGAATGGCACTACCACTTGCACTAAAAAAAGGCCCAACTCATGCACGCATATATATATATATATATATATATATATATATAAGGTTGAAATACGACTGTCATATCCAACACAACTGTCTACAAGCCTCTAAAGAATTCTATGACAATATCTGGTCGGGATAGGGACCCGCTATATCAAACTATATATATATGTATATCTATCATACCTATCAGCTCACCGCACAACTTCGGAAGAAATAAGCGTGACAATCTTCAGCTGACTCGAGTCCTACCGTGAGAAAATCATCTGTTACTCTATATGTACCTGCGGGCATGAACACAGTATCCCCAAAAAGGTCCGTACGAAAGATGTACTGAATATGTAAGGCTGGAGCTGTAATTAGGTATAATGTTGTAAATAAAACATGAACTAAAATTGTAACTGAATATACAACTGTAAGATAATGTTGTGAAATTACAACTTGTACTCTGGGTGCCTCTGGGGCCAAAATATGCATGATACAGTATAATCGTGTATATAATGTCATAGGCCTCTATGGGCAATATGATCAATTTTATATATGTATAGTTGCATATATAATGTCATAGGCCTCTGTGGGCAATATAATCAGTGTCATATGTATATATACTGCGTATATAACGCCATAGGCCTCTGTGGGCAATATAATCAGTGTCATATGTATATATGTTGCGTATATAAATTCATAGGCCTCTGAGGGCAATATAAATTTATAATAGATATATGTATGAAGACCAACTGAGGAACATATTACACTTATCAATCTCCATTGGAGTAAGTAAGGTGACATACCACTATGAGACTAATATCGTTATACCTCCAATTACCACTATGAGACTAACATCGCTATGACGACATGACTCCAATTACCACTAAAAGATATATGTTACATTCACTCTCATTTATACATATCATGCCAAAAAGAAAAGAAGTATCCTTACATACCTAGTTCGTGTTGCTACAATCATTTTATAAGTCCTCGCTTCCTTTACGAATACTTATCTATACCATACAAGGAAGTAATATCAATACTGAATCTAAATTCCATAAAAACTCTGCTTAAGTATCTTATCGACTTCCGTATACACTTCGTGTTCTTAGACTTCTTCAAGGGATGCTTGTGTAATTTAAACTCTGCTTAAGTATCTTATCGACTTCCGTATAGACTTACGAATGCTCATCTATTCCATAAAACCTCAGTTAGGTGTTCTTCGACAACTCTTAGGCATAAGTAATTCTTTAAACTTCTCTTATACGGAAAACTTCATGTGAATTAGTCTCACAACATTTCAAACCTTACTTTCCTTAATCCATAATATATAATATCATTTTCGGCATCCAATTCGACTCAAATTTAGTGTAAAATAGCCCATAAATTCATATTATGAAGATTTCATAAATTTGTGAAGTTTTGATCATGAATTTTTTTCATAACTTCTTCTAAATCATCAATTAACCATAATCATAGTAGAAGGGGATAGAATTTACCTTAATACTCCATAATTTCCTCAAAATAGTGAGCAATCCGATTTACAATAGTTTTCCCAAAATCCAACTTTTATGGAGAAGAAGATCACTATGTTAATCACGGATTTTATTATGTTATTCTTGCGTAATCGGCTTCGATTTCAATTTGGGGATGTTGGGGTATGATATAGAGGGTTTAGAGAGGATGCTAGGGTTTGGTATGGAGGAAAAATGAATCCCAAATCGGAAAATCCCAATATAAACTCGTCAAAACTTCTGCACCGCCGTAATTCGACGGTACACTCGATGGACCGTCAAACTTCCGACGGTCTGTCATTCTTCCCGTCAAACTGCCAGGAAGGTTGACAGATCACCTTGGGAAATTTGACAGTCAACAACTACACCGTCGAACTGCCCAGATCCTTGTTTTCGTCGAAACGTACTTTCTTCGATCCATTTAACTCCTCAAGCACTCTGGTACCTTTATAACAAGTTGTAAGCCTTCATTATTCTTTCGTAAGATCATACCTCTTCCCGGGCTTCGGTATCCATTGACGGGACGCGAACACGGAGTGTAACAAATACCATGTTGATGTGATTTTAGTTAGGTGTCATAACTTGTATATTAAATTAGAAATTATAAAATTAATTACTAATACTAATTAAGAGTAGAAGTTATGAAGATGAAGGGATGTGTTATGAAGATGACTTTTTAAATTAAAATAAAATAATATAAAAAATTTAAAAAAATAAATAAAATCATTGACAGTAGAGAGATAGACATATATTTCTCTATTTCTAGTTTTATATTATATATTAAATAGGTTCTCAACCATGTTTTTCTCTTGTAACGTCCCTCTTAATGGACGCTTTTTTAGCTCGGATACTTTTGATAGCTATCTTTTGGCCACTTCTATGGATCATGTAGTTCCATATATTGTTAACATATTAGAATACGTATCACTTTAACCAAATGAAAAACCAAAAGTATGACATATTATTTATGACTAAGTATTGTAAAATAAATTTATCCTAAATATAATATTAAATCATCATAATTGGGTACTATTACTGTACTAATAGTTAACGGTGGTTTTTACTTTTTACCAGATAACATCATAATTTAAGGTTATTCATAAAAGATTCAATTACACCACCAAGGCACCACTAACAACAATAATATAGTAATATAATCCATAAATTAATATGGGAAGAGTGGTTTGTATGCGATTATGTGGCCTCACCCCTACCTTGTAAACAACTGACTTAAATATAAATTAAAATTCTAAATTTTTAACTTTTGAATTAACAGGAAGATAATACGAGACATGAAAGTATTTTATTATTACAAATATCTATACCTATGAATAAATAAAACTGGTCAAATACTATATCCGTTTGGACATGATTTGAAATCATGATATGAAATCGGTGATCTGAAATTAAGATGATTTGAAGTTGAAGTTGAAGTTGAAGTTTTGTTTGGATATGCTATTTGAATTTCTTAAGTTGTATATTTTCTCATAAACCTAAAAACTCCACAAATTGTGAAAATCATCAAAACTTCCTAAATTCTTATACAATCTCACCAAATGAGCAAATCATAGTTCATAACAAAGTTAATACGCTGCTAGAAGATCTTTTAAAAAAATACAACTCATATTGATTAAACTTTAGTTCAATAAAAAGTAAAATTGAACATGAGTTGTACAAGTAAATTTAAATGGTAAGAGTAAATTTTGTTATAAACTATCAACTTGGATTATTTTTTATATTTGATATAAATGGTTGGTAAATATATTTATCAACTTATGAATATTTTCTTAATAAAATATAAATTTATGGATCAAGTTTTACATTTAAAAGAGTTAAGGGTCAAAAACACACTTCAAGTATCAAATTTTTTTGAGTTTCCTACCTGAACTATTAGGTGTGAGAGTTTCATACTTAAACTATCACCAAAAGTGAATAAATGATAGTTTAGGTGTGTTTTGCTAACTAGTTGGTGATAGTTTATGTATGAAACTTTCACACCTGATAATTCAGGTAGGAAACACAAAAAATGTAATATTTGAGGTGTGTTTTTTACCCTTATCTCTTAAAGAAATTGAGAAAATACACAAAATAACACCTAAACTTGCATCGAAAACTCACTTTAGCAATCAAACTTTACGGACAATTCTTTACCCTCCAAACAACTTATACCTGAATTATATTCACTCTTACTTTGCCCAGAACAATTGAGAGCTGAGTGTTGTTTCACCACTCGCTTTGTGATAGGTCAACGTCATTTAATGATTATCTTTTTATATATAAATTCGTCGAAACTAACCAAAAAATAATTAAATAATTTATTTTATTATTTTTCTTTTAATTTTTTCCTTCTTCGTCCTTCTTTCCCTATTTTCTATTAGCGAATATTCTCTGAATATTCACAGTATATTTTGTAATTATGATAGATGTATATTTAAGATAACTTAGGATTCTTATTGTATTACGAATCAACCATTTAAGGTAAGTTAGAATTCTTATTGTATTAGGAATCAACCTCTGTACAACTATATATATTGTGAATAATGAAAGGAATCCCTAAGGGAAATTATTCCAATCTTACATGGTATCAAGAGCCTAACCCTAATCCCTACTATTCTCTCTCTCAAAAGATGCCGCCGACCCCCCCTCAATTTTTCCCTTCGGTCGACGGCAAGACTGGCTGCCATCATGTCTTCCCCCACAAATTCTGGTTCCTACACTGGCACTTGTGACAACCTCTCTCAACGATCATCGTCTTATTTTCACTCGGCTTTCGCCGTTACCAACATCAAGAACTCTATCCCTATAATTCTTGATCAAGAAGACTGTCAATATTTCATGTGGACAGAACTGTTCTATATTCATGCATGTGCGTACAACGTGCTCGACCATATTGATGACTATGTTCCTCGTCCCACCTATATTGCCGATTCGACATGGCGTCGCCTTGATGCCATCGTCAAACAGTGAATATAGTGCACCATCTCAAAAGACTTGTTGTGTACTATCATGAAAACAGGTACTACGGTACGTGACCTTTGGTTACGGTTGGAAGAAATCTTTCAGGATAATAAAAATACTCGGGCCCTATATTTGGAAGAGCAATTCAACAATACGCGTCTCGAGAATTTTAACAACATGTCCGAATATTGCAAACAACTGAAACTCATAGCCGACCAACTTTCCCACGTCGGGACATCTGTTTCTGAAACCAAGATGGTACTTCAATTAGTTATTGGTTTACCGAAAGGTGAATACGATACACTTGCAACGATGATTCAACAGGCCGACCCACTACCAAGTTTCACCAAGGCACGTTCACAACTATTGTTGGAAGAAACCCGACATGCTAAACAAGAGGAGCATAATCAAAAGGCATTAGCCGTTGAGGGGATGGCACCACCCTGCCACCACCGCAAGACCACCACCAGCAGCAGTCCCGCGGCGGAGGGCGTAGCGGCATAATAACAATGGAAAGGGTCGCGGCAAGGGCCACCGAAACCAACAACCATGCCCAAACCCTGCACCTTACTTCCAGTGGGTTGGACCATAACCCTGGCCCAATACCGGGAACTGGGCCTTGCCTGCATGCCCTTACCCAACAAATGCGGGGCCCCGGTTCCGGCTTTGCTTGGTCGCCCGGTCTTCTGGGCTCCGCCCCACCAACAAGCGGGCCCATCATCAACAACGCAGCCAGCCTACATGGCCTCGGTCCAGCATTACCCGCAAGGAAGCAGCCTGTCCCCACTGATTTGGGCCAGGCCTTCAGCACCGTGAACCTTCAACAGCCCGACGATAATTGGTACATGGACACCGGAGCCACATCTCACCTCACCCGGTCATCAGGTAACTTATCTCAACTGCTTCGGTTACAGTGTTCTCAATTTATTACTGTCGGCAATGGTCATCGCATTCCAATTGAAGGTTACGGTAACACACATACCAAACATCCCCACCCGCCTTTCTTCCTAAATCGCGTCCTTTACACCCCTAACATCATTAAAAACTTAATCTCTGTTAGAAAATTCACTCGCAATAATTCTGTGTCTGTCGAATTTGACCATTTTGGTTTTTCTGTGAAGGATCTCAATACGGGGAAAATTCTTACGCGCTGCAATAGTATGGGACACCTCTACCCCTTCACTCAATCTTCCGCTGTCAGACCGCAATCACCTCTATCCCTTGCGGTTATCTCTCCATCAATTTGGCACAACAGACTCGGGCACCCCGGAGACCCTGTTTTTAATTTTCTTAGGACTACTAAGCGTATTTAATGTAATAATGAGAAACTTGTCCAACACTGTTTTTCTTGCCCGCTTGGCAAACATACTCTTCTTCCATTTATGTCGTCCAACAGTGTTACTTTTTCTCCATTTGATATTGTTCATGCTGACTTGTGGACATCTCCGGTTGTTAGCTCTTTGGGTCACAAATTTTATCTAGTATTTTTAGATGATTTTTCACATTTTGTCTGGATTTACCCACTGAAATTCAAATCTGAAGTATTTGCCAAGTTCCTTGAATTTCAAAAATTCATTAAAACACAGTTTAAAAAATCTATCAAATCTTTCCAATGTGATAACGGACGCGAATTTAATAATTCGGTATTTCACACTTTCTGCTCTAAACAAGGCATGGTTTTCCATTTTTCCTGCCCCTATTCTTCCTCCCAAAACGGATAGGCTGAACGCATTATACGAACCATCAATAACATGATTTGCACCCTTTTGTTTCATGACTGTCTTCCACCTTTTTGGGTCTATGCTGTTAAAATGGTAGAATCCCTCCTTAATATTTTACCCACTAACACCCTTCAAAACAAGACCCCCACTGAAGTTCTATACCGTAGGATCTCATCCTATGACCAACTCAGAATTTTCGGTTGCCTATGCTACCCCAATCTAACCTTCACTGCCCCTCAAAAATTAGCACCACGAACTACGCCCTATGTCTTCGTTGGTCTCGCGTCTAACCATAAGGGTTACCTGTACTATGACATGTACACTCATAAAATCATTATCTCCCGCCACGTCATATTTGACGAGACGTATTTTCAATTTTCCAATCTTTGGAAATTTCAAACCACGGACTACACATTTCTTGATGACACAGATATGTCCCCACCGGTCAAATCACTGTTCTAGTTTCCTTCCACTGTTCATGCGTCAACATCGACGGCGCAAGTCGTTTCGCCTCCACCAACGACCGTCACTGACGTCGCCAGTACAACCTACCGGCCCCTGTCTCCTCTTCACAGGGATGAACAGTCACCACCACCACCAAACTCCCGATAGGCTGTTCAGAATCCCTCTCGCCGACACATCTTCGATCTACCCACCCATCGAAAATCTGCCGCTACTGCCCAACTCCAAGAACTCGCCACCTAACCCACCGACACCGACAACAACCCAGTCACCTCCAACAACCGTCACCGGCACCCCTCAGAATCCGACATCGAGTTCTGAACCTGAAGCCCCGCGGTCAATGCCTACCCATCGTATGGAAACCCGTGCCCAACATAGGATTTTCAAATCCAAGGTTCACTTTAACCTCTCCACACAAACCATATCACCCATTCCAAAAAATCCAAAACTAGCCAAATTGGACCCTAATTGGAATGTGGCCATGTGCGAGGAATTTAATGCTTTAACCAAGCAAAACACTTGGGATTTGGTACCTAGACCAGACGGTGTGAATGTTATGCGATGTATGTGGCTATTTCATCATAAGTACAGAGACAATGGTGACTTGGAGAAGTATAAGGCAAGACTAGTTGCTAATGGCACCAATCAGCATGAGGGTATTGATTGTGGTGAGACATTCAGTCCAGTTGTTAAACCGGCCACTATTCGGACTATTCTCAGTATTGCTATGGGCATGCATTGGCCGATTCATCAGCTTGATGTCAAGAATTCATTTCTTCATGGGGATTTAAAAGAAACTGTGTACATGCATCAGCCCCCTGGCTTTGTTCATCCGACAGTCCCGCAGTTTGTATGTCGTCTCAAAAAGTCATTGTATGGCTTGAAACAGGCACTCCGCGCTTGGTATGATCGCTTTGCCAGGTATCTTATGCAGATCGGTTTTATTGAAACAGCCTCATCTTACGATTTGAAGAATGAAATCATTGCTCTACTCAAAACTGAATTTGTTATGACCGACTTGGGCAAGCTGAGTTATTTCTTGGGTATATCAGTGACCAGATCTGCAGCTACTATGTTCGTGTGTCAGCATAAGTATGCATGAGAGATAGTGTACAGGGCTAAGATGGCAAATTGTAAAATTATGCCAACTCTGGTTGACTCGAAATCCAAGCTCATTGCCAATTAGGGTGCGCCGGTTTCTGATCCCACTCTATATCGGAGTCTTGCAGGTGCCCTTCGGTATCTTATATTCACTAGGCCAGATATTGCATATGCCGTTCAACAGGTGTGTCTATTTATGCACGACCCTCGAGAGTCCCATTTTGCGGCCCTCAAACGTATTATCATATACGTTAAGGACACACTGGACTTTGAACTACATCTCTACCCCTTTGCCCCAAACAACGGATGCAGATTGGGTAGGATGCTCAGAAACACGTCGCTCCACCTCAGGCTACTGTGTATTTCTTGGGGATAATCTTATTTCATGGCCCGCCAAGCGGCATGCCACACTATCCCGTTCGAGTGCTGAAGCAGAGTATCGCGGAGTTGCTAATGTCGTTGCTGAGATCTGTTGGCTCCGAAATCTTCTTTTAGAGCTCCAGTGTCCACTGCAAAAGGCGTCTATAGTCTATTATTACAACATATATGCTATCTACATGTCTCACAATCCGGTCCAACATCAGCGGACTAAGCATATTGAGATGGATATCCACTTTGTACGAGAGAATGTCGCCCTTGGTCAGGTCAAAATATTATGCGTGCCTTCCTCCTATCAGTATGCAAATATTTTTACAAAGGAACTACCGAGACAACTCTTTACCGACTTCCGATCCAGCCTTTGCGTTCGACCTCCTCCCGCTCCGTCTAAGGGGGAGTATTAGCGAATATTCTCCGAATATTCACGGTATATTTTGTAATTATGATAGATGTATATTTAAGGTAACTTAGGATTCTTATTGTATTAGGAATCAACCATTTAAGGTATGTTATGATTCTTATTGTATTAGGAATCAACATCTGTACAACTATATATATTATAAATAATGAAAGGAATCCCTAAGAGAAATTATTCCAATCTTACCTATCTTTCCCACATTCATGGCAACTTATAGAGTTCCACTTTCATGGCTAGAAAAATTTAAAAATTCACAACAACCCCATCCATAGGAGCTTTTCAACATGTAATTTATTGATGAGATAGACATTTATATAGAGAAAAGAAAAGGTCACCGGAATTTAATTTTTCGTTGGAAATGCATCCACAAGTAACTTTTTTTTTTTCTTCAAATCTTGAAATACCTTGCAAAACTCACACATTTTTCATACCCAATTTATAGAATTCATCAAGAAATTAAGCTTGTATAAAGCTGAAGCATAAGTCCTAGGATTTAATGGACTATCAATTCCTTCTTTATTTTCTTTTACCTTTTTTTCTTGAGAAAAAGAAGAACGAAAATTCAAGAAGAAAAATTGAGTTTAGTTAAAAAAAAAGTTGATTGAAAATGATGGGGAGTAACAGAGGGGAAGAAGGAATTGTGATTGTGAAGAATTCAAACGTATGCGGCACTTGATAGTTTGAGGAAGAAGAAGAAATCCGATAAAGGGAAGAGTGAAGAAATTAAATATACCTGCAGGGGTTTAGAACTTCAAATTTTCAGAAATTCTTGAAATTACAATTTAGTTCAAGAACGGATCAATTTCGAGAAAATTATAGTCATGAAAATGATATTTGAGAAGAAAGAGAGAGGGGCAGGTGATAGAATATTTACAGATTCTTGTATATATTTTATATTTGGTTAGTTAATATTTTAATTGTAATTAGTCAAATTAGTTACCTAGTTTATAGTCTAACTTGTACTGTATATATTATACACCATAATGAATGAAAGACATGAAACATACTCTTTTATGGTATCAGAGCAGGTGCAAGCCACTCGTAGTGGGGATAGCAAGATTGGGTTGCTTAACCATGCCCCTATCTGACCTTCTCCTGGGCCCATTCTTCGGCTCGACAGCCCCATCCCGGAATTCTCGGGGTGCGCCCACAACAAGCATACAGTGCACAGGCTCCTCCTCCCTCAACTTACCCACCAACGGATATTAAGGTGGCAATGCACACGATGTCTCTCAATGTTTCGGATGAAAATTGATACATGGATACCGATGCAACATCTAATATGACGGCATCTCAAAGTACTCTCTCGTCTTATTTCAATATGAGCAATTTAAACTGTAATATTATTGTTGGTAGTGGATAAGGCATTCCCATTCGAGGTTATGGATAATCATCCATCCCTTACCACATCCCCCATTAAATTTAGATAATGTCCTTCATGCCTCGAAACTTATCAAAACTTTAATCTTTGTGCGTCGTTTCACAATCGACAATAATGTTTCCCTTGAATTTGATCCTTTTAGTTTTTCTGTGAAGGACTTTCAGACAGGAACGTGAATAATGATATGTGATAGCACCGGTGATCTTTATCCTATCACCACCATCATCGGCCCTCATGCCTCCTCTCCATCAACTTTTGTAGTTGTTTCGTATGTTCTATGGAATAACAGATTGGGACATCCGGAAGATTCTATTTTACGCTCCCTTAGCAAAAATAAGCTTATTGATTGTAAACATTTTTCTTACCCTACTGTTTGTGAATCTTGCGTTTTTGAAAAACATGTCAAATTATCATTTTATTCTTCATCCTTTAGCACTTTTATGTCATTTAATATCATACATAGTGATTTATGGACTTCCCTTATTTTAAGCACGGGTGGGCATCAATATTATATTTTTTTTTTGGATGATTATTCTAACTTCCTATGGACTTTTCCGATAGGAAATAAGTCCCATGTCTATTCCATTTTCTCATCCTTTAGTGCCTTAATTAAGACATAATTTGAGAAGATTATCAAATATTTTCAATGTGACAATGGGAGAGAATTCGACAATGCACAATTCAAACTCTTTTGCACCAAAAACGGTCTTGTTTTTCATTTTTCATGCCCTCACACCTCTCCACAAAATGGCAAAGCCGAACGAAAAATAAGCACCATAAATAACTTAGTTCGTACCCTCCTTGCTCACGCCTCCATGCCCCCTTCCTTTTGGCATCACGCTCTATCAATGGAAACTTATCTCTTGAACATTCTCTCAAACAAGTCTCTCAAAAACAAGTCCCCGACTCAAGTTCTCTATCTTCGGGATCCTTCCTATAAGCACTTACGAACGTTTGGGCGTTTATGTTATCCCCTTCATCATTCCACCAAAATAAATAAACTTCAACCTCATTCTAACCCGTGTGTTATATTGGGTTACCCACTTTATCATCGAGGTTATAACTGTTATGATATGTCAAGCTAAAAAATAATCATTTCTAGGCATGTCATATTCGATGAGTTCCAATTTTCTTTTGCCAAATTGCATTCTCCATCTCCGGGTTCTTATAAGTTCTTAAACGACAGCTTAAACCCCCTTTTGATTCATCATTTGCAAAGTCTATCACTTCCACCACACCAAATGGACCACATCCCACCTCCAAGCCCACAACAGAACCAGCCGACACCAGTCCAGCCCACTACAGAACCTACACGGACTATGATAACTCGTGCCATGCACGATATTTTTCAACCAAAATGATAATTTAATTTGTCGACTTCGGTTATCCCTTCACCTCTTCCTCGCAACCCTAAAAATGCCTTATCCGATTTAAATTGGAAAGTTGTCATGTTAGACGAATATAATGCTCTTATTGAAAAATAAGACGTGGGATCTAGTGCCCCATCCTCCTGATGCTAATGTTATTCATTCTATGTGACTTTTTCGACATAAAAAGAAATATGATGGTTCCTTTGAGCGGCATAAGGCCCGTCTTGTAGGTGATGCCAGGTCTCAATAGGTTGGTGTGGATTGTGCTGAAACTTTCAGCCTAGTGATGAAACCGGTAACTATTCAGACTGTTCTCAGCATTGCTTTATTGAAATCATGGCTTATTCATCAATTTGCTGTTTAAAATATCTTCTTGCATGGTGAAATTCATAAAACCGTGTACATGCATCAACCTATGGGATTCAGGAAATCGGTTCATCCAAATTATGTGTCATTTGAAGAAATCACTTTATGGATTGAAATAGGCTCCTCATGCATGGTATCAACAGTTTGCTAATTTTGTACCCTCTATTGGCTTTTCACATATCAAATCTGATCATTTACTTTTTATCTATAGCAAGGGTAATGACATGGCATACATTCTATTATATGTTGATGATATCATACTCACTGCCTTTTCTGATGCACTTCGTCAATCCATGTCACTACTTGCTTATGAATTTGCTATGAAGGATTTGGGTCCCCTTGGCTATTTTTTGGGCATTGCCATTACGAGACATGTAGGTGGCTTATTTCTTTGTCAGAGAAAGTATGTCGAGGAGATTCTTGATCGAGACGGCATGACTTCTTGTAAACCTGCTCGTACCCTGGTTGACACTAAATCTAAACTTAGTGCCTCTTCGGGTTCTCCATATGTACACCCCACTCACTATCACAGCTTAGCAGGAGCATTACAATATCTCACTTTTACGAGATCAAATATATTCTATGTCGTGCAATAAATATGCTTACATATGCATGACCTGAAGGATGAACATATGAATGCTTTCAAACGAATTTTGTGATATGCACAAGGCACTCTCCAGTTCGGCTTGCAGATGTACAAGTCATCAGTCTCTGGACTCACCTTCTACACTGATGTTGATTGGGGTGGATGTCCCAACACTAGACGATCCACTTCAGTTTACTGTGTTTTCCTCGGAGATAACTTGCTTTCTTGGTCTTCTAAATGATAACTTATTTAGTCTCGGTCCAGTGCCGATGCCGAGTATAGAGGCGTAGCGAATGTTGTTTTTGAGTCTTGTTGGATACGTAACCTTCTGTTGGAACTTCACTGCCCAATCCGCAAGGCTACATTGGTTTACTGTGACAATGTAAGTGGGATATATCTTTCCGACAATCTCGTTCAACATCAGTGCACTAAACACATTAAAATAGATATTCATTTTGTACGTGAGAAAGTTGCTCGTGGACAAGTTCGTGTCCTTCATGTCCCTTCTCGACATCTTTACTAAAGGACTTCCGCGCATACTCTTTGATGATTTCCGAGCCAATCTCAGCGTACAAGAACCTCCCGCTTCAACTGCGGGGGTGTGATAGAATATTTATAGATTCTTGTATATCTTTTATATTTAGTTAGTTAATAATCTAATTGTAATTAGCCAAATTAGTTACCTAATTTATAGCCTAACTTGTACTATAGATATTATACACCATAATGAATGAAAGGCATGGAACATATTCCTTTAGCAGGTTTAAGAAAAAATGAGATTAATTTCTAAAAACTCAACAAATCGGCATAGCAGCGATGATGACGGAGGAGCCAAAAGTTTTGTGGGCTCCGTCGCCATTAACAATGGAAACGCTGTGAAGAAGATGAAACATGGTGGTGATGGGCGGCGGTTGTGGAGGAAAAAGAACAAGAAAAAGAAATCCTAAAATTAAAAATAAAATAAGAAAAAATATATAATTAAGTATAGCTAATTGCATGTTCAATTAAAAAATGACACATGTACACTTTGGATCATTATTAATGTAATTTTTTTCTCTTCACGCGCTTTTATAGAAAATAATAACACTTTCTTGCCACATCATTCGTTAAGGAGGTGTTAATTTCACTTCGTACTAGAATGGGAGGGTAAAGAAACGTCCGTAAAATTTAATTGCTAAAGTTAGTTTTGGCGACAAGTTAAGGGGTGATTTTATGTATTTCTAAAAAAAGAAAAAAACTCATGATTTGGAATCTCATGTCCTGCCTTTTTGAAAATTTTGAGATTTGAAATTATGATATGAAGTTGAAATATTTGTGCAAATTTCATAAACAAGTGCTGATTTAAAATCAAAATATAAAATTATAATTTCATATCGCATGGTCAAACGCCTACTTAAGTTTATTTCGTAGCTGGTTCTCTTTCCTTATTAAAAAACAATATTACTAAATTTAGTTTAAAGTCACGCACGCGTACATAAAATTGTCATAACAAACAGGAGCAACAAAACATTGGAGGGTTTAAATTTGAAAAATAAATATAGAAATAAATTTAAAATTCCCCTTTTGGATGTAGTTAAAGTAGGTTATTATAAGTAATTATTGACCCCACGTTGAGAATCAAATAGTGTAAAGAGATAAGAAAAATATAGATTATAACTAATTTAAAGTTAAATAATAAATAAATACAAAAAAATAAATTAAAAGTAACCAACAACTGAGTTACAAAAATGTGCAACTATCCCTTTCGAAAATAATCTTTTGGCTGTGTCATGCGTTTAAAGAAATAATAAAAGGAAAAAAGAATACTCCTTAACATGCACCATCGATGTAGAGTAGTTTGGCCCAAGGATGAAACCCTAGGCGGAGCGGAGGTAAACAGGGAAGTACAACGGCCACGTGTATTATGTAGGTCTCCAAGATTTATGTTATGCTTCCATCAATAACATTAACATACACTCCTTCCGTTTCGTTTTACTTGATTCTTATATTAAACTTTTTTATAATTTTAGCAAATTAAGAAAAATTATTAGTATTTTCTTCTAACACTACCTTCATCATTAATGTACTCCATCTATTTTATAATAAATGGTGCTTTAATTTGGACATACCCCTCAAAAAGTTACTCATTTCAAAAGTGTTTTTTTTTTAGTTTATCTTTAATCAAATTTCTTAAAGAAAAAATACTCACTCTGGCCACTTTTATTTGTCCATTAGACTATAAAAGTACTCTCTCTTAATTTCTATTTTAACCTTATAATTAGCTACAATCACTTCCCAAAATGTTAAATTTATTATATTTAAATTGTAATAGAATAAAATTATCATTTTATTTGTTACTCCTTAAGAGTATATCAAAATAATATTGAACAAGTAAAAGACGGAGGGAGTAGCTTTTTAACAGATTTCTTATTGATCTAAAACTCTATTTATTTGAATAAGGGTAAAATTGATAGAAAAAATAAACGCCTTCTTGATTTTGTGAATACCATTTAGTTTCAAATAAAATGAAAAGGTAAAAATATCACTTATTATGAAATAAAGGGAGTAGTCAAATTTAGTTTTTAAAATAATAAATAATAAGGTTTATTGTAGTAAGATAAATTGTTCATAAATACTTTTAGGTTTAATGCATATGCGGCCCCTTAAATTTGACCGCTTTTTCATTTTGGCACCTCAATTAAGTCTTGTTCCTATTGAACTCCTGAATTTATCCTCAACTGTGTTTATCAAATACAATTTGACTGACTTGGTATAAATCAAGAGTTCCATTTTTTTAAGCTTGCGCGTGAATTTAACTGCATCCAACATGAAATTTTTCATCAATTAAATAGCCCACTCATTTTAATTATACACATCAATTCACACAAGTCTAAAAAAATGTATCAGACCATGTTTATTTGTGCAGATAATGAAATTTGCTTTCAATTAGCTCAATATATCAATATTGGTAGCTCAATATTGGGGGAAATGATGATGATGCCTTCTTAACCAAATTTTCCTTGCTTTTAATTATTGAAGTTCTTAACTTGCTCTTATTGTCAATAGCAAATAGAGTTCTTAATTGTCACATTAAAAGATCGTATGAACATTAGCATTTTTGGGCGGTTGAAAAGGGTTCTTCCGATTCAATCATTGCGTAAGCCGAGAGTTCAATTTTCTGTTTTTTCGGATGATATGATGGGTCAATCATTTGCTTCATTGGTTCCAATACAGACAAAAGTCATTTTTATTTGCTTGTTCATGAAAATATTTTATGGTCATAATCCTGATTGATGAGACTCGCATCAGAGTGAACGCTAAGTTGGAGGTTTGGAGACAGACACTGGAGTCTAAAGGGTTCAGTCCGAGTAGGTCTAAGAAAGAATACTTAGAGTGCAATTTCAGTAACGGGAGTGAGCATGAGACAGGCGTGGAGGTGAGGCTTGGTACTCAGGTCATTCCAAAGAAATGAAGCTTCAAGTACCTAGGGTCTATTATCCAAGGGAATTGAGAGATTGATGACGATGTCACACATCGTATTGGGGCAGGGTGGATGAAATGGAGGCTCGCATCTGGAGTCTTGTGCGACAAAAAGGTGCCACCAAAACTTAAAGGCAAGTTCTATAGGGTGGTGGTTAGACCGACTATGTTGTATGGGGCGAAGTGTTGGCCAGTCAAGACTTCACACATACAAAAGATGAAAGTTGCGGAGATGAGAATGTTGAGATGGATGAGTGGACAGTATTTTAATTAAAATGAGTGGGCTGTTTTTATTGGTGGAATTTTCACGTCAGATGCGGTTGAATTCACACGCAAATCTAAAAAAATAGATCTCTTGATTTATACCAAGTCAGTCGAATTGGTTTGATAGATACAGTTGAGAATGAGTTCAGAAATTCAATAGAAACAATGCTTAGTGAAAGTGTCAAAATAAAAAAAGCAGACAAGTATAAGGAATCGCATATGCTTTAAGCCATACTTTTAATATGGACCAAGTAAAATAAAACAGAGGGACCCAAAAAGACGTGATGCAGTGTATGAGACTCTTTCCTTAATTAGAGATTTTGAGTTTAAGCTTTTGAATATGAGTTTAGGATTGTGCAAATTTGAATATAATCATCTCCAATACGATACCGAACAATGACATAACGAGGGAGTATAGCAGAAAAATGATAAAATTAATAAACCAAATGAAAAGAAAAAAAGAGGGAGTCAAAGATTTAACCCGAACCCGCTTAGAACTCAAAAGGAAACAAAACAAAGCATTCTACTCGAGAATTTCCCAAGTTTAAGCCGATAATATACACACACACACAATATATCAAGATTTCCATTTAATCAGTAGTCATATTACACGATAGAGATAGGGAGATATCCCATAAATATATATACACATATAAGTAATAATCTTAATACACAAGAATTCATTTAGTCTGTCCATATATATACACACACACACACACATACAACCAATTGCCCCCCTTCAATTCATCCATTTCTCTCCTCTCATATACACTTGATATTCTCACACAACATTTTTAGCACTTTCTAGAATGAAAGACGATTGGATATCCACTGCGTTATCCGATGATACAGTGGTGGTAGACCTTCTTTTCCGACTTAAACACCACCACAACCCAACCACTCCGCCGTCGTCGTCGCCGCCGCCGTTGCATCTGACGTTGAATAGTTGGGGTCGCCGTAAACCGAGGTCGAAACTGCCGTCATCATCATCTATATCAGTTAAGAAAGAAAAAGCGTATACAACAACCACCACCACTACTACTACAAGGTGTAGCCCTACAACGCCGCTTTCATGGAGCGGCGGCACTGCTTCACCTAGCGATGGCGGCTCCGATCTATCATCCGCTTTCAGATCCAAGGTTTGTATTCCCTATTTCCACTCACAACAACAATATTCCCAGTGTATTCCGACAAGGTAGTATGTACTCAAATCTTACCTCTAACTTTGCGGGCGGGTGTTTCCGATAAACTCTCGCTCAAAAGACTCACCTTATCCAAAAAAACAATTTAGGAATATTTTGCTTTGTTAATTGAGTCTAGGGATTATTAAGTTTCCCATTTCGTATTTGAATCTTCTCATCCGGTGCTGACGTCAGCTTTCCGGTCATCGGATCTGTTAAATTGGCATGTCTTTGACCGAACTACCCTTGACGCTCTTTTTGTTCGTTTCGGAGAAAATTCCTTATTTATTTTCTTTTCCTTCCTCAACACTCTTTTCTAGAGTAGTCGCAAAATGACCATTTTACCCTTGGTGAGTTAACTCGTGTTGTGTCCGATCCGTCTCGGCTGCATGAATGGACGGACGTAGGTGGGTGGGATGGGTATTGAAAAAAAATTTCATATTTAGGCGAGTAAGTTTTGAGGTCACGCTATTTTTGTTTGTTTTAGGAAGAACATTCCTTATTTATTTTTTCTTTTCTCAATACTCTTTTCTAGAGTAGCCGCAATTACCATTTTACCCCTTGGTAAGTCAACTCGTGTTGTGTCCGATCCGCCGCCGCGGCGTGGTTGGACGCTGTGTTTGTTGTCTCCTTCTCTATCCTCTTTATTCTTTTGATTTTTTTAATTCTCTTTTTGAAAATTTTAATGTTTTTTTCGGGTTGACCCGAGTAATGATGGGTCGGGTTGGTATTCCAGAGAATCACGTGAGGGAGGGGTAAGTTTTGTGATGGAAAGGGATGGAGAAAGATCACGTTTTTTACTCCTCGCCGCTTTTTTTTTTTTGGTTCGGTCAATGTAAATGACCAAATTATCCTTCATACCCATGTTTGGGAGTGGTTCTGTTTTTCACTTTTTTTTTTGTTTATTGTTATTCCAAACAGATCTGGGATCCCTCGAACAAATGAACTTTCGGCTCTTTTCTATTTGTTCTCCTACTAATTATTAGTACTACTAATAAAGTGGTCTGTTGTCGCCGGGCATAGCTGAATTGTAAATTTAAAATTCAACGGGAGGCTTACATCGTGTATTTTGGAATAAGACATTATATGTGATATCAGTTGATATTTTTTTAAACTGTGGTTATTCAGGCACATTTCGCGATTTGCTGGCAGTAGTATTGAGTGACCGGGCATGAATAGTCTGGCGTAAACCGTTCAGCTGTATATCAAAAAAATAAAAATAAAGTGGTCTGTTTTTTTAAAAAAAAAATTCTTCCTTGTGGTGAAATGATGTAAATAACCTTTGGTTGAGTCAAAGATCATGAGGATGAAATGTGTTCGGTGCAAAGTGGGTCGCTAGAAAATTTCTGCTTTTTTTCTGTTTTGGGTTTGATATTGGGAGGTGGGTGGGTGTGTGAACTGGTTGGTTCCTTGTTTCTTTTTATTTCTTGGCTTCGCACTCAGGGTTCGATACCTAATACGGCCCAATTAATCTGAATTCACGTCGAGAAATCACACATTGAATCACAGCGACTCCGTACATAAGGGACTCTAACCCGAGACTCTTTGGCTAAATATGAAAGATGAGGAGTATTTGTGTTCCTTGTTTTCTCGTTGTTATTGAAGTTGGGTGGAATGAGGTAAAATGGTGACTTTTCCTAGTTAGAGTAGGTAAAAAGTGATAAAAAGGGAGAGAGACAGACCGGGTCGGATGTCAAAATCCACATAAATGGACTCGTGTGAATCATCATCTCTGAATAAGTCAGAAGTTGTATCCTAGGCCCAACAGCTTTGGCCTCTCTCCTACTCTCTATACGTGTCTTCTTCCTATTGGTCTGAGATTCCTTCTCTTTTCTATCTGTTTTCCCTTTACTACTCCTATGAAACAGTGAAAACCCCATCTGTTGTGTTGTACACATTGGGCTACTGGGCTGGGCCTACCTAAATGGTCCCAATTGTTGTACCCAAGACTTGTAGCAATAAGCTTATCCTCTTCTATCCCTTGGCCCCAATCTCCCCTTCCCCACAATGAACTATTAGTGAATATTAGTAGAATATTCACCATATTAATCTCCTTGGTAGCCTTTCTCATTAATACAATATATATAGTGTGTATAATGTGGAATTCTAATACAAAAGGAATTGTATAATTATCATAATTAATTATACAACACTAATAATTATAAAATATATAAAATATATGGAGAATATTCTACTAATAGGAACCTCAGTCCTCATCTACTGTGGTGTGTCCTCTTGATTTTTCTACTACATTGCTATCACCTGTGTTAGAATGTCCCCTCTCTTATCTGGTAGCTCATAACTACCTTTGTATTATTAAGAGGGGGGAGGGGAGGGGGGGATCAAAACTATTTATCTTTTCATTGCAGTGATTAAATGTTGATGACACATGTTTTACAGGGCAATTTCACTTCTGAAACAAGTAATATTAGCAGCAGCAGATCAAAAAAGAAGAGGGTAAGCAAGCATTGAATTTAAACATAATGGACTTTTTAAAGTTAAACAGTAGTTGTGTTGTGCATTCATAATGATGAAGCTTTGTTACATTCTTTTAGCAGACATTCACTGAACTTAAGGAGGAAGAGAACTTGCTACTAAAGGAGATGGTACATCTGAAGAGGGTAGGTTTTCTATGGTTCCATTTTGTTTATCTTGTATTTCCCTATAACCAAATTCCATATCTGCTTTGTCTAAACGTGTGTGCTTAACAGGAACTAGCATCGATTCATGTGAACCTCAATGAACAAAGAGCTAGGAGTGACAACTTTAAGAGAATGAAGGTTTGTTTTTGCCTTTCATTTCAAGAATACATCTGTTAATACATATTTTCACGAGTAGATGTACTAAATTTTGCATCAACTTTTGTTGTGCAGTTTGATTTGAATACACAATCCTCAAATGACATGGCGGCAGAATCAGTATCAAAAAGAACCAACCGTGCTGCTGATGATGACCTGGTATCATCTGATTCACGGCGTACTGAGAATCGGAATAGGGGCTTTTTTCTACCTGATCTAAATGCGATGCCTTCGGAGGATGAAATTTGCACGCTATGGAATTAGGCAGCGTGTCAGAAGGAGAAACAACAACTGATGTTGTTGACCTTCTTCCCTAAAAAAACAAGTAGCTGTGATAATCGGCTGAGGAACTGTTTGTAAATTACAGGAAAGAGATGTTCTTCACGCTGAGATGAAGTCTCAGATGCAATAACTCCGTTTTTCAGGCTGGAGACGAAGTCTAGGTTTGCACTGGACCATGGGAAAACAGTGGGTGTTATAAAGCCGCACGACCGAGTTGTTTTCCACAAAGTTGGTGAAGATTATTGAGCTTGAGAATTAGGTTTGTACATCTTTGTATGTTTCACTTGGCTGGAACAACATCAGAGCATTCTCAGGTTATCAGAATGCTTGAAATTTTTTTAATGGAGCTATAAAACCAGATTGAGCTGTGGCTATAATAATAGAACTAATCAACTGTAACTAATGCTTACCAGTTTTGATTGTAAGAATATTAGTAGTTTTTTCAAGGCGATGCCTTTTTAATACATCTCATTTTTGTATGCCCAAAGCTACTTGACATTTTCTTTTTTGTGTCAATATTATATGTATCTTCAGGTAGATAAGCAGCTACTCACTTAAGAATCCTGGAGTGAATGCCTCAAGGAATTTCTCTTCTAAATTTTTCGAGTAGATCTTAATAATATTTCCATTGGTGACTCGAATCTCCAACCTTAGGGTTCGAGGTGGAGAGTGCTTACCACTGTTTCTGTCAAATGGCAGTGTCCACTTTTTTCAAGTGCTAGGTTTAGTGGTTGGCCTAAAACTGACTTTTCACATTGCAGTTCTAAGTTCTAAACTCAATATATATGAGAACTTCGACTTCAGAATCAAAAGCAAATGCAATATCAAATCGTCAACTTTTTTAATGTAAAAAATATCAAGTAAAAGGCTTCCCCTTGTTGTTCAACACTTCATTTTTTCCAAAATTTATATCTAGTAGTAAGGCAGCTCTTGCTTTCATTAATAAAGCGTAG
Source organism: Anisodus tanguticus (assembly GCA_034509755.1). Classification (NCBI taxonomy): domain Eukaryota; kingdom Viridiplantae; phylum Streptophyta; class Magnoliopsida; order Solanales; family Solanaceae; genus Anisodus; species Anisodus tanguticus. The sequence continues at coordinate 37,623,245 of CM067549.1, forward strand.
AATATTAACTTATTAACTGGTCCATGGTACAATTCTAGTCATACTTTATGAATTCTTAATTTGCATGTTATATTCCATATGTTAAATTCAATCCATGGTCCAAAAACAATGACATATGCTATCTGAGGTGTTTCTACATCTAATGACCGGGAAAATGGAAACATATTATAATAGGAAAACAAAATTATCTCTATATATCCAACATAGTATCACTATCTGAGGTGTTTCTACAAAAGCTTTTATACAATACTAAGGTATAGATATAGACATCATTTTTGTTTCTAACGCATAGTTGAATATTCCGTCATTTATAAACGTGGAGCAAATGGATAAGGCGTCTGACTTCTAATCAGGCGATTGTGGGTTCGAGTCCCATTGGGTGTGTGCTTGTTTTTTTGGAATAATTACATCCCATAACTAACTCTAGGATATTAACATTTAGTAACTATTGTTTAATTAAATTACAAATCATAACTATAATGTGTATTTTAATTACCTATCATAGCTACATATATTAAAGTAGAATACTTTATTCTTATTATCTTTTATCTTGATTGAGAATCTGCTTCTGCTCTCAGCCGCCGTCGGCCACAACGAACTGCCGTCGGAGCTCTGGCGAACGAGCTCCGGCCACCGACCAACAACAACACACCACTGCTCCCTCCGTTCCCTTCTTCTTCTACTCCCTCCGTCATCCGCGCTCCACTGCTCCAGCGATGAGCTCTAACTCCGGAGCATCCAACTACCACAAACGACGGCCAACACTACCACAACCACCCCACTGTTTCGCACCGACACCACTACTCCCTCCGTTCTCACCTCCTTCACTCTACCACGCCGCCAACCACCATCACTGCCAACCCTCGCCGAAGACGGCGTCTCCGGCGAACTACCACCACCACAACGCCACTGTCTATTCCCTCTTCCCCCATCTCCGTTTACTACTCTCTTTCTCTCTCCATTCACTGTTACGCCGCCACAAGACCAGAACTGGAAAAAAAACCGCCGCAATGGACTCCTTCGTGACCCAGATCTGTTACGCCGCAAAGAAATCGACGTCAGCACCTTCAGATTTGATAGCAATGGACTCCGTCGTGACCCACTATCTGTCGGAGCTCCAAATCTGAGCTTCCACTGCCAGCCGGAGCATTTTATTTAGTGTATTTGTTATTTTTTTTATTCATTATTTGAGTTTATTTGTTAAATTTTTAGATTGTATTCAATTTTATTTTATTTTTGTATTCATTATTTGAGTGTATTTATTAATTTTTTAGTGTATCTATTTTTTTTTTGTATTCGGTTTTTTAGTGTAGCTATTACAGCTGAATCTATTTTTTTGTATTTATGTTATTTGAATACAATCGAATTTAAAATACAATAAGTTGAATACAATATTTTTTTGTATTTATGTTGTTTGAATACAACCGCTTTTAAATACAATAAATTGAATACAATGTAAAAGTAGCTACAAATGAATACAACTGAGTTGAATACATTTGACGTGAATACAACTGAGCTGAATACATCTGACTTGAATACAACAAAAAGAATTTTGAATACATTTTTTAATACAGCGAGGCCGTTTTGTGAATACAGCGGGCCGTTTTATGAATACAGCGAGAAAAAAGTAGTTATACCATGTAAATATTAAAACTATAGCTATAACAAATTTAAAACTCCTAAACTATAGTCATTTGTGTAAGTTTCACTTATTTTTTGGTGGCTGATATCATCAGATCAGCAACCTCTTTTTTTTTTTAGGGAAAAGGGTCAAATTTGCCCTCCAACTATGTTTTATGGAACAACATTGCCCTCCGTCAAACTTTAGGATCAAATATACCCTCACCGTTTGCAAACTTGTTGAATTTGCCCTCGGATTGACGGAAATGTGTGTTGGACACCATGTCGGATCCACGTGGACGCGCCATCTCCATTAACTGCCAGCTCGCCGCCCTTACAAGTTTGCAAACGGTGAAGGGTATATTTGATCCCAAAGTTTGACGGAGGGCAATGTTATTCTATAAAACATAGTTGGAAGGCAAATTTGACCCTTTTCCCTTTTTTTTGAGTCAATCACATTCATTGCTGTTTGTTACAGTTTGTTATAGTTATCTTTTACATGTTTGTCGCAAAAGAAAAGAGGAGGTTCCATCAATGTCTTTTTAAAAAATGAAAACTCAAATTAACTTTGACAAGAAGACGAGCTATGGACAATTTCTTCAACATGGTTATGCTGGAAAAGGAATTTGAGTGCAAAGGGAGGGTCCAAAATTTAAACAAAAATTAGTAAAACAAAAGGGTTTCAAATATTAAAATATGATTATCCTGCTAACATTCTTTTATATATTTTCCCCCTCTACCATTAAAATATTAGAACGCCACAATATTCATCTTTTGGCCATTAATGTTCTCAATGGTGATGATTACAGTTCGATAGAGTGAGACATTTTTTTTGTGTTTACTCATCCAGAATCAAGCGCAAATATCTAGCTGGTAAAAATTGAAGTTTCAAAATGAGCAAGTTTAGAAAGATAAAGGTCAAATCAACAAATAAGACTTGTCATCTGTGAATTGCTAAAAAGAAAATTAAGGCCTTATTTTTGTCCACACAGAAAGTAGGGAGCGGACAAATTTTTGTCAAGCCAGTGAAGATGATTCTTCAATTGTTAACTACATTGAAACTGTCTAGTTCCCAATAGGGATCTATGCACATCAAGCCAATCCACTAACCAAAATGTCTATCCATAGTACAACAAAATGATACTATAATGATACACATCTTGCCATTCAACAAACCAAAATATCTATCTCTGGTAGAGCAAAACGAATTGAGATGAATGACTGAAAACTCACGACTTCCGCCATGGTCCCCTAGGGCAGATGCAGCCTTTTGGATGTGGGTTCATCTGAACTCATAACTTTTGATACATAATACATAAAATATAAAATATATATGTAAAATCCTACTGAAATCTCGAACAAATCTTTGATCCGAACCCATAATTTTAACAGTACAATGAATTCAATGCTGAGAATCTTAAAAGTTGAACCCTGGATCCGCCTCCGCATGGTCCTTCCAACCCCATCCAGTGTCCACCAATCACATCAAATAGCTTCAGGGAAACGGAATTCTGCAGGACCGGGGCCTAAAATTCCTTTTTGCTCAGTTATCTTGCCCAACCCCACAGATGAATCAGTCTGTCCATTCTTCTCCTCCTCTTCATTCCACAAAATGACTTGCCATTCCATCTGGATCACGAGGAGACCGAACTTTAGTTGCAAACTAGACGGTTAGGAATATCGTTGCAAGAGTGGCAATACAAAGTAAGCAAAAAGACAGGCATGTCCTCTGCCAATAAACCACTTTTATAGATACTTTCTTTTAACCAGGATGCTGCTAATCTTAAGAATCAAACAATAACTCAATGGGATCATCTACTTCCAACCACAAATAATGTAGAAATCTTACCTCATCAAGATTGTGGCTTCCAACAGGCAAAAATGGAGTCGTAAGTGGAGGTGTAATATCTGGATCAGGCTTTTGAAATATGAATGTGGTGTATAGACCTGCATAAGAAAAATACCATTAGGATATGAGTGAAAAATGTTGGAATATGTGTCCAGCTTTTAGTGAATGGACAATGTAGTGAATAGACTGATTACTTAAAACGTCATATGATCTAGGAAGAAGTCTGCCCCTGGGATCAATAAAGTTATGACCAGCATCTTGTAGCATTCCAAGAAATTGTGCTCTATGAATGGAATAAAATGAAGGAAGAATCAGCTGCTCTGATGGAAGCAATTTATCAGAAGAACGTATTTACAAGATAAGAACTTTATCGATGGAGCCTAAATACACTTGAAACAATGGTCTAAATAAACAGACACTGCTAAAAATCTAAGAAAACGGAACCAGAAAGGCTAAATGAAGCAATTTTATCAAGTTAATAGTTATTTCTGCTGAAAACAATGAAGACTGGTATGCTAAACCTTAATTCAAGCACTAATACCAGGCTGCATAAAAGTCTATCCACTGTCTACTCAGTTATTCCCGTCCAGCCAACAACCCACATGAACCTTCTATAAGGAAGAATAAAATATAACAAAACCAAAAAGAAAAGGGAAAAAAATAGTCATAATTAGAAAGAAATAAACACTAGTACGCAATCAGTGACCATTAAATTTGTGAAAGGAAAAAGATTTGAGTGATGGGTAACCATTTTCTTTCACACTTACTAGGAACGTACTATGTAATACTTGATGAGACAAGTACAGAACACTTCACAACATGAAGAGAGCTGCCTTGAAGTACACAAACCTAATATTACATCGACCTGAGTACTACTCGAGGCATGTATAAACTACCTTTTGACATAACTAGTGTTGCTATGAAGTACATAGCTTCCCCAACCCAATAAACTACTACAACATACCCGGTGTAATCCCACCAGATGTGATCTGGGGAGGGGAGGGTGTACCCAATAAACTATAAGATTTAAAAGTTTAGCTTCAAAAGACTTAGAATACAGAAGTGCTCGTCATACCGATACCTATTAAGTTCGCCATTTTACTACAAAAGAAATGGATTAGATGCTTCATCAGTGATGTGATAAAAAATTAGGTACAGGTACATTTCAAGATAGATTAAGAGGATAAACAAGTGAATGAAACAGGCATGATAGTAAAGTTGTAGATTACAATCTTATTACCTGTTATCATCATAAAAATCTGTCAGGTTCTGAATCTCTGTGGACTCAAGGCCAGCCTCTCTAGCCAACCTGAGGAATATGACTTTACGAGTTAAATTGCAGGATTTATCTGCTCCTTTATTTTAAAATGATTATAGGATTTATCTGCTCCTTTATTTTAAAATGATTACAGGATTTATCTACATTCCCAGGATAGAAAATAAGAAAAGCTATATATTTATTCCCATCTTGGAAATGCAAGATCACAAATGTTGACATCTGAAACTCAACAAAATGACATAAACAAACCAAAGAGACATATGAATAGCCAATTATGTTCATAAAACTTTGGAATAGAATAACCAGATTCACGTAACGAGAACAGGTTTGGTCATTCCCGTGTCCGGATAAAGCATGATTTCAAATGGATGAACATTGGATGACATAAGTATGATTGTGGATGTGCTTGGAGGCATGACAGGGTTCTTCCCGCTGGTAGCACCTCATGGTAAAAGTGGGGCTCAAAAACAGGGGTCCACGGGAGATATAGATAGAGATATGGGGTGGGTGACGGTAACAGGCAAAAACAAAACCAGTTGAAATTTGATAGAGGACATCGAAAAGCATGAACCTGAGCAGGCTTGGAAAATGAACCAAACATTGGGTTTCAGCAGAGATGTCACTTGCAAACTTCAATTGGTACTTCTTGCCAAAGAAAGGAAACCTGAAATGCAAATCACAACGGGACATAATTAATCACCTCAAGAGAGGAACACAATAAGATCAAACATAAGTGCATGCCAAGTGGATTACATACTTCTCTTCCTCAACCTCAAAAGTAATCATGTAATTTTCGGATCTAATACAATTAGGAACAATGCTTGGTTTCATCCCACCGCTCCTATTATGGTATGCTTCAACGTTCTTCTGGTACTTTGCCCTACAACAACCACATGGTCAAATGGGGAGCAAACAATCAAACAAGATTAAGTAGAAACTTGAGACAAAATGACTTATGCAAAGAGAGAGAACCAGCATGAGTGGATCCCAATAAGCATTTTATTATATATGTTTATATTAATGGGGAAAAATCAATTTAGCCCCCCCCCCCCCCCCCCAAAAAAAAGAGACATGAAAACGAACAAAAGAAAGCACATGAAATAAACAATTATATATTTTTATGTATGCCTCTAACTTATATGACATACTTCATCCAGAAGATGTAAATAATGTGAATCTAATGAATAAAGGTAATTACAGAGCAAGAGGAATTAATAACCCAACTACCAGAAAAACCAAGATATTGATAAAAGGATTTTAAAAGGGTTCGAACCCGTTAAGTGCGCCTAAAAGTGACAACTATTGTTTCTAAAAGCAAAAAGCACAAAAATGATGAAGTCCATGAGGCTTGAAGTAAAAATCGAAGTGAGGTGCCCACTATTTTGAAATGAAGTGCACAATTTATGGAAAATTAAATAATGCCAAACATATATGAACCTAGTACTATAAAATCAAATTGCAATTAAAATAACTAATCTCAACATCCAATACAAAAGATGCAAACATTAATCCAATTCCTCAAAATTGAGATTTAAAGATCTCGTTTTACTTTTGGATCGCTTTATGCATTATTGTTTGAAATGCACGGCTTCATCCATGAAGCAATAATCCCTAGTTTTGCCTCGTTTCATCCCTTTAAAGTTTAAACGACAAAGCGATGGCTTTTAATAACATCGGTGACAACAAAAGCTAGTTTTAAGCATTCAAAAGACACCCCACTTCAGCAAGATGAAAAGAAAATAGACTACAAAATATGTGAATCAATCATACGATGTCAGTTTCATACCATATAGTAGATGAGTCAGGAGTAATACCAAGAAAGTAACCCCCGGGTCTAAGCAAAGATGACACGTTATGCAATAGCCTCCTTGCTTTTTCTTCACTATCAAAGCACGCCTGCAAGTAAATATCAGATTAGTTTTAATGCAATTAACAGATGCTAGAAGTATACATAAACAAGACACTAGTATAAGAACAGCTAACGTGTAAATTGTGCATGCAGAAAACAATATCGGCCTGCTTTTCCTTGTCCTTCCAATAGGAATCTATATCTTCCTGCAAAAGAAAATGAATTTCATGCAACTAACTGCCAACTAGACAGAAACAAACAATAAAACTCATAAGCTGAGATCTCAATAAACATCCATACAATCCCCTTTCTGTTAATGACATCCACAACAAAAGCAATATTAGTTGGAGAAAATAATTAACTCAATAACAATATGCTCTGCGTTACTAAAAAGCAACCAATCAAACAAACAAGGAAAAGGATAAGAAGAATTAAGGCATTAAAACAAAATTCCTGGCAAAACGGAAGGAAGGGCAAGAGACCAAATAGGTATTTGCACATTGACTACTTGAAATGAGAACAGTATCAGTAAAGTGGGGAGGAAATGAAGACTCAATCTTTTATAGGAAAAAATCATTTCAACCTTGGAGGTGAGGAAGATAACACTTCAACGCTCTTGACTATTTTACTTAATCAGACAACAGAAATTGTTAAAAAATGCAAAATACAAAGCAGCAACCAACTGCCAAACAGAATCTGATAATGAAAACCAACAGAATACTGGATTCATAAGCTCAATTAGCAGACCAAATAAATTACGCCAAAAAAAGAGAAGTTGTTGGACTCACAATACAAGGGTCAAGCTCAATGAACTCAGATGTGTAAGCCTTCCGCTGACTCTCCCACGCTTCTTTCACTTCATTCGCTCCCAAAGTTGCCACATCTATTCAACACAATTCTCGAATTTTAAGCAATAAACAGTGTGTATTATGTATTACTCTCAGGTTCATTTTATATGAGGGTGTCTGACTGTACATGAAAGAAAGATTTTTTATGCACAAGCTCTATGTATATATATGTGATATACCAAAAGTACCTTTAGAATCTTCTTCTTATACATTAAGGCTGGCCAACGGGGCGGGGCGGTCGGGTCCCGCCCCTAACCCGCTATATAAAAAAAAAATCGGTAACGGGACGGGACCTGGGCTCGTCCCGCCCAGGCCCGATCCCTTCCCTTTGCAAAAATGGCCGTTGCACAACGGCCATTTTATATTTTGGCCGTTGTGCAACGGCCATTTTATATTTTGGTCGTTGTGCAACGGCCATTTTTGGCCTCTCCCCCACCCCCTACCCCCTTAATATTTATTTTTAACCCCTACGTTAATATATTTACACTTTAACCCAAATTCTCAACTATAAATACTTCATTTTCTCTTCATCTTTCACACAAATCTTCCTACAATCTCTCAATCTATCTCTCTACAAGTCTACATTGTCTACTAAATATTAAATTTTATTTATTCATTTGTATAACTACATCAAAGTTCAAAAATTGGGAGTGAAGTTGGCAACTAGCTTGAGGATCATCCATCAAGCAAAGTTTCAATTTTCAACCTCGATTACACGTCAACGTTTAGTACATTCGTTCCTTTATTAAATTATTATTGCTTCTTTATTTTAATTAGCGCACTTAATTTTATTATCTTTAACTATTTATTAGCATAATTAAAATGGAAGGATTAAGAGGTATATTTAAGGATAAGGGTAAGGCTTCTTCTAGTAGAGGTAACAAGGGCAGGGGTACTTCTTCTAGTCATCCTATTCCAAGACATGATGATTTGGTTGATTACACATGAAACTGAATTTTTTCCTGAAATACCATTAGATTTAGACGACGAGATATTTTCTGCAACTCAACCAGACTTTAATATAGAAGATAATCTAGATGACACACCCACTAATCTTGATAACACACCCACTAGTGCACTTCCAACTGAAACGTATCCTATTCCCCCTAGTATGAGACGAGGCCCAATAAAACGAAAATTAAAAAATCAAATGCATGTATGTTTTTCATAGGGACGAAGAGAATCAAGTAGTTAGATGTCAAATTTGTAAAAATGTTTATAAATTTAAAATGGGAAAAGGTCAGGGTGGGACGGGAGATTTATTGAGACACGTACAAAACTTTCACAAAGCTAGGTGGTACCGATACCTGGCTGGAAAATCAGGTGCGCCAATGCCCTCTCAGTAGGGACAAGGTTCACATACTGTCCCGGATCAAGTACAGGGTCAAATTAACCATATGACGGGGGGAATTGTAGGCCCTAAATACGATAAACATAGAGATAGGGAAGCAATAGCAAAATTAGTTGCGGAGGAGGGTTTGCCTTTTTCATTTCCTTCCTCTCCTGGTTTACTCATTACATTAGATATATGTATAATCCTGCTTTTAACGATTTTCCTAGATCAACTGTTAGGAGAGATGTATTTAAATTTGCACATAAATATCAACAGTATTTACGTTATTCCTTATATCATTTTTCTGGTAAAGTATCTATCACGTCTGATATAGGTCGTAGTACTAACGGTCATGATTATTTAACGGTAACATGTCATTGGATAGATTATAAATGGTCTATGCAAAAACGTATTTTAGCGTATAGATATATAGATGATAGGCACACTGGTACTTTTATTGCAGAAAATATTTATTCAGTTTGCGATTATTATGGCATAACTGATAAAATTATGACTATTACATTAGATAATGATTCTAATAATTATGCTATTAGAATTTTAAAAGATCCTTTAACTCCATCTTTTCCAAATCATTTTCATATAAAATGTGTGTGCCATATTTATAACTTAGTTGTAAAGGATGGTCCATCACTTTTTGAAGACATTCTTAATAAGATGCAATTTGCTATCAATTTTATTTTTAGAAGTAATAGAATACAATGAAAAAAAGAATATAAAAACTTATCACGATTGTGGACTAGCTTATAAAAAAATTCCCGAAGAAGTAGCGACTAGGTGGAATTCTTTATACCTTATGATTATAGAAGACCTATAACTTTATTTTTAACACCCATAATCGAAATTGTAGATAACAATTGGAAAAAAAATTCAGAACTTATTGTATTTCTAGAGAAATTTTTTCAAGCAACAAAAGAATTTTCCGGTATATATTATCCTACTATTCCAATCGGAGATCAACGAAGAATTTTTAAATATGTAATTTTTTTAATTGCAATTTTACTATGTTATTTGCAACTTTCAACACTACAAAGTTGCAATTTTGACAATTGTATTACAAAAGAATCATATTTCTATTAAATAATATAAGAGGCACAAAAATAGTCTTGGGATGTTTTTATTATAATATCTTGTTCAATTATTGAGGTGTTTATATATATGTTATTTTTTTAAATCAAGTGCAAAAAAATTCGGAAAAACCCGATCTCGACCCCGTCCCGCCCCGATAATACCGGTCCCCTTTTCCAACGGGACGGGACATCGGTGGATCACGCTAGTCCCGGCCTACCCCCGTCCCATCGGGACCCGCCACGTACACGCCCCGTTGGCCACCCTTATTATACATATTATGTGTTCCAGTAAAAGCATGTCATTAAGGGGAAAATGGAAATGATAAATTTAAAGAGTCTCTAAATACATAAATGTGTCAATCTTTTTGGAATCACGAAAAAGAAAGTTTATGAGTATATATGCACATAAGTATGTGTGTGTTGCACATATATATACTATGTGTATGTATTGTGTATCTCCGAAAAACAGAAAAGATTCTCCAACGAAGGCAAAAACGCTAGGTGATTTATTCTTATATGTTAAAGCCTTGATAGATTGAGTCACCCGGAAACTATGTTGATGGGAGGTAGCAGTGGCGGAGCCATGAATTCAAACAAGGGAATTCAAGAAAGAATCTTATGCACAGAGAATTCAGTAAAAAAAGTTCATGTTTTCCCTATTTATATACTCGTCTCAATTTATATAACACACTTTTCTTTTACTCGGTCCCAAAAAGAATGACACATTTCCTTATTTGGCAACAAAATAACTTTAAACTTCACCTTTTACGCTTAACGAGATATCTATAATCACACAAATATCTTTGGCTTATTTTAGACCACAAGATTCAAAAGTCTTACTTTAGTTCATAAACTCTGCGCCCAGTCAAACTACATCACATAAATTGGGACGGAGCGAGTAGTAATTTTTCAACAAAGAGAGTTCAATTGAACCTCTTGCACCACTATGCACCCTGAGGTAGCAAGCATCTGTGGGTCGAGGTGCGCAAGCTGGCTCGAATACCAAGGTTGTAAAGAAGAAGAAAAAAAAGGAATTAACAAAAGAGTAATAGTCAAGATACCAATGCCAATGTAGTGACCAATTTGTGCTTCGTCCCACTTGTCTACGTCAGGTACTTTTCCACAATACATTTCACAGACCTACATATAATATAATGTATCAGAAATTTTACATATACATACGCGAGTAACATTACAAACTAAGCATAGTAGTACATACAGTGGCATAAGGGGAGACGAAGATATTGATAAGAAGAGTTTTAACGAAATCTAGGAGTCGATGGTGAGTTGACTCGGCAGGTCTCTGACTCGCCATCATCATCATCGTCTCTAAAACCCTAAACCCTACTCAGGGCAAAAGTTGTAACGACAAAAGTTGTTTTATTAATTCGATTTTTTGTCTCAATTACTCACACAGTATTAAATGATCTTATTGGTAAATAAAGAAATATAAAACATATTTTTTCGTTGCAGCTGACAAGAATAATGTGTGATGAAATAAGCCCTACCTTATGTTTCGCAATTTAGACCTATAAGTAGGGATGTTCGTGGGTCGGTTTTGGGTTAAAAAACCAAAACCAAATCAATCTAGTTGATTTTTAAATTATTAAAATCAAACCAAATAGAATAAATATCCATTGATTTGGTTTGATTTGGATCGAATTTTTGATTTTTAAGAAAACTAACGGTATTTCTCTCTACAATTAAGAGAGAATTTCTATCATTTTCCAACTTATAATTTTTATCATTTTCCAACTTATAATTCATTATTACCCTTTTATTGTGATAGCTATAGTTTTCTTGCATTATAAAATGTCTTAGAATTTATGATTTTAATTAAGTGAATAATTTTTTTAAGAAATACAAACAATAAATCTAGGTAAATCTTGTTGGAAATTTACTAATGTGGAATTAAGTTTATCCCATTATTTATGACTCGAACAATTGGGGCCCCGCACGTCAGAAACATTGTTTCCACACACATGCACACGTAGTGCCAAGTATCGCAAATTTCATTAGTAAAAGAGATATTGGTACGTAAGTGATACGTTTGAAACAGAATGATGGACGGTTATTGGCCAAATGACAAGTATTCCACGTTGGTAAACGAAGGAAGAAGTGTGCGAAGCGTAAGATGAAACGAGTCGGAAATCGTCGCGGCGCTAATTGGGTGTTCAGCCACTAGATCCGCGGCGCTTCGGAGGCAGAATGCTGCGACGGGAAGATGGAAAGTTCTGACTTTTGGGCTAGTTTTGGAGCATTGAATCTCCATTATTTAGCTTAATGTAACCCCTAAATAAGTGTCATTACATGGCTATTGAATGCCATTAGTTGGCTAGTTGAGGAGTCATTTCCTTACACTATAAATTGAGGCATTTGGATCAATTGTTCAATACATTTAAGATATTTTTCTGAAATCTTTTTCTTCCTCTCTAGCAAGTTTTATATATTCAAAGTTCTTCAAGAGTAACACTTGAGTTTTCTTTGCTCATTTGTTAAGTTGTTGTTGTATCTTGGAAGGCTATTGCCCGACACCGTAAAAGGATATATATACTGGACAATCTTGTCTTAAAGACAGAGTGTCATCACTCGACTCAGCAAATCACAAGGAGTTTGTAACGTTCTTGATTCCAGTTTGTTGTAATCTTTAGTTTATCTTTTCTAGCAATTTGTAATATTTACTTACTTCTATTTCCTGCAATTGTTGTAACCAACAATTTTAAGACAAGATTTGTTTTGTAAGTGCTTAGAAAGATGACTGGAAGAGAATATCTCGCTTCTGATTCTGCTGTTGCTGCTACTCAAGGCAACCCCTCTGCCTTCCCCACTGCTCAAGGCACACCGAATGTCTTTCCGGTTGCTCAAGGGAACGTTATTGTTCCTCCACCTTTTGGTTTCCACAATGAACGCCCTGAGAATTTTATGGGCTCCAACTTCAAGAGATGGCAGCAGAAGATGTTGTTTTGTCTGACTGTTATGGAAATGACTCATTTCCATACAAAAGATCATCCACAAGCTGGAGATGAAATGGACCCTCAACCTAATGAAACGGCTGGAGGGGGCCAAGGTATCCATGTCATCAATGACATGAAGGTGGTTCTGGATGCTTGGAGTCATAGTGACTTCATGTGTAAGACTATATTCTGAACTGTCTGTCAGACCCACTCTACATGGTGTATTACGCCATAGGCACCGCCAAAGAGTTATGGGAAAAGCTGCAGAAGAAGTACAACGCACAAGATGTTGGTACTAAGAAATTCATTGTTGGAAAATTCCTGAAATTTCAAATGGTGGATAACAAAACTGTGATGTCCCAAGTCCAGGAATTCCAAATTATTCTATATCACTTGGATTTGGAAGGTATGAAACCAAATGAACAGTTTTTTGTTGCATCGCTTATTAAAAAGTTACCTCCCTCGTGGAATGAGTTACTTAAAATTCAAGACAAATGAAATGACCCTTGAAGAACTTATTATCAAACTTCAGATTCAGAAAGATAATAAGAAGGCATTACCTAGGGGAAAACAACCCGCTGAGGCAAAGGCAAATCTAGTTGAGGCCAAAGGGAACCCAAGCAAAAAGCGTAAGTTTCAGAAAGACGACAAGACCCAAGCGGCGGAGAAGTTCAAGGGAAATTGTCACCACTGTGGGAATCCTGGTCACATGATCAAGGACTGTCGCAAGCTCAAGACTGAGCAACAAGAGAAGGCCAAGGCCAAAGGCAAGACACAGGCTAACGTCGTCAAAGACATGCTTCTTGACGACATGATTGAGGAATTCTCGACGGTGGTGCTTGAAGCAAACCTAGTTGAGAATCCCATGCAATGGTGGATGGACATGGGTGCTACCATACACATCTGTTCCAATAGAGATACATTCTCCACATATACACCAGTTACAAAAAAAAATTATTCATGGGTAACAACGCTTCCTCTAACGTGCTGGGGGTAGGAAAGGTAGTCTTGAAGATGACTTCTGGAAATGAGCTCACTCTGAAGGAGGTGATGCATGTCCCTGAGATTATGAGAAATTTTATTTTAGGTCATTTATTGGTTAATGCTAGTTTTAGGCTAGTATTTGAGTCCAATAAGTTTGTAATCACCAAGAATTGAACTTTTGTGGGAAGAGGCTTCGTCTGTGAAGGCCTCTTCAAAGTTAACGCCATGTTTGTAATACGTGCAAGCAATAATATTGAAGCTTCTTCTTATTTGCTTGAGTTCTCTAATTTATGGCATCATAGATTAAGACATATTAACTATAAGTCCATCCAAAGGTTGGTTAAGTTGGAATTGTTGTCATCTATCGACGTAAACCCTCAACATAAGTATGAGGTGTGCATAGAGGCAAAACTCACAAAGATTCCTTTTCGATCCGTCGAAAGAAATACTGCTCCTCTAAAACTTATTCACACAGATATATGTGATTTGAAGTTTGCACAAACTAGGGGGAACAAGTACTTTGTGACATTCATTGATGATAGCACAATGTATTGTTACCTTTACTTGTTGAAAAGTAAAGATAAAGCCTTTGAAGCGTTCCGACGTTACAAAGCAGAAGTTGAAAACCAACTAAGCATGTAGATTAAATCCATTCGTAGCGATAGAGGGGGAGAATACGTAGCGACATTTGAGGAATATTGTGTCGAATCGACATTGTTCATCAAACGACGACTCTGTACTCACCTCAGTCGAGTGGTTTTGCTGAACGCAAGATCCGTACATTGAAGGAAATAATGAATGCCTTGCTTATCAATTCCGGTCTTCCCCAAAACATGTGGGGAGAAGTCGTCATTACCGCTAATACGATTTTTAATAGAGTTCCACGTAAGGGTAAGGACAAAACTCCATAAGAATCATGGAAGGGAAAGAAACCCACCTATAAATTTTTAAAGGTGTGGGGTTGTCTGGCAAAGGTCGAAGTGCCTAAGCCAAAGCCGGTCATGATTGGGCCTAAGACTATAGATTGCATTTTTATCGGATATGTAAATTACAGTAGTGCTTATCGCTTCTTAGCGCATAAGTCAGATATTTCAGATATCCACGGGGGTACAATCATGAAATCAAGGAATGCTCAATTCTTTGAGGATACTTCTCATAGAAAGGAAAAAGACACAATCTCTCGCAAACGAAGTTATGAACAGAGCTCTCAGGAACCAGGAGTTATTGACTGCCCGGATCTAGATGGTTCAGATCCAGTAGACTTCGAAGTGGCTGAATATCTTAAATCTAGTGTTCCAGATTCTCAGAACTTGGAGACTCCAGAGATGGAACCAAGGCGAAGTAAAAGGGCTAGGAAGGATAAAACCTTCGGTCCTGACTTTGTAGCTTATATGGTTGATAACGAACCAAGGACAATTGCTGAAGCATTATCAACTCCAGAGGCACCGCTCTGGAAAGAAGCTATTGAGAGTGAAATAAACTTCATCTTGCATAACCATACTTGGGAGTTGGTTGATCTTCCTCCGAAAAACAAATCTTTGGGTTGTAAATGGATACTCAAACGGAAGTATAAAGCAGATGGGTCTATAGATAAGTACAAGACCAGGTTGGTAATCAAGGGCTATCGGTAGAAGGAAAGCCTTAACTATTTTGACACGTACCCCCCGGTGTCTAGGATGACGTCCATACGAGTATTCATTGCGATCGCAGCATTAAGTGACCTTGAGATACATCAAATGGATGTCAAGACAGCCTTCCTAAATGGTGATTTGGAAGAAGAAATCTATATGGAACAATGCGAGGTGTATGTGGTTCCAGGGCAAGAGAAGAGAATATGTCGACTTGTCAAATCTCTATACGGGCTTAAACAGGCCCCAAAGCAATGACACGAAAAAATTACTAGTACTCTACTATCGAAGGGTTTCTCCATTAATGAATGTGACAAATCTGTCTACACGAAAGGTAACTCTAACTCATTCGTCATAATATGCATGTACGTATATGACATGTTGATCATATGGAGCAGTCCTAGCTTGATCATAGAGACTAAGAACATGTTGAAACAATGCTTCGACATGAAGGATATGGGTATCACAGATGTCATCTTAAGGATAAAGATCTCTAAGACGTCTGGCGGACTGGTCTTATTTCAGTCTCGCTATATCGAGGATGTGTTGAGAAAGTTCGAGATGTTTGACAGTTCGCCTATGAAGTCACCAATGGATAGAAATCAAAAGCTTGATAAAAATCGTGGTGCACCCGTATGTCAGGAGCAATATGCACATGTGATTGGGAGTTTGATGTACATAACAAACTGCACCCGACCTGATATTGCTTATGCAGTCAACAAGTTGGCTAGGTTTACCCGTAATTTGAGTAATGATCATTGGAAGGCGTTGAATCGGGTACTATGATACCTGAAATACACGCTAACTTATGGGTTGTATTATTTGAGATATCCAGTTGTACTAGAAAGGTACAGTAATGCAAACTGGATATCTGATATAGAGAACACAAAGTCCACCAGTGGGTATATATTTACAATTGGTGGTTGGGCTGTGTCTTGGAAATCCTCTAAGCAAACTTGCATCGTCCGATCTATGATAGAATCAGAGTTTATCGCTTTAGACAAAGCAGGAGAAGAAGTTGAGTGGCTTCACGACTTCTTAGAGGATGTCCCTTCTTGGGACAAATCCGTACTTTCTGTAATGATCCACTGCGACAGTCAGTCGGCTCTAGGAAGGGCACGGAGTTCTATGTATAACGGTAAGTCTCGTCATATTCGACGGAGACATAAGACCGTTAGGCAGCTGATCACCACGGGTATAATATCCATTGATTACATAAAATCAAAGGATAATATAGCGGACCCACTGACAAGGGCTTACCCAAAGATCAGATGTTCTGCATATCTAGGGGAATGGGCTTAAAACCCAAGCTATAAGGACCAATACGGTGGTAACCCAAACCTTACTAACTGGAGATCCCAGGAATTAAGTTCAATGGGAAAACTAAGCTGTAAAGGTTCAGTTGAGCGCTTCGGTGGAAGCATGAGCACTTCTGATAGTGATTTCTATAAAGAAACATCAATATGAATACGTTCCCGCGATAGACATTAAGTGCTATCTGTAGTGTGGGTAAAGGTTAAGTTTCCAAAAACTTTAATGATCCTCAACGGTTGAGGTTAGGTTTGGGGTAACTTTTAATGGTTCCCAACACTTGTAAGTGGGGTATAGCAGGATACCTTGTAGGAGACCACCTATTTAAGTGCGAGGACATGCCACCACAAATGAACGCACTTAAGAATCCAAGAAGTGTCCACGGCCACAACGAATAAAACATTACGAAGAATAGAGTAAGGGAAGTTGTTGTGTTGGTACCGTTGACTTGGCTTACACTAAACACTGATGGTTCAAGACATCATGTTCACCGCACAGTAAGTAAGTCCGATGGTATTCAACTATGGAAGGTTCAAAGCAGAAGCTACCTATCCAGATGCAACATCGGTCAGCTGAAAGATTTCTGGAAAAGGCACCATATGAGTGCGCCAAAATCTCTTTCAAGAGGGGATTGTTGGAAATTTACTAATGTGGAATTAAGTTTATCCCATTATTTATGACTCGAACAATTGGGGCCCCGCACGTCGAAAACATCGTTTCCACACACGTGCACACGTAGTGCCAAGTATCGCAAATTTCATTAGTGAAAGAGATATTGTTACGTAAGTGAAACGTTTGAGACATAGAATGATGGATGGTTATTGGGCAAATGACAAGTATTACATGTTGGTAAATGAAGGAATAAGTGTGCGAAGTGTAAGATGAAACGAGTCGGAAATCGCCGCGAAGGGCCGCGGCGCAGCCCGTCGGAGCTGAGGCGCCGAAGCGCCACGGCGCCTCCCAGGCAACGCCGCGGTGCTAATTGGGTGTTCAGCCACTGGAGTCGCGGCACCGCGGTGCTAATTCGGAGAGTCGCGGCGCCGCGACGCTTCGGAGGCAGAATGCTGCGACGGGAAGATGGAAAGTTCTGACTTTTGGGCTGGTTTTGGAGCATTGAATCTCCATTATTTGGCACATGAATTCAACCATTATTTGGCTGAATGTAACCCCTCAATAAGTGTCATTACATGTCTATTGAAGGTCATTAGTTGGTTAGTTGAGGGGTCATTTTCTTATACTATAAATTGAGGCCTTTTTTTCAATTGTTCAATTCACTTAAGATATTTTTCTGAAATCTTCTTCTTCCTCTCTAGCAAGTTTTATATATTCAAAGTTCTTCAAGAGTAACACTTGAGTTTCCTTTTCTCATTTGTTAAGGTGTTGTTGAATCTTAGGAGACTATTTCCCGACAAAGTAAAATGATATATATTCGGGGCAATCTTGTCTTAAAGCAGAGTGTCATCACTCGACTCAACAAATCACAAGGAGTTTGTAATGTTCTTGATTCCAGTTTGTTGTAATCTTTAGTTTATCCTTTCTAGCAATTTGTAATATTTACTTACTTCCCGTTTCGTGCAATTGTTGTAACCAACAAATCTCATAGTTATTTATTTGAATATTGAGTATGAATTGCTTAAGGTATAAAGTTTATTAGCCTATTAGAGATCAATAAAATTTTGCTTAAAAAGTATATAAATTATTTAAAAGTATTTATAAAAAATAATATAGTGCTTATACATAATTATAAAAATTATGTATAAAATTTGTTGGTTCAGTTTGATTTTTTCTTCGTTTGCTTTTAGTAAAATCAAAACCTAACCAAATATTATCGATTTTGAAAAATTCAAACCCAAACCAAGCCCAATCCAAATAAATATCGGTTTTATTCCATCGGTTTGGTTTGATTTTCAATTTGGATCGGTTTTTAACAAAACCGTGTACACCTTGCCTATAAGCTATGTTCTACGTTCTACAAATTATTGCTAAAATTATTGCGGAGAGAATGAAGCCTTTTCTAACTAGGGTAATATCACCCACCCAAACAGCTTTCGTTGAACATAGACAAATAACATACAATGTTATCTTAGCTCATGAATTTATGTAACTTTTAAAAAACAAACGGAGGGGCAGACAAAAATTTATGGCTATGAAATTGAATATGTCAAAAGCTTATGATATAGTAGAATGAATTTAAAAGACATAAAATGTTTTTACGAATGGATTTCCATAGAAGATTTGTTGAATGGATCATGCAATGCATATCTACACCTACTTATAGTATTAATATAAATGGGGAGATAGTTGGATCAGTTAAACCTACTAGAGGAATACGATAAGGGGATCAGTTATCACCATGTCTATTTTTAATATGTGCTAAAGGTTTATCTACCTTATTGAATATCTCAGAGGAAAAAAATGAAATTCAAGGGCTAAAGTTGAATATGCATGGGCCGAGCGTCAATCATCTATTTTTTGTCGATGACTCCTTTATCTTTTGTTTAGCTAACCATCAAAATGCAGTATGTGTAGCTGATATTTTTAGAAAATACGAGCAAAGTTCTGGTCAAGTGATTAATCAGCAATATGTTTTAGTGCAGGAGAAAGATGAGATATTATCATTACTTGGACAAAGACAAATGAATGAGATGGGTATGTATTTAGGACTGTCCGTTGTTACGGGGGGCTCCAAGAAAAAGATGCTGGAGTTTATTAAGGATATAGTCAAGACGAAAATAAAAGAATGGAAGGTAAGTTCTTAAAGAAAAAATAAAAGAATGCTTGGATTGATCCTTGGATACCAAATAATAAAGGTTTTACTCCAAACAGTATTCATGGACATGAAAATTTAGATTTAATTGACAAAGATAAGCACACATGAAAAATACAAGAGCTACATTTGACCTTTGAAGCTGAAGATGTAGATTAGCTATCTATCCCAATATCTACTACAAGTTATACTGATAGATTAATATGGCACTATACAAAAAATGGGAAATTATGAAGTTAAATCAGGTTACTACTTAGCAAAGAAATTGATGGATAAGACAATGAAAAATTCGGAAGCTCAATCGAGTTGTTACTCTTTTCCTAAAAGCTTTTGGGATTTTCTGTGGAAGTTAGGACTTAAAAATAAGCTTAAACATTTTTTAAGAAAATATGTTTGTGTGAAAACAATGTCCAATTAATTGGTATGGTATTGAATATATTACTGATTATTTTGTCCGGTGGTATGACTTGTTCTTAAATACTAAAAAAAATTCTGAATCTATAGAATTGTTAAATTTGAGTGTTAATATTATGTGGCAAATTTGTAAAGGTAGGAGTGTTGGGGTGTTTAATCATGAAAGGCTAAAAACAAGAGATATTGTTTCTAAGTCTCTCTTTAAGTACGAAGAATATAAATATTTAGTAACTCCAAGTTAATCTTCTTATTCCTCAACTGAAAATTATCATGTGTTTAAACTAACAAATATGCAAAAGGATATTATGTTTGTTGGGTCCGGGGCTACGGATAAGCAAGAATATGTAAAAATAAAATCGTAACAGCTAGAACAATTAAACCAGTTTCTGAATGTTGCCTTCAATGTTATGTCAACATCTAAGGCAACATTGTGATAAAACAGTTATAAACCTTTATAGAGTAAATGCAGCAGAAAAGTAAAGAGACACAAGGTTTATATTTTCAAGGGTATATATTAATATATCCCTTGATGGTCAATGACCAAAGAATTGTATAAATTATATACAATTACAAATGAATTTCTTTTTACAAGATTGAACAATAAATGCGAAAAATAAATTACAAACAAAAGTGAAGTCGCAGATGACTTCAGCCTAAAGTTAAAAGATCTAAAAAGACAAATACAACATCTTCATTACAATTGCTTGAAATATAAGCTTGATCTAGAATCCGGGCAGCAATAGTAATGTGGGACTAGATGTTGTTATACTACTTTAGGCTAAGTGTGTTGATCCAGTTTCTAAGGTGAATATGCGAGAGCTCTCTTGGTAATTCTTCTCGTTCAATTCTGGATATCGATACTCTAATGCTCCCCTTTATTTATAGTGTGGAACTTCCCTTGAAATCCTCACTGATTGGTTGCGGAGGCTGAGTAAAAGAAGGCTTCAGCTTGGACCGGTTCTTGCTCCTTAAAAAGCTCAACGTTCTGGACTTGGTCTTCACGCTGTTTCTCTCCAAGATTTGACTGTTTCTTTTACCACATTTTAAACACCGCATCATTGTAAGCTTGCCTGGGTCATTTTTTACTTACAGTAACACAACCTGTTTTGGCCGGAAGAATAGGCAAAATCGTTACAGAGATGTTGTCACAACATCGCAGGCAACATTCTTATTTTCATAAGATGTTGTCCTGAGCATTTACAGATGTTGTCACAACATCCATCCAACATCAACAATGTTGTTTACACATGCAGGATTACAGGTCAATGACTGGAGGCCAAGTATTGATTTTGCTGCTTTGAATAGCCTTGGGAAACTGCTTCATGCCCATGGATCCCCAATTCAATATGTTGGGAAAGGCATGACTGCTGAAGCGATTGCAATTAGAAAGGCGCTTGAACATGCTATTAGTAACGGATGGAAGATAAGATTTGGTCTGATGCTAAAAATATTGTTGATATGATTCAGAGGCGAGTGACTACTTCGTGGGAGATAGAAGTAATGTGTGAAGACATCTGTAAGCTATCGAGTTTATTTGATCATATCGATTTTATATATATCCCTAGATGTTAGAACAAAATAGCTCATACTTTAGCTAGCTTTTCGATTTCTTCGTTGAAGGAGATCTCTTGGAAGAAGTTTTTCCCATTCTGGATTGTACATAATGCTAAAGATACTTTTGAACTATGTAATCCATCTACAGTAACCATTCATAACAATGTAATCAGGCAAACATATATAAATAGCTTTAGAAAGCAGTCACAATGTCTGCAAGAACATACCAAATATCCCAAAGTAAAATAAACCAAAAAAAATAAAAAAATTCCAAATATCAGTATATCCAATATTCAAATAAATAGAGATTATCAGCACTCCATCCATCATTGAATCAACACTCCATTCCATCAGCATGATCATCATTGACTAGAGTAGTCGAGTCATAGTAGCTTCCAGCCGCTTTCCGTGATCGATCACTCTGTGCAGCACCATCTTCATCTTCATAGCATCAGAAGTAGTCAGCAATCATCATCTCAACTCCTATCCCCCTGCATCCTCATCAGTAGCAGCTCCCCCTGTCTGTCTGTTTCCAGCAGCAACATCATCAGCAGCTACCCCTGTCTGTTTGCTTCCAGCAGCAACATCATCTCTCCCTTTTTGTGAACAAAGTAAGCCCACATAATAGTTCCTGGCTCGCACTAAGTCTTGAATTTGCCTGTCAAGTTCAGCAATGTGCTGTCGAAGTCAGTCTTTGGACATTAGGACCTTTCCTTGACCAATGTTATCAGGAATGTCGGCAACATCCTTCGATGTGTCAGTGTCCCATTCATCTTTCTTCCAGGGCAGGTCAATAACCATGTCCCTGTTGTTCACAACTGCTCGCTGTACTGAGTAGACCTCTAAGGCTGGACTCAGTTTTTCTCCTTTTGGAGTCTTAAAACCTTGGTTGAGCAGGATTTGAAAAATCAAGTAGGGGTATGGAAGGGAAGCGTTGCTTTGTCTTTCTGCCAAATTGGCAACATGGTTGAATATGAGGGTTCCTAAGTCAACTTTCTGATTCCTTCCAAACTTGAAAAGCAATGATGCTTGATCAAGGGTCACTACTGTCTCGTTGAGGGAGGGTAGCCAGCTATATATAGCAAGTTTGTGCAAAGTGGCAAACAAGGCAGTGAGTTTTGACACAAGACTGCGAGTAGCCCAAACAGTGATCAAATTCCCCGTAAGGTACTTGATTATCGAATTGAGTTCCTCCACAGTGGTGTTTGGTTGAGGTTCTCTTTCACTAACAATTATCCCAAGAGTGGAGTTGATGATATTAGGTGTAAAATTGTATACCTTGTTGTATAGGTACACTCTCCCAAATTTCTTTGAGGTTGTGTCCCTAACAGCAAGCGTCAGATTAGCATAAAACACCCTAATCACCTTCTCACAATAAGGATTCTTACCAGATATAGATCTTTCGACTACTTAAGAAATCAACTAACCTATTTTTGGAGAATGAAGTTAGGTCAATCACCTTCTCCCATCTAACTCCTCTATTTTTAAACCAATTCCAGTTACTGGAGCATGATTTCATTTGAAACATGAAAGAGTAGGGAATTACCTCAGAATCTGTTTCAGATTATGTGTTTTCTTATTCGGATGAGGTGGCTGCAGATGTTGCCTCGGATGTTGGGGCAACATAGTCTGGGTTCATTTTCTCGTCTGTTGCCTTTGATGTTGAGGCAACATTTTTATCAAAATTCCAATATGTTCTGCGGACCTCTTTAGGAATGAAGTTCCGTAGAGGTATGTCATCTGACATCTCTTCTTCTTCTTCTTTTTCCTTCTCAGTTTCTGCTTGTAGAGTAAAAGTTGATGGAGTTCTGAAAGAACTGGGCACACTGAAATCGGTGTCAGTGCCGCTGCTAGTGGTAGTATCAACAGGGAAAGTCGACTCTTCCGTGGATCTTTTGGCAGACTGGTTGTCACCGAATTGATTTTCGAAAACCCTTTTTGACCTTTGCGTCGGAAATGTCGATTTTGACTGTCTTGAGGCAAGGTTTGAGAAATCAAATATTGCATCAAACATCGATTGAGTTTTCATTATCGCCTGGGTAGCTCACCTGTAATGGCTTATCTAAACCAAGCAGGATCATAGTCTGTGTGCAGTCCTCCTCGACCGGTTTTAAGTCATTGATGGAAGTATAATGCTTGTAAACCTTGTTGCTATTTGCTGGACTAGTCGACATTGGGGAATAATCTTTGGGTGTTTGTGAATTTTGGGGAAATGGACATGGAGATGGTTTTGAAGGATTGGGCGTGTTAGAGAAGCTTTGGGTTTTGAAAAATGACGGTGGTGTTTGGGCTGCCATAATTTGATAAATTGGCTGATGTGACGATTCCAAGACAAAAATGGGAGGTTTCATTATGGCAAAAATATACTTACACTCAAACTCATTTTCCTTAAATTTAGATTGTATAGAAGAATAAGAACTCTTTACACACCTAAAATAAAGGATTTACACATCACATAACATCATTTAAAATTTAAATAAAAACGGTCCTCTAGAATTTTTGAATTTTCCGTTAAGGATAGAGACGTGTTAAATACCAAAAACAAGAATAAAATAAGATAAATCAGATTGATCAATGTACTGGAACACGATGTTGTTAACGATGTTGGCAACATTTCAAGGTTAAACAAGCATTATGAGACTCCAAGGATTTTCTGATTTGGCAGATGATATTTCTGTATATGTTCCCCATGAGACTGATCGCTGGACTAATGTAACATTTTACCATTGTCCTTAATCAACTTAGTTGAACACATACAGATTAAAAAAAATATTGAGGAATTTTTAACCTTTTTGAAGCACGTGGTACTCCTATAGAATAGGAACGATACCAATCTTAGAGCTTTGTTCTTTTTGTATACATCCAAATCTTTTAGCAGAGGCTTCGCCTTCTTATGATACTTTTCTCATGCTTGAATCTTTTGAAAAACAGTGCAACATCACTACAACACTTATCCTGTATATTGACTCAATCAGTAAATGTTACCCAGAATGTTAGGACAACATCTACCTAGTCTGTCTTATTTTCAAAGAAAACAGAGACCAAGAGATTTTTTCAAGCTAGAAATCTCTCATGATCTAAAGTTTTGGTAAAAATGCTAGCCAGTTGAAAAAGAGTATCAACATGTTCTATTTGAACTAGCTGTTTTTCCACTAAGTCTCTTAAAAAATATTGTCTTATGTCTATGTGTTTTGTATGTGAATGCTGAACAAGATTTTTGGAAATATTAATAGCACTCAGATTATCACAGTACAAAATCATGGAGTTATTAGATATGTCATAATCATCTAGCATATGTCGTAACCAGATCAGTTGAGCACAACAACTTCCGGCTGCCACATATTCAGATTCGGCAGTTGAGAGTGATACACAATTTTGTTTACACTGTACCATGAGACTAGATTATTTCCAAGATAGAAACACCCACCACTAGTGCTTTTCTTATCGTCTACATCACCGGCCCAATCTAAGTCACTATATCCTATTATATTAGGATTAGTGTCTTTGGAGTACCAAATTCCCAAGTCACTTGTACCGGCAACATATCGAATGATACATTTTACAGCATTAAAATGAGATACCTTGGGACTGGCTTGGAACCTGGCGCAAACACATATGCTAAACATGATATCGGAGCGATTGGCAGTAAGGTATAA
This sequence comes from Anisodus tanguticus, assembly GCA_034509755.1. NCBI lineage: Eukaryota > Viridiplantae > Streptophyta > Magnoliopsida > Solanales > Solanaceae > Anisodus > Anisodus tanguticus. The sequence continues at coordinate 37,648,379 of CM067549.1, forward strand.
AAGGCTACCTATCATAGATCGGTACAATGTTGGGTCAACATCTTGTCCAACATCGTCTTTACATACCTGTTGCGTAGAGCCCATTGGAGTCTTCATGTGTTTAGCATTTTCCAGACCAAATCTCCTAACAAGATTCTTCGCGTACTTGCTTTGAGATACAAAGATCTCATCTTCATCCTGTTTAATCTGCAAGCCTAAGAAAAATGTTAATTCTCCAATTATGCTCATCTCAAATGTTGTCGACATTGCTTCGACAAACGACTTTAAGAATGATTATGTAGTCGAACCAAAAACAATATCATCAACATAGATTTGAGCTATTATTACATCTACACCGTGTATTTTAATGAATAATGTTCTGTCAGCTTCTCCACGGGTAAAACCAAACTCAACAAGGAAGCCAGTTAGACGACCATACAATGCACGCGGTGCTTGTTTTAGTCTATACAAAGCTTTCTTGAGCTTGTACACATGATATGGATGGTGAGGATCCTCAAATCCCTTTGGTTGTTCAACATATACTTCTTTTTCCAAGTATCCATTGAGGAAGGCACCTTTAACGTCCATTTGGTGCAAGGTAATCTTTAGATAGCATGCAATAGCAAGAAGCAATCTTATTGACTCAATTCTAGCCACATGAGCGAAGGTCTCGTCATAGTCGATACCTTCTACTTGTGTATATCCTTGAGCAACAAGTCGAGCTTTGTTCCTAACAATCTTCCCTAACTCATCTGATTTGTTTTTGAATATCCACTTGGTCCCAGTAACATTTGTGTTGTTGGGTCGTGGTACCAAGTCCCAAACCTCATTTCGGGTAAATTGTTCAAGCTCCTCTTGCTTGGCTTGAATCCAAAAATTATCTTTTAATGCTTCCCTAATATTTTTAGGTTCAAAAGTAGATGTAAGACAAGAAAGACTTACCTGTTGATATATGGTGGACATGCACACATACTTTACCATTTCTCGGTAATTCACTGGCTCTTTCCATCTTGTACGCCTCTTCTCAAAAACTCCCTCTATCACCTGGTCGGGTGGATAGTTCCTTCTAATCCTCGATGGAGGGTCTCTTCTCACTTGATCATTCAGTTCAGTAGCAGACTCCTCCTCGACTTCGTCCCCTGTGTTCTCTCTTTGAGGTTCAAATATTTCTTCGATCTTTGGGACAACATCTCGTTTCTTCAGTGGGTTGCTCCTCTTCAACTGCAACCACAATGTTATTTTCTGAAGATCTACCAGATATATCCAGCAGGTCATCAAAAATAACATTGATTGACTCATGTATGGTCTTAGTTCGAAGATTGTATATTCGGTAAGCATGGCTGTTCTGAGAGTAGCCAACAAATATTCCCTTGTCACTCTTAGCGTCAAATTTAACCAGTTGATCCCTGTCATTAAGAATATAGCACACACACCCAAAGACATGAAAGTACTGCAATGTAGGTTTCTTTCCATTTAACAGTTCATAGGGTGTCATCTCGGTCCCTGGCCTTAAATAGATTCTATTAGTTATGTGACATTCCGTGTTCAAGGCTTCTGCCCAAAACCTCTTTGACAATTGCTTAGAACTTAACATAACTCTAGCAATTTCTTGTAAAGTTCTGTTCTTTCTATCGGCAACCCCATTTTGTTGTGGTGTTTTTGGTGCTGAAAATTCATAGAATATGCCTTTCTTTTCATAAATTTTTGCAAAGGTTTGATTTTCAAACTCATTTCCATGATCAGATCTAATTCTGAAAATCGAAGAACAAAACAGATTCTTAATCCTAGAGTAAAGTGTTCTAAACATCTCAAAGGTTTGTCATTTTTCCTTTAAAAAATAGATCCAAGTAAATCTGGAAAAATCATCTACTATCACATAAGAATATCTCATCCCTCCTAGGCTATCTACCTCGATTGGACCCATAAGATCCATATACAATAATTGGAAACAATGAGACGTACCTGAATGTTGTCCGTCACGTTGGACAACATTATGAGAGACTCGGGTTTGCTTTTCTTTCAAACAATCTTCGCATAGTGTTTTATCTTTTGGATCCAGTCTGGGAATGCCTCTGACAGCTTCAAATGAGATCACCTTCTCCAAGGTGCCGTAGTTGACATGTCCCAACTTTTGATGCCAAAGTGTCAAGTCACCTACCTTTGCGGAGTTGCAAAACTCTTGTCTACCGACTAGATAACAATTATCTCCAGTTCGGGTTCCTGACATGACACATTTATCTCATAGAATCCGTAACCTTGCATCCAAGCTTGTTGAATTTCACCTCGAGATCATCATCACATAGTTGGCTTATGCTAAGAAGATTAGCAACCAAACCTTCTACGTGAAGAATATTTTTCAAGGCTGGTACATCCAGAACATTAAGAGTTCCTTTACCAATTATCTTACTCTTGCTTCCTCCTCCAAATGTCACGTATCCTCCAGTGAATGCTCCATACTCCTTCAATAGACTTTTGGTACCTGTCATATGACGTGAGAAGCCACTATCGAAGTACCAAGAACCAGTAATGTTAGTACGTAAATCAGTTATGCACACATTACATTTCAGATTCAGTTTGGGTACCCATTTCTTTTTCTTCCTTCTCAGATTACATGCTCAGATTCAGTGATTAAGGCTTTACAAAGATTTTTTAATTCCTTTATCACGTCGTCTTTGGAGTCAACTCGATCCAAATTTACAGCCTCAGATGAAGAATTAAATCCACTAAAACAATTTACATCATAATAGTCAAAGTATACATACCTCTTTGATGTTGAAGACATTTCAGATGTTGAGTATGATGTTGTTCCTGATGTTGTCGCAACATTGTCAACAACATCTTTATCATTGGACAGTGAGTGTTCGAACATGGCTGCCAGCATTTCCTGTGGTTCTTCTTCTTGATCTCATTCCTCCTCTTCGTTCTCATCATCACTGAGAGTTACCCACATAACCTTACCAATTTTTCTAAGGGTGTTTGCACACTCATTAGCGTAGTGTCCCCAACCCGAGCATGCATGACACTGCACTCCCTCGAGTTGTTTGGGATTGAAATTGGTACTGTCGGAGTTAGATTCCCTAAGTGGATTATGATTTCTTTGCTCAGAAGGTGACCTATTCGGTTGTTTATTGAAGAGTGGGTTTTGATGCTGTTTGTATTTGGCTTTATTGCGATCAATGTTGATCTTTATCACCATCGAATTGAATCAACGAGTAAGTAAGGCAACAGTTGCACCATTTTCTAGTTCCTCCAAGTTTTCTTCCTCGTCTTCCAATTCAGTTTCCGAGGCTTGTCCTTGGAGTGCCAAAGTCTTGTCTTTATACAGATCTCTTTGGTTCTTCATGTTCATCTCATATGTTTGAAAGATGCTCATCAAGGCATGTAGATCCATAGTAGCAAGATTATGGGCCTCTTCAATAGCACAAATCTTAGTATTAAATCTTTCAGGAAGAGATCTGAGAGCTTTATCCACAAGTTGTGTGTTGGTTAAAGGAGAACCAACCACTTGACACTGATTAGCAATGTCAATTAACTTTTCAAAATAGGATTTTATGTGTTCAGATTCTTCCATCCTTAAGCGTTCGTATTGGCTCAAAATCATGCGAAGCTTTGTACGTCGTACACTCGAGGTACCTTCACAATGAGTTTGTAAGGTCTCCCAAGCGTCCTTGGCCGTAGTACAATTCTGGATGAGTTTAAACATATAGAGATCTACACATCCAAATATCGCATTTAGGGCATTTTCATTGAATCTCGCACTGTTGATCTCTTCTGCGGTCCATTCAGATTCGGGCTTGGTAAGTACATCACCATCCTCGTCTGTTGGGTACTTGGGAATCACATAGCCTTCGAAAACTGATCTCCAAGCTCGAACATCAATGGATTTGATGTGCGAACGTAGTCAAATTTCTCGATAGGCATAGTTAGTTCCGTCAAGAATTGGAAGTCTACCAATGTTTTGTATAGCTGAGTCCATAGCCGTAATATTTAGAATCAAACACTTATTATATCAAGTGTTGGCTCTGATACCACTTGTTGGGTCCGGGGCTACAGATAAGCAAGAATATGTAAAAATAAAACCGTAACATCTAGAACAATTAAACCAGTTTCTGGATATTGCCTTCAATGTTGTGTTAACATCTGATGCAACATTATGATAAAACAGTTATAAACCTTTATAGAGTAAATGCAGCGGAAAAGTAAAGAGACACAAGGTTTATATTTTCAAGGGTATATATTAATATATCCCTTGATGGTCAATGACCAAAGAATTATATAAATTATATACAATTACAAATGAATTTCTTTTTACAAGATTGAACAATAAATGCGAAAAATAAATTACAAACAAAAGTGAAGTCGCAGATGACTTCAGCCTAAAGTTAAAAGATCTAAAAAGACAAATACAACATCTTCATTACAATTGCTTGAAATATAAGCTTGATCTAGAATCCGGCAAAGAATAGTAATGTGGGACTAGATGTTGTTATACTACTTTAGGCTAAGTGTGTTGATCCAGTTTCTAAGGTGAATATGCGAGAGCTCTCTTGGTAATTCTTCTCGTTCAATTCTGGATATCGATACTCTAATGCTCCCCTTTATTTATAGTGTGGAACTTCCATTGAAATCCTCACTGATTGGTTGCGGAGGCTGAGTAAAAGAAGGCTTCAACTTGGACCGGTTCTTGCTCCTTAAAAAGCTCAACGTTCTGGACTTGGTCTTCACGCTTCTTTCTCTCCAAGCTTTGACTATTTCTTTTACCACATTTTAAACACCGCATCATTGTAAGCTTGCCTGGGTCATTTTTTACTCACAGTAACACAACCTGTTTTGGCCGGAAGAATATGCAAAATCGTTACAGAGATGTTGTCACAACATCGCAGGCAACATTCTTATTTTCATAAGATGTTGTCCTGAGCATTTACAGATGTTGTCACAACATCCATCCAACATCAACAATGTTGTTTACACATGCAGGATTACAGGTCAATGACTGGAGGCCAAGTATTGATTTTGCTGCTTTGAATAGCCTTGGGAAACTGCTTCATGCCCATGGATCCCCAATTCAATATGTTGGGAAAGGCATGACTGCTGAAGCGATTGCAATTAGAAAGGCGCTTGAACATGCTATTAGTAACGGATGGAAGAGAAGATTTGGTCTGATGCTAAAAATATTGTTGATATGATTCAGAGGCGAGTGACTACTTCGTGGGAGATAGAAGTAATATGTGAAGACATCTGTAAGCTATCGAGCTTATTTGATCATATCGATTTTATATATATCCCTAGATATTAGAACAAAATAGCTCATACTTTAGCTAGCTTTTCGATTTCTTCGTTGAAGGAGATCTCTTGGAAGAAGTTTTTCCCATTCTGGATTGTACATAATGCTAAGGATACTTTTGAACTATGTAATACATTGATGTCGTAATACAAAGTGGTTACTTTGAGAGAAAAAAAAGATGTGTGATTAAATGAATAGAGAGAGTGTTTTCTCTTTACTAAATTATAAATTATACTTCACGAGAATTCAAATTAATTGAATCAATAAATTTTAGCTCAAATTAACCGAAAGAGTTGGCTTGCACAAATCTATCTTCATATTTTCAATGTATAACCAATTTAAGATAGGGTAATATTCTTTACCTTAATGATATAGAGTAGTTTATCTGTTCTAATTCCATCAAGTATTCTTTGAGTTTTCATGTAGCCATAGTTATGTTGTAGATTGATATTTGAAGGATGTATTTCAATTCTCGTAAAAACTTGAAAAGTAGATTACTCAATTCACGTAAAAATTGAATAAGATTTCCTGTCTCATAAATTATTATACACAAGTTGGTGAGAGTTTGAATATCCACGTTGTAATCCTTTCCTCATTTTTCATTTCCCTATCCATATGTAATAAAAATATATTTTTTTAAAAGACACTAGAAAATGAATGTAAGATTATTTGACCGTACAATATGTACATAAACTTTTTTTCTCCATAGTTGACCTTTTATTTTCCGAATCTTCAGAGGTGACTTGACAATTTCTTTTTAATGTATTTTTGTTATGGATGAGTAGTAAGTTAAATATTCAAAACCACTTGGAAGGCAAGTGTTAGTTATTTAAATCTTATGTAAATTTATCTTTTTATTTTTCACATGGGATTCAATACTCGTTTTGAAATTTAATAAATTAAAATTTGTATTAAAGTCCTATTGAAGGTGAATCTGAAAAATCTATTTAATAAAACTATGAATAGATAACGAGTTTAATCAGAAAGCAACCACTAATATTTATATTAGATTAGGTTATATATGTAACATGTTGACGACAATTCTTTTTCCTTTTATCGCTCATCACAATCACTAATTTAACTATCTATCATTGTCACTTTTTTTTGGGTACTTTTTCTTCCTTTTACTTCCCAATTCCCATTGTCAACTTTCAATCAGAAGCTCAGAAAATTCTTCTCTTCCCATATTTTCACACATTACAATCACAAACCAAACAAGAATAATAACGAGTGATGAGCACAGAAGAGACTCTCGTTGAAGCTGCACTAAGAATTCTAAACACAGCTGACCCAGTAGAGAAGGCTCGTATTGGCGACGAAGTAGCAAACAAATGGATGCAAGGCCTCATTTCTCAGCCTTATAATCCTTCTCTAGACCTCCCTGTACCTGATCGCCCAGCCCGCCTCACAAATGTAATGATTTTTGCTTTGCTTAAATTCCTGTTTCTTATGTCTATTACCTGTTCGATGAAATGCCCAAGAGACCCGAATGCTTGTTTTAATCACCTGCCCAAATTCTTCTTTGCTATTGTTGAAGCTAGCTAATGAATGAAGCTAGCTAAGTGAGTGTGAATGGAAAATGAAGAGTCGTGACTTTTTCGATAAGACACAATAGCACCCTACCCTTTGTTGGCTATTGTTGGAAATTTGCCTTTGGCGGGGAGATGCGTTCACCCATCTTTGATGAATTTAACACTAGTGTTCCGCATGTTGGAGACCTTGTCTCTTCGCACATGCATGATCTACGAAGTGAGTAGACGACCGTAGGGCCAAGAATCGTCAAATTTCATTGAGAAATGAAAGAGATATTGGTCCACGAAGTAAGGTGTTTGAGGCATGGAAATGTGGTGTGGGACAAATCTACCACATCGGTGGGAATAGGAATAATTGCTCTCTATATAAGTCTCTAATTGGTAAAGGGTTTGGGACCCCAAGGGGTATCCCATGTGTTTAAAGGAGGGAGGACCTAGATGTGCATGGGTTCAAGGCTAAGCCCACACGCGCGCCGCCGTCCGCCCCGTCCGGACCCGGTCCGGTCTCGGTCACGGGTCGTGGGCTGTGGGGACTTTCTGATATTATCTTTTTGGACCAGAGAACTTTGCCAAATGTACAGTTTGATCCCCGAAGTTTTTTATGTACAGTTTGGTCCCTGAAGTTTAATATTTTACAGTTTGGTCCCCAGAGTTTCTGGGAAGGTGACGGAAGGCAGAAAGCCTACCGTTGGAACTGTTTTTTAAGGCATTAATCAGCCATTACTTGGCTGATTAACTCCTCCATTAACAGCCCATTACTTGGGCATTTGGGCAGCCTTTTTCAATGGCCTTAACAGCCATTACTTGGCTGTTTTAATGGCCTCCCTTAATGGCCATTACAGCCTTGTCTTGGCAGTTGGACAACCCCTCTTCCATGTTATATATTGAGATGTTGTTGGCTCAATTCGGAACTGAACAACAGGCTGAAAAACAGTCAGCAATATAACTCAGAAAACACACGAAAATAGCAGCACATTTCAGTCACAAAAGAGCACAAAATAGTAGCCGAAATCTGTCCAAAACAGTGGCGAAAATCTGTGCAATTCGTGACTGGAAAACAGTGAGCAAACCCTCACATATACACAAGATATACACAACAGAGACACACTATATACACAGAGACAAACGTGAAGAGAAGATAAAAACTCTTCCTTCTTTTTCCATATCTTCAGCAAGTCGATTCATATTTGTTTTATTCGGCAGACTCAACCTATTGGCTTTGTAGTGTTGAGATTAAAGTGTTGTTTTATCTTGGGAGACTATTGTCCGCTAACGTAAAAGCATATATACGGGGCAATCTTGTCTTAAGGATAGAGGGCTATCCTCGACTCAACACACAACGTTGTAACCATCCAGATTTAGTTGTTTCTTGATTTCAGGATATCAACATTCAAGACACAACAAACTTGCGGCAGTTCTCAACATTGGCTTTGCAAGGTGATCAAGATTCATGACACAACACACATGCGGCAGTTTTGAAGATTGACCATTTATTTATCCTTTCGAACATTTGTAATAGTTATTACTTCCCGTACTGCTCTATAAAGTACAATAGAGTACCAACAGCTATAAATTCAAAGGACTAGCCTCAATTTTCTGCATTGAAAATATTCTGCATAATCATCTACATTCTGGATCATTTTTTACAACATAAAACCGAGTCAGTGTCTTGTGTGATTCGTTGACATCTTTGAGTTCGCTTGAAGTCAGACGCGTTTGAGGTACCGCTACTCCTTTGACAGGTTTATCCATAAACTCGGATACTTGAGGGGATTAAATTTCTTAAGGACACACAGTGAATTATGTGGTCTCGAATATTTAAATTTCTGCATTTTACGTTTTCTTCATATTAAGTTAAGTTTTTGGTTTATTGATTTTGAACATAGATTGGACAACAATCTTAAGGAATTTAGTATATATATATATATATATACGTTTCTGTATTTTTTTTTACAACATATAAAACTATTTTTTTCTGACATATAAAAGTACTTTCTTCTGACTTATAAAAAAGTACTTTGTACTGATATATAAAAGTACTTTTCAGAAATAAAAGTGTTCTTATCTAAGATAGAAAAAAGTAGTGTTTTTCCAGGAATAAACAATTATCCTTTTGGAGACTAAGACCTTCGTGGTTTTCTACTCCAACAAGTGGATTTTCTACTCCAAATTTAATATTCGGTTTGAAGAAATAAAAACTTCACCGGTTTATTAAATCTGTTTTTGTAATAATTTATCCGGTTTGAAGATATAGAAAACTTCATCGAGTAAATAATCTTGTGCATTCAGTTTGAAGATATAAAACCTTCACTGATTTTGTTATTCTGTTTGTATTATTTTAGAACAGAAATGGGAGACCAAACTGTGAATAACACTACTATTGGAACTAGCACACCAACCCCGGTTGGCACTACAAGCAATGTTGCGTCCTTTAGCCGTTTGGCTCCGGCACCGCAACCGGCAGAGACACCCGAAAATTTTTCTGGAATTAATTTCAAGGGATGGCAACAGAAGATGTTTTTCTACTTGACCACCTTGGGTTTGCAAAGGTTCATAAAGGGAAGATGCTTCAGATCCTGAAGGAGTACCGGACAACGAGCGCTTCATTGTTATTGAGGGTTGGAAGCATTCTGACTTTTTGTGCAAGGGATACATCCTTAGTGGTTTAGAGGATGACTTGTACAACGTCTACAGTTCTGCAAAGACTTCAAAATAGCTATGGAATGCTCTTGAGAAGAAGTATAAAACTGAAGACGCATGTTTGAAGAAATTTGTAGTTGCAAAATTTTTGGACTATAAAATGATGGACAATAAATCTGTCGGAACCCAAGTCCAAGAGCTTCAAATCCTTTTTCATGATCTCCTTGCTGAACGTATAATTCGTGTTAATACTTTTATTGCAAGTATTAATTATGCCGTTACTTACAAATTTAATATTGTAGGTATGAGTATAAATGAGACGTTTCAAGTGGCTGCTATGATTGAGAAGTTGCCTCATTCGTGGAGAGATTTCAAAAACTACTTGAAACACAAACACAAGGAAATGAAGTTAGAAGATATTGTGATTCGTCTAAAGATCGAGGAAGACAATAAAGCTGCAAAGAGGAAGATCCGTAGTACAATAATAGCTGGAGCAAATATTGTTGAGACTGCTCAACCAAAGTAACAAAAGGAAGAAATCTTCTGGCCCAACGAACAATTCTAAGAAGAAAAAGTTCAAAGGAGACTGCTACAATTGTGGCAAGACTAGACATAAACTGCAGATTGCCGTGCCCCGAAGAACCAAAAGAAGAAAAATCAAGCAAACAAGATTGAGAAGAATGAAAAGAGAAGGATTTGTGTGCAATGTTCTCCTAATGTAATTTGGTTGGAAATCCAAAAGATTGGTGGATTGATTATGGCGCCACCCGCGCCACGTCTGCTCAAATAAAGAGATGTTTATCTCACCGCAGGGCCCGAAGAGTCGATCTTTATGGAAAATTCTGCAACGGCTAAGATTGAAGGCGTTGGGAATATTACTCTCAAAATGACTTCAGGCAAGACAATGACTTTGAAGAATGTTCTTTATGTTTCAGAAATAAGGAAGAACTTAGTCTTTACCGGACTTCTAGTAAAGAACGATTTTTAGTGTGTTTATGTTTCCGACAAAGTTGTTATAAGTAAGAATGATATGTACGTGGTGAAAGGTTACCTTACCATCGGCCTTTTCAAACTTAATGGAATTGCTATCAATGATAATAAATTTGAAGTTTCGTCTTACTTACTTAGGTCTGACATGAACGTTTAAGACATGTTAATTATAAAACTTTGCGGAAAATGATCAACTTGGAAGTATTGCCTAAGTTTGAATGCAACAAATAAAAATGTCAAATTTGTGTTGAGGCTAAATATTCTAAGCATCCTTATCACTCCGTTGAAAGGAATACTAATCTCTTAGACTTAATTCATATGGACATTTGTGATATGAAGTCAATACCATCTCGCGGTGGAAATAAGCATTTCATAACTTTTATTGACGATTGTACGCGTTATTGCTATGTTTAGTTACTTAATAGTAAAGATGAAGCAATAGCTGCATTCAAGCAATACAAAAATGATGTTGAAACGCAACTCGATAAGAAGATCAAAATGATACGAAGTGATAGGGGTGGTGAATATGAATCTCCTTTCGAAGAAGTGTGTTTGAAATATGGCATCATTCATCAAAACAACTGCTCCATATGCGCCACAATCCAATGGGATTGTGGAAAGAAAGAATCGAACTTTAAAGGAGATGATGAATGTCTTATTGATAAGTTCTGGATTATTGCAGAACTTGTGGGGAAGCTTTACTTACAGCTAACCGAATACTCAACCGAGTACCCCATAGCAAAACACAGTAGGAAGAAAACTCAACTTGAAATACTTTAAAGTGTGGGGGGTGTTTAGCAAAGGTGCAGGTTCCTAAACCCAAGAGGGTAAAAATAGGACCCAAAACCGTTGATTGTGTTTTTATTGGATATACCACTAATAGTAAAGTATATCGATTTTTGGTGTACAAATCAGAAAATCTTGGCATTCATGCCAATACGATAATAAAATTAGATAATGCTGAATTTTTTGAAACTATTTATCCGTATAAAGGTAAATGTGATTCATCTGGCGAAGGATATAAATGATCTCGGGAAGAATCGAAGGAAAATACACCAAGTAACGAAAATCCAAGGCGTAGTAAACGTCAAAGGACGTCTACATTCTTTGGATCAGATTTTCTGACATTTTTGTTGAAAAATGAGCCTCAATTTTTAAAAAGCTATGACTTATTCGGAAGCTCAATATTGGAAAGAGGCAATCAATAGTGAAATTGAATCCATATTGAACAACCATACATGGGAGTTGGTTGATCTTCCACCCAGAAACAAACCTTTAGGTTCCAAATGGATATTTAAAAGGAAGATGAAAGATGATGGTACTATTGACAAATATAAGACAAGACTTGTTGTCAAAGGATTCAGACAACGAGAAGGTCTTGATTATTTTGACACGTACTCACCAGTAACAAGAATAACATCCATTCGGGTGTTAATAGCTTTAGCCGTTGTGTATGGTCTTGAAATCCATCAAATGGATGTTAAGACAACTTTCTTAAATGAAGATTTAGATGAAGATATCTGCATGAAACAATCCGAAAGGTTTGCAGTGGAAAGAACAGAATGTATGTTGACTTGTTAAGTCTCTCTACGGACTAAAACAAACACCCAAACAATGGCATGCAAAGTTTGACCAAACGATGTTGGCCAATGGATTCAAGATTAATGAATGTGATAAATGTGTTTACATTAAGAACACTCCTAATCATATAGTCATTGTTTGTTTGTATGTTGATGATGTGTTGATAATGAGTAAAGACATTGCTGACTTAGGAGTTGCCGACTTAATTTTAGGAATTAAGATCCATAAGACTCCTCAAGGTCTAGCATTGTCTCAGTCTCATTACATTGGAAGATTGCTTGAGAAGTTCAAGTATTTAGATTTCAAAAATGCAAAGACTCCAATCGACGTAAATCTTGCTCTTGCAAAAGAACAAAGGTGAAAGTGATTGTCAGTTGGACTATGCTAGGGTATTGGGAATTTTAACGTACATCATGAACTGTACGCGATCAGATATAGCTTGTGCTATAAGTAAACTAAGTCGATACACTGGTAATCCCAATCAAACGTATTGGATGGCAATGAAACGTGTTCTTGGATATTTAAAACATACCCAAAACTTTGCCTTGCATTACAATAAATATCCTGCAGTTATTGAAGGATATAGTGATGCAAATTGGATCACAGGATCAACAGAATCCAAATCCACAAGTGGATATGTATTCACGATTGGTGGAGGAGCGGTGTCATGGAAGTCGTCCAAACAAACATGTATTGCTCACTCTACAATGGAGTCTGAGTTCATAGCTCTAGACAAAGCCGGCGAAGAAGCTGAATGGCTACAAAATTTCTTAGAAGATATTTCTTTCTGGCCCAAACTTGTGGCACCTATATGTATACATTGCGACAGCAATAGGAAGGGCAGAGAGCGTTATGTATAACGATAAATCTCGTCACATACGACGAAGACACAATACCGTTTGACAACTACTCTCTAGTGGAGTTATCACAATTGACTATGTAAAATCAAGAGATAACGTGTCGGATCCACTTACAAAAGGCCTAACTAGAGAGGCAGTTGAAGATCATCGAGGGGAATGGGTTTAAGGCCTAGGACAAGTCATCATGGCGGTAACTCTATCTAGTAGACTAGAGATCCCAAGAGCTAGGTTCAAAGAGATCAAACAAAGTTATGAATGATGGTTCAACATTGTCAAATAACTCGACCTATTCTCATGATGAAGACAATGTTCAGAAACAAGGATAAAGCATTAAGGTTTTTTAACGAGTTAATAAATCTTAAGCTTTTTAATGGTTTCTAAGTTTGGCCGATATGATCAGATAGTGTATCTACGGGATGACACATTTAGGAATCACCTATGTGAGTGTGAAGTGTAAGCCGCTTTAAGGAGTATGTTAGGTAAAGGCCCATGCTCTACGCACTCATGAAACCAGGCGGTGTTCATGGGCGAAACAAACACAACAGTGAGAACCAAAGAAGGTTAAAGGGTTAATTGTGTGACATGTGGTTGTCTAGTTATACACCAAAGTTCGACGGTTCAAAGATATCAAATCTACCGATTGACCGAGTATATCCGACATATGTTCACTACGGAAAGTTCAAAGGGAAACCTACTTATTCAGATGCAATTAATCCTTGCTTACGGATCACACAGTTTTTCATGCATGCATGTTTTTCATCATATAGCCATTCCCCGGGGATTGTTGAAGTTGGCTAATGAATGAAGCTAGCTAAGTGTGTGTGAATGGGAAATGAAGAGTCGTTAGCCTCAATTTTCTGCATTGAAAATATTCTGCATAATCATTTGCATTCTGGATCATTTTTTACAACATAAAACTGAGTCAGTGTCTTGTGTGATTCATTGCCATCTTTGAGTTCGCGTGAAGTCAGAGGCGTTTGAGGTACCGCTACTCCTTTGACAAGTTTATCCGTTATATCCTAGGAGGAGGTAATCCATAACCTCGGATACTTGAGGTGATTAAATTCCTTAAGCACACACTGAATTTTGTGGTCTCGAATATTTAAATTTCTGCATTTTACGTTTTCTTCATATTAAGTTAAGTTTCTGGTTTATTGATTTTGAACACAAATTGGACAACAACTATGTCAGTTACCTGTTGGGTTAAATGCCCAAGAGACCCAAATGCTTGTTTGCTATGTCTATTAACTGTTCAATGATCCAAAAATGCTTGTTTTACTGCTCTGCTCACATTCTTGTTTGCTATGTCTATTAACTGTTCAATTATCCAAATGCTTGTTTTACTGCTCTGCTCACATTCTTGTTTGCTATGTCTATTACATGTTTGATGAAATGCTCAAGAGACCCGAATGCTTGTTTTAGTGCTCTGCTCAAATTCTTGTTTGCTATGTCTATTACATGTTCGATTAAATGCCCAAAAGACCCATAAGCTTGTTTTTCTGCTCTGCTCAAATTCTTGTTTGCTATGGGTATTACATGTTCGATGAAATGCCCAAGAGACCCAAATGCTTGTTTTACTGCTCCGCTCAAATTCTTGTTTGCTATGTCTATTACCTGTTCGATGAAATGCCCAAGAGACCCGAATGCTTGTTTTACTGTTCTGATAAAATTCTTGTTTGCTATGTCTATTACCTATTCGATTAAATTCCCAAGAGACTCGAATGCTTGTTTTATTGCTCTATTCAAATTCTTGTTTGCTATGTCTACCACCTGTTCGATGAAATGCCGGAGAGAGCCAAATGCTTGTTTTAGTATTCTTGTGTGTTATTTTTATGGGAAATGCTAATAATGCTGAACAGGTGAAGCTGGTATCACCAAGTCTCATGCCAAAACTTGGGAAAGCTGGAAGCTTGCAGAGTAGACAGGCCATTGTACACAGTCTTGTACACACTGAAAGCTGGGCCATTGACTTGTCTTGGGTAATAAAACTTAACAGCCCCATTTCCTCTCTCTCTCTCTCTATATATATTGGCTTCTTTTATGTATTCCCAAGCATATTCCATTTTTGGGGAAAACTGTATTTAGTTCTTATTCTCGTGTGAAGACATTCGTAGGGTCTTTGTTGATAAGGTAAATTATTTATTGAGCAAGCTAATGTATGCTGAGACTTTAGTAATAGTACTTGGTTTAGAAAACTGTAGAATAGATATAATTTCTCAAGTGGAATGAGTTGTTTTGCACTAGAAACAGGAACAAGAGTGAGTTTCTTCTTGCAAAGAATGTAGGTAAAGAGAGGCGGATCCAGCCATTGAAAACTGGGTTCCAACTGCACCCACAAACTTCACTGTGACAGTAGATTTGAACTTAGCGTGTGTGTTTCTATAACTATATGTTTTTAACTGAAGTTGAAGGAGATGGGTCTGCCTTCACCGTACAATTGCTCATGGATAAAGAAACTTTAAACAAGGTTGTTAGTGTTGTTGTGACCTAGTGTTAGCCACCTAGACAAGTCACTCGGAAGTGGCAAGGACATTGGCATGTATGTTGCTCCTCGTCATAGGCCTTTGAAAGCAACATGTGCGGTATTGTGGCTGCAATGATGTTGTCATGGACAACTTGGTGTTGTCTTGGCTTAGGCGTGCTGGCTGGCACCTAGTAGTGTTGTGGGTTTGTGCAAGGAAATGCCAAGCTGCCTTGAGGGAGACAAAGCAAGCTTGGGCAGGCTTGACAAGTAACTTTTTTTTTATAATCGTGGTGTCAGGGTCAGCTTGCGCGTCAACTAATTCCATGGGATACCTGCCACCTTCCACCTCCCACCAGCAACAGCTACTAGGTAAATCTGTCCACCAAGGCTAGGACAAACAGAAGAAATCACTTAGTGTATTTGTCTTTGCTGGAATTTGAACCTGAGTTCTCATGGTTCTCAACCCACTTCTTTGACCACTAGGCCACACCAGAGTTGGCGCCAAGGCATGCCACTTGCTGCCAAGGAGCTGGACAACGACACCTTGTGGTGGCAAGGCTGCCAGGCATGTGGCACATGTATTTTGCCTAAGTGTTAGGCTCGTGTATATTCTTTGTATTTGAGTAATTACAAAGTTGGGAAATGGATTTCTTATATTGTGCCTTGTGTTTACTTACTTACACTGCCTAAAATTAAAGACCCTAAAATTCATCTATAGTATTGGGAAGACCGAGTCAAGTGCAGGGCTTGACTGCCAAACCTTGGTTTAGTGAAGTTTACCCTTGTGACACCTAGCATGGTGGATGGTACCTCTACGTGATGATTCATTGTTGGATATACTTATGCATTTTTAGTACCACTTGTCAAATGCAATGATTGATCAACTATTCTTGTATGATTATATATGTCATCGGTCGTCTTACAGGATATAATTGCCCGATTTGGAAAGCAAAAGTCAATGCCAAGAGAATTTTTCACTGATTTTGTAAAAGTTGCACAAGATGAGGGGCAGCATTTTACTCTACTTGCTGCAAGGCTTAAGGAACTAGGGTCGTTCTACGGAGCTTTACCTGCTCATGATGGTCTGTGGGATTCAGCCATTGCTACTTCCAAAGATCTGTTGGCTCGTTTGGCTATTGAACACTGTGTTCATGAGGTATATCTTCATCTCTTTCACCTGATAAAAGAGATCAGGATATACATGAATGAACAAAAAGAGATTTCCTTTGTGAAGTCTTGAATGATTGAGTTCATTTGAAGTTGCTGGGTTTTGAACCATGTTTTTTAAAACCATGCTTTTATGTCCTACTTATGTCAATAGTTTTGATAAAAAAAATTCACAAGCCTCTAATATAAGGGTTTATTCCAGAAAATTCCTTTGCACTATGCAGTTCATTCATCCATTTTAATATGAAACATTTATAACGTAAGAGCTGACTGTAGTGTTATAGTTTATATATGTTAATCATGTATGAAAATCCAAAGATTGAACAAACGGAAGAATTAAGTCCCCTCATTCATGAGCTTTTTAAACTGTTTATTGTCACTTCAATTTTACGCTAAGTTAAGGACGGAATCATGAAGTTCATGAACTTGTGAAAAATACTGGACTTCAGGTATTTTGGTTCTGACGAGTTTATTCTGGCCAACTTACCTGTTCTTACATAATGGATCTTATCTTAGTGAGAGTTAAAGAAATTGATGCGTTTGTGCAAAAATAACATTGTTTTTTTTGTTTATTTTGAGAATGTAACATTTGTGTGTATTGACTGAGTCAGTGCGTAGGTTGCACTGAAAACCATGAAAACCATATTTACAGCAAAAGTGAGAAAACCTGATCCAAAACTGAAAATCTAACAAGAACCTAGGATCTCAATAATGGATTCAGTCTCCTCTAGGTAAATCTGTTTGCACCAAAAGCAAAAAAGTTTAATGCAATTCAGCTTGATCTTTTGTACTTCACTACTACTGTCGTCAAAGCACCTAGAATTCCTCTTTCCAAATTGTCCACCAAATGCAAGCTGGGACAATCCTCCATCTGTCTCTATCTGAATCACCTATTCCTGCCTCCTCCCAGCTATGGAGTAGTTGAGTAATCCTATTTGGCATTACCCAACTAATGCCCCTAAGATTAACAAAGATCCTCCAAAGTTGCATTGTAATCCTACAATGTAAAAATAGATGACTGACTGTCTCACCTTCTTCACCACATAAGTAACATCTGGAACAAAGAGAAATTTTCCTCTTCTTAAGATTTTCTTGAGTCAGTACTGCTTCCCTTGCCAACTGCCATGTGAAACATGCCACTTTAAATGATATCTTTACTTTCCAAATATGCTTCCAAGGCCAAAGTTGCACCTGCTGGTTACTCTGGTTCAGAAACTTGTAAGTTGAGCTCACTTTGTAAATACCTTTGCTGTCCACTGTCCACCACAAAATATCTGCTCCTTCCTGTATGCCTTTGAAACCTTCAAGGGTTCTAAAAAACTGTCAATGTGCTGATTTCCCAATCATTAAAGTTCCAACCATGAATGTCTCATACCTCAGCTACTTTACTATGTTGGTTCACTGACAGCCCATGTATGCCAGGAAAGAGATCCTTCAAAGTAGTATTCCCCAACCATTTGTCCACCCAAAAAGAAGTTTTGTGACCATTCCCCACTTTAATGGTGGAGTATATCCACATGAAGGCCAAAGAGCTCTGATGGACCTCCATAGACTGACCCCATAAGGGGTGTGCACCTCCTTTGTCATTCTGCTATTTTCTTCTCCATATTTTGTTTTGATCATTCTTCCCTAATATGGTTGAGGTGTGTGTGAATACCTTCATAACCATTTAAGTCTTAAAGCTTTGCTTTGCAGCTTTTAATTCCTAATGCCTAGACCTCCCTGCTTTTTTCCAGTAGGACATTGCTCCACTTGACTAGATGAAAAACCTTTTTCTCTTGATCACCCTTCCATAGAAAGTCCCTCTTGATCTTTGGATCACTCCCTCAGGAATGGGAAAACAGACATCATGTAGGTAGGAAGTGCATCCAAAACTGAATTAATGAGTGTAACTCTGCCCCCTAGAGATATATATTGTGACTTCCACCTAGATAGATTCTTTTCACATTTTTCAATCACAGAGTTCCAGATATTCAAGGACTTTGATTTAGCTCCTAAAGGCATACCCAAGTAAGTAGATGGAAGTTCCCCTATTTTTCCACCTAGGATTCTGGACAGTTCCTCCATGTTATTCACATCATTAATTGGATATAAGTGACTCTTCCTCCAATTGATGTGCATACCAGAAACCCCTTCAAACAATGTCAAAATAACTCTCAAAATCCTTAGTTGCTCTTCATCAGCATCACAAAAGATTAAGGTGTCATATGCATATTGTAGATGAGTGATTTCCATGTTGGCATTAGCATTTGCAGTTGTGGCAGCCTCAAAACCTCTGATCCAATCATTTGTTCTTGCCACTTTGATCATGTTATTCAGGCCATCCATTACTAATTGAACAAAAAAGGAGACAAAGGATCCCCTTGCCTCAACCCTCTATAGTGCTCTCCTCTTACGCTCTCTCTCTGTCTTTCATTGCTAATGGATAATTCCCCTCCCTTGTTCCCACCGTCACTCCGGTGCGGGGTCTCCAACTGCCGCGGCCATCACCCAGGTAAGGCACTGTTCTCTCTGTCCCCCATCTATCTTTCACCCTCTTCTTCTCCTTCCTTTTTCTCTTTCTTCTACTATGTTCTTCTCTTTCTTTCTCCTCCCCCCCTCTCTGCGTGGGGGTGTGCGATATGACATACCTAGCCTTTTCCAGCGAAGGTATAGTCAAATCTCCGACGGGTGGTCGCTCCTTCAAATTTCCGGCAAAGATCCAATCAGATTTCCGGCGACGCATATTTGGCAATTCAGGTTCCATCGTCTCCTTACCTTTGTTTTACTTCTTATATAGCATCTACTATTTTCTTGTTTGATCCAGTTTGGGGGAGGTATTGTGCAGCTTTTATTTGTTTATTTTAGTAGCTTCTTGTTTTTCGATGGGTTGGAATTAGTATTTTCGGTTGTTTTAGTTATTGTGCAGCTTTCTATTCTGCTTTTGTCCCTGTTTTAGTTCCCGTTCATCCCTTATTTCTCGTTCATGTGACAGTGTTTGTAATTCTTGTTTATTACAGTTCTTGTTCAGCCTTGTGTTAGTTTTGGTTGTGCCAGTGCTTTTTATTCCCTTTGTTGGTGGCTTTTTGCGGTAGTGGTCCTAGTGAACAATGGTAGACTAGGGTTATGTCCTCAGTCGGGGTCGGGGGCGAGGGGTAAGTGGGCTTCTAAGACTGAGAGTAGGGTCTTGGAATATAGGAACTTTAATAGGAAAGTCCATAGAGCTAGTTAAGATTCTTAAGAAGAGGAGGATTAATATAGCCCGTGTCCAGGAGACCAAATGGGTAGGACCTAAGGCTAAGGATGTGTACATGTATAAGTTATGGTTCTCGGGTAGGTCGAGGTATAGGAATTGGGTAGACATTTTGGTAGACAGCGAGCTAAGGGATCAAGTGGTAGGATGATGGCGACTAAGTTGGTAGTTGGAGGTCCACTATGAACATTATTAGTGCTTACGCGCCGCAGATGGGCTTGGACGAGGAGAAGAGACGCTTTTGGGAGGATTTGGACGAGGTGGTGGGAGGTATACCACCCACTGAGAAGTTATTTGTAGGAGGGGGATTTCAATGGACATATCAGGTCACTTTCGGGGGGTTATGATGACGTGCATGGAGGATTTGGCCTCGGGGACAAGAACGGGGGAGGCGTCTCACTCTTGGAGTTTGCTAAAGCTTTTGGGATGGTGATAGCCAATTCGAGGTTAATGAAGGAGGAGCACTTGGTGACTTTCCGTAGCTCGGTGGCTAAGACTCAGATAGACTTCTTGTTCTTTAGAAAGGTTGACAACGGTCTTGTAAAGACTGCAAGGTTATTCCGAGTGAGTATCTTACAATCCGACATAAGCTTTTGGTGATGAATTTGGAAATCAAGATGGAGAAAAAGAGGAGGGTTGTGGATGACAGGCAAAAAATCAAATGGGGGAGTTTGACCATGGCTAGTACAAAGGAGATGTGGGAGAGGTTGATGGCCAGGGGGCTTGGGGGAGTAGTGGGGATGCGATCGGTATGTGGGACAGGACGACCAGTTGCATTCGGGAGGTAGCTAGAGAAGTGCTAGGGGTCTCGCGGGGTAGCCGTTGTGGGCATCGAAGGGACTGGTGGTGGAATGGTAAAGTTCAAGAGAAGGTGGAAGCAAAGAAAGTGGCGTATGCGAAATTGGTAGAAAGCAAGGATGAGATGGAGAAGTGGACGAATAGGGAATTATATAAGGTGGCAAGGAAAGAGGCAAAACTAGCGGTTACGACGGTGAAAATGGTGACTTTTGAATGCCTGTATGTGGAATTAGAGGAAAAATGCGGGGATAAGAAGTTGTACAGACTAGCTAAGGCGAGGGAGAGGACCCGTGACTTGGATCACGTGAGGTGCATCAAGGACGAGGACGGAAAAGTATTGGTGGAGGACGCGTGTATTAGAAGAAGGAAATAGAGACATTGTGTTGGGAGATCTGGAGCAATCCGGAAGGTATCGGGATTTTGGATATTGTAGGAGTATTAAGGTTGAGGATGTTAAGGGTGTTGTTCGCAGCTCGCAGGATGTGCGGGGGACTAGCGATCGGGCTTGATGAGATCTCAGTTGAATTTTGGAAGAGCGTAGGCAGGGAAGGTTTGGAGTGGCTGACGGAGTTGTTTAATGTCATTTTTAAGACGGCAAGAATGCCCGAAGAATGGAGGTGGAGTACAATGATTCATTTGTACAAGAACAAAAGTGACATCCAGAGTTGTAACAACTATAGGGGTATCAAGTTGTTAAGCCACACTATGAAAGTTTGGGAAAGGGTCGTGGAGATGAGGGTGAGAAGAGGCGTGTCTATTTTCGTAAACCAGTTTGGATTCATGCCGGGGCGTTCGACTATAGAAGTCATTCATCTTATTAGGAGGTTGGTGGAGTAGTATAGGGAGAGGAAAAAAGACTTACATATGGTTTTCATCGACCTCGAGAAGGCATACGACAAAGTCTCTAGGGAGGTTCTATGGAGATGTTTGGAGGTTAGAGGTATACATGTGGCGTACACTAGGGCGATTAAGGATATGTATGATGGAGCCAATACCAGAGTACTTTCCAGTAATGATAGGGCTGCACCAGGGATCAACTTTTAGCCCATTCTTATTCGTCTTGGTGATGGGTGGATTGAAGTGACAAATTCAAGGGGAGGTACCATGATGTATGTTATTCGCAGATGACATTGTCCTGATTGATGAGACTCGCAGCGGAGTAAATGCTAAGCTGGAGGTTTGGAGACCGACTCTGAAGTCTAAAGGGTTCAGGCTTAGTAGGACCAAGACAGAATACTTGGAGTGCAAATTTAGTAACGGGAGCGACCATGAGACAGGCGTAGAGGTGATGCTTGGTACTCAGGTCCTTCTAAAGGAAGAAAGCTTCAAGTATCTTGGGTCTTTTATCTAAGGGGATGGAGAGATTGATGACGATGTCACACATCGTATTGGTGCAGGGTGGATGAAATGGAGACTCGCATATGGAGTCTTGTGCGATAAAAAGGTGCCACAAAAACTTAAAGGCAAGTTCTATAGGGTGGTGGTTAGACCGACTATGTTGTATGGGGCGGAGTGTTGGCCAGTCAAGACTTCGCACATCCAAAAGATTAAAGTTGCGGAGATGAGGATGCTGAGATGCATGTGTGGGCATACAAGGAGGGATAGGATTAGAAATGATGATATCCGGGACATAGTGAGAGTGGCTTCGGTGGAGGATAAGATGCGGGAAGCGAGGTTGAGATGGTTCGGGCATGTGCAGAGTAGAGGCACAAATGCCCCAGTGCGAAGGTGTGAGAGGTTGTCTATGGAAGGTTTAAGGGGGTAGAGGTAGGCCGAAAAGTATTGAGAGAGGTGATTAGACGTGATATGACGCATGTGCAACTTATTGAGGACATGACCTTAGATAGGGGTTGTGGATGACACGGACTAGGGTAGAAGGGTAGTAGGTAGTTGAGTGTAGTCCTACTTATGCTTACATACTAGTAGTTGTAGTGTTATTATTGTAGCCCTGCTTAACCTATCATACTAGTAGGCGCAGTATTGCTTTATAGTCCCTTGTCATTTGATTTCTGCTGCTGTATTTTCTTTCGTGTACTTTGTTTATCTTATTTACCTGCGTTAGTTACGACTTCTTTTTTCGGGATGCTTTATCATGGCTTATTCGCTTTTGTTACCATTATTTTCATACTGCTTTAAATTTTTTGTCCGGATCTGACCGTTTCTCTTGCTTTGTCTGTGTTTATGCTTTGTCTTGAGCCAATAGTCTTTCGGAAACAACCTCTCTACCTACCAATGTAGAGGTAAGGTCTGCGTACACTCTACCCTCCCCAGACCCACGTTGTGGGATTTCACTGGGTATGTTGTTACGTATAAATTTTAACATGATTATAATTTAGTGGTCTGCAATGCCACTAGATCATCAGATTCATGATCATTACACGCTTAACTTCAACAGACAGCTGCAATTTTGCATTGTGATATCATTATAACCTCAGTTATTTTGATGAAGTTACTCAGTTACTTTTTATTCCGAACATAACGTTCTTTGCTGACATTAGTGATCCTTGAGTAGTTTCTAGTTTGACATTAAAACAGGGGTGTAATAAAGTGATTTCATGTGGTTAGACATATTAAGGCGTATGTGATATATCTTGGAAGGAATTGAGTATTAGCAAAACTTAAAAGTTAAGAAAACGGATTAGTGTTCTTTCAAAATATCTTATATATCTCCAAGTTTCCCAACAGCGTATTGATCAAAAGGCTTCACATTTTCTGAGAATGTAGGCCAGAGGACTTGATGTGGTGCCAACAACAATATCACGTTTCCGCAATGGTGGTGATAATCAGACAGCTGATTTATTGGAGAATGTGGTTTATCCAGAAGAAATAACACATTGCGCTGCTGGAGTAAAATGGTTCAAGTACCTTTGCTTGAGATCAAGAAATCCAAACCAGGATGAACTTCCTTCAGAAGAAAATAGTGATGTAGACAATGAAGTGATTCAAAAGTTCCACTCCACTGTGAGGACATATTTCAGAGGGCCATTGAAGCCTCCTTTTAATGAGCAAGCAAGAAGAGCTGCTGGATTCGGTCCACAGTGGTATGAACCTCTTGCTGTTAAAGATTTTACAGTATAATGAAGGTTTCTCTTCTCTGGTTTGTAGAATTTCTGATGCTTATGGAAAGAAATTGAACATTTGTTACGGAGTTGTCTTTGCTTCCAATTCTTATGACGAAGGGGAGCGTTGGAGCAATGATAAAGTTATTTCTGTGTGACCTATAATTCACGGGTTCAAGCCATGGAATTAGCCATTGATGCTTGCATCAGGATAGACTGCCTACATCACTCATGGATGCTGCGTGAATGTGGGATATTTCGTGCATCGGGCTGCCCCTTTTTTTTATTTTCGATTTTCATAATATTGAGCACACTTGTTACTCTGGGTTATTGGAAACTTTAGGTTGAGAGGACTCTTCTTACGAGACCATCAACTGCAAGGAGTAACACTACATCAACAATTATTTGGATCCTTCTCATCATTGAGTTTTATAGTTATCTATTTATTCCAAAATGTTAGGTCAAACTGACAATTAACATCTAGTGAGCAATAATGAATTGCTAGATAATTTTGGTTAGCTGTTATATGTTGCCAGTCTTATTATACATTTGACGTTTCATCTCTTATATAATGAGATCTAGCATTACGTATTAAGTATATAGTTTGGTCCAAAAGTTAGAAAACTAGTACTACTATATTTTATAGCATGCGGATTTCAGTTTGTTCTTTTTCTTAGAAACTCCCAAAAAACCGAAAACTCTTAGAAAAAAGAATTCTTTTTTGAAAAGGATTAGAATAGCTGATCCTAGCACAGCTAGAGGGAGAAAATTGGTGAAAATAATCCTTTACAATTTGTTGTGATATTTTCATCTCTCGTATGTGTAAAAATAAGATCTCTTGTAAAAGACGTAAAACTAAAAAACAAAGTTTGTAAAGAACTACAAAACCAATTGAGACGGAATTTCAAATGCAATCAATGTAATCTACCAATTTGTCAATCATCTTCCTAAAAACGACAATGTCAAAGTCTAGTACACCATAGATGCACGTACAAAGAAAAGGAAAAACAATTGAAAACACTGTAAAACAATAGTTGGGTGCACGAAGCATCTTGTGTTCACGCAGGGTCTAGGGAAGAAAGGGAAAACACTATACCAAGCAAGAATGGGAAAAAAAGTCTGGAGCTCTTTATTTGGTAAAGAATATTGAGGTACCCTTGTTGTACAACTTTACAGGAAAAGCAGGTGGGAGAATGATGTGTGTCATCACTGAGAATATCTCAGAAGAAATCGTAGCATCACTCGGATTGGAACTAATCCATTTTATGGACCTAAATCATTCTCATCCTCAAGAACAAAAATGGCACCATTAGATACAAGTTTGAGATCTGAAAAAGGCAAACTATTATCTGAAAGAACTACGCCTGCACAGGTTGTCCTGTAGGATATTTTGTTCCCAGACTTGAAAGTAAACTTTATCTGTATTACAGTAGAAGCCTCTTGATGTCACTGAAGTTAGACGACAATGCAGAAACGAAAGCACCTGCAAGATTGATATACATTTGCTTTCACCCATCAGCACCCAACAGTAATTCAGGTCCTTAAGTAAAAGTAGTAAGATAAAGGGCAGCCCGGTGCACTAAGCTCCCGCTATGCGCGGGGTCCAGGGAAGGGCCGGACCACAAGGATCTATTCTACGCAGCCTTACCTCACATTTCTGCAAGAGGCTGTTTGCATGGCTTGAACTCATGACCTCCTGGTCACATGACAGCAACTGTAGTTACTCCAAGGCTCCCCTTCGGAAAAAAGTAGAGCAAGATACGAAGGGAAAAAACAAAAAGCTCCACTTGGATGGCAACTGAACCACTCCTTAATGATCAAAAGACACAAAAAAGGAGAAGACAAAAAGGAATGACACAATACAGTCTAATACAACTTAGTCTCTGATGCCTTGCCCACAAGGATAATTACAGGCGAAAAAACCCTAATTCTCTGCCGCATACAAATAGAAGCAATAATAAATCTTGCACACCCATATCCTAAATGTACAACTACCAAATTTTGGTCATTCAAGACTGCTATTACAATCAACTTAAGACTTGAAATCATTTCACGATGACTTTGCGAGATTAAGTGCAAACACGTGAACAGGTAGCATAAAAAACAATGCCTACTTCTGTTAACTATCCTTTACAAGGTTTGAAAAATTAGAAGTTTCCACTCACCTCCAACCTTTCCATCAAAGACACGATGATCAGCAGATAAAGTCAAACTCATTTTGTTAACTACCGCTGGTTTCTCAATTCCTGAAAAGAAGGAAGCAAAGTTCAACTAATTAAAACAACTACGTCTCTCCATTTAAGAAAAAAATTACTATACGTCTCAATCTTAAAATAGTTGGTGTTGGCAATATTCAACAAATTGCAAAAGCAAAAATTATGCGAGGAGAATTTTCAATCAGAACTATACCATCAGCACCAACCACCGGTTCAACAACTTTGTTGCCCCTCCCAACAGCAATTATACCAGCCTGAAGAAAGACATTACAATGTTATGGATTTCAAGCTAGTAGCATAGCAGATTTATGCGCAGTGACAGGAATGACCTGTTCTGGAGGATCAATTAGGGCTATAACTCCAGGTGACAGTTCAGATACAAAAATTTAATGCAACAACTGTAGGAATTCAAGAGTTAAGGAGAGGCCATAATAAAAAGCAAATCTATTCAGTCATAGGAAAGCAATGGCAGATATTCTTCATGCAGGGGTGCTCCCGGATCAGAGGGAAGAAAAGTATATGAACCTGAGGGGGGTTGATAATTGCACAAAACCGATCCACTGGAAACATGCCCAAGTTTGAAATGCTGCATAAAGAACACAGAAGATATAACCCCTGACCAACGGAACTGCTCTATACAATACCTAGAATCCAAGATCGATTACTCACCTGAAAGTGCCACCTTGGAACTCATTAGGTTTAAGCTTTCCAGCTCGTGCCTTTCCAGCAAGCTCCTTCATCTTTCATGCACAAGTAGATGATAATTAGAAGGTAAGAAACCACAATAAACTGTAATATTGGACTCCTAAATGAAGACAGGTAATATACAGTTTACACATATTGACAACATTTCTTGTACTAACTTCTAAGAACAAAATTGCAGGTCCTTCAAATGCATCAAAATTCAATAGTTTATACATATAGCAGAATTTCAATATCCTCCTCTTAAAAGGAAATACTGTGTCTAGCCTTTAGTGTCAGAGCTATTGAAAAAATAAACAGTTCAACCTATATCCATATTTACCTCCGCAGAAATTGAGGATAGGGATTTCTGATCAGCATTCCTGATAATTGGGGTCATCAAGCCCTGAAACTCAAGAGAATGGATGAGAACAAGATTTGTATAAGATCCAAGAAAAATGGTAGTATGCCGTGTACCTTTTCAGTGGCAACCGCAACGGATATATCAACATAATCACAAAGCACCACCTCACCTTTTCCATCATCCCAGTAAGCTGTAATGGATTTAAAGAGTAAACTTTTCAGGGAACTAACAGACCGCGTCTTTTACTAAGCTAGTCATCCAGAAGAAAACTGAAAGTTTATTATAGTGAAATTCAATGAAGAATAAGCATACATTGGGAATATCAATGCAACATTACTAATCTTCATGACAATATCAAAATATAAACTCATAATATTTACCTAAAACAGAACGCGATAAATATAAGTTTGTAAAGGACTTCAGGATATCTAAGTGCATGTTACAACAGACACCAACCACATTCAACTAGAAAGCTATCTTTTGTCCCTCCTACATCTCCTTTCAGGATCATATGAAATATCAAAGTAGAGAAAAAAGATCATGGTCATTCCTCTAACAAAGCTGGAAAGCTTGCTTCCACATACTAAACAAATTCACAATTAGGCTTCGTAGCTAATTACACTTCACTCCATCCTACATTTTAGTTGTTAATATGAAATAAGTTAAGAACTTCAATTAGCAATGAAAATACTAATAATATCTCACCATTTGCTTCTGGTACATTTCTTAATGCAGTTGCAACCACTTTGATGACAATGTCATTCACGGAGACTTTAACATCATACTTTTCTGCATATAATAAAGATGTGCCAGATAAATATGAAGGAATATCAGCAAAATCAACAAGACAAATTAGACACGTTAATTTTATACCTTTAAGCTCCTTTCTGAAGGAGAGAAGGGGGTCCAATATAACATCTGTTAAAAAATGACCACTAATTTGAAAAAGTTCCACATATTAAATATAAGTAAATTATTATTTATAGCACTAAGAACTTGAGAATTGACAAAACCTGTGGACAAATACAAGTGAGGAGTAGATTGCTTAGATTCCAATAACCTTGCTGCTATCACCTGCAAAATATAAGGATTGAGACACGGCAAATTAAGTATAAGATGTCATCAATGCAGGTCTCCCCTATGCATAAAAACACACAGGAAATGGGAGTGAAGAATACATTGATAGCACCTAAACTTACTGAAAAAATAAGAATGATGTAGAGCACAGGCCAAGTAGAAAGTGGAGCTGAGAATAAAGCAAAAACGACAATGAAAATGATGAATATACTGCATAACTAGCAATTCAGCAGAAAAGAGAAAAACAAAAGAGACAACCTACTAATATCCTACCTGGAGTCCTTATTTGGGTAGCTGATATCCTACTTGGGTTCCTTATTTGAACAGCTGATTTATTAGCATATTGAATTTTTTAAAGGTGAAAATAATTCTTCATATTACAACTTATCCTTGGATGATTTGCAGACTGAACCTTAGTTCAGATTTCACAGATCAACTTGTTAGTCTTTGTTCAATGCTCATTCAACAAAGGAAAACTCATTAGGTCTAGAGATGCAAAGACATGATATTTAAGAACACCTTCTACTTTGGTTATTACTGCCACCTTAATATTTTTAGGCCGCTACAAAGTTTATAAAAAAAGGTTTATCCCATGTTTATTTGGTTAACAAAACACAATTGCTTTCCCTAAATAAAATAAAATGTATTCCCATATCAACAGAAAAACTTACAAGTACTATCAGTTTGACTCTCAATTTCTTTAAAAAGTTATTCTTCTCTTTTAATTTTCACCTTTTTCCTATTCATAGTCATGTGCAAAATTTATTTTCAAAGTGTAAAATACTGTTTTTTTTCTATTTAAACCTACAAACTTATTATTAAGTCTAATGCATGATATTTAGGAATTGTTATAATATTCAAATAAGATAGATAGAACTAATAATGTGAAGATTTTGGTTGACAATTTTGCCAAATAAATGGTAGCAAATAATTTATCTGTTTTCTAAACCATCCAATCCAAATACAGTTGTTTTTTAAAATGTGATTACCAATCTTAAAAGAATAGTTCATAAAGAGGGTTGGTATTTTTCCAATAAATTGAACTGTTCTGTTAATCGACTAGGCTTTAATAGAAGGTCGATCAAAGACCTTGTAACCAAGAGAAAGAATTACGTGAAGCTAGAAATCCAAAGGTTAACAGTCGAGAAAAAAGAAAAAGGAGGAAAGGAACCAGAAAGAATCAGAAGTACTAGAATCTTAAAATTCAATGCTTTATTATCGCTTCGCAGAAACACCAGTCAGGAAGTCAAATCCCAGTGAGCAGAATCTCACGATTTTCTGGCATGTTTTTTCAGCAATTGTTCTAGAGACTGTTCATTTTCCCATTTTCTCAAAATAAAACGAAAAACTCATGTTGGTTTTCCCAGCTTAATTTTTAGTGCATTATGTTGGGAAGTGTTAAGTTTTTTAGTTAGATATTTCTTTTTGAATGACGTAAAACTTCATTGCTAGCATCAACAAGATTCAAAAAGATCGTACAAGGATATTGCAATTGAGCTCACAAAAAAAGAAGTGAGCTCCTTAAACAAAGGTGGCTATTCTAAAACCAGGGAGCTAATAAATGCAAAAAATTATCAGGGGTATCTACAGGGGTTACATTAAACCAACTAAATAAAATACAAAAGGCAACAAGCCTAGATGTCGTCTTCAATTGGGAAAATATAATGTGTATGGTGGAGAAGATTAGCATGGCCCTCTACGCAAGGATGACACCTCAAATATAATGTGTATAGTGTTTGAACCTATAAGTAGGTGTGTCTTGTATTTATCAAATCATTCATAAATCCTTTTTCTTCTCTTATTTTCTCACCTACATTTAAAATTTAAGAAAAAGGACTCGTATTACATAGATAGATGAAACTGAGTCTTATGTCCAAGAATTAAGATCTTCCTACATTTTTTTCAATGTGTTGGCAAATATGATAAAATATAACCTAAAATACACATGCAACACAATTATAGCTCTATCATTTAATAAGTGCAATAAGGTAAAATGATTAAGAACTGGTGATGGTAGTTCGTAGTACCTTGCGAATTTGACTATTGGGTAAATCTTCATAAGCATCATTTTGCTGTCCATCAGATTTTAGCCCAAGTGACTCTGTTGGAGTAGCTTGTTGGTAGACCTGAGGAGGAGATGGAGTTGCCTTCTTAATTGCTGAAATGTTGGTTGATCCCTTTCCAGACTTCAACGCAGCAAGAACATCTCCCTTTAATAGGGTACCACGAGGACCAGATGCTGGAATTGATGATGCATCTAAACCATGTTCCGTAATTAACATCTTAGCAGCTGGACTGATTCTATTAAAACCTGTCGTCTGAGTTTTAATTTCAGCCGGGGCATCATGACAGACCGACTTTTCTTCCTCAACCACATTGTTGCCGCTGCTCGATGTCCTCACAGCTTCAATGTCATTTTCATCCTCAACCTTGCAAAAAAGAAGTATTAATTCCACAGAATGCTAAGAGTCGTAACCCTACAGAGTAACTATACCAATCAAAAGAACTAAGACAACTCCCTACCTAAATCTGTATATACTGATTTGCATCTTCTAATTGTTAAGATACAGAAAGTTCTAAACTTCTCTCAGTAGGTGAAAGAGAGAGGAGCACTAGCAACTTACTGTGATTGCAATAGGCTGCCCAACAGCCACATCTTTTGAACCTTCAGGTGCCAGTATTTTGGCCAAGAATCTGCAATCACCAAATAAAAATAATTCTTTGCGAGCATACAAAATGAGCACATGAAATTGTAAAGCCAACACTGAATCAGAGGGGAAGAGTTTCACAATCTACAAGAGCATACAAGATACAGATGGAACGGAATGTAATGTCCGCTACTTTAAAGACCCAGAAACATGAGAAAACCATAATGAAAACAACCTCGCATATTCCTCCAAGAAATAAACAGCAGCAGATGTACTTAAGGCCTCACCCTTCATATAATGTCAATATGAAGAGGCCAGGAAGGATTCTTCCTTCAATATTTTGAGGTTGATTTTCTGGATAATTAAAAAGTCCTAAGAAATAATTACCTCAGAGAACAGAATAAAAGATAATAATAGATATCTCTAACGGTACCTTATTTTCTTGCAATTACTCATCTTATCTAAAATGTGATAGGAGACTTTACCCTTCTTCGAGACTTTCAAATTCAAGAGTTGCTTTGTCAGTTTCTATCTCACAGAGAATATCACCAACCTCTATCTGTGTCAAAAGAAAAATAGAATAATAGTTGCACATGCTATTTAGTCATTACTGCCCAGTGTCGGGTATTTTATTGAAAATTCACTAGCCCCATATCAAGCAGCACCAACCTTGTCACCTTCCTTTTTCCTCCATTTAGCGATGTTACCTTGGTTCTATAGGTAAAAGTTCAAACAAGATTTCATCAGCATTGTCAGGAAAAAGAAACAAGCATAGCATCGAAATTCAAGAGTCCAATATGAATTTTCCATACCATGGTTGGGGACAAAGCTGGCATATCAAGGACCAAATGAGGAGGAAGTTCAGATGAGCTAATATTTGCAGGATTGGCTTCTGGTGCTGCATCTGTCTGAGAAGATACCTGGTTTTTAACCTCTGATGCACCACCAACAGTAGCAGGGACTTTTTGTATGTCATCTGCTTCTTCCACCTACTCAATTAGCAGAAAATATTTACAATAACAGATTCCCATGGCAGTGTACACAAGCTGCTTAAGCTAGCATGTAGGAAATGAGAAGTCTATGAGATATCCAATATAGTGAGGCTGAAAACTTTACAAGAATTTAAGAAATAAAGGTGACAGCCATCCTAACTTTGACAGGGAACAGGTTTCAGTTCATACTAAGGTAGAGAAATTAGTTCATAATAGCGAAATCATTAAGGAGCTACCAAAAGACAAGAACTTGCTAGTTGACTTAAAAGCATTCAATATTACATCTTCGTGTCTAATTAGCTATGAGATAGTTATTGTCTTTATAGCTATATTTAAGCAAAAGGTTAAAAAAAAAAGGGACTGTCATTTGAATAAAAGTAGGACTAGGCAGGCTATAAAAAATCCTTCCAAACCAGGATCCATTTCTGAAGGCTGTCTTGTTTCCACCTGAGTTTACCACCTAGAGTATTCAGTGAGCTCTCTAATAAACTTTCATTTGAAATTACAATACTTGACGGCGTTTTTATCTTTGCTATTTTTGTTCAATCTCAACCATGTCAGTAAATCCTTCTCAGGTCTTCTACAGTAAGATTCACTTGACAAATAAAGCACTAAGTTGGTAAACTCTATCAGGATGTAGAAACACGGAAACAAAGAATGCCAATTTAATCTTGGATAGAGTTGGACTGCTAATAAGAAAATGGAGTTAAAGACATTAGCAGTTGACCTTCGAAGCATGTTCTATTCTATTTTTGGACTCTGTTGGGTCATGCCACTCACAATTATAAATGCATATGAAATCTGGTGCTTATGGAGAGTTGGCAAAGCCATCAAGAAGATCTATTGATGATCCCTGCAAGTTATTTTTAAGTGTGTTTGGACAGAAAGGAACCGCAGATGTTTTGATGATATTTCAACTCCAAACCACTCCTTAAAAGCTAGATGTTCGCTTAACTTGTTTAGCTGAAACAATTTAACCCCTGTAAACAGTTCTGATCGATTTTGGACCTGTTAGCTCCCTAATCCTAGCATAGTCTCTTCTCATGTATTGGAGCTAACACAACTTCTTTGCAACTTTTGCATCTTCTTGATGCCTATTTAAAGAAACTTCTTTAAAAGTGGTGCATGGTCCGAGACTCGCTTCCATCCTCTTCAACCCCCACCTTCTTACAGGAGCATATTAATGTCCATATATCTGATGCAAATTACAATGTACTATGAGGTGGTTCCTGTCCAACATATTATTCGTCCTCTTCCTCACATTGTTTGCTGACAGCATCCTACATAATACACCATGTTAGACACACCATCTTCTCTGGTGCTTTAGTCTTCCCAACTGATTTACAATCAGATCCTAAATCCCCTCCATTGAGTCAATGAGTAGGCCTCTATAGTATCACTTCAGAGAGAAACATTGACTGCCTACCTCTTGCCATTTCATTTCAATAATCTCTCCAAATTGAATGTGGCCGTAGATCTTCCGTAACAATCTCTCGACTTCCGTTCCATTTGCTAAGACACTCTCGGAATTCGAAAAAAGAATGATGTTTCTGATTGGAGAGGAGAAATGCAAGGTTGCTTGGCTTTCAACAGTTCAATGCAAATCCACTTAGTGGGTTAGGGCTTAAAAAGCGATGTTGTAGGTTAAATGAACGTTGGTAGTAAAGCTTTCTTTCGAAGACACAACAGAAAGGACTGATAATTAGAAAAGAATGACTGATACTTATAGCATGGTGGCCATGTTAGACTTCTGAAGGAAGAAAACAGTGTGTAGGCTTATTAGGAGGAAAAAGCTTAGAATGTAGTTCAAAAGATTTGAAATCAACATTTGATTTTATCAGATACTAGCTACATACTTGTAGAAAATCAGATAATACAATTTCCAGGAGTGAATGTATTTAAGCTTCAATCTTTCCTATTTTCACCAATTTCAACGTACTTCGATTTATGGGGTTGTTGTTCTTGTGGGTGTCAGTCTTCCAATATCAGATCTGTGATAGGCAAATCGATATTGAGTTGGGACACAAAAAAGAATTTGTCTACCAAAAAAGCCCGTGCTTCTTTCGCTAAAAGAAGACTAGTTTAAAGGGGGAGGAATTGAAAAAAACTTTTCAGAAGGAATACACACTTTCCAAAATGAGATTTTTAAGTTTCCTACTATTTATGCGAACAAAAAGAACAATAAAAATCCTAAAAAGAACGATTAGAAATTCTTGTGATGTAGCAGACTTCTTTTTTCATTTTGCAGCAAGAACTCCAGAGAAGAAGAGAAAGAAAAAGAGAAAAATGCAGCATTATCACTTCAATTACATTTTTGTGGTGCTTGACTGAAAGGAGATAATCACAAAATAGAAAATGAAGAAGAAAAATGGCAGGAAAAATATCTGAGAACTCATATTACCGTAATTGCTATAGCCTGTCCCACTGGTACATCTTTTGTTCCTTCAGGAACCAATATCTTCGCAAGGAAACTGCAAATGATATCCCAAAACAACCAAACCAAATACATTAAAGAAGTGCATCGATTAACCAAATGATTAGAATGAGCATTTCAGGAATTTATGAACAGCAATAGAATCAGAGAAGAACACTAATTACATACAGAATATCTAAAGACAAGTAATAACATCAGAACAGAAGATTATTTACCTTATCAAAAGAAAATGAGAAAATAACATCCTCTCTAATTTTTAGATAAATACAGCACAATTGGTATATAGGCTTACCCTTCTTCAAGACTTTCAAACTCAAGTGTAGCTTTATCAGTCTCTATCTCACACAGTATGTCCCCCACTTCAATCTGTTAGGAAATCAGAATTCAACCAGATGTAATAACACAGAAGTTTCAATTGTAGAGCCTAAAAATTTAGCTGGCATTATCTCTGTCTAAAAATGAAGTTATTTTGCTACTTCAACTTCAGGTAACAATGAAAAGCAAGTACCTTGTCCCCCTCTTTCTTTATCCACTTTGCTATATTACCTTGAGTCTGCGATGAGACGAGCATGTAAGTTAAGAATTTCCACAATAATAAGGAAATCACAAGCAGAAACTTCTCATTCATAGAAATAATGCCGTACAGAACATATTACCATTGTAGGGGACAAAGCTGGCATTGCCACCTCTGTATGCAAAGGAGCCTCTGCAACAGTAGGAAGTGATTATTATAACACTAACAAAGACCTCATTTTTGCCTCATAAAATCTCATATTATCAGCAAACTCTCACACAGTTCAAGATACAAGTGGAGTAAAACTGAAACATTTTTCAGGGTGTAACGTGTCCGAAGGTCACAAAATATCTTTTCTTTCTCAAATAGAAAATAAATGCACGGAAAATACTACAGCTTCATAGGACAAAACGTTCTCTCCAAGAGATGTACATCTTGGAGACGAGACGATGTTGTGCCTAAGACCTTAGAAGCTAAAAGGACTACCCTATCCCATATATAAGAGATTTTAACTGCTCTTCAAAATTCCTTCATTGTGTTATGCACCACACAATAGCCAGATTTGCTATCTATAGGCTCTTAAATATTCTTACACTTCCCAGAGCCACTCAACCAGATGATGAGGAATTGAGTTAATATCATGTGAGTCAATGGCCCACATAGCATATAGTATTAAACTGATAGGAGGAGGACGAAATCATATATGCGGAGACACAAGATACACACATAGTAACCAAACACTTGCTGCAAAGGAAACACCCTCAGGTTTATCACGCACCAGCTATGACCAAATTGCCTTGTCAGGCTTCTTTATAATTATCTGTAGCAGGTGAGGAGATCATAAGTGTTTAAGTTTAACCACATAACACATTTTACCTATCCCAAGAAAACCACATAACACATACATGTATATATTTAGAAGGGACCTACGTCTTTCCAAATGAATCTGGGCAATGGAACAGCCACTGGAATATTTGAACTACAAGATAACACTTAGAAGTAAACACACCTAACATAAAGTCTCCAAAACACCAGATTTAAGTATCACGTCATAGGATGTGAACTAGTATTCCATCTCTTTATCATTCAAACGACAACTATGCCTCAGTCCCAAACAAGTTGGGGCCGGTTATATGAATCCTCACTTATCCATCTAAGCACAACTTATGTCATCATCGTACCAAATAAAAATAAAAGTAAAAGATAATGAAATAAACAATAATAATAATAATAATAATAATAATAATAATAATAATAATAATAATAATAATAATATTAGAAGTTCTCTAACAAGACTAGAGCTTATTCCCAACTAGTAGATATTACCTACATAGATCTTTTCCTTCCATTGTGCCCTATCTTTAGCTAAGTCTGCACTTGATTCCATCTCTTTATCGATCAAGTTATCAAAACACATGGAAGTTCAAAGAAGCTCATTCCGATTTTTGTAATAAAATGATGATATGAGACGGGTTATTTGTTATAAGCAAACAACATAAATGAGGAGCTCAAGTCAAGAGATAAGCACATCTCCAAAGCAATGGTCTCCTACAGATAATGTTACTAACAGGACCAACAGTAATGGACTTATCTCCGTGTTTTGTGCAATTTCTATTAGATTGTAGAAGTTGAAAGAATTTCTAAAGTTGTACTCCACTTACTTTTCTTTTTATATGCTCTTATCAGATGCATCCCTTATTGATTTTCATTCGGTGTAGGACTTGAAAGTCGAGATGCGACGGTGGAAGCTACTGAAAGCAATCTATGAATATCTGGAAAGCTAATAGCATTGGGTGGGAGCAACATCATTTGTATAATGTACTTACCAGCTGACGAGAAGTACCGAACACCATTTTGCAGCTGCAACATTTCCAACATTAGATCATAGAAACATAAAATAATGAAATTTATTTGACAGACATGCAACTGACCTTAGATGGCATGCCATGGACTCCACTGAGCAGGCGGAAATGTAAAGTCCTGACAGAACTTCAAAATCGTGAGCAGCATAAAGTTTTAAAAAACAATTATGGAGCTGATTAACCTACCTTCAGCTGATTAATAATTAAAAATTGCATTTAGTTCAATGTAAATATGACAATGATGCAACTTAATTCCTAAAGAAGCCATATCATCTCCCATGCAGAGATTCTAGCCTATCCTTATTTGCCCATTAAGTCGATTTTCTGCTAAACCAGTATGAAAATCAGTAAGATTGTAATATGCAAGACGAAGGACTAACTAAGCAACTATGCTACTATTAGTATTGGCACCCCCAAACTAAAACTGCAGCTAAAAGTCAAAATTTAGTTGGTCATTATGATCAAAATATCAATCTCTCAAGAATTCTATTCACTTTGCCTATGACATGAGAAATCCAATTAGCCGCCATCATAAAATTGAAGAATTTAATTGAGGAGTCTCTAAAATTTTATCACATCCGTTTCAGCCATAAATTTATGAAGATGCGCATCATCTTGTTCACAGTATATATCCCAGTCAGACAACAATTGATTGGCGGGGAGAGACTCAGATTGTCTGCAATCATGCATGTGAATGCTGAAGAAAGCCATGAGGCCATCATTGGGAAGAGGGTATCTTTCTGGACATAATTGACAACAGGAGTGGTAGACAGGTTTACTTGATAAATCAGTTTCTTCATCACACATCTAAAGAAGTTAATGTCGTCAGATCTTAGGACTCATTTGGTGAATCTTTTGTTATCACTCATTCCTTATTCCATCTCCTTGTTACTTTGCATCATCTCAATGTCCTTTCATTTGAACTTTAAGGAATATAAGTCCCTAAATAACCTTCTTTTTTCCCAATAAGATCTTAAGAACATACCAAGGAGTGTCTACATAAAGTTTCTCTTTGAGGTCGACGGAGTATCATCCCCATTTGACCTTAATCTGTAAAAAGGGTTTGGTACATCTCCAGCATCTATAATATATGGAAAACAAAAACGGCAATGTGGGACTCATGCCACCACAGACATGATAGGGAGGAAAAAACATTACAGTCATCATGATAGGCCCTTCTAGGGTAACGTATCCATCATTGCACAACAGCCCTACTAGACCACATGGAATCTGGAAAACTGGGTTGAGTTGGGTTGGGATATATAGTACAGTTTCTATAGGCCAAGAAAATGCTTAATAGCTTAATGCTTTATTAGTGGTTTTGACATGGCATTAGATCCAAGAAACCCACTTAAACCATGGCAACATTTAAAAATGAAAAATCAGTTACTAGCGAATATAGTTCTACATATTCGCTCATCTTAATACTAAACGAAAGTTCTCTGGAAAAAGGCAAAATTATGTCAGTAAACTTTTCTTTGAGAAGAAATTATGTCAGTTACACTTTTTGAGTTGAGATAGCACATTTCAGTAAATAAACCGCTAGAATGGACTAACAAAGATTCTTAAAACTCAGACCTTAATGAAGTAGCATCCACATCAGGAATTTGATTCAGCGCCTCAGGAACACTGCACCCAATAAATCATTAATGAAAAATTGCAAATTTAATAAATGTATTTCATAAATATTAACAAGGGAATAATGAGCATCATTTTTTTATAATGGTGGTGTTCGGGCAAGTTTACGCGTATCTCGACTATTCCACTTGATACCTGCTACCTCCCACTAGTACAGGTACCGACTATTGGGTAACTCTGCCACGCCAAGTCTTAGGCAGATGGAAAGAAATCACCAATGTGCTTTTGTCGCTGATCTCCGCGATTTACCTCAGCTCATTGACCACTAGGCCACACTCTTAGGTGCAGAAAAATGAACATCATAATACACACTTTATCTTGATGAAGTGCTTAAGAAAGAGTGCAGCTTCTCAATAAGTTTGAACACACATTACAATCATTGGAACACGAAATTAAGTGAAAGAGAGGGCTCTTGTACAAATTTCTGATGCAAAATGACTGATAATAAGACAGAAATGATACAGTAATTACTCCAGTATTTTGCTGGCATACATAATAAAATTCTCATATTACATATAAAAAAAGGAGAAGACAAATGATACACAGCCTTGTACAATATGAAAACGAGTACTAGAATAAAAACTTTGATGCATCACCCCACGTTTTCTTAAGTTAATAAATTTGGTGGAGAAAAAAATGAACTCAATTAGAAATAAGTTTTTGTGGGATGGTAATGCAGGAAAGAGAAGGTTTCATTTAGTCAAATGGCAGATAGTTATGAAAGATAGGAAGGATGGTGCGCTAGGTGTGAGGAATTTAAAGCTTCACAATAGAAGTCTGCTATTCAAATGGTTGTGGAGGTACTGCAAGGAAGGTAATGAAGTTTGGAAAGAGCTGATAAATGCAATCCATGGGAAGAAGGATGGATGGAGAAATGTGAAGGGTGGATTATGGAAGGATATATGTAAGTTCTGGGAAGAATTCAAACTGTTCACCAGACCGGAGGTGGACAATGGAGCTAAAATAAAATTCTGGGCAGATCTATGGGTTGGAAATGAATGCCTGAAGGATAAATTCCCTACTTTATTCAATTGCTCAATAAAAAAGAATGGTAATGTGGCAGATTTTCACTCAAATTCTGGTTGGCAGCTAGAATTTAGAAGGAATTTAAATGATTGGGAGATAGAGGACTTTTGTCAGTTGCTTCAACAAATAGAATCAGTTCATATTGATCACTGTAAAGTGGATTCTCTAACCTGGATAGCAAGCAAGGACAAGAAATTCTCAGTTAGGAATTGTTACAGTCTGTTAACTAAACAGTCAGGTCAAGGGGAGGCTTCTTGGACATGGAAGATGTTATGGAAGACTAAGGCTCCTATTAAAGTAGCATGATTTGGGTGGGTTGCTACAAGGGGGGCATGTTTAACACAAAATAATCTGCAAAAAAAGGGGTTTTGTACTATGTAATAGATGCTACTTGTGTCAAGAAGATCTAGAAACAGTGGAGCACCTGTTTATCCATTGCAGATTTGCCAAACAGTGCTGGGAATTATTTCTAGGTATTTGTGGTATTACATGGGTTATGCCTCAGAATGTGAGAGGTTTATTAGAAAGTTGGCAACAACAGGTTACTAGTAAAGAGAATAAACAGATATGGAGGACTATCCCATTGTGCATTCTCTGGACAATATGGCAGGAAAGGAACAAGGCCTGTTTTGAAGGACATAGATCTCCTATGTAAAAGATAGCTGTTTACAGAATCTGTACTACTGGTGTAGAAGTAGTTCAATAGGCAGTCTGAACCAACTAATGGATTTCTTAGATCTATTAGGAAGGAAAGTCTAGTAGTCTGATTTTCTTTCTGGTGCTTTTATTTGTTTATGTAACCTTTAAGTACCTTCTTGGTACCCTTTTAATAAAACTTATACGTTATAAAAAAAAACTACATTAGGGGTGCAATCCCAATGCTGCCTTATTTAAACCAACAAAAAGAAAACCTAATACTCCAATTGCTTACTCGTTGAACCAATACGGACTACAATAGACATTGGTATACATACACCAAAACACTGATGAGGAAAGAAAACCAAAACAAACAAACAAACAAAAAAACAGGAAGAAGGTCTTTCCTTCTTTATCACTAAAATAGAAGTCTTTTTTTTCGAGAATGGTAACAGCTAAAATAGATGTCTTGTCCACCAAATGTATTCTCGATTTCAAAGTTATAGAGCATTCTAAGGCCTTTTCATTCTTGTGTTTTTATTTTAGCTTGCCTTTCTTGTTCTTTCTTTTATTACTTCATCTTTGATATCTTTTCTCAATAAAAAGTACAAGCATTTAATCACTTGCCATTCTGCAACCAAAGACGCACCCAAATCAATTACATTTCTCCCAAAGTATAACCAATCTTGCAATCCGTTTTTCCATTTAAGCATAATTATATGCATAAATAGACATATTAGCATGCCTTTTGAATTGATTTGTATACCCTTTATTTGAATGTACATTACTTAAAATACTGACTCTTACGCACTCCCCTGAAAACATCACAATCCTCTTCTGTCACGGTTGAAAATTTTCACCATAATGAACCCCAATCCTCACCCTACGCATGAAGATACAAACCTTTGGAACATTACTAGATGAAGGAAAATCAGTTTTTCCCTCAAAATGTTAGGTGTGATCTTAAAATTTGGTCCTTTAACTATAGAAGAAAATCTTCAAATTACTCAACAGCAACAACTTATACATTTAAATCTATACAGCAACAACTTATACATTTAAATCTATTAAATTTGAGGTTCTAAACAGTTCAGAAGGTTCATTAAAATGGAGCAAAATAATTCATTTGAATAATGCGTCAGCTATTTACACCTGTTTTATTAATCCACGAGGAGCAATAAGTGGTTGAACACACTGTATATGTTCTTTCCTGTGCAAGAGCTTCTTCTAACCTAGAAGACCAAATACTATTCAATCTCAAATACCTATTGCCAATATCCAAACGCGCGCACACACACATATATTATCATTTCTCCATGTAAGCTAATATCCACAATCCACGCGAACATTATGCAATTTGTAATTCTTATTAATTGCGGTAGAATCAATTAAATGCTTGAGTTAACGAATTACGGTAATTCAAAAAATGTAAGGAGAAAAGCATACTGATAGAGCGATCGGAAAGTGAACCTTAAATCTATAAAATTTGAGGTTCCAAAGTTCAGTAGGTCAATTAAAATGGAGCAAAATTAGTAATTTGAGCAATGTGTAGCAATCTATGTCTTTTTTATTAATCCACGAGGAGCAATAAGCGGTTCAACAGCTTCTTCTAACCTAGAGGACCAAATATTATTTAATCTCAAATACTTATTGCCAAAATCCAAATGCGCACACACACACGTATATTATCATTTTTCTTTATGTGTACTATTATCTACAATCAACGCGAACATTAAGCAATATGTAATTCTTATTACACGCGGTAGAATCGATTAAATGCTTGAGTTAACGAATTACGGTGATTCAAAAAATGACAAAAAATGTAAGGAGAGAAGCATACTGATAGAGCGATCGGAAAGTGAACATTAAATCTATTAAATTTGAGGTTCCAAACAGTTCAGTAGGTCAATTAAAATGGAGCAAAGTAAGTCATTTGAGCAATGCTTAGTTATCTAGGCCTTTTTTATTAATCCACGAGGAGTAATAAGCAGTTCAAGAGCTTCTTCTAACCTAGAGGACCAGATATGTATTCAATCTCAAATACCTATTGCCAAAATCCAAGCGCGTGCACACACATATTATCATTTCTCAGTGTAAGCTAATACCTACAATCCACGCGAACATAATGCAATTTGTAATTCTTATTAATCTACAAGGAGCAGTGAGTGGTTGAGCACACTGTATATGCAATTTCCTGTGCAAGAGTTTCTTCTAACCTAGATGACCAAATATTATTCAATCTCAAATACCTATTGCCAAAATCCAAGTGCGTGCACACACACATATATAATCATTTCTCCGTGTGCACTAATATCAACAAGCCATGAAAACATTTAGGCTTACATCTATATTGAGGTTCTAAACAGTTCAGAAGGTTCATTAAAAATGGAGTAAAATAAGTCATTTAAGTAATACATAGCTATCTACGCCTGTTTTATTAATCCACGAGGAGAAATAAGCGGTTGAACACACTGTATATGCTCTTTCCTGTGCAAGATATTATTCAATCTCAAATACCTATTGCTAGAATATGAACACGCATACACACAATCATTTCTCTTTATGTGTACTAATATCTATCTATAATCCACGCGAATATTATGCAAATTGTAATTCTTTTTAAACGCGATAGAATCGATTAAATGCTTGAATTAACGAATTGCGGCGATTCAAAAAAATGTAAAGAGAAAAGCGTACTGATGAAGCGATCGAAAAGTGGAAGGGGCGGCGGCGAGAAGACGGCGAGCTCGGAGAATTACTGGATGACGAAGCCTGGAAAGCGCCATCGATCAATTCACAGATCCACGCCTTTGCTTTCAACTTCTATATGCTTGTTATTCTGTCCCCGCTATCAACTTTATTTTTTTATGTCAACTCAATAACTAAATAACATGTGATTTAGTACTATATTCTAATTACACTAATAAATACAACATACACATTATTACTTTAATTATTATAAATTACTTCTTCGGTCCTAATTTATGCCAAAGCGTTTGACTGGACACCGTGATTAAATATGAAATAAATATTTTTGAAGATTGTGTGCAAAATAAGTCATATATATTTGTGTTATTATAAAAGTAAAATAAGAAGATTAAAATTAAATTGTTACTAAATATAGAATAAAATTGATTAAAAAAGTGTTAACGTGGTCAGTTTGGAGGGCGAAACTAGTTGATCTTGCTTTGCAGAGGAGATTTGGTAATTGGGTAGTAATTGTTATGAATGTGAATGAGTGAGTTATTTTTCTCGTTACTCTAATGTTCATACGGACGAATCTTTGCTACGGGAGTGCACAATAAAAGAGCAAGATGGAAGAGTGAACATTGTTGAGTCTAGAGCTCTAAAAGTGTACATAAATTGGGACGAATGAAGTAATAATAGTTATGTGAAATTTGATTTTTTTTTCTCCCTCTATTTCTTGGGTCCTTTTTTTGTTTTTTGTTATCTTCTTTTTTAAAAGTTCAAAAATGGAAAAGTAATGGTCCGACGATGAGTGGCGGGCGGGGGAAAAGTAGGGGTTTGGTGGGCGCGAATTCTTTGGTCTAAATTTTGATGCCTTTGGGATTCATAATTTGGTCCACTTTTTTTTATTGATGTTTGACCTAAATAAACAATATGTGAGAAAAGTGATTGAAGTCTAAATAAATGTATTTAATTTAATGTTCGATGCCCTTTTCCTATCATGAATGGTGGTTTTGTCTTCATGTTTGCATATTCAATACTACCTAG
Source organism: Anisodus tanguticus (assembly GCA_034509755.1). Lineage (NCBI taxonomy): Eukaryota > Viridiplantae > Streptophyta > Magnoliopsida > Solanales > Solanaceae > Anisodus > Anisodus tanguticus. The sequence continues at coordinate 37,691,788 of CM067549.1, forward strand.
AGAACTTGACCGCGTATCTCGCGATCATAAAAGAGTCTATTTTAAATTTACGAAATATTTTTTATAAGCTAATATCAAAATATTAAAATAATAAAAAGTAAATTATTGAAAGTTTAAAAGATATTAATTTATTTTAACCTCAATTAATTAAAAGGGCGTCATATGAAAAAATGTGAAGAACAACTAAAAAAAATATAAATCTATAAAAGATATTTATAAATTGCTAGACCGGATTTCTTAGAAATTGTTTTTTCTATCTTAACAAAGAGTAGGGGAAATTTAGTAATAATTGAGTCAAGACTTTTCTCAATAATCGATCGAAGTCGTGGAATATTCTCATCAAGTGAAATTTAAAACTCTCCCTTTAATAAAGAATTCTATGGAACAACACCTTTTGCACCCTCTTATTCCATGTTACTGTTAAACAGAGCAATATACATGTGATATACACCCAATATACAGCAGTGTATATCACAGGCAAAGTAGTGGACTGGGCAACAGTGGGCCTCGAGCGGTGTACGATTGATGACAATACAATCTTGTATATATGGTATATATATTTGTAGTATATTGTACTGTAAAGGTTACCTTAATTAGTGTTATACACTTACCATAATTGTATAATTAGAATTATGGTAGAATAAGGATTTAGAAATAGAATAGGAATAGGATTCTCCTATTATGGAAATATGTAACTTGTATATATAGCCTTTCAATTAATGAAAATAATCAAGGGGATTATTTCTTTCATGGTATCAAGAGACTAGGTCTAAAACAAAAGTTTTTCTCTCCCAACTTTTGTCCTCTCCTTGTTTCGGCCGAGACACCCCCCCTCGGGTTTCTCCTCCAAAATTCGTCTTCCGCTCTCAAAAACCTCTCTTAAATTTCCCTTCCTTCTTTGTTCTTTCAAGATGTCTAAGAACAATTATCATCCTGCCCTCATGGTTTCCAACATCAAGAACTGTATCCCGATTGTGCTTGAGATGAAAAACGTCCAATATGCGACGTGGGCGGAGTTGTTTAAAATACACTCTATCTCCCATCAAGTTATCCATCATATCATTCCTCCCACTACACCTCGTCCCGCGGAGGATCCTCAATTATGGATAACGCTTGATGCTACCGTTCTCCAGTGGATCTATTCCACTATTTCAGTTGACCTTCTACAAATGATTATTGAGCCGGATACCACGGCTATGGCTACTTGAAATAGATTTTGTGACATATTCCAAGATAACCAACATTCACGTGCCGTCACACTTGAAATTCCAAATCATGATTTTAAAAAATTTAAATGTAAAAGTTGACCCATAAGTTTATATGGTGTAAAAATAGATTCATAAGTTGATAGATATATTTACCAAACATGTTTACCAAGTATTTATATCAAATATTAAAAGATCTATAAGTTGATAGGATATTTATAACAATTTTACTCTTACCAACCAAGTGAAAAAAATTATATTAAAGAGTAGTTACATAACAATTCATGTTCAATTTTTTATTTTATAGAACTAAAATTGGATTAATTAATGTTGTATTTTTTTAGAAAGGTTTTCTAGTAGCGTATTAATTTTGTTATGATCTATGACTTGCTCATTTAGTATGATTGTATAAGAATGAAGTCATCAATAGACCTCTCACTTGTTCGTGTATTCCACTTATATCCTTATTGAGACCTCTACAACCTGAACACTCCAAGACCACTTTTACTGTGTCACTTGGACACAAAGTTAATATCAAGCAACACACAAATCGTGTGTACTGTTAGGTCCGGAGCTATGGATAAACAAGAATATGTAAGAATAAAATCGTAACAGCTAGAACAATTAAAACAGTTTCTGGACGTTGCCTTCAATGTTGTGTCAACATCTGATGCAACATTGTGATAAAACAGTTATAAACCTTTATAGAGTAAATGCAGCAGAAAAGTAAAGAGACTCAATGTTCATATTTTCAAGTGTATCTATTAATATATCCCTTGATGGTCAATGACCAAAGAATTGTATAAATTATATACAATTACAAATGAATTTCTTTTTACAAGATTGAACAATAAATGTGAAAAAGAAATTACAAACAAAAGTGAAGTCACAGATGACTTCAGCCTAAAGTTAAAAGATCTAAAAAGACAAATACAACATCTTCATTACAATTGCTTGAAATATAAGCTTGATCTAGAATCTGGGCAGCAATAGTAATGTGGGACTAGATGTTGTTATACTACTTTAGGTTAAGTGTGTTGATCCAGTTTTCTAAGGTGAATATCCAAGAGCTCTCTTGGTAATTCTTCTCGTTCAATTCTGGATATCGATACTCTGAAGCTCCCCTCTATTTATAGTGTGGAACTTCCCTTGAAATCCTCACTGATTGGTTGCGGAGGTTAAGTAAAAGAAGGCTTCAGCTTGGACCGGTTCTTGCTCCTTAAAAAGCTCAACGTTCTGGACTTGGTCTTCACACTGCTTCCTCTCCAAGCTTTGACTGTTTCTTTTACCACATTTTAAACACAGCATCATTGTAAGCTTGCCTAGATCATTTTTTACTCACAGTAACACAACCTGTTTTGGCTGGAAGAATAGGCAAAATCATTACAGAGATGTTGTAAGGAATGTTGTCACAAGATGTTGTCCTGAGCATTTACAGATGTTGTCACAACATCCATCCAATATCAACAATCTCCCCCTTTTTGTCTTTCTTCACAAAACTCCATACGAAGCGAAAATGACTAGGATACTGATTCCCAATGTAGTCCTTATATTCCAAGAATTAGTAGGATCAGTGATATGCTCCCCCTTAACCTGCAGTATTAAATTTCAAGCAGTGTTGTATCGATGATTTGATTAGATAGGAGTTATATTCTGTTAGTCGTGACTTACTTACAGCAACTGCGTAATCAGTCTACAGTAACCATTTATAACAATCCACATCAGGCAAACATATATAAACAGCTTTAGAAAGCAGTCACAATGTCTGCAAGAACAGACCAATTATCCCAAAGTAAAATATTACAAACCAAAAAAATATTCCAAATGTCAGTATATTCAATATTCAAATAAACAGAGATTATCAGCACTCCATCCATCATTGAATCAACACTCCATTCCATCAGCATGATCATCCTTGACTAGAGTAATCGAGTCACAGTAGCTTCCAATCGCTTTTTGTGATCGATCACTCTGTGCAGCAATCAGACGTAGTCAGCAATCATTATCTCAACTCCTATCCCCCTGCATCATAGCTTGGCTTGCATTATCGTCAGTAGCAGCTCCCCCTGTCTATCTACTTCCAGCAGCAACATCATCAGCATCATCCTCTCTCCCTTTTTGTGAAGAAAGTAAGCCCACATAATAGTTTTTGGCTCGCACCAGGTCTTGAATTTGCCTGTCAAGTTCGGCAATGTGCTGTCGAAGCCAGTCTTTGGACATTGGGACCTTTCCTTGACCAATATTACCATGAATGTTGGCAACATCCTTTGATGTGTCAGTGTCCCATTTATCTTTCTTCCAGGGCAGGTTAATAACCTTGTCCTTGTTGTTCATAACTGCTCGTTGTACTGAGTAGACCTCTAAGGCTGGACTCGGTTTTTCTCCTTTTGGAGTCTTAAAACCTTGATTGAGTAGGATTTGAAAAATCAATGAGGGGTATGAAAGGGCAGAGTTGCTTTGTATTTCTGCCAAGTTGGCAACATGGTTGAATATGAGGGTTCCTAAGTCAACTTTCTGATTCATTCCAATCTTGAAAAGCAGTGATACTTGATCAAGGGTCACTACTGTCTCATTGAGGGAGGGTATCCAATTGTATATAGCAAGTTTGTGCAAAGTGGCAAACAAGGCAATGAGTTTTGACACAAGACTGCGAGGAGCCCAAACAGTGATCAAATTCCCCGTAAGGTACTTGATCATCGTATTGAGTTCCTCCACAGTGGGGTTTGGTTGAGGTTCTCTTTCACTAACAATTATTCCAAGAGTGGAGTTGATGATATTAGGTGTAAAATTGTATACCCTGTTGTATAGGTACACTTTCCCAAATTTCTTCGAGGTTGTGTCCCTAACAGCAAGCGTCAGATTAGCATAGAACACCCTAATCACCTTCTCACAATAAGGATTCTTACCAGATACAAAGCTTAAGATCTTTCGACTACTGTATGTTCTGCGGACCCCTTTAGGAATGAAGTTCCGTATATGTATGTCATTTGACATCTCTTTTTCTTCTTTTTCCTTAGTTTCTGCTTGTGGAGTGGAAGTTGATGGAGTTCTGGAAGAACTGGGCACACTGAAATCGGTGTCAGTGCCGATGCTAGTGGTAGTATCAACAGGGAAAGTTGACTCTTCCATGGATCTTTTGGCAGACTGGTTGTCACCGAATTGGTTTTCGAAAACCCTTTTTGACCTTCGCGTCGGAAATGTCGATTTTGACTGTCTTGAAGCAAGGTTTGAGAAATCAAATGTTGCATCAACATCAATTGGGTTTTCATTATCGCCTGGGTAGCCCACCTGTAATGGCTTATCTGAACCAAGCAGGATCATAGCCTGTGTGCAGTCCTCCTCAACCGATTTCAAGTCATTGATGGAAGTATAATACTTGTAAACCTTGTTGCTATTTACTGGACTAGTCGACATTGGGGAATAATATTTGGTGTTTGTGAATTTTGAAGAAATGGACATGGGAGAGGGTTTTGAAGAATTGGGCGTGTTAGAGAAGCTTTGGGTTTTGAAAAATGGCGGTGGTGTTTGGGCTGCCATGATTTGATGGATTGTAAATCGGATGATGTGACAATTCCAAGGCAAAAATGAGAGGTTTCATTATGACAAAATATACTTACACTCAAACTCCTTTTCCTTAAATTTAGATTGTATAGATGAATAAAAACTCTTTACACATTTAAAACAAAGGATTTACACAACACATAACATCATTTAAAATTTAAATAAAAACGGTCCTCCAGAATTTTTGGATTTTTCGTTAAAGACAGAGACGTGTTACATACCAAAAACAAGAATAAAATAAGATAAATCAGATTGATCAATGTACTGAAACACGATGTTGTTAATGATGTTGGCAATATTTCCAAGTTAAACAAACATTATGAGACTCCAAGGATTTTCTGATTTAGCAGATGATATTTCCGTATATGTTCCCCATGAGATTGATCGCTGGACTAATGTAATATTTTACCATTGTCCTTAATCAACTTAGTTGAACACATACAGATTAAAAAAATATTGAGGAATTTTCAATCTTTTTGAAGTACGTGGTACTCCTATAGAATAGGAACGATACCAATCTTAGAGCTTTGCTCTTTTTGTATACATCCAAATCTTTTAGTAGAGGCTTCGCCTTCTTATGATACCTTTTTTATGATATACATAATTGTTTTATACATATATCATCGCAGAGAACGGTATCACATTCATATCTTGTCCTTTTAGAGTCATGCTTGAATTTTTTGAAAAATAGTGCAACATCACTACAACACGTATCATGTTTATTGACTCAACAGTAAATGTTACCCAGAATGTTAGGACAACATTTCGGACAACATCTACCTAGCCTGTCTTATTTTCAAAGAAAACAGAGATCAAGAGATTTTTTCAAACTAAAAAATCTCTCATGATCTAAAGGTTTGGTAAAAATGTCAGCCAGTTGAAAAAGAGTATCAACATGTTCGATTTGAACTAGTTGTTTTTCTACTAAGTCTCTTAAAAAATGATGTCTTATGTCTATGTGCTTTGTACGTGAATGTTGAACAGGATTTTTGGAAATATTAATAGCACTCAGATTATCACAGTACAAAATCATGGAGTTATTAGATATGTCATAGTCATCTAGCATATGTCGTTACCAAATCAGTTGAGCACAACAACTTCCGACTGTCACATATTCAGATTCGGCAGTCAAGAGTGATACACAGTTTTATTTATGACTGTACCATGAGACTAGATTATTACCAAGATAGAAACACCCACCACTAGTGCTTTTCCTATCGTCTACATCACCGGCCCAATCCGAGTCACTATATCCTATTAGATTAGGATTAGTGTCTTTGGAGTACCAAATTCCCAAGTCACTTGTACCGGCAACATATCGAATGATACGTTTCACAGCATTAAGATGAGATACCTTGGGACTAGCTTGGAACCTGGCGCAAACACATACGCTAAACATGATATTGGGGCGACTTACAGTAAGGTATAAAAGGCTACCTATCATAGATCGGTACAATGTTGGGTCAACATCTTGTCCAACATCGCCTTTACATACTTGTTGCGTAGAGCCCATTGGAGTCTTCATGTGTTTAGCATTTTCTAGACCAAATCTCCTAACAGGATTCTTGGCGTACTTGCTTTGAGATACAGAGATCCCATCTTCATTCTGTTTAATTTGCAAGCCTAAGAAAAATGTTAGTTCTCCAATCAAGCTCATCTCAAATGTTGTCGACATTGCTTCGACAAATGACTTCAAGAATGATTTTGTAGTCGAACCAAAAACAATATCATCAACATAGATTTGAGCTATTATTACATCTACACCGTGTCTTTTAATGAATAATGTTCTGTCAGCTTCTCCACGGGTAAAACCAAACTCAACAAGGAAGCCAGTTAGACGACCATACAATGCACGCGGTGCTTGTTTTAGTCCATACAAAGCTTTCTTGAGCTTGTACACATGATGTGGATGGTGAGGATCCTCAAATCACTTTGGTTGTTCAACATATACTTCTTTGTCCAAGTATCCATTGACGAATGCACTTTTAACGTCCATTTGGTGCAAGGTAATCTTTAGATAGCAAGCAATATCAAGAAGCAATCTTATTGACTCAATTCTAGCCACAAGAGCGAAGGTCTTATCATAGTCGATACCTTATACTTGTGTATATCCTTGAGCAACAAGTCGAGCTTTGTTCCTAACAATCTTCCCTAACTCATCTGATTTGTTTTTGAATATCCATTTGGTCCCAATAACATTTGTGTTGTTGGGTCGTGGTACCAAGTCCCAAACCTAATTTCGGGCAAATTGTTCAAGCTCCTCTTGCATGGCTTGAATCCAAAAATTATCTTTTAATGCTTCCCCAATATTTTTAGGTTCCAAAGTAGATGTAAGACAAGAAAAACTTACATGTTGATATATGGTGGACATGCACACATACCTTACCATTTCTCGGTAATTCACTAGCTCTTTCCATCTTGTACGCCTCTTCTAAAAAAACTCCCCCTATCACCTGGTCGGGTGGATGGTTCCTTCTAATCCTCGATGGAGGGTCTCTTCTCACTTGATCATTCAGTTCAGTAGCAGACTCCTCCTCGACTTCGTCCCCTGTGTTCTCTCTTTGAGGTTCAAATATTTCTTCTGATGCTGGGACAACATCTGTTTCTTCAGTGGGTTGCTCCTCTTCAATTGCAATCACAATGTTATTTTCTGAAGATCTACCAGATATATCCAGCAGGTCATCAAAAATAACATTGACTGACTCTTGTATGGTCTTTGTCCGAAGATTGTATATTTGGTAAGCATGGCTATTCTGAGAGTAGCCAACGAATATTCCCTTGTCACTCTTAGAGTCAAATTTAGCCAGTTGATCCATGCCATTAAGAATATAGCACACACACCCAAAGACATGAAAGTACCGCAATGTAGGTTTCTTTCCATTTAACAGTTCATAGGGTGTCATCTTGATCCCTAGCCTTAAATAGATTCTATTAGTTATGTAACATTCCGTGTTCAAGGCTTCTGCCCAAAACCTCTTTGACAATTGCTTAGAACTTAACATAACTCTAGCAATTTCTTGTTAAGTTCTGTTCTTTCTATCGGCAACCCCATTTTGTTGTGGTGTTTTTGGTGCTGAAAATTCATAGAATATGCCTTTCTTTTCATAAATTTTTGCAAAGGTTTGATTTTCAAACTCATTTCCATGATCATATCTAATTCTGAAAATCGAAGAACAAAACAGATTCTTAATCCTAGAGTAAAGTGTTCTAAACATCTCAAAGGTTTGTCATTTTTCCTTTAAAAAATAGATCCAAGTAAATCTGGAAAAATCATCTACTATCACATAAGAATATCTCATCCCTCATAGGCTATCTACCTGATTGGACCCATAAGATCCATATACAATAATTGGAAACAATGAGACGTACCTGAATGTTGTCCGTCACGTTGGACAACATTATGAGAGACTCGGTCTCGCTTTTCTTTCAAACAATCTTCGCACGTTGTTTTATCTTTTGGATCCGATCTGGGAATGCCTCGACAGCTTCAAATGAGATCACCTTCTCCAAGGTGCCGTAGTTGACATGTCCCAACTTTTGATGCCAAAGTGTCAAGTCACCTACCTTTGCGGAGTTGCAAAACTCTTGTCTACCGACTAGATAACAATTATCTCCAGTTCGGGTTCCTGACATGACACATTTATCTGCAGAATCTGTAACCTTGCATCCAAGCTTGTTGAATTTCACTTCGAGATCATCATCACATAGTTGGCTTATGCTAAGAAGATTAGCAACCAAACCTTCTACGTGAAGAATATTTTTCAAGGCTGGTACATCCGGAACATTAAGAGTTCATTTACCAATTATCTTACTCTTACTTCCTCCTCCAAAGGTCACGTATCTTCCATTGAATGCTCCATACTCCTTCAATAGACTTTTGGTACCTGCCATATGACGTGAGCAGCCACTATCGAAGTACCAAGAACCTGTAATATTAGTACGCAAAGCAGTTATGCACACATTACATTTCAGATTCAATTTGGGTACCCATTCCTTTTTCTTCCTTCTGCTTTCATGCTGGTTGCTTTGAATGTTATCAGTGATGTTGGGCAACATTGCTGACGACATTTTAGGCAATATTCTAAGTGCAAAGTTTTGAAGTTTGTAGCAGTAGGGCATAAGATGTCTTGACTTTTTACAAAAGATACATACAAACTTCTATCAAATCTTAGTGATCTGAGAATTACTCGAATTTTCTTTGATAAATTTTATCCTCTCAGTTTGATTATGGATTCTGGAAGTATTTGTTTTGCTAGGAGATTGGTACCCAAGCCCAGCCCTTGTAGGTTTATTGAAGTTCAATATTTCATCCAGTTTGGAGGTTCCCATGTTGAGCCTTTGAAATGTGGTCTCAGCTACGTTCAATCGTGCACAAATCTTACCAAGCTCTAGGTCCTTCTTGGTAAGTGCCACCTCTAATCGGTTGATTGTGCTTTTCAGATTGCTATTCTCAAGAGCCAATAATTTTGCTTTTGAGTCTAGTTGCTCAGATTCAGTGATTAAGGCTTTACAAAGATTTTGTAATTCCTTTATCACGTCGTCTTTGGAGTCAACTAGATCCAAATTTACAACCTCAGATGAAGAAATAAATCCACTAAAACAATTTACATCAGAATAGTCAAAGTATACATACCTCTCTGATGTTGAAGACATTCCAAATGTTGAGTCTGATGTTGTTCCTAATGTTGTCGCAATATTGTCAACAACATCTTCATCGTCGGATAGTGAGTGTTCGAATATGGCTGCCAGCGTTGCCTGTGGTTCTTCTTCTTGATCTCTTTCCTCCTCTTCATTCTCATGAGGGATGTTTAAACATAATGGATGCTGGTAGGGAGTAGCAAGTGTTGTTCACTGGTGAGAGGAACTGCCGTCTTATATGAGCGAGGGTACTATAGGTTAGTGACTGCTAATTCTCAAGGGATTGTTACAAGTTCGTCTCTATCTCTGTGATTGCCTTCAATTCTTAGTAACTTTGTTTCTCTAGTGTATAGTAGTAACCTAGTCAATTCTTTTGCAAGTATCTTAGCGACTGGACCACCCAACAGGATATCTTCGCTCCTCCTGAGCTATATCAACTGTACCATGGGCTCAAACAACGTCTAATCCGGGAATGATTCGGATACCTCACCTTGACAAAAGAAGACAACTGTGTGCTAACATAATAATTTTAGATAAAGTAACACAAAGTAATACCAATCCATTAAACTTTGTGGTCAACTAAATAAGATAGGTAAAATGAATATAATAGTCATACCAATCCAATATAAATTGTGAATAATTTTAACAAGATATCTATAAAGGAAATAACACAAGATTGAGTAAGTGGTAGTACTTGTTATTTGCTGGAAAAAAGTGAGTAATAGTTATTTGTAGGTTTAACTTGAACTCAAATATTAAAAATTTCACAAAAGATATATATGTATGCAGCACCTTGAAAAAAAAAGGTAAGCAAACTGAAGATGAAAGTGGAGAAAATCACAAAAGTGTCGTTATCGAATGAATTGTTGCAAATATCTCAAGGTGAATTATGGAGAAACGTACTACTCCCTCCGTTCCAAAATATTTATTTTATTTTCCTTTTTAGTCTATTTCAAAATGAATTTCTTTTTCCTTTTTTGGCAACTCTTTAATTCTGACTTTTTCACATGACATGTTTAACACTACAAGATTAAAAGACATTTTGATACATTTTACATATATTTAGTTAACAACCACGAGATTCAAAAAAAAAATAATCTTAAACTTCGTATCAAAACTAGACAAACATTTTGAAATGGAGGAATAATATAATGTTACATAAAAACAAAATCCCACTGGATTAATTTAGGTCGGATGATAATTTAGTTCAAATTTATTTCATTAAACAAAAAAGGTCATCTTTGCACAATTATCAAAAGTAGAGAAAACAAACTCTGATCTAAGAATGTCTTTAATTACAACATGCAAAAAAATCTCATTCCTTTAAAAAAAGAGTTGGTGTCATGGACTCAATATATATATATTAAAGCTAGAAATAGACAAGGTGATGTGACACATCTCTATTGCCACCATTCCTATTTATTTTTATCTCCTTCTTTGACTTTTTATCCCTTTTATTTGAATTTATGTGATAATATAAAAAGTCCAAAAATCACCTCATTAATTCTCTACATAATTGCACATTTATGTTCTATATTATTATGATAAAGAAAAATCTCAACAGCTGCTCACTCAAGAGATATATTCGATGTATGAATAATGAGTAATGACTTATGTTGGAAACAAAGTAGTACGAGATTAGTAAATAACTATTACAAGTGTTTCGAAAGGATAAACCATAAAGATTACAATAGCAACAAGCTTGTAGTAAATAAGAATTGTGACAACAACAAACTTTTTGAGTTCTTGAATCTTTATACCAATTTGCAGAAAGCTCTTTAAATCTTGATAACCTGAAATCAAAACATACTAAATCTGGAAGTGTTACAACTGTGTTGAGTCGAGTGATGACACTCTGTATTTAAGACAAGATTGCCTCGTATACATGCTTTTACGTTAGCGCGCAATAGTCTCCCAAGATAAAACAACAAACTATCATTTGTGCAAAGCAAACACAAGTGATTATAGCGAAGAAAACAAATAACTTAACGCCTACTATCGATCATTTCCAAAATCACGAGTGAACCTTAGTTCAACTGATCTACTTTGTAAACCGATACCAGGTCGGTAGTAGTGTGTAAAATATATTGAACTACATGTGACCTGCGCATATCTCTCTTGGTATACGAGTGCACCATGATTCCAATTAATTTTATGATTCGTATCCATTGGTGACTTCAACGAGACTGTCACATACCTCATAAATAAGTTTGGAATTAGACCAGTCCGTTAGATGTCTTAGAAATCTCAATTCTTAAGATGTCATATGTGATGCCCATATCTTTCATATCAAAACTTTGTTTCAATATGACTTCCACTTTCAGACCGTTGGCTTTCCAACTGTTGACTTTCTAACTTCAGAATCAATGTTTATGTTATCAGATTCATTATTTATGTTTCATCTTAAACTTCTAGGACCAAAATGTAAACATTTCAAGGACCAAAAGGAAAGTTCTGGAAGAAGCCCAACAGTCCAACAAACCAACTCTGATCCTCCCCTTCCAACTCTCCGGTTATGAAGGCTGTCTCAACATCCATGTCACGCAAGACTACAATAGCCCTGGATGTTAAGCTATTCACATGGGAGCACATGTTCAAGTAGCAGAAGGCCTATATCTGTCCCAGACAAAGGATCCGAATTATAGTAAGGAGGAAATGGACACTCAGTCTGGCTGAAAGTGGGCCAGAATCCAAAAGGTCTAAGTTAATTATCCTTCCTTATATATAATGTGTTTAGATAATATCTGACTAAAAGTGTGTAAAGCAAGGCTAGGAATATGAAAGTGTTTTCATTAAAATTTTATATTCCTTACACTCTAAAATCAAAAATTAAATCTCTCTTCTTCCCGGTTAAAGATTGGTGCTGGAAAACAAAACTTAAAAGATCTGTTCTTTTGAATGTTATTATTAAAAGTGTGTAAAGTATGTTCGCACATACGAATGAGAGATATCCATTGACCGTGCGAAAATTGTTACCACTCTTAAGCAAGCGCCGGGAATTGTCTAGGCACCAATCTCAAGGGAAGAAGACTAAAAGATAATGGCTTATCTTAAGACGTTGAACCCGTCACACTATCTGACAAAATATTCTTCATTTGATAGGATGGTTTTGGACACTCAGTCGTACAAAGCCTACGGGCGACTGGAGTGGGCCAGAGTTTCCAGGTCTTAAATGATCTGAAAGTCAAAAGAAAGCCAGAAAAGGTTCTGGACACTCAGTCGTACAAAACCTACGGGCGACTGGAATGGGCCAGAGTTTCCAGGTCTTAAATGATCTGAAGGCCAAAAGAAAGGCAGAAAATAAATTGGACACTCAGTTGTACAAAGCCTACGGACGACTGGAGTGGGCCATAGTTTTCAGGTCTTAATTGATCTAAAGGCCAAAAGAAAGGCAGAAAGAAATTGGACACTCAGTATGCAAAAGCAATTGGAGTGGGCCAGAGTATCCAGATCACATATGATCCGGTTACGCCCTAACCATGGGCATGATTTTATTCATGTGAAGCAACGCCACTTCTAAAGTAGAAGGGGTTAGAGAGGTTGTCCTTAAAAGGGACTTTAGGGAATGGGATCACTTTAAAAGGAGGTGATACATGTCCCAAACTTGGTTTCATAGAGGTTGTTGGTCAAACTGGTTTGAGACTAGTCCAACATGTCTGTAATAACTAAGAATGATACGGTATGTCTGTAGCCAAATGAATGATATATTTGTAATCTGTGCATCTATGCCATCATAGATTAAGACATGTTAAATAGAAAGTCATTCAAAAGATAACTAAGTTGAGATTGTTGCTTTCTGTCGACATAAACCCTCAAAATGAATGTGAGGTGGGCGAAGAGGCAAAATCACCTTTCCATTCTATCAAAGGAATAGCGAAAGAATATCGCTCCTCTAGAACTTAGTCACACCTATATTGGTGATTTGAAGTTTGTACAAAATAGAGGGGGGGATACAAGTACTTTGTGACTTTCATTGATGATGGTACAACGTATTGCATCCTTTGTTTGATGAAAAGCAAAGATGAAGTTGTTGAAGCGGATAAGCGCTACAAAGCAGAAGTTGAAAATCAACTAAGCCTACGGATTGAGGAATTCGTAGTGATAGAGGGGGAGAATGTGAAGCACCGTTTGTCAAACGACTGCTCCTTACTCACCTCAGTCTAACGGTGTTAGCCAAGCGCAAAGTCGTATGCCCAAAATATGTGGGGCAAGGCGATCCTTACCGCTAATGCGATTCTCAATAGAACTCCGCATAAGGATAAGGATAACCCTCTATGTGAAACATGGAAAGGATCCCACCTACAAATGGTGTGATGTGGGGTGGCTTGGTAGAAGTTGGAATACTGAAATATGTCAAGTTGGACCTAAGACTGTAGATTGCATATCCACTGGATCTGCAAATAACAGTAGTGTTTATCGCCTCTTGGTATCAAAAAATGTTGAATTCTTTGAAGACATCTTTCCTTGGGAGGAAAAGAAATAATTGCTCAAGGTTAACAAGAACCCGCGGGTGCCTGATTATCCAGAACCAGACGTTCCAGATCTATATGACTTGGATGTTGTTGACTGTCCGAAACTTAATTTCCATATCTACAGAACTCAGGAATTCTAGATGTTGAACCGAGACGGAGCAAAGAGGGGACACAGACTTATTCCAGTCCTTCTAGCTTGTATGGTTGGAAATGAACCATGGACAATTAATAAAGAATTGTCATCTCCAGAAGTGCTGCTTTGGAAAGAAGCTACAGATTCCATCGGATAGAACCATATTTGTGTAATGGTTGACCTTCCTCCGGAAAAAGAACCTTTGGGTTGTAAAAGTGGATACTCAAATTGAGTACAAAGTAGATGGATCTACTGACGAGCATTAGGCCTCAACTACTTGGACATGTGCTCCCCTGTTAATAGCTTAACATCCAAGGCCATTGTAGTATTGCATGACATGGATGTTGAGACAACCTTCCTAACCGGAGAGTTGGAAGGGGAAGATCATAGTTAGTTTGTTGGACTATTGGGCTTCTTCCAGAACTTTCCTTTGGGTCCATGAAATGTTTACATTTTGGTCCTGGAAGTTTCAAATGAAACAGAAATATGAATCTGACAACAGAAACATTGACTCTGAAGTTAGAAAACCAACGGTCTGAAAGTGGAAGTCATATTGAAACAAAGTTTTGATATGAAAGATATGGGCATCACAGATGACATCTTAGAAATTGAGATTTCTAAGACATCTAACGGACTGGTCTAATTCCAAACTTATTTGTGAGGTATGTGACAGTCTCGTTGAAGTCACCAATGAATACGAATCATAGAATTAATTGGAATCATGGTGCACCCGTATACCAAAAGCGATATGCACAGGTCATATGTTGTTCAATGTGTTTTACACACTACTACCGACCTGGTATCGGCTTACAAAGTAGATCAGTTGAACTAAGGTTCACTCGTGATTCTGGAAATGATTGATAGAAGGCGTTAAATTGGATATGACGATATCTGAAATATTCGCTTATCAACGGATTATGATATTCTGGATGTCCAGCGGTTCTGGGAGAACACAATGATGCAAACTGGACATCGGACTTGAAGAACACCAAAGCCACAAGTGGATGTATGTGTCTTTGAAAATCCTCTAAGCAAACTTGCATCGGCCGATTCATGATGGAATCAGAGTTTATCACTTTGGACAAAGCATGAAAAGAAGTTGAATAACTTCACAACCTCTTAGAGGATGTCCCTTATTGGGAGAAACCCGTGCCTTCATCAATTATACATTGTGACTAGCCAGTCGGCTTCAGGAAGGGCACGAATGACAGTGTCTGGACATATTAGTCAGAGACATAAGACCATTAGGCAATTGATCATCACGGGTGTCACTTCCTTGATTACTAATCAAAGGACATAACAGACCCTTTAACTAAGGGACTACCCGAAGATCAAGAGTTCTGCATGTCTAGGGGAATGGCCTTAAAACCCAAACAATACGAACCTTTGCGGTGGTAACCCAACCATATTAACTGGAGATCCCAAACATTTGGTTCAATGGGAAAACTAAGCTGTAAAAGGTTCAGTTGAGCGCTTCGGTGGAAGCAAGAGCACTTTGGATTATGATTTTTGTAAAGAAACGTAAATCCAAAGCCGTTCCCGCGATAGACGTTGAGGACTACCTGCATGGTGGGTAAAGGTTAAGTTTCAAAACCTTTGATGATCCTCAACAGTTGAGGTTAAGGTTTGGGAAACATTTAATGATTCCTAAACGCTTGTGAAGTGGGGTATAGCAGGATATCTTGTAGGATATCACATATTTAAGTGCGAGGATAGGCCACCTCAAATGAACGCACTTAAGAATCTAAGTATGTCCACGGCCACAACGGACAGAACAATAAGAAGAAACAAATAAATGAGAGGTATTGTGTTGGTACCGTTGTCTTGGCTTACATTAAACACTGACGGTTCAAGACATCACGTTCACTGCGTAGTAAGTAAGTCCGATGGTATTCAACTAGGGAAGGTTCAAAGCGGAAACTACCTCTCCTGATGCAATATCTTTTCGCTGAAAGATTGCTGAAAGTAGGCACCTTATATGTGCGCCAAAATCTCTTTCAAGAGGGGATTGTTGAAAATTTACTAATGTGGAATTATATTTATCTCATTATTTATGACTCAAATAATTTGGGTCCCGCACGTCGGAAACATCGTTTCCATACACGTGCACTCGTAGTGCCAAGTATCGTAAATTTCGTTAGTGAAAGAGATATTGGTACGTAAGTAAATGTTTGAGACATAGAATAATGGACGGTTATTGGCTAAATAACAAGTGTTCCACGTCGGTAAACGAAGGAAGTATTGTGCAAAGTGTAAGATGGTATGAGTCGGGAAGGGCCGCAGTACCGAAAAGGGCCGAGGCGCTATCCGGACGGAGCCGGGGCGTCGAAGCGCGGAGATACCTCCGGCCAAAGCCCGCGGCGCCGGCCAGGCAGTGGCGTCTCTGGAGCTGAGGCACCGTGGCGCCAGTGTGGCAGAGCCGCGGCGCTTCACTGGCAGTAAGTGCGACGGAAGTCCAAAAGTTTGGCTGATTATGGAGAGGTTTTGGTGCATTAAAATGACAGTTTTTCTCCATAAATCAGCCATTATTTGGCTGCATTAAGTGGTGAATTAAAGGGTCATTACATGACATTTAATGGCCATTACATGGGCACTTGAAGAGGCCATTCTTACACTACTATAAATTGAGGCCTTTGGCTCAATTCTACACACACTTTTCAAGAACAACAATTCTGAAATTCTTGTTGCAAATCCTCTCCTCTTAGCAATCTTTTGTTATTGTTTTCTTCGCTAGAATCACTTGTGTTTGCTTTGCACAAATGATAGTTTCTTGTTTTATCTTATGAGACTATTGTCCGCTAACGTAAAATCATATATACGGGGCAATCTTGTCTTAAAGACAGAGTGTCATCACTCGACTTAGCACAATTATAACACTTCCAAATTTAGTATGTCTTGATTTCAGGTTATCAGGATTCAAAGAGCTTTCTGCAAATTGGTATAAAGATTCAAGAATTCAAAAAGTTTGTTGTTGTCACAATTCTTATTTACTACAAGCTTGTTGCTATTGTAATATTTATGATTATCCTTTCAAAACACTTGTAATAGTTATTTACTATTCCCGTACTGCTTTGTTTCAAATAGCTTATACCTATCCAAGCTATTAATGACACCTTAAAGAGATTAGACATTAAAAAATGAATAATGAAATAATCAAGTTTCAGTTTCAAAACCTCTCATTTTCTATACCTTTTCATTTTCAATTTTGGATCTATATATGTTATGGCACTGTGAAGAATTTTGGAATGTCCGATGGAGAAACAAATGGTTGGTGTTGTGAAGATAAAGTTGCAGATTGGTGTAGATGGACCTCTTGCCACCACCGGCAGCCCAATAGGCAATAGGTGTGAGATAACATCTATTTTTCTTTCAAGAAACATTTGATCCTATGTAGTATTTGACTCTTGATTGCTTTCATCATAGTTCGTTTATATTAGAAAATGAGAATACAATAGTTCACAATTGTATAATTCTAGGTAGTATTTAAGGAGAAAACTGTTTAGTTTTTTGGTTTGGTAGATTTACTTCTTTTTTCTGTAAACAATTCGAATGTTTTGATTAACTGTTGTAGGATTAGTTAGTATGTTGTTACATATTGACAATTGAGAGACATGGTTCTTCTTTTCCTTGTGGCGGAAGCTATAATTATTTTGTTTTGTAAAGTTACTTTGTTAGTATTTTCCTAACAACTACGAAATGTACTCCGTTGGTCTGGCTCGGATTTAATTTAGTTGGGGAAGGATGCATCATCGACTAGTTCAAGGAGTCGATTTCATCGAAAAAACGCTCTTATTGTGGGTTAGTAACTTAGTATTAGTACTACATTTTCTTCCAACACGCAATATTGGCGTCAGAAAAATCTTGACTTTGTTGGTCCTCCTTAGTTTTCAATGATGAAAAAACTCATATAGGAGTACAAAACAAAACTTTATTTTATTTTGTGTGCCCAGAAAATGGCAGCGACTTTTTCGGAAGAGCAGAGGGGAGAGTCTCTAGCCCAAGTAAAATAAAATATTGCCTCCTTTTCCACCCAAGTGGACTATTCTCTCCTTATGGAGTCTCAGAAGGAAAAGAGGCTCCTAGCTAAAGGTAGCTTGTCTCGCCCAGGAGGTGAGAAAAGTTGAGAACAAAGTGGCAACGGGTGCGTAACGCACGGGAATCTGCCGAACAGTTCGGGCTAAATCCTGAAGAAAGCTAAAAAGCGTTGTTCGATGAGTCTGCGTAGTATTAGGTAGTTGGTCAGGAAAGGTACGACAATTAAAACCTATTAAAAATGAAATTTAGAGTAAATGTTGAGAAGGCCTTAAAATATTTAAACAATTAAAATTAACTAACGAAGATATAAAAAAGATGTTTACACCTATTATAGTAAAACGGTGAAAGATTAGATTAACAGAGGAAAAGTTACTTACAAGAAAAATATATGTAACTGAAAGAAATAATCCCCTTGATTATTTTCATTAATTGAAAGGCTATATATACAAGTTACATATTTCCATAATAGGAGAATCCTATTCCTATTCTATTTCTAAATCCTTATTCTACCATAATTCTAACTATACAATTATGGTAAGTGTATAACACTAATTAAGGTAACCTTTACACTACAATATACTACAAAAATATATACCATATATACAAGATTGTATTGTCATCAATCTGTGGCCACTGGTCGAGGACCACTGCCGAGGCCCACCGCTTTTCCGATCCATCGCTTTGCCCGTGATATACACTAAGATATATTGGGTGTATATTATAGGTATATTGCTCTGTTTAACACACCCCTGCAGTCATAGCGGGCGGTTTTCAAACGCTGAGACTGTCCCTAAAATCTTCAAAGAGAACCGCTGGTAGACCCTTTGTAAAGATGTCTGCAATTTGATAACGAGACGGGACATGGCATACGCGAACATGACCCTTTGCAACCTTTTCACGGACAAAGTGAATGTCCATTTCGATATGCTTGGTGCGTTGGTGTTGAACTGGGTTACCTGAAAGGTAGATGGCACTAATGTTATCGCAATATACCAAGGTTGCCTTCTGAATGGGACAATGAAGCTCCAACAACAAAATTACGTAGCCAACATGATTCGGAGACCACATTCGCTACCCTCGATATTCGCCTCTTCACTTGAGCGTGATAGAGTTGCCTGACGCTTTGCCGACCAGGAGACCAAGTTGTTGCCAAGGAACATACAGTAGCCAGAAGTCGACCATCTGGTGTCGGAACAACCACCCCAATCATCATCCGTGTAAGAGACAAGTGTGGATGTAGATGAAGGATACAAGTGCAACCCATAGTCTAGTGTCCCCTGAATATACCGAATGATGCGTTTGATTGCATTCATGTGCTCAACTCTGGGATCATGCATGAATAAACACACACGCTTTGAATCGCATACGTAATATCCGGTCTGGTAAAGGTAAGATACTTGGAGGGCCCCGCAAGATGCGATAGGCTGGTCGGGTCCTCGTATGGTGCACCTGCTGTGGCACTCAGCTTGGGGTTTGCATCAACTGGTGTGGAAGTGGACTTACAGGATGACATCCCAGCCCTCTCTACGATCTCAGCAGCATACTTTCGTTGAGACAAAAACAATCCACCTGAATGACGCTTGACGGCAATCCCCAAAAAATAACTCAAAGGCCCTAAGTCTTTCATAGCAAACTCAGAACTTAGCATAGTCATGATAGATTGGCGCAAGGCATCGGAAGAGGCAGTCAAGATGATATCATCCACATACAACAGAATGTAGGCCAAGGACGAACCACGGCGGTAGATGAACAAGGAATTATCTGACCTGCTGTGAGTGAACCCAATAGTTGAAACAAAGTCAGCAAACCTCGTGTACCAGGCCCTTAGAGACTACTTAAGCCCATATAAGGACTTCTTCAACAAACATACATGATGAGGACGGTTTGGATCCCTGAAACCCAATGGCTGATGCATATAGACTGTTTCCTTGAGATCACCATGTAGGAAAGCATTCTTAACATCCAACTGATGAATTGGCCAAGTCTTTGAAAGAGCCAAGCTAAGCACAGTGCGAATGGTAGCCGGTTTGACCACCGGACTAGACGTCTCACCACAATCAATCCCAACCTGATGAGTCTTACCATCACCCACAAGTCGGGCCTTATGTCGAGCAAATGACCCATCTGAATTCTCCTTATGAGCAAAAATCCACATAGACCTGATAACATTAATACCATATGGACGGGGCACCAACTCCTACGTCTTATTATCAATAAGAGCATTATATTCATCAGTCATAGCAATTTTCCAATTAGGGTCATTTAATGCGGACACAGGATTGCGGGGCAAGGGAGATTTAGAGACATCAGAATGTAAATTAAAATGTCTTTTAGGTGTAAATATGCCCCGTTGACTACGAGTGACCGATCTATGACTCGAGGAAGAATTGAGGAAATTTAGGGAATTTTCTGGGGTCGGGATGGACTGGCCAGCAGGCAGTGGGCCTACTGGCCCAAATCGGAAAACTGAATCATCAACTGGACCAGTTCTAGAATTGGGCTGGACTAGCCCAATTGTTGGGGCCCGATCCAATGAATCGGAGCTCATTGCTGCGGCGATGCGTGGGGTCCAATGCGGGCAGTGGGCCCGCTAGCGGATTTTGGGTGCGGGAGATGTCCGAAAAATTCCGAATAATAGACGGGGATATTTGTTCATCCAAAAAATTATACGACCAAGGCTCGAGAGTCTGAACTTTCGCAAAAGAAAATTGGGTTTCATAAAAAAGGACGTGGCGATTAATTATAATTGTATTTGAGGTAAATCAAAGCATTTATAATCACGATGATTAGACGGATAACCCAAAAATACACACGGGGTAGACCGAGCCTGAAGTTTGTTAATTGTGGTGGATGGAAATAACGAAAAACACAAGCACCCAAAAACTCGAAGATGAGAATAAGGGGGGGTTCTTATTATACAACATTTGGAGGGGGGAAGAATATGTCAGACCTTTAGACGGAATTATGTTAAGAAGATATGTGGCCATTTGTAGAGCATGGTGTCAAAAATATGGAGGTACGGAGGCATGAATTAAGAGAGTTCGGACAATGTTATTTATGGAACGAATTTTGCGTTCGACCTTCCCATTTTGTGAAGATGTATGAGGACACGAAAACCGAAAATTGATCCTATTATTAGCACAGAATTCCCGAAACTCCCTATTGTCATACTCTTTTCCATTATCACATTGAATATTTTTTATTTCTCTCTCGAATTGAGTACGAATGAACGCTCTAAATTTGATGAAGACGGAAAACACTTGTGATTTATTCGCAATTGGAAACGTCCACAAAAATCTAGAATAATCATCTAAAAAGAGAACATAATATCGATGACCCAATGAACTAAGAACAGGAGACGTCCATAGGTCGCTATGAATAATATCAAATGACATTGACGTATGAGAATTGGAGTATACAAAAGGCAACTTAACAATTTTTCCTAATGAACAAGACTGACAAAGTGGAGTACGACTCGTACCCTTATAAGAAATAAAGTTATTTTTATATAAAACTGATAAAATAGAAGATCCCGGATGACCCAGGCGAGCATGCCACACGAAAGGAGAGATGGCTGCAAAAACTGACGGCAAGACTGGACTCGATGGACTGAAACCGGGCATGATAGGATACAGATCCCCCCTACTATCACACCTCATGAGATGGCTCTCCGTCTTGAAATCCTTCACAGAGAAACCAAAAGGATCAAATTCAACGGAAATCGAATTGTCAGCTGTGAACTTTCGGACAGACACTAAATTTTTAATTAATTTAGGAGCATGTAAAGTATTTTTCAAGAGAAGGGGTGGATTAGGGGGAGACAATGTTTTCTGACCATACCCTAGGATTGGAATAGAACTGCCATTACCAATAATTATCCCCCGAGGGGTGCTCAAATTGGAATAAGATGAGAGAGTACCAGATTCGGAAGTCATGTGAGTTGTGGCACCGGTGTCCATATACCAATTTGGGTCCGGTTGAGTTAACCCCAACGTGTGCATCGCGGCCTCGATATCGGTATGAGTGGGGGCCTGCTATATGATGGGCTTGCAAAGGTCGGGGCCCAAGAATTTCTGTCCGTGATGGAGCTGGGCCATAGGCCGCTATCATCGCCACCGCCGCGGGCCACCGGCCGGTGGGGCCGCCACTGCCGGGTGTTGGGCTCGAACCGCGGGCCCCCACCGGCCGGCCGGAATTTCCGGTGAATGATAAGGGCAGCTGGCCCACGACCCATTGCCCCAGCCCCACTGCTAGGACCAGGGGATGGTGGGCCACTGTTCCCTGGATGGGGCCCACCGCCTGCTTGCTGACCATCGGAACCGCCACCAGAACCGCCGCGTTTGCCCCCGCGGTTTTTGTTATTATTCTTACGATTATTTTTGCCGCCACCATGATTATGGTTTTGGCCCAAATTATTAACAAAACCCGAAGAACTTGGAGAGGACGCCACCATGATGACGGGGCTTGCTCCGGTAGCTGCCTTTTTCGCCAAACCGACTTTTTCCAAAGTAAGCATGGAGTGGGCTTGATGAAAAGCGGGAAGAGGGTTGCTTTGACGTAGGAGTGTTCCAACGCCATTATATGCCTCCAAAAGGCCGGCAACCAATTGTAGAACCAGACGATTATTGGTGACAGGTGCGCCCATATTACGGAGTTGATCTACCAACTCCTTAAGTTTCTTGCAATAGGCAGATATGTTAGGAAATTCTTCCATGCGAACGAGGGAGAATTCCTGCTCAAGTGTGACAACACGTGAATGTTGGTTATCTTGGAATATGTCACGCAATCTATTCCAAGTAGCCATAGCCGTGGTATCCGGCTCAATAATCGTTTGTAGAAGGTCAACTGAAATAGTGGAATAGATCCACTGGAGAACGGTAGCATCAAGCGTTATCCATAATTGAGGATCCTCCGCGGGACGAGGTGTAGTGGGAGGAATGATATGATGGATAACTTGATGGGAGATAGCGTGTATTTTAAACAACTCCGCTCACGTCGCATATTGGACGTTTTCCATCTCAAGCACAATCGGGATACCGTTCTTGATGTTGGAAACCATGAGGGCAGGATGATAATTGTTCTTAGACATCTTGAAAGAACAAAGAAGGAATGGAAATTTAAGAGAGGTTTTTTAGAGCGGAAGACGAATTTTGGAAGAGAAACCCGAGGGGGGGTGTCTCGGCCGAAACAAGGAGAGGACAAAAGTTGGGAGAGAAAAACTTTTGTTTTAGACCTAGTCTCTTGATACCATGAAAGAAATAATCCCCTTGATTATTTTCATTAATTGAAATGCTATATATACAAGTTACATATTTCCATAATAGGAGAATCCTATTCCTATTCTATTTCTAAATCCTTATTCTACCATAATTCTAATTATACAATTATGGTAAGTGTATAACACTAATTAAGGTAACCTTTACAGTACAATATACTACAAATATATATACCATATATACAAGATTGTATTGTCATCAATCTGTGGCCACTGCCGAGGCCCACTGTTGCCCAGTCCACTACTTTGCCTGTGATATACACTGCTGTATATTGGGTGTATATCACAGGTATATTGCTCTGTTTAACAGTAACATGGAATAAGAGGGTGCAAAAGGTGTTGTTCCATAGAATTCTTTATTAAAGGGAGAGTTTTAAATTTCACTTGATGAGAATATTCCACGACTTCGATCGATTATTGAGAAAAGTCTTGACTCAATTATTACTAAATTTCCCCTACTCTTTGTTAAGATAGAAAAAACAATTTCTAAGAAATCCGGTCTAGCAATTTATAAATATCTTTTATAGATTTATATTTTTTTTAGTTGTTCTTCACATTTTTTCATATGACGCCCTTTTAATTAATTGAGGTTAAAATAAATTAATATATTTTAAACTTTCAATAATTTACTTTTTATTATTTTAATATTTTGATATTAGCTTATAAAAAATATTTCGTAAATTTAAAATAGACTCTTTTATGATCGCGAGATACGCGGTCAAGTTCTCTAGGTAGTATTGAATATGCAAACATGAAGACAAAACCACCATTCATGATAGGAAAAGGGCATCGAACATTAAATTAAATACATTTATTTAGACTTCAATCACTTTTCTCACATATTGTTTATTTAGGTCAAACATCAATAAAAAAAAGTGGACCAAATTATGAATCCCAAAGGCATCAAAATTTAGACCAAAGAATTCGCTGCCCACCAAACCCCTACTTTTCCCCTGCCCGCCACTCATCGTCGGACCATTACTTTTCCATTTTTGAACTTTTAAAAAAGAAGATAACAAAAAACAAAAAAAGGACCCAAGAAATAGAGGGAGAAAAAAAAATCAAATTTCACATAACTATTATTACTTCATTCGTCCCAATTTATGTACACTTTTAGAGCTCTAGACTCAACAATGTTCACTCTTCCATCTTGCTCTTTTATTGTGCACTCCCGTAGCAGTATTCGTCCGTATGAACATTAGAGTAACGAGAAAAATAACTCACTCATTCACATTCATAACAATTACTACCCAATTACCAAATCTCCTCTGCAGCAAGATCAACTAGTTTCGCCCTCCAAACTGACCACGTTAACACTTTTTTAATCAATTTTATTCTATATTTAGTAACAATTTAATTTTAATCTTCTTATTTTACTTTTATAATAACACAAATATATATGACTTATTTTGCACACAATCTTCAAAAATATTTATTTCATATTTAATCACGGTGTCCAGTCAAACGCTTTGGCATAAATTAGGACCGAAGAAGTAATTTATAATAATTAAAGTAATAATGTGTATGTTGTATTTATTAGTGTAATTAGAATATAGTACTAAATCACATGTTATTTAGTTATTGAGTTGACATAAAAAAATAAAGTTGATAGCGGGGACAGAATAACAAGCATATAGAAGTTGAAAGCAAAGGCGTGGATCTGTGAATTGATCGATGGCGCTTTCCAGGCTTCGTCATCCAGTAATTCTCCGAGCTCGCCGTCTTCTCGCCGCCGCCCCTTCCACTTTTCGATCGCTTCATCAGTACGCTTTTCTCTTTACATTTTTTTGAATCGCCGCAATTCGTTAATTCAAGCATTTAATCGATTCTATCGCGTTTAAAAAGAATTACAATTTGCATAATATTCGCGTGGATTATAGATAGATATTAGTACACATAAAGAGAAATGATTGTGTGTATGCGTGTTCATATTCTAGCAATAGGTATTTGAGATTGAATAATATCTTGCACAGGAAAGAGCATATACAGTGTGTTCAACCGCTTATTTCTCCTCGTGGATTAATAAAACAGGCGTAGATAGCTATGTATTACTTAAATGACTTATTTTACTCCATTTTTAATGAACCTTCTGAACTGTTTAGAACCTCAATATAGATGTAAGCCTAAATGTTTTCATGGCTTGTTGATATTAGTGCACACGGAGAAATGATTATATATGTGTGTGTGCACGCACTTGGATTTTGGCAATAGGTATTTGAGATTGAATAATATTTGGTCATCTAGGTTAGAAGAAACTCTTGCACAGGAAATTGCATATACAGTGTGCTCAACCACTCACTGCTCCTTGTAGATTAATAAGAATTACAAATTGCATTATGTTCGCGTGGATTGTAGGTATTAGCTTACACTGAGAAATGATAATATGTGTGTGCACGCGCTTGGATTTTGGCAATAGGTATTTGAGATTGAATACATATCTGGTCCTCTAGGTTAGAAGAAGCTCTTGAACTGCTTATTACTCCTCGTGGATTAATAAAAAAGGCCTAGATAACTAAGCATTGCTCAAATGACTTACTTTGCTCCATTTTAATTGACCTACTGAACTGTTTGGAACCTCAAATTTAATAGATTTAATGTTCACTTTCCGATCGCTCTATCAGTATGCTTCTCTCCTTACATTTTTTGTCATTTTTTGAATCACCGTAATTCGTTAACTCAAGCATTTAATCGATTCTACCGCGTGTAATAAGAATTACATATTGCTTAATGTTCGCGTTGATTGTAGATAATAGTACACATAAAGAAAAATGATAATATACGTGTGTGTGTGCGCATTTGGATTTTGGCAATAAGTATTTGAGATTAAATAATATTTGGTCCTCTAGGTTAGAAGAAGCTGTTGAACCGCTTATTGCTCCTCGTGGATTAATAAAAAAGACATAGATTGCTACACATTGCTCAAATTACTAATTTTGCTCCATTTTAATTGACCTACTGAACTTTGGAACCTCAAATTTTATAGATTTAAGGTTCACTTTCCGATCGCTCTATCAGTATGCTTTTCTCCTTACATTTTTTGAATTACCGTAATTCGTTAACTCAAGCATTTAATTGATTCTACCGCAATTAATAAGAATTACAAATTGCATAATGTTCGCGTGGATTGTGGATATTAGCTTACATGGAGAAATGATAATATATGTGTGTGTGCGCGCGTTTGGATATTGGCAATAGGTATTTGAGATTGAATAGTATTTGGTCTTCTAGGTTAGAAGAAGCTCTTGCACAGGAAAGAACATATACAGTGTGTTCAACCACTTATTGCTCCTCGTGGATTAATAAAACAGGTGTAAATAGCTGACGCATTATTCAAATGAATTATTTTGCTCCATTTTAATGAACCTTCTGAACTGTTTAGAACCTCAAATTTAATAGATTTAAATGTATAAGTTGTTGCTGTATAGATTTAAATGTATAAGTTGTTGCTGTTGAGTAATTTGAAGATTTTCTTCTATAGTTAAAGGACCAAATTTTAAGATCACACCTAACATTTTGAGGGAAAAACTGATTTTCCTTCATCTAGTAATGTTCCAAAGGTTTGTATCTTCATGCGTAGGGTGAGGATTGGGGTTCATTATGGTGAAAATTTTCAACCGTGACAGAAGAGGATTGTGATGTTTTCAGGGGAGTGCGTAAGAGTCAGTATTTTAAGTAATGTACATTCAAATAAAGGGTATACAAATCAATTCAAAAGGCATGCTAATATGTCTATTTATGCATATAATTATGCTTAAATGGAAAAACGGATTGCAAGATTGGTTATACTTTGGGAGAAATGTAATTGATTTGGGTGCGTCTTTGGTTGCAGAATGGCAAGTGATTAAATGCTTGTACTTTTTATTGAGAAAAGATATCAAAGATGAAGTAATAAAAGAAAGAACAAGAAAGGCAAGCTAAAATAAAAACACAAGAATGAAAAGGCCTTAGAATGCTCTATAACTTTGAAATCGAGAATAAATTTGGTGGACAAGACATCTATTTTAGCTGTTACCATTCTCGAAAAAAAAGACTTCTATTTTAGTGATAAAGAAGGAAAGACCTTCTTCCTGTTTTTTTGTTTGTTTGTTTGTTTTGGTTTTCTTTCCTCATCAGTGTTTTGGTGTATGTATACCAATGTCTATTGTAGTCCGTATTGGTTCAACGAGTAAGCAATTGGAGTATTAGGTTTTCTTTTTGTTGGTTTAAATAAGGCAGCATTGGGATTGCACCCCTAATGTAGTTTTTTTTTATAACGTATAAGTTTTATTAAAAGGGTACCAAGAAGGTACTTAAAGGTTACATAAACAAACAAAAGCACCAGAAAGAAAATCAGACTACTAGACTTTCCTTCCTAATAGATCTAAGAAATCCATTAGTTGGTTCAGACTGCCTATTGAACTACTTCTACACCAGTAGTACAGATTCTGTAAACAGCTATCTTTTACATAGGAGATCTATGTCCTTCAAAACAGGCCTTGTTCCTTTCCTGCCATATTGTCCAGAGAATGCACAATGGGATAGTCCTCCATATCTGTTTATTCTCTTTACTAGTAACCTGTTGTTGCCAACTTTCTAATAAACCTCTCACATTCTGAGGCATAACCCATGTAATACCACAAATACCTAGAAATAATTCCCAGCACTGTTTGGCAAATCTGCAATGGATAAACAGGTGCTCCACTGTTTCTAGATCTTCTTGACACAAGTAGCATCTATTACATAGTACAAAACCCCTTTTTTTGCAGATTATTTTGTGTTAAACATGCCCCCCTTGTAGCAACCCACCCAAATCATGCTACTTTAATAGGAGCCTTAGTCTTCCATAACATCTTCCATGTCCAAGAAGCCTCCCCTTGACCTGACTGTTTAGTTAACAGACTGTAACAATTCCTAACTGAGAATTTCTTGTCCTTGCTTGCTATCCAGGTTAGAGAATCCACTTTACAGTGATCAATATGAACTGATTCTATTTGTTGAAGCAACTGACAAAAGTCCTCTATCTCCCAATCATTTAAATTCCTTCTAAATTCTAGCTGCCAACCAGAATTTGAGTGAAAATCTGCCACATTACCATTCTTTTTTATTGAGCAATTGAATAAAGTAGGGAATTTATCCTTCAGGCATTCATTTCCAACCCATAGATCTGCCCAGAATTTTATTTTAGCTCCATTGTCCACCTCCGGTCTGGTGAACAGTTTGAATTCTTCCCAGAACTTACATATATCCTTCCATAATCCACCCTTCACATTTCTCCATCCATCCTTCTTCCCATGGATTGCATTTATCAGCTCTTTCCAAACTTCATTACCTTCCTTGCAGTACCTCCACAACCATTTGAATAGCAGACTTCTATTGTGAAGCTTTAAATTCCTCACACCTAGCGCACCATCCTTCCTATCTTTCATAACTATCTGCCATTTGACTAAATGAAACCTTCTCTTTCCTGCATTACCATCCCACAAAAACTTATTTCTAATTGAGTTCATTTTTTTCTCCACCAAATTTATTAACTTAAGAAAACGTGGGGTGATGCATCAAAGTTTTTATTCTAGTACTCGTTTTCATATTGTACAAGGCTGTGTATCATTTGTCTTCTCCTTTTTTTTATATGTAATATGAGAATTTTATTATGTATGCCAGCAAAATACTGGAGTAATTACTGTATCATTTCTGTCTTATTATCAGTCATTTTGCATCAGAAATTTGTACAAGAGCCCTCTCTTTCACTTAATTTCGTGTTCCAATGATTGTAATGTGTGTTCAAACTTATTGAGAAGCTGCACTCTTTCTTAAGCACTTCATCAAGATAAAGTGTGTATTATGATGTTCATTTTTCTGCACCTAAGAGTGTGGCCTAGTGGTCAATGAGCTGAGGTAAATCGCGGAGATCAGCGACAAAAGCACATTGGTGATTTCTTTCCATCTGCCTAAGACTTGGCGTGGCAGAGTTACCCAATAGTCGGTACCTGTACTAGTGGGAGGTAGCAGGTATCAAGTGGAATAGTCGAGATACGCGTAAACTTGCCCGAACACCACCATTATAAAAAAATGATGCTCATTATTCCCTTGTTAATATTTATGAAATACATTTATTAAATTTGCAATTTTTCATTAATGATTTATTGGGTGCAGTGTTCCTGAGGCGCTGAATCAAATTCCTGATGTGGATGCTACTTCATTAAGGTCTGAGTTTTAAGAATCTTTGTTAGTCCATTCTAGCGGTTTATTTACTGAAATGTGCTATCTCAACTCAAAAAGTGTAACTGACATAATTTCTTCTCAAAGAAAAGTTTACTGACATAATTTTGCCTTTTTCCAGAGAACTTTCGTTTAGTATTAAGATGAGCGAATATGTAGAACTATATTCGCTAGTAACTGATTTTTCATTTTTAAATGTTGCCATGGTTTAAGTGGGTTTCTTGGATCTAATGCCATGTCAAAACCACTAATAAAGCATTAAGCTATTAAGCATTTTCTTGGCCTATAGAAACTGTACTATATATCCCAACCCAACTCAACCCAGTTTTCCAGATTCCATGTGGTCTAGTAGGGCTGTTGTGCAATGGTGGATACGTTACCCTAGAAGGGCCTATCATGATGACTGTAATGTTTTTTCCTCCCTATCATGTCTGTGGTGGCATGAGTCCCACATTGCCGTTTTTGTTTTCCATATATTATAGATGCTGGAGATGTACCAAACCCTTTTTACAGATTAAGGTCAAATGGGGATGATACTCCGTCGACCTCAAAGAGAAACTTTATGTAGACACTCCTTGGTATGTTCTTAAGATCTTATTGGGAAAAAAGAAGGTTATTTAGGGACTTATATTCCTTAAAGTTCAAATGAAAGGACATTGAGATGATGCAAAGTAACAAGGAGATGGAATAAGGAATGAGTGATAACAAAAGATTCACCAAATGAGTCCTAAGATCTGACGACATTAACTTCTTTAGATGTGTGATGAAGAAACTGATTTATCAAGTAAACCTGTCTACCACTCCTGTTGTCAATTATGTCCAGAAAGATACCCTCTTCCCAATGATGGCCTCATGGCTTTCTTCAGCATTCACATGCATGATTGCGACAATACGAGTCTCTCCCCGCCAATCAATTGTTGTCTGACTGGGATATATACTGTGAACAAGATGATGCGCATCTTCATAAATTTATGGCTGAAACGGATGTGATAAAATTTTAGAGACTCCTCAATTAAATTCTTCAATTTTATGATGGCGGCTAATTGGATTTCTCATGTCATAGGCAAAGTGAATAGAATTCTTGAGAGATTGATATTTTGATCATAATGACCAACTAAATTTTGACTTTTAGCTGCAGTTTTAGTTTGGGGGTGCCAATACTAATAGTAGCATAGTTGCTTAGTTAGTCCTTCGTCTTGCATATTACAATCTTACTGATTTTCATACTGGTTTAGCAGAAAATCGACTTAATGGGCAAATAAGGATAGGCTAGAATCTCTGCATGGGAGATGATATGGCTTCTTTAGGAATTAAGTTGCATCATTGTCATATTTACATTGAACTAAATGCAATTTTTAATTATTAATCAGCTGAAGGTAGGTTAATCAGCTCCATAATTGTTTTTTAAAACTTTATGCTGCTCACGATTTTGAAGTTCTGTCAGGACTTTACATTTCCGCCTGCTCAGTGGAGTCCATGGCATGCCATCTAAGGTCAGTTGCATGTCTGTCAAATAAATTTCATTATTTTATGTTTCTATGATCTAATGTTGGAAATGTTGCAGCTGCAAAATGGTGTTCGGTACTTCTCGTCAGCTGGTAAGTACATTATACAAATGATGTTGCTCCCACCCAATGCTATTAGCTTTCCAGATATTCATAGATTGCTTTCAGTAGCTTCCACCGTCGCATCTCGACTTTCAAGTCCTACACCGAATGAAAATCAATAAGGGATGCATCTGATAAGAGCATATAAAAAGAAAAGTAAGTGGAGTACAACTTTAGAAATTCTTTCAACTTCTACAATCTAATAGAAATTGCACAAAACACGGAGATAAGTCCATTACTGTTGGTCCTGTTAGTAACATTATCTGTAGGAGACCATTGCTTTGGAGATGTGCTTATCTCTTGACTTGAGCTCCTCATTTATGTTGTTTGCTTATAACAAATAACCCGTCTCATATCATCATTTTATTACAAAAATCGGAATGAGCTTCTTTGAACTTCCATGTGTTTTGATAACTTGATCGATAAAGAGATGGAATCAGTGCAGACTTAGCTAAAGATAGGGCACAATGGAAGGAAAAGATCTATGTAGGTAATATCTACTAGTTGGGAATAAGCTCTAGTCTTGTTAGAGAACTTCTAATATTATTATTATTATTATTATTATTATTATTATTATTATTATTATTATTGTTTATTTCATTATCTTTTACTTTTATTTTTATTTGGTACGATGATGACATAAGTTGTGCTTAGATGGATAAGTGAGGATTCATATAACCGGCCCCAACTTGTTTGGGACTGAGGCATAGTTGTCGTTTGAATGATAAAGAGATGGAATACTAGTTCACATCCTATGACGTGATACTTAAATCTGGTGTTTTGGAGACTTTATGTTAGGTGTGTTTACTTCTAAGTGTTATCTTGTAGTTCAAATATTCCAGTGGCTGTTCCATTGCCCAGATTCATTTGGAAAGACGTAGGTCCCTTCTAAATATATACATGTATGTGTTATGTGGTTTTCTTGTGATAGGTAAAATGTGTTATGTGGTTAAACTTAAACACTTATGATCTCCTCACCTGCTACAGATAATTATAAAGAAGCCTGACAAGGCAATTTGGTCATAGCTGGTGCGTGATAAACCTGAGGGTGTTTCCTTTGCAGCAAGAGTTTGGTTACTATGTGTGTATCTTGTGTCTCCGCATATATGATTTCGTCCTCCTCCTATCAGTTTAATACTATATGCTATGTGGGCCATTGACTCACATGATATTAACTCAATTCCTCATCATCTGGTTGAGTGGCTCTGGGAAGTGTAAGAATATTTAAGAGCCTATAGATAGCAAATCTGGCTATTGTGTGGTGCATAACACAATGAAGGAATTTTGAAGAGCAGTTAAAATCTCTTATATATGGGATAGGGTAGTCCTTTTAGCTTCTAAGGTCTTAGGCTCAACATCGTCTCGTCTCCAAGATGTACATCTCTTGGAGAGAACGTTTTGTCCTATGAAGCTGTAGTATTTTCCGTGCATTTATTTTCTATTTGAGAAAGAAAGTGGAAAGATATTTCGTGACCTTCGGACACGTTACACCCTGGAAAATGTTTCAGTTTTATTCCACTTGTATCTTGAACTGTGTGAGAGTTTGCTGATAATATGAGATTTTATGAGGCAAAAATGAGGTCTTTGTTAGTGTTATAATAATCACCTGTCTGTCGAGGAGATTCCAATCTGCATCCTTCATCTCTTCTGGTTTCGGACTCAGAGGTTCATGAAACTTTCTTCCATACAAATAATCTTCAATCTGTATTCTCCAGAACGCAAAATATGTACCATCGAATTTACCGATGTCGTGCGTCGAACCATCTTTGCCTCCCATCATTTTCTGAATCGCAACACAACCTATTTCTCTGATACCAGTTGTTAGGATTTGAGTCACAAATCCGACCTAATCAGAAAATAGAAAATAAGCGAAGAACAATTAACACACAGATTTATAGTGGTTCACTCTCAAGGCGAGAGCTACGTCCACTTTGTCGCTGTAGATCTTTTATTAAAGGAGAAATATTACAAAGTGTTTACAACACTCAACCTCAAAACCCCAATCCTAATTACACCTATGAATTTTCTCACAAAAATTCTCTCAAAAGCTTCTCTTGCTTAAGCTTTTCTCTAAGAGTATTTCTCTTAGTTTTTCTGTCTTATTTTTGGATGATTTATACAAGAAAAAGAGTGCATCTATTTATAGGACTGAAACCTCCTCTTGACGTCATTGGTGACATCAAAAAGATGAAATTATTTCCACATGGGCTGCCCATTATCTGACTTATGCACTAAGAAACGATAAGCACTACTGTTATTTGCATATCCGATGAATATGCAATTTACAGTCTTAGGCTCAATTTTGACCTGCTTTGGGTTGGGCACTTCAACCTTTGCCAAACAACCCCACACCTTTAAATATTTATAGGTGGGTTTCTTTTCTTTCCATGAATAAAGAGTGTTGTCCTCACCCTTATGTGAGACTCTGTTAAGAATCGTATTAGCGGTAAGGACAGCTTCTCCCCACATGTTTTGGGGAAGATCGGAATTGATGAGCAAGGCATTCATCATTTCCTTCAATGTGCGGTTCTTACGTTCCGCCAAACTGTTCGATTGAGGTGAGTATGGAGCCGTCGTTTAATGAACAATGCCTGATTGGGCACAATATTCCTCAAATGGCGCTACATATTCTCCCCTCTATCGCTACGAATGGATTTAATCCGCATGCTTAGTTGGTTCTCAACTTCTGCTTTGTAACGTCGGAACGCTTCAAAGGCTTCATCCTTACTTTTCAACAAGTAAAGGTAACAATACCTTGTGCTATCATCAATGTATGTCACAAAGTACTTGTTCCTCCCTTTAGTTTGTGCAAACTTCAAATCACATATATCTGTGTGAATACGTTCTAGAGGAGCGGTATTCCTTTCGACGGATCGAAAATGAAGCTTTGTGAGTTTTGCCTCTACGCACACCTCACACTTATGTTGAGGGTTTTCGTCGATAGACGACAACAACTCCAACTTTACCAACCTTTGGATGGACTTGTAGTTGACATGTCCTAATTTATGATGCCATAAATTAGAGGACTTAAGCAAGTAAGAAGAAGAAGCTTCAATATTATTGCTTGTGCGTAATATAGACATGGTGTTAACTTTGAAGAGGCCTTCACAGACGAATCCTCTTCCCACAAACGTTCCATTCTTAGTGACTACAAATTTATTGGACTCAAACACTAGCCTAAAGCCAGCATTAACCAATAAAGGACCTGAAATTAATTTTCTTCTAATCTCAGGAACATGCATCACTTCCTTCAGAGTGAGCTCCTTTCCAGAAGTCATCTTCAGGACTACCTTTCCTACCCCCAACACGTCAGAGGAAGCGTTGTTGCCCATGAACAACTTCTTGTTTGTAACTAGTGTATAAGTGGAGAAGGCATCTCTATTGGAACAGATGTGTCTTGTAGCACCTGTGTCCATCCACCACTGCATGAGATTGTCAACAAGGTTTGCTTCTAGCACCACCGCTGGGAACTCCTCAATCATGTCGTCCAGAAACTGGTATTTGACGACGTTAACCTGTGCCTTGCCCTTAGTCTTGGCCTTCTCTTGTTGCTCAGTCTTGAGCTTGCGGCAGTCCTTGATCATGTGACCAGGTTTCCCACAGTGGTGACAGTTTCCTTTGAACTTCTTCGCTGCTTGGGTCTTGCCGTCTTTCTGGAACTTGCGCTTCTTGCTTGGGTTCCCTTTGGCCTCAGCCAGATTTGCCTTTGCCTTAGCGGGTTGTTTACCCCTAGGCAAGGCCTTCTTATTATCTTCCTGAATTTGAAGTTTGATAATAAGTTCTTCAAAGGCCATCTCCTTTGTCTTTAGTTTTAAGTAACTCATAAACTCATTCCATGTAGGAGGTAACTTTTCAATCAGTGATGCAACCAAAAAATGCTCGTTTGGTTTCACACCTTCCAAATCCAGGTGATGTAGAATCATTTGGAATTCCTAGACTTGGGACATCACTGTTTTATTATCCACCATTTGAAATTTCAGAAATTTCCCAACGATGAATTTTTTAGTACCTGCATCTTGTGCGTTGTACTTCTTTTGCAGCTTCTCCCACAACTCTTTGGCAGTGCCAATGGTGCAATACACCGTGTAGAGTGGGTCTGACAAACAGTTCAATATGTAATTCTTACACATGAAATCACTATGACTCCATGCATCAAGAACCATCTTCATGCCATTAATGACATGGATACCTAGGCCCCCTTCACCCGTTTCAGAAGGCGAAGGTTCCAGTTCATCTCCAGCTTGTGGAGGATCTTCTGTTAGGAAACGTGCTATTCCCATAACGGTCAGATAGAATAACATCTTTTGTTGCCATCTCTTGAAGTTTGATCCCATGAACTTTTCAGGGCGTTCATGGTGAAATCCAACGGGTGGAGGAACGACAACATTCCCTTGAGCTGCAGTAAAGGCGTTGGTTGAGCCTTGAGCAACCGGAAAGGCATTAGGAGTGCCTTGAGCAGTGAGGAAGGCAGAGGGATTGCCTTGAGCAGCAGCAGAATCAGAAGCAGTTTGATTTATGCCAGTCATCTTTCTAACTTACGTACAACAAATCTTGTCTTAAAATTGTTGGGATACAATTGTTGTAGGGAACGGGAAGTAAGTAACTATTACAATGGTAGAAATGATAAACAAACTATTACAATAAAACTGGAAATCAAAACCTTAACAAACTGCTTGTGTGATTTGTTGAGTCGAGTGATGACACTCTGTCTTTAAGACAAGATTGCCCCGTATATCGCCTTTTACGATGTTGAGCAATAGTCTCCCAAGATACAACAACAATTTTAACAAGTAAGCAAAGGAAACTCAAGTGTTATTCTTGAAGAACAATATAGTAACTTTGCTAGAGAGGAAGAAGATGAACTCTGAAAATTTTGGAGTATTTTTTAAGTGTTGAGTGTTGTCCAATTGAGCCAAAGGCCTCAATTTATAGTGTAAGTAGAAGACCCCTCAACTAGCCAACTAATGGCCTTCAATAGCCATGTAATTGCACTTGATTGAGGGGTTACATTCAGCCAAATAATGGCTGAATTCATGTGCCAAGTAATGGAGAATCAATGCTCCAAAACCAGCCCAAAGGTCAAATTTTTCCAACTTACCGGCGCATCTTTCTGCCTCCGAAGCGCTGCGGCGCTGTGAATTAGCGCCGCGGCTCCAGCGACTGACCAACCAATTTGCGCCGTGGCGCTGACTGGGAGGCGCCGCGGCTCCGACAGTGTGGCGCTGCGACCCTTCACGGCTCCCCGGCGATTTCCGACTCGTTTCATTTTACACTTCGTACACTTCTTCCTTCTTTTACCAACATGGAATACTCTGTCATTTGACCAATAGCCGTCCATAATTCTATGTCTCAAACGTATTACATACGTACCAATATCTCTTTCACTAATGAAATTTGCGATACTTGGCACTACGTGTGCACGTGTGGAAACGACGTTTCCGACTTGGGCCCCCCAATTGTTCGAGTCATAAATTTAATGGGATATACTTAATTCCATATTTAGTAAATTTCCAACAACTACACTTAGTGTATAGAACTTAAACCCTATGAAAAGAATTTTTTAAACTATCAGGTCAATCAAAGAATATTATAAAAAGTGTGATTTGTAATCTTGAAAATAAAACAAGTTACTTGAATAGCAAATCTTTGAAAATAAGACAGGTTACTTGAATACCAAATCTTTGAAAATAAGACAGGTTACTTGAATACCAATTCTTTGAAAATAAGACAAATTACTTGAATAGCAAAGGTACCTGATAGTGTAAAAATTCTTTACATCGTCGGTGGAATTAGTTAAATCTCATGAAAAGTATGTTAGACTACATTACAGTTACTCAAATGGTTGGGTACAATTTTAACTTCCAGTTATATCATGTGTGACTTTTTTCTCGTGTAGATTTTTACTTTTTCATTTGGGTTATTGATATAATTTGTAATGATGGAACCTTTCTATTTTTGGTATAATTTTGGACGAAATATGCTGATTGGATGTTCTTTGTAAAAATTATGTCTTTTGTTAGGATTCTCTACTTTCTGCATCTTTTAAGCGGGGGTACCCGCGTTCACTTCAATGAACTATGACTCTCATTAAAAAAAAGAAAAAAGAGACATGCGTATTGATTGGCTTCTCTCACAAAAGTTAATGTTTCTTATTTGAACCAAGAGCATTAGTTGATCACTCAGGAGAAAAGGTTTCTAGAGTTTGTTCAACACAAATACACAAAATGATGTCTTTAAGTTTCTTGTTTTGACGCAACATACTTGAAGTTTCTGACCTCTTGCAATCTGTTGTCCTCCATCATGAATTTGTAGTGGAGGAGGTATCCGATGATGATTATGGAAATGCAACGGCAGCTGTAAACGTAGGTCCTAGCATTAAAGCTACTGCAGTCTCACAGATGGAGGCAGCAACTGATGCATTATCGAGAGAATTGGCCAAGCTGAGAACTGGAAGAGCATCGGCTGGTATATGAAATCAACTTCTGTTGTAATACAAGTTTCCTTGTGCCTTCGATTTGGACTCATTGTTTAGCTTCTTGGATTCACAGGGATGCTTGATCATATCATTGTTGATACAGGAGGTGTTAAGACACCTCTTTGCAGGATGGCTGTCATTTCAGTGCTAGACCCAAAAACCTTGTCGGTGAATCCATATGATCCAAATGTAATGTTTTATACTAAACTCATACACAAATGATGTCTGGTTTTTGTTATTTTTCCATACATATTTGTCTTATCTGATTAATGGAGCATTTCTTTATATTCATTCTGAGTGCAAAGCAGTTGCTAAACTGAAGTGTATTTTTGATAAACATGCACCCTGATCAAATGTCTTTTGCAGACCCTCAAAGAGTTGGAGAAAGCCATTATTTCATCTCCATTGGGGTTAAATCCTCAATCCGACAACCAGAGATTAATTGTACCAATACCACCGTAAGTATCCATCTGAAAGAGTAAAATAATCTCTCCTGTTTCCTGGATCCACTTATTAGTTAGGCTAAGATGTCGAAAATAGAAGCAAAAACTTGATTTAATCTCGACTTGATAGTCTTACTATAACTTTCATGTTGCCAGTATTTACATGTAGAATGGCTTGAAGTACATTATGTTGATGTGGAAAAAACATTCGTATAACACTTTTTCAAGATAATCATTCTTCCTGGGGATATAACTACTTCAGGAAATTAACTGTTATGCTTCTTTGCTATTTGAATCAGCAACATTTTTAGGATGATTTACCGTGAGAACTTTATGTCCTATTAGATTTCCAGTGCTTTCTGACTCACATTTTCATCTTTTTCCTGGCAATCCGTGCAACAAACAGGTTGACAAAGGAGCATGTGCAGGTGATCCTTGTCAATTTCAGTTCATTTTAAATGTTTATGTTGCTGATAGTGTCATCCTCTTTACTAGGCTGTATGCAAAGTGGTCGCGAAATCATCTGAAGACGTTAAGCAAAGTATAAGACGAGCCCGCCAGAAGGTACACCGTTGAATAAACTCCTCCACGTACTTTCTCCTTTTACTCCCTTTTCTTTTGATCTTTTTTTTCGTAGTTCTCCTTTTTCCCTTTTTACATCCGTAAGCAAGGCCGAAAGTAAAAGCAAGTAGCCCTTTTCATCCTATTTAAATATAAAACCCAAAAGTTTATATGTAAGAAATAATGGGAAACAGAAGACTTTAAAAATGGAGTACCATTGGAAGATAAGACAAGATGGTTGGGCAATGGATGAGAATGAGATCACGTCCATGTCATCTGAAGGATAAAATAACTGACTAAAGAGGGCAAAGGAGAGAGAATGTGTAAATATGTAAGGTTTTTGGGGAACTTTTTAGGTTGAAACCCAACGTATGATGAGATTAGGAAAGTAGTTGCACATATTTTTTATGAAGCTTCTTGATTGAGATTGACCAGAATATGGTCCTAGCCAGCTCGAGCTCATTAAAAGATGGGAAAAGAGTCAGGTCCTAGCTAGCATGATCTGTGCTGTATTCTGTGCAGCCCTAATTATGAGTTGGTTTTCTCAAATGCTGCTGTACAGTAAACACTAGACAATTGCATTTGGCTATTACTGAAGTGCTTGATGCATGACAACGACTAAACTCTCATAAGAAAGTTAAGTAATACTCTTCGAATTGAGGGACATGTTGTGCCCTTTCTATTTTTTATGTCCTTCTGACTTCCAAGAGCATAAAAGGTCCTAATGGATTAAAATGGATATTGGTGATTCATATAGCTTACCCCAAGTTTTTAGTTGAGGTGTAGTAGTACCAGTAGTTTTTGTTGTTTTCGTCCTTGAAGAGAAAAAAATGATTAGTGATAAGGAGCCAATGATTGGAGTTCTCGTACTCATAAAAAAAGGTAAGGTTGCGTACAATAGACCCTTGCGGTCCGGCCCTTCCCCGGACCCCGCGTATGCGGGAGCTTAGTGCATCGGCCTGCCCTTATATAGAACTATGAGCTGTAGGAAAGTGATGGAATGGCAGTCGAAGAGAAGTTTAGGCATTATGGTTGTATATCTGCAATATTTATTTGAAGCTGGAGGCATGTTGGACTTCGCTTATTTCTGGGTAACAAAGACATATCTTTAATCATGCCTTGTAAAAAGTCATTGCTTAGTTACCCGCCAATAACCTAAGTCCAACAAACACTGTGTAGTTGAATTCTGTTAGTATCTGGTTGCAGCACTGTACACGGACAGGTGCTTTAGAGGAATATTCTTATAAAATAAAGGTGCTTTAAAGGAATAAGAGAAGGAATATTGGCATTGCGAAAGGTTTAACATTCTAGTTACTTTTTATTTTTAAGTTAGAGAAGTCGGAGGAAAAATAAAGTATCTAAGAGAGGAAAAACTAGAAGTTCCAATTACAGATGCTAAATGAATAATTAATTCATTAACCTTCAACTCAGATTGGCCACTTACAAGAGGTTACTGTAATTTTCAGGATGCTGTCCTATATTAGCAAATTAATCGAGCTTTCCTCATAGTTTTTTGTTTAGCGTTGAGGGCTGCCTTTCTGTGCAAAAGTTGTGTGTGTGTTTATGCTTATCTGATGTCCACGATACTCTTGTTACATGACTTGGGCTGTACTGAAGAAGACGTGGGGTCAATTACCTTTTTGTCTCCTATCCTTTATGAGGTCCAATATTTATATATGATTTTCTCCATAAGAGCAGCATGGCCGGTAGTATTGCTGCTAGATTTATTGGTGAACTCAATCTACACCTCCCAAATAAAACAGAAGTAAAGAAGCGGAGAAACGATGTTGAGCTGATGAAAACAGTCATATGCATGTAGTTTTAGCTTGGATATAACCGAAGATTTTATGTGACGGTAGAAATGTCTTCTCATTGATACTACAATATGTTAATTCCCTTTTTTTATCAGGCTCTGGACACTATAAAGAAGTCTGTACCCAAAAAGAAAGACAGAGACAAGTCAGCTTCAGCTTTCTCAGAAGATGATGCCAAAAGACTGGAGAAGAAAGTATGTTATTTTACTTATTTGCTGAAGAAATTGATACGTGCTGTATAATTTATACTCTATTCTCTACAGGCTCTTTTATTTAGTTGTGCGTGTTCTTTCAGATTGACGACTTGACTAAAAAGTTTATAAAGTCAGCGGAAGATATGTGCAAGTCAAAGGAAAAAGAAATAACTAGCAGCTGAAAAAACAAGTTCGTGTTTCATCTGAGGCTCATGCAAAGGTTCAATTTTTGGCCGAAGCTATCGAGGGAACTACTTAAGCTCCAGAATTCTTGCATTCAAATTCAGAAAAAGATATCAAGACATGTTACTAGTGATTATGCTAATACTTGAAAAATATTGTATTTCGTATAACTTATGCTGTTGGGTTTTAGCTGTTACGTCCAAGATCATATATCATATCATTTTGTGACAATGGTTGAGATAATGTAACATTACTTTTAATTCAAAAACCATTTGATCTCTTTCTCTTCTGCAAGAATAATTATATACAACAAAAGTATAATGGAATTTGTACAGAGCAGAATCATACCAAATAAAAATTCATCATCTGTTAAAGTCAGCTACAAATACATAAGCAAATTTACACTTCGTCACTGCTGAATTATGGATCTAATTGCCAGCTCTATGACAAAAGGATCAAACTATAGATGCGATACTTCTCTAAGGTATCACTTCAATAAATGGAAGATAAGGTAATAATGTTACAGACTCATACATGTCTACATGACTGGAAAATTATCGCTACCAGGATCAATTATCTGATAGCTGCACAAGGAAAGGAATATTGCGGAAGTCGTGATTGTAAAACTCCAAAAAAGGTTTGGTTTAGACCAGAAAAAATCAACTAGCTCTAATAATGCACTAAGAAAAACCAACATGCCTTTTCTTGTCATGAAGAAATTGCCTAACTTTCTTCAGTTTGGAATGCAAGGGTCAACCTTTTCAACATGAACATTGCCATCATAGTCAATTTTGTAGGAGATGTTAAGGCCTTCCAAAATAAGGTGGTAAACAATATCATCAGGAAAATGAAGTTCCTCTTCACTGTCGTCATCTTCAAGCGTTACATTATTCATGCTGCTATTTTCAGTCTTATGAGGCCGAATTCTCTGAGATAATGATCGTATGTCCCATGACAACACTTGTTGAATTAAGTTTTGAAATTCAGTAGGAGATGTATAAAGTGATATCTCCTTCTTCTTCATCTTCTCCATTTTTCTTGACCAACAATGGTTCAAAGAGGAACAAAAGTCGTGAGAGAAGTTAACAGATGTTACAGCTAACATATTATCCGCCGATACCCAATCGGGGACCATTGCACCGGGGATGCTATCACAGTATGGAAGATATGGCTTGATATCAAGGACGGGAGTTCCATCAACTAAATCAACACCTGAAATGAAAACTTTATTCCCATCCACAGTATCAATCTTTGCAACAGTGAGGCCTATAGGGCATGGGCGATGAGGAGATCTTGTCGCAAAGACCCCCTTCCTTTCTCCTTTCAGTCTTGGTACTTTTACCTTTGCCTTGAACTTAGACCTTGATGGATGTTTCCATGACTTGTCAAGATTCGTATTTAGATGAAAGACATAGATTATCCAACAGTGAGAATAGCCTTCAAGACCCTCAAGAGATGCAGGTGGAACTCGAGTTGGATCAAATACTAGACATGCTTTAGCAAGTGGTACAATCAAAGGTTGCCTTGGAGTGCCATTCCTAATCACAAATATTAGTGCCACAGCATATTATTTACAGTACCATGTATATTAACAAGCCATACAAGAAAACACAGGGCGTGTTCGGTATGGAGGAAAAATGTTTTTCAATTTTCCCATGTTCAGTTGGCCAATTTTTTTCAGAAAATATTTTCTCTAGGAAAACAAGTTTCTTAAAAATGAGTAATATGACTTCCCTAGTGGAAGCAGGGAAAACAAGTTCCGCAAGTGGCATTCCACATTGATTGTATCCTCCCCACCCTCCAACACACCTCATCTTCACCCCCACCCCTGTAGCCCCCATCCCCACCCCTACCTATCATAGTATTTGTCTAAATTATAAACATATGCTTTTAGGATAATATTTGCTTACATAACAAACACAAAAAAATAAGTAAGAAACCCGCTTATCATTTTCCTTTATACCGAACACACCCAAGATGTTAAAAAAGAAATAGGTACCTCATGGAGAAGCATGATCGAGTGATTGCAATAGGTGCCAAAGGATATGAATTATTAGAATCACTCGAGCTGGCCACTTTCCTCAATGCCTGTTGAGCT
Source organism: Anisodus tanguticus (assembly GCA_034509755.1). Classification (NCBI taxonomy): domain Eukaryota; kingdom Viridiplantae; phylum Streptophyta; class Magnoliopsida; order Solanales; family Solanaceae; genus Anisodus; species Anisodus tanguticus. The sequence continues at coordinate 37,734,680 of CM067549.1, forward strand.
CTAATGCGGCCTTGCCTCTCAGCACCACAATTTTGCAATGCAGCCTTCAAAGATTTTTCCAACTCCCGGATTTTCTCCTCATCAGCCCTTGTCTTTCTTCTCCAAAACACAACGCCTATGGATACTGCTGATGCAGAAAGAGCGGCGAGTGCTATGGAAATTGTAAGCAATTTTGTCGCCGCCATGAAAAATAATGACCTAGAATGAAAGGCCGCCATGAAAAATAATGACCTAGAATGAAAGGCCGCCATGAAAAATAATGACCTAGAATGAAAGGCGAGCATAAATATTAATGACCTAGAATGAAAGGCGAGCATAAATATTAATGACCTAGAATGAAAGGCGAGCATAAATATTAATAACCTTCCTCATTTGGGAACTTATGGTACATCCTTGTGTTACTAGAGTAAATAAAAAGCATCCCATGACTAATCCAGAAGTTGTAAGAACCATCCTTTTTCTTAACCGCATAAACCAAAACACGTGACATCCCCTCTCAATCTCTCAATTATGTCCCTCCTGCCAGATCATCTTCCACCTTCATTGCAACTAAGGCTTCAAAAACTAAACTTTCTTTCATTCTAAACTTCACAGAATAATCTGAAGCAAAGTTAGACGAAGAAGAGATCAAAGGTTATTTTCCTAAACCAAAACACATGACTTCCCCCTCAATCTCCTGGTCAAAAGTACTGCTCAGAGCTGTGTTTCTCGGAGTCTTCAAAAATGTTGAAGGGTGCGTATGGGATCCTCGGAAAGTAGTGCATTTTGGAGTGTCCGACACGGGTGCAGCAACATTTTTGGAGGAATCGGAGCAACATAGACTTAAAGCTTTTAATCACCACAAATGGGTGATGATTTATCATGGAAACAACCAATGAATTTCACATTACTTCAACTATATGGGTAATGTTTACAATTGAGAGTTTTACGATAAAATGTAGGCTCTTTTGAGCCAATTCATACCCCTCAGTAGCCTACTACATAAACGAACTAATAGATGCTAAATTTAGTTTACTAAACAATGGGACTTGAAATTTACACAGCACACAAATTCAATCTCTTTCAGGCATTTCATCAAACAGGTAAGGGGCATCTCAACACTGAATAATGGCACTTGAAATACACACAGAACATAAATTCAAACTCTTTCAGGCATTTTAACAAACAGGTAAAAGGGGCATCTCAACACTGAATAATGGGACTTAATATCTACACAGGACATAAATCGAATCTCATTCAGGCATTTTATCAAACAGGTAAGGCGCATTCAACACAAACTTAGCAGATCTTTATTATGGCATGATTATTAATTTATAATTTTCTTTAGCAAATACAATAATCACTTTCAAGATGAAGAGAACAGAAACAAACAAACTAATCCCACTAGTCAACTACATTAACCTAATAGGGCAAGCCGGTGCACTAAGTCCCGCTATGCGCTGTGTTCTATTGTACTTAAAACAAATTAAAATACTGCTGGAACATAGATTATTGACTTGACTTTTTACCTTGTTTCATGAAGCGCAATTACAGCATAGGAATGCAAATTGTGTGAAAACTATAGCTCTTTCAGTTGTAATGGTTGAAGGGAAATGGGCGGGGGGGGGGGGGGAGTCACGTGCTTGGCATGTGTTTTTGGTTGATGTCCGTTATTTCTAGACAGAAACTAAACGGAAGGATCACTGTTGCAACTTTTTAATGTTTTTATTTGGCCAAATACATAGACAACCTTCTAACTCGCCCCCCAAATTTCATTTGACACTCCATTTTAGTCCTGTGCCATTTGAACGCTCAAACCTTATGTGTTATTTACGAATTCTTTCATAATGTGTCGTATTATATTATATTGTGTTGTATTATATCATATATATGCATTGTTTTGATGATATAATGTTTGAATAGATTGTATCATTTTTCGTCGTTATATAATAATGTCACATATCAACAATTTAATAGATAAACCTACAAGAAAAGTAGGGTACGGGGTAAAACTATTATAAAAATATAGGATAAAAACATAAAATAGGATTGTGAGGAAACAAGTAAAGACAATGAGAAAAAGATATAAGGTAACAACGCGATCATACTAAATCGGTCGTTACATAAAATGTGATTTTTTTTCGTTACATAATGATGGATTAATACTACAATAAAATTTAAGCAACAATCAAAACAAATATTATGTTTAAACTAACGACACAACAACAACAACAACATACCAGTATAGTCTCACAAGTGAGATCTAGGAAGGGTAGAGACCTAACGACACAATACAATAGGTATCAACCATATAAACTAGCTGTTAACAAACGAAAACATATTCTTAAAGAATGGGTGCTCAATATTTTACCGGTAAATAACTCAATTAGATAAGTTGATACTAAGGCTGGCCAGTGGGCCGGGCTCGGGACCGTCGGGTCGGGTTTGGCGGGATCGGGTCGGAGCGGGACGGGGGATGTGGTGGGATCGGGTCGGGTCAGGTGGGATCGGGTTTGGCGGGATTTGCCGAAGTCCCGTCCTGATCCCGATCCCGTCGGAATCGGGTCGGGGGCGGGATCGAGATCCGGGAGTTTTTTTTTTAATAACATATATATAAAAGAACTCAATAATTAAACATGATAGTGTAATAAAAATATTCAAATGCTGTTTTTGTGCCTCTTATATTATTTAATAGACATGATTTTTTTGTAATACAAATACAATTGTCAAAATTGCAACTTTGTGGTGTTATTCAAAAGTTGCAAATTACATAGTAAAATTGCAATTTAAAAAATTACATTTTGAAAAAAACATGTTCTAGTTTCTTGATAATTTCCTATGGTTCTTCGGTTGGAATTGGTATTTGTTGGTCAAATTGCTCCACGTCGCTTCCATCACCTTCAGATAAGATTTCGTTGTAGTTTTCGTCTTCTTCTTCTTCGTTGACACCTTCTCCGTTCCGCTCGTATCCAATCTCTGAATAATACTACAACCTCCAAGCTGTCTCCGGCTAATGAGTGTCTGTGCTCTCCTATTTGATATCTGCCGACAGAAAAAGCGCTTTCAGACGCCGTTGATGACGCTTGAATGTTCAAAACATCTCGGGCCATCATTGAAAGTGTCGGAAAGGTCTTCTCATTCCCCCTGCAGTATTTCAGCAAGTCTTTACGTCCTTCTTCATTGAGAACTGCTTGGTACGGTACAGAACCCTACAAAACAAAAATATCAAGCTCGCTAATTTGGTTAGTAGCGGTATGGCCGCACATTCTATTTCTGAGGCTTTCAATACTAGCAGCAGAAACATCATGTCTTTTGTGAGGTTGTGTTGAAGAAGAAGAAGATGGTATGGAAGCCGGTAGGTTGCTAACACTTTTTTGTTGGTAAAACCTATATATTTTTTTGCATTTGTCTTCTACGCTAGACAACACTTCTTCTTTAGTTTGTTCAATAGGTGGTGGGTGATTTGGATTTTTGGGACTTGGAGGTGGTAGTACTGCTATACAATCGTAAATAGTTTCAATAAGTGATTTAGTACCGTCTATTTTAATAGTCGGATTTAATACAACACCAATAATATAAATAGTGGGAATATGAATAAAATATTTTGTTATTTTGATAAACATTTTTTTAATAGTTGTCTTATAAGCTGGTTTATCCATATATTCATTAAGCAGTAAAAAATTAGAGTTATATAAAACAACATAGTTGAAATAGTAGGATAATATATACCGGAAAATTCTTTTGTTGCTTGAAAAAATTTCTCTAAAAATACAATAAGTTCGAAATTTTTTCCTCAATCGCTAACTACAATCATATCAGCTGGATTTTGATTATGAGAGTTAAAAAATAAAGTTATAGATTTTTATAGTCATAAGCAACAAGTAGTTGCTCGTATAAAGAATTTCACCTAGTGGGTACTTCTTCTGAAATTTTTCTATAAGGTAGTTGGCAATCGTGACAAGTTTTTTTTATATTCTTTTCTTCGTTGTATTCTATTATTTTTAAAAATAAAGTTTATAGCAAACTGTATTTTACTAAGAATGTCTTCAAAAAGTGATAGACCATCCTTTACAATTAAGTTATATATATGACACACACATTTTATATGAAAATGATCTGAAAAAGATGAAGTTAAACTATTTTTTAAAATTGTAATAGCGTAATTGTTAGAAGAAGCGTTATCTAATGTAATAGTCATAATTTTATCAGTTATTCCGTAATAATCGCACACTTGATAAATATTTTCTGCAATAAAAGTACTAGTGTGCCTATCATCTATATATCTATACGCTAAGATACGTTTTCGCATAAACCATTTATAATCTATCCAATGACAGGTCACTGTTAAATAATCATGGCCGTTAGTACTACGGTCTATATCAGAAGTGATAACCACTTTTCCATTAAAATGATATAATGAATAACGTAAATACTGTTGATATTCATGTGCGAATTTAAATACATCTCTCTTAACAGTTGATCTAGGAAAATCGTTAAAAGCAGGATTATACATATCTCTAATGTAATGAATAAAACCGGGTGATGAAAGAAATGAAAAAGGCAAACCCTCCACAACAACTAATTTTGCTATTGCTTCCCTATCTCTATGTTTATTGTATTTAGGGCCTACAATTCCCCCCGTCATAGGGTTAATTTGACCCTGTATTTGGTCCGTGACAGTATCAGTATGTGAACCTTGTCCTGATGGAGCGGACGTTTGCGCACCCGGTTTTGAAGCCTCGTATTGGGCATACCCAGCTGGATGAGCCCTTGTTACGTGTCTCATTAAACCCCCCGTCCCACCGTGACCTTTTCCAGTTTTAAATTTTAAAACATCTTTATAAATTTTACATCTAGCTACTTGATTCTCTACGTCCCTATCAAAAAATGTCCATGCATCTGATTTTAATGGTCGTTTTGCTGGACCTCGTCTCATAATAGGAGGAATAGGAGGCATTTCAGTTGAAGGTACACTAGTGGGTGTGTTGTCATCTACATTAGTGGGTGTATCATCTAGATCATCGTCTAAATTAAAGTCTTCTTGAGTTCCAGAAAATAGCTCCTCGTCTAAAGCTAATGGTATTGTAGGAAAATGTTCAGTATCAACAAAATCATCCTGTGTAGGAATATGATTCTGTCTAGAAATAGGATGACTAGAAGAAACACCTTGCCCTTATTGCCCCTACTAGAAGAAGTCTGACCCCTACCCGTAATCATACGTTTAAATCCTTCTATTATATTTATAATTATACTAATAAATAATTAAAGTAAATAAAATTAAGTGCGCTAAATAAAATAAACAGACAATAATAATTTAATGAAGGAACGAATGTACCAAACGTCGACGTGTAATCGAGAGGTTGAAAATTGAAACTTTGCTCGATGGAAGATCCTCAAGCTAGTTGCCAACTTCACTCCCAATCTCAAATGAATAAATAAAATTGAATATTTAGTAGACAATGTAGACTTGTAGAGAGATAGATTGAGAGACTAGAGAGATTGTAGGAAGATTAGTGAGAAAGATGAAGAGAAAATGAGGTATTTATAGTTGGAAAATTGGGTTAAAGTGTAAATATAATAACTTATGGGTTAAAAATAAATATTAAGGGGGTAGGGGTAGGGGGAGGTCAAAAATGGCCGTTGCACAATGACTAAAATGTAAAATGATTCGTTGGTGCAATGTTTATTTTTGCAAAAGGGGGGGGGGGAGGTTTCGGGTGGGATCGGGTCGGGACTGGCGGGCCTGGGGCGGGTCGGGACGGGTCGGGACAAGACCATGTCCCGTCCCGGTTCGAGTCCCGATACCGATTTTTTTTTAAAAAAAGGTCAGGTTCGGGGCGGTGTCGGGCGGGGCCGGGTGGACTTGGCCCACCGGCCAGCCTTAGTTGATACTATGTGTTAGGCAGTTAGCAACGTAATTTAGATAATGAGACTGTAAAACACTTAATTTTTATATGTCCAGAGAAGTGTGGAAACTATGCTCCGTTAATTGGGACGATCTTGATACGTTAAATAATTCTCCTTTGTAGTGTGCAAAATTTGTTCTGATCACTATGTCAAATTGCTAAACTTAAATATTATGATAATGTGGCAAATTTGGAAGGCTAGAACTCTTTAGAGGTTTAATAATGAAGTAACTGAACCTCTAGAGATTGTGTTAAAAGCCTTGTTTTAATATAATGAATATCTTGAGTATTCGTTTGTTCCTTCATCTAACGAAATTATATTCAAGATTATTGTGAATCTTCAATTATGCTCGAAGATGAAATCTGTGGAGTATTTGTTGATGCAGATTTACACGTTGGTATGAGGAGAGCAAGTATTGGAGTTGCTTTAGATAGGGTGTCGGGTTTTGGTGGGTTCAAAACATATAAGTAGGCAAAGCGAAAGTTTAAAATTTTGTTCTACTTACCCCAACAATTTCTTCTGGTATGGTTATATGACAATCAAAACCTGTAACATAAAACTAGAACACTTACATGTTGTATTATCTGGAGTCTTTACTTAGGGAGTACACGCAACTATCCCTTCGACTGCAAGCACTATGCTACGGTGTATTCCTATGACAAGAAAGCCAGGAAATCTTGGCAGAGGTTCGAGAGAGTTTCGTTCTAGACTCTAAGTCTAGAATTGTTTATGAGAATTGGTGTCTTAATTAACAATGGGGAGTGCTGTATTTATAGTTGAAATTAGGGCAAAGTCTAATTAGGGTTGGGCTCCAAGCCTGGCCTAAAAATCGAGGTGCAGTAGGCCAGTCTGACTGGGGGCACTGCCGGGTCAGCCGCCGCGGCGCCTTACGTAAAATTTTATTTCCCGTTTTCATTTAATAAATATATATTCAGCACATTAAATCCAAAATCTAATTTTGATTTAATTAAATAATTTACATCTAATAGAAACTATCCCATAGTTATTATCAATTTAAATATTTCAATCCCAAATAGAATATTTAATACTTTCTCAATACACCCTTAGATCGAAGAGACAATTGACATAGTGTGACCCTATATGCCTTCATATATCGACACTAATCCAATTAAGGTCCATACGGAACTCATAGACTGCGCCGTACGACGAACTCAATATATGAAATACGTTTACATGAATCCAGCAAACATAACCTTTATGTGAGATGATAAATTCCTTTCATTCGCGATACACTCGATCAAGCTTAGGATTTGCCATGTGTCTATCCAAATGGCTTGATCACTTTATCTCATCTATATTAGTCGACAACTAGATCATATTCTAAATATGTCTCTTGCATTGGCCAATGACTTGGTCGACCTAATATCACTGAGAAGTTGAGTGCTCTCTTGAATATTCAATCGAGGAATGAATCATATTCTTGGCTCAACTACCACCTTAATTTACATCATAATGCACCCAACACAAGTCGTATCTAGGGATGACAACATATAGGATCTGTATCGGATACTACTAGATCCAGATCCAGATACAGATCCATTTTTCATACCTGTATCTAGATCTGAATCCAGATCCATCGGATACATCGGGTCCACGGATCGGACCTGGATACACACGTAATTTTTTTTGCCTTGAATAATATTTCAACATTCAACATACAACTATTCCAGGATAGTACGGTACTGAATCAACAAAATACAACAACATTCATATCTAACATTAAAGCCAATGCATTCAGTTTCCAGTAACTAGCAAACTGAAAAATTCTAATGCATTCAATTTCCAGTGCATTTAGATACTGAATCAACAAAACACAACAACATTCATATCCAATGCATTCAATTTCCAATTTCCAATTTCAAAATTGAGATACTGGAAAGTTCATTTTCTCATAAATAATAGACGTGTGTGCAAATATGAATTGTATCGACGCTTCAATTTGCTACAGAAATTTATAAGCAAAAATTAGTCTTTGTTCTCTGCTCTTGTTGGATTGATAAAATCGTACACATATTTTTTTCTGTTTGTGTTTGATTGTTAATATCTTTCAAAATCCTAAAACATCAAATATTATATAAATGAAAAACTGTTAATATGAACTTTCCTCCATATTAAGTATTTGCAGGACTAATTTAGAAAACTGATTTACTCTTGATTTTAAGCTTTCCTTTTCTTCTCAAGCAAATACATGCAACAAATGATATTCCATTTATTTTACTTTTACTAGCTACAATTTTCTAAAATCCACATTTCTAGCAAATTTCTTGACATTCAACAAACCTTAACTTTAACAGATGTATCCACGACAGTCTTGATAAACCATCACAATATCAAGACTACTTAACTTTTGAATGTGTTCATACTCAAACAAAATTCTTAAACAATAAAGATGTATTAAAGAGATGCCAGATCCCAGACTAAACAACTTCGTCTAAAATAAATGGTTAACCAATCTTCTTTTAGTTATATTCTTTTTTTTGTGTGTAGATTATGAAAACAACAGAAGTTAAAAGAGCCAAAAAACAAAAATTGAACTCACCTTTCGTTGTGTAGGGACGACAAGTAGAGACGACAACTAGGATTTGTCTTACAGAAGGAAACAAAATGAATGAGGAGGTCTTTGCCTTTTCGTTGGCTTAAAGACATACATATGGGCTGGGCTTCGATCCTTAAAGGACTTGGGCCTGGCCGAGAAAAATAAAAGAAGTTCTAGGTTATGGACTGGTCTTACTTATGGATGTATAAATGTATAATGTATTTAATAAAAAATGGATCCACCGGTCGGATCTGGACCGGATACGGATCTCAAAGACAAGATCTATATTCAGATTCGATCTGTCATAAACGGATCCGGGGCCGATCCGGATCCGTCGAGTCCAAATTTTGAAGATCCATATCCTATAAACGAATCTGGATCTACCGGATCCGGACCGGGTCCAGGATCCGTTGCCATCTCTAGTCGTATCTTATCCTATAAGGAGTTTAAGCTTAGGACAGGGTCAAAGTACATTACTCTGTAAACAATGTGCGTATTGACCTCAAGTCAAAGGACTTTTATCTCCCACACGCTGATAACACTTTAGACATGTATAACAAATAGTTTATCAGTAGGGTATACCAATTCTTTCCAAAAGTATCAATGTGTCAATCACTAGTACCCATTACTAGTAGCAGGTAAGACATACTACATTCTCTAAGACTGTGATGCAGACCGCATGTCGACTTATAACATATCATCGATATCCCATTCTCGATGATCATCAGTCGAGGCTATTTTAGAGTTACGCTCTATCATCAATAACTCACTCTATTAATAACAACGTAAGCTCAAGGGATGCACATTAATGAATAATTACAAACAATCAAATAATAATTCAATAATCGCAAATGCCATAAATATTAATCTTATTAATAATACGAATGTGTTCAAGTACATTTGTCCATAATAATGATTGTCTCTAGGACATACATACTTTCAAGGGGTGCCCTACTTTATGTTCATGGATCCACAATTAAGTTTGCTGGGATTATGTAACATAGTGAATCCAAAATTTGAAGACTGCAATTGCTATAACTTTATGTATATTTTTTATTATCAAATTATTAATTGCATTATGAAGTGCATTCTAGGGTGATGGTCGGGTGGGGTGGGATTTGGTTGGGTAGTGGGTGGGGTGGGTGGTAGAGAATGGGTGCAATGGGGTGGGAATGGTGGGGCGTGGGTGGATATTTTTGGAAAAAATGTTTCTTGGAGGTCGTGTCATTGGAAAATTTCGAAGTTCTATTCTTCCCGCAAATGTTGAGGTGCAATTATGTACTAGAGATTGGATTTGTGGACAAGAAGGTAAATTAATTTTCTCCATATTAGCTATATGAAACCAACATCTTTAAAGTAACTTTAGATAATATGGATAAATATGGATATCCATGCAGATACGATAAACTTTATCCATTCGTTTGCTATATAAAAACCAAAATTGTTTTTGTATTTAGATGTCTTAATGTCACGTCTGGAAATCAAGCTATATATATAATCTATATTATATTAAAAACATAAAGGCTCTTAGAAATATTGATTGATTTTTTGTTCTTCATTAAAAGACTCTTCAATAGATAAAATTATCATTTATTATTTTTCTCTAATTATTATTTTATTATATTTTACTATTTATCTAATATGCAGAAACTGAAAATTCATTAAAGTTTGATTGTTAAATCTTACCTTATTTGAATTATGTACCTAAAATTTAGTACTTTGAAATCAACTAAAATTTTCCTATTAAGTCTTTCTTTATTTGAAGTATATATGATTCCTAATAATTAGGAATCTGAAATTCATTAAAACTATATCTTATAAAAATATTTCAAATATTTTCCTTAAGTTAATTAGTTGATTGACGGCAAACATTAGCATTCACGTACGAATTCCAGAGACTGATCAACAAAACATTATGTTTTTTCCTTTCTTGTTTTTTCTTTTCAAAGAGTAGGCATATTGATTATTTTTAAGGAATAAAAAAAGAAGAAAATAAGGAAAAGAGTTACCACGTTCTCTATTTGCTATATTTTTAAATATTGCTATATTTGAACAAAGGTTATTTTTTTTTTAATTATTTAAATCAATTTTAAAAGCAGAGTTGTTATTAAACACTATATTCTTAGATTTTGGTGGCAAATAAAATTCTACTAGGGGTTAGAAAATTACATCTATACATCTATAAAAGAATTTTAGCAATGGGTGAAAAAAAACCCTCCTTAAGAATATGTTCGACAACTTTTCTTTTGAGAATGTGTTTGTTTTCAATTATACAATCTTTTATAATTTACATAGGTTAACCCTGCATATTATTGAAAGATGTGTGATTAATGGTTTGATTATTTTTTTATTTTTCATAGATTGGTTGATTCATACCATAAATTCTATTGTTTGATCCTGCTGATTTCTTCTACTTTGCTACCTATCTCGAAGGCAAAAAAAAGGTTAGAATTTTCTGTTTTTAATCCTCGGAATTCTAATAATATGCATATCATCATCTGTATGTATTGATATATATTCATTCATGCGTAATCCATAAGGCTAATTAGTGAAAAAGTTTATTGAGATGTTTTCAAGTTTAACTCTATTAGTTTTATGGTAAAATCCTAGTCTAAGTATATTTGGTAAATTGTAATTATAGTAGTTTATTAGAATAGAGTTTCCTTGTTAGACTAGGGAAAGGAGAACTTCTGCCTCTATATAAAAGAGGCCATTATGATGAATGAAACCAAGAAAGAATTCTCCCAAAATTTTTTTGTCTCTAAATTTCCGTCGCCTCCCAAATTTAACATGGTATTAGAGCCTCGTTAAAAGAACACGAAAATCCTAAATAATGGCGGGTGACGGAGAAATCGGCGATAAAAGTAGAAGAATCGCCGGTAAAGAAAATAAAAGTCAAAGAAAGATAATCTCCCCTTATGACATTACGTCAAAAGATAATTCCAAAATTATGGTGACACAAATCCAATTGAAGGGAGAGAATTACGAACAATTGGCTAGATCCATGAGAACGACCCTAAGAGCAAGGAAAAAATTCTACTTCGTTGATGGTACAATCAAGAAGCCGGATGAAGAGTCGCCGGACTTTGAGGATTGGTGGACTATAAACTCTTTGTTGGTGTCATAGATTCGCAACATCATCGAACCAACACTTCTCTCAACGATTTCTCATAAAGAGGAAGTGGAAGAATTATGGACGAGCATCCGGGAGTGGTTCACTGTTATCAACGACTCTCGAATGCAACAACTGAAGGCAGAACTTGTGGAGTGCAAGCAGAAGAGAAGGACCATAGTGGATTACTATAGAAAACTAACTAAGTTGTGGGAAGAATTAGAAAACTACGAACATATTCCGACTTGCAAGTGCGGATTGTGCACGTGCAATCTAGGGATGATTTTGGAAACCAAAATAAAAGAAGAAAAAATGTATTTTTTCCTCATGGGATTGGATGAGGCAATGTATAGAATGGTGAGATCGGACATACTAGCCCAGGAACCGTTGTCATCATTAAAAAAAGTCTATTAGAAGTTAGTGCAAAAAGAGCATGTGAGAGGACTCACACGAAAAATAGAAGAACGAAGTAAAATCGTCGCCTTTGCCGTACAAGGGAGAAATCTTTACCGTGATCAAAGTGAAGGGAAGAACGATGGTGCATTCTTCACACATTGTAAGAGATCCGAACACGTTGTGGAAGGATGTTTTCAACTCATTGGGTATGCATAATGGTATCCAGGATATAAAAAAAAAGACGGAAAATTCAGAGGAAGAAGACAAGGAAAACAACAACATCAGAGGAGAGGCCCGGGATCTGATCGCGTAAGAGGCAACTACCGGACTAACGCCGTTGTTGTCAAGAATACACAGGTGGAGATAGAACAGATGAACACATGTGGGATAGGACCTCACAATCTGAGTGAGGAGATCCGAAAAATGGTGATTCACAAGGAAAAGGAATAAATCTGAATGACAATATGGATGGCAAGACGAAAAACTCATCCTAGATTATTGACTCCGGAGCTACCAATCATGTGACAGGTAATCCAAAAAATGGAGCGATCAAAGGGACATTTCTGAGTGTCCGGTTGGACTTTCAGATGAAAGTAGCTCGGTGATTATAAAAGAAGGAACAACCAGGCTGAATTAAAATATGTGGTTGAAGAATATTCTTTATGTTTTGAATTTGACATGCAATTTAATTTTTATGTCACAACTAGTTGATTATTTAGATTGTGATGTGACATTTAATAGAATTATGTGTAGGGATGGCAACGGATCAGATCTGGACCGGATCGTACTAGATCCAGATCCAAATCCATTTTTCATACCTGAATCCAGATCCGTCGGGTCCATAAAAATTAGATCCAAATTCGGATCCATCGGATCCACCGGGTCCACTGATCGGATCTGGATCCACATGTAAAAAAATTTGTCTTGCTAAGAATGTAACCTTGCTAAGAATTTTTTTTTGAACTGACGAATGATTTTTACTTAGCTAACAGTTTACTGTGTTTCAATTTTGAAATGTTCATATGAGATATTTTATTCGTTGTCTCATTTTGATTGTGAGCTATTAATTGAAAATGTTGGACAATGACAATAGTTGTGGAAAATGCGACTATTATTTCCACAATGCCAGAACTTGCATGTGCTTGGAATCTTCACAAATGAAGTGAATATAATTTTAACTACTTGTCTATGGAGATGTTAGTCATTCACTAATATAACATTGATTTTATTATCGAAGTTACCTCTTTATTTTTTTGTTTTTGAGTTAACGCGGGGATAAATTAAACTTGTTTTGAGAATTAAATTTGCAAGGATGTGCTTAGCCATTTTAATAAAATACTTATAAAATTACATTCTAGGTTATGAATATATTTAATAAAAAATGGATCCACGGGTCGGATCTGGACCAGATACGGATCTCAAATACAAGATCTAGATTCAGATCCGATCCGTCAGAAATGGATCCGGGTCCGATCCGGATCCGGATCCGTCGGGTCCAAATTTTAAAGATCCATATCCTATAAAATGGATCTGGATACACCGGATCCAGACCGGGTCAAGGATCCACTACCATATCTAATTATGTGTGCTATACTGGACTCCACCACGAGGAAGCTGATTGGCAAGGGTGAGCGTCGAGGTGGACTTTACTATTTTTGAAATGTGTCGTTGATACGGGCTATGAAGGCAGAGGCGGTTGATTGGTTCGATCTTTGGCAAAAACGGTTGGGTCATCCTTCAACACAAGTAACAAAGTCTATTAAGGTATTAGGCTTAAAGGAGAATAATGATAGATTGGATAGAGAATGTGATATATGTCAACAAGCAAAGCAAACGAGAAGTGTTTTTCCTTTAAGTGAGAATATTGCTTTGGATATTTTTGAGATGAACCATTGCGATTTATAGGGACCATATAAGACCCCTTCCTCTTGTGGCACTTCATATTTTTTTTACTATTATGGATGATCGTTCACGAGCTGTGTGGATCTTTATCTTAGTTGATAAGAAAGAAGTGTCCCAAATCTTTATCTATTAAGATATTCGGAAAAGGGTGAAGATAATTAGAAGTGATACCGGAATTGAGTTCACGTGTATGAAGACTTACTTCTTCGAACATGGAATTCTGTTTCAAATATCTTGCGCAGAGACACCTCAGCAGAATGGAAGATTCGAAAGAAAACACCATCATATTCTTAATGTGGAACGAGCATTGAGATTGCAAGGCCATATTAAATTCAGGGGAGAATGTATTTTGACTGTGGGATACTTGATCAATAGAACATCATCTTCAATTTTGAATGAGAAAATCCCCTATGAAATTTTAAACGGACAATGCCTCATTATGATCACTTAAAGGTGCTAGGGTCACTATGAGATGTACACACAAAGGGAAGAACAAAAGACAAATTTGAGAGTCGAAGTCGTAGGTGTATCTTCTTGGGATACCCTTACAAACAGAAATGTTGGAGATTGTATGACTTAGAAAATGATGAATATTTAGTCTCAAGAGATGTGGACTTCTACGAGACTAAGTTCGCTTTTTCCATAGGAATAAGTAACTTGGTCGATAACATAGAAGCGATCTCGGACGAAACAAAGGACGAAAGAAATCAACACGTTTTCGAAGAAGAACGTGGAAGAAGTACAGATGGATAGTATCCAGGCCAATGAAAAGCCATCGAAGAAACAATTGGGTTGAGGTAAACGTCAGAAGCATGACTCAGTTCGATTACGTGACTACGTTATTGAAACATTCCGAAAAGAAAGTCCATCAACGAGTTCGCCCGATCCTCAGTAACCCTCGGGTGCACCTTATCTTTTAGCTTACTATATATCCTGTGATAATTTTTCCCCGCAAGACCAAAACTTTCTTTCAGTAATTATCAAAGGAATTGAACTAAAATCCTTCTCGGAGGCTATAAAAAAGGAATGTTGGAGAAAAGCCATGCAATAAGAAATTCAAACATTAGAGGACAATGACACATGGATATTGAAAATATCACCGACGGATATGAAAGCACTCGGATGTAGATGGGTGTATAAGATCAAATATAACTCGGACAGAATAATTGAATGATATAAAGCTCAGTTGGTCATCTTCGGTAATAAGCAGGAGAAAGATATTGACTATAATGAAATATTTGCTCCGATTGCGAAGGTAGTGACCGTTTGGACCTTCTTAGCGGTAGCAACCGCTCAAAATTGAGAGTTGCATCAGATGGATGTTCATAACGCCTTCTTGCACGACGAACTGGCAAAAGAAGTTTATATGAAATTACCATCGGGATTCCGTATGTCTGATCCAGAGAAAGAATGTCGACTCCGATTTTTTTTTCATGGGTTGAAACAAGCTCCATGATGCTAGTTTGCAAAATTATCAAGTGCCTTGATGAAATATGGGTTCAAACAATCATACTCCAATTATTCTCTCTTCATGATGCACCAGGGAAGTATACAACTTAACGTCTTAGATTATGTGAATGATTTGATTATCTCTGGAAATGACCATGGTGTCATTGCACGGTTCAAAGACTATCTCCGAGCCTATTTTCACATGAAAGATTTAGATCTCATGAAGTATTTTCTGGGGATTGAAGTTGCGCGTGGACCAACCAGATTATTCCTTTGTCAACGGAAGTGTGCCTTGGATATAATCTCTGAGTCCGGTCTATTGGGAGCAAAACTGATTAAAACTCCCATGAAACAGAATCACAATCTGGCGTTGGCCAAAGGGACTAATTTAGAAGATCTGAAACTAAACCGACGTCTGATCGGCAGATTGATATACCTCAGTTTTACGCGATCGGAGTTGTCCTATTGTGTACATGTTTGTCCCAATTCATGCACCAGCCTAATGAAGCACATTGGAGAGCGGCCCTCCGAGTGGTAAGATACTTGAAAAAGAATCCTGGGCAAGAAATTGTAGTAAGTAAGGATTGTGATCTCCAGTTATATGGATGGTGTGATGCGGACTGGGTTGGATGTCCGTTGACCCGAAGAATGCTCAGCGGATGGTTTATCTCCCTCGAGAATTCACCGATATCATAAAAAACCAAGAAGCAACACATTGTCTCTCGCTCGTCAGCAGAGGCGGAATATCGTTCAATTGTAATGGTTTGTGAATTGAAATGGTTGAAGGGAATCCTACATAGCTTGGGAATCAAACATAAATCTCTGGTTAAAATGTATTGTGATAGTCAAGCAACATTGTATATTGCACGAAATCCGATATTTCACGAATTGACTAAACATATTGAAGTTGACTGTCATTATGTTCGGGACACACTCCAATCGGGTATAATTCTTCTGAGTTATGTGTTAACCAACAAACAATTGGCCGACATGTTTACAAAGGCTTTGGCAAATCACAACATGAATATCTGCTTGGCAAGTTGGGCATTCGAGACCCCCATGCTCCAACTTGAGGGGTGGTGGGTATTGAGATATTTCCTAGTTTAACTCTATTAGTTTTATGAAAAAAATCCTAGTCTAAGTGTATTTGGTAAATTGTAATTATAGTAGTTTATTAGAAGAGTTTCCTTGTTAGACTAGGGAAAGGAGAACTTTTGCCTCTATATAAAGAGACCATTATGATGAATGAAACCAAGAAAGAATTATCCCAATATTTTTCTTCTCTCTAAATTTCCGTCGCCTCTCAAATTTAACAAAGTTGATCTAAAATTTGGTTCAGTTTCTTTTGTAAAATTAATTTATTTAATTAGATACATCATATTTACGTGTTCAGAAGATATTAAATCTATCTTAATGTGTCACGTCATGCATACGTGCAACACACGTACTATATATATAATTGTTGGATATGCAGTAAGCAAATAAACTTTTGCTATTTGATATTTATTTTTATTTTGGTTAGAATAAAAATATTCTAAATTATAAATTTCTTGAGTTTTAAAAACATTGTTTATTGTTTAGTGCTGAAATTTATCCTTTAGTGTAGGTATCTTTTTTCAATATTCAGGAATTTAAAATTAATAATTATAATTTTACCTAATATAAATAATTTCCTTATTTTATAATATAACATAAATATAATTCATTCCATTTACTTTTGAATATAAGCTATTATTCGTATAATTAATATTAGATTTATACTCATTTCCTACTTATATAATATTTGAGAACTACACTCAACAATTAAGAGAAATAACTAAATAAAATATTACTACAACTAACATATAAATTTTATTACTGTCTTCGATTTCATTTAGATTTGGAGATTTGAAGAAATTATTTATATATTTGAAGATTTAAAGAAGTATATATTCATTTGTTATTTGTTTTGAAGTTTGTTTAAGTAAGTCATTGTTGTGTCAAAGTTAAATATTAAAAATGAAGGATATTCTTTTAAATACATCATAAACTTTTTTTCAATACGTTTGTGTTTTTCATGACAATAAATAAAGTATATGGTCAAAATGTTCTTGAAATTGGACTATACTTGCTGCAACATGTTTTCTAACTTGGACAAGTATATGCTATATTTTCAAGAGAAACATCAATATCAAATAACATAAGTTTTGATCTTGACAGACCAACGGAAGTAACATAAAAAAAAACATACATTATTTTTACAACATTATTTAACACTAACTGAATGAATGTAATAACATTAGTTATTTAAATCAATGTTGCAAATGTTTTAACGTCCATCGTTATTTTATATAATATGTTTTATTACATAGAACTTTTAGTTTATTGACACGTGTAACACACGTATGCTAAACTAGTACAGGAAAA
This sequence comes from Anisodus tanguticus, assembly GCA_034509755.1. Lineage (NCBI taxonomy): Eukaryota > Viridiplantae > Streptophyta > Magnoliopsida > Solanales > Solanaceae > Anisodus > Anisodus tanguticus. The sequence goes on from CM067549.1 coordinate 37,752,388, forward strand.
AAGCCAAAAAATACCCCATAACATATAGAAAATGAATCATAATCAAATACCCTTTTTCACCTTTTGATCTAATAATACCCTCAACAGAAATTGGGGAGGAGAATATTACTGTAACAAATCAAGATGTTTGAAGTGGAAATTGAAATTCTTTTCAAATTTGTGAAACGAACACCTATTTGCAAGTACTTTTCACTGTTTGTAATTATTTTCAAATTTATTTATTTCCAAACCGAAATTGTTGTGTGGTTATTAAGCTAGAGGGAAGAGTTGGGAAAAACTGTAACCAATTATGGAAAAATAGCTTAGCTTGGTCTAAGTAATTAGTTACAAAACTAATCACTAAGACTGCCACCAATAATCAACTAACTAACTAACTAATTGCTACTATGTAAATTGTTGTAACTATTTTACAACATCTATGTATCTTAAGTTTAACTTGTTGGGATACAATTGTTGTAGGGAACGAGAAGTAAGTAACTATTACAATGGTAGAAAGGATAAACAAACTATTACAATAAAACTGGAAATCAAAACCTTAACAAACTGCTTGTGTGATTTGCTGAGTTGAGTGATGTCACTCTGTCTTTAAGACAAGATTGCCCCGTATATCTCCTTTTACGGTGTTGAGCAATAGTCTCCCAAGATACAACAACAACTTTAACAAGTGAGCAAAAGAAACTCAAGTGTTACTCTTGAAAACTTTGAGTACAATAACTTTGCTAGAGAGGAAGAATATGAACTCTGAAAATTATGGAGTATTTTCTAAGTGTTTAGTATTGTTCTTCAATTGAGCCAAAGGCCTCAATTTATAGTGTAAGTAGAAGACCCCTCAACTAACCAACTAATAGCCTTCAATAGCCATGTAATTGCACTTGATTGAGGGGTTACATTTAGCCAAATAATGGCTGAATTCATGTGCCAACTAATGGAGAATCAATGCTCCAAAACCAGCCCAAACGTCAGATTTTTCCAACTTCTCGTCGCAGCATTCTGCCTTCGAAGAGCCGCGGCGAGGTGAATTAGCGCCGCGGCTCCGACGGTGTGGCGCCGCGGCCCTTCACGGCTCCGCGATGATTTCCGACTCATTTCATTTTACACTTTGTACACTTCTTCCTTCTTTTACCAACGTGGAATACTTTGTCATTTGGCCAATAACCGTCCATAATTCTATGTCTCAAACGTATTACATACGTACTAATATCTCTTTCAATAATGAAATTTGCGATACTTGGCACTACGTGTGCACGTGTGTGGAAACGACGTTTCCAAAGTGCGGGCCCAATTGTTCGAGTCATAAATCAATGTGATATACTTATTTCCACATTTAGTAAATTTCCAACAATTCTCTCTTGAAAGAGATTTTTGTCACACACACATGGTGTCTTTTCTAGCAATCTTTCAGCGGATCGATGTTGCATCTGGATAGGTAGCATACGCTTTGAACCTTCCATAGTTGAATACCATAGGACTTACTTACTGCGCGGTGAACGTGAAATCTTGAACCGTCAGTGTTTAGTGTAAGCCAAGTCAATGGTACCAACACAACAACTTCCTCTACTCAGTTCTTCGTAATGTTTTGTCCGTTGTGGCCGTGGACACTTCTTGAATTCTTAAGTGCGTTCAATTTGAGGCGGTCTGTCCTCGCACTTAAATAGGTGGTCTCCTACAAGGTATCCTGCTATACCTCACTTTACAAGTGTTAGAAACCATTAAAAATTTCCCAAAACTTAACCTCAATCGGTGAGGATCATTAAAAGTTTTGGAAACTTAACCTTCACCCACACTGTAGATATCACTTATAGTCTATCACGGGAACGGCTTTGGATTTGATGTTTCTTTACAGAAATCACTATCCGAAGTGCTCATGCTTCCACCGAAGCGATCAACTGAACCTTTACAGCTTAGTTTTCCCATTAAACCTAATTCCTGGGATCTCCAGTCAGTAAGGTTGGGTTACCACCGTGTTGGTCCTTATACTTTGGGTTTTAATCCCATTTCCCTAGACAGACAGAACATCTGATCTTTGGGTAAACCCTTTGTCAGCGGGTCTGCTATGTTATCCTTTGACTTTATGTAATCAATGAATATTATACCCGTGGTGATCAGCTGCCTAACGGTCTTATGTCTCCATCGAATATGACGAGACTTGCCGTTGTACATAGCATTCCGTGCCCTTCCTAGAGCCGACTAGATGTTGTAGTGGATCATTACAGAAGGTACGTGTTTGTTCCAGCACGGAACATCCTCTAAGAAGTCGTGAAGCCACTCAGCTTCTTCTCTTGCTTTATCTAAAGCGATATACTCCGATTCCATCGCGGATCGGGCGATGCAAGTTTGCTTAGAAGATTTCCAAGACACAACCCCACCACCAAGTGTAAATACATACCCACTGGTGGACTTGGTGTTCTCTATGTCAGATATCTAGTTTGCATCACTGTACCCCTTTAGTACAACTGGATATCTCGAATAATGTAACCCGTAAGATAGCGTGTATTTCAGGTATTGAAATACCCGATTCAACGCCTTCAAGTGATCATTACTCGGATTACGGGTAAACCTAGCCAACTTGTTGACTGCATAAGCAATATCAGGTCAGGTGCAGTTTGTTATGTACATCAAACTAACAATCACCTGTGCATATTGCTCCTGGCATATGGGTGCACCACGATTTTTATCAAGCTTTTGATTTCTATCAATTGGTGACTTTATAGGCGAACTATCAAACATCTCGAACTTTCTCAAAACATCCTCGATGTAGTGAGACTGAGATAAGACCAGTCCGTCAGACGTCTTAGAGATTTTTATCCCTAAGATGACATCTGTGATACCCATATCCTTCATGTCTAAGCATTATTTCAACATGTTCTTAGTCTCTAGAATTATGCTAGGACTGCTCCTTGTGATTAACATGTCGTCTACATACAAGCATATCATAAAAAGCGAGTCAGAGTTACCTTTCATGTAGACACATTTGTCACAATCATTAATGGCGAAACCCTTCAATAGTAGAGTACTATCAAATTTTTCGTGTCATTGCTTCGGGGCTTGTTTTAGCTTGTACAGAGATTTGACAAGCTGACAGACTTTCTTCTCTTGCCTTTGAACCACATACCCCTCGGGTTGGTCCATATAAATTTCTTCTTCCAAATCACCATTTAGGAAGGCTGTCTTGACATCCATTTGATATATCTCAAGGTCACGCAACGCTGCGATCGCAATGAATACTCGTATGGACGTCATCCTTGACACCGGGGAGTACGTGTCAAAGTACTCAAGGCCTTCCTTTTGTCGATAGCCCTTGACTACCAACCTGGCCTTGTACTTATCTATAGATCCATCTTCTTTATACTTCCATTTGAGTATCCATTTACAACCCAACGGTTTATTTCCCGGAGGAAGATCAACCAACTCCAAAGTATGGTTATAAAGAATAGAGCCTACTTCACTCTCAATAGCTTTTTTCCAGAGCGGTGCCTCTGGAGTTGACAATGCTTCAACAATTGTCCTTGGTTCATCATCAACCATGTAAGCTACAAAGTCAGGACAGAAGGATTTCTCCTTCCTGACCCTTTTACTTCACCTTATTTCCATCTCTGGAGTTTCCAAGTTCTGAGAATCTGGAACACTAGATTTCAGATATTCAACCACTTCGAGATCCACTAGATCTGAACCATCTAGATCCGAGCCGTCAACGACCCCCGATTCCTGAGAGCTTTGTTCATAACTTCGTTTGCGAGAGATTATGTCTTTTTCATTTCTAGGAAATGTATCTTCAAAGAATTGATCATTCCTTGATTCCATGATTGTACCCCCGTGGATATCTGGAATATCTGACTTATGCACTAAGCAGCGATAAGCACTACTGTTATTTGCATATTCGATGAATATGCAGTCTATAGTCTTAGGCCCAATCTTGACCTGCTTTGGCTTGGGCACTTCAACCTTTGCCAAACAACCCCACACCTTTAAATATTTATAGGTGGGTTTCTTTCCTTTTCATGATTCATATGGAGTTTTTTCCTTACCCTTATGTGGGACTCGGTTAAGAATCGTATTAGCGGTAAGGACAACTTTTCCCCACATGTTTTGGGGAAGACCAGAATTAATGAGCAAGGCATTTATCATTTCCTTCAATGTGCGGTTCTTACGTTCCGCCACACCGTTCGATTGAGGTGATTATGGAGCCGTCGTTTGATGAACAATGCCTGATTGGGCATAATATTCCTCAAATGGCGCTACATATTCTCCTCCTCTATCGCTACGAATGGATTTAATCCGCATGCTTAATTGGTTCTCAACTTCTGCTTTGTAACGTCGGAATGCTTCAAAGTCTTCATCCTTACTTTTCAACAAGTAAAGGTAACAATACCTTGTGCTATCATCAATGAATGTCACAAAGTACTTATTCCCCCTAGTTTGTGAAAACTTCAAATCACATATATCTGTGTGAATAAGTTCTAGAGGAGCGGTATTTCTTTCGACAGATCAAAAAGGAAGTTTTGTGAGTTTTGCCTCTACGCACACCTCACACTTATGTTGAGGGTTTACATCGATAGACGGCAACAACTCCAACTTTACCAACCTTTGGATGGACTTGTAGTTGACATGTCCTAATCTATGATGCCATAAATTAGAAGACTCAAGCAAGTAAGAAGAAGAGGCTTCAATATTATTGTTTGTGCATAATACAAACATGGTGTTCACTTTGAAGAGGCCTTCACAGACGAATCCACTTCCCACAAACGTTCTATTCTTAGTGACTACAAATTTATTGGACTCAAACACTAGCCTAAAACCAGCATTAACCAATAAAGGACCTAAAATTAAATTTCTTCTAATCTCAGGAACATGCATCACTTCCTTCAGAGTGAGCTCCTTTCCAGAAGTCATCTTCAGGACTACCTTTCCTACCTCCAGCACGTCATAGGAAGCGTTGTTGCCCATAAACAACTTCTTATTTGTAACCGGTGTATAAGTGGAGAAGGTATCTCTATTGGAACAGATGCGTCTTGTAGCACCTGTGTCCATCCACCACCGCATGGGATTCTCAACAAGGTTTGCTTCTAGCACCACCGCTGAGAACTCCTCAATCATATCGTGCAGAAACTGGTCCTTGACGACGTTAACCTGTGCCTTGCCCTTATCTTGTTTCTCAGTCTTGAGCTTGCGGCAGTCCTTGATCATGTGACCAGGTTTCCCACAGTGGTGACAGTTTCCTTTGAACTTCTCCGCTGCTTGGGTCTTACCGTATTTCTGAAACTTGCGCTTCTTGCTTGGGTTCCCTTTGGCCTCATCCAGATTTGCCTTTGCCTCAGCGGGTTGTTTACCCCTAAGCAAGACCTTCTTATTATCTTCCTGAATTTGGAGTTTGATAATAAGTTCTTCAAAGGTCATCTCCTTTGTCTTGAGTTTTAAGTAACTCATAAACTCATTCTATGAAGGAGGTAACTTTTCAATCAGTGATGCAACCAAAAACTGCTCATTTGGTTTCATTCATTCCAAATCCAGGTGATGTAGAATCATTTGGAATTCCTGGACTTGGGACATCACTGTTTTACTATCCGCCATTTGAAATTTCAGAAATTTCCCAACGATGAATTTCTTAGTACCTGCATCTTGTGCGTTGTACTTCTTTTGCAGTTTCTCCCACAACTTTTTGGCAGTGCCAACGGTGCAATACACCGTGTAGAGAGGGTCTGACAAGCAGTTCAATATGTAATTCTTACACATGAAATCACTATGACTCCATGCATCCAGAACCATCTTCATTCCATTAATGACATGGATACCTAGGCCCCCTTCACCCGTTTCAGAAGGCGAAAGGTCCATTTCATCTCCAGCTTGTGGAGGATCTTCTGTTAGGAAACGTGTCATTCCCATAACAGTCAGATAGAATAGCATCTTTTGTTGCCATCTCTTGAAGTTCGACCCCATGGACTTTTCAAGGCGTTCATGGTGAAATCCAGCGGGTGGAGGAACGACAACATTCCCTTGAGCGGCAGTAAAGGCGTTGGTTGAGCCTTGAGCAACCGAAAAGGCATTAGGAGTGCCTTGAGCAGTGGGGAAGGCAGAGGGATTGACTTGAGCAGCAGCAGCAGAATCAGAAGCAGTTTGATTTATGCTAGTCATCTTTCTAACTTACAACAAATCTTGTCTTAAAATTGTTGGGATACAATTGTTGTAGGGAACGGGAAGTAAGTAACTATTACAATGGTAGAAATGATAAACAAACTATTACAATAAAACTGGAAATCAAAACCTTAACAAACTGCTTGTGTGATTTGCTGAGTCGAGTGATGATACTCTGTCTTTAAGACAAGATTGCCTCGTATATCTCCTTTTATGGTGTTGAGCAATAGTCTCCCAAGATACAACAACAACTTTAACAAGTGAGCAAATGAAACTCAAGTGTTACTCTTGAAGAACTTTGAATATAGTAACTTTTCTAGACAGGAAGAATATGAACTCTGAAAATTCTGGAGTGTTTTCTAAGTGTTTAGTATTGTTCTTCAATTGAGCCAAAGGCCTCAATTTATAGTGTAAGTAGAAGACCCCTCAACTAGGCAACTAATGACCTTCAATAGACATGTAATTGCACTTGATTGAGGGGTTACATTCAGCCAAATAATGGCTGAATTCATGTGCCAACTAATGGAGAATCAATGCTCCAAAACCAGCCCAAACGTCTGATTTTTCCAACTTTCCGTCGCGGCATTCTGCCTCCGAAGCACCGCGGCTCCTGTGACTGGCCAGCCAATTTGCGCCGCGGCGTTGCCTGGGAGGCGCCGCGGCCCTTCACGGCGATTTTTGACTCGTTTCATTTTATACTTTGTACACTTCTTCTTTCTTTTACCAACGTGGAATACTTTGTCATTTGGCCAATAACCGTCCATAATTCTATGTCTCAAACGTATTACATACGTACCAATATCTCTTTCAATAATGAAATTTGCGATACTTGGCATTACGTGTGCACGTGTGTGGAAACGACGTTTCCGACGTGCGGGCCCAATTGTTCGAGTCATAAATCAATAGGATATACTTATTTCACATTTAGTAAATTTCCAACATAACTAATAACGGTTAGTATGAGCAACTATGGGCTGCTTTTCTTTCTACGTGAAGAATTAATGGAAAATTCACATACTACTATATGATTTTAATTAGAAGTTCTGCCATAAAAATCAGCAAGAAAAAAATGTTATGTTTCCTGAGAACAAACTACCTATATATATTGCAGATCATCAACACAAATTAATGCATGTTTTCAAGTAACACAGATCTTTATTTTTTTGTTTCTCTGATAATAAAATTTATAACTCGGCAATAACTTTTTAAATTTAAATAAATTTATATGTGGCAATAACTTTTTTTAAACAGAAAATAGAAAATGAAAGATGAAGCAAAAGAGTAAAATGCAAAAAAAGGAAACAACGATCTCGTACTTACGCGACTGGCAAAAACCAAAATTAAGAAAGAACCAACAAAAAAAATTAACGCTGCAAGACTGAGCAATACATGATGTCAGAAAAGAAATTTTTTTTGAACTGTCTGTCATTATGCCTTCTACATTATAAAGAAAGAATTTTTTGTTTAAATATGCCTTTAAATATATAGATTGGAAACCGTGGTCCAACATTATGCCTTCTACATTATAAAGAAAAGAAAATAATACATTATAAAGATGATAAATACATGATGTCAGAAAAAAAGTACTGCAAAATTAAAATTGACGCTTATCAGCCGATTTGAGAACTCAAGAGGGATAAATTTTTGTTGGAAATTTGTCTTTGGTCGAAGTTGCGTCCACCCATATTTAATGACTTAAACACTAGGGTTTCGCATGTTGGAGACTTTGATTATTCACACGTGCATAATCTACTAAGTGAGTAGATGACCGTAGGGCCAATGATCGTCAAATTTCGTTGAGAAATGAAAGAGATATTGGTCCACGAAGTGAGGTGTTTGAAGCATGAAAATGTGGTATAGACCAATTCCTCCTCATCGGTGGGGAAGGAAGATTTGTTTAGTTTATAAGTCTCAAAATTGGCTAAGGATTTGGGACCCAAAGGGTAACCCATGTGTTTGAAGGAGGGAGGACCTAGATGTGCTTTGGTTTGAGGCTAAGTCCACACGCGCGCCGCCGTCCGGTCGTGGGTCGTGGGCTTTGGGCTTCTTCTAATATTATCTTTTTGAACCCAAATTGCTTCTTATTTACAGTTTGGTCCCTGAAGTTTCAGGTAAGATAAAATTGGAAAGAGAACCTGAATTACTCATCACTAATTGCCATTACATGACCATTAACAGCAATTAGTTGGGCAGTTGACAAGTCCCCTCCATGCACTATTTATTAAAGTCTTTGGCTCAATTGTTGAGACTACACACAGAAACGAAAAATAGAAAATCGACCTACTACTTTCCAGCATCATTTCATTACACTAAGTTTTTCAAAGTAACACTTGAGTTTCCTTTGCTCATTTGTTGAATTGTTGTTTTATCTTGGGAGACTATTGTCGGGAACGTAAAAGAATATATACGGGGCAATCTTGTCTTAAAGACAGAGTGTCATCACTCGACCTAGCAAATCAAAGTGCTTGTAATCTCAGTTTGTTGTTTCAGTTTATTGAAATTTCAGTTTGTTGTAATTTCATTTGGTTGTAATAGTTATCAGTTACTTATTTCCCGTTTTCTGCAACTGTTGTAATCTACAATTTTAAGACAAGATTAGCTTGCTGTAACTGCTTAGAAACATGACTGGAAACACTTATGATTCTGATGTTGCTACTCAAGGCAACCCCTCTGCCTTCCCTCCTGCTGCTGTTGCTGCTCAAGGCAACTCCTCTGCCTTCCCCACTGCTGGCCAAGGCACATCCAATGCCTTTACTGCTCCTCAAGGGAACGTGACAGTTCCTCCACCCTCTGCATTCCACCATGAACGCCCAGAAAAAAATCATGGGCTCAAACTTTAAGAGATGGCAGCAGAAGATGTTGTTCTACTTGACGGTTATGGGAATGACTCGGTTCGTAACAGAAGATCCTCCACAATCTGGAGATGAAATGGACCCTCAACCTAATGAAACGGCTGAAGGGGGCCAATGTATCCATGTCATTAATGGCATGAAGATGGTTCTTAATGCATAGAGTCATAGCGACTTCATGCTTAAGAACTATATTTTGAACTGTCTGTCAGACCCACTCTACACGGTGTATTGCACCGTAGGCACTGCCAAAGAGTTATGGGAGAAGCTGCAGAAGAAGTACAACGCACAAGATGCTGGCACTAAGAAATTCATCATTGGAAAATTCCTGAAATTTCAAATTTGTGGATAGCAAAACAGTGATGTCCCAAGTCCAGGAATTCCAAATGATTCTACATCACCTGGATTTGGAAGGTATGAAACCAAATGAGCAGTTTTTTGTTGCATCACTTATTGAAAAGTTACCTCCCTCGTGGAATGAGTTTATGAGTTACTTAAAACTCAAGACAAAGGAGATGACCTTTGAAGAACTTATTATTAAACTCCAGATTCAGGAAGATAATAAGAAGGCCTTGCCTAGGGGAAAACAACCTTCTTAAGCAAATGCAAATATGGCTGAGGCCAAAGGGAACCCAAGCAAGAAGCGCAAGTTCCAGAAAGACGGCAAGACCCAAGCGGCAAAGAAGTTCAAAGAAAACTGTCACCATTGTGGGAAACCTGGTCACATGATCAAGGACTGTCGCAAGCTCAAGACTGAGCAACAAAAGAAGGCCAAGGCTAAAGGCAAGGCACAGGCTAACGTCGTCAAAGACACGCTTCTGGACGACATGATTGAGGAGTTCTCGGCGGTGGTTCTTGAAGCAAACCTTGTTGAGAATTCTATGCAATGGTGGATGGACACGGGTGCTACCAGACACATATATTCCAATAGAGATGCCTTCTCCACGTATACACCAGTCACTAACAAGAAGCTGTTCATGGGTAATAACGCTTCCTCTGACGTGCTGGGGGTAGGAAAGGTGGTCCTGAAGATGACTTCTGGAAAGGAGCTCACTCTGAAAGAGGTGATGCATGTCCATGAGATTAAGAGGAATTTAATTTCAGGTCCTTTATTGGTTAATGCTGGTTTTAGGCTAGTATTTGAGTCAAATAAATTTGTAATCACTAAGAATGACACTTTTGTGGAGAGAGGCTTCGTCTGTGAAGGCCTCTTCAAAGTTAACGACATGTTTGTATTATGCACAAACAATAATATTGAAGCCTCTTCTTCTTACTTGCTTGAGTCTTCTAATTTATGGCATCATAGATTAGGACATGTCAACTACAAGTCCATCCAAAGGTTGGTAAAGTTGGAGTTGTTGCCGTCTATCGATGTAAACCCTCAACATAAGTGTGAGGTGTGCGTAGAGGCAAAACTCACAAAACTTCCTTTTTGATCTGTCGAAAGGAATACCGCTCCTCTAGAACTTATTCACACAGATATATGTGATTTGAAGTTTTCACAAACTAGGGGGGAACAAGTACTTTGTGACATTCATTGATGATAGCACAAGGTATTGTTACCTTTACTTGTTGAAAAGTAAGGATGAAGACTTTGAAGCATTCCGACGTTACAAAGCAGAAGTTGAGAACCAATTAAGCATGCGGATTAAATCCATTCGTAGCGATAGAGGATGAGAATATGTAGCGCCATTTGAGGAATATTATGCCCAATCAGGCATTGTTCATCAAACGACGGCTCCATAATCACCTCAATCGAACGGTGTGGCGGAACGTAAGAACCGCACATTGAAGGAAATGATAAATGCCTTGCTCATTAATTCTGGTCTTCCCCAAAACATGTGGGGAGAAGCTGTCCTTACCGCTAATACGATTCTTAACCGAGTCCCACATAAGGGTAAGGAAAAAACTCCATATGAATCATGGAAAGGAAAGAAACCCACCTATAAATATTTAAAGGTGTGGGGTTGTTTGGCAAAGGTTGAAGTGCCCAAGCCAAAGCAGGTCAAGATTGGGCCTAAGACTATAGATTGCATATTCATCGGATATGCAAATAACAGTAGTGCTTATCGCTGCTTAGTGCATAAGTCAGATATTCCAGATATCCACGGGGGTACAATCATGGAATCAAGGAATGCTCAATTCTTTGAGGACACCTTTCCTAGAAAGGAAAAAGACACAACCTCTCGCAAATGAAGTTATGAACAGAGCTCTCAGGAACCAGGAGTCATTGACTGCCCGGATTTAGATGATTCAGGTCTAGTGGACTTCGAAGTGGCTGAATATCCGGAATCTAGTGTTCCAGATCCTCAGAACTTGGAGACTCCAGAGATAGAACCAAGGCGAAGTAAAAGGGCTAGGAATGATAACACATTCGGTCCTGACTTTGTAGCTTATATGGTTGATGACGAACCAAGGATAATTGCTGAAGCATTGTCAACTCCAGAGGCACCGCTCTGGAAAGAAGCTATTGAGAGTGAAATATACTCCATCATGCATAACCATACTTGAGAGTTGGTTGATCTTCCTCCGAGAAATAAACCGTTGGGTTGTAAATGGATACTCAAACGGAAGTATAAAGCAGATGGGTCTATAGATAAGTACAAGGCCAGGTTGGTAGTTAAGGGCTATCGACAGAAAGAAGGCCTTGACTATTTTGACACATACTCCCCGATGTCTAGGATGACGTCCATACGAGTATTCATTGCAATTGCAGCGTTGCATGACCTTGAGATATATCAAATGGATGCTAAGACAGTCTTCCTAAATAGTGATTTGGAAGAAGAAATCTATATGGAACAACCCGATGGGTATGTGGTTCCAAGGCAAAAGAAGAAAGTTTGTCGACTTGTCAAATCTCTGTACGGGCTGAAACAAGCCCCGAAGCAATGACACGAAAAGTTTGATAGTACTCTACTATCAAAGGGTTTCTCCATTAACGAGTGTGACAAATGTGTCTACACGAAAGGTAACTCTGACTCGTTCGTCATGATATGTATGTATGTAGATGACATGTTAATCACAGGAAGCAATCCTAGGGTAATCCTAGAGACTAAGAACATGTTGAAATAATGCTTCGATATGAAGAATATGGGTATCGCAGATGTCATGTTAGGGATAAAAATCTCTAAGACGTCTGACAGACTGGTCTTATCTCAGTCTCACTACATCAAGGATGTTTTGAGAAAATTTGAGGTGTTTGACATTTCGCCTATGAAGTCACCACTGGATAGAAATCTAAAACTTGATAAAAATCGTGGTGCACCCGTATGCCAGGAGCAATATGCACAGGTGATTAGGAGTTTGATGTACGTAACAAACTACACCCGACCTGATATTGCTTATGCAGTCAACAAGTTGGCTAAGTTTACCCGTAATCCAAGTAATGATCAATGGAAAGCGTTGAATCAGGTGCTACATTACCTGAAGTACACGCTAAACTACGGGTTACATTATTCGAGATATCCAGCTGTACTAGAGGGGTACAGTGATGCAAACTGAATATCTGATATAGAGAACACCAAGTCCACCAGTGGGTACATATTTACAATTGGTGGTAGGGCTGTATCTTGGAAATCCTCTAAGCAAACTTGCATCGCCCGATCCACGATGAAATCAGAGTTTATCTCTTTAGACAAAGTAGGAGAAGAAGCTGAGTGACTTTACGACTTCTTAGAGGATGTCCCTTGTTGGGACAAACCCGTACCTTCAGTGATAATTCACTGCGATAGCCAATCGGCTTTAGAAATGGCACGGAGTTCTATGTACAATGGCAAATCTCGTCATATTCGACGGATACATAAGACCGTTAGACAGCTGATCACCACGGGTATAATATCAATTGATTACATAAAATCAAAGGATAACATAGCAGACCCACTGACGAAGGGCATACCCAGAGATAAGATATTCTGCTTGTCTAGGGGAATGGGCTTAAAACCCAAGCTTTAAGGACCAATACAGTGGTAACCCAACCTTACTGACTGGAGATCCCAAGAATTTGGTTCAATGAGAAAACTAAGCTATAAAGGTTCAGTTGAGCGCTTCGGTAGAAGCAAGAGCACTTCGTGTTATGATTCCTGTAAAGAACATAAACCCAAAGCCGTTCCCGCGATAGACGTTAAGTGCTATCTACAGTGTGGGTAAATGATAAGTTTCCAAAACCTTTAATGATCCTCAACGGTTGAGGTTAGATTTGGGGAAACTTTTAATGGTTCCTAACACTTGTGAAGTGGGGTATAGCAGGATACCTTGTAGGAGACCACCTATTTAAGCGCGAGGACATTCCGGCTCAAATAAACACACTTAAAAATCCAAGAAGTGTCCACGACCACAACGGACAAAACATTACGAGAAAAGAGTAAGGGAATTTGTTGTGTTGGTACTATTGAATTGACTTACACTAAACACTGACGGTTCAAGACATCACGTTCACCGCACAGTAAGTAAGTCCGATGGTATTTAACTATGAAAGGTTCAAAACTGAAGCTGCCTCTCCTTATGCAACATAGGCTCGCTGAAATATTGCTGGAAATAGGCACCTTGTGAGTGCGCCAAAATCTCTTTCAAGAGGGGATTGTTGGAAATTTGCCTTTGGTGGGAGTTGCGTCCATCCATCTTTAATGACTTAAACACTAGAGTATCTTTGGGCCCAAATTACTTCTTGTATGATAAAATTGGAAAGAGAACCTGTGCCTTTTGGGTTGGTTTTGGTTTTTGAAACGTTAAACCTCCATTAATCTGCACATCAATTCAGTCATTTACTTGGCTGAATAACTCCTCACTAAAGCTCCAATACGTTGCACATTTAATTCAGTCATTTACTTGGCTGAATTACTCCTCACTAATTGCCATTAATAATAATTAGTTAGGCAGTTGACAAGTCCCCTCCATGCACTATATATTGAAGCCTTTGGCTCAATTGTTGAGACTACACACAAACGAAAAAACAGAAAATCTTCCTACTACTTTCCAGCATCATTTCATTACACTATGTTCTTCAAAGTAACACTTGAGTTTCCTTTGCTCATTTTTTGAGTTGTTTTATCTTGGGAGACTATTGTCCTGAACGTAAAAGGATATATACGGAGAAATCTTGTCTTAAAGACAGAGTGTCATCACTCGACCCAGCAAATCAAAGTGCTTGTAATCTCAGTTTGTTGTTTCAGTTTATTGAAATTTCAGTTTGTTGTAATTTCATTTGATTGTAATAGTTAGCAATCTTATTTTCCGTTTCCTGCGACTGTTGTAATCTACAATTTTATCATACATCCACTGATAGAAATTGGCCTAGCTTTTAACCTTTTAATAAGGGTGGTTTAATAAAATTAGTGGCATAAAGCCTATTTTTAATAATTGACATATATATATTTTTCTTTTTTAATACTTGTTCTTATAGTGTAATATCCTTAAAAGGCATAAAGCATTTAACTTCACATAGTAATGTTATTGCTATTATTTATATTAGTAATAATTAATTCAAGTTAATAAGATGTTAGTCATATGTTTATAATATAATCTCTTGGATATTTTTGTACAAAATTTTATTTACTAATATGAAGATGTGAGTAATTTAATTCAAAATTCTAAAATATTTCTACTATAAAAGTAGGTAATTTCTCTTTTCTTCAATTTTTAGAAAGATTTTTTAACTTACACTTTTTTTCTACAACTTCAATATTGTCCAAGTAAAAATAGAATCATAGAATTCATTATTAAATAAATTTGGGATCTCAAATATTTGAGGACCTAACTAAACCAAACCTTGAGTCAACCCTGTAACCTCTTCAGCCAACTTTCTTGATACATCCCCGTGACTTGAATCCCACGAACCAACCATCCCCCACTCCCCCTATGGGAGAGCCATTTTTCTTTTCACGATTGTACTGAAGACGTTCAGGTTCATCTCGTCAAATATGAGCTTTGAAAAGCGTGGCCACCACAACCCATTCTTCCATTTTGTTAAATAATTGAACGGTGAAATAGTCGGCACCGTGGAGGAGGAGATGTGACCGGAATTATTCACCATTTTCTTTCTTGGTGAATATTGGTGTATCTTTCTTTTTTCTCTTTTGGTACGGATGTGGGCTTTAATAGTTATAGATGATGATTACTTTTCGCTCCTCCTTTTATCATACCCTTTCTACCTTATTTGTATTAATAAATTACTCCATATCAATTTTAAGTTCAATGATACATTTCTAAAATTTAATTACAATTTATTGCATATTGATAATTAATTTAGATGAAAAGCTATGTCAATAAGTTCAACTTTATGTATATACATGTGTACTACTAGACACAAAAACCAACTAAGGATTGGGTGGCTCAGTCAATTTTATTAGGTCGATCATGTCTTTTTCTCGTATATTATAAATAAATTCACTTTTTTCATTTCTACACCTGATTTAAAATTATATTCCAGAAGAACAATTATAACAAATATAACAACATTTTATAGAGTTACCCAATATATGTGATGATGAGAAGTAGTAGTCATCTCATGAAATTACTCAAGATGCATGCAAGTTGATCAAAATATCATAATTATATATAATACAAAAATCATGAAAGAGCACCTCTAATTAGAAAATTTGCTTTTAAATTATAGCTTATAATATTATCCTTTGTTTGACTAAGATCAATTTACTTTTAATGTTGTTGAGTTAATTTTTCCATCTTAATCTTTAGGTTTTATGACAATTATTTGAAAGCAATTCTGTGAATTAACTCAAAACGCCTATTTCTAAGCCATTTATTTTTTAAAAGTCGATAGAAAATATTGTTCAAATTATACTTCAATATGTAGATTAATGTTGCAGCATGAAAAATATAGAAACTATATATTAAATAAAAATAATTAAAATTACATGTCTAGGAAGAAACTAAGCCAAAATTTCTGTTTCTTTGGTATTTGGAATCTCAAGTTGAATTGTAAATGGTTATGTCAACTCTCTTGGACAGATGATTTCTTTTGATGGGGGAAAAGATTGATAATAATTTATAAGGCCAACCAACCAACAGTGTCTGCTTGAACAATGAATAAATGGCACTAAATAAAATAAAGGGAACAAAATAGCTGATCAAGTTCTTTCAATTAAAACTTCTGTCTTACATGTCTGTAACATACAAATGTGACTCTGTAACAGTAGTGAGCTCCATCCAAGGTAAATAAGTGTGGAGAGTAAAGCTGTAAAATTGAGAAGAATTCTTTGGATCCCCCGTTCGCTCTACAATTTCTTTACGTTTGTGTAGTCAAAACAACAAAAAGATCAGAATCACCGGTTCTGGAGAGCTTCAATTGCCTTTTTCCATTGCTGTGCTCGGTTTTTAGCATCCTCAAATGAAATAACTTTCTTCGGCTGTATGATCACAAGACGAATACACACACATAGCATAAACGAGTTAAGCTCCATCTCTTGGCAAAAAGTAACAAAAACTTGGCTACCAATTAGATAAGCAAACAGACTTAACTGTACAAATCTTGAACTGTGAAGGGCTTGTGACTTGAATACTAAGATCGTTAGGATTGTCGGACCATATAATGTTACATTTGACCACCAACTTTGAGGGATCTACATAAATCAACTTTGGTTTATTTGTTAGGATTAGCTGAACTTTCTTGTTTGTGAGCTTCTGTATTTTTTTCACCATCGAGATCATGAGGACAGATTCACCAGGATCCAAAAATTGCTTCCTATTGATGGCATCACAAGAAACAAGCCAACACAAATTAGTTATCAAAGGGAACGAGAGAGCAATAGATAGAGCATTTGGCCCTTATGGAATTATGAAACTCCGTTGAAAAAGGATAATATAGTCTGCACACGAATTAGGGGTGGCAAATTTAGCCCATGAAAAATGACACGTCTAAGTTTGGGCTGGTTATTGACCCGCCCACTTATTAGCTCAATCCATTTCAGCCCATCAAAAAATGGGCTTATGTAACTCAAATTGACCCATGAGAAATCTTGTCAAAAAGACATTTTTTTACTTTGATTTGTTTTATATGGTCATAAATAAAAAAGTTTTAATTTCTTTGTATGTTCTTTTATAAATTTGGAAAAAGGGGCAAATATACCCCTAAACTATGCGATATAGAGCAAATATACCCTCCGTTAAAAAAGTGGAGGATATATACCCTCACTGTTATACAAAGGGTGCATATAAACCCTTTTGTTAACAACCCTATATTTATTGGATTAAAAAAATTCTAAATTAATTTTTTAATTCCAAAAATGCCACATGGCATTAAAATAAGACAAAACTCATTTTTTCCTCTCAATACCCGACCCACGACCCAACTAAAATTAAACCCAATCCCTCTTTTATTCGGTCTCTACCCATCCTACCCGATCGACAAAAAAAGGATCTCATTTGATGCAGCTGCAAGTAATTAGTAAAGTTCATGACACACTGTTCAGGGAAAACAACCTTTTGTGTCTTTAAAAGCACACCAGAGCTCAATCAATTCACGCAAACCCCTCACAGATTAGGGTGCACTATATCAATACCACTAACTTGGAGAACTTTCAGTTTCAATAAAAATAACTGAAAATATCATTACTAGATCTCAGTCCAAACTCAAAAAAGGAAGAAATGTAATCTTCCTAACCAAAACTCAATCCTCAAAACACAGTCAATAACAAGGATTAATGCAAATAAGTGAATCAAAAGATCGGAACCACAAACGAATCAATCAAAGTTCAAGTATTGAACATCAATAAAAGCACAAAAATCCTTCGGGAATATCCACAACTCTAGTTCAAATTGATGTTTGAATGCAGCAAATTATGTTGGTGTCAAAGACTGCCTGCATATATGGATCAAATTTTACATATTGAAGAGCTCAATTCCGAGAGCTATTTTTGCATCTGCCGATCGGGTAGGATGGGTAGACACTGAATAAAAGAGGGATTGGGTTTAATTTTAGTTGGGTCGGGTATTGAGAGGAAAAAATGAGTTTTGTCTTATTTTAATGCCACGTGACATTTTTGAAATCAAAAAATTAATTTTAGAATTTTTTTAATCCAATAAATATAGGGTTGTTAACAAAAGGGTATATATGCACCCTTTGTATAACAGCGAGGGTATATATACTCCACTTTTTTAACGGAGGGTATATTTGCGCTATATCGCATAGTTTAGGAGTATATTTGCCCCTTTTCCCAAATTTATAAAAGAACAAACAAAGAAATTAAAACTTATTAAGAATTGGACGGGTTGGGTTATGACCCACTTTTTAGCCCATTTCAGCCAAAGTAACATTTGGGCGGACTATTTCACCTGCCCAAATTCAGCCAACCCGCCCATTTGACACCCTTATACGAAATATTCTGTAGTGTTTTTCTTTATGTAGGTCAGCAGAAGCTCGTGGACCTACCATTTCGAGTCAAAAGAGTCGATTGATGCAAGTCGGGTGACGCTACCAGCTTCAGAAGTTGATGAAGCACCGCCATTTCCATCGTTAGGTCTAACTGAACCATCTCCAATGTGTGATGGATTCCATGAAGGATCTTGTTCGTCACCACTGCTATGAGTTGATGGGGCCTGAATAATTCAAATAGCACTTCAAGAACTGTTTAACCGGCAAAGAACTCTAAGTTGGGGCAAGATAATGACATACTTTTGGCTCCATAGCAAGCCTTGGAGGGGTTTGTGTCCTCAAATTCTCCCAATCGATCCCACTAAAAAAAGGATGGTTTTTCAGTGACGCGTAACCATCAGGTCCAGCACCAGGTCTTCTGCTAGGATCAATATCCTGAGTTGTTTTTGCAACTACGTCAGTCAGCAGAACAGAGAACATTAATACGAAGACATATCTAACATACCAACAGACAAACTCCAACCAACACAAAGTTCTATAACTGAAACTTCAAATGAACCTGTGAACGACAACATAACAAGTAGGGTCAAATGGGCAGGTTGGACTGAATCTAGGTGGGTAAAATTGGCTAAGCTAATAAATGGGCAGGTCAAAAGTTATTTGGGGTGAAATCCGCTGCGCTAAAAAGCAGTTCATAACTCAACCCTCCCAAAATTTACTAAGCTTTAATTTCTTTGTTTGTTCTTTTATAATTTCTTAATTACCAAATAAAACTATTTTTTCCTTATTAGGACTATGTATAACATATCAAGCAAAAACAATTTTTTTTGAAAATATTTTGACAAGGTTTTTACGGGTCAATTTGTGCTACATATCAGCCCAAGTTTTAGATGGGTTGAAAGGGTTGAGCTAATAAATGGCCGGAACTTGAATGGGTCCTTGAAATCATGGATTGATTTCTTATTATGATAAAACAATATCTTTTTCCGTACTTACCACTAAAATATATGTAAGTAACTCCTTCCCCTCCCGTCACTCCCCCATAATTTTTCTCCGAAGGTAAGGGGAAAATAAAGGAGATTCTTTACGATAATGTAATTGCTCCTTGCCTCTTTAGCCCACAATTTACCAGTAACTTTCTCTTCCAGTACTGGATAATAATAGCTGCAAGTAACGAAAAATTATAACCGGCAAAACTACACTTGCAAGCCAACACATGGAGGACTAAGCTTCTGCCTCAATATTTTGAATGTTAAAAACTATATCCTATTAGAAATAACTAATTTGTTGAAGATAGTGATAGCCCACTGTTTAAAATCCTGTCCTCTCTCTCAATGTAAGAAGCTAGCTTTATCAGACCTAAAGCTCAAAATCAGGTTTCTTGTTACTCAGCATTACTCCACGGTTAGGAACCTAGAGTGCAGAAAAGGTCATAGATGCATCTATGTCATGTAACCATTGCAGCTTCAGTGGTATTTCAACACCCAACATTTCCGATAACGATTTTACGTAGTATATAACTCTCTAGGCTGTACTACAGTCATACAGATGAAGCATGATACAATAAGTACATCAGAGATCAATCACTTCTAAAAGGTACGACTTAAGGAGTGAAGTTACATTTGAGAGTTCAGTCAAATGAAGAAGTATAAATTTTAAAACGTAAAAAGGAAAAAAGCTAAAATAATAGGGGAAGCAAAAAGAAGAATCACAGGATGGAAGTGAAGATAAAATACAAAATAATAGCTTACCAGCAACTGATCAATAAGATCTCTGGCTTCATTTGAAAAATAACTTGGGAATCTAATATCTCTGGCAATGATTCTTTGGAAGATGAGCCATTCACTGGCATCTCTAAAGGGAGAAGTTCCTGAAAGCATTTGATACAACGTGCAGCCAAGTGCCCAAAGATCATTTCTGGTAGGACATGTGCAAAAAAGAATAATGATGTTAGACAAATACGATTCATAATAAAAAGAAATGTAGAGGCTAATATGAACGAGCTAATGACACAGAGAAGAAAAAGACTTGGGTTTTCCAAGCATAGAGTTCCATACCCAAAAGTCGCTGGAGAAGAATTTAAAACTTCAGGAGGGACATAAGCGGCTGTTCCCATGAAAGTACAGGCTTTGTCATCTGGATAAAAGAACAACCACTGATTCAATAATGAGGAAGAAAACAATCCTTCTCAAAAAAAAAAAAGGAATAAGTGATCATTACATTTTTGGACCACTCAAAAGAATAATAGCCTATAATATACATATTGTACACAGAAAATATACAATAATATACATAATCAGTGTATAGGTTTTGTATATTTTGGCTAGAGCCTATAATTAATTTCGGCCAACGCGAGGTTTTTTAAATCCGCCGGTGAGATACACACGAAATACATGTAGGATCATCATCAGGACCATCATACTTGCCGACCATCGATGAACTGATCGGATTAACCAACCAAAGTTGGATAACTATAAAAAGAACATTCTAGTTCACTCAGAAAAGAATGATCGCTGTCGCCAAAAATGAAAAAATCCCAAAATATAATGAAGAAGACAACAACATATTATCACTGGGTCAATATGAATCCAGTTTTAAAGAGAGTATCCTCACAGAAAGCAATATTTACCTGATGCGGCATTCGGAAGGACTGTTATTCTGCTATCCTGCATCGGCTTTACACTGCCAAAGTCCGCAATTTTAATATGTCCATCTGAAGTAAGAAGCAGGTTCTCTGGCTGCCAATAAGCGAACTGTCAGAATCCCTCCCCCGCCATATATTATTCACGTAACAGTCCACTCTGTGAAATACCTTAATGTCTCGATGAATCAATCCCATACTATGTATATATTCAAGAGCATCTACAACTTCAGCTGCATAAAAGCGTGCCTCGTCTTCAGACAAACGACCTTTCTGCACCCACCAAGTTAAAAGTACATTATATAAGTGGTCACAAGCTTTAGAGAAGTGAACTACTTTTGAAGAAAGGACGGAAACATTTTCAATAAATTCACAAAAATACCAATATTTGACAGGAAAAAAAACACAATATAACAACAAGAAGAGTACATGCATCAAGGTTCTTGATTTACTTACCCTTGTTATTTGATCAAAAAGCTCTCCACCTTCACAAGACTCGAGCGCCATGTCTTCAAATACAGCCAAATACAATTAAATTAGACAAACCAAAGTTCAAAAAGAATGAAGACAAAAATGGGGGAAAGACTCTTAATGAAGAATGTATAAATTACTTACACAATGAAAAAGTGTCTTGAAAGGTGAAAAATAATCGAACAACGCCAGGATGATCTAACTGATCAAGTACAATACGCTCTAGTTTAACATAAGCAGTCTTATTTTCCTTAGTGATGAACTTTTTGTCCATGATCTTCAAGGCATAAACATTCGCAGTATCTTTCTTTTTTGCTCTGACAACCTGATAGCATCATTGAGGGTAAATAACTTAAATGGTTAAACTCAATTTGACATGTAAATAATTAAGCATTGACACCACAATTTGTCAAATCAGATATATTCCATTATAGCACACCAAGACAATGTCAATAATTATGTACACGATAAAATTGTGGTTCAACCAAAATCATCTACTCTATTAGATTACACAAACTACCAATACAAATGAGAATTTTCTCTTTACACCAAAAGCAAATGAAACAAGAATGATCTTTTCAAATCACTAATGCATGAAGTATAGTTTCTATGAGTATAAATCTCTTCAAATGAACAGCTTCTTACCAGAAAATTCAGAACAAACTTCAAAGATAAACCCATTAAAAATGATGTTTCTCTGGGCGCTAGAGATTACATTTCTGCAAACAGCGACTTTTTTAAAAAAGAAAAGAAAAGGGAAACCATGTGGAATTTCAGTAAAAATGACAATAGAGATGAAATCAGTAACCAAGCCCTTCCATTATACAAACAACAACATACCCAATGTAATCCCACAAGTGGGGTCTGAGGAGGGTAGAGTGTACGTAAGCCTTACCCCTACCTTGACAGGTAGAGAGGTTGTATCTGATAGACCCTCGGCTCAAGTAAAGCAGAAACAATATCAGGATAATAAGAAAATTAAAGCAGAAGAGACAACAAGTAGTAATAGAAAACTAAGGATAAGAAATGTGTGAATACTAAAATAAAAATACAAGAAAATGACGGAAATAATACTGGTCCAACAAGAAAAGAAAATAATACTAATCCTCCAACTAGTCTTCTACCCTAATCATCGACCTCCAAGACCTTCCATTATAAAATGCAAAATATCTTTCAAATGCTCATTTGAGTATAAAAATAGCTTGTAGGGGGGGGGGGGGGGGGGAAGGCACATAAGAGATTTATGAATAATAACATAGCCAAGTCCCCAACTCCAATCAAGAGGAATGATAAGGAAGGTAAAAAAGAGCACAAGCAGAGATATAGAGCTAAGAATAACATTCATAGTTAAGCACAAATTTGAGCAAAAAAAAAAAAGTGAATGCTACCAAATTAAAATTAAGAAGGCAAAAAAATAGTGACCTTGGAATAAGAACCAACTCCATAGATCTTTCCCAATTCAAAATCTTGAATTGTAAAATTCTCTTGTGGTGCTCTAAATGCAAAGCTCTTAGATCTCTGAGTATTATTATTAGCTGAATTATTATTCTGAATCTTTAACTTTGCATCAAATTCTTGCTCCATTTCACCTTCTCCTACCAATGCCAACATAATTCACCCTCAAACAAAATAAAAACCTAATCTTTCACCACCCCCACAACCTATTACAAACAAATATACATATATCTTATGTTTATATGTAACAATATCACCTTCTCTCTCTACACTTTCTCTCTCTAGAACATAAAGATTGGATTTTTATCAATGAAAGAGTAAAAACAAAGAGAATCCACTAAACAGTAGATCATTTTCTCTTTATATATTCTCTCTTTTTTTCTGATAAAACAATTCCATATGCCAAAGACAAATGATTCCTTATACATGCAAATATCTTTCCCAACAAAAAAAATTACTAAAATGAAAAAAGGAGAGACACCATTATGTGTATATATATGTATAAAGGTGGGAGCTTTAAATCTCTTTTCTTTCCTTTTCTCTAAACCCTAGAAAGCTAAGGTAATAATAAAGATTTTTCAGAAGAAAAGGAAAGAAGGAGACTATATATATATATATATATGTGTGTGAATAACACAATATATGTTTAATGGGGATTGAAGAGAAAGAGCACATGAAAATTAATGATGGGTATCATTTCATTTTCACTACAAAATCCAATTCTTGATTTATTTTTTGTGTATAAAAATGATATTTTTTAAGTATAGGAACAAAAATGTAGGGTAAGGGGAGAGGATGATATTGGCTATGATTGGGGAGCCCCTTCAAAAATGGCATCAGTTAACATTGTATGCTGCCATGGCATTTGGTTTACCAGTAACTCTGAGTAATAAAGATTCTTTTGGATTTTATTCGTATTAAATTATTTATTGTGATTATTAAAAAATTATTATCTCAAATTATTTATTATTTTAAAATTTTAAGAAATAATAAAAAAAATCATTTTACTATTTGTTATTAATGAAGATTATACATAAATATAATAAAACATTTAATAGACAAATTATAATTTAGATATAAATAAGGATAAAGTAGGTCAAATACTCTTTCTAATTAATATTCCCTTCGTTTCATAATTTGTGATATTTTTGATTTTTCATTTTGTTTCAAAATAAGTGGTGCTTTAGGATTTCAAGAATAAGTTAACCTTATTCTTCTAAAATAGTCTTTATTTACATAATAAAAAATCATTAAGTAGTTTTTCTCTTCTAGACATTAATTATGGATAAATTAGTAAAAATACTCATAATTTTTTAGGAGTTAGTAATTTTTTAAGGGACGTGCATAAGCTAAAAACACCACTTATTATCAAACGAATTTTTTTTTCTTAAGAGGTGCGTAAATAAAAAAAAAACACCAATAATTTGAGATAGAGGAGTACTTTATTTTAAAGCTTTGGTGCAAATTCCCTTCTTGGGAATCTAAAAAGTTATAGTCCCTTAACATGTCACTGTACTTGGATAAATTGACCAAACTTCAACAAATTTCAGCATCCCAATAAGATTTTTTTCTCACTCGATGTCCGGTATCGGCATTAGAATTCAACTATATCTGAATTCATGCCACATAGAATCCCATTCGAGGGGAAACACTCCCTATCAAAGATTGTTTCATACCCAACACTTGAACCCGAGATAATAAAAACCAACACTTGTGGTGGGATAAATAAGATTTTTTCATCATTAATTAAAGGTTTTTAATTTGAACTTTAAAAATAAAAATAAAAATTTAATAGAGGGTGCTTGATCCTTTAATAAATCTTACATAGCGCAATTTAAAAAATAATTAGAGCCCCACAACGGATAGCACACATCAAACAAAAATAATA
The DNA here is from genome assembly GCA_034509755.1 of Anisodus tanguticus. Classification (NCBI taxonomy): domain Eukaryota; kingdom Viridiplantae; phylum Streptophyta; class Magnoliopsida; order Solanales; family Solanaceae; genus Anisodus; species Anisodus tanguticus. The sequence goes on from CM067549.1 coordinate 37,777,146, forward strand.
GGATGTATTAGTGTTTGAGTTCAAATTATGATAAGAGAGTAGAGGTAGAAAAAGTGAACAAATGATAGTTTAGGTATGTTTTGCTAATTAGTTGATGATATTTTAGATATGAAACTCTCACACCTGATAGTTTAGATAGAAAACTAAAAAAAAATGAGCAATTTAAGAAATAAGACAAATTATCTATTACACCAGTTTAACTATAAGGATAATATACATATAGTTAAAAGGAGGGGAACTTAAAATTCAGCTGGAGGCCTGCAGCGTGGGTTCGAATTCTGATGGGAGCAATTTGCTCTCTTCTGGGATAGGACCTTGTAGGTGATATCAGTTGCTCTGTTCTCAAACTCTAGTCGTTCAGGTACATCCCGCATTTACTGGTAGTAGTGTTGATGGACCAGGACTACTATCTCCAGAAATAGTCAGGCGTAAATCAAAAATTTGGATATCAAAAAATAAAAATAAAAATTGGTGTGAGTCAAAAAGGTCTTGTGTCACGTCATTTCATGTTTATTAAAGTTATTATTAGCTGATGTTATTTTCCTCCCTTAGGGATAAGCCCATGACTATAAAGGGAAAGGAAGAAGAAGAAAAGTATTGACCCATACATCCAAGTGGTGGTATAAGATGAAGGACCAAAATGAGATTTTTGCTAGCAAAAGATATACTAGTAATAAAAAGATATATTGGAAGTAACATTTTAAAACCAAATTAAACAGTGGAGAAATGAATCTTTAGTTGTTAAGAGTCGTTTCAAAATTTTAAAGGAAGAAAAATTAAGTATTCGAACAAAAAAAAAGAAATGCAACCTTTACCATAAAATCATAAGACTAAGCACTAGATATTGATCACGAGCTCTAATTTATATCCTATAAAAAGTACAAAGAAAAAGAAAAAATTTAAATACAATTGAAAAAAGAAAGAAATAGCTTGAGGCAACAGTGCAACACAATAGATGAATAGACTTTCTTATAAGTATTTTAGTCTTTTTTCTTGTAAAGGTACAAAGTACAAACATGACATTGTATTTTACCTAATCATGTTACAGTCCTAAAATGAAGTTAGTTACTCATCCATATCACATTCATCCTTCACATACACTAATTTTATGAATGTTTGCATACATCTATAGATTAATCGGAAAAGACTCAAATATGTTATTAAACTATCGAAAATGACTCATTTATGTCACTCGTCTATAGTTTGACTCATTTATGACATCACCATTACCAAAATGACTCATCTATTTTACAATACTAGATATGACATGTGGCCTCCAACTAGCTTATGATTGTGGGTGGGTTGGGTATATGAATCGGATTTCTTATTAATTTGGGATTTAAAATTTGGCTGATTTAATTAAACGACATGAACCTCTAATTAGAGGTCACATGTCATATCTAGTATTGTTGAACCAACTTAATGAAAGATGGCATGGATGAGTCATTTCTGTAACGGCGATGGCATAAATAAATCAAACTATTGACGAGTGACATAAATAAGTCATTTTCGATAGTTCAATGACATATTTGAGCATTTTCCCTAGATTGATTACTACTAATATTTTTTTAACTATAAGTATTTTGTACTTTGAAAATCATGATTCGTGTTAAGTTGGTCCGCTAAGGAATAAAGATGCTTACTATTAAGGGGTTATCATTCTCAAGTCTTGAACTCTAAAAATGTAAATTTCTGACGGATTTTTCCGTTGGAATGCAGTTGGAAACATGAAATTTTAGATGAAAAGTTTGTTTGAAATGCATCCGGTCAGCCAAATTTCGACGAATTCTATCAAAAAATTATACTTTTAGTAGTAAATATTTTAGTAAAAATGAAGGAATTTTAATCATTCCGTCATACCCTTTGATATTTTCTTTTAACTTTTCTTTATATTTCTTGGTGGATTATTCATTGGTAGTGGATACAAAATCAGTTTAATAATTTGAGGGCATTTGTCTTGAAAGAGATAAACCTCTTCATCTTCCTAGACAAATTCACCAACCAGATTTGATTTAGAGGCAAGTGTCTAAATTACCCCAAGGTGATAATCTCTCTTTTGTTCCTGCTCCAAATTCTTTTTCAACTTTTTTTTTCCAACAAGGTCAAACGTAAAAGATCAACCCAAGAACCAAGATATTAATCAACATAATATCGTACGAACCTTAAATAAATTTAGTTAAAAGCTTGTCAGACATTCTCTTTTATTCGCCCTGTGTCATGGGCGTCACGATATATAACACTATTTTATCATTCACTGCAAAAACACTCTTTTACAGTAAGGGGTGTCATCCAACATTACTAGATACTTTGCTAAAAAATTTAGTTACATATTTATAAAAATTATTATTCTAAAGCAACACGTACACATATCGAAAATAACACGAAACAAATAAGAGTATTAATTTGAAATAAGAATTAAAATCTCAGAACCAATATGGTCCAAAGGAAAGATAAGCAAAAGAGAAATGGACCCAAGTTGTCCCCAAGCCAGAATGAACGAAAAGGAAATGAACTTAAAATCCAAAGAAGAGGCGCAATATGAGTTCGAACCCTGTCAGTTGCTCTATTCTCAAACCCTGATCATTCAGGCACATCTCACGATTTACTGATAGTAGTGCTGAGGGACTGCGACTACCATCTCCAGGAATAGTCTGGCGTAAGTCGAGAAGCTGGAGATCAAAAAAAAAAAAAAAAAAATGGACCCAAGGTAGACCAAAAAGTCCAGACTTGGTGGGTCATATAATGTAGTTTGATGAGAGTTTCAGAAAAAGAAAGATATGCAAGCAAAGCATGGATACTCTTCAAACTTTAGATTTGATAGTATATCTCCTTTATCTATCCATATACATTACTCCTATAAATAATCAAACGCTGAATTAAAATTTAAACTTTTTATATGCATTCGGAATATCATTAAACTACTACTGTAATAATTTTAGTTACTAAGTTCAAAATTCAATATTTATATATATTTAATAAATTTATTACAATAATATATACATATAAAATATAATCAGTTAAAGTTATTGGATTCCACTGAACCCGTAGATATCATTATTTATACCGTGGACCCAAAGGGGTTGGAGAGTGTTATGTTAAATTGTCAAATGTGCTGTCAAAAGGGGACCATAGTTGTGGCTCGTGGAGCACCACAAACAATTTATTAGGTCCCATTTGCACCTACATAGAGCCTACATTTTTTCCTTCCCACATTCCCTATGCTTCTTTATATATTTCCCTCAATCAAGTCACATGCACAACAACGTGGATGGGAAACATTAAGCTTTTGGACATTACACATACCACGTAGTTCATAAAGCATCCTTTCCTTCTTCTTTGTCCATGTTTTTTCTAAGGCTGGCCAGTGGGCCGGGACGACCCGACCCCGTCCCGACCCCGCCCCGATCCCGCCCCGACCCCGCTCTAAAAAAAAAAAAAAATTTAACGGGGGCGGGACTCGAACTCGGGACGGGACGATGTCTCGTCCCGCCGGACCCGAGCCCGCCCTGTGCCCGCCGCACCCGAGCCCGCCCCGAGCCCGTCCCGACCCCGACCCCGACCCCGACCCCGACCCTTAAACCCCCTTTGCAAAAATGGCCGTTGCACCAACGGCCATTTTAGATTATGGCCGTTGGCCAACCGCCATTTTAGGCCCCCCCCCCCCCCCCCAACCCCCCTACCCCTTAATATTTATTTTTAACCCATAAGTTATTATATTTACACTTTAACCCAATTTTTCAACTATAAATAACTCATTTTCTCTTCATCTTTCTCACAAATCTTCCTACAATCTCTCTAATTTCTCAATATATCTCTCTACATTGTTTGCTAAATATTCAATTTTATTAATTCATTTGGGAATTGGGAGTGAAGTTGGCAACTAGCTTGAGGATCTTCCATCGAGCAAAGTTTCAATTTTCAACCTCTCGATTACACGTCGACGTTACGTCGGCGTTTGGTACATTCGTTCCTTCATTAAATTATTATTGTCTGTTTATTTTATTTAGCGCACTTAATTTTATTGTCTTTAATTATTTATTATCATAATTAAAATGGAAGGATTAAAAGGTATGTTTAAGGGTAAGGGTAAGTGTGCTTCTTCTAGTAGAGGCAACCAGGGCAAGGGTACTTCTTCTAGTCATCTTATTCCTACACAGGGATGATTTTGTTGATACTCAACATTTTCCTACAATACCATTAGATTTAGACGAGGAGTTATTTTCGGAACTCAAGAAGACTTTAATTTAGACGATGATCTAGACGATACACCCACTAATATTGATGACAACACGCCCACTAGTGCACCTTCAACCGAAATACCTCCTATTCCCCCTAGTATGAGACGAGGTCCAAAGAAAACGACCATTAAAATCGATGCATGGACATTTTTTGATAGGGACGTAGAGAATCAAGTAGCCATATGTAAAATTTGTAAAAATGTTTTAAAATTTAAAACGGAAAAGGTCACGGTGGGACGGGGGTTTAATTAGACACGTAGTAAGTGCTCATCCACTAGGTATGCCCAATACCAGGCTTCAAAATCGGGTGCGCAAACGGCCGCTCCATCGGGACAAGGTTCACATACCGATATCGTCCCGGACCAAGTACGGGTCAAATTAACCCTATGACGGGGGGAATTGTAGGCTCTAAATACAACAAACATAGAGATAGGGAAGCAATATCAAAATTAGTTCTTTGTGGAGGGTTTGCCTTTTTCATTTCCTTCATCTCCCGGTTTTATTCATTACATTAGAGATATATATAATCCTCGCTTTTAACGGTTTTCCTAGGTCAACTGTTAAGAGAGATGTATTTAAATTTGCGCATGAATATCAACAATATTTACGTTTTTCATTATATCATTTTAATGGCAAAGTATCTATCACGTCGATATAGGTCGTAGTACTAACGGCCATGATTATTTAACCGTAACTTGTCATTGGATAGATTATAAATGGTCTATGCAAAAACGTATTTTAGCGTATAGATATATAGATGATAGGCACACTTTGGTACTTTTATTGCGTAGAAAATATTTATCAAGTGTGCGATTATTACGGAATTACCGATAAAATTATGACTATTACATTAGATAACGCTTCTAATAACAATTACGCAATTACAATGTTAAAAAATAGTTTAGCTCCATCTTTTTCGACCATTTTCATATAAAATGCGCGTGCCATATATATAACTTAATTGTAAAGGATGGTCTATCACTTTTTGAAGACATTCTTAGTAAAATACAATTTGCTATAAACTTTATTTTTAAAAGTAATAAAGTACAACGTAGAAAAGAATATAAAAAAACTTGTCACGATTGTGGACTACCTTATAGAAGAATTCCACAAGAAGTATCGACTAGGTGGAATTCTTTATACGAGCAACTACTTGTTGCTTATGACTATAAATTACCTATAACTTTATTTTTTAACTCTCATAATAAAAACCCAAATTTGATATGATTTTAGATAGTGATTGGGTAAAAATTTCCGAACTTATTGTATTTTTAGAGAAATTTTTTCAAGCAACAAAAGAATTTTCCGGTATATATTATCCTACTATTTCAACTATGTTATTTTATATAACTCTAATATTTTTATTACTTAGTGAATATATGGAAAAACCAGTTTATAAGGCAGCTATTAAAAAAATGTTTGTCAAAATAAAAAAATATTTTATTCCTATTCCTTCTATTTATATTATTGGTTCTCAGTATTAAATCCTACTATTAAAATAGACGGTACTAAATCACTAATTGAAACTATTTACGATTGTATAGAAGTACTACCACCTCCAAGTCCCAAAAATCTAAATCACCCACCACCTATTGAACAAACTAAAGAAGAAGTGTTGAATAGCGTAGAACACCAATGCAAAAATATATATAGATTTTATCAACAAGAAAATGCTAGTAACGTACCGGCTACCATACCATCTTCTTCATCTTCAACACAACCTCACAAAAGACATGCTTTTTTCGCGGCTAGTATTGAAAGCCTCGAAATAGAATGTGCGGCCGTACCTCTACTAACCAAATTAGCGAGTTGGATATTTTTGTTTTGCGGGGTTCTGTACCGTATCAAGAAGTTATCAATGAAGATGGACAAGAAGACTTGTTGAAATACGGAGGGGAATGAGAAGACCTTTCCGACACTTTCATTGATGGCTCGAGATGTTTTGAACATTCAAGCGTCATCAATCGCGTCGAAAAGCGCTTTTTCTGGCGCAGGCGATATCAAATAGGAGACCACGGACACTCATTGGCGGGAGACGACTTGGAAATTGCGGTATTATTCGAGATTGGATACGAGCGGAGCGGAGAAGGTGCGGTCAACCGGAGATCAACGAAGAAGATGATGAAAACTACAACGAAATCTTAACCGAAGGTAGTGGAAGCGACGTGGATCAATTTGACCAATAAATACCTATTCCAACCGAAGAACCACATGAAATCATCAAGCAATTAGAACAGATTTTTTTGAAAATGTAATTTTTTTAATTGCAATTTTATTATGTAATTTGCAACTTTTGGACAACACCATAAAGTTGCAATTTAGATTTTAGACAATTGTATTTGTATTACAAAAAAATCATATGTCTATTAAATAATATAAAAGGCACAAAAACAAATTTCTTGGGATGTTTTTATTACACTATCTTGTTTTGTTTATTGAGTTTTTTTTATACATATGTTATTTAAAAAAAAAAAAAAAAAGGAAAACCCGACCCCGCCCCGCCCCGACCCGAGCCCGCCCCGCCCGATACCGACGGGATCGGGATCGGACGGACCGGAGCAGTCCCGCCCGCACCCGACCCCCCGCTAGGCCCGCTAGTCCCGATCCCGACCCCCCGGATCGTCCCGCCCCGACCCCGACCCCGCCGGACCGGCCCGCCGGACCCGAGCCCGGCCCACCGGCTACCCTTAGTTTTTTCTTACAATAATAGTGTCTGAACCAATTTATTTATACTTGATTATTTCATTGAATACTTGATGCTTCTTACCCGAACAACTGTCAAATCACTTTTTCTGTTGAGGCTAGAAATGAGAAGAAATCATAGAAATATCGCTCATTGATCAGTTTTCGAACCCGTCTTTGAAGAATATTCATTATCATGAAGTTTTCACTTTTCAAGATAGTGATTATTTTTCGATTACAAGCTAAAAAGTGATTGTGAATTCTACCATCACACCCCAAACTAGGGGGTGTGTGGTCGGCACCCGGTGTCCTGCTAGCCCGAGTGTACCACTCTGATGATCAGTCTTCTATACAAGTAGGACTTCCGGCCGACAAGGTCGTACTGGAATATATCACAATGAAAATACTGGATAAGAGAGATTAACCCAACATATATACATAGCAGGACCGACAAGTTCACAACATTGTTTAACAAAAGATAACTTAGCTGGCAAGGCTACACATCAACACTATACATTCCAAAACAAGTTTGTGAGCCTATACGAATAACTGATCTGGCACATGGCCGGGACAGGGCCCCAACCTACCCAAACTATACATAACCCTGCAAAATATACTCTCATAGATGACCAGGAAGCTCTGGAAAGGCGAAGCTTACTTACTGACGGCTGAACTCGACAGCTCCTACTGTGGTGGCCTAGTAGAGTCTCTATTAGAACCTGCGGCAACACACAGTGTCTCTGGCAAAAGGGACGTCAGTATGAAATAATGTACCGAGTATGTAAAGCATGAATAAAAATATAAATCTGTAAACTGTAAAGAAAGGCATATTAGCAATGTGAAGCGATTAGCTGTAAAGGAAAGCGTAAGCAACCAAAAGACCATATGTGGCGAATAATGAAACTCTAAAACTTAATACAACTTGTCTAGATAGGCTCTAATTGTATAACTTACCCTCGTCTTATGGTGCGAGATATAACATAACATTACTCTTAGGTGTATGTATGGATATGCAATGCAATGTGCACAATGATTTTTGTATGAGTTGTGGAATGCGCAACCCGATCTAATATATGTATATGTTGCGAAAAGTGCAACCCGATCCAATATATGTATATATTGTGGAACGTGCAACCCGGTCCAATATATGGTCATGATTGTATGCATGATATAAAAAATATATCAATACCAATGGAAATCGGGGGTGTGGACAACATATTGTGATAACAATGGCTCTTTGGCCCCTTTTGACACTCGTAAACTCTTTGGCTTTGTTTGGACAAGACTCGTGGTCGACTCAACGATTGACTCCTTAGAATGCTTCTTTTTGAAGACTTATGACAAGACTAGTAACTAACAACAAGGATCATAAGAATTCGAATAAGCAATGAACACTTCTCAACAAGAGACTTTGATAGGTAATAGAGTGAAGTTCTCAACGTTCTTTTCGAAAATGATAATTCTTCGGATTCATGCAACTGAAAGGAACGTATAGTCTTACATACCTTATCCACGAAGCTATACATCATGCTATAAGCTCCTCACACTATTTACAAACGATTATCTATAATAAACAAAGGGTCGATATTATAATCGAATCCATATCCAAATAAGAAACTTCATTTAGGCATCTTATCAATACCCTTAAACACAAATAATTCTTAGACTTGATAATAAAGGATATTTATGTAATTTGAGCACATGATCCTCCGAGAAATACTTTCTTAGTTTTACAATATCAACGATCAATTTGTTAACCAATATCAACTCATAATCTAACAAAACAACCCACAACTCATCATATCACAACTTCATAGGTTTACGGGTTTTAGCCACAAAAATCCTTTCACAACTTATCCCAAATCATCAATTAATCGTAATATCAAGTAAAGGAAGATGGATTCTTACCTTCAAGCATCTATACCCCTTGAAATTAGCAAGTTACACCTACACTTAGGGTTTCCAAGATCGCCTTAATACAAAGAAGATGATTCGGGGATTATCACATAAATCTTGCGTGATTTGGCTTAGAATTGATCTTGGGATGTTAGGGATTCATTAGAGAGGATTTAGGGGGGAGGGGTGTTTATGATTTGATTTGGGTGAAAAATGAACTCAAAATCACAGAACCCGAATAAATACCCGACTGAAATTTCACATCGCCGCAACTTGATGGTGGGTTTGACGGTCCGTCAACCTTGACACTTGCCTCCTGAGAATTCAAAATCTCAGAGAATTTTGACAGTCAATCCTACACTTTGACGGCCTGTCAACTCCACTATCAAAATGCACAGTTTTCTGATTTTGTTGAAACGTACTTCCTTTGATACATTTAACTTCGATACACTCTGGGACTCCCATAGACAAGTTGTAAACCTTCATCACTCTTTCATAAAGTCGTACCTCTTATCGGGACTTAGGTATCAATCGATGACGCGATGGAATGCCAAACTACGAGATGTAACATCCTTCCCCTTTTAGAAACATTCATCCGTGAATGTTAAAGGTATTCTTAACTTCTTAGTGTTCTGAAAATTTTGACAGAATTTCCTTTGTATATGAGACTATCCAAAACCTGGTAAACAACCCAAAGATATATCCAACGCCACACAGGGCAACATAATCATAAAATACGATAAATTTGGCCTCACACGACCATTTATATACGCAAGAATCAAGAGGACTAGCCATAACTCACCTTAATTGTCCTCTGCCGTATTCTGAGCCGCACCTATCACATCCATCTCAACATCGACACCTAAATAAGACATAGGAAATAGAATTATCGAATAGAGTTAAAATGAGAGAATCGTATCACACGAATATCGGTGTAAACCTGAAAACTGAAATAGGTAGGGATATTAAGATTTTATATCTTATTCGGCCTCCCAAGTCATTTCTTCTGTATTATTATTTATTCATAACACTTTAACAGAAACAACTTCTTTAGTTCTCAGCTTTCGAACTTGGCAATCTAGAATGGCTACCAGAGTTTCTTCATAGGTCAAATTCTCGGTGATATGTATGTCTTCTACGAGAGTAATACGGGATAGATCTCCTACGCACTTGCACAACATCGACACATGGAATATCGGGTAAACTGCTTCCAACTCTGGGGATAATTCAAGCTCATAAGCCATTCGGCCTATCCTGTGGATGATCTTATATGGTCCGACGTATCTGGGTTAAGTTTTCATTTCTTGTTAAATCTCATAACCCCTTTCATAGGAGAAACCTTTAAGAACACCCAATTGCCAACTGCAAACTCCAAGTTGCAGTGTCTAACATCTAAATAAGATTTCTGCTGACTCTAGGCAGTCATTAAGCGCTCTTGAATTAGTTTCACCTTCTCTACTGCCTTCTGGACTAGATCGGGGCCTAGTAACTCGGCTTCACCCACTTCAAACCAGCCAACTAGGGATCTACATTTTCGTCCATATAATGCCTCATACAAGAGCTATCTTGATACTGGAATGGTAGTTGTTATTGTATGAGAACTCAATGAGAGGCAAATGATCATCCCAACTACCTTTGAAATCCAATACACAGGCTCGTAGCATTTTCTGGAGTGTCTGGATTGTGCGCTCAGCTTGACCATTAATAGGTGGATTAAATGTTATACTAAGGTTCATTTGGGTGCCTAGACCTTTCTGAAATGACTTCTAAAAGTTAGTTGTAAAATGAGCACCTCTGTCTGATATGATAGATATCGGAACACCATGTAACCAAACTATTTCCTTGATATATAGCTTGGCGTAATCCTCTGTCGAGAAAGTAGTACGAATGGGTAGAAAATAGGCTAACTTTATAAGTCTGTTGATGATAACCCAAATGAAATCAAACTTCGATAAGAACGGGGTAGACCAGTGATGAAAGCCATATGGGATTTCAATATGATGCAGCAAACCTCTAGGATTCTGATGCTCGATCTTAAATTGCTGACAATTTATGCATTGAGCCACAAATGTTGCGATGCCTTTCTTCATATCATTCTATCGTAAACCTATCGAAGGTCATGGTACATCTTTGTCGATCCAAGATGAATGAAATATCTGGACTGGTAGATCTCGGCCATAATTTACTCTCAGAGTCCTCCTACATTTGGCATGCATAGTCGACCTTAATATCTAAGGACTCCATCTACCGTAAGCTCCAATAATCAACTTCTTCTACAGAGGAATTCCTTCTTTCATTCAGACTAACTCGGGGTATTCAAACTGTCTTGCCTTCACATCAGCTATTAAGGATGATTTTGTGGTATTCTGCATCATCGCTCCTCCGCCATCCATGTCCAGGAGTCGCACATTTAAACTGGCTAAGCGATGTAATTCCTTGGTCATTTCCAGCTTGTTAGCTTCAATACCATCTAAACTTCTCATAGACTTATGACTCAAAGCATCAGCTACGATATTTGCCTTTCCAGGATGGTAGAAAATGTCTATGTCGTAGTCTTTTCATAACTTGAGTCATCTTCTTTGCCTTAAATTTAGCTCTTTCTGGCGGAATATATACTGTAGACTCTTATGGTCCGTAAATATGTCAACGTGAACTCCATATAAGTAGTGACACGATATATTTAGGGCAAAGATTATTGCTAACTCAAGATCATGAGTCGGATAATTTACCTCGTGCTTACTCAACAGCCTCAAAATATATGCTATAATATTTCCATGCTGCATTAGGACACATCATTAGCCAACTCTAAAGGCATCACAATAAACCACATACCATGTGGAACTTCGGGAAAAGCTAACACATGTGCGGATGTCAACATGTCCTTTAACTCTTGAAAACTGACCTCACACGCATCTGACCGCTAAAACTTTGCTTCCATGAAAGGTAGTAAGATCAAACTCGTATGTGATCATCTTCCACTCCATCTCATAAAGGAGGGATACCACTGAGTTCTATATAATACCTCTATCATGACTTAGTCCTCTTCTCGAACTCTTAATTGATCGGCTAGAACTATGTCATGCTCTTGTCTTTCCATCATATTCGTGGCTACTCCTTTGCTGAAGTCGAATTTATTTAAAATATTTTCTCCTAAGAAGTGTCATGTTGAATACATCATCGGGGTTCACCTTTATCTACATCATTTTTTCTCCTTCCCAAGACCTTTTATTTCTTTTAAAGAGGGCTCATAAGCCATTATGTCATAGCGGCTCATCCGAGAGGACATCTTTACGTACTGGTAAGAGAATTCCTCTCAATCTTTATATCGAAAGTCCTTGTGACTTCACCCTTAATGCGGCTTACTGTTGTCGATCCTAAGTCATTGGCTTAACTGCTCCATTCGCTTCCTTAGTGTAAACAACCTCGTCCTCTTGTTTACCCTGAGTCTTCGCATTGCCATACATCGACGTATTTAACTTCTATTATTCTGGGGTCCCTTGTATAATTAATCATGTGCCCCCTTATAGGATTTAATCTTGGTCCTTGCCCAACCCTCATCATTATCGATGAGTCATTTCCTTTTGTATGCAGACTAAATCCTTCTCTTGTTCTTAGTAGATATTTACCGGCGATATGCTTTTTGCAATTTTGTAGTCGTATATTCCTGCGTAATCTTGGATATTCTTAATCTTTTACCGCTTACCCTCCTTATCATTACATCTCACTTCGTTCATCACGAGTATCATCTTTAACCATGGGCTTTTTACTTTCAGGCTCTATAGCTCCTTAACTCAATCGCTTTACATTAGCCTTTCTCATCATTACTTTCTTCTCGAAATACTCCTCGAGAATTATTGTCGTTCAACTCATCTTCTTCTAGATTTCACATCTATCTTTTTCTCAAAGTAATTTGACTTACCCCTTTTCCATGAACCCTGAGTGGCCTCTCCTGAGCCTCTATATGTCTTTTTCATTGATTACTCTTCGCGCTTTTTTTTCTTCAAATCTAATACATTTAGCGGTCCTTGCCATTACTCTAGCGCCGTCTAAATAGGAGGTCACTACTATTCCGGTATCAATATTAGTACGTACATATCCATTGTTATTTATTGCACTTCTCACCAACTCCAGGTAACGCAACCTCAATCGTTGCAAAACTATTGCACGAGTCTGTATTGGTTCTTCCCCGCATTAACTCCCACGGGTCACTCTTCATTCACCCAGAATTTCTCTTTAAGTTATCAGGTCGTTATATCGACGTTTATCAAAATTTGCGATCCTTTAACAATTTACAACTTTCTTTTAAGCAATATCCCTAATAGGGTCACTAAATTATTCGCATAGATAAGGTGTCACATGTTCATGACCAACACGCTTAATTTCAGTACCAAAAACGTTAATCTTAGGGACTCATTTCCTGCTAACCTTCAAGGATTTCCTTTCCTTATAGTTTATTCCTTTACTGCCTACCTGCCTATTTTGCCATTCCGCGATATCTTTTTTATTATGTCATCTCGAGAGACCTCAACTCTTATTCCATCCTACAAAAAGGATATAATCAACCTTAATGTTCCTTGATTTAATGGCTAAATCCACTTGACAACTTATCCCATTAATTTCTGGCTTATGAGATTCTCGTAGTAGATACTCGGTCTCATAACACCTTTCTCTGAATGCCCCAACCGTCACTGCTTTATCACTTTCTATCTTTATTGGTCACGGCTTGCCATCCTTCTATACTTTATTCCCCGACTCTTAGTCGTTTCATACCTTTATTCCAGTGTTTCATTTACCTTGGTGTCATTTTCTTGCTACCAATCTCACCCTCTATCCTTGTCTATACCCTCATAATATAAACTTTCCTATTTATAACTTCCTCCTAGCCTATACTTTCTAATATGAGTCTCACCAAGGGAAGCATTTATCTTTCGCACAAAGGCTTCATGCCTGGCCCGCTAATCTTTGATTTCTTTCAAGGTCATACTTGACTAACGATTCTCAGGTATATCATGTATATGTTCTCAAAAGGGAGGTATCACTACCTAACCGTACTATTCTTTGATATCGTTCATGCTGAAGATTGTGCTAAATTCTTGCTATATCCTGAGGTCCCACTTCCTTTGAGACTACGTCCATTGATGTCAATAGATCAATAACAGAAATAGGTACTTATTATTAGGATTCCATCACCGCTAAAGGTGGAACAACATTACCTTGGTCATTGTTATCTGAATTTCGGTCTCGGTACGATCTTCTATACTTCATACATTGGGTACCTCCATCATCTTACTCTTCTTATATTTTTAAAGTCGTTGCTTTATCTTTCCGGGCTTACATCACTTCCTTCATATATATAAAGGGAAGACAGTCGCTCATACTCTGAAATTTCAATATCATACTCGCACCTCTGGCGTATCAATAATCTGATCAGAATCTTTCGTGGATTGGCTTTGAATATGAGTTAACCAAGGTCTTTCTGATTATTATCGGAAATGAAACTGAGTAAAGCACGAGTTAGACTGGAATTTTCACAACTCATCTCTATTGCACGATCTATGAGATAAAAAAACAAAAATCATCCCTAAATGTCCGACAACCACTCGCTTATAAGTGTGGTGCACAACACACGCATAAACAAGATTCTGTTAGACACGGCTCGCAAATTCTCTAGGACCGACCTGCTCCGATATCAAGTTTGTCACACGCCCTAATTTGGGGTGTGACATATAAGCCTAGCATGCATGTTTTATCTATACTGAAATATGAACTCACATTTTCTCTTGGTCCATGTCATTTGGAAATTAATTTCTTTCTACCGGTTAATATGTGAAAAGCATGTTTATAAGTTGACTATATTAGTACTACAGCTAATGAAAGAAAAATATCCCATGTCACGTGGTACAAAGAGTGGAGCTAGTTAGGAGAAAGGGATTCAAATATTGAATTCATTTGTTAAAAGATTATATTGTGTAAATTGCGGGAAATTAGTTTTTTTTATTATATGTTGGAGTATATTTTATTATTAAAATAACTTATTCATTTTCTATATTTGTTAGTAGCCATAAAAGCTAGAAGTTGGCCATAACTCCCACTCTCCCACTACTCCATGATGAAGAATGTAGTTATTACTCTCATTAACCACATTTTCATGTTCTTCTTCACTTAATTATTCATTACTCTCTATATTACTATATGTATGATTTCTATCCTATATATAGAGGTGTTTCTTCAATGAGTTGAGATAAAAAAAAATGTATTGTGTGTGAGAGGTATGAAAATATTGTGGTGTATAGTGAGGTTGGAGAACTGAAAGAAGAGGGAGTTGAGAGAAAGAAAATTATTCTAAGTATCCCACTTATTCACTATAAAAGAGAGTAATATGTTGAAGGAATGTGTTTTTATTGGTGGAGCTTTGAACTCTTCAACTAGTCCGGAGTTGTTTGAGTCACACGACGTTGTCAGACTGTTGTATCCTAGAGGGGACAAGTCAGAGTTATACTGTTGGACCGGTGAATATTATATCGCAGTGGCTTGAATCTCCTTAAAAAGACTCGCCTCAGACTGAATATTTATTTATTTACTTATTATTTATTTTATTATAATTTTTAACTGTAATAATTTGTGGTATATTCACCAACAATTTTGAAGAGATTCAACTTTGTTACAGTTTGAAAATCGCGGATATCAAGATAGGAGATGTCAATATCATTCCACTTTGACGTCGCTAGATCTCTATAAGAGATGGAAGGGTAAAGTATTTTTTTTCTACTTGCTCAACTCGAGCGGAGGAAAGATAAAAACTTTTTACCTTATATTTTTATGAATTAAGTGATACTACTTTTCAAGAGTATAAATTGTTATTTAAGTTCTCAAAATAGTGGGGGCTAAAGAAGTGAGAAGAATATTTATCATGAAAAGTGATTTCTGTATCTTTGAGAATGTTTTTAAAAGTGTGACAAGTGCATATATTCGTCTTGGAATAATTCACATGTTATATTTGCCTCAACGGTTGATTATTTGTTGATCTTTGACTCTAATATTGGTGTTGTTAAATTAAACTAAAAATATGTGTAGCAACCATTTTGACGTGAGAAATTTGAGTGAGGCAAAATTCATTCTTAAAATGAAAACTATAAAAAAATATGTGATAATTTTTTCTTAACCAGTCACATGACATTGAGAAAATTTGTGAAGTATAATTTTGTGGATTGTACATGTGTTGCAATTCCTTTTGATTAAGTGTCTATTTATTTTCAATTAAAAGTGGAAAAAAATTGTGATAAATCAGAAAGGAATCTAAATCTGACATATGTGACTGACTGCTCTTGGTTTTATATTGCGTATGTGTTGGAAATTTGTCTTTGGCGGAAGTTGCGTCCGACCAACTTTAACGGCTTAAACACTAGTGTTATGCATATTGGAGAATCTGGTTCTTCACACGTGCATGATCTACTAAGTACGTAGATAACCGTAGGGCCAAGAATCGTCAAATTTCGTTGAGAAATGAAAGAGATATTGGTCTACGAAGTGAGGTGTTTGAAGCATGGAAAAGTGTGGTATAGGATCAATTCTCCCTCATCGGTGGAGGAAGAAAGAATTGTTTTGTTTATAAGACTCAAAGTTGGCTTGGGGTTTGGGACCCCAAGGGGTATCCCATGTGTTTAAAGGAGGGAAGACCTAGATGTGCTTCGGTTCGAGGAAAGCCCACACGCGCGCCGCCGCCGCCCGCCTGTCCCTTTCGATTTCGGGTTCTCGGGTTCACGGGCTCACGGGCTGTGGACTGTGCTTCTTCTGAGAACTTTGCCATATGTACAGTTTGATCCCTGAAGTTTCATATATACAGTTTGGACCAGAGAACTTTGCCATATGTACAGTTTGATCCCTAAAGTTTCATATGTACAGTTTGGACCAAAATTATTTCATATGTACAATTTGGTCCCTGAAGTTTCAACATGTACAGTTTGGTCCCTGAAGTTTCAAGAAAGTCAGAATTAGGCAGAGAGATCAGAAACATCAACAACACTCAATTTATCCATTTATTTTGGCTGAATTACTCTTCCTAAATGGCCAATCCGTTGCACATCTTCATCATTTATTTTGGAGGAATTACTACCTCCATAATTGTCATTACTTGGCCAGTAATGGCACTTATGGAGGCAGTTCATGAGTCTCTCCTTCAACTATATAAAGACCCCTTATCACCATTGTTGAGGTACACACGAAACAGACGAAAAACAGAAACAAAGAATTCTTTCTACAACCTTCCAAGCATCATTTCATTACTCAAAATTCTTCACGGTAGCACTTGAGTTTCCTTTGCTCAATTGTTCCATTGTTGTTTTATCTTGGGAGACAAATGTCCAGGACGTATAAAGGATACATACGGGGCAATATTGTCTTAAAGACAGAGTGCAACACTTGACTCATCATACATAAAACAATTCCAGTTTCTTGTTCAACATAATTGTAATTTCATTTTGTTGTTGAATTGTAATTTCAGTTCTTCTATTACTTAGCAGTTACTTGTAATTTCCGTTTCCTGCACCTTTGTAACCAACAAGTTTAAGACAATATTTGCTTACTGTAACTGCTGCAACATGGCTGGAAATATGAACGATGCTACTGCTACTGCTGCTGCTTCTCAAGGCAACAATGCTGCATTCCCCGCCACTGCCGCTACTGGCCAAGGTAGCAACTTTGATGCCTTCACTGCTGCTGCCGCTAATGTTCAAGGCAGCAACTCTGCTGCCTTCCCGACTGCTGGTGCTCCACCTTCTGCCTCACACCACCATGATCGCCCTGAAAAATTCATGGGATTAGAATTTAAGAGATGGCAACAAAAGATGTTGTTCTACTTAACTGTAATGGGAATGGCCCGGTTCCTAACGGAAGATCCTCCACGAGCTGGAGATGAAATGGACTCTTCGCCTGCTGAAACGGGTGAAGGAGGCCTTGGTATCCATGTCGTTAACGACATGAAGATGGTTTTTGATGCGTGGAATCATAGCGATTTCATGTGTAAGAATTACATACTGAACTGCTTGGCAGACCCTCTCTACACGGTTTATTGCACCGTTGGCACTGCCAAAGAGCTGTGGGAAAAACTACAAAAGAAGTACAACGCACAAGATGCGGGTACTAAGAAGTTCATCGTTGGGAAATTTCTAAAATTCAAAATGGTGGATAGTAAGACAGTGATGTCCTAAGTCCAGGAATTCCAAATGATTTTATATCACCTGGATTTGGAAGGAATGAAACCAAACGAGCAGTTTTTGGTTGCATCGCTGATTGAAAAGTTACCTTCTTCATGGAATGAGTTTATGAGTTACTTAAAACTCAAGAAAAATGAGATGACCTTTGAAGAGCTTATTATCAAACTCCAAATCCAGGATGATAATAAGAAGACCTTGCCAAGGGGTAGACAACCTGCTGAGGCAAAGGCAAATCTGGCTGAGGCCAAAGGGAACTCAAGCAAGAAGCGGAAGTTCTAGAAAGATGGCAAGGCCCACGCAGCGGAGATGTTCAGAGGTAACTGTCACCACTGTGGGAAACCTGGTTATAGGATCAAGGAATGCCGTAAGCTCAAGACTGAGCAATAACAGAAAGCCAGGTCTAAAGGCGAGACGCATGCTAACGTCGTCAAGGACACGCTCCTGGATGACATGATTGAGGAATTCCCTGCAGTGGTGCTAGAAGCCAACTTGGTTGAGAATCCGATGCAGTGGTGGATGGACACAGGTGCTACCAGGCACATCTGTTCCAATAAAGATGCCTTCTACACGTACACACGGTCACCGACAAGAAGCTGTTCATGGGCAACAACGCTTCCTCTGACGTGCTGGGGGTAGGAAAGGTGGTCCTGAAGATGACTTCCGGTAAGGAGCTCACTCTGAAGGAAGTGATGCACGTCCCAAAGATTAGAAGAAATTTAATTTCTGGACCTTTATTGGTTAATGCTGGTTTTAGGCTAGTGTTTGAATCCAATAAGTTTGTACTCACTAAGAATGACACATTTGTGGGGAGAGGCTTCGTCTGTGAAGGCCTCTTCAAAGTGAATGCCATGTCTGTAATGCGTCCAAGTAATAAAGTTGAACCTTCTTCTTATTTGCTTGAGTCTTCTAATTTATGGCATCATAGATTAGGACACGTTAACTATAAGTCTATCCAAAGGCTGGTAAAGATGGAGTTGTTGCCGTCTATCGACGTAAACCCTCAACATAAGTGTAAGGTGTGCGTAGAGGCAAAACTCACCAAGCTTCCTTTTCGATCCGTCGAAAGGAATACCGCTCCTCTAGAACTTATTCACACAGATATATGTGATTTGAAGTTCGCACAAACTAGAGGGGGGAACAAGTACTTTGTAACATTCATTGATGATAGCACAAGGTATTGTTACCTTTACTTGTTGAAAAGTAAGGATGAAGCCTTTGAAGCGTTCCGACGTTACAAAGCAGAAGTTGAGAACCAACTAAGCCTACGGATTAAATCCATTCGTAGCGATCGAGGGGGAGAATATGTAGCGCCATTTGAGGAATACTGTGCCTAAGAAGGCATTATTCATCAAGCAACGGCTCCATACTCACCTCAATCAAACGGTGTGGCGGAACGTAAGAATCGCACATTGAAGGAAATGATGAATGCCTTGCTTATCAATTCCAGTCTTCCCCAAAACATATGGGGAGAAGCCGTCCTTACCGTTAATACGATTCTTAACAGAGTCCCACATAAGGGTAAGGACAAAACTCCATATGAATCATGGAAGGGAAAGAAACCCACCTATAAATATTTTAAGGTGTGGGGTTGTTTGACAAAAGCTGAAGTACCTAAGCCAAAGCAGGTCAAGATTGGGCCTAAGACTGTAGATTGCATATTCATCGGATATGCAAATAACAGTAGTGCTTATCGCTTCTTAGTGGATAAGTCAGATATTCCAGATATCCACCAGGGTACAATCATGGAATCATGGAATGCTCTATTCTTTGAAGGCACATTTCCTAGAAAGGAAAAAGACATAACCTCTCGCAAACGAAGTTATGCACAAAGCTCTCAAGAACCGGGAGTCGTTGACGGCCCAAATCTATATGATTCAGATCTAGCGGATCTCGAGGTGGCTGAACATCCATAATCTAGTGTTCCGGATTCTCAGAACTTTTAGACTCCAGAGATGGATCTAAGGCGAAGTAAAAGGGCCAGGTAGGATAAATCCTTCGGTCCTGACTTTGTAGCTTATATGGTTAATGATGAACCACGGACAATTGCTAAGGCGTTGTCAACTCCAGAAGCACCGCTCTGGAAAGAAGCTATTGAGAGTGAAATAGGCTCCATTCTACATAACTATACTTAGGAGTTGGTTGATCTTCCTCCGGGAAATAAACCGTTGGGTTGTAAATGGATACTCAAACGGAAATACAAAGCAGATGGGTCTATAGACAAGTACAAGGCCAGGTTGGTAGTCAAGGGCTATCGGCAAACAGAAGACTTTGACTACTTTGACACATACTTCCCGGTATCCCGGATGACATCCATACGGGTATTCATTGCGATCGCAGCTTTGCGCGACCTTGAGATACATCAAATGGATGTCAAGACAGCCTTCCTAAATGGTGATTTGGAATAAGAAATTTATATGGACCAACCCGATAGGTAGGTTCAAGGGCAAGAGAAGAAAGTCTGTTGGCTTGTCAAATCTCTGTACGGGCTGAAACAAGCCCCGAAGCAATGGCACGAAAAATTTGATAGTACTCTACTATCGAAGGGTGTCGCCATTAATGAGTGTGATAAATGTGTCTACACGAAAGGTAACTCTGACTCATTTGTTATGATATGCCTGTATGTAGACGACATGTTAATCACAGGAAGCAGTCCTAGGGTAATCCTAGAGACTAAGAACATGTTGAAACAATGCTTCGACATGAAGGATATGAGTATCGCAGATGTCATCTTAGAGATTAAAATCTCTAAGACGTCTGACGGACTGGTCTTATCTAAGTCTCACTACATCGAGGATGTGTTGAGAAAGTTTGAGATGTTACACAGTTCACCGATAAAGTCACCAATGGATACAAATCAAAAGCTTGTTAAAAATCTTGGTGCACCTGTATACCAGGAGCGATATGCACATGTGATCGGTAGTTTGATATTTATAACAAACTACACCCGACCTGATATTGCTTATGCAGTCAATAAGTTGGCTAGGTTCACCCTTAATCCGAGTGATAATCACTGGAAGGCGTTGAATCGGGTATTACAATACCTGAAATACACGTTAAATTTTGGGTTACACTCTTCGAGATATCCAACTATACTAGAGGGGTACAGTGATGCAAACTGGATATCTGATATAGAGAACACCAAGTCCACCAGTGGGTATGTATTTACAATTGGTGGTAGGGCTGTGTCTTGGAAATCCTCTAAGCAAACTTGCATCGCCTGATCCACGATGGAATCAGAGTTTATCGCTTTAGACAAAACATGAGAAGTAGCTGAGTGGCTTCATAACTTCTTAGAGGATGTTCCGTGTTAGAACAAGCCCGTACCTTTGGTAACGATCCACTGCGATAGTCAGTCGGCTCTAGGAAGGGCACGAAATGCTATGTACAACGGCAAGTCTCATCATATTCGACGGAGGCATAAGACCGTTAGGCAACTGATCACCACGGGTATAATATCCATTGATTACATTAAGTCAAATGATAATATAGCAGACCCATTGACAAAGGGCTTACCCAAGGATCAGATGGCTTGCCTGTCTAGGGGAATGGGCTTAAAACCCAAAATATAAGGACCAATACAGTGGTAACCCAACCTTACTAACTGGAGATCCCAGTAATTTTGTTCAATGGGAAAACTAAGTTGTAAAGGTTCAGTTGATCGCTTCAGTGGAAGCATGAGCACTTCGGATAGTGATTTTTGTAAAGAAACACTAAATCCAAAGCCGTTTTCGCGATAGACGTTAAGTGCTATCTGTAGTATGGGTAAAGGTTAAGTTTTCAAAACCGTTAATGATCCTCAACAGTTGAGGTTAGGTTTTGGGAAACTTTTAATGGTTCCTAACACTTGTGAAGTGGGGTATAACAGGATACCTTGTAGGAGACCACCTATTTAAGTGCGAGGACGGCCCGCCTCAAATGAACGCACTTAAGAATCCAAGAAGTTGTCCATGGCCACAACGGACAAAACATTACGAAGAAGAGAGTAAGGGAATTTGTTGTGTTGGTACTATTGACTTGTCTTACACTAAACACTGACGGTTCAAGACATCACGTTCACCGCGTAGTACGTAAGTCCGATGGTATTTAACTATGAAAGGTTCAAAGCTGAAGCTACCTCTCCTTATGCAACATCGGTCCGCTGAAATATTGCTGAAAATGAAAAAGACACCATGTGAGTGCGCCAAAATCTCTTTCAAGAGGGAATTGTTGGAAATTTGCCTTTGGCGGGAGTTGCGTCCGACGAACTTTAACGGCTTAAACACTAGTGTTACGCATGTTGGAGAATTTGGTTCTTCACACGTGCATGATCTACTAAGTACGTAGATAACCGTAGGGCCAAGAATCGTCAAATTTCATTGAGAAATGAAAGAGATATTGGTCTACGAAGTGAGGTGTTTGAATCATGGAAAAGTGTGGTATGGGATCAATTCTCCCTCATCGGTGGAGGAAGAAAGAATTGTTTTGTTTATAAGACTCAAAGGTGGCTTGGGGTTTGGGATCCCAAGGGGTATCCTATGTGTTTAAAGGAGGGAGGACCTAGATGTGCTTCGGTTCGAGAAAAGCCCACACGCGCGCCGCCCACCGGTTCCGGGTTCACGGGTTCACGGGCTCACGGGCTCACGGGCTGTGGGCTGTAGGCTGTGCTTCTTGCCATATGTACAGTTTGATCCCTAAAGTTTCATATGTATAGTTCGGATCAGAATTCTTTCATATTTACAGTTTGGTCCCTGAAGTTTCAACATATACAGTTTGGTCCCTGAAGTTTCAAGAAAGTCAGAATTGGGCAGAGAGATCAGAAACGTCAACAACACTCAATTCAACCATTTATTTTGGCTGAATTACTCTTCCTAAATGGTCAATCCGTTGCACATCTTCATTATTTATTTTGGAGGAATTACTACCTCCATAATTGTCATTACTTGGCCAGTAATGGCACTTATGGAGGCAGTTCATGAGTCTCTCCTTCAACTATATAAAGACCCCTTGTCACCATTGTTGAGGTACACACGAAACAGACGAAAAATAGAAACAAAGAGTTCTTTCTACAACCTTCCAAGTATCATTTCATTACTCAAAATTCTTCACGGTAGCACTTGAGTTTCCTTTGCTCAACTGTTCCATTGCTGTTTTATCTTGGGAGAAAATTGTCCAGGACGTATAAAGGATACATACGGAGCAATATTGTCTTAAAGACAGAGTGCAACACTCGACTCAGCATACACAAAACAGTTCCAGTTTCTTGTTCAACATAATTGTAATTTCAGTTTGTTGTTGAATTGTAATTTCAGTTCTTCTATTACTTAGCAGTTACTTGTAATTTCTGTTTCCTGCACCTTTGTAACCAACAGGATGTAGTAAAATCACTTAGCAGGTACAAGCAAATCGTGTATATTTACTTGGTAAGAAAATTTGTGGCTTGTTTTATTAAATATATATATCCTACTGTACTCAAAGATTTTTTTATGCAGATGAGAAGACTTGGTGCTATGTGTTAGAAATAAAAAAAATATTATTGCTAACTCTACCATGGAGGCTGAACTAATTTCTTTAGCTTCAGCTAATCAAATACTGAATTGGTTTAGAGGTTTATTATATCAAATACTTTATTTGAGAAATCAATTCCTCTAATTTTGATTCATAGTGATAGCACCAATATTATTGGTAGAGTTCAATACTGTTATCACAACGGTAAATTCAGACACATGAGGAGAAAATATAAAACTACGAGATATTTGTGAAAAGTGGTATACCATAAATATTGATTGTGTTAAATCTTGTGATAATCTTGCAGATTTATAGACAAAGGCCTTTGCATGAGAAAGGGTGTAGAGTACATCGAGTGGATGAGACTAAGGCCCGAAAAATAACATGAGTCATATATGAGAAAATTCAACCTGGAGACTAGAGATCCTATAACCAGGTTCAATGGAAAAAATTAATCATATGATGACTTATTGTGAAATGCACTATTATATTTATTTGTCTTCCCTCTCTGTGGTGTGAGTGCATTTATCCTGTAATGATTTGTGAAAGTTGAGTCTAAAAACTCTTAATGAAAATTTGTAGCTCCTAGAGTGGGATGTTAAAGTTACAGGATCACCCTTGATAGAATTTTATCTATTTGAGTGTGGAGGTAGGCCATTTCCTATGAGAATTGGGCTCATTCTCAAAGCACTCATGAATATCGGGAAAGCACAAGGCCGTAATGTGCTAGCTAATAAAGCTTATGTCAACACCTTGATTGTTATGTGTAAACGATGATACTTTATTTCTCCGGAGCAGTCATAGCTCAATGCGGAGCATACTACTGACTCTGGAGTAGAGATTGTTGTTTTACTAAGTGGAGATTCAATGCAGAGCACACCTTAATTATGCATAATAGTCTTCCTTCAACTATATTGGTGAACTCTATTATTTTAATATTAAAATGAGTGGGGATTGTTGGAGTATATTTTATTATTAAAATAAATTATTCATCTCTCATATTTGTTAGTGGCCATAAAAGCTAGAAGATGGCCATAAATAAGGCTGGCTAGTGGGACCCGACCCCGAACCGATCCTGCCCTGATCCCCCCTAAAAACAATGGTGTCGGGACTCGAAATCGGGACGGGACTTGGGCTCGTCCCGCCCAGGCCCGTCCCACCCCGCCCCGATCCCCCATTTGCAAAAATGACCATTGCACAACAACCAATTTATATTTTGACCGTTGTGCAACGACCATTTTTGGCCCCCTACCACATAAACCACCCTACCCCCTTATTATTTATTTTTAACCCCTAAGTTACTATATTTATACTTTAACCCAATTTTCAACTATAAATACCTCATTTTCTCTTCATTTTATCTCACAAATCTTCCTACAATCTCTCTAATCTGTCAATCTGTCTCTCTACAAGTCTACAATTACATTGCCTACTAAATATTTTATTTTATTTTATTTTCTCATTTGTATAATTGTATCAAAGTTAAAAAATTGGGACTGAAGTTGGCAGCTAGCTTGAGGATCATCCATCGAGCAAAGTTTCAATTTTCAACATCGATTACACGTCGACGTTACGTCGGCGTTTGGTACCTTCGTTCCTTCTTTAAATTATTATTGTTACTTTATTTTAATTATCGCACTTAATTTCATTATCTTTAATTATTTATTTGCATAATTAAAATGGAAGGATTTGGACTTACGATTATGAGTAAGGGTAAGGGTGCTTCTTCTAGTAGGGGTAACAAGAGCAGGGGTACTTTTTCTAGTCATCCTATTCCTAGACAGGATGATTTGATTGATTACACTCATATAGATGAAACTAATTTTTTTAATGATATACCATTATATGATGAGATATATTCTGCAACGGAACCAAACTTTAATTTAGACGATAATCTAGATGACACACCCACTAATCTAGATGACACACCCACTAGTGCACCTCAAACTGAAACTGGAACGCCTCATATTCCCCCTAGTATGAGACGAGTCCCCACACAATGAAAATTAAAATCAGCTGCATGAGATTTTATTGATAGGGATCAAGAGAATCAAGTAGTTAGATGCAAAATTTGTAAAAAATATTTATAAATTTAAAATAGGAAAAGGTCAGGGTGGGACGGAAGGTTTATTGAGGCATGTACAAGGCTTTCACAAAGCTAGGTGTGATGAATACAAGGCTACAAAGTCGAGTGCGCCAATGCGCTCTCAGTCGGGACAAGGTTCACATAGTGTCCCAGACCAAGTACAGGGTCAAAATTACCCGACGACGGGAGGAATTGTATGTCCTAAATACGATAAACATAGAGATAGGGAAGCAATGACAAAAACTTTTTTAACGATTTTCCTAGATCAACTGTTAGGAGAGATGTTTTTAAATTTGCAAATGAATATCAACAATACTTATGTTATGCATTATATCATTTTCCTAGCAAATTATCTATCACTTCTGATATAGGCCGTAGTACTAATGACAATGATTATTTAACTGTAACAGGTCATTGGATAGATTATAATTGGTCTATGCAAAAACGTATTTTAACATATAGATATATTGATGATAGACACACTGAAAATTTTATTGCAGAAAATATTCATCAATTTTGCAATTATTATGGTATAACTGACAAAATAATGATTGTTACGTCAGATAATGCTTATTCTAATAATTATGTTGTGAGACTTTTAAAAGATCTATTAACTTTATTTGCTATAAACTTTATTTTTAGAAGTAATAGAATACAAAGAAAAAAAGAATATAAAAAAACTTGTCACGATTGTAGATTACCTTTTAGAAAAAATCCTAAAGAAGTAGCAGCTAGGTGGAATTCTCTATATGAACAACTACTTATTGCTTACGATTATAAAAGACCTATAACTTTATTTTTAACGCACATAATCGAAATCCAACTGATATGCTTATAGATAATGATTGGAAAAAAATTTCAGAACTTATTGGATTTTTAGAGAAATTTTTTCAAGTAACTAAAGAATTT
This sequence comes from Anisodus tanguticus, assembly GCA_034509755.1. NCBI lineage: Eukaryota > Viridiplantae > Streptophyta > Magnoliopsida > Solanales > Solanaceae > Anisodus > Anisodus tanguticus. Next base: position 37,803,653 of record CM067549.1, read on the forward strand.
TCTGGTATATATTATCCTACTATTTCAACTATGTTATTTTATATAGCTCTAATACTTTTGTTACTTAATGAATATATGGAAAAACCATCTTATAAGGCAACTATTAAAAATGTTTATAAAATTTAAAAAATATTTTTTTTCTATTCCCACTATTTATATTATTGGTGTTGTATTAAATCCGACTATTAAAATAAACGGTTGTAAAACACTTATTGAAAACTATTTATGATTGTATAGCAGTACTTCTACCTCTAACTCCAAAAAACTCAAATGAATAACCACCTAAGGAACCAACTAAAGAAGAAGTTTTGTTTAGCATATACGATAAATGCAAAAAAAATATATGCATTACCAACAAGAAAGTGCTAGCAACCAACTGGCTTCTATACCATCATCATCATCATCATCATCTTCTTCTTCTTCAATACAACCTTATAAAAGACATGGTGTTTCTGCGGCTAGTATTGAAAGCCTTAGAAATAGAATGTTTAGTGGTTCCACTGCTAATCAAGTTAGCGAGTTTGATGTTTTTGTTTTGCAAGGTGTTGTACTGTACCAAGCAGTTCTCAATGAAGAAGGACGTGAAGACTTGCTTAAATACTAGAGGAAAAATGAGAAGACATTTCCGACACTAGCAAAGATGGCCCGAGATGTGTTGAAGATTCAAGTGTTATCAACAACGTCTGAAAGCGTTTTTCTGCCGGAAGATTTCAAATAGGAGAGCTATACTCATTAGCGGGAGACATCTTGGAAATTTCAGTTTTATTTAGAGATTGGATACGAGTGGAGCGTAGAAGGTGCGGTCAACCGGAGAAGAAGAAGACGAAAACTACAATGAAATCTTATCCGACGAAACTGGAAGCGACATCGACTAATTTGACCAACAAATTTCAATTCCAACCGAAGAACCACAAGACATTGTGAAGAAATTAGAAAAGGTGTTTATAAATATGTAATTTTTTTAATTGCAATTTTACTATGTGATTTGCAACTTTCAACACCACAAAGTTGCAATTTTGAAATTGTATTACAAAAAAATCATATTTCTATTAAATAATATAAGAGGCACAAAAACAGCATTGAGATATTTTTTATTACACTATCTTGTTCAATTATTGAAGTGTTTATATATATTATTTTTTAAAATTAAGTGCCAAAAAAAATTAAAAAAATAAACAGAAATCCCGATCCCGACCCCGCCCCGTCAAGACCCTTCCCCTTTTCCGACGGGATGAGGGACAGGACGTGACGTTGGCCAATCCCTCCAGTCCCAGCCCGCCGGTCCAGCTAGAGGACCTGTCCTGACCTCCCCCCCAGTCCCGTCCCGCCGGGACCCGCCCTATTGGACACCTCTAGCCATAACTCCCACTACCCCATGATGTAGAATATAGTTATTACTCTCATTAACCACAATTTCATATATCTAATGGATGAGTTCTACACCTATATATATAGAGGTGTTTCTTCCATGAGTTGAGATGAAAAAAAAATGTATTGTGTGTGAGAGGTGCGAAAAATATTGTGGTGTATAGTGAGGTTGGAGAAGAGAAAGAAGAGGGAGTTGAGAGAAAGAAAATTATTCTAAGTATCCAACTTATTCATTATAAAAGAGAGTAATATGTTGTAGGAAGATGTTCTTATTGGTGGAGAAGGAAATGGACACTCAGTCTGATGAAGTGACTAAAGTGAGCCAGAATCCGAAAATGGGATAAGTATTTTTCTTACTTGTCAAGAATAAAGATTAAATGATGTCTGATTAAAAATGGATTAAAGTAAGGAGGAATATGAAAATAATTTATATTCCTTACGCTTTAAAAATCAGAAGTTTAATCTCATCTTCTTTCCCGTTTAAAGATTGGATTTTGCAAACAACTTAAAAAGATCCGTTCTTTTAAGTGTAATTATTAAAAGTGTGTAAAGTATGTTCGCACATACGAGTGAGAAAGATCCACTGACTGTGCGAAAAATGTTACCACTCTTAAGTAAGCGCCAAGAATTATCTGGGCACCAATCATAACGGAAGAAGTCTAAAAAGCTAAAGACGTTGAGCCTGTCATATTATTTGGCAGAAGATCCTTTATAGGATGATATTGGACACTCAGTCATACAAAGCCTCCGGGCGACTGGAGTGGGCCAAAATTTCTTCATAGGATGATATTGGACACTCAGTCATACAAAGCCTCCGGGCGACTGGAGTGGGCCAAAATTTCTTTGATATGATGATATTGGACACTCGATCATATAAAGCCTCCGGGCGACTGGAGTGGGGCCAGAATTCATTTCATAGAAAAAGTAATGGACACCTAGTAAGGTGGGCCAGAGTTTCCAGGTCTTAAACGATCTGAAGGCCTAAAGAAAGGCAGAAAAGAAATTGGACACTCAGTCTGCCAAAACAACTGGAGTGGGCCAGAGTATCGAGATCACATATGATCCGGTTACGCCCTAACCACGGGCAAGAGGTTGTTCATGTGAAGCAACGCCACCTCTAAAGTAGAAGGGGTTGGAGAGGTTGTCCTCAATAGGACTTCATGGATTGTGATGACTCTAAGATGAGGTGATACATATTTCTAACTTGGTTTAAGGGACGCTGTTGGTCAAGCTTGTTTGAGATTAGTCCAACAGGTCTGTAATAACTAAGAATGGTACAATATGTCTGTAGCCAAATGAATGATATATTTGTAATCCGTGCATCTATGCCATCATAGATTAAGACACGTTAAATAGCAAGTCATTCAAAAGCTAACGATGTTGAGATTGTTGCCTACTGTCGACATAAACCCTCAAGATGAATGTGAGGTAGACGAAGAGGCAAAATCACCTTTCCAAATTCCGTCAAGGGAATAGCGAAAGAAGCACCGCTCCTCTAGAACTTAGTCACACCTACTTGGGTGATTTGAAGTTTATACAAAATAGAGGGGGGAGACAAGTACGTTGTGATCTTCATTGATGATGGTACAATGTATGGAATCCTTTGTTTATTGAAAAGCAAAGATGAAGTTGTTGAAGCGGATAAGCGCTACAAAGCGGAAGTTGAAAATCAACTAAGCCTACGGATTGAGAAATTCGTAGTGATATAGGGGGAGAATGTGAAGCATCGTTCATTAAACGACTGCTCATTACTCACCTCAGTCTAACGATGTTAGCCAAGCGCAAATCCGTACGCCCAAATTATGTGGGGCAAGGCGATCCTTACCGCTAATGCGATTCTCAACAGAACTCCGCATAAGGATAAGGATAACTCTCCGTGTGAGACATGGAAAGGATCTCACATACAAAAGTTGTGACGTGGGGTGGCTTGGTAGAAGTTGGACTACCGAAACAGGTCAAGTTCGACCTAAGACTGTAGATTGCATATCCACTAGATCTGTAAATAACAGTAGTACTTATCACCTCTTGGCGTCAAAGAATGCTGAATTCTTATAAGATAACTTTCCTTGAAAAGGAAAAAGGAGTAATTGCTCAAGGTTAACAAGAGCCCGCGAGGGCCTGACTATCCGGAACTAGGCGTTCCGTATCTTCAGGACTCGAAAGTTACTGGCTATCCGGAACTTAATATTCCAGATCTGCAGAACTCAGGGATTCTAGATGTTGAACCAAGACGGAGCAAAGAGGGGAAAAAGACTTGTTCCAGTCCTTATAGCTTGTATGGTTGAGAACGAACCATGGACAATTAACAAATAATTGTTATCTCCAAAAGTGCTGCTTTGGAAAGAAGCTAAAGAGAGAAATAGATTCCATATATAGAACCATACTTGTGTAATGGTTAATCTTCCTCCGGGAAAAGAACCTTTGGGTTGTAAAATGTGCTCCCCTGTGAGTAGCTTAACATCCAGGGCCATTGTAGTCTTGCGTGGCATGGATGTTGAACTAGCCTTCCCAACCGGAGAGTTGGAAGAAGAGAATCAGAGTTGGTTTGCTGGACTGTTGGGCTTCTTCCTGAACATTCATTTTGGTCCCTGAAATGTTTACATTTTGTTCCTGAAAGTTTCAGATAAAACAGAAACAATGAATCTAACCACAGAAACATTGGATCTGAAGTTAGAAAGCCAACAGTTGGAAAACCAACGGTCTGAGAGTGAAAATCATATTGAAACAAAGTCTCGATATGAAAGATATGGGTATCACAGATGACTTCTTAGGAATTGGATTTCTAAGACATCTAACGGACTGGTCAATAGTTGACAGTCTCGTTGAAGCCACCTATGGATATGAATCATAGAACTGATTGGAATCATGGTGCACCCATAGACAAGGAGCGATATGCTCAGGACACGTGTAGTTCAATGTATTGTACACACTACAACCGACCTGGTATCGTCCTACAAACAGATAAGTTGAACTAAGGTTCACTGATGATCTTCATACATGATCAATAGAAGGCGTTAAGTCGAATATGACGATATCTGAATTATTCGCTTATCTACGGATTATAGTATTCTAGATGTCCAGCGGTTCTGGGAGAACACAGTGATGCAAACTGGACATCAGATCAGAAGAACACCAAAGCCACAAGTAAATGTGTATGGTGGGTCTCAAAAAATCCTCTAAGCAAACTTGCATTGATCGATTCATGATGGGATCGGAGTTTATCGCTTTATACAAAGCATGAAAGAAGTTGAGTAACTTCACGACTCATTAGAAGACGTCCCTTATTGGGAGAAACCCGTGTCTTCAGCAGTTATATACTGTGGCTAGCCGGTCGGCTTCAGGAAGGACACGGATGACGGCGCCTGGACATATCTCGTCAGGATCTGTCGGAGACATAAGACCGTATGGCAGTTGATCATCACGGGTGTCACTTCCTTATTTACTAACTAAGGGACTACCCGAAGATCAAGTGTTCTGCCTGTCTAGGGGAATGGGTTTAAAACCCAAAATATACGGACCAATACAGTGGCAACCCAACCTTACTAACTGGAGATCCCAGTAATTTGGTTCAATGGGAAAACTAAGTTGTAAAGGTTCAGTTGATCGCTTCAGTGGAAGCATGAGCACTTCGGATAGTGATTTCGAAAAGAAACACCAAATCCAAAGCCGTTCCCGCGATAGACGTTAAGTGTTATCTGCAGTGTGGGTAAAGGTTAAGTTTTCAAAACCTGTAATGCTCCTCAACAGTTGAGGTTAGGTCTTTGGGAAACTTTTAATGGCTCCTAACACTTGTGAAGTGGGGTATAGCAGGATACCTTGTAGGAGACCACCTATTTAAGTGCGAGGACGGGCCGCCTCAAAATGAACGCACTTAAGAATCCAAGTCGTTGTCCATGGCCAAAACGGACAAAACATTATAAAGAAGAGAGTAAGGGAATTTGTTGTGTTGGTACCATTGACTTGGCTTACACTAAACACTGACGGTTCAAGACATCACGTTCACCGCGCAGTAAGTAAGTCCGATGGTATTTATCTATGGAAGGTTCAAAGCTGAAGCTACCTCTCCTTATGCAACATCGGTCCGCTGAAATATTGCTGGAAATGAAAAGACACTATGTGAGTGCGCCAAAATCTCTTTCAAGAGGGGATTGTTGAAGCATGGAAAAGTGTGGTATTGTGTGTAATTCTCCCTCATCGGTAGAGGAACAAAGAATTGTTGTGTATATAAGACTCGAAATTGGTTTGGGGTTTGGGACCCCAAGGGGTATCCCATGTGTTTAAAGGAGGGAGGACCTAGATGTGCTTCGGTTAGAGGAAAGACCACACGCGCGCCGCCGCCGCCAGCCCGTCCCGTCCGGTCCGGTTCCGGTTCCGGGTTCTCGGGTTCTCGGGTTCTCGGGTTCACGGGTCGTGGGCTGTGGGTCTTCTGATATTATTTTTTTGGGCTAGAGAACTTTGCCAGAAGTACAGTTTGATCCCAGAAGTTTCAGAAGTACAGTTTGGACTAGAATTCTTTCAGATGTACAGTTTGGTCCCTGAAGTTTTCAAAAAATCAGAATTTCGACGGTCAGAACCGAAACGCCAAGCACTCAATTCAGCCATTTATTTTGGCTGAATTACTCCTCCTATAATGGCCAAATCCGTTGGTCTTTCACAATTTATGTTGGTGACTTTACTACCTCCATAATGGCCATTATTTGGCTATTATGGAAGCAGTTTTTCAGTCCCCTCCCTCACCTGTATAAACACCCCCTTACACCATTGTTGAGCAACATATATGACTACGAATAACAGTTCATATGATACACGAAAATACAGAAGCATACACAACGAAAAACAGTTTTCTTCCTACAACTTTCAAGCATCATTTCGTTACTCAATATTCTTCACGGTAGCATTTGAGTTTCCTTTGTTCAAGTGTTCCATTGCTATTTTATCTTAGGAGACAAATTATCCAGGACGTATAAAGGATACATACGGGGCAATATTGTCTTAAGGACAGAGTGCCACACTCGACTCAGCAAAAACAGTTTCCATTTTTCCGTCTTCAACAAAATTGTAATTTCAGTTTTGTGGTTCAATTGTAATTTCGGATTTCTAGTTGAATTATTGAATCTTTGTTTATCCTTTCGAATACTTGTAATAGTAATATACTTCCCGTACTGCATTATAAAGTACCATAGAGCAAAAACTCCCAACACTGCTTACCCAACTGCAAGCACATGAGCACGCTATAATAATAATTCGGTTTGAATTTACCTAATACTAAGGAGACATTTTGTTGGAAATTTACTAAATATGGAATTAAGTATATCCCATTAATTTATGACTCGAACAATTGGGGTCCGCACGTCGGAAACGTTGTTTCCACACACGTGCACGCGTAGTGCCAAGTATCGCAAATTTCATTAGTGAAAGAGATATTAGTACGTATGTAATACATTTGTGACATAGAATTATGAAAGGTTATTGGCCAAATGACAAAGTATTCCACGTTGGTAAACGAAGGAAGAAGTGTACGAAGTGTAAGATGAAACGTGTCGGATTTCGTCGCGGAGCCGTGGAGGACCGCGGCGCCTCCCAGGCAGCGCCGCGACGCTAATTCACAGAGCTGCGGCGCTTTAGAGGCAGATTGCTGCGACGGAAAGTTGGAAAAATCTTACCTTTGGGCTGGTTTTGGAGCATTGATTCTCCATTACTTGGCACATGAATTCAACCATTATTTGGCTGAATTTAACCCCTCAATCAAGTGCCATTACATGGATATTGAAGGTCATTAGTTGGCTAGTTGAGGGTACTTCTACTTACACTATAAATTGAGGCATTAGGCTCAATTGAAAAAACACTCAACACTTAGAAAATACTCCAGATTTTCTGAATTCATCTTCTTTCTCTCTAGCAAAGTTATTATACTCAAAGTTCTTCAAGAGTAACACTTGAGTTCCTTTCCTCACTTGTTAAAGTTGCTGTTGTATCTTGGGAGACTATTGCTCAACACCGTAAAAGGAGATATACAGGGCAATCTTGTCTTAAAGACATAGTGTTGTCACTCGACTCAGCATATCACACAAACAGTTTGTTAAGTTCTTGATTTCCAGTTTATTGTAATATTTAGTTTATCATTTCTTACTATTGTAATAGTTACTTACTTCCCGTTCCCTGCAACAATTGTATCCCAACACATTTCACAAAGTGGGATACCCATGGTTAAGCCGTTAAGTAGATGACAATTATAGTTGCCCAATTGTAACTACATGAATTTATAATACCAATAATTTGGCTTGAAGTTATCCAATATAAAGAGTCACTTCACAACATGTGATACTAATGATAAAGGAGATGATAGTTACCCGATTACAAGTACATAAATTCGCTAGACCAATAATTCGGCTTGAAGTTACCCCAATAGTAGAAAAACAATTCATAGAATAATGATAAAGGAGATGGTAGTTACCCGATTACAAGTACATAAATTCGCTAGACCAATAATTCTGCTTGAAGTTACCCCAATAGTAGAAAAACACTTCATAGAATAATAATAATGGAGATGGTAGTTACTCGATTACAAGTACATAAATTCACTAGACCAATAATTCGACTTGAAGTTACCCCAATAGTAGGAAAACACTTCATAGAATAATGATAAAGGAGATGGTAGTTACCCAATTACAAGTACATAAATTTGCTAGACCAATAATTCGGCTTGAAGTTACCCCAATAGTAGAAAAACACTTCATAGAATAATGATAAAGGAGATGGTAGTTACCCGATTACAAGTACATAAATTCGCTAGACCAACAATTCGGCTTGAAGTTACCCCAATAGTAGAAAAACACTTCATAGAATAATAATAATGGAGATGGTAGTACCCGATTACAAGTACATAAATTCGCTAGACCAATAATTCGGCTTGAAGTTACCCCAATAGTGGAAAAACACTTCATAGAATAATGATAAAGGAGATGGTAGTTACCCGATTACAAGTACATAAATTCGCTAGACCAATAATTCGGCTTGAAGTTACCCCAATAGTAGAAAAACACTTCATAGAATAATAATAATGGAGATGGTAGTACCCGATTACAAGTACATAAATTCGCTAGACCAATAATTCGGCTTGAAGTTACCCCAATAGTAGAAAAACACTTCATAGAATAGTGATAAAGGAGATGGTAGTTACCCGATTACGAGTACATAAATTCGCTAGACCAATAATTCAGCTTGAAGTTACCCCAATAGTAGAAAAACACTTCATAGAATAATGATAAAGGAGATGGTAGTTACCCGATTACAAGTACATAAATTCGCTAGACCAATAATTCGGCTTGAAGTTAACCCAATAGTAGAAAAACACTTCATAGAATAATGATAAAGGAGATGGTAGTTACCCGATTACAAGTACATAAATTCGCTAGACCAATAATTCGGCTTGAAGTTACCCCAATAGTAGGAAAACACTTCATAGAATAATGATAAAGGAGATGGTAGTTACCCGATTACGAGTACATAAATTCACTAGACCAATAATTCTGCTTGAAGTTACCCCAATAGTAGAAAAACACTAAATAGAATAATGATAAAGGAGATGGTAGTTACCCGATTACAAGTACATAAATTCGCTAGATCAATAATTCGGCTTGAAGTTACCCCAATAATAGAAAAACACTTCATAGAATAATGATAAAGGAGATGGTAGTTACCCGATTACAAGTACATAAATTTGCTAGACCAATAATTCGGCTTGAAGTTACCCAATAGTAGGAAAACACTTCATAGAATAATGATAAAGGGGATGGTAGTTACCCGATTACGAGTACATAAATTCGCTAGACCAATAATTCGGCTTGAAGTTACCCCAATAGTAGAAAAACACTTCATAGAATAATGATAAAGGAGATGGTAGTTACCCGATTACGAGTACATAAATTCGCTAGACCAATAATTCGGCTTGAGGTTACCCCAAAAAACACTTCATAGAATGATTAAGAAGATGGTTACCCAATTACAAACACATAAACTCGTTATACCAATAGTTCACTGTCTCCCCCTCCCCTCTTCCCTTCTTAATTATGTCTCAAATATCTCTCATACTTCAGTTATTTATCAGGAAGAGACAAGGACTGAAAGTGAATCAATGCTTAATCATAGTAAAGAACACAACATTCATGATTCAACCCTTCAGTTTCTGTTATTTTCATACAAGGGGCAGCTTTTGGGGGAGTTTAGATAGAATGATAGATCCTCACAAGTTGTTCACGAGAAACTGTATTGCTTTGCATTCAAATCATATCACAAATATATGTTGGTGAAAGTATATATCTTGATATCTGATAGAAGGACAACAAAGAACTATATCAACTTATGTATCTAAACTAATGTACATTTGACTGACAAAAGTTGAAGTCCTCCCAAAGCAAAATTCACAACAGGAGGTAAACAACTGACCAAATCACAAAATCAAAATTATACCAACAGAAAAGAAAGATCAAAAAGAAGAAAAAAATAAATGAAAATCACTAACTTCAACTATGATGCTTGAAATTTTCTCCCTGCTATACATCCCAACCATCTTTTCGATGGTGAAATTCTGACTTTCTACTCGATATGCTTCCATACATTTCCGAAAACCTTTGGAGGCAACTGCTTCTGAGTCCATAATGAGTCTGTGTATTCCGGCTAATTGCAACACCGGAAAACTTTGAAGTATCGACTGCCCATGCAGGTTTCACGTATTCAACAGTACTGGAAGAGCTCGCGTTTGCATACAAGTAGTTTAACAAAACATCCTCACAATTAAAAAGCTTGTCCACCACTTCCCTGCCCGATGTCGCTTCATTACTCCAGTACTTCTCGAAAGCCATTTTGCTGTCGACGAACGCTGCACCTGTCAGAATCATATTATATCCATTGTGCTCGCGAGCATGATTTTCAGCCCTATATTTCAATGGGTTTCCATCAGCAAGCCGAGGATAAAACCCTACAATGCGCTCAGGGTGCTCACGCCATACCTTAAACCCTCTTTCAACATCATCACAAGGCATCATAATGTCGTCATCAAGCTCAAGAACTGCTCGTGTCTTTATCAAAGGATCCACCTTAAATCGATTGTTCAATGAGTTTTGTTCCTCTACTCTTATCCTCACTGGCACTGCTGAATCGAGCTCACTCAATTCTGGAGGTTGGCCTTTATTCCACACTACAACAATCTCGCGCACTGAAGAACACCTCGAGTAATGCTTGACATACATTTTCAAGTTCCAGAGCCGAGCATCATAGGTCATTGTTAGTAAAGTGAACTGAGAGTACTGACCGTTCAACGGGTACGCTTCCTGGGATCCGCTGCCTCCATAGATGTATTTAACTCCAGTGCACATTAACACCACGGTCACTAGAAATATTAAAGCGAGAACGAACCCCCCACTGCATGTTTTTGGTTTTATTCTGGCACGGAGAGACGAGCTTGCTCTGTTCAAGCGACTACAAAATAGTCTCATTCTATTAGATAACAAGCTTGATCTTTCCCAATCGAACGTAGCATCACTCCTCTTTCCAATATTGTGAGGACACCAACTTAAGGGAACTAATCCTTTAACTGCTCCTAGCAACATACCGAACAGTATAACCAGTATAACAACACCTAAAACTGATGCAAAACCTAAAATAAACCGTCGGTTTACATCTCCTGAAGGGACTCGGTCCCCGTCCATAACTGCAACCCACTCTCCAGAGCTTAGTTGCTGCACATCAAGTTGATGACTACGGGCCCCATTCCAGGCATTTCGTCCCTTCATCGACTCTTTAAGACCCAAAGGCACCTCAACTTCTTTGTATTCAGTAGGAGTCAGAGCCTCTATTTTGAATAGACGTAACCGCCGCCCATATGTCTCACCACAGTCTTGACCAGCACGATAAAGATGGCCATCATACAAAAACGGTCTACCTCCATTGCGGGCCCCCTTGCTCTTATCTGTGTTATAGATGGGATTCTTTTTATGCGGTTTCCAAGGACCAAGAGGTGAGTTACTATACCAAATCTCCAACTGACCATTCTTTTTGGCACCAATTCCACTGTGATCTGAACCAAAAAGCCAGTATTTCCCATCATGTTGAATGATAAAAGAATCAACAAGCGGCTTTTTCATTATGATCTTTTCCAGTTTCCATTCCGTAGGAAACTTTTCAGCTCGATAAAGACGAAGATCCCCTTTAGCACTGCCCTCAGGCATCATATATGTCTGCACAAAAAAATTGCAGATGAACGAAATATTAGTCATGACTTCAAGCAAAATAGACTTCAATAATAGGCACAAGCTCAATATTTGCAGTTAACAAGCAAGAAACTAACGGTTAAAAGAAGCTATAAAGACCACACAATCAATTGATAGAGACTGTTTAGGAATCATGAGTCTGTCAGAATACAAGCATAAAGATGAAATCACATTCACACATGCTACCTACAAGGCCTGTCACACGGTACTTGCAGGTTCAATATTTTAAAGGGATTTTTTTCATTTTGGCCCCATCGACCAAATTAATTATGGGTGCTAGCCAAAATATTCAAAATGTATACACTAACTATGTATATTACATGTATATTTATACTGTATTTATATTTAATATACAAAACCTATACATTTGCTGGCTAATTGTAAATTAGATCACCGAAAGGCACTGGACTGTAATCATCTCAATCTTCTTTCAAGTCCTTTCCCTCCCTCCATACTCTTAGTTCTATCATCTAATCTCACCCCATTACACTTTTAACAAACCAAACTTCAGGACTTTGATGTAGCAAGTACTATGTTGTTGTTTCAGACCAAATTGAGTTACATGAGGTATAAGTAGTTCAGGAAGTAAAGATCTTACATTGCCATTGTAGTCAAAGACATAAGGATAGGAGAGATGCCAGTCTTCATCTAGAGCAACGCCCAACTGCTCCCATGTTGCTCCCTTATCAGTACTTCTCGCAACTCCAATATCCCCTTGCATTGTGATTGAATTCTTTGCTTCAAAGAACAGGTAAAGGATGTCTCCCTGAATAGCATAATCAAATAGAAAACTAACAATCAGAGAGGAATCTAAGGATTTTAGCACAGCCCAGCGAAAATAGTTCAAACATAGAATAGCATATAGCACCACAAGTCCACAACTAGACAAGTCATATATAAGACATAACTTTCAGATGAGTAATGCTAGATCTAAGAAAACAGTATATATCTACAATATAAGTGAAACTCAAACATCCTCATTTTGATTGTAAATAAGTTTTTGATGAAGCAACCTTATTCTATTTGAGTGTGTATCACTTTAAAGGAATTACTGAAAGATCACTGGTTCAGACGCAGAAACAAACAGTCAACAATTACTCCCACTTTTATCAAATTAACCCCAGCAGACTAACACGAGGCAAATCGCCAATATTATTATTACTATTTTACCATTATCCTATTTTTCAGTTTTATCGCTACTGTTGTTTCAGTTACTTTGGTTATCTTTACTATTTTTGTTGTCAATACGTTTCATTTCTTCATTATTTTCATCATAGCTTGTTTTACTCTTGAATTTGTCAAACCTGTTTTGAAAAACGTTTATCTTGAGCCAAGGGTCTATCAAAAACAGCCTCTCTACCCCACTAAAGGTAGGGGTAAGGTATGCGTACACCCCAACCTCCCCAGACCCCACTTGTGGGATCACACCGGGTATGTTGTTGTTGTTGAAGGATAAGGGAAAATCACTTTCAAGTGCTTACTAGGAATATAGCCAAAGCCAATCATGTTACTTTAACTAAGAAAAAATACTTTGTTTGGTCATGCAGAACTAGAAATGGTCCTCCCAAACAGAAGTGGTTGTTCTATCAGGAAAATTGGTGAGCAATCATGTTTTTGCACATTATTAACTCAGGGACGGGCTACGCCCCACACAAAGCAGAATAATAAGCATAACCAAGGAAAGCAACATCCAAAAGAGCCAAAAGGATAATGTCAAGGAACTAAAAGTTCTCTCCTCCTTCCAAGCAGGATTCCTTACCAAAAGGATGTTAAATGACAGATCATGTGACATCATCAGCTAATTTAATTAATTGTAACAGCACACAGCAGATTACTTAATAATCTATCTGTTTCAGGATGGTGATTAAGCTGACATGGTTCCATAAAGGTGGGGTCCGGGAGGTTAGAGTGTACACAGACCTTAGAGGTAGAGAGGTTGTTTCCGAAAAAAACTCGGCATATCAAGGATCAAGCAATGAAAGCTAAATAAGAAATTAAAAAAGAAGTTACCTGAACATAAAGAAAAGGGTCAGCAACAAAATTACTAGGAAAACTTGCCCCAGAAGCTGAAGCACAAGTGACAACTGGATTTGCCACTGGCCATGCTGCAGTTTTGTTCCTCCAAACATTTGCCTGCAAAAATATTTCCAGACACAAAGTTCAACAATCATGAAATTCCCACAAACCAAGTAATCTTTAATCCCTAAAATACTCCCTCCGCCCCAAATTAGTTATCAGATTTCATTTCTCGAGAGTCGAACTATATAAACTTGACCAACATTTTAAAATATATACTTCCATCAAATTGATATGAGAAAAATTACAACTTCTAGTACTTCTCCTGTAGTTTTTGAGTATCTAAATGTTAATTTTAAAATATTAAGTTGATCAAATCCAATTTTAGCTTCAAAAATTAGACAAATTAACTTTCGAAAAGCGAAACATGACAACTACAAGATACATCCATCTCTAGTTATAAATTTTGCGCAATTCACAAACCCCCATAAAACCCAGAATCTCAATTAAAAAGACTCAAAACAATAAATCACAGAACCCCAAACCAGGAAAAATCAAAACTGAACCTTTAAAACACAAAAAAATGAGCAAAAAAATTAAAAGTAAAATCAAGAATAGATAGGATTAGCTTACATCTTCAATGGGTTTAAGGTTAAATGGAGAGTCACCATAGTAAACACCAATTGACCAAGAACCTTCATTATCTTCATTACAACCCAATGAAGAAAGTGTTATATGTACATTAGGTGGAATTAAAAGCCTACAATAAATGCCACCAATTGAAGCAAGACATACAAAAGCCACTAAAAAGAACACAAAAGCTGATGAATTAGCACAACTATCACTATCACTACCACTACTGTTTTTAGTAGTACTATTATTGTTGTTGCACCACCTCCACCACCTACAACCACCACCACCACCATGGACAGTGGTGGACCCACAAACCACAATTGGGAGAGAACCCATTTTACCAAAATGGACTAAAAATCTAATCTTTAACCAATCCCACAAACTCTATATACAAGAATTAACTAAAACTAACATTTTTATGTATGTATAAACTGATATCTTCTTGTTTGTTGTATTCTTGAATTATACTTGGACCAAAAAAAGGTGACAGATAGGTGGAAAAACTTAGAAAGAAAGAAAAGAACACAAGTGTTTGATTAAGGAAACTACTTGCTATGTATTCCTTAATTGAGTTGTCTATGTTGGTGTGCTGGCTTTGGTGTTGATGCAATATATAGAGAGAGGTGGGTGGGGAGTGGGGTTGATTTTCGAATTTCATCATTTGTTTTTTGTTTTTTCCCCTCTTATTTCATTTTGTAAAACATGTGGATAACTAACTACTATATTTTTTTTCTATTGAAGGTTGGGGTGATACAGACAGATTCATTATTTGAATAGTTCGAGTTTAGAATTCAAAAAGTTATCATAATTTATCTAATTTATTGAGATTAAAATTTATTTGCAATGCATTTTATATTTGAGCTAAAATTACTAGGTTTGAATGAACTCGTAACGTATGCATGGCATCTGTCTTTGTATGATGAAATCGCTAAGATTCATATATTTTTATTAGAGATTTTGAATTTAAATTATAAAAAAATAAAAATTAGATAATGAGCACTTTTCTGTGGTTTGGTCATAATTTTAAACAGCTAAAAATATTTATTTTAGAAAGTTGATGTGCATAAATAGTCGATGTTTTTTTAATAGCAGCATAATTGATTTTAAAAAGTTCAACAAAGTATTTTCTCCTCCAAAGTACTTTTGAAATCTTAGCCAAGTATAAATTATTGTTCAAATATTTCTCAAATTAATTAATCAAAAACCCAAATTATTACTCTTTCCGAAATACTTTCTAAAAAAAACACATTTCAAAATTAACCGTGTTTGAAAACTTGGGGAGCAAGCTATGGTGCTTACCTAATGTAAATAGATTCAGTGAATTTTAAATATTCAATAATTAAATGAAAATCAAAAATCATTTTTGATTGTTCCTTGTCATGTTGTGGACATAAATATTGTATTTGTGGGCTGTTGACAGATAGAGTGGTCTTTGGTCTTTGGAAACTCCTCCATAAGTAGGTCTTGTTTGACAATAGCATTAAGTTATTCTTCTTAATTAACACTTGCATTAATCACCCTCCTTGTTCCTTTAATAATGAAGCAAATCAAAGTATACTCTCTGAGTTGCTAATTCCTAATTAATCCAAATATACAACGTGTCTGACGGAATTTTCTATGTTTATAATTACACTGGTAGCTAATTTGATATTTAAATATACAAGTTTCGTTACAAACTAGTAAAGTACATTTTGCACTTTCTCCAAAAAAGCCCCCTTAAAAAAACTGTTTTATTAAAATAAAAATTACGGTTACATTTAATTTATATAAATATCTATACACACATGTCATGTGCAATTGTAGCTTCTTTTTTTATGTGCAATTGTGGTTTAATAGTACAAAATTGGAAAGAACATATACTGACTTCGTCTCAAATTATTTGTCGTGGTTATTAAAAATAGTTATCTCAAATTATTTGTCATTTTAGAAGTTCAAGACATGAATAATTATTTATTCTCAATTTTACTCTTTGTCATTAATGAAGATGATATAGTAAATATTTAATAGAGAGATTATAACTTAGACATAAATAAGGATAAAACATATCCAATATCCTCTTAATTAATATTTATTAAGGGGCGTGTAAACCAGAAAAATGATAAATAATTTGAGACGGAAGGATTACTTATTACTTGAGACTTGAAATTGTGTGAATAAGTTCCAACTCCCAGGATTATGACTATATTAAGATTTGTTTTTGTTGCGTGTTATGCTATAATCCTAACTCCTCTCTTCTAATGAATTTTCAATTTTTAAGTTTTACACTAAAATATATTAATAGATTTTACGTTTACAGCTTCGAAAATGATGTAAATAAGTCAAAGCTTGATAAAGCATTATCTAATCTTTCTATTTTATTTTTCTTATAATATTATTATCGGACCATTTTATGTACAATAACAATATGTTATCTTTATTAGAGCCACCAAAAAGTGAGTTTGATGACATTTATGACAAGTTTTATGACGTGATTAAATTCCAAATACTATTCTTTATAGTATGAAGTGAACTATGAAGTTTATCTAGAAATTGAATTCAAAGATATCTGATATCTCTAGAAATGACGTGATTAACAAGAAATTAGTAGAATATGTCTGCCATTAATTTATTTTGCATTTAATGGTGCTACCGTGGACTAGCGACAAACTTCAAATTCTTCAATGGCAGGCTCAAAAATCAGCTTTGACTAAAAGATAAAAGAAAAAAGAAGAGTAAAACAAAACACACGATCTCGATTTCATTCACCGTCAAAAGGATTGTTCCTTTCTTAATCAGAGTGATAGAAAATACGTAAATATTATATATATATTCTGTAATTAGTATTCTACTGTAATTATATAAAGTAAATATCATAATTCGATTAGGATTACAATTGTAAACTCTTATAAATATTGTATTAATGAGAAGACTCCAATTAAGAAGAATTACACTATTTTACATGGCATCAAGAGTCAAACCCTACCCCTAAAAACCCTAACATCCCCCCCCCCCCTTCTTCCTTTTTCCGTCGCCTGAAAAACCTAAAATTCTGGCGCCCTTCTTCTCTTTTTCTACACGCCGCCGGCAGCCATTGTCATGGATTCTCCCTCTTATTCCTCCTCCACCCACGACACACATCCTAATCCCCCCACCCCCACCTCCTACCACCTTTTATCCGGCCTTTGCCGTGATGAACATCAAGAACTTCATCCCTTTAATTCTTGATCAAGAGGATGGTCAATACTCGTCGTGGATTGAACTATTTCAAATTTCTTGCATGTGCATACAACGTGCTTGATCACATTGATACTACCTATCCCCGTCTACCTGACGTCCCTCAACGTGGAAAAGGCTCGACACAATCGTTAAACAATGGATATATAACATCATATCTAAAGACTTACTTCATACTATTATGAAGACAGGTGCTTCGGCTCATGAACCATGGACAAGGATAGAGGAAATCTTTCAGGACAATAAACATACACGTGTTGTGTATCTGGGGAGAAATTCAACAACACCCATTTTGAAAATTTTACTAACATGTCAGCCTATTGTAAACAACTTAAATTAGTGGCCGATCAATTATCTAATGTTGGCAATCCAATTTCCGAAACAAAAATGGTTTTGCAACTCATCAATGGTTTACCGAAAGGTGAGTACGATACGCTTTCCACAATGATCCAACAAGTCGATCATCTCCCTAGCTTCAACAAGGCCCGGTAACAATTGCTATTGGATGAGACTAGACGAGCCAAATAAGTGTTATAATCAACAGGTTTTGGCAGTTGACGTACTGCCGACCACCACTCCGCCCACCGAACCACCGCCACACATGGACCACCCACCCCATCGTGGTGGACAAGACGGCAGCATGGGACGTGGCCACGACAATAGGCGCAACGAAAGAGGAAAGGGCCATGGAGGACGATCTAATTCTACCAGCCCAACATAACAGGCCCTATACCCATCACCTTGGGCCGGCCCATTGCCTTGGGCGAATTACGAAAATTGGGCCGCCCGCACTTCCTATATCCGATGCAGCAGGACCAACACACGGGCTACTGGCAACAACTCAACCTACTAGGCCCTCGCCCAGGTACCCATCAGACAAGCCACGTAGAGCAAGCTAATCTTGTATCGGCCCAACAACAACAGCAAAATTACGGCCTCTTCACACCTACTGAATTAGCTCAGGCCTACAGTACTATGAATCTTCAGCAGGCCGATGATGCCTAGTATATAGACACGGGCGCCATATCCCACCTCACTCGCACCTCTGGTAATCTTCCTCAACTATTTAATTTGCAAAATTCTTAATACATTTTGGTCGGAAATGACAATTGCATTCGTATTCAAGGTTATGACACCACTCATAAACCTCCACCTCCATTTTTCCTCTAAAATGCCTTATATGCTCCTAACATCATTAAAAATTTAATCTCTGTTAGGAAATTTGCTAGCGACAATTCTGTATCTATTGAGTTTGACCCTTTTGGTTTTTCTGTGAATGACCCTACATACGGGGACACCTCTTACGAGATGTAATAGTGTGGTGGACCTCTATCCTTTCTCATCCAATATGCTGCATGTGTCACTCCACATACCTCTCTAGCTGCAATCTCTCCATCAACCTAACACAGTAGACTTGGGCACCCGGGAGCACCAGTTTTTAGTTTTCTTAGAAATTGAAATTTCATTCAATGTAATAATGGTAAATTGACCCAAAATTTCCATTCGTGTCCTTTAGGGAAGCATGTTCGACTTCCATTTAAATCATATTTGAGTGTTACTTTTTCTCTTTTTGATATTATTTATGCGAATTTATGGACATCTTCCATTACTAGCAACCTGAGTCACAAACATTATTTGGTATTTTTGGATGATTTCTCTCACTTTCTTTGGGTTTATCCTCTAAAATATAAGTCATAAGTTTACTCAATTTTCCTTGAATTTCAAGCTTATGTTAAGACCTAATTTTAAAAGGCCATTAAAACATTTCAATGTGATAACGGTCGTGAGTTTTAACGATTCCCTCTTTCATAAAATTTGTACAACCAATGACATGCTGTTTCAATTCTTGTACCCCCATACCTCACCTCAAAATGATAAAGTCAAAAGAATCATCCGCACCATTAACAATATGATTCGTACCATGCTCTTTCATGCATCTATTCCCCCTCAATTTTGGGTCTATGCACTTCACATGGTCGTCTAACTCCTTAATATATTACCTACACGTACACTTCAAAATAAAAACCCCCACCGAAGTTCTATTCCGTTGGATCCCTTCTTATGATCACCTTAAGATTTTTGGGTATCTATGCTACCCTAATCTCGCCTCCATGGCTCCTCACAAATTAGCACCTAGGACTACTCCGTGCATTTTCTTGGGTTTCCCATCAAATCATAGGGGGTAGTTATGCTATCGTCCAAAAATTTTGGTAAATTAGCACCGTGTCTCTCGTCATGTCACGTTTGAGGAGCACATCTTCCCTTTTTCCATCGTCCAAAAATTCTAAGTCACCGACTATAGATTTCTTGATGATTCAGACACCTTTCCTCTCATTAGAAACACAATCCATCCTGTCCCGTCACTGCCCCTACCCCAGACAACTGCCTTACCCACCCCGTCGTCCAACATTCGACCCACTGCCCCTGTCTCGGCCTAGTCATTCCCGCCGCCATCGACACTTCCCCACCCTCCGACCCCATAACGGTAAATCCTGTAACCCCACTACCCCACATCCAGTCCATAGTTCACGAGACAGAAACTCAACCCATGGTAAATCCCGTGACCCCACTGCCCCACCCAGTCCACAGTTCCCGAGATAGAAACCCAACCCACCCCACTGCCCGTGACCCAACCAGTCCCGCTTTCGACCCACCGTGTGAAAACCCATGCTCAGGACAGTATTTTCAAACAGAAAATCCACTTTAACCTATCCACTCAAACTATCTCACCAACACCTAAAAACCCAAAACTAGCCAAGATTGACCCGAATTGGAATGCAGCCATGTGTGAGAAATTTAATACGCTCACTAAACAACGCACTTGTGATCTTTTCCCTAGACCAGAGGGGGTGAATTTGATTCATTTCATGTGGCTATATCATCACAAATTCAGAGATAGTGGTGAGCTTGAAAGGCATAAGATGAGACTTGTGGCTAGTTGCACAGGGCAACAAGAAAAGAGTTGATTGTGGTGAGACATTCAGTCTAGTGGTTAAATCAGCCACCATTCGCAATATTTTGAGCATAGCTATAGGAAAGAACTGGTCGATTCATCAACTTGATGTGAAAAATGCGTTCTTACATGGGGACTTGAAAGAAAATGTATTTATGTATCAACCGCCTACTTTGTGCATCCAGAGGCTCCTCAGTATGTATGTCGTCTTTGAAATTCACTTTATGGCTTGAAATAAGCCCCTAGGGCTTGGTATGAGCGCTTTTCCACTTACATCGTGCAGATTGGGTGCAGCAAAAGTGATACCTCACTTTTTATTTTTCATCGAGGTAATGACACTGCATACCTTTTGCTCTATGTGGATGATATTGTTCTGACTGCCTCATCTGATGTGCTGAAACACGAGATCATTACCTTGCTCAAATCCGAATTTGCTATGACAGACTTGGGTAAGTTGAGTTATTTTTTGGGAATTTCAGTGATCAGATCAACAAATGCAATGTTCCCGTGTCAGCGTAAGTATGCCGAAGAAAATGTATACAAGGCCAAAATAGCAAATTGCAAGATCATGCTCACTCCAGTCGACTCAAAGTCGAAACTCAATGCTGATGACGGGGATCCGGTGGCCGATCCTTCCGTTTATAAGAGCCTTGCTGGAGCACTTTAGCATCTTACCTTCATTAGGCCCGATATTGCTTATGTTGTTCAACAGATGCGCTTGTTCATGCATGCTCCCAGGGAGCCTCACTTTACCACTCTTAAACATATCATTCGATATGTTAATGGTACTCTTGACTATGGACTACATTTGTATCCATCTATACCGACCAGGCTGATATCATATACGGATATTAATTGGGGCAATTGTCCGAATATATGCCGATCCACTTCCGGCTATTGTGTATTTTTGGGTGATAATCACATCTCATGGTCAGCCTAACGACAAGCCACACTTTCTTGTTCAAGTGCAAAAGCAGAATATAGAGGCGTTGCGAATGTTATTGTCGAGATTTATTGGCTCTAAATCCTTCATCTAGAGCTTCAATGTCCCTTACATAAGGCATCTCTTGTCTACTGTGATAACATATATGTTGTCTATTTATCTCATAACCCGATTCTGCACCAGCGAACCAAACATATTGAGATGGATATTCACTTTGTTCGTGAGAAGGTTGTCATAGGCCATGTTAAGGTGTTACATGTTCCTTCATCCTATCAATACACATATATATTTACTAAGGGACTTCCCCAACAGTTGTTCCTTGACTTCAGATCCAGTCTGAGCGTCCGGCCTCCTCCCACTCCGACTGAGGAGGTGTGATAGAGAATACACAAATATTCTCCATATATTATGTAATTAGTATCCTAGTATAATTATGTAAAGTTGATATCCTCATTTGATTAGGATTACAATTGTAAACTCCTATAAATATTGTATCAATGAGAAGACTCCAATCAAAGAGAATTACACTATTCTACACAGAGGTCTCGGGTTCGAGCCTTGGGTATGGAAAAATTCTTAGTAGAAAGTGTTTCCCCTTGAATGGGGCCCTACGCGGCGCTAATCCAAATATAATCGATCTTCAATGCGAGTACCGGACACCTGGTGTGAAACAAAACCAAAAAAAGATAACTTGCATTCAATGGTGCTAGCTTACTGTTGGAAATTTGCCTTTGGTGAGAGTTGCGTCCACCCATCTTTAATAACTTAAACACTAGGTTCCACATGTTGGAGATTTTGGTTCTTCACACGTGCATAATCTACTAAGTAAGTAGATGATCGTAGGGCCAAGGATCGTCAAATTTCGTTAAGACATGAATGAGATATTGGTCCACGATGTGAGGTATTTGAAGCATGAAAATATGGTGTGGAAAAAATCCCCCTCATCGGTGGGGAAAGGAAGATTTGTTCATTTTATAAGTCTAAAAAATGGATAAGGGTTTGGGACCCCAAGGGGTAACCCATGTGTTTGAAGGAAGGAGGACCTAGGTGTGCTTGTCTCGGGTCGTGGGTCGTGGGCCTTGGGCTGTTGGGCTTCTTCTGTATTATCTTTTTGGACCCCAAATTGCTTAATATTTACAGTTTGGTCCATGGAGTTTCAGAAAAGATAAAATTGGGAAGAGGGTCCAGCGACGGAAGGCAGAAAGTTTCTGCCTTTTGGATTGGTTTTGGAGCATTGAATCTCCATTACTTTGCACATAAACTCAGTCATTTACTTGGCTGAATATAACTCCTCACTAAGTGCCATTACATGGCTATTAAAAGCCATTAGTTGGCTAGTTGAGAAGTCACCCTCCTTACACTATAAATTGAAGTCTTTGGCTCAATTGTTCCAGCAAGAGCAAGAGACAGAAAAATCAAAAATCTTCTTCTTTCTCTCCAACATCATTTCGTTACTCTAAGTTCTTCAAAAGTAACACTTGAGTTTCCTTTGCTCATTTGTTAAGACAGAGTGTCATCACTCGACCCAGCAAAATATCAAAGTGGTTGTAATTTCAGTTTGTTGTAATAGTTAGCAATTACTTACTTCCCGTTTCTTGCGATTGTTGTAACCACACTTGCTACTTTTGTCGTTAAATTTCTAATGGTTCATATCTTGAAATCACTAATTAAGTCTCGTAAAAAATCATGGAAAATTAAACTTTATTGCATATACTATTTGTTTTCTTGCATGTTGGAGAACATTATAATGGTAAGGAAAAATGTTCAAATTTGCTCTTTATATTCGATACCATCGACATTAGTAAATTGTTTTGTATTTTGTTATTGTCCTTAACAAAGCTCCAGCTTGGAATAAGTAAATTTCACTTGTTCAAAATTTTCAAATAAAAAAATCAAATTTGTATCTGTCATATTTGAAACCATAGACAATTAGAGAGTCGTTTAGTCCTTAACAAAGCTCCAATATGAAATTAGTGGACTTCACGTGTCCAAAATATTTGAAGAAAAAGGTCTAAATTTGTCCCTTAACTTGTGATAATACTTTAATTACCCTCCCGCTGAAGTTATGCTAGACGTTAAGGGCGAAAATGAAGTTTTTCTTTTAGCTAATGAAATAATATTAAATAAAAAGTTTAACCGAGGACAAATTTTTTCAATTTCTAACCATACAAAGGCTAATTTGACCATATTAGATCATAGAAGTTTGGATGATTTTCGAGGAAGTTTCTACAAAGTATGGTGACGTGTTAAAAGGAGGAAAATTACTACATTGAACTTCTTATATTTTCTTTTTTATACTCCATTTATCACCTTAGAAAGTCAGCAACACAAAAAGTAATTTCAATAATGTCAACCTAAAAAGAGAAAAGAAAAAATTAAACAATTCTAGAACATATAAGAAAAGTCAAAAGTCAAAAGTCAAAAGTAAAAATTGGATTGCCAATGCGTAACATACCGGAAATTTTATTTAAAATAGAATTTTCGATAAGGACTAATATGGAAGTTTCGGAAAGCAATGTTCATTGAGACCCACTCTCAGTAACTTAACGTGTACTACACGCTTTGGTCAATGACGGCTGTATAGCGGTTGGAGTTCACGCGTTCCTCGTGTTTCACGTGCAGCCAACAGTGGGGACCACCGCGGCTGCTGGCGATGATTGTTTTGTTTTAGTGTGACGTGGCAAGTGTCATTTTTTGACAAGCAATTCAAATTGCAAGGAAGAAGTCTTTTGGTCTTTGTGTGAAATTTCCTAGGTAACGGCTTAAAGTATTTTGGAGGTTTTCCTTTTTGTTTTTATTTTTTTAAGGATATTTCTTAGTTGTCACTTTATTGGGAAAAAAATTAGTCAAAAATATGTCATTTTTAAAACTTTTATAAGGAAATCATTTGAAGTTAGAGAAGTTTGTTGGTGGAAATCGCTCCGGGCGTATTAGTGATGTTTTTCACCCGTATGGATCAAAGTGATTACAATAAAGAATCTAGTTGATCAAATGAATCATTTCATCTATAGGTATTGTAAAATGATAAAATATAAGCCTAGTCATTCTTCTTGAATCACTTTAACACGATAGATAGGGGGTTTCACCCGAAAAAATACAACACGATAGAAGAGAAGTTTGCTCTGCCGGGTAAGATCCTCGAATCAATCATGATTTTTCTCATTAAATTAGGTCAATATTCTCCAAATGTTGTTGTAAAGAATGAATTTTGGGTCTAACTCAATTCCAAAAGCTAGCTTGTAGGGTGAGGATTGTCCAAGTTCATATAAGAAGTTCATGTTCTCATTTCATTACCGATGTGGGACTCTTAACACTCTCCGCACGTCCAGACCCCGTTAACTGGAGCGTGGATGACATAATTTGGGGACCCAACATCGGTGAACATATAATTGGAATGAGTCTGACTTTGATACCATGTAAATAATGGATCTTGGGCCTAACTCAACCCCAAAAGCTAGCTTGTAGGGTGATGATTGTCCAAGTCCATATAAGGAGTCCATGTTCCCATTCCATATCCGATGTGGACTTTTAACACTCCCCCGCACGCCCATGCCGTGGTTAACTGGAGCATGGATAATATAATTTGGGGGCCCAACATCGGTGAACAAAGAATTGGAATGGGCCTGACTCTGATACTATGTAAAGAATAGATCTTGGGTCTAACTCAACCCCAAAAGCTAGCTTGTAGGGTGAGGATTGTCCAAGTCCATATAAGAAGTTCATGTTTCTATTACTATGTAAAGAATGAATCTTGGGCTTAACTGAACCCCTAAAACTAGCTTGTAGGGTAAGAATTGTCCAAATTCATATAAAAAATCCATATTTTCATTTCATTACCGATGTGAGACTTTTAACCGTGGTAAACTGTAAACTCATTATAACCCCCACTACATGTTAACAAGTTGCTCATAGAATTAGGCTATAGATGAGTCTACAAATCATCCTTAACTAAAGCGTTGAGAGTAACTTTAATATAGAATTATATAATCAGCTTATGTAATGAAATGTAATATTCTCTCAATTATATAAAATTGGATATTTGAACGAGCAAGAGGGTGCTTATGTTTGATCTAGCTAGCTTTACAGCTCATGCATATTATTTGACTGCACGAGTTGGTTTGAAAGAATCACATTGGCTCCTAATTAAATATATAATTCAATTTTGTTCCATTATTCATTTAACCAGAATACATTTTAGTAAGGCTTCTCTAGGGTAGTTTTTTTCCATTTCAAATTCCAACTCAACCACTACCACACCCCATAACGAAAAAAAAAAGTTAAAAAATCACTTAGAAAACTATCTTATTTTTCACTTTCGGGTATATAATAATACAATGTCAAAATGCTAGAATCACGATCTTGCACCTAAGTGACTAGAGTTTATATACTTTAACCTAGAAAAAAACTATCTTATTTTTCACTTTCTGGCCCACTCGAGAAGGAATTCTCTTTAGATCGCATGGAAGAATTTTCAAACGTGTCTGCTTATTGCAAGAAGCTCAAGGAGTTGGCGGACTAACTCTGTAACGTTGGCGCACCTGTGACAAATAATCGTCTGGTTCTACAATTGGTTGTCGGCCTTTCTGAGACCTATAATGGCGTTGGGACTCTCTTTCGTCAAAGCAACCCTTTTCCCGCCTTTTATCAAGCCCGCTCCATGCTTACTTTGGAAGAAGCAGGATTGGCTAAGAAGGCGGCTACTGGAGCAAGCCCCGTAGTCATGATGACGTCCTCCACAAATTCTTCGGGTTTTGTTGATAATTTAGGCCAAAACCGTGCTCATGGTAGCGGCAAAAATAATCATAAGAATAATAACAAAAACCGCGGGGGAAAATGCGGTTGTTCCGGTGGTGGTTCCAATGGTCAACAGTCCGGAAGTGGGCCCCGTCCAGTCAACAGTGAGCCTCCTCCCTACTGGTCCCAGCAGTGGGGCTGGGGCAATGGGCCTTTGTCACGACCCGACCCGACGGGCCACGACTAACCGCCCTAATGACGTCATTATCCCGACCTATCACACATAATCCAACTAACACCTAATGAGTCTGAAATCCGACAGCATAACGCTGCAATAACAACATATGCCAGGGTAGGCAAGCCGACAAGGCTGCCTTTACCCCCGAATGTACCTGCCTCCTGAGGAGTCACAACTAGCCAACACAATACAACATGCAAGCCGACAAGGCTTCCACTAGATAATATCATATATACACGGGGACACCCCAACACAGAGTACAATAGCATGACTGACCAAAACAGAGTTATAACCCTTACATAAGTACAACCCATAACTGTCTACAGGCCTACAACGACATATGACGGGACAGGGCCTCGTCGTGCCCCTAAATATACATAAATCAAAATGATAGGGTTCTGTACAAAAATGGTAAAGCTCTGGATCAAAGGAGCTTTCCAAACAGCTGCGTAGGAACCTAAACCGTAGGGTCACCAAACTGAGCACCTGTACCTGCGGGCATGAACGCAGCCCCCCGAGGAAAGAGGGTTAGTACGAAATAATGTACTGAGTATGTAAACATGAAATACTGGAAATGAGATCATAAGTAGCCAATGGATAACAAGAGGTCAGTATAAAAATCAAGATCCAAATCCAACTGTGCCATAAACAATAAAAGTCAGTTGTGCCTTATAAAAATGAGAGTCAAGTCAAGAAAACATGAATGCCTGTCCATATACATATATATACCTGTAACATAACCCGGCCCACTAATACAGGACTCGGTGGAATCATATCGTAACCCGGCCCATATTGGGACTCGGTGAAGTCATATCATAGCCCGGCCCATTCTGGGACTCGGTAAAGTCATATCATAACCCGGCCCATTCTGGGACTCGGTAAAGTCATATCATAACCCGGCCCATTCTGGGACTCGGTAAAGTCATATCTCATCTATGGATCCATCCTACGTAACCCGGCCCTCTAGTGAGGGACTCGGTAAAAAATGCAAGGCTGTGCACGATCATAACCCGGCCCGGGACTCGGTGAAGTGAAGTAATAACACTTAGCACGAGTAGATTTCATGAGTAACCATATGCAATCAAAATTTTCATTTGACTCCCAATAAAATCATTATAATAATGTCATAATAAACTCTTTACTGAAAAATCATAGGCACTTCTCATAACTAATATCTTTAGGAATTAAACTGTATAAGAATCATGTACGTCCGCCGTACCTTCATTAAATAAAAATCATGCCAAAGAAAGAAGGAATAGTTCACATACCTCTTAGACGAACTAATCAACTCAATATTAGAGTACGTCTCGTTTTTGAACTTCAACCTATAATAATGGTAATACGTTCGTCAATTCTATGATCACTGGCATACTTTATATCGAATAACGACTTCCTATTCTATAAAAATTCGGGCAGCACTTCCCTTGTTTGTACATGTTTCCACAACTTCCAAACGAGGCTAATAACATCAATAGCTAAACACCAATTAAGGGCACAACCAAAACAGCAACAAAGGGGATTTACACACCCACTTCTCATGTAAATTTAGTCTCTTAATCCACATTAAAACAGCCCACAAAAACAGTCCATGTTCCAACAACAACAAGGGTAGAATGTGAAGCCTTTCTACACCTTTCTACACCCTTATTCCTTTAGGACTTACATTAGCAATTACCACACTTAAACATGCATAATGGTAACTAAATTTTCAGCATTATAACACCACAAAACAGTTCCTAAAACAGTCCATATCCATCTCAACATGTCCAACGATTTCATGCAAGTTTTTGGCCACAACATGTCATAATTCCATAACTCTTCTCTTAACTCCTAAAATCCAATTCCATATTTCAATACTTCCATATAACTAATTTAAACTTTAATATCAATGTTTCATTTCAATTTCATCATGCAATTAGTGATAATAATAACAACAATAACCAACGAATCCAACAATCACCAAAAATCTGTCCCAAATTGGCAACTTGCCCAAAATTGTCACATGCATTGTTTAAATTCCAAAATTTTTCTTAACACAAATTCATATCCTTAATTCTAACAACATGCATTATAATTAAATTATAGAAAGAAGAATTTTATACCTCAATTTCATCCAAAACAGTCCGCACAATTTGCTCACTGCCCGGGTCCGAAAATCTCCACTGTTTTCGTATTTCTTTCCCTTTTTTGTTCACTTCTTCAACTCCAATTGACATGCAAGTGTTCTACAATGTTAAGCCATCATCCCTACACGTTTTTCTTCCAAAATTTCATCCCAAAATCTCGAATTTTCTGGGCAGATTCTCGGCAAGCAGTGGCTGCTTTTGCCACTGTTTTTTGTGTTGTTTTGGCTTACAATTTTTGGTGAAAATGTAGTCTAAGAAGAGGAGATAAAAGTCCTTAAATTTGGTTATGGGTGGAGGGGTTTTTCGGCTGGCATGGAGGAGAGAAGAGGACAGTTTTTTTGGTTAAGTTAGAATGAAGATGAAGAGGTGAGTGTAGGTTATAAAAATTTGAATTTTCCTTTTTACACTTTGGCCCCCAAGTTCTTCAATTAATAAATCTCAAACCCACTTCTTTTAATTTCTGAGAATTTCATAAGCCTCGTATCCTCTTGTAAACTAATTTCTGGTATTTGAATCCTATTTCCTTAATCTTACGAGGTGTAACAGCCTTGGCCCAACAACCCCTATTTTCCAAGCCCTTCCAACGGCCAGTGGGCTGGATAGCCCCCAATTCAGGCCCAATACGCAGCTGTCACCTTCTCGGTTCAGCACTGGGTCGGGGCAGCAGGGTGGACTGCTTGGACCTTGGCATAGATAAGCATTCTCGGCAGTAGGCCCCACACCTGCTCACACCGACATTGAGGCCGCAATGCACACGCTTGGGTTGACACAACCAGATCCGAATTGGTACATGGACACCGGAGCGACGACACACATGACTTCCGATCAAGGTACTCTCTCATCTTATTCCAATTTGAGCAACCCTCGTGGTATAATTATCGGTAATGATAACTCTATTCCAATTCAGGGTTATGGTCATAAAATTTTGTCTCCCCCCAATCCACCCCTTATCTTGAAAAATACTTTACATGCCCCCAAATTGATTCAAAACTTAGTGTCTATCCGAAAGTTCACCACTGACAATTCCGTTTATGTTGAATTTGATCCTTTTGGTTTCTCTGTGAAGGATTTCAAGACGGGGAGTCCTCTCATGAGGTGTGATAGTAGGGGAGATCTTTATCCTATCACGCCCGATTTCAGTCCATCGAGTCAAGCCTTGCCATCAGCGTTTGCAACCCACCCTTGCTCCTTCCTTGTGGCATGCTCGTCTTGGTCATGCAGGATCTTCTATTTTGTCGTCATTACATAAAAATAATTTTATTTCATGTAAGGGTACGAATAGTACTCCAAATTGTCAGTCTTGCTCTTTAGGAAAAATTGTTAAGTTGCCATTTGTAGACTCAAATTCTCATACTTTAATGTCATTTGATATTATTCATAGCGACCTATGGACGTCTCCTGTTCTAAGTTCTTTGAGCCATCGGTATTATGTTCTCTTTTTGGATGATTATTCTAGGTTTTTATGGACGTTTTCGATCGCAAATAAATCTCAAGTGTTTTCCGTCTTCTTAAAATTTAGAGCATTCATTAGAACCCAATTCGAAAGAGAAATAAAAAATATTCAGTGTGATAATGACAAATAGTATGACAATAGGGTGTTTCGGGAGTTCTGTGCTAATAATGAGATCAATTTTTATTTTTCGTGTCCTCATACATCTTCACAAAATGGGAAAGCCGAACGCAAAATTCGTTCCATAAATAACATTGTCCGCACTCTCTTAATTTATGCTTCCGTACCCCCATATTTTTGGCATCATGCTCTTCAAATGGCTACATATCTCCTTAACATAATTTCTTCCAAAGGTCTGACATATTCTTCTCCCCTCCAAACTTTATATAATAAGAATCATTATTATTCTCATCTTCGAATTTTTGGGTGCTTGTGTTATCCGTTATTCCTGTCCACCACAATTAACAAACTTCAGACCCGGTCTACTCCGTGTGTGTTTTTGGGTTATCTGTCTAATCATCGCGGTTACAAATGCTTTGATTTATCCTCCAAAAAAATCATCATTAATCGCCATGTAATTTTTGATGAAACCCAATTTCCATTTACAAAAGTTCATACTCCCGAGCCTAGTTTGTATAATTTTTTGGATGATGGTATATCCCCGTATATTACTCACCATTTTTTGGACATATCTCGCACCCAAAATCCTCCAGCGGGCCCACTGCCCGCTGGCCCCACTGGTCCGTCACAAACTACCATAACTGGATCAGTTCCAGCGATTGGGCCGATCCGGCCAATTCTGGAACCGGTCCCGGCCCGTGTCGATTTACCGTCTTGGGCCAGCAGGCCCACTGGCTAATGGCCAGTCCATCCCGAGCCCAGAAAATTCCCAAAATCCACCCATTTCTTCCTCAAGTCATAGACCGGTCACTCGTAGTCAACAGGGTGTTTTTAAACCAAATAGACATTTTAATTTAAATTCTAACGTTCTTAAATCACCCTTACCCCGCACTCCCGTGTCTGCGTTAAATGACCCAAATTGGAAAATTGCTATGACCGATGAATATAATTGATAATAAGACGTGGGAGTTGGTGCCCCGTCCTTCTGGTATTAATATCATTAGGTCTATGTGGATTTTTTCTCACAAGGAAAATTCAGATGGTTCATTTGCACGGCATAAGGCGTGGCTTGTGGGTGATGGTAAGACTTAGCAGGTTAGGGTGGATTGTGGTGAGACATTTAGCCCGGTGGTCAAGCCGGCTACCATTCGCACTGTACTCAGCTTGACTCTTTCAAAAGCATGACCTATTCATCAGTTAGATGTAAAGAATGCTTTCCTACATGGTGATCTCAAGAAAATAGTTTATATGCATAAGCCGTTGGGATTCAGGGATCCCAAACATCCTCATCATGTCTGTTTGTTGAAGAAGTTCTTATATGAGCTTAAGCAGTCTCCACGGGACTGGTATACAAGGTTTGCTGACTATGTTTCGACTATTGGGTTCACTTACAGCCGGTCGGATAATTCCTTGTTCATCTACCGTCGTGGTTCGTCATTGTCCTACATTCTGTTGTATGTGGATGATATCATTTTGACTGCCTCTACAGATGCCTTACGCCAGTCTATCATGACCATGCTCAACTCTGAGTTTGCTATAAAAGACTTAGGGCCCTTGAGTTACTTTTTGGGGATTACAGTTACTCGTCATTCCGATGGAATGTTCTTGTTTCAACGAAAGTATGCCGCTGAGATCATCGAGAGGGCTGGGATGTCATCCTGTAAGTCCACTTCTACTCCAGTCGATACAAAGCCCAAGCTGAGTGTCGCGGTTGGCGTACCCTACGAGGATCCGACCCGCTATCGCAGTCTTGCAGGGCCCCTTCGGTAGCTTACCTTTACGAGATCGGATATGACATATGCTGTCCAGCAGGTGTGTTTGTTCATGCATGATCTCAAAATTGAGCACATGAATGCACTCAAACGCATCATTCGGTATATTCAAGGTACACTTGACTATGGTTTGCATTTATATCCTTCCTCGACATCCACACTTGTCTCGTATACAGATGCTGATTGGGGTGGTTGTCCCGACACCAGACTGTCTACATCAGGCTATTGTGTGTTTCTTGGTAATAACTTGGTCTCCTGGTCTGGGAAGCGTCAATCAACTCTATCCCGCTCAAGTGCCGATGCTGAATATCGAGGGGTAGCTAATGTGGTCTCGGAATCATGTTGGTTACGTAATTTGCTTTAGAGCTTCAGTGTCCCATTCAAAAGGCAACCTTGGTCTATTACGATAATATTAGTGCAATTTACCTTTCTGGTAATCCGGTTCAGCACCAACGCACTAAGCATATCGAGATGGACATACACTTTATCCGCGAAAAGGTTGCTCGGGGTCAGGTACGCGTCTGTCATGTCTCGTCAAGATATCAAATTGCAGACATCTTTACAAAGGGTCTTCCCTCGGACCTTTTTAAAGATTTTAGGGACAGTCTCAGCGTTCGAAGACCGCCCACTATGACTGTGGGGGTGTGTTAAACAAGGTATATATACCCGTGATGTACATAAGTGTATATCACGGGTGCTCTCGGTAACTCTCGGTAACAACCAAACACAGAAGAAGGCAGCAAGCCCATCTCGGGTTGGCCCATCACGGGTTGTGTATATTTGGTATATATATTGTTGTAATATTGTAGTGTAAAGGTTACCTTAATTAGTCTTGTACACTTACCATAATTGTATAGTTAGAATTATGGTAGAATAAGATTTTAGGAATAGAATGGGAATAAGATTCTCCTATTATGGAAATATGTAACTTGTATATATAGCCTTTCAATTAATGAAAATAATCAAGGGAATTATTTCTTTCAATCACCTCTCCTCAATAATTCTTCGGCCTACCTCTACTTCTTCTGAAACCATCCATAGCCAACCTCTCACACATACGCATTGAGGCATCCGGGCATCTCTTTTGCACATGTCTGAACCATCTCAGTCTTACTTACCGTATTAATATTTAAAATTAAGTGGTTTGACCCTCGTACTTCGAACACATTCACATAATAGGGATAGAGAGAGTAATAATGATCCTTGTTTTTTTAAAAATATTAATTATTTTAAAAAATAAATAAAGTTACATAACGATGATTAAAATATTTGAGACGGGAATATATATTCTTTCCTAGTTTGACTGAGAACATATTAGAGAAAAATCACTCCTGGCTTGGTTAACAATTGAGTTTGAGTTAATCTATCAAGCTCTTTATACTTTGTCTTTTACTAAAGTATGTGCAACTTGTTGTAACCTAATAATTAGTAGAGATTCAGCTGGTTTTTAATAAATAGCAAAACAATTATTCTTGTTGCGGTCTCCACCAAAAATGGCTAAAGGAGACACTCTTTTTCTCTTCCTATAAATATTTTCAATTGTTTCTCGAGCTCACAAATCATTTTTTTTTTATATTTAATCATATATTTTAACTTTTGGATTTAATATACATAGGCTTTTTAAAAATATAATAGTAATTAAATCTCACTAAAGTAGTAAAGTTTCCCATTGTCACTTGACTTTTCAAAATCGTAGTTGAATGACTAATCTTATTTTATATCTCTAGTGACCATTTTAAGGAAAAATATCTAAAATACATTCTAACCTTTGTCCGGATTTGTTGTAACACATCTAACATTTACGGTGATCCTATTATCCTCCTGAATATATTTTTAAAGTATTTCTTTGACATTTATTTGAAAAAATTAAAATCTAATACAACACAAGTCAAAACTCGATTATGAAAGAATATAGTGATTCACAAGAACAAATTTCAAGAGAATCAATTGTTTTCTCCATGAAAAAAATTAAGAGCGTAGGAGAGAATTCTATTTTTTTGTTTAGTTCAAAGAGTGAAATGATCTGAAAATGATCAGACTATTTTGTTTTATGGTCTTTTGTTCGGTACGTGTTTGAATTGTTATCAACTCACTCGATAAATGCCAAAAAAAAATCCTTAAAAATATTTTCAAGGGGGTAAGAGGACCCCAGTAAAGGTTAGGTGTGTTACAATAAATTCGGACAAAGATTGAGGTGTATTTTAGACATTTTCTCTAATTTTAATACTCTTATAAATTTTATCTTGATTTTAACTAACACTTTTAATTAAATATTGGATAGATTTAGTTTTAACTACATTTTGTATTAGAATATATACCCTCTCATCTCTATAACCAAACGAACCCCTAATTATATTAGTAGGAAAACTATATAAATAATCTTTTAAATATTAAATTACGACAAAATCAATTTCTTAGCAGAGGTATCTGAATGACGTGTGAAAATCCTTCCCACAGGCAAACTTACAATAAATTGATATGAAATCATTATCCACTGTCTTGGTTGTGGTAGAATTGGAGTTATCTTTTTATCAAAAGTTGTGGGGATACTCATAATAAATTGAATAGATTAGGGTATCCTATTATTGGGACTTGTCCCCTTCGAGGAAGATAATTCTAACGTCTACTGATGGTGGATAAATTCAGTCTTCAAATATTCTCCTTTTCGAATCAATAATGTTTTGATTCATGGGCATTTGGGCAGACTATATTTCTTTTCTTGGGAAGGGGACGAGTTCTTTTGAATTCAGTATTTTCGATGGAAAATATAAATTATATAAAAAAATTAAAAAATATAACAAATAATATATTCGAATTTAAAATTTTAAAGTTGTAAAAAAAAATTTAAAAAATACAAAGAGTTCGTTACTAAAAATACAAAAGTCATGTTAACATATGAAGTTAAACTATTATCGTCGACCACTATTCACGTTCAACTTTAACTGTTGTTCATGACTTTCATCTCTAATTGATATTTCACCATTATTCCATCCACGGTCCTCTTTAATTGTTGTCGTCATCCATCATTATGGATTACTACCATAGCCATCCACCTTTATTAATTACTATCAGCCACCATTCACAACTACTATATATCATGTTCAATTACTACATATAGTCAGTTATCATCACAATTAGCTATGACTATAATCTACTATAATTATTAGATACTGCTACTAACTAGTACAATCAACCACCATCGTTAACTATTACTGCAAGCCAGCATCACTATTGACTACTAATAAGAACAACAACAACCACCGACCACTACCCCAACGGACACCCACAACTACCATGTCGCTTTGCACGCCTCCATTACCTTTCGAGAAGCTTACACTCCATATATAAAAATTGTATACTTGAGACATGTATAAGTCAAGTTGAGTTTTAAAAAAAAGAAGAAGAAGAGAATTCAGTGTTAGAAGTATTCAAATCCACATCATCACCATCAATCACCGTATAATTTTTTTAAAGTATTTTGTTGACATAATATTAGATTAACTAGTGTTTAATTTAAATTTTATATTTATTAGTTCTAAATAATTTTTTTAATATATTCAAATGATTGAAAACAAATAGTCTTAATTATTTAATACTCAAATCTTAGTACATCATCTTAATATTTATATGTATATTCAGATTCAAATATCTTAATTTTAATATACTTCTTCATATTTATATGTATATTCAGATTTAAACGTATTAATATTAATGAAAAATAAACGGGTCTAGTCCTATACAATGTCACAGAATATTAGTTAAACTCTTTCCCAAATTATGATGAAAATAATAATATATTCTCAATCATCTACAATAACATCTCCTAAGTCATCTAAGTAAAGAAAAGAAAAGAGATTCTAATATTCAAGTATATATGGAATTAAAGATTCTAGCTAGAGAGTAAAGTGTGAAAACAAATTAATTAATGTTGGTGTATTAGGTAACTTCCAACTAAACTCGTGCCCAATTCATGGTTTATATTGATCATAATGAGGATGGACCCCAAACGGTTTTCTCTCGGCCAACTACTTACCTTATTTTTGTGGGGTTCTATTACCCTCTTAAACTTTTTTAAAGTGTAATTCTTTGCAACTTTATTCCTGACGTGGCATAGAGAACCAAACATATGGCAGACGGTAAAATACACGCACTGCCACATGTAATTTCATATTTTAAAAAAAAAAATCTATTTCATTTTCTTCTTTTTCTTTTCTTTTTAATTCCGAAATGTAATGGAAATATTATTTTGTATTTAGAAAAATGAAAGAGGACAATTATTTTTGTATGAACTTGAAAAATTATTAGAGGTGTTGAGCATATTCGAAGGTTGTTGAAGTTTTAAAGTTGAGATTCAAGTGCTAAATTCATTCTAAATCCTTAGTTGTTGATGAGATTCGAAAATGAAAAAAGAATTTCGAATCCACCATTGTTGAACCTTGAAAAAATCTTGAAGAACAAAAAAATGAAAAAAGGCAACCCGGTGCACTAAGCTCCCGCTATGCGTGGGGTTCGGAGAAGGGCCGGACAACAAGAGTCTATTGTACGTAGCCTTACCTCACATTTCTGCAAGAACAAAAAAATAATAATGAGT
Source organism: Anisodus tanguticus (assembly GCA_034509755.1). Classification (NCBI taxonomy): domain Eukaryota; kingdom Viridiplantae; phylum Streptophyta; class Magnoliopsida; order Solanales; family Solanaceae; genus Anisodus; species Anisodus tanguticus. The sequence goes on from CM067549.1 coordinate 37,840,078, forward strand.
TTGTAGAAATTCTTGGTTGTTAGCCAAATTGATTAATGAGGTATGGTAATGATGTTGTTGTGAAGTTGTAGTTGAAATTTGAGCTTGATTGGTGCGGATTTAACGGAGTTTTTGTTGAATTTTGACACCAAAAATTAGATTTGGAGCTCTTGAAAATCAGCTTTGGAACTGACACGTGGTCATTTCGTATAAGTTAGAGCCCTTTTTTTTAAGTTCTCACACGCTTGAAGGAGGTGTTCTCACACTATGCTCCACGTCAGCAATAAAGGTACAAAAAATGACACTTTTAAAAAGTTTAGGGAGTAATAGGACCTCCGCAAAAGTAAGATTTGTCGTAGCAATTTCGGGTATAGTTGTGGGGTTAATAGTCTCTTATCCCATGTTTTGATATTGACAATTTCTAGGCTTCCACTTTGTTGTGCTATTAATTCCATCATATTTGATTTTCACTAGGGCTTTATAGAAGACGTGTGAAATTAATCCCCAAGGCTATCTTTTAAAAGGAAAATAAGGAGAAAATTAAAAGAAAAAAAAACGCAGTCCATCACATATCAGTTGTTAAGATTACTAAAAGTATTTACTCCAAAATCAAAATCGAATTTATTAATTTTTATCCATTTTGCCTTTAATATTAATTGTTTTTATGCAATATTGATTACATAACATAAAAATTAAAATTTAAAGAGTTCAAACAAGTGATGATATTATGATTGTTCAAATGTCAATAGTATTAGCTTAGACTTATTTTTTTAAAATACTCAGTCAGACATATAAATAGAGTGCACATTTATTGAAAAGAGATAAAAATAAATTTGTAAAAGATACTTACTTATAATTTTTATGGGGTGTAGAAAAGAAAAATGTGACAAATAATATGCGACATATGGAGTAATTATGTTGTTCATGAGAGCTACAAAAATTTAGGTTGTGTTCAAGTTACTTTTACTACTATTTAGAGGTCGTTTGGTTCAAAATAGGTTATCATGAGATTATAAACTGTATTATAATTTTGAAATTATAATTAGGGCTATCGACTTTACTTTCTATATGGAATAGACAATTTCATTATTGTAATATAAAATTTGTCTTGATTTTAAATAATATTGGAAATTTGCCTTTGGCGGGGAGGTGCGTCCACCCATATTTAATGAATTAAACACTAGTGTTCCGCATGTTGGAGGCTTTGTCTCTTCGCACATGCATGATCTACGTAGTGAGTAGATGACCGTAGGGCTAAGAATCGTCAAATTTCGTTGAGAAATTAAAGAGATATTGGTTTACGAAGTAAGGTGTTTGAGGCATGGAAATATGGTGTGGGACAAATCTACCACATCGGTGGGAATAGGAAGAATTGCTCTCTATATAAGTCTCTAATGTGGTAAAGGGTTTGGGACCCCAAGGGGTATCCCATGTGTTTAAAGGAGGGAGGACCTAGATGTGCTTGGGTTCAAGGCTAAGCCCACACGCGCGCCGCCGCCGCCCGTCAGGTCCGGCTAGGGTCACGGGTCTGTGGGAACTTTCTGATATTATCTTTTTGGACTCTAAATTGCTTAATATTTACAGTTTGGTCCCTAGAGTTTCTGAAAAGTTGATTTTGGGAAAGACGGAAGGCAGAAACTTTCTGCCTACCATTTGGACTATTTTTTGGAGCATTAACCAGCCATTACTTGGCTGTTAACTACTTCATAAATAGCCCTCCTTCATGACCATTAATCAGCCCTCCTTCAAGGCCATGAACAACCACACTAATGGCATTAAACCTGCCATTTACAGCCCTCATAATGGCCATTAACAACCATGTTTGGGCAGTTGGACAGCCCTCCTCCATGCTATATATTGGTGCCTCTTTTGGCTCAATAACGTGAGAGAATGCACACGAAAATAGCAGCACATTTCAGTCACAAAAGAGCACAAAACAGTGGCCAAAATCAGTACAAAACAGTGGCGAAAATCAGTGCAAAACAGTGAGCAAAGACCCTCATATACACAAGATATACACAATAGAGACACACTATATACACAGAGACAAAACAGAAGAGAAGATAGAAACTCTTCCTTCCTTTTCCATATCTTCAGCAAGTTGATTCATATTTGTTTTATTCGGCAGGCTCAACCTATTGGCTTTGTAGCGTTGAGATTAAAGTGTTTTTTTATCTTGGGAGACTATTGCCCGCTAACGTAAAAACATATATACAGGGCAATCTTGTCTTAAGGACAGAGGGGCAATTCCTCGACTCAACACACAACGTTATAACCATCCAGATTTAGTTGTTTCTTGATTTCAGGTTATCAAAATTCAAGACACAACAAGCTTGCTACAGTTTTGAAGATTGACCATTTATTTATCCTTTCGAACATTTGTAATAGTTATTTACTTTCCGTACTGCTTTATAAAGTACAATAGAGTACCAACAATTTAAGACAAGATTGTATTGTATTACTATTAGTGTTCGAAAGATGTCGGTCAAAAGTTGTGTGACCAAATCTGGATATGACAATGGTTTTCTGGTAGAAGAGAGTGATGATGATGATGAACGTGTTCATGGTGTCACCGCTACCAAGACTGGTTGGAACAAGCGCTCACGAGAGCCTGAGGATGTCAACTGGGACAAGAGGAGAAGGCTGAAAATGTGGTTCTATCTTGCAGCAGATGGCCTATATCTGTCCCAGACAAAGGATCCGAATAATTGTAAGGAGGAAATGGTCACTCAGTCTGATGAAGTGACTGAAGTGGGCAAGAATCCGAAATTGGGATAAGTAGTTTTTCTTACTTGTCAAGAATAAAGATTAAATGATGTCTGATTAAAAATGAATTAAAGTAAGGAGGAATATGAAAATAATTTATATTCCTTACGCTTTAAAATCAGAAGTTTAATCTCATATTCTTTCCCGTTTAAAGATTGGATTTTGTAAACGACTTAAAAAGATCCGTTCTTTTAAGTGTAATTATTAAAGTGTGTAAAGTACGTTTGCACATACGAGGGAGAAAGATCCACTGACTGTGCGAAAACTGTTACCACACTTAAGTAAGCGCCAACAATTGTCTGGGCACCAATCATAACGGAAGAAGACTAAAAGCTAAAGACGTTGAGTGTGTCATACTATTTGCCAGAAGATCCTTCATAGGATGATATTGGACACTCAGTCATAAAAAGCCTCCGGGCGACTGGAGTGGGCCAAAATTCCTTTGATATGATGATATTGGACACTCAGTCATAAAAAGCCTCCGGGCGACTGGAGTGGGGCCAGAATTCATTTCATAGGAAAAGTAATGGACACCTAGTAAGGTGGGCCAGAGTTTTCAGGTCTTAAATGATCTGAAGGCCTAAAGAAAGGCAGTAAAGAAATTGGACACTCAGTCTGCCAAAGCAACTGGAGTGGGCCAGAGTATCGAGATCACATATGATCCGGTTACGCCCTAACCACGGACAAGAGGTTGTTCATGTGAAGCAACGTCACCTCTAAAATCAAAGGGGCTGGAGAGGTTGTCCTCAATAGGACTTCAAGGAATGGAATCACTCTAAAATGAGGTGATACATGTTCCTAACTTGGTTTAAGGGACGCTGTTAGTCAAGCTGGTTTGAGACCACTCCAACAGGTCCATAATAACTAAGAATGGTACAATATGTCTGTAGCCAAATGAATGATATATTTGTAATCTGTGCATCTATGCCATCATAGATTAAGACACGTTAAATAGAAAGTCATTCAAAAGGTAGCGAAGTTGAGATTGTTGCCTTCTTTCGACATAAACCCTCAAAATGAATGTGAGGTAGGCGAAGAGGCAAAATCACCTTTCCAAATTCCATCAAAGGAATAGCGAAAGAAGCACCGCTCCTCTAGAACTTAGTCACACCTTTATGGATGATTTAAAGTTTATACAAAATAGAGGGGGGAGACAAGTACGTTGCGACCTTCATTGATGACGGTACAACATATTATATCCTTTGTTTGTTGAAAAGCAAAGATGAAGTTGTTGAAGTGGATAAGCGCTACAAACCAGAAGTTGAAAATCAACTAAGGCTACGGATTGAGGAATTCGTAGTGATAGATGGAGAGAATGTGAAGCATCGTTAATTAAACGACTGTTCATTTCTCACCTCAGTCCAACGGTGTTAGCCAAACGCAAAGTCGTACGCCCAAATAATGTGGGATGGCTTGGTAAAAGTTGGAATACCGAAATAGGTCAAGTTGTACCTAAGACTGTAGATTGCATATCCACTGGATCTGCAAATAACAGTAGTGCTTATCGCCTCTTGGCGTCAAAGAATGCTGAATTCTTTGAACATAACTTTCCTTGAAAAGGAAAAAAGAGTAATTGCTCAAGGTTAACAAGAACCCGCGAGGGCCTGACTGTCCGGAACTAGACGTTTCGTATCTACAAGACTCGAAAGTTGCTGGCTATCCGAAACTTAATATTCCAGATCTGCAGAACTCAGGGATTCTAGATGTTGAACCGAGACGGAGCAAAGAAGGGGACAAAGACTTGTTCTAGTATTTCTAGCTTGTATGGTTGAGAATGAACCATTGACAATTAACAAATAATTGTCTCTCCAAAAGCGCTGCTTTGGAAAGAAGCTACAAAGAGAGAAATAGATTCCATCATGTAGAACCGTACTTGCATAATGGTTGATCTTCCTCCGGGAAAAGAACCTTTGGGTTGTAAGATGTGCTCCCCTGTGAGTAGCTTAACATCCAGGGCCATTGCAGTCTTGCGTGGCATGGATGTTGAAATAGCCTTCACAACTGGAGAGTTGGAAGAAGAGGATCAGAGTTGGTTTGTTGGACTGTTGGGCTTCTTCCTGAACTTTCATTTTGGTCCCTGAAATGTTTACATTTTGGTCCTGAAAGTTTCAGATAAAACAGAAATAATGAATCTGACCACAGAAACATTGACTCTGAAGTTAGAAAGTCAACAGTTGGAAAACCAACAGTTTGAGAGTGGAAATTATATTGAAACATAAGATATGGGTATCACAGATGACATCTTAGGAATTGAATTTCTAAGACATCTAACGGACTGGTCTAACTCCAAACTCAGTTGTGAGATAATTGGCAGTCTCGTTGAAGCCACCAATGGATATGAATCATGGTTCACCCATAGACAAGGAGCGATATGCACAGGTCATGTGTAGTTCAATGTATTGTACACACTACAACCGACCTGGTATCGTCCTACAAACAGATCAGTTGAACTAAGGTTCACTGATGATCTTAATACATGATCAATAGAAGATGTTAAGTCGGATATGACGATATCTGAATTATTCGCTTATCTACGGATTATAGTATTCTGGATGTCCAGCGATTCTAGGAGAACACAGTGATGCAAACTGGACATCAGATCTAAAGAACACCAAAGCCACAAGTAAATGTGTATGGTGGGTCTTGGAAAATCCTCTAAGCAAACTTGCATCGACCGATTCATGATGGTATCAGAGTTTATCGCTTTATACATAGCATGAAAGAAGTTGAGCAACTTCACAACTCATTAGAGGACGTCCCTTATTGGGAGAAACTCGTGCCTTCAGCAGTTATACACTGTGGCTAGCCGGTCGGCTTCAGAAAGGACATGGATGACGGCATCTGGACATATCTGTCAGGATCTGTCGGAGACATAAGACCGTATGGCAGTTGATCATCACGGGTGTCACTTCCTTATTTACTAACTAAGGGACTACCCGGAGATCAAGTGTTCTGCCTATCTAGGGGGAATGAGCTTAAAACCCAAACAATACGAACCTTTGCGGTGGAAATCCAACCATACTGATTGGAGATCCCAAGAATTTGGTTCAATGGGAAAACTAAGCGACAAAAGGTTCAGTTGAGCGCTTCGGTCGAAGCAAGAAGCACTTCGGATGGTGATTTCTGTACGTAAACATAAATCCAAAGCTGTTCCCGTGATAGACATTAAGATGCTACCTGCATGGTGGGTAAATGTTAAGCTTCCAAACCTTTAACGATCCTCAAATGGTTGAGGTTAAGGTTGGGGAAACTTTTAATGATTCCTAACACGGCCACAACGGACAAAAACGTAAGAATGAAAACGAATAAGGAGAGTTATTGTGTTGTTATAATTGTCTTGGCTTACACTAAACACTGACGGTTCAAGACATCACGTTCACCGCGCAGTAAGTAAGTCCGATGGTTTCAACTAGGGAAGGTTCAAAGCGGAAGCTACCTCTCCTGATGCAATATCTTTTCACTGAAAGATTGCTGAAAGTAGACACCTTGTGTGTGCGCCACAATCTCTCTTTAATATAGGGGATTGTTGGAAATTTGCCTTTGGCGGGGAGGTGCGTCCACCCATATTTAATGAATTAAACACTAGTGTTCCGCATGTTGGAGGCTTTGTCTCTTCGCACATGCATGATCTACGTAGTGAGTAGATGACCGTAGGGCTAAGAATCGTCAAATTTCGTTGAGAAATGAAAGAGATATTGGTTCACGAAGTAAGGTGTTTGAGGCATGGAAATATGGTGTGGGACAAATCTACCACATCCGTGGGAATAGGAAGAATTGCTCTCTATATAAGTCTCTAATGTGGTAAAGGGTTTGGGACCCCAAGGGGTATCCCATGTGTTTAAAGGAGGGAGGACCTAGATGTGCTTGGGTTCAAGGCTAAGCCCACACGCGCGCCGCCGCCGCCCGTCAGGTCCGGGCTCGGGTCACGGGTCTGTGGGGACTTTTTGATATTATCTTTTTGGAGCCCAAATTGCTTAATATTTACAGTTTGGTCCCTAGAGTTTCTGAAAAGTTGATTTTGGGAAATACGGAAGGCAGAAACTTTCTGCCTACCATTTGGACTGTTTTTTGGAGCATTAACCAACCATTACTTGGCTGTTAACTACTCCATAAACAGCCCTCCTTCATGACCATTAATCAGCCCTCCTTCAAGGCCATAAACAACCACACTAATGGCATTAAACCTGCCATTTACAGCCCTCCTAATGGCCATTAACAACCATGTTTGGGCAGTTGGACAACCCTCCTCCATGCTATATATTGGTGCCTCTTTTGGCTCAATAACGTGAGAGAATGCACACGAAAATAGCAGTACATTTCAGTCACAAAAGAGCACAAAACAGTGGCCAAAATCAGTACAAAACAGTGACGAAAATCAGTGCAAAACAGTGAGCAAAGACCCTCATATACACAATAAAAACACGGTATATACACAGAGACAAAACAGAAGAGAAGATATAAACTCTTCCTTCCTTTTCTATATTTTCAGCAAGTTGATTCATATTTGTTTTATTCGGCAGGCTCAACCTATTGGCTTTGTAGCGTTGAGATTAAAGTGTTGTTTTATCTTGGGAGACTATTGCCTGCTAACGTAAAAGCATATATACGGGGCAATCTTGTCTTAAGGACAGAGGGGCAATTCCTCGACTCAACACACAACGTTGTAACCATCCAGATTTAGTTGTTTCTTGATTTCAGGTTATCAAGATTCAAGACACAACAAGCTTGCGGCAGTTTTGAAGATTGACCATTTATTTATCTTTTCGAACATTTGTAATAGTTATTTACTTCCCGTACTGCTTTATAAAGTACAATAGAGTACCAACAAATAATACCTCAACCAAATATAGATTTAATCTCGAAATTAATTTTAAATTTCAAATTTCAAATTTTATTTTGATTATCTTCGTTTTTCAAAATTTACTTAATTACAAAAATACACTCCATGCATGTATCTTCAAGAATATAGAGTTAAGAATCCTATATAACTAAATTCTACATAAATTAAAATTTAATTTGTGCTTATGATTTTTTAATATGCGAGGATCAAATTATTTGTTTGGTTGATTCATGACTGAATCATATTATAGTTGAAGGTACTTAGAATACTTTACTTACAGAATATTTGCAGCCAGAACAAAATTATTCTATGGAAATTGACCTTTTGTCCTTGTCTCAAAAGTAAGATATATTGGTGCAGCAAATTAAGGACTTTGGTGGAACAGAGATGTTTTTTCATGTTAAGTATATCAAGTATTTATACAAGTATTTGCTGAATAAGAAAAGTGTAAAAGAAAATAAAATATCTATACTTGTATCAATAAGAATTAGCCTAGTGTCTAATACTATAATATAACTAACTAGATTCTTTTCTATTCAAAATACATAACAACCGTATGTATATTCGGTTGAATGTAATAGGATCTGTTTTGGGACAAGTATTTTCATCAAAATGTTCACTTTGCACCCTTAAGAACTTCCAACTCCTTCTTTCTTTCTTTTATTCGAATCCATTATTTCTTATTGTGTTCTTCAATAATTTGGGAACATTTGGGAGGTTGCAGATTCCCCCCCCCCCCCCCCTCAAGTTGGAGGGGAGAGAAAAGAGACCTAACTTGCCAAGAATATATTGCAATTGAGTTTCATACAATAAATCGGCAAGCTAAGACCTTGAAGGAACAAATGAGAGCAAAATCAAGCGGGTCCGGTTCAACGTGCTTGATACGCTCATGGAAGACCGAATTTCGAGCTAATATGCATAGCAGCTTGACTGTCAGAGTAATCGGAACCGAAATTGAAGGTTGTATTGATAAATCATCTAGAAGACGAAGCAACCAAGTAAGCTCTGCAGTTTATCTTCGCATTCTGCCTTAGCTGATAATAAAAGAGACGGAAGTTTTACTTCTTTGACTTCCAGCTCACCGAAGAACCCCCTAAACTAATAAAATACCCACTTATTGATAGTAATAAAGAAAAGGATGGGTTTGAATTAAGTAATGGGAAATTACTTAGGGCTAAACTATGAATAAAGTATCAGGACAAGTAATCGATTTCCCAATCAATCGCTTGTAAATTGTTGCATCAAGTAGAGAAGATTCAGATTGAGCAGTGAATTTGATGGTGGGATCAAGAGGACAAGACACCTTTGGAGGATGGTAGCAATTGAATTCAGTGAGTAATGATAAATCCCTCTTTTTTCCTTTAGGATTTCCATTTCTAGAAAGTAATGATTGGTCCAACATCTTTAATCTTAAATTCTAAATGAAGGAATCTTTTAAGATCAATTAAATCTAGATAATTGTCACCAGTAATCAGTAGATCGACCACATAGAAATTAAAGATCCAAAAATAATGAATAATCATTTAGAGATGAAGAGAAACCTTTAAAGATTAGTGCTCCTGCAAGCCTTGCATATCACTGTCGTGAGGCTTGCTTGAGCCCATAGAGATATTTTGAGTTTTTGCACACATGATGAGGGCTAGGTGATGAAATCCCTATTGGGATCTTCATATATACTTCCTCTTCAATAGCTCCATGTAAAAATCAAACTGAAAAACAGGCCAGTCCTTCTTGACAACAATAGATGACAACATCTAATTGTAGTCATTTTAACTATAGGATAAAATATTTCATTATAGTCCACACCTTCCCTTTGAATATCACCTCTAACAACTAGCCTAGACCACTATCATGTATCATCTGCATTGTGTTTCACTTTGTACTAGAGGTGGCCAGTGGGCCGGGCTCGGGTCTGGCGGGGTCGGGTCGCGGTCGGGATCAGGGCGGGTTCCGGCGGGTTTTCCTTTTTTTTTTTAATAACATATGTATAAAAAAAAACTCAATAAACAAGACAAGATAGTGTAATAAAAACATCCCAAGACTGTTTTTGTGCCTCTTATATTATTTAATAGACATATGATTTTTTTGTAATACAAATACAATTGTCTAAAATCTAAATTGCAACTTTGTAGTGTTGTCCAAAAGTTGCAAATTACATAATAAAATTGCAATTAAAAAAATTACATTCTCAAAAAAATCTGTTCTAATTGCTTGATAATTTCCTGTGGTTCTTCGGTTGGAATTGATATTTGTTGGTCAAATTGATCCACGTCGCTTCCACCACCTTCGGATAAGATTTCGTTGTAGTTTTCGTCTTCTTCTTCGTTGATCTCCGGTTGACCGCACCTTCTCCGCTCCGCTCGTATCCAATCTCTCGAATAATACCGCAATTTCCAAGTTGTCTCCTCGCTAATGAGTGTCTGTGGTCTCCTATTTGATATCTCGCCGTGAGAAAAAGCGCTTTCGTACGCAATTGATGACGCTTGAATGTTCAAAACATCTCGGGCCATCAATGAAAGTGTCGGAAAGGTCTTCTCATTCCCCCTCCAAATATTTCAAAGAAGTCTTCATGTCCATCTTCATTGATAACTTCTTGGTACGGTACAGAACCCTGCAAAACAAAAATATCCAACTCGCTAATTTGGTTAGTAGTAGAGGTACGGCCGCACATTCTATTTCTGAGGCTTTCAATATTAGCCGCAGAAACAACATGTCTTTTGTGAGGTTGTGTTGAAGATGAAGAAGATGGTATGGAAGCCGGTAAGTTACTACCATTTTCTTATTGATAAAACCTATATATTTTGTTGCATTGGTCTTCTACGCTAGACAACACTTCTTCTTTAGTTTGTTCAATAGGTGGTGAGTGATTTAGATTTTTGGGACTTGGAGGTGGTAGTACTTCTATACAATCGTAAATAGTTTCAATTAGTGATTTAGTACCGTCTATTTTAATAGTCGGATTTAATACAGAACCAATAATATAAATAGTGGGAATAGGAATAAAATATTTTTTTATTTTGATAAACATTTTTTTAATAGTTTGTCATATAAGTTTGGTTTTTCCATATATTCACTAAGTAATAAAAATATTAGAGTTATATAAAACAACATAGTTGAAATAGTAGGATAATATATACCGGAAAATTCTTTTGTTGCTTGAAAAATTTCTCTAAAAATACAATAAGTTCGGAAATTTTTACCCAATCACTAACTACAATCATATCAGCTAGATTTTGATTATGAGAGTTAAAAAATAAAATTATAGATTTTCTATAGTCATAAGCAACAAGTAGTTGCTTGTATAAAGAATTCCACCTAGTGGATACTTCTTGTGGAAATTTTCTATAAGATAGTCCACAATTGTGACAAGTTTTTTTATATTTTTTTCTTCGTTGTACTTTATTACATTTAAAAATAAAGTTTATAGAAATTGTATTTTACTAAGAATGTCTTAAAAAAGTGATAGACCATCCTTTACAATTAAGTTATATATATGGCACGCACATTTTATATGAAAATGATCTGGAAAAGATGGAGTTAAACTTTTTTTAAAATTGTAATTGCGTAATTGTTAGAAGAAGCGTTATCTAATGTAATAGTCATAATTTTATCGGTTATTCCGTAATAATGGCACACTTGATAAATATTTTCTGCAATAAAAGTACCAGTGTGCCTATCATCTATATATCTATATGCTAAGATACATTTTTGCATAGACCATTTATAATCTATCCAATGACAAGTTACCGTTAAATAATCATGGCCGTTAGTACTACGACCTATATCAGACGTGATAGATACTTTGCCATTAAAATGATATAATGAATAATGTAATTATTGTTGATATTCATGTGCGAATTTAAATACATCTCTCTTAACAATTGATCTAGGAAAACCGTTAAAAGCAGGATTATATATATCTCTAATGTAATGAATAAAACCGGGAGATGAAGGAAATGAAAAAGGCAAACCCTCCACAACAACTAATTTTGATATTGCTTCCCTATCTCTACGTTTATTGTATTTAGGGCCTATAATTCCCCCCGTCATAGGGTTAATTTGACCCTGTACTTGATCCGGGACAGTATCAGTATGTGAACCTTGTCCCAATGGAGCGGGCGTTTGCGCACCCGATTTTGAAGCCTGGTATTGGGCATACCTAGCTGGATGATCACTTACTACGTGTCTAATTAAACCCCTCGTCCCACCGTGACCTTTTCTAGTTTTAAATTTTAAAACATTTTTACAAATTTTACATATAGCTACTTGATTCTCTACGTCCCTATCAAAAAATGTCCATGCATCTGATTTTAATGGTCGTTTTGCTGGACCTCGTCTCATACTAGGGGGAATATGAGGTATTTCAGTTGAAGGTGCACTAGTGGGTGTGTTGTCATCAACATTAGTGGGTGTATCATCTAGATCATCGTCTAAATTAAAGTCTTCTTGAGTTCCAGAAAATAGCTCATCGTCTAAATCTAATGGTATTGTAGGAAAATGTTGAGTATCAACAAAATCATCCTGTGTAGGAATAAGATGACTAAAAGAAGTACCATTGCCCTGGTTGCCCCTACTAGAAGAAGCACCCTTACCCTTACCCTTAAACATACCTCTTAATCATTCCAAACGCCGACGTAACGTCGACGTGTAATCGAGAGGTTGAAAATTGAAACTTTGCTCGATGGAAGATCCTTAAGCTAGTTGCCAACTTCACTCCCAATTCCCAAATGAATAAATAAAATTGAATATTTAGTAAACTATGTAGACTTGTAGAGAGATATATTGAGAGATTAGAGAGATTGTAGGAAGATTTGTGAGAAAGATGAAGAGAAAATGAGTTATTTATAGTTGGAAAATTGGGTTAAAGTGTAAATATAATAACTTATGGGTTAAAAATAAATATTAAGGGGTAGGGGGGAGGCCAAAAATCTAAAATGGTCGTTGCCCAACGGCCAAAATCTAAAATGATCGTTGGTGCAACGGCTATATTTGCAAAGGGGGGGCTCTCGGGCAGGATCGGGGGCGGGCTCGGGATGGGCTCGGGGTGGGCGGGCCTGTGGCGGGCTCGGGTCTGGTGGGACGAGACATTGTCCCATCCCGAGTTCGAGTCACACTACCATTTTTTTTTACTCGGGGTCGGGGCTGGACCGGGGCGGGCTAGGGACGGGGTCGGGCCATCCCGGCCCACTGTCCAGCCTTACTTTGTACACCCACTTACAGGGTAATGCCTTCTTATCTTGAGGCAAAATGACAATATCCAAGTATGATTCTATTTTAATGCATCAAGTTCTACTTTCATGCCTTCTTATCTAGTTTTTAAATATACACACAATATACATGTGTATATTGTGTATATTTGGTCTCGGATTTGCTCCTATTTTAGACTCTCGGATTTGGGCCTATTCAGTCAATGTAATTTATGGTAAATATTTAGTATCCTAGTTTAGGTAAAGTTGTATCAGAAGTCTAGGTCTTTAATTCCCCTCTCAAAATTTCCGTCCAAACAGCCGGAATTCGAGCTCCTTTCTCTCATTTTCTGTGCCCCGACGGTGTCCTCCTCTTTCTAAATTTTTTCTTCCAACTCCCTCAATCACGTATTGTTCTGTCATTATGTCTACGTCAAAGAACACGTTTCACCATGCCCTTACTATTTCTAACATCAAGAATCATATCCCTATCATTCTTGAAATAGAAAACGTCCAATACGCGACGTGAGCCGAACTGTTCAAAGTTCAGGCACGCTCGCATCAAATCATCCATCACATAATCCCCGCGGCTCATGAGGATACGGACGTGCCAAAACGCGAGGATGATCCTAAGTTGTGGACGACTCTTGATGCTACCGTCCTTCAATGGATATATTCCACTATATCTACCGACCTTTTGCAAACAATTATTGAGCCTGACGCTACGACACATGCGACTTGGGATAGAGTGCGTGATATATTCCAAGATAATCAAAATTCTAGAGCCGTTACCCTTGAGCAGTATTTCTCCCACGTCAATATGAAAGATTTCCCTAATGTTTCGGCTATTGCAAAAGATTAAAGGAATTAGCGGACCAACTTCGCAATGTTGGCGCACCGATTTCGAACGATCGTTTGGTCCTCCAAATGGTTTCCGGCCTCTCCGAGGCCTATAGTGGTGTTGGAACGCTTCTTCGGCAAAGCAATCCGCTTCCGTAATTTTATCAGGCTCGTTCTATGCTTACACTAGAAGAAGTAGGCATGGCAAAACGAGCGGCTACCGGTACTAGTCCCATAGTCATGATGACCGAGTCCACGATGTATCCTACCAGTTCCAACAACTCGGGCCAAAACCACAACAACAGTGGCGGCAAAAAGGGTAGAAATAAGAAAAATAATGGAAAGAACCGCGGCAGCAGCCGGCAGAATGGTGGTGGCTGTAGGGGTCCTCGCGGTGGTCAGCAGCAACAACAACAGTTCTGGGCCACATAGTGGGCCCCTATGCAGTGGCAGCAGGCCCCATAACTGCAGTTTGGGCCTAGCTAGTTTGCCTCCCAGCGACAGTTTCAGCCCAGCAGCTTTCAGCCCAACTGGCAATGGACGGCCCAGCAGCAGTTTCGGCCCACTGCCCAATTTCCGTAAAGGCCCACTGTTTTTTCTCCAGCCCAACGCTACAGTGGCAGTTTCAGTGAGTAGGAAGGCACTTTTGGGCCCCACCAGGCCCATCATGCAGCGGGCCCCACACCTACCGATATTGAAGCCGCGATGCACACGCTTGGAATAAATCCTTCGGATCCAAATTGGTACATGGACACCAACGCCACTACTCACATGACGTCCGACTCAGGTACTCTCTCGTCTTATTTCAATTTGAGCAACAATCGTGGTATAATTGTTGGTAATGGTAATTCAATTCCAATTCATGGGTATGGTCAGAAAACATTATCTCCCCCTCATCCACCCCTTATTTTGAAAAATACCCTTCACGCTCCTAAAATTGATTAAAATTTTGGTGTCTGTCCGAAAATTCACCACTGATAATTTTGTGTCCATAGAATTTGATCCATTTGGGTTTTCGGTGAAGGATTTCAAAACGGGGAGTCCTCTCATGAGGTGTGATAGTAGGGGTGATCTTTATCCTATCACGCCAAGTTCCGGTTTCTCGAGTCAAGCCCTGCCATTAGCTTTTGCAGCCATCTCTCCTTCCTTGTGGCATGCTCGTCTTGGTCATCCGGGGTCCTCTATTTTGTCAGCTTTAGATAAAAATAGTCTTATGTCATGTAAGGGTACGAGTCGTACTCCAATTTGTCAATCTTGTTCTTTAGGAAAAATTGTTAAGTTGTCATTTGTAGACTCACAATCTCATACTTTAATGCCATTTGACATTATTCATAGCGACTTATGGACATCTCCTGTTCCTAGTTCTATGGGTCATCGGTATTATGTTCTCTTTCTGGATGATTATTCTAAATTTTTATGGACGTTTCCAATAGCGAAGAAATCTCAAGTTTTTTCCATCTTCCTAAAATTTAGAGCATTCATCAGAACCCAATTCGACCGTGAAATAAAAAATATTCAGTGTGATAATGGAAAAGAGTATGACAATGGGGTGTTTCGGGAATTCTGTGCTACTAATGGGATAAATTTTCGTTTCTCTTGTCCTCATACATCTTCACAAAATGGGAAAGCTGAACGAAAAATTAATTCTATAAATAACATTATCCGCACTCTATTAATTCATGCTTCCGTACCCCAATATTTTTGGCATCATGCTCTTCAGATGACTACATATCTACTTAACATAACTCCTTCCAAAGGTTTGACATATTCTTACCCTCTTCAGAATTTATATAATAAATCTCCTTCTTATTCTCATCTTCGAGTTTTTGGGTGTTTATGTTATCCGTTATTTTTATCCACCACAATTAACAAACTTCAGGCCCGGTCTACTCCGTGTGTGTTTTTGGGGTTTCCATCTAATCATCGTGGCTACAAATGCTTTGATTTATCCTCCAATAAAATCATCATTAATCGCCATGTAATTTTTTATGAATCCCAATTTCCATTTGCTAAAAGTCATTCTCCCGTGCCTAGTTCGTATAATTTTTTGGATAAACAAATAGCCCCGTTTATTATTCAGCATTTTTCGTACATCTCATCCACCCAAAATTCTCCAGCGGGCCCACTGCCCGCTGGTTTCACTGGCCCGTCACAATCCCCTCTGCCCAGTTATATCACTGGGCCGCCAACAATTGGGCTCCGTCCACCCCAATACCGGAACCGGTCCGGTTCGTTTCCGCCACTGGTACTACTTCCCGAGTTGGGCCAGCAGGCCCACTGCCTGCTGGCCAGTCCGTCCCGAGCCCAGTAAATTCCTGAAATCCACTCAATTCTTCCTTGAGTCATAGACCGGTCACTCGTAGTCAGCGGAGTATTGTTACACCTAAAAGACATTTTAATTTACATTCTAATGTCTCTAAATCCCCATTGCCCCGTAATCCTGTGTCTGCCTTAAACGACCCGAATTGGAAAATTGATATGATTGATGAATATAATGCTCTTATTGATAATAAGACATGGGAGTTAGTGCCCCGTCCATCTGGTATTAATGTTATCAGGTCTATATGGATTTTTGCTCATAAGGAGAATTCAGATGGTTCATTTGCTCGACATAAGACGCACCTTGTGGGTGATGGTATGACTCAGCAGGTTGGTATAGATTGTGGGGAGACGTTTAGTCCGGTGGTTAAGCCGCTACCATTCGCACTGTGCTTAGCTTGGCTCTTTCGAAGACATGGCCTATTCATCAGTTGGATGTCAAGAATGCTTTCCTACATGGTGATCTCAAGGAAACAGTCTATATGCATCAGCCATTGGGATTCAGGGATCCCAACCATCCTCATCATGTCTGTTTGTTGAAAAAGTCCTTATATGGGCTTAAGCAGTATCCACGGGCCTGGTATAAAAGGTTTGCTGACTATGTTTCAACTATTGGGTTCACTCACAGTAGGTCGGATAATTCCTTACTCATCTACCGTCGTGGATTGTCCGTAGCCTACATTTTGTTATATGTGGATGATATTATCTTAACTGCCTCTTCCGATGCCTTGCGCCGGTCTATCATGACCATGCTTAGCTCCGAGTTTGCTATGAAAGACTTGGGGCCCTTGAGTTATTTTTTGGGGATTACTGTCACTCGTCATTCCGATGGGTTGTTCTTGTCACAACGAAAGTATGCAGTCGAGATCATCGAGAGGGCTGGGATGTCATCCTGTAAGTCCACTTCCACCCCAGTTGATACCAAGCTCAAGCTTGGTGCCGCGGCCGGCGTCCCTTACGATGATCCAACCCGCTATCGCAGTCTTGTAGGGACCCTTCGGTATCTTACCTTTACCAGATCGTATATTACGTATGTTATCCAGCAGGTGTGTTTATTCATGCATGATCCCCAAATTGAGCACATGAATGCACTCAAACGCATCATTCGGTATATTCAGGGTACACTGGACTATGGTTTGCATTTGTATACTTCATCGACATCCACACTTGTCTCATACACAGATGCTGATTGGGGTGGGTTTCCAGACACCAGACGATCTACGTCTGGCTACTGTATGTTCCTTGGCAACAACTTGGTCTCCTGGTCTGCGAAGCGTCAGGCGACTCTATCCCGCTCAAGTGTCGAGGCTGAATATTGAGGGGTAGCCAATGTGGTCTCAGAATCATGATGGTTACGTAATTTGATTTTAGAGCTTCATTGTCCAATTCAAAAGGCAACCTTGGTTTATTGTGATAATATTAGTGTCATTTACCTTTCTGGTAATCCGGTTCAGCACCAACGCACTAAACATATCGAGATGGACATTCACTTTGTCCGTGAAAAGGTTGCTCGGGGTCAGGTACGCGTCTGTCATGTCCCGTCAAGATATCAGATTGCAGACATCTTTACAAAGGGTCTTCCCTCGGTCCTTTTTGAAGATTTTAGGGACAGTCTCAGCGTTCGAAGATCGTCCGCTATGACTGCGGGAGTGTGTACAATATACACACAATATACATGTGTATATTGTGTATATTTGGTCTCAGATTTGCTCTTATTTTAGACTCTCGGATTTGTGCCTATTTAGTCAATGTAATTTATGGTAAATATTTAGTATCCTAGTTTAGGTAAAGTTGTAATATAATTAGTAGTGTATTACCATAATTAATGTATAGAATAATGTTTTAGGAATAGAATAGTAATATGATTCTTCTATTATGTAACTTGTATATATAGCCTATCAATTAGTGAAAATAATCAAGGGATTATTTATTTCACTATTGTTGAAAGTGTATCCAAACAACTATTAGTGAGGTCTGTCATAAATACATTGTTGCATATAAAATCATGTAAATGTGAGGGCAAAACACCTTATTCTATCTATCTGATTTCTAGTTGGTTGAGGGATTGTTATCTATCCAAAATACATAACAATCGTATGTATATATGTCCACCTGTATAGTGTATTCAGTTGAATTTAGTAGGGTTTGTTTTGGGACAAGTATTTTCATTAAATGTTCACTTTGCACCCTTAAGAACTTTCAGCTCCTTCTTCTTTCTTTTATTCGAACAAAGTCTCCCTCCATTATTTCATGTGTTCTTCAATAATTTGGGAGCTTGAGAAGCTTGAGGTTGCAGATTTCGAATAAAAATCTTGGTCAAACACCAAATTATTCCTCCAATATGACAAATATTTTCAATTGATTAGGCAATACAAATTGATACTCTACTAAAGTATTTTTCCAAAAAATACTTCTAACAAAAAATCTTTTTCAAATAAATATATTTTTAATATTTGACCAAACATACTATTAATTCAAAGACCACAAAACTTTTCTCCCTAACATTGTTAAAAGGAAATCCAAAAATTGTTAGGAAAAAGAAATTAATGGCAAAAATGCCAAAGAAAAAGAGAAGGAAAACAATGTTAGAGAATCATAATGAGGGAGAATGTGTTTAAATATTTAGCGTGATGCCTAAGTTATTGAACAAATTAAAATATTAAATACTAGCAGTTTCTTTTTGTCGACTTTATAATGCAATTTTGTCAGTTGGGATCTGGCCTTTAATTGCCAGTGGCACAAAATGAGTTGTTTAGCAACGTGGCTGCGTGCACACTGGAAAATAACTAAAAAAAAATATTGCAGAATCTTTGTATTTTATTTTAAAAAAAGGTCTGCAAACTTACGTTTTCTTTTATAAATTCGTCCAGCATAAAGGTTTTTGAAGATCTAATTTATAATTAAACTGTGATTACGAGAAAGATTGCATGTACATGCAATATCGACCTTTTTACTCTGTACATTTGACACCGAAAACATACAAGATATAAAAAATAATTAGAATAGAATTAGGGGTCATTAAGTAATCATGGTGGCTAAAAGGGATTATCTTAATCCATAAGAGTGGATTAGTTTTTTTATAGTTTGATCTAACCAATTAATTGGATAATGAAACAAACTTTGGATTAACTACTCAGACAAATGATTTATTAAAAAATACTCCCCCCTTCTTGAAATAAATGCTATACGTGAAATAATGCTCAGCGAGCTTATAATATCAATAATCGCGCTGAGATAGTAAACCATAGTTATTAAAAATGATGAATATGTTCGTTAATATAAATCGATAATGTTCGATCTGGCTGGATATCAATCTAACTAATGACAGAAGCATAAGAGAGAAAGAAGATTCAATTTGACAAACCCATTGATGGATGTCATTCATGAAAGTATATTTATGTCCTAGAGACAATCTGTATTAGGACAAATGTATTTTATACACATTCATATTATTATTAATGGAGATTAATATTTTAGCATTTGCAATTATTGAATTATTAGTTGATTGTTTATAATATTCTATAATATGCATCCATAGAGGTTACATTGTTATTAATAATGTGAGATATTAATATTATAACGTAACTCTTAAAATAGTCTCGACTAATGATCATCAAGAATGGGATATCGATGATATGTGATAAGTCGACACGTGGTCTGCATCACTTCATTAGAGGATGTAGTATGTCTCACCTGCTACGAGTAATGACTACTCGTGATGGACACATGGATACTTTGGAAGTATTGGTATACCCTGCTGATATACTGTTTGTTATACATGTCTAAAGTATGATCAACGTGTGGAAGATAGAAGTCCTTAGACTTGAGGTCAATACACACCTTGTCTACATAGTAATATACTTTGATCATGTCCTAAGTTCAAATGCCTTACAGGTTGAGATACAGCTTGTATTGGGTACATTACGATGTGGATTAAATGTGGTAGTTGAGCTCGAATGTATATTCGAGAGAACACTCAGCTTCTCACTGATATTGAGTTGACTAAGTCGTTGGCCAACACAATAGACATATCTAGAATATGGTCTTGTTGTCAACCAATATAGATGAGATATAATGATCAAGCCATTTGGATAGACACTTGGCAAATCTTAAGCTTGATCGAGTGTATCGTGAATGAAAGGATTTTATCGTACCACATAGAGGTTAAGTTTACTGGATTCATGTAAACGTACTTCACATATTGAGTTCGTCTTGCGGCGCTGTCTAGGAGTTTCGCGTAGACCTTAATTTGATTAGTGTCGATATAAGAAGGCCTGTAGGGTCACACTATGTCGATTGTCCTTTCGATCTAAGGATGTATTGAGAGAATATTAAATATTCGATTTAGAATCGAGATATTAAAATGAATGATGATTGTTTTAATTAAGTCAAATTTGGATTTTGGATTTAATTAAGAATGTGCTGAAATTTTTTGGGTCAGGCCCAAGGTCAAACCCTAATCCGGTTTGACCTAATTTTTCACTTATAAATACAGACATACATTTCATTATTCATTACACTTGATTTTCATATCATTATTCTAAGTCTTAGAGACTCAGAATCAAAACACTCTTTCGAACCTCTGCCGGATTTCCTAGCTTTCCAAATGGGGAATACATTGAAGCTTGCAATCGAAAGGGCATTCGCGTGCGCACCCACAGTTGATAAAGATTCCAAATATTGTAAATATGTAAGTACCATTCAAGTCTTATGTTTACGGTTTTAAATTACCCTATAGTCAAACAATTCTACGTTTGTTGGGTAACAGTTCTGCGTTTGTTGGGTTTGAAATAAGTTTTCAATATCCGCTGCGTACAACAACCCAACAAAAATCCTACAGTGGTATCAAGAGCCAGAGCTGTTTTGTATGATTATAAGGTAATTAGTTAATAATAATATGATTTAAAATTTGTTTAAATCTGAAATTTATGTCGTTTAAAGCTTGAAAACCTGATATCTTAAAAGCACATCATTCTTGTCTCCCAAACTATTAAATAATGATGTAATCGATGAAGTCATTCCGATCTAACTCTTCTAAGTCAATGTGCGTAACTGATTCATTGAGAACATGGTGCACTGAAGCGAAGAACGAGAAGGGATTGGATGATGGTCGATGAACGTGTTGTTTGATAGTGAAGGGTAACGAAGATGAATATGCAAATCTGACCCTGAACCAGTTTTAGGGTTTCGGAGATGCGGATTTTGTGCTTCTGAGACGGAGGCGCCGCAACTCTACGATGGAGCACCGCGGCACCGAGGCTCCAATTAAAAAAATATATATATATATATATACGATGGAGCACCGCGGCACCGAGGCTCCAATTAAATATATATATATATATATATATATTTTGAAATTGTGAACAGTAACCGAACACTGTTCCGACGTATTTTTTTAAAATATTTTTTTCCGAAACAGTGAACAGTACCGAATACTGTTCCGTTGTGAACAATGGAGGCAGTCACTGTTCCGGCGGGGCAGTGGCGGTTTCCAAAATTGCAATTTGTCCTTGGGGCAAATTTGAAAATTTTAGAAGTTTCTAGAATTGCAATCTGGTCCCTGGAAAAGTTTTTAAAATCATCAGATTTGGTCCTTGGGGCAAATCTGTAAATTTCATAAAAGTAGATTTGGTCCCTTGGGCCAAATCTGTAATTATTTTTAAATTCTGGAAATTACAGACAGGTCCCTGAAATTTGAAAATATTTTCTGAAAATTAAAATTGGATTTTCTGAATTTAAATGGGTTCAAAATTGAAATTTTAAATTCTTGAGGGACTAAACTGTAAATTCTGAATATCTGGAACTTACAGAAATATCCTAAAAATCAGAAAATGTTTAAGGGGTTGTTTGGATTAGACTTAAATTTTAGAGTTTAGACAGGTTAACCCAGATTATTATTAATTGTATATTATTGAATAATATACGAACTATATGCTAAGTGTTTAAATGCTTTCATTTAATAATTAGCATAGTGTGAGCTATAAATGTCTGGGCAGGCGGCGCCCAGTATTTGATTAAACCATCTTATATCATGCATAAGTGTCATTAGTTTTGCATGATATTAAGATGGCATATTGGATATGGCGTAAAAGAGTTGATCTTGGCTAAAACATTGAACTAAAATATTTCCCAAAATTTTAAATACAAGTCTAAATTAAAACGCGTTGACCATATAATTGTTAAAGTGCAAAATCCTTTTCGGCGATACTAGTATTTAAGCCAAAGCATTTTCTCTAAGTCTACGAGGACCCAGACTCTTTCATAGATGTGTTTTAAATGTAAAGGTAAACGATAAAATTTTGTGGGTATTTACACCAAAGTGTTTGCTCACAAAGGCCAAATTTACTTAGATACATAAACGCAGTCGTGTAATGGGGTTGACTTGCTTAGACAAATCTTGGTGCCAAAGTGTCGGACTAATCTAAGGACGCAAGATTAAATATAATATTTGATCAACCAAGAGTTGCAAATAAGTTTTGCAATTGGTTTAAAACCTACAAAGATGTGTTATTGAAGTTATCAGCCAAAGCAAACGCGGAGATAGCATAAGCTTAGATCTTGGCACATTATGACCTCAATTAATATAGGTCTGTATTCTACTATGGGGTCGTAGAAGTATGTTAAAATAGTGAGAGCTAATTAAACAAAAGACCATGTTGATTAGCCTAAACGAATGTGTATAATATGAAATAAATTTTGAGTTTGATTTCCAGTCTATCTAATTCTTCAGATTATCAAAGATGTCGAGATTATAATTGAAAATGTTGATTGAAATGAACAAACTTACTGGACCTAGCTACCTTGACTGGCTAAGAAATTTGCGAATAGTGCTGAGACAAGAGAAATTAGAATACGTGTTGGACACGGTGTTTCCAACAGTCTATGCGACAGACTCTGCTGAATATGTCTCTTTTGATAAGGATACTTACCAAAAACACCTAGATGATGCCACTTCAGCACAATGCGTGATGTTGTCTTCCATGTCTATGGAACTTTAGAGACAACATGAGAACATAGGTCCCAATGAGATGCTCGAACACTTGAAGAGTCTCTATGACTCACAATCCCAGACTACAGAATATGAGTTACTGATAGAACTTTTTAAGTGTAAGCTCAATGAAGGGGGCCAAGTTTCGCAACAAGTGTTGAAGATGATAGGGCTGATAGAGAGACATGCTTCAATTGGAACGAAGCTGCAAAGGAATGTCGCTACCACCCTCATCCTGAACTCTCTCCCTCGTTCCTTTGAAATCTTCATAGTGAATTACAATATGAATGGAACGAAGGCGAGTCTGCCGGAGCTGCAAAACATGCTCAAGACCTTTGAGTCTTCCACTTTCAAAGGAAAATTTGTGCTCATGGTGAGCTCTACTAGCCGACCCAAGCCGAAAGGTAAGGAATGGCAGAAGAAGAAGGGCAAAGTAGTCGCTGCGCCCTCAGTTATGAAGCCTAAGGGAGGTGTGAAGAAGAATAAGGTGAATCCGGCTAAAGATGTATGCCTCAACTGCAATAAGAAGGGTCATTGGAAGAAGGAATGAACTGCACCAGGAGGAGGAAAAGCACCAGGTGCTTCTACCTCTGGTGGACAAGGTATGTACGTCATTGAAATAAATATGTCTATAAATAACTCTCATGTCACGACCCGACCTGACGGGCCGCAACTAACCGCCCTAATGACGTCATTATCCTGACCTGTCACACATAATCCAACTAACACCTAATGAGTCTGAAATCCGACAGCATAACGCTGCAATAACAACATATGTCAGGGTAGGCAAGCCGACAAGGCTGCCACTAGATAATATCATATATACACGGGGACACCCCAATATAGAGTACAATAGCATGACTGACCAAAACAGAGTTATAACCCTTACATAAGTACAACCCACAACTGTCTACAGACCTCTATAAGAAGGACAACGACATATGACGGGACAGGGCCCCGTCGTGCCCCTAAATATACATAAATCAAAATGATGGGGTTCTGTACCAAAATGGTAAAGCTCTGGATCAAAGGAGCTTTCCAAACAACTGTGCAGGAACCTAAACCGTAGGGTCACCAAACGGAGCACCTGTACCTACGGGCATGAACGCAGCCCCCTGAGGAAAGAGGGTCGGTACGAAATAATGTACTGAGTATGTAAACATGAAATACTGCAAATGAGATCATAAGTAGCCAATGGATAACAAGAGGTCAGTATAAAAATCAGGATCCAACTCCAACTGTGCCATAAACAATAAAAATCAGTTGTGCCTTATAAAAATGAGAGTCAAGTCAAGAAAACATGAATGCCTGTCCATATACATATATATATACCTGTAACGTAACCCGGCCCACTAATGCGGGACTCGGTGGAATCATATCATAACCCGGCCCATATTGGGACTCGGTGAAGTGATATCATAACCCGGCCCATTCTTGGACTCGGTAAAGCATATCATAACCCGGCCCATTCTGGGACTCGGTAAAGTCATATCGTAACCCGGCCCATTCTGGGACTCGGTGAAAAATGCAAGGCTGTGCACGAACATAACCCGATCCGGAACTCGGTAAAGTGAAGTAATAACACTTAGCACGAGTAGATTTCATGAGTAACCATATGCAATCAAAATTTTCATTTGACTCCCTATAAAATCATTATAATAATGTCATAATAAACCCTTTACTGAAAAATCATAGGCACTTCTCATAACTAACATCTTTAGAAATTAAACTATAAGAATCATGTACGTCCGCCGTACCTTCCTTAAATAAAAATCATGCCAAAGAAAGAAGGGATAGTTCACATACCTCTTAGACGAACTAATCAACTCAATATTAGAGTACGTCTCATTTTTGAACTTCAACCTATAATAATGGTAATACGTTTGTCAATTCTATGATCACTGGCATACTTTATATCGAATAACGACTTCCTATTCTATAAAAATTCGGGCAGCACTTCCCTTGTTTATACATGTTTCCACAACTTCCAAACTAGGCTAATAACATCAATAACTAAGCATCAATTAAGGGCACAACCAAAACAACAACAAATGGGATTTACACACCCACTTCTCATGTAAATTTAGCCTCTTAATCCACATTAAAACAGCCCACAAAAACAGTCCATGTTCCAACAACAACGAGGATAGAATGTGTAGCCTTTCTACACCTTTCTACACCCTTATTCCTTTAAGACTTACATTAGCAATTACCACACTTAAACATGCATAATGGTAACTAAATTTTCAGCATTATAACACCACAAAACAGTTCCTAAAACAGTCCATATCCATCTCAACATGTCCAACGATTTCATGGAGGTTCTTGGCCACAACATGTCCTAATTCCATAACTCTTCTCTTAACTCCTAAAATCCAATTCCATATTTCAATACTTTCATATAACTAATTTAAACTTTAATATAAATGTTTCCTTTCAATTTCATCATGCAATTAGTGATAATAATAACAACAATAACCAACGAATCCAACAATCACCAAAATCTGTCCCAAATTGGCAACTAGCCCAAAATTGTCACATGCATTGTTCAAATTCCATTTTTTCGTTAACACAAATTCATATCCTTAATTCTAACAACATGCATTCCAATTAGATTATAGAAAGAAGAATTTTATACCTCAATTTCGTCCAAAACAGTCCACAATTTTCTGCCCACTGCTTGTCCGAAATTTCCCACTGTTTTCGTATTTCTTTCCCTTTTTTTGTTCACTTCTTCAACTCCAATTGACATGCAAGTGTTCTACAATGTTAAGCCATAATCCCTACACATTTTTCTTCCAAAATTTCATCCCAAAATCTCAAATTTTCTAGGCATAATCTCGGCCAACAGTGGCTGTTTTGCCACTGTTTTTGGTGTTGTTTTGGCTTCCAATTTTGTGAATAATGTAGTCCAAGAAGAGTAGATAAAAACCTCAAATTTGGCTATGGGGTTGGGGGGTTCTCGGTTGGGGTATGGGGGAGGAGAGGAGAGGAGATGAGAGTTTGTTTTAAGTTTTGAATGAAGAAGATGAAAGAATGTAGGTTAAGTAAAAAAAATCTAGATTTTTAATATTACACTTTGGCCCCCAAGTTCTTCAATTAATAAATCTTAAACCCACCTCTTTTAATTCCCGAGAATTTCATAAAGCCTCGTATCCTCAATGTCATAATTTTATAATACAATACTATTCCATAACTCCATTAGAATACATTCAACTACTAGGATTAATTCTCGTCGTCACATGTATTGCACTAAAGAAAAATTATTTTGGGATAACATCGGTTTATACACTAATTTCTCGTATTAACATATGTAAGTGCTCCTTATATTCAATATCCGAATCTTACTTCCTTAATGACGTTCTTAATTATTGTCTTAATCTTACGAGGTGTAACATCTCATTCCTGGGTATTGGATACCGCTTGTGGCTCACACATTTATACCAACGTGCACGGGCTAACTGATAGCATGAAGGTTGGACCAAGAGAGGTGGACCTACGCGTTGGAAATTGAGCACGAGTGGATGCTGAGCGCGTAGAAACTTATAGATTAAATTTGGCTTCTGCCTATTGTCTAGTGTTAAATGATTGTTACTATGTACCCTCGTTAACGATGAATATCATTTCTATCCCTGTTTTGGACATGGAGGGTTTTTTCCTCATATATTTATAATGATAGTCAAGTATTGTCTTTTGATAATATTATATATGGAACTGCTCCTCTTGTGGATGGATTATATACACTAAACTATAGTCGAGAAATATTCAATGTACAAAACAAACGAGCTAAGATAAGTAATACCTACCTATGACATTGCAGACTTGGTCATATCAATGAATCAATGATAGCAATGTTGATGAAGTTCGACTACCTCGAACCATTTGACTTGGAGTCTTATGGTAACTGCGAATCTTGTTTGAGAGGAAAGATGACCAATAAGCCACTTTCTAGGAAAGGTATGTGAGCCAAAGAGGTGCTTGAGTTGGTCCATACTGATGTATGCGGGCCATTTTTGACTCAAGCTAAAAGAGGTTTCCCATACTTCATCCATTTTACTGACGACTTCACAAGGTATGGATATGTGTATCTTATGAGACGTAATCCGAGGCTTTTGAGAAGTTCAAAGAGTACAAGTTGGAAGTAGAGAAGCAACTTGCAACAAGTATCAAGACCCTTCGATCAGATCGAAGAGGTGAATACTTGAGCAAGGATTTTCAAGATTACTTAAAGCTACATGGAGTCCAATCAGAGTGGACACCTCCTGGAGCACCACAGATGAATGGTGTTGCCGAAAGGAGAAACCGAAACTTATTAGATATGGTTCGATCCATGATGAGCTTATCAACTCTACCGACATACCTTTGGGGACATGCTATACAAACCTCAATATATGTCTTGAACAGGGTTCCTTCCAAGTCAGTAGAAAAGACATCCTATGAGATATGGTATGGCAAGAAGCCATCTCTTAAACATATAAGGCCCTGGGGGTGCCCTGCATATGTTAAGAAGATGCTCACTGACAAGTTGGAATCCAAAAGTGAGAAATGTTACTTCGTGGGGTATCCAAAGGAAACTAAGGGATACTACTTCTATCTTCCTGGAGAACGTAAGGTTATTGTTTCTAGGAATGCAACTTTCCTTGAAGAAGAATATGTCTACAAGGAACATAGTTGCACAGAGATAGAACTTGAAGAAATTCAAGAACCACAAGATAACATAGATGTTGAATCCTTGCAGAATGACCAAGGTAAGAATTCAGTAGGAGTATTTGGCGAAGATTGGGTACTTCAAGTACGTCCTTCGGCCAGTGGGAGTGTTACGAGGAACAATGCAGAAATGCAAGATCCTCCTACACAGCCTTTGGGAGTAGATGCAATGGTTGCACCTCCTACCATTCAGGAAATACATGAAAATGATATTCTTGAAAGCTCTCGAGTTAATGGATTATCCAACACACAAGAACTCTCTCACAGTCAGAACATACCAAGCACTGAACTGCAAAACAATCAACTTCGTAGGTCCACTAGGACTCATCGTCCTCCTGAAAAACTAAATCTACTTGTGGAAACACATAGTGAGATAGATATTCCCGATAACGATGAGCCTACAACCTATAGCAAAGCAATATTAGACATTGATTCGAAGAGATGGAAAGAAGACATGAAATCCGAGATGGAATCTATGTATATCAATCAAGTGTGGAACTTGGTTGATTTGCCAGCTGGGGTTAAACCCATAGGATTCAAATGGGTCTTTAAGAAGAAGATCGATGCATTTGGAATTGTACAGACTTATAAAGCAAGGTTGGTGGCTAAATGTTATAATCAACGGCCTAGGGTCGATTATGATGAAACCTTTTCACCTGTTGCTAAGATTAAGTCCATTCAAATTTTTCTTGCAATAACTGCATATTATGACTATGACATTTGGCAGATGGACGTCAAAACCGCTTTCCTCAATGGTAATCTAGTTGATGAGGTGTATATGAAAAAAAAATGCCCAGGATCCCGACCCGACCCGATTCCGACGGGATCGGGATCGGGGCGGGACTTCGGCAAATCCCGCCTATCCCGATCCCGCCTGACCCGACCCGATCCCGTCAAACCCAGCCCGCCTGTCCCGGCCCACTGGCCACCCCTAGATTAGTCCCTTAATCTAAACCAGTCAATTCTTTTTACAGGTGATAGAGTTTCGCCCCATTGGGCGGACAAAATATGTGCTCCAGATTAAACAATATATCCTTAGCAGCATTAGAGTCAAGAACTCGATCTGCTATGTTCATATAAAGAGAATTCAAAAGCTAACCAGTTACCATACCATTGCACATATTCCAGACCTTGAATGAAGGATCTGTTTGAGTTGGTGTTGGGCAACCTTCATCAATGAAGCCCGACTTGTTCTTTGGTGAAAGTGAGATGAGGAAAGATCTCCTTCATCGTGGATAGACTCTTCCATCAAATGGAGCCTTCACAAGGATCATTCCAGGTGAATCAGAGGCATAGAGGAATTAAGGATGAGAATTATCATAAGAGTCTGCTTGTCCAGTTGTCTCAGAAAAAGTACCAGAATTCTATGTCATTTTGATTCAGTAAAAGGAAGATTTCAAAGAAGAAAGGAAGATTACAGTGCAGCTAAAGCTACTGCTCTGATATCATATTAGTAAAATTAGACAAGCTTGAGAAAATTTTCTGTATTGATTGATGAATAAATATGTATAAGGTCCTATATATTTACAAGTATCTGCTGAATAAGAAAAATGTAAAAGAAAATAAAATATTTTTACTTGTACCAATAAGAATTAGCCTAGTGTCTAATACTATAATATAACTAACTAGATTCTTTTCTATAGGGGTGGGCAAAAAACCCGGAGAACAGAAAAAACTGAACCGAACCGAAATTCGGTTCGGTTTTTTTATAAAAGAAAACCGATTTTTTGAAAAATCGAACCGAAAAACCGAATTAAATATATATATATTTTTATTTATTTTAGGCTACTACTATCTCTTGAATCATAGACATTGAAGCTAATCTATGAAGCTTTTATGGAAGTCACGTGCGGCATGAACTTGATTAACATATCACGGAAGCATTGACATAAAATGTAGGGAGAAAAAGTAGTTGTAAATTGATAAAACTTTAAATGGTCATAACTCTGCGCTCGGATGTCCATTTTACCCGATTGTTTGGAGCTGGTTGGCAAAGCCAATTTTTACAAAAACGTCCGTTTTCCCAATCAATTTGTGTTTTCCCCAAATCGATTTATAATTTTCCTTTTTCTTTAGTAAACATCTCACGATACACAATAGATTTCAACGTCGAAATTTCATGATAGTTTAGGTGTGAATGTCAATTTCAGTTTTGAAAATTCAATGCTAAAAAAAAAAATCCCGACCCGACCCACTAAAAAAGCCCGGTATAATCCGATACGTTCGGCATATAAACCGAACATATCGTTTTTTTTTTTTAAAGTTGTATTCGCTTTTTTTTAAAAAAAACTGATTTTTATTCGATTCATATTTTTCGGATACAAACCGAACTGATATACATCCACCCCTACTTTTCTATCCAAAATACATAACAATCGTATGTATATATGTCCACCTGTATAGTGTATTCAGTTGAATTTAGTAGGGTTTGTTTTGGGACAAGTATTGTCATTAAATGTTCACTTTGCACCCTTAAGAACTTTCAGCTTCTTCTTCTTTCTTTTATTCGACCAAAAATCTTGGTCAAACACAAATTATTACTCTAATATAATAAAAATATTTTTCAGTTGATTAGGCAATACAAATTGATACTCTACTAAAGTATTTTTCCAAAACATACTTCTAACAAAAAATCTTTTTCAAATAAATATATTTTTAATGTTTGACCAAACATACTATTAATTCAAAGACCACAAAACTTTTCTCCCTAACATTGTTAAAAGGAAATCCAAAAATTGTTAGGAAAAAGAAATTAATGGCAAAAATGCCAAAGAAAAAGAGAAGGAAAACAATGTTAGAGAATCATAATGAGGGAGAATTGTGTTTAAATATTTAGCGTGATGCCTAAGTTATTGAACAAATTAAAATATTAAATACTAGCAGTTTCTTTTTGTCGACTTTATAATGCAATTTTGTCAGTTGGGATCTGGCCTTTAATTTCCAGTGGCACAAAATGAGTTGTTTAGCAACGTGGCTGCGTTCACACTGGAAAATAACTAAAAAACATATTGCAGAATCTTTGTATTTTATTTTTTAAAATAAAAAGGTCTGCAAACTTACGTTTTCTTTTATAAATTCGTCCAGCTTAAAGGTTTTTGAAGATCTAATTTATAATTAAACTGTGATTACGAGAAAGATTGCCGTTACATGCAATATCGACCTTTTTTCTCTGTACATTTGACAACGAAAACATGTTGAAAATTTACTAATGTGGAATTAAATTTATCCCGGTATTTATGACTCGAACAATTGGGCACCGCACGTCGGAAACGTCGTTTCCACACACGTGCAATCTTAGTGCCAAGTATCGTAAATTTCGTTAATGAAAGAGATATTGATACGTAAGTGAAATGTTTGAGACATAGAATGATGGATGGTTATTGGATAAATAACAAGTGTTCCACGTCGGTAAACGAAGGAAGGATTGTGCGAGGTGTAAGATGGAACAGGTCGAAAAAAGGGCCGCGGAGCCGAGAAGGGCCGCAACGCCTCCCGAACTGGGCCGCGACGCCCCCTAGCTGAGCCGCAGCGCTAATTGGCTGTTTGGCATTCTGGAGCAACAACGCTAAATGCTGCAGCGCCGCGGCGCTTCCCAGGCAGTGTTTGCTCGACGGAATCCCAAAGGTTTGGTTGTTGAGGGGGCTTCAATGGCATTGAATCCACCCAATAATGATCATTACTTGGACCATTATGTTGCTGCATTACTTGGGGGTTAAATGTCATCCATTACATGTCAATTGATTGCCATTATGGGGCATTTGAAAGGCCATCTTGCACACCTATAAATTGAGGCCTTTGGCTCAATTCTATAGATGACCATGAACAGAAAAATAAGTTAACAACACCACAAAGAGATCAGATTTACCTGATATCAATCTTTCTCTTAGCAATCTTCATTATTCGTGTTCTTCGCTGAGATAATTTGTGTAGGCTTTGCACACTTGATAGTTTGTTGTTTTATCTTGGGAGACTATTGTCCACACTTCCGTAAAGCCTATATACGGGGGCAATCTTGTCTTAACGACAGAGAGCCATCTCTCGACTCAGCCGGTTGTGTTGTGATTATCTAATTGGTTGCTAAGTGTTTCAGGTTGTGAACTAGAATCTCTAAGCTAACCGTTCGTATTCTCAGCGGATCTATAAGCCACAAGTGTAGCAGTTCAAGTTCTTGTATTTCCGAACATAAGTTCCATATTTGAAGTTTTCAATTCAAGATCAAGATATTGACAACTTGTTGTTGTCCTCTTTGTTGTTTATCCTTTCGATCACTGTAATAGTTATTTACTATTCTCGTACGTGCTTTACATATCCAATAATTTTAAGACAAGATTGTATTAGTGTTCGAAAGATGTTGGTCGACAAGTGTGTGACTAAATCTGGCTGTGGTTTTCTTCTTGAAAACAGTCCGGTTGACAGTTCTGTTAATAGTTCAAACACTGTCTCTGTCAACAACCGTGGTTTCAAATCTGGTCCTAGTTTTGGTTCTCTCTTTGATGACAGTTACAAAACGGTTTCCATCAAATGTGGGATCTCTGGATCTGATGCTGAGCTTCAAGATACTGCTGATAGTCATGCTAGAACGGCTAAAGATCAAGGACAAGTTGGTGTCACCGCTCCCGATGGTGGTGGAAACAAACGCCTACGAGAGACTGAGGATGTCAATTGGGACAAGAAGAGAAGGCAAAAGATGATGTTCGGTCATATAGCAAAAGGCCTATATTTATCGCAGACAAATGATCCGAATTATGGTAAGGAGGATGTGGACACTCAGTCTAACTGAAGTAGGCCAGAATCCAAAAGGTCTAAGTAAATAATCATTCCTTATCTATAATGTGTTTAGTTAATATCTGAAGAAAAATGTGTAAAGCAAAGCTGGGAATATGAAAGTGTTTTCATTAAAAACTTATATTTCCTACACTCTAAAATCAGATATTGAATCTCCTTCCTTCCCGGTTAAAGATTGGACTATTGTAAACAAAACTTAAAATATCCGTTCTTTTGAGTGTAATTATTAAAAGTGTGTAAAGTATGTTCTCACATACGAAGGATAGAGATCCACTAACTGTGCGAAAACTATTACCACTCTTAAGTAAGCGCCAAGAATTGTCTGGGCACCAATCTCAAGGGAAGAAGACTAAAAGATAATGGCTTATCTTAAGACGTTGAACCTGTCACACTATTTGAAAGAAGATCCTTCATTTGATAGGATGATATTGGACACTCAGTCGTACAAAGCCTACGGGCCACTAGAGTGGGGCCATAATTCATTTGATAGGAAAATTAATGGACACCTAGTGAGGTGGGCCAGAATTTCTAGGTCTTTAAATAATCTGAAGGCCAAAAGAAAGGCAGAAGAGTAATGGACACCTAGTGAGGTGGGCCAGAATTTCCAGTCTTTAATGATCTGACGGCCAAAAGAAAGGCAGAAGAGTAATGGACGCCTAGTGAGGTGGGCCAGAGTTTCCAGGTCCTAAAATGATCTGAAGGCCAAAAGAAAGGCAGAAAAGAAATAGGACACTTAGTCTGCCAAAGCAACTGGAGTGGGACAGAGTATCCAGATCACATATGATCCGGTTATGCCCTAACCACGGGCAACAAATTGTTCATGTGAAGCAACGCCACCTCTAAAGTAGAAGGGGTTGGAGAGGTTGTCCTCAATAGGACTTTAGGGAATGCGATCACTCTAAAAGGAGGTGATACATGTCCCAACTTGGTTTAAAAGGACGCTGTTGGTTAAGCTGGTTTGAGACTAGTCCAAAAGGTTTGTAATAACTAAGAATGATACAGTATGTCTGTAGCCAAATGAATGATATATTTGTAATCCGTGCATCTATGCCATTATAGATTAATACACGTTAAATAGAAAGTCATTCAAAAGCTAACGAAGTTGAGATTGTTGCCTTTTGTCGACATAAACCCTCAAAATGAATGTGATGTAGACGAAGAGGCAAAATCACCTTTTCATTCCGTCAAAGGAATAGAGAAAGAAACACCGCTCCTCTAGAACTTAGTCACACCTACATGGGTGAATTGAAGTTTATACAAAATAGAGGGGGGAGACAAGTACTTTGTGACCTTCATTGATGATGGTACGTCGTATTGCATCCTTTGTTTGTTGTAAAGCAAAGATGAAGATGTTGAAGCCGATAAGCGCTACAAAGCAGTAGTTGAAAATCAACTAAGCCCACAGATTGAGGAATTCGTAGTGATAGAGGGGGGGAATGTGAAGCATCGTTCATCAAACGACTGTTCATTTCTCACCTTAGTCTAACGGTTTTAGCCAAGCGCAAGGTTGTACGCCCAAAATATGTGGGGCAAGGTGATCTTTACCGCTAATGCAATTCTCAATAGAACTATGCATAAGGATAAGGATAACCTTCCGTGTGAAACATGGAAAGATCTCACATACAAATGTTGTGATATGGGGTGGCTTGATAGAAGTTGGAATACCGAAATAGGTCAAGTTGGACCTAAGACTGTAGATTGCATATTCACTGGACCTGCAAATAACAGTAGTGCTTACCGCCTCTTGGTGTCAAAGAATGCTGAATTCTTTGAGGATAACTTTCCTTGAGAAGGAAAAAAAGTAATTGATCGAGGTTAACAAGAACCCGCGAGGGCCTGACTGTCCGGAACTAGACGTTCCGTATCTACAGGACTCAGAAGTTGCTAACTATCCGGAACTTAATATTCCAGATCTACAAAACTCAGGGATTCTAGATGTTGAACTAAGACGGAGCAAAGAGAGGACAAAGACTTGTTCCAGGCCTTCTATCTTGTATGGTTGAGAATGAACTATGGAAAATTAACAGAGAATTGTCATCTCCAGAAGCGCTGCTTTGGAAAGAAGCTACAAAGAGAGAAACCGATTCCATCTTATAGAACCATACTTGAGTAATGGTTGACCTTCCTTCGGGAAAAGAACCTTTGGGTTGTGAAAGTGGATACTCAAAAGTGAGTACCAAGTAGATGGATCTACCGACGAGTATAAGGCCTCGACTACTTATACATGTACTCCCCTGTTAATAACTTAACATCCAGGGCCATTGCAGTCTTGCGTAACATGGATGTTGAAACAACCTTCCTAACCGGGGAGTTGGAAGGGGAGGATCAGAGTTGGTTTGTTGGATTGTTGGGCTTCTTCCTGAACTTTCATTTTGGTCCATGAAATGTTTACATTTTGGTCCTGGAAGTTTAAGATAAAACATAAATAATGAATCTGACAATAGAAATATTGACTCTGAAGTTAGAAAGCCAACAGTTGGAAAAACCAACAGTCTGAAAGTGGAAGTCATATTGAAACAAAAGTCTCGATATAAGAGACGTGGGTATCACAGATGACATCTTAGGAATTGAGATTACTAAGACATCTAACGGACTAGTCTAACTTCAAACTCAGTTGTGACAGTCTTGTTGAAGCCACCAATGGATATGAATCATAGAACTGATTGGAATCATGGTGCACCCATATACAAAGAGCGGCGCAGGTTATATGTAGTTCAATGTATTGTACACACTACAACCGACCTGGTATCGTCTTATAATGCAGATCAGTTGAACTAAGGTTCACTCGTAATTCTGGAAATGATCGATAGAAGGCGTTAAGTCAGATATGACGATATCTGAAATATTCGCTTATCTATGGATTATGGTATTCTTGATGTCCAACGGTTCTGGGAGAACACAGTGATGCAAACTAGACATCAGATATGAAGAACACCAAAGCCACAAGTAGATGTGTATGGTGTGTCTTTGAAAATCCTCTAAGCAAACTTGTATCGGCCGATTCATGATAGAATCGGAGTTTATCGCTTTATACTAAGCATGAAAGAAGTTGAGTAACTTCACGACTCCTTAGAGGACGTCCCTAATTGGGAGAAACCCGTGTCTTCAGCAGTTATACACTGTGGCTAGCCGGTCGGCTTCAGAAAAGGGCACGGATGACGGCGCCTGGACGTATCTGTCGGTTATGTCGGAGACATAAGACCGTATGGCAGTTGATCACCATGGGTGTCACTTTCTTGATTACTAATCAACGGATATAGAGGACCCTTTAACTAAGAGACTACCCAAAAATCAAGAGTTCTGCCTGTATAGGGGAATGGGCTTAAAACCCAAATGATACAAACCTTTGCGGTGGTAACCCAACCATACTGACTGGAGATCCCAAGAATTTGGTTCAATAGGAAAACTAAGCTGCAAAAGGTTCAATTGAGCGCTTCGGTGGAAGCAAGAACACTTCAGATTATGATTTATGTAAATAAACATGAATCCAAAGCCGTTCCCGCGATAGACATTAAAGTGCTACCTGCATGGTGGGTAAATGTTAAGCTTCCAAACCTTTAACGATCCTCAAATAGTTGAGGTTAAGGTTGGGGAAACTTTTAAGGATTCTTAACACTTGTGAAGTGGGGTATAGCAGGATACCTTGTAGGAGATCACCTATTTAAGTGCGAGGACATGCCGCCTCAAATGAACGCACTTAAGAATCCAAGTGTGTCCACGACCACAACGGACAGAACAATAAGAAGAAACGAATAAATGGGAGGTATTGTGTTGGTACCGTTGTCTAGGCTTACATTAAACACTGACAGTTCAAGACATCACGTTCACCGCGCAGTAAGTAAGTCCCATGGTATTCAACTAGGGAAGGTTCAAAGCGGAAGCTACCTCTCCTGATGCAATATATTTTCGCTGAAAGATTGTTGAAAGTAGGCACCTTGTGTGTGCACCAAAATCTCTTTCAAGAGGGGATTGTTGGAAATTAACTAATGTGGAACTAAGTTTATCCCATTATTTATAACTCGAACAATTGGGCCCTGCACGTCGGAAATGTCGTTTCCACACATATGTAATCTTAGTGCCAAGTATTGTAAATTTCGTTAATGAAAGAGATATTGGTACGTAAGTGAAATGTTTGAGACATAGAATGATGGATGGTTATTGGATAAATAACAAGTGTTCCACATCGGTAAACGAAGGAAGGATTGTGCGAGGTGTAAGATGGAACGGGTCGGAAAAAGGGTCGCGAAGCCAAGAAGGGCCGCGACGCTAATTGACTGTTTGGCATTCTGGAGCCGCGACGCTAAATGTTGCAGCGCCGCGGCGCTTCCCAGTCAGTGTTTGCTCGACGGAATCCCAAAGGTTTGGTTGTTGAGGGGGTTTCAATGTCATTGAATCCACCCAATAATATCCATTACTTGGACCATTATGTTGCTGCGTTACTTGGGGGTTAAATGTCATCCATTACATGGCAATTGATTGCCATTATGGGGCATTTGAAAGGCCATCTTGCACACCTATAAATTGAGGCCTTTGGCTCAATTCTATAGATGACCATGAACAGAAAAATAAGTTAACAACAACATAAAGAGATCTGATTTACCTGATATCAATCTTTCTCTTAGCAATCTTCATTATTTGTGTTCTTCGCTGAGATCATTTGTGTAGGCTTTGCACACTTGATAGTTTGCTGTTTCATCTTGGGAGACTATTGTCCACACTTCCGTAAAGCCTATATACCGGGGCAATCTTGTCTTAAAGACAGAGAGCCATCTCTCGACTCAGCCGGTGGTGTTTTGATTATCTAATCGGTTGCTAAGTGTTTCAGGTGTGAACTAGAATCTCAAAGGACTCTAACCGTTCGTAATCTCAGCGAATCTATAAGCCACAAGTGTAGCAGTTCAAGTTCTTGTATTTCCGAATACAAGTTCCATATTTGAAGTTTTCAATTCAAGATCAAGATATTGACAACTTGTTGTTGTCCTCTTTGTTGTTTATCCTTTCAATCATTGTAATAGTTATTTACTATTCGCGTACGTGCTTTACATATCCAACAAAACATACAAGAAATAAAAAATAATTAGAGTAGAATTAGGGGTCATTAAGTAATCAAACATGGTGGCTAAATGGGATTATCTTAATCCATAAGAGTGGATTAGTTTTTTTATAGTTTGATCTAACCAATTAATTTGATAATGAAACAAACTTTGGATTAAGTACTCAGACAAATGATTTATTGAAAAATACTTCCCCTTCTTGAAATAAATGGTATAGGTGAAATAATGCTCAGCGAGCTTATAATATCAATAATCTCGTTGAAATAGTAAACCATAGTTATTAAAAATGATGACTATGTTCGTTAATATAAATCGATAACGTTCAATCTGGCTGGATATCAATCTAACTAGTGAAAGAAGCATAAGAGAGAAAGAAAATTCAATTTGATAAACCCATTGATGGATGTCGTTCAACGATAGAGTCATGATTTCACTATGAGAGTTCGAAATATAAAAAATTAAACACACTAAGAATCCAAGAGATTCAATATCTACCTATTATATATACAGTGTAATTTTCTGTCGAAGATCTGGTCTGGATATTGTTAGCATGAGTTGTTAGCAATTGTAGTTGGTTTATCCCAACCATCATAAGTTTGCACGTAAAATACAAAAACCAATGAAATAGTTATCAAAATAAACCCAATTTTGTGTCCATGTCATTGGCATGATTGGTTGGAATTTGTTTTGGCATGATTGGTTGGAATTTGTTTTGGCATGATTGGTTATTTAAGTTACAGATCCATGTGCACAACTTTAAAAACCTCGAGGACTAAAACGACAGTTCCAACGGTCATGGCCCAATTTAAATTCCGCATTCTCACCTTATTTGTATTTCATTTTAGTCCCCTATAATTGTAGATAATACTAAGGCTGGCCAGTGGGCCGGGACGACCCGACCCCGCCCCGGTCCCGACCCTACCCCGCTCTAAAAAAAAAAAA
This sequence comes from Anisodus tanguticus, assembly GCA_034509755.1. Taxonomy (NCBI): domain Eukaryota; kingdom Viridiplantae; phylum Streptophyta; class Magnoliopsida; order Solanales; family Solanaceae; genus Anisodus; species Anisodus tanguticus. Next base: position 37,878,484 of record CM067549.1, read on the forward strand.
AAATTTAACGGGGGCGGGACTCGAACTCGGGACGGGACGATGTCTCGTCCCGCCAGACCCGAGCCCGCCCCCGGTGCCCGCCGGACCCGAGCCCGCCCCGAGCCCGTCCCGACCCCGACCCCGACCCTTAAACCCCCTTTGCAAAAATAACCGTTGCACCAACGGCCATTTTAGATTATGGCCGTTGGCCAACGGCCATTTTAGGCCCCCCCCCTCCCCCAACCCCCCTACCCCTTAATATTTATTTTTAACCCATAAGTTATTATATTTACACTTTAACCCAATTTTTCAACTATAAATAACTCATTTTCTCTTCATCTTTCTCACAAATCTTCCTACAATCTCTCTAATTTCTCAATATATCTCTCTACATTGTTTGCTAAATATTCAATTTTATTAATTCATTTGGGAATTGGGAGTGAAGTTGGCAACTAGCTTGAGGATCTTCCATCGAGCAAAATTTCAATTTTCAACCTCTCGATTACACGTCGACGTTACGTCGGCGTTTGGTACATTCGTTCCTTCATTAAATTATTATTGTCTCGTTTATTTTATTTAGCGCACTTAATTTTATTGTCTTTAATTATTTATTATCATAATTAAAATGGAAGGATTAAAAGGTATGTTTAAGGGTAAGGGTAAGGGTGCTTCTTCTAGTAGAGGCAACCAGGGCAAGGGTACTTCTTCTAGTCATCTTATTCCTACACGGGATGATTTTGTTGATACTCAACATTTTCCTACAATACCATTAGATTTAGACGAGGAGTTATTTTCTGGAACTCAAGAAGACTTTAATTTAGACGATGATCTAGACGATACACCCACTAATATTGATGACAACACGCCCACTAGTGCACCTTCAACCGAAATACCTCCTATTCCCCCTAGTATGAGACGAGGTCCGGCAAAACGACCATTAAAATCGAGATGCATGGACATTTTTTGATAGGGACGTAGAGAATCAAGTAGCCATATGTAAAATTTGTAAAAATGTTTTAAAATTTAAAACTGGAAAAGGTCACGGTGGGACGGGGGTTTAATTAGACACGTAGTAAGTGCTCATCCAGCCAGTATGCCCAATACCAGGCTTCAAAACCGGGTGCGCAAACGGCCGCTCCATCGGGACAAGGTTCACATACGATACGTCCCGGACCAAGTACAGGGTCAAATTAACCCTATGACGGGGGGAATTGTAGGCTCTAAATACAACAAACATAGAGATAGGGAAGCAATATCAAAATTAGTTGCTTGTGGAGGGTTTGCCTTTTTCATTTCCTTCATCTCCCGGTTTTATTCATTACATTAGAGATATATATAATCCTCGCTTTTAACGGTTTTCCTAGGTCAACCGTTAAGAGAGATGTATTTAAATTTGCGCATGAATATCAATAATATTTACGTTTTTCATTATATCATTTTAATGGCAAAGTATCTATCACGTCGATATAGGTCGTAGTACTAACGGCCATGATTATTTAACTCGTAACTTGTCATTGGATAGATTATAAATGGTCTATGCAAAAACGTATTTTAGCGTATAGATATATAGATGATAGGCACACTTTGGTACTTTTATTGCGTAAATATTTATCAAGTGTGCGATTATTACGGAATTACCGATAAAATTATGACTATTACATTAGATAACGCTTCTAATAACAATTACGCAATTACAATGTTAAAAAATAGTTTAGCTCCATCTTTTCCGACCATTTTCATATAAAATGCGCGTGCCATATATATAACTTAATTGTAAAGGATGGTCTATCACTTTTTGAAGACATTCTTAGTAAAATACAATTTGCTATAAACTTTATTTTTAAAAGTAATAAAGTACAACGTAGAAAAGAATATAAAAAAATTTGTCATGATTGTGGACTACCTTTTAGAAGAATTCCACAAGAAGTATCCACTAGGTGGAATTCTTTATACGAGCAACTACTTATTGCTTATGACTATAAATTACCTATAACTTTATTTTTTAACTCTCATAATAAAAAGCCAAATTTGATATGATTTTAGATAGTGATTGGGAAAAAATTTCCGAACTTATTGTATTTTTAGAGAAATTTTTTCAAGCAACAAAAGAATTTTCCGGTATATATTATCCTACTATTTCAACTATGTTATTTTATATAACTCTAATATTTTTATTACTTAGTGAATATATGGAAAAACCAAATTATAAGGCAGCTATTAAAAAAATGTTTGTCAAAATAAAAAAATATTTTATTCCTATTCCTTCTATTTATATTATTGGTTCTCGTATTAAATCCTACTATTAAAATAGACGGTACTAAATCACTAATTGAAACTATTTACGATTGTATAGAAGTACTACCACCTCCAAGTCCCAAAAATCTAAATCACCCACCACCTATTGAACAAACTAAAGAAGAAGTGTTGAATAGCGTAGAACACCACCGCAAAAATATATATAGATTTTATCAACAAGAAAATGCTAGTAACGTACCGGCTACCATACCATCTTCTTCATCTTCAACACAACCTCACAAAAGACATGCTTGTTTCTGCGCGCTAGTATTGAAAGCCTCGAAATAGAATGTGCGGCCGTACCTCTACTAACCAAATTAGCGAGTTGGATATTTTTGTTTTGCGGGGTTCTGTACCGTATCAAGAAGTTATCAATGAAGATGGACAAGAAGACTTGTTTGAAATACTTGGAGGGGAATGAGAAGACCTTTCCGACACTTTCATTGATGGCTCGAGATGTTTTGAACATTCAAGCGTCATCAATGCGTCGGAAAGCGCTTTTTCTGCAGGCGATATCAAATAGGAGACCACGTACACTCATTGGCGGAGACGACTTGGAAATTGCGGTATTATTCGAGAGATTGGATACGAGCGGAGCGGAGAAGGTGCGGTCAACCGGAGATCAACGAAGAAGATGATGAAAACTACAACGAAATCTTAACCGAAGGTAGTGGAAGCGACGTGGATCAATTTGACCAACAAATACCTATTCCAACCGAAGAACCACATGAAATCATCAAGCAATTAGAACGATTTTTTTGAAAATGTAATTTTTTTAATTGCAATTTTATTATGTAATTTGCAACTTTTTTGACAACACCATAAAGTTGCAATTTAGATTTTAGACAATTGTATTTGTATTACAAAAAAATCATATGTCTATTAAATAATATAAGAGGCACAAAAACAGCCTTGGGATGTTTTTATTACACTATCTTGTTTTATTTATTGAGTTTTTTTTATACATATGTTATTTAAAAAAAAAAAAAAAAAGGAAAACCCGACCCCGTCCCGCCCCGCCCCGCCCCGACCCGAGCCCGACCCGAGCCCGCCCCGCCCCGATACCGACGGGATCGGGATCGGGACGGGGCCGGAGCAGTCCCGCCCGAATCGACCCCGCTAGGCCCGCTAGTCCCGATCCCGACCCCCGGATCGTCCCGCCCCGACCCCGACCCCGCCAGACCCGGCCCGCCAGACCCGAGCCCGGCCCACTGGCCACCCATAGATAATACTGCTGAAGACAGGAAGCAACAAGAGTTGGCATATTAGGTGTGGTTAATTTTAGGCCATCTAATAAACATTAGGCATTTCTAAAAATAAAGTTTCTCCCAAATCGTGTAGCATGACATGTTTCAATTTTTGGAGGGAAATTACGTAGAAATTTACATCTCCTTGTAACTAATGTTCAACTATAATATTTTTCCTAATCTGTTTTATATGAGATTTTATTAATCTTGGAACGCACTGAAATGTTTGATACTATTCTATTTTTATTAAACTTCTCAACTTTTAAGGACCAAATTTATTATAGTGTTCAAATTCTAATGTTTGAATTTGATACTCCATGACGTTTTTGTTACTCAAATGACTTCCAACCATATATTTTTCTGCTATATTTAATATAATCAAAAGCCACATTAACAATTCAAATTTATGTCTTTTAATCAAATACTGTTAAATAAAATGAAACAAATTTAATAGAAGATAACCTATTATGGAGATTAGAACATAACCTCATTAATGGTTTGACCTTCATATTATAATTACAAGTTATAAGGTTACACATTCTTTGGCAAAGTCGAGTGGTCGAATAACTTCCTTATTAACAATGTTGAAAATACATTTTTTCTTGCTACAATTTGATAGTTTTCTTTTCATAAGATGAAAATCAACTCATGACAGTCCTCCTGGGCATAGCTGGATAACAAAAGAGGAAAACTTAAAATCCAGCTAGAGACCTGCAGCGTGGGTTCGAACCCTAGTGGGAACAATTTGCTCTCTTTTGTGGTAGGACCTTGTAGGTGATATCAGTTGCTCTGTTCTTAAATCCTAGCCATTCAGACACATCCCGCGATTTACTGGTAGTAGTGCTGAGGACCGGGACTACTATCTCCAGGAATAGTCTGGCGTAAGCCGGGAAGCTGAATATAAAAAAAAAACAACTCATGCCACCTTAGCTTGTTGACAGAAAATGAAACACAAAGAAGTTGACATATTTAGATGTGCCGTTTCTTTAGGGGAAAGCAAAGCAAACTATTGAGTATGAATGAGTAGTAGAATGGGTCAAAATGTTCGTTTCTGTTTTTTTTTTCTTTAGACATCTTGTTCGATATCCAAATCGAGGGTGATATAGTCCTTTAGTCTGCTACATCATCTCGGACAATCCTTACCTCGTAAACTACTTTTTCTTTTACATTGAGTTAGACGAAATGTTAATTTCATTTTACCTAATGTTGAGGTCCCGTATTTATATTATCCATGTACCAATTGCTAGGTTTGGGTGTACTACGGGGATGTTGGATATCCCACATTGGTGGGAATGTGGTCGTTTGACTTTTTTATATGATTTTGGGCAATTCGCATCTCTTGAGCTAACTTTTAGGTTGAGATAGACTCTCATTTCTTTATCACATCTGAGATCCAAAACTCAGGTCTGTAAAATCTGGATTGACATCGGGCAGGGCCACTAAGAGGTTAAATTATTTCCGCTATACCAAGAAGTTCTCAATTTCTAGCTAAAGCTCGAACCAAAAGAATATTATTGATTAGAAAACCAGGGCTACTAGTTTTCATAAGGGATGAAGAAATAGAAATTGTTGAGTACAAGGTAATGGGACCTTCAAGCAACAAAGTCAAGTCAATGCCCAGTTTCATTAGAATATTTTAACCATCAAACTGCTGCATATATACTTTCACACCTTCTTTAAATTCATTGTTTAGAGCTACACTGATTCTTTTAATCATCATTTGAATTGGTAATTTGTATGCTCTTATGCTATCCAAAAGGTGGATTGCCTGTCAACTGGAAAGAAGATTCGGAAAAACAATGATCTTTAAATAAGCTCCTTAGGTAAATATTTAGATTTTTAGTCGGTATAATTTCACTAACCTTGCACTAGTTATTTCTTCATGACAATGAATTTTATAATAATATAATTAAAAAAATTCAATTATATATATCTCAGAGCATTAGATTATATATATCCTAGTCTAATAAAAACTTACTCACATTCAATATTTACACCAAACTATATTAACGTCGTGAAATTAAAACGTCAGAAGTAACAAATTAAATATGTTAGGTGATATAATATAAAATTAGTTAGTACGAGGGCCTCTTGACTTGGAATATATAGTCAAGTCAATGTCTGCTTTTAATAGAATAGTCTTTAATTTAATTCGCATCATTTCATTTCATTTTCTAATCCATCTTTTAATAACTTCGTTTCAGCTTTTACTTTCTTAAATTGTGAAAGTGAAGCTGAACGAATCAATTCTCTGATTTCTTATGACTTCAAGAAAAGGAAAAAGGACACATTTGATTTTAAAAATATCAGTAAATTATAGTCGAGCAAGCTATTTTTATTTTGGTGTCGTTGAATATGGGCAATATAGATTTATTCCAATTTTCAATTTAAAAGGATACCCACTACCTCCTAATGTGATTTTTTTCTCCTCTCAAATTATACAATCAAAAATAAGTTTGATGGAATCATTTTTGTATTTTTCCTCAACTTGTATTTTTCTTTAAAATTGGCGAGCCTGGTCAACGACGACTACATAATGCTGGTGTCCTTTCAATTCTCACTACATATACTCAAAGATGGATCTTGCAAAAAGAAATGTTGATTTTCGTTGACAAAAAGATAAATAATATAATACTCCAGTATTTAAAAAAAATTAATCTTATTTATCCCTTCTATATTTTTTTCAGCTTCCTGGCTTACACCAGACTATTCCTGGAGATAGTTGTACCGGTCCCTCAACACTACTACCAGTAAATCGCGAGATGTGTCTGAATGACTAGGGTTTGAGAACAGAGCAACTGATATCACCTACAAGGTCCAATCCCAGAAGAGAGCAAAGTGCTCCCATCAGGATTCGAACTCACGTTGCAGCCTCCAGCTGGATTTTAAGTTCACCTTTTTTGTCATCCAGCTATGCCCGGGGGATATTTTTTTTGTCCCTTCTTTATTAGGTTGTGGGTGGGATATGGACGGTGAAATATCATACATAAACAGAAAAGGGTCAAATATACTCTTGTACTATGAGAAAATTGTCAAATATATCCCTCGTTATACTTTGAAGTCAAATATATTCATGCCGTTATATTTAGGGGTCAAATATAACCCCCATCCGTTAAATTTGTCCAAGATGGACATCCGATCCTACATGGCAATGACATTTTATGAGGTGGATGACCTTAACACCCCTAACCCATTTTACCCATCTCCTCTGTTTGTTCTTCTACCACTAAAATTTTCTTTCCCTCCGTCACCATTGCAACCATCATCGCCACCACGACCAACTCTATATCTAATGTGGTTTTGCACATGATTAGGGTTAATTAGTCCATTTTTGTTTTCTCTTCTAAAAAAATATATTTCCCGTATAATCATTTCATATCCCTCTTCTGTTTATGTCATCGAAAAATGATGTCGGCATGCGGAAAAACTTAATAGGTATTAAACAATTGAACTCCCAAATTCAATACACTTTGCTCATATATACATACAGAATAACAAAGAAGAAGAAGATCATCGACGACCCCAATCAACCCACCCTACTCCACTACCCCAATAAATCACCAACTCATGTTCCCTTTTCCCAATTAAAATCAACCCTTTTTCTCAAATTTTCAATTTTCCTAATTCCCAGATTCGCAGGTGGTCATCTTGTCTTCAATTACCATTTTGTTGCACAATGAGACTTATGTTTGATAATTGCTACTTGGTTCTGTTTTTGTGTTTAATGGGAGAATAGATAAATGGACAAATGGAGAGTTGGTCGTGGTGGCGATGATGGTGGTAATGGTAGTGGAGGAAAGGAAATTTTAGCGGTGGAAGAACAAATAAAGGGGAGGGGTAAAATGGGTTAGGGGTGTTAAGGTGGCATGTCACGTGACATCCACCTCATCAAATGTCTTTATCATGTAGGATTGAATGCCCATCTTGAACAAATTTAACGGATGAAGGTTATATTTGACCCCAAAGTATAACGACAGGGGTATGTTTTGCATCAAAATATAACGAGGGGTATATTTGACCATTTTCTCATAGTACAGGTGTATATTTGGCTCTTTTCTGTTACATAAAAAGTAGTGTGATACATTTATCTCCTACTTGTAGGAGTATATATAAAATGCATAATTGTTATAAAAATTATAGAATTGTAAATCAAAGTAAAAGAACTTAGACAAGGAACTTTAAAGAGAAATCTTATTTCTTCTTCTTTCTTGGTGTGTCTTTCACTTCTCATATGCTAGACCTTTTATAGACATATTGAATGAGGTATCTTGCAAGAGTAGGGAATACATAGTGGAAGGGATGGATCTCTACAAATATGGTCATCCACTATTTACTATAGTGGGATACATAGTCATTACTACATATTGATGAGGAGTAGTGGAGAATTTACTACATCATGGAGAGGAGTAGTGAAAATTATATTTGAGTAGTGGACAAAACTCAATAGGACAAAACCTTGATTAAGGGAAAAAGAGTACAACGTGTATTACTCCCCCTGATAAAAACTTCACTTAAAGTCGACACATCTCAATCTTGTATATCATCTTCTCAAAGGTTGAGGTTAGTAATGTCTTAGTGAACAAGTCCGCTAAATTTTCACTTGAACGAACTTGTTGAACATCTATTTCGCCTTTCTTTTGAAGATCATGTGTGAAAAAATAATTTTGGCGAAATGTGTTTTGTCATGTCTCCTTCTCTTAATTGAGCTATATATGCATCATTTTCTTCGTACAATGTTGTTGTAATATTCTTTTCCAAAGAAAGATCACATATTCCTAGATGTGTTGAGTTATTGACCTCAACCAAACACATTCCTGACTTGCTTCATGAATGTCTATTATCTCTTCATGATTTGAAGAAGTAGCAACCATAGTTTGTTTAGTCGAACGCTATGATATAGTTGTACCTCCACATGTAAATAAATAACCTGTTTTAAATAGACATTTATGTGGGTCAGATAAATATCTTGCACTTGCATAACCAATTAGTTGTGAGTTTGACTCATTTCAATAAAATAATCTCATATCAAGGGTTCCTCGGAGGTATCTGAATGTATGTTTAATACCATTTCAGTGTCTTCTTGTTGGGGAAGAACTAATTCTTGCTAATAAGCTTACAGAGAAAGTTATATCTAGTCGAGAACTACTGGCAAGATACATTAATGCTCCAATTGCGCTAAGATAAGGTATTTCAACACCAACAAACTCTTCATTATTTTCAGAAGGTCAAAATGAATATTTATTAATATCAAGTGATCTCACAACCATTGGGGTACTCAATGGATGTGCTTTATCCATGTAAAATCTCTTTAAGATATTTTCAGTATATGTTGATTGATGTACAAATATTTCATTTGTAAAATTTTCAATTTATAGACAAAGATAAAATTTTGTCTTTCCAAGATTTTTCATTTCAAATTCATTTTTTCAAACATTCTACTACATTTGGAAGCTCTTCATGAGTTTCAATTATACTCAAGTCATCAACATATACAACTATTATGACAAATTCAGATCCAGAACTTTTCATAAAGACACAAGGACAAATTGGGTCATTTGTGTACCCTTCTTTCAATAGGTATTTGTGTAGGCGATTATACCACACGCGTCCTGATTGTTTCAATCCGTATAAAGATTTTTAAAGATTGGATGAATAAGTTTTCTAGAAATCTTTATATGCTTCAGGTGTTTTGAATCCTTCAGGGATTTTCATAAAATGTCGTTGTCCAGTGAGCCATATAAATAGTGTAACATCCCGAACTTTTGGGTCACGGTTTGAATCGCTAGGCATATGTAAAATCTCTAGGCATGTGTAAATAGACCCGAGCGTTGGGAAAATTTATGTTATATTTACGTATACTAATAAAGAGATTAGTATATAAAAGGATTAAACTCTGAAATAATTTTGGATGTAACAAGTGTAACGACGGGGATCGAAAATAATTTTAGTGTGTGCATAAAGAGGTTATGGACTAGTGTCATATTACAAAAATTATGACATTGAGTATATGAAGGTCTTATGAGTTATTAAGATTTAAGTGAATTGAGATCACGAAATTAATTGTGTGCATAATTGATTAATTATGGGGTATGATATATGTGTGGCGTGAAGGTGTGAGCCACGAAACCAATTCAAAATGCATGAAATTGGGAGGTGTCATGCGTTAGATTAATATGGGTTCATTAAGATTGGTTAGTGGGGAACATAATCATTGGGAATCTTTTGGTTAGCACGATTAGGGAGGGGGTTATATTACATTTTCATGTTGTGAATTCGTGGAAGACCGAAAATAGTAAGCAACATTGTAACTAAGAGCTAGGACGTTACATCTCACTTTACTTTGAGTTGAAAAAAAGGGGAGAGTACGAAGCAGTGATAAAAACAAAAGGGAAATCGGCCAACAACATTAGTTGGTATTTCTTGGCAAGCAACAATAATTTCCTTCCAGTTTAGGGAAACGAAGGTATGTTAAGGCAAATTATTTCATTCTTTTGGCATGTTTCATGTAACGAAATATAACTGTGATATTGTTCCATAAATTGTTCTACTCTTAGTAGTTAAGAATATTCATATTATTGATTTCTATGTTGAAAACATGTCTAAATATGTTCCTAAGTCCTTATTGAGGCATATGGAAAAGATGTTGATATTCACAGTGTTAGCCGAATGTATGTCATTCATGCATTTCATTTGCATTATATTCATATATTACCCTGGACCCACTTGTATTATATACACTACTATATGGTATCAATATATATATATGTAGGGGATGGGGAAAAGGGAAAGGCGTTATATACGCGTCAGCACCTGCAACTGGTACAAACTATCACAAAAGACTCCTAAGAGGCCAATATTATAGCTTGTGTGGCTAATACGATATAACCGGATGCATGTGTGGCGGTTATGGGAAGGAAGATGCCCTTGTGTGGCCAATATATATGTATACCGCATTTACATCATGCATACATTCATTAATCATTATATGGTATGATGGCCACAGAGGCTATTATGGTGAGAAAGATGCCCGAAGAGGCTGAGGTATATGTATACTGCATTTTGCATAACATTTAGGTATATGTATTAGGGCTCTTAGAGACATTTACTGCTGGTCGGCTATTTCTGTTTCAGTTATTGGTATATCCATGTTGTGCTATTATTCATGTCTGACATACTCAGTACATCAATCGTACTGACGTCCTTTTTGTCGGGAGACGTTGCGTTTCATGCCCGCAGGTTCAGTGAAAGAGGGTGACGGTTCACACTAGTAGGTTGCTGGTTCAGCTGATGTTGGAGCACTCTATTTATTTCAGAGTTGCAGTCTGGTCGTGGTATAGTATTTTTGCATATGCATATGAGTATGGCGGGGTCCTGTCCTATCCTTGTGGTGTCATGTATTCTTTAGAGGCTTGTAGACAGATGTCCTGTGTGTAGTAGACTTGTATGGCCTTATCGGCCTTGGTTTTGGTATGTATATATATAAGTTGGTTTTCTGGATAAGGATTTCACATACTTGTCTTTCGGTTTAGTCCGTATTTATTAGTGATTAGATGTTGGATGTACGATGGGTGGTGTCCGACGGGTGGGATCCGTGTTCCCATCGCGGCCCTATGGTTTGGGACGTGACAAACTTGGTATCAGAGCATGTCTGTTCTAGGGAGTCTACAAGCCGTGTCTATTAGAGTCTTGTTTATGGGTATGTTGTGCACCATACTTATAAGCAGGAGGTTGTCTGCCATTTAGGAATGGTTTCTATTCCTTCACATCATAGATCGTGCGGTAGAGCGGAGTCTTAAGAATTCGAGTTTAACTCGTGCCTGTTACGATTTTAGTAATGCCGGTTACCAAAAAGACTTCGGTTAGTTTATATTCGTAGCCAGTAAATGAGCGATTTCTAACCAAGACGATTGATACACCAGAAGGGGCAATATTATTGTTAAAATGTCGTTGTCCAGTGAGCCATATAAATAGTGTAACATCCCGTACTTTCAGATCACGGTTTGAATCACTAGGCGTATGTAAAATCGCTAGGCATGTGTAAATAGACCCGAGCGTTAGGAAAATTTATGTTATATTTATGTATGCTAATAAAGAGATTAGTATATAAAATGATTAAACCCCGAAATAATTTTGGACGTAACAAGTGTAACGACGGGAATCGAAAATAATTTTGGTGTGTGCATAAAGAGATTATGGACTAGTGTCATATTATAAAAAATATGACATTGAGTATATGAAGGTCTTATGAGTTATTAAGATTTAAGTGAATTGAGATCACAAAATTAATTGTGTGCAAAATTGATTAATTATGGGGTATGATATATGTGTGGCGTGAAGGTGTGAGCCACGAAACCATTTCAAAAAGAATGAAATTGGGAGGTGTCATGCGTTAGATTAATATGGGTTCATTAAGATTGATTAGTGGGGAACATAATCATCGGGAATCTTTTGGTTAGCACGATTAGGGAGGGGGTTATATTACATTTTCATGTTGTGAATTCGTGGAAGACCGAAAACAGCAAGCAACATTGTAACTAAGAGCTAGGACGTTACATCTCAGTTTACTTTGAGTTGAAAAAAAGGGAGAGTATGAAGCAGTGATAAAAACAAAGGGGAAATCGGCCAGCAACATTAGTTGGTATTTCTTGGCAAGCAACAATATTTTCCTTCCAGTTTAGCGAAACGAAGGTATGTTAAGGCAAAATATTTCATTCTTTTGACATGCTTCATGTAACGAAATATAACCGTGATATTGTTCCATAAATTGTTCTACTCTTAGTAGTTAAGAATATTCATATTATTGATTCCTATGTTGAAAGAATGTCTAAATATGTTCCTAAGTCCTTATTGAGGCATATGGAAAATATGTTGATATTCACAGTGTTAGCCGAAGGTATAAGGATATTATGTCACTCAAGATGTTTTATTGTCATTCATGCATTTTTATTTGCATTATATTCATATATTACCCTAGATCCACTTGTGTTATATACACTACTATATGGTATCAATATATATATGTAGGGGATGAAGAAAAGGAAAAGGCATTATAAACGCGTCACCACCTGCAGCGGGTACATACTATCACAAAAGGGTCCTAAGAGGCCAATATTGAAGCCTGTGTGGCTAATACGATATAACCGGATGTCTGTGTGGCAGTTATGGGAAAGAAGATACCCTTGTGTGGCCAATATATATGTATACATCATTTGAATCATGCATACATTCATTAGCCATTATATGGTATGATGGCCACAGAGGCTGTTATGGTAAGGAAGATGCCCGAAGAGGCTGAGGTATATGTATACTGCATTGTGCATAACATTTAGGCATATGTATTAGGGCCCTCAGAGGCATTTACTGTTGGTCAGCTATTTCTATTTCAGTTATTGGTATATCCATGTTGTGCTATTATTCATGTCTGACATACTCGGTACATCAATCGTACTGACGTCCTTTTTGTCGGGAGACGTTGCGTTTCATGCCCGCAGGTTCAGTTAAAGAGGGTGACGATTCACACTAGTAGGTTGCTGGTTTAGCTGATGTTGGAGCACTCTATTTATTTCAGAGTTGCAGTCTGGTCGTGGTATAGTATTTTTGCATATGCATATGGGTATGGCAGGGTCCTGTCCCGTCCTTGTGATGTCATATATTCTTTAGAGGCTTGTAGACATATGTCCTGTGTGTAGTAGACGTGTATGGCCTTGTCGGCCTTGGTTTTGGTATGTATATATATAAGTTGGTTTTCTGGATAAAGATTTCACATACTTGTCTTTCGGTTTAGTCCGTATTTAATCGTGATTAGATGTTGGATGTACGTTGAGTGGTACCTGACGGGTGGGATCCGGGTTCCCATCGCGGCCCTACGGTTTGGGTCTTGACAAATAGGTTGTGACAACATCCATCATGCATTCAAGTTTTTCATGGACAACCAGATTTATAAGATATCTGAAGGTGATTGCATCTTGTCTCCATATAATTAATGTCAGGTCTTTGCGAAAATTCTTGTGCCACAAGTCGTGCTTTATGTCTTCATTTTTCTCATTTTGTCTCGCACATAAATTCATTTGTACCCTACTGGCTTTATACCTTAAGGTGTTCGGACTATAGGTCCAAAAACTTTGCATTTTTCAAGCGAAGCTAATTCAGTTTGAATTGCATCTTTCCATTTTGGACAATCATTTCTCTGTCTACATTACTCGACAGATTTTGGTTCAAGATCCTCATTTTGTTGCATTAGTTTATCAGCAACATTATAGGCAAAAACATTTTCGATAATTATATCATTTCGGCAAATTTTTCTTGAGGAGACATAACTAATTGAGATTCTCTTCATTTTATTATTTTCAGGTACCTAAACCTCTTTCGAGGTTTTATATTTGGAATCAATAGGTTTACCATGTTTCAAGCGTGATTTAGACTCATTTGCATCAATTGATTGCCTTATTGAGATATCAACTCGAATTGGAGCATTAGCAGCTGGAATATGAGATTTAGTAATCCTTGATAGGTCAGAGAATGCATCTGCAGTTGATTTACAATATTTTGCAAATAGAACATATTTTGAACCTCTTGTTCACATTGATTTGTTCGAGAATCTAAATGAGATAATGATAATGCATTTCAATCAATATCTTTTTCTAGCTGCTTATTTTTCTCTCCCTAATGCTGGATAATTGATTCATCAGAATGGCAATCAGCAAATCTTTCCGTAAATAAATCTCCAGTCACATGTTCCAAATATTTTATAATAGGATATTCACACCCAACATATATCCACAACCTTCTTTGGGGACCCACCTTTTTGCGTTGTGATAGGGGAATTGGAACATATACCGCACATCCAAACATTCTAAGATGGGAAATATTCGGCTCCTGGCTAAAAGCCAGCTGTAAGGGGAGACTTTATCATATCTTGTTGGCTTGATACGTACAAGTGCTTCTACATATTAAATAACATATCTCATCCCAAATTTTTTCGGGGGATTTTGTTCTCATAATCAATTATTTAGCTATAATTGAAGACATGCAATTTTTGCTAAACCAACTTAGATATAAACCAGCTTTATCAATATAATTTTATAGTTTGAAATCATGCTCTTAATTAATCAATTTGAGCAAACAACCTTGCAAAAATCAAATTGCAAGTAGATATCAAATGCACATGTGACCATACTATAGATGCATATATTAAAATTATATAATAGTAAATGGCCCACAGGACAGGTGACTGACCCATATATATATATATATATATATATATATATCACATTCTATATGTTCCAAATATCAGGGGATACAATCCCAACTTTGGTTGGTAAAATAATCAATTTATCATCATGAGAACAAGGAACACATAAGAATTCTTGAAGAATCTTTTATTTCTTTAATATATAACCACATGAATTCTCAATTATTTTGCATCACATTTGAACCGAGATGGCCATCCGGTCATGTCAATACATATTTCTTTCAGTAAACTTCTAGTTTACTATCGCATGTGATTCCATCATCATGCTCGTATATGTGTTGTTCAAACAATAGGAAAAGACGGATAACCTTTTTATATAAATATTTATAACCCGCTTTGATTATAGTAATACGAAAATAATAAATATTCTCATAATTTATAGTATCAATATAATTTATTTTGGCCAATTTCTTAGAAACTTAAAGGGTTTCTTTTGAGACATACTACAACACCAATATTGGGAACACGTTCATTCCTCTGGGTAGTAACTAATTTTCAGAGTTCCCAATTAATTATGTACTACCACATATTTCATAATACCATCTGTATGGTGAACATCTTCTTTTTTAGAGTAATTATCATTATGGTACCGTTATAAACAAGACTTATTTCTTGCTTTTATCATTTGATATTTCATGATAAAACATACCATAATATTTATAAATTATTAAAAGTACGTGACCAATGACCGTTTATGCCAACACAAAAATTGTTTATTTCTCTCAAACCTCCCATAGAGGTGAGACGTTGTGGTATTTATCCAACCATACATAAGCATGTCCTTATCCATAACTTTACACATTTCACTTTCAAAAATGAGTGAGCATTCACGATGCTTATCACAAGTCACATTCTCTTTAAAAATAGACTATAATCATATATATGTGCTTCATAATTTTTTATTATAAACCTATTATCTTTGTCTTATTCATAGACCCGCCTCAATATTACTTTGAAATTGTATTCCTTTCTTTGATGGAGGATTTACAAAATTTATTTTAATTAGGTCGCACGATCACCGCGTGCCCAATACCTTTCATAAAATACCTTCACCAATAGAAAGACCATTTTGAGAACCCATAATGTTCTCTCTTATATTACTACAATGATGATTAACATTATTTTTCCTTTGTCACACTCATGTTCATTTGTTTAACCACTTATCTTCATTCAGTCTTATTACGCACTGCTACCACATTCCCCTCACGGAATGGAGCATATCAAGTGGTACGAGCTTCATGAGTTTTAATCAAAAATACATTATTTTGCCTTAGTCATCACTATATCATCAACATAGTGTATCGGGACTTAACCCAACGTCTTATCCATATAAAGTTGTGTTAGGCAATAATTTGTCGGGACTCGAACCCAATATCTGTCATGACCCTACCCGACGGGCCGCGACTAACCACCCTAATGACGTCATTATACTAACCTGTCACACATAGTTCAATTAACACTTAATGAGTCTGAAATCCGGCAGCATAACGCTGCAATAACAACGTATGCCAGGGTAGGCAAGCCGACAAGGCTGCCTTTACCGCCAAATGTACCTGCCTCCTGAGGAGTCACAACTAGCCAACACAATACAACAAAAAGCCGACAAGGCCGCCACTAGATAATATCATATATACACGGGGACACCCCAACACAGAGTACAATAGCATGACTGACCAAAACAGAGTTATAACCGTTACATAAGGACAACCCACAATTGTCTACAGACCTCTACAAGAAGGATAACGACATATGACGGGACAGGGCCCCGTCGTGCCCCTAAATATACAAAAGTCAAAATAATAGGGTTCTGTACCCAAAATGACAAAGCTCTGAATCAAAGGAGCTTCCCAACCTATTGAGTAGGAACCTAAAACTAAGGTTCACCAAACTGAAAACCTGTACCTACGGGCATGAAACGCAGCCCCCCGAGGAAAGAGGGTTAGTACGAAATAATGTTCTGAGTATGTAAAACATGAAATGATGTAAAAGAGGTCATAAGTGGCCAACAGAAAACGGGAGATCAGTATAAAAATCAGGATCCAAATCCAACTGTGTCATAAACAATAAAAGTCAGTTGTGCCTTATAAAAATGAGAGTCAAGTCAAGAAAACATGAGTGCCTGTCCATATACATATTTATATATATCTGTAACGTAACCCGGCCCACTAGTGCGGGACTCGATGGAATCATATCATAACCCGGCCCATACTGGGACTCGGTGAAGTCATATCATAACCCGGCCCATGCTGGGACTCGGTAAAGTCATATCTCATCTATGGATCCATCCTACGTAACCCGGCCCTCTAGTGAGGGTCTCGGTGAAAAATGCAAGGTTGTGCATGAACATAACCCGGCCCGGGACTCGGTGAGGTGAAGTAGTAACACTTAGCACGAGTAGATATCATGAGTAACCATATGCAAGTAAAAATTATCATTTGACTCTCAATAAAATCATTATAATAATGTCATAATAAACTCTTTGCTGAAAAATCATAGGCACTTCTCAAAACAATCCTCTTTAGGAATTAAACTGTATAAGAATCAAGTACGTCCGCCGTACTTTCATTAAATCATGCCAAAAGAAAGAAGTAAGGGTTTCACATACCTTTTAGACGAACTAATCCACCCAATATTAGAATATGCCTCGTTATAGAACTTCAACCTATAACAATGGTAATACGTTCGTTAACTCTATGGTTACTAGCATACTTTATATCGAATAACGACTTCTTATTCTATAAAAATTCGAGCAGCACTTCCCCCGTTTATACATGTTTCCACAACTTCCAAACGAGGCTAATAACATCAATAACCAATCACCAATTAAGGGCACAACCAAAACAACAATAAAGAGAATTTACACACCCACTTCTCATGTAAATTTAGCCTCTTAATCCACATTAAAAACAGTCCATGTTCCAACAACAACGAGGGTAGAATGTGAAGCCTTTCTACGCCTTTTTACACCCTTATTCCTTTAGGACTTACATTAGCAATTACCACACCTAAACATGCATAATGGTAACTAAATTTTCAGCATTATAACACCACAAAATAGTTCCTAAAACAGTCCATATACATTCACAACATGTCCAACAATTTCATGCAAGTTCTTGGCCACAACATGTCATAATTCCATAACTCTTATCTTAATTCCTAAAATCCAATTTCGTATTTCAAAACTTCCATATAACTAATTCCAACTAAATATCAATGTTTCCTTTCAATTTCATCATGCAATTAGTGACAATAATAACAACAATAACCAACGAATCCAATAACATCAAAATCTGTCCCAAATCGGCAACTAGCCCAAAACTGTCACATGCAATGCTTAAATTCCAATTTTTCCTTAACACAAATTCATTACCTTAATTCTAACAACATGCATTCCAATTATATCGTAGAAAGAAGAATTTTATACCTCAAATTCATCCCAAAACAGCCCCCACAGTTTGTCACTGCCTTGTCCGAAAATTACCCACTGTTTTGTAATTTTTCTCCTTTTTTTTGTTCACTTCTTCAACTCCAATTGACATGTAAGTGTTCTACAATGTTAAGCCATCATCCCTACACGTTTTTCTTCCAAAATGTTATCCAAAAATATCAAAATTTCTGGGCTAAAGTCTCGGCCAACAGTGGTTGTTTTTGCCACTGTTTTAGTGTTGTTTTGCTTCTAATTTTTGGTGAAAATGTAGTCTAGGAAGAGAAGATAAAAACCTCAAATTTGGCTATGGGGTTGGTGGGTTCTCGGGTGGGGTATGGGGGAGGAGAGGAGAGGAGAGGAGAGGAGAGTTTGTTTTAAGTTTTGAATGAAGAAGATGAAAGAATGTAGGTTAATTAAAAAAATTTGGATTTTTAATATTACACTTTGGCCCCCAAGTTCTTCAATTAATAAATCTTAAACCCACCTCTTTTAATTCCCGAGAATTTCATAAAGCCTCGTATCCTCAATGTCATAATTTTATAATACAATGCTATTCCATAACTCCATTGGAATAAATTCAACTACTAGGATTAATTCTCGTCGTCACATGTATAGCACTAAAGAAAAACTATTCCGGGATAACATCCGTTTATACACTAATTTCCAGTATTAACATATGTAAGTGTTCCTTATATTCAATATCCGAATCTTACTTCCTTAATGACGTTCTTAATTATCGTCTTAATCTTACGAGGTGTAACATTCTTCCCCCCTCAGAAACATTCATCCTTGAATGTTCATAATAAGCCTTATGCTAGAAAACTTTCGGCAGAGTCTCCTTTATAACTATGCCTATCCGCCTATATGCAGCAAACCAACAGATGCCACACAGGGCCACAATATATCACTCATATACAATTCCCAATTACCAGAATCAAATAAGGAGTTAAATTACATTACCTGGAGTCATAGGGAACAAGTAAGGATATTTCTTCTTCATTTCATCTTCTGCCTCCCAAGTCATTTCCTCCATATTGTTGTTTCGCCACAACATCTTGACGGAAGCCACATCCTTCGTCCATAATCTCCTGACCTGGCGATCAAGTATGGCTATGGGATTTTCCTCATAAGACATCTCCTCTGTCACCTGGACATCATCTACTGGGAAGACTCTGGAAGGATCACCAATACACTTACGCAGCATAGATACATGGAATTCTGGATGTACCGCCTCCAATTCATATGGTAGATCCAACTCATAGGCAACCTTTCCTATTCTACGAATGACCTGGTAAGGCCCGATGTACGTTGGGCTAAGCTTCACTTTCTTACAAAACCTCATCACGTCCTTCATGGGTGACACCTTTAGGAATACCCAATCATCAACCTGAAACTCTAAGTGTCGACGTCGATTATCAGCATATGACTTCTGTCGACTCTGTGCTGCTAATAACCTCTCATGAATGAGTTTCACCTTATCAACAACTTGCTGAACCATGTCTGGGCCGATCAACTTAGTCTCACCTACATCAAACCAACCAATAGGTGACCTGCACTTCCTCCCATATAAAGCCTCATACGGTGCCATCTGGATGCTAGAATGGTAGTTGTTGTTATAAGCAAACTCAATGAGTGGTAAATGGTCATCCCAACTACCTCTGAAGTCAATAATACATGCCCTCAACATATCCTCTAATGTCTGGATAGTACGCTCTACCTGCCCGTCCGTCTGAGGGTGAAATGCTGTGCTGAGACTCACTTGTGTCCCCAATCCCTTCTGGAATGATCTCCAGAAGTTAGCTGTAAACTGAGCTCCTCGGTCTAATATAATAGATGTGGGAACCCCGTGCAGTCTCACTATCTCCCTGATGTATAGCCTAGCATAGTCTTCAGCTAAGTAAGTAGTCCTAACTGTTAGAAAATGGGCTGATTTCGTCAGCCTATCCACGATAACCCATATGGAATCACACTTCCGCTGAGTGCGAGGTAAGCTTGTAATGAAGTCCATATTGATCACTTCCCACTTCCAAATCGGGATCTCGATCTCCTGTAATAATCCACCAGGCTTCTGATGCTCAACCTTAACTTGCTGACAATTCGAGCACTGGGCAACAAATTCTGCGATGTCTCTTTTCATGCCATCCCACCAATACAAGCATCTAAGGTCATGGTACATCTTCGTTGACCCTGGGTCAATGGAATAACGGGCATTGCATGCCTCTTCCATAACCTGTTGTCGTAGCCCTACAACATCAGGTACACATAATCTGCCCTCATACCTCAATACATCATCAGGTGTAACCTCAAATAAAGTCTTTCCCTTTCAGAAAGCTGCATCTCTATACCGGGCCAGAATAGGATCCTCATACTGACGTTTCTTTACCTCTTCCACGATAGAGGACTCAGCAACATTCCGAATAAGAACCCCGCTATCTCCCGAATCCGCCAATCGGACTCCAAGACTAGCTAGCTTGTGTATCTCACGAACCATCTCCCTTATGTCTGACTGCACATCCGTCAAGCTACTCATGGATCTACGGCTAAGAGCATCTGCCACAACATTGGCTTTCCTTGGGTGGTACAAGATATCACCATCATAGTCCTTTAGCAACTCTAACCACCGCCTCTGCCGTAGGTTCAACTCCTTCTGCTTAAAGACATATTGGAGACTCTTGTGATCCGTATAAATATCAACATGAATCCCATACAAATAATGTCTCCAAATCTTCAGGGCATGAATCACCGCTGCTAGCTCCAAATCATGAGTGGGATAATTCTTTTCATGCTTTCTGAGCTGTCGGGAGGCATAAGCTATAACTTTGCCATGCTACATCAACACACAACCTAGCCCAATACCTAAAGCATCACAATAGATGACATAACCATCCGGTCCCTCGGGAAGAGTCAGAACTGGAGCCGTAGTCAACTTATCCTTCAACAACTGGAAACTGTGCTCACAAACATCCGTCCACTGAAACTTAGCTGCCTTCTGGGTTAGCCTAGTCAAAGGCGCTGAGATCGAAGCAAACTTCTCCACAAACCTTCTGTAATACCCTGCTAGCCCCAGAAAATTGTGTACCTCAGTAGGTGTCGTAGGTCTGGGCCAAGTATTCACCTCCTCAATCTTCTGTGTATCCACACGTATACCATCAGTCCCGATAATATGCCCCAAGAATGCCACTGAAGTCAACCAGAACTCACACTTGGAAAACTTGGCATACAATCACAGGTGCTGGAGGACCCTAAGTACCGTCCTCAAATGGTCTGCATGCTCCTGCTCTGAACGGGAATAAACCAGGATATCATCAATGAATACAATGACGAACATGTCTAAGAACGGCCTAGATACCCGGTTCATCAAATCCATAAACACTGCTGGAGCATTGGTCAGTCCAAAAGACATCACCCTAAACTCATAATGTCCATATCGGGTTCTGAATGCTGTCTTTGGAATATCTGCCTCCTTTACCCTCACCTGATGATAATCTGACCGCAAGTTTATCTTTGAAAAACACTTAGCACCATGCAACTGGTCAAATAAATCGTCAATCCTGGGAAGGGGTACCTGTTCTTGATGGTTACCTTGTTCAGCTGCCTATAATCAATACACATTCGTAGCGAACCATCTTTCTTTCTCACAAATAACACTGGTGCTCCCCATGGAGATGTACTCGGCCTAATAAAGCCTTTCTCCAACAAGTCTCTCAGCTGCTCCTTCAACTCCTTCAGCTCTGCAGGTGCCATTCTATAAGGAGGAATGGATATAGGTTGGGTACCTGGCAATACATCTACACTGAAATCTATCTCCCGCTCTGGAGGAAGACCTAGAAGATCATCTGGGAATACATCCGGAAACTCACTAACTACCGGGACTGACTGAAGAGCCTGTATCTCCGCTTCTGTATCATGCACCCGAACCAAATGATAGATACAAACTTTCCTGACCATCTTCCTTGCCTTGAGGTATGAAATAAACTCACCCCTCGGTGATACTGCATTCCCTTTCCATTATATAACTGGCTCGCTTGGGAACTGAAATCGAACCAACTTCTCTCTACAATCAACGTTGGCAAAACAAGAAGCCAACCAATCTATGCCCTTAATGACATCAAAGTCGGCCATATCCAACTCTATCAAATTTGCTAAGGTATGACGGCTATATGTCACCACCGAACAATTTTTATACACACGTTCAGCTATAACCGAATCTCCTACCGGTGTAGCTACCTCGAATGGTTCTATCGGCTCAGGTTCTATCCCTATTCTATTAGCAACAAGAGGGGATATGTAGGACAAGGTAGAACCTGGATCTATCAAAGCATATACATTACAGAAAAAGACTGATAGTATACCTATAACAACATCTGGTGACGCCTCCTGATCACGTCTACTGGCCAAAGCATACATGCGGTTCGAAGGACCGCCGGAACTAGAAACTCTGCCACGACCTCTGCCACAGCCTGTTGGTGTCTGAATACCCTGCCCGGTGGGGCGCATAGCTATAGATGATGACGAACCAGCACCCGACCCCGTAGGCCGAGCCATCCTACCTGAACCACCCATATTGGGACACTCACTCATCATATGGCCCTGACGGCCGTAAGAGAAGCAAGCACCTATGGTCGAATGACATTCCCCAATATAAAACTTACCACACTGAGAGCATCGAGGATAAGGTGGCCTCAACTGACTAGAGCCCCTATTCTGCTGAGAACCCGAAGCCCCTCTGGCGGCTCCTGAATACCCGGGACGGTCGAACCTCCTGCCCGTAGACTGTAGAGAAGCACTCTATGCTGGCTGAGATGAATAACTGACCTGCTGCTGGAACTGTCTGCCTCGAGACTCACCGGAATAACCTGCCGACCTAGCCCTCTTATGCTGGTCCCTGTTATGACCTCTGTTTGGCTGTCGCCCTCTATGTCGGTCCTCAACCCCTGTGCGTATGCCTGGATACGAGCAATATCCATACCCGGCTAAAGAGCCACCGCCATACAACCATCGATCAGATAATGGTCCAGCCCCATCACAAAGTGATGTACCCTGTCTGCCATATCTGCTACAATAGTGGGTGCGTATCTGGCCAATGAATCAAACTCCAGGCTCTACTCACGAATGGTCCTACCACTCTGCCTCATCTATAAGAATATGTCCACTTTAGCACTCCTCATCTCTGGAGGCAAGAAGTGACCAAGGAAGACCTGTGTAAACTAGTCCCATATAGCTGGAGGAACATCATCTCCCCTGGATAACTCCCAAGACTCATACCAGTTTGTAGCTATATCCCGCATCCTATACGAAGCCAACTCCACAGACTCAGTCTCCGAAGCCCTAATTACCCTCAAGGTACGCTGCATCTGCCGGATAAACTCCTGCGGGTCCTCCTCGGGCTGAGACCCAAAAAACTCTGGAGGGTTACAACTCAAGAAATCACGAACCCTCAAACTATCAGACCTAGGGTCGACTCTTGGTCCCTGACTGCGGTTCTTTCCTGCCACCAATCTAATCAGCAGCTGAACTGCATCTCTCATGGCTCTGTCCTCTGCCCCCGGCTGAGGAGCTGGAGGCTTAGGTGCTGGGGCCTCGGAAATTGGTGATGTTGCCCCCTGAACTGGAGCCTCTAGTGGTGGCGACGAAGCAGAGCTCGTCGACTGGGGCACAGTCTCCGGCATAGACTAAGTACGGGACCTGGTAACTCTCTGAATCCGACTAGTATCTCCCGTTGTAGGCTTGCCCTTCTGGGCTGCTATCGCCTTCTTCGGAGGCATAGCTATAAACATAGTAAGTCGTCAGAAAGGGATTCCTAATAACATAGCTCTATTGCACGATCTAAGAGATGAAAGAATAGAAACCTATCCTAAATGCCCTGCAGCCTCCTGCGTATAAGTATGGTGCACAATATACCCATACGCAAGACTCTACTAGACACGGTCTGTAGACATTCCGATGACTAACTGCTTTTATACCACTTTTGTCACGACTCGACCCGATGGGCCGCGACTAACCGCCATAATGACGTCATTATACTAACCTGTCACACATAATCCAATTAACACTTAATGAGTCTGAAATCCGGCAACATAACGCTGCAATAACAATATATGCCAGGGTAGGCAAGCCGACAAGGCTGCCTTTACCCCCGAATGTACCTGCCTCCTGAGGAGTCACAACTAGGCAACACAATACAATAGGCAAGCCAAAAAGGCTGCCACTAGATAATATCATATATACACGGGGACACCCCAACACAGAGTATAATAGCATGACTGACCAAAACAGAGTTATGACCCTTACATAAGTACAACCCACAACTGTCTACAAACCTCTACAAGAAGGATAACGACATATGACGGGACAGGGCCCCGTCGTACCCCTAAATATACAAAATTCAAAATAATAGGGTTCTGTACCCAAAATGACAAAGCTCTGAATCAAAGGAGCTTCCCAACCTGCTGAGTAGGAACCTAGGCATGAGGTTCACCAAACTGAAAACATGTACATGGGGGCATGAAACGCAGCCCCCCGAGGAAAGGAGGTCAGTACGAAATAATGTTCTGATTATGTAAAACATGAAATGCTGTAAAAGAGGTCATAAGTGGCCAATAGAAAACGAGAGATCAGTATAAAAATCAGGATCCAAATCCAACTGTGCCATAAACAATAAAAGTCAGTTGTGCCTTATAAAAATGAGAGTTAAGTCAAGAAAACATGAGTGCCTGTCCATATACATATATATATATCTGAAATGTAACTCGGCCCACTAGTGCGGGACTCGGTGGAACCATATCATAACCCGGCCCATACTGGCACTCGGTGAAGTCATATCGTAACCCGGCCCATGCTGGGACTCGGTAAAGTCATATCTCATCTATGGATCCATCCTACGTAACCCGGCCCTTTAGTGAGGGTCTCGGTGAAAAATGCAAGGCTGTGTACGAACATAACCAGGCCCGGGACTCGGTGAGGTGAAGTAGTAACACTTAGCATGAGTAGATATCATGAGTAACCATATGCAAGTAAAAATTATCATTTGACTCTCAATAAAATCATTATATTAATGTCATAATAAACTCTTTGCTGAAAAATCATAGGCACTTCTCATAACAAACCTCTTTAGGAATTAAACTGTATAAGAATCAATTACGTCCGTCGTACTTTCATTAAATCATGCCAAAAGAAAGAAGTAAGGGTTTCACATACCTTTTAGACGAACTAATCCACCCATTATTAGAATATGCCTCGTTATAGAACTTCAACCTATAATAATGGTAATACGTTTGTTAACTCTATGGTTACTAGCATACTTTATATCGAATAACGACTTCTTATTCTATAAAAATTCGGGCAGCACTTCCCCCGTTTATTCATGTTTCCACAACTTCCAAACGAGGCTAATAACATCAATAACCAAGCACCAATTAAGGGCACAACCAAAACAACAATAAAGGGAATTTACACACACACTTCTCATGTAAATTTAGCCTCTTAATCCACATTAAAAACAGCCCACAAAACAGTCCATGTTCCAACAACAACGAGGGTAGAATGTGAAGCCTTTGTACGCCTTTCTACACCCTTATTCCTTTAGGACTTACATTAGCAATTACCACACCTAAACATGCATAATGGTAACTAAATTTTCAGCATTATAACACCACAAAACAGTCCCTAAAACAGTCCATATACATTCACAACATGTCCAACAATTTCATGCAAGTTCTTGGCCACAACATGTCATAATTCCATAACTCTTATCTTAATTCCTAAAATCCAATTTCGTATTTCAAAACTTCCATATAACTAATTCCAACTAAATATCAATGTTTCCTTTCAATTTCATCATGCAATTAGTGACAATAATAACAACAATAACCAACGAATCCAATAACACCAAAATCTGTCCCAAATCGGCAACTAGCCCAAAATTGTCACATGCAACGCTTAAATTCCAATTTTTCCTTAACACAAATTCATTACCTTAATTCTAACAACATGCATTCCAATTATATCGTAGAAAGAAGAATTTTATACCTCAAATTCATCCCAAAACAGCCCCCACAGTTTGTCACTGCCTTGTCCGAAAATTACCCACTGTTTTGTAATTTTTCTCCTTTTTTTTGTTCACTTCTTCAACTCCAATTGACATGTAAGTGTTCTACAATGTTAAGCCATCATCCCTACACATTTTTCTTCTATAATTTCATCCAAAAATCTCAAAATTTCTGGGCTAAAGTCTCGGCCAGCAGTGGTTGTTTTTGCCACTGTTTTTGGTGTTGTTTTGCTTCTAATTTTTGGTGAAAAATGTAGTCTTGGAAGAGAATATAAAAACCTCAAATTTGGCTATGTGGTTGGGGGGTTCTCGGCTGGGGTATGGGGGAGGAGAGGAGAGGAGAGGAGATGAGAGTTTGTTTTAAGTTTTGAATGAAGAAGATGAAAGAATTAGGTTAATTAAAAAAATCTGAATTTTTAATATTACACTTTGGCCCCCAAGTTCTTCAATTAATAAATATTAAACCCACCTCTTTTAATTCCCGAGAATTTCATAAAGTCTCGTATCCTCAATGTCATAATTTTATAATACAATGCTATTCCATAACTCCATTGGAATAAATTCAACTACTAGGATTAATTCTCGTCGTCACATGTATAGCACTAAAGAAAAACTATTCCGGGATAACATCCGTTTATACACTAATTTCCCGTATTAACATATGTAAGTGTTCCTTATATTCAATATCCGAATCTTACTTCCTTAATGACGTTCTTAATTATCGTCTTAATCTTACGAGGTGTAACAATATCTTATAATCATAGTGTACCAGGACTTGAACCCAATATTTTATTTCATAATGCGATGAGACTTGAATCCATCGTCTTACCCATAACCAATGACATAATAGGCCAAAGTGTAATAGGACTCACCCTTGAGCCTTTAAAAATATTACCTTTAACCAAAATGATTCTGCATCTTAACACAAACAAATAGTTAAAGCAAATAAGCTTTCAAACAAAACATAGTTATGGTTTTAAATCAATAGGCAGGCCTTGTAAAAAGACAACGAAAATATCTGGATTTGCGCCTATTTAAAGGGAACAATGCATAGAACCCATATTTGATCTTAAATTAAAAATTGAATGCGACGAAGAAATTAGACTAACAACATTACCACTTAAACGTTTTATTTTAAGATGAAATATCCTTTGTTTGTAACGTGAAACCTGAAGGTGTTAGTTACTTTTAATATATCGGCCGCAAGAGTTTGAAAAACATACCAGAACACTCCAACATTCGCATCCATCGACCATTTAACTTGAGCCTTCGTGAAAGGCTTCTCCAGACACAGTAGGCAGCAGATGACTTTTTAGAGTATTATCTATATGCTTGAGTCCATGTATTGCTATCAACTAGGAAAACAATTTAAGTAGAACAAGAGACTCGTGCGGATAACAAGTTATAAAAATTATAGAATTGCAAATCAAAGTAAAAGAATTTAGACAAGAAACGTTAGAGAGAAATCTTATTTCTTCTTTTTTCTTGATGTGTCTTTCACTTCTCATGTGCTGCGCCTTTTATAGACATGTTGAATGAGGTATCTTGCAAGAGTAGGAAATACATAGTGGAAGGGATGGACTTCTACAAGTATGTGTTGGGATACAATTGTTTCAGGGAACGGGAAGTAAGTAACTATTACAATGGTAGAAAGGATAAACTAACTATTATAATAAACTGGAAATCAAGAACTTAACAAAATGCTTGATGATTTGCTGAGTCGAGTGGTGGCACTCTGTCTTTAAGACAAGATTGCCCCGTATATCTCCTTTTACGGTGTTGGGCAATAGTCTCCCAAGATACAACAATTTAACAAATGAGCAAAGGAAACTCAAGTGTTACTCTTGAAGAACTTTGGGTATAGTAACTTTGCTAGAGAGGAAGAAGATGAATTCAGAAAATCTGGAGTATTTTCTAAGTGTTTGGTAGTTTTGTTCAATTGAGCCAAAGGCCTCAATTTATAGTGTAAGGAGAAGACCCCTCAACTAGCCAACTAATGGCCTTCAATAGCCATGTAATGACACTTAATTGGGAGGTCACATTCAGCCAAATAATGGCTGAATTCATGTGCCAAGTAATGGAGAACCAATGCTCCAAAACCAACCCAAAGGTCAGAACTTTTCAACTTTCCGTCGCAGCAATCTGCCTCCGAAGCGTCGCGGCTCTGTGCAGTAATTGTCCAACCAATTAGCGCCGCAGTGCTGCCTGGGAGCGCCGCGGCCCTTCGCGGCTCCGCGGTGATTTTCGACTCGTTTCATCTTACACTTCGTACACTTCTTCCTTCTTTTACCAACGTGGAATACTTTGCCATTTGACCAATAATCATCCATAATTCTATGTCTCAAACGTATTACATACGTACCAATATCTCTTTCAATAATGAAATTTGCGATACTTGGCACTACGTGTGCACGTGTGTGGAAACGACGTTTCCGACGTGCGAGCCCCAATTGTTCGAGTCATAAATTAATGGGATATACTTAATTCCACAGTAGTAAATTTCCAACAGTATGGTCATCCACTATTTAGTATGGTGGATACATAGTCATTACTACACATAATGGTGAGGAGTAATGGAGAATTAACTACATCATGGAGAGGAGTAGTGGAAATTATATTTGAGTAGTGAATATCCATACAATTGATTTCATAACAATAATAATATTGTTGTATTAATAGTAAACATACTAGTTATGTTTTATATATATGCGAGCTAGAGTTAAGTCAAACTTCAAAAAAAAATTACGTTTAGATTATAATAAGTTAAGTACCTTTAAATTGTGAAACTATATAGTTTTTATCCTTTTCATAGAGAATAATCCCTTGCTGATTTCATTAATGTAAATGGTTTATATACATGATATATAATAGTCATCCTAGGCTATAATTACGGAAATAAAATATACACTTACCTAATACAAAAGATTACTATCATAATTACATATGTACATGATCATTAATAATATCAAAAGAATATACTTTGTATATTATATCACACCCCCGCAGTCAAAGCGGGCGATTGTCGTACGCTGAGACTGTCCCTAAAATCTTCAAACAGAACTAAGGGAAGGTCCTTAGTAAATATGTAAGCAATTTGATAACGTGAGAGGACATGCAAGACACGTACTTATCCACGAGCTACCTTTTCGCGAACAAAGTGAATATCCATCTCGATAAGTGCGCTGATGTTGGACAGGATTCCCCAAGAGATATATCGTATTAAAATTATCACATTAGACCAAGGTAGCTTTCTGAATAGGAAAATGAAGATCTAAGAGGAGGTTACGCAACTAACATGATTTAGACACCACATTGGCAACCCCCCTATATTCGACCTCCGCGTTGGAGCACGATAAAGTAGCCTGACATTTAGCCAACCAAGAGACCAAGTTATCACCAAGAAACATACAATAACCAGACGTCGAATGCTTGGTATCTGTACATACACCCTAATTAACATCTATATAAGATATGAGAGTAGATACAGATGATGGATATAAGTGTATACCATAATCAAGAGTCCCTGAATGTAAGCACAATGCGTTTGCGAGAGCATGTATTCTTTCTTTAGATAATGGGATCCTCGTATGGTGTGCTAGAATTAGCACTCAACTTCAGTTTAGTGTCAACCGGAGTAGTAGATGACATACAGGCTGACATGCCTGCCCGTTCAATAATATCTGTTGCATACTTCCTCTAAGATAGAAATAAACCACCTGCATGACGAGTGACAGCTATGCCAAAAAAATAGCTCAATGGCCCCAAGTCTGTCATAGCAAATGTTGAGTTGAAAAAAGATATGATAGACTTGCACAGTTTTTCAGAGGAAGCAGTCAATATAATATCATCCACATTAACAGAATGTATGTCATAGAAGTACCTTGACGATAGATGAACAACGAATGATCAGACCTACTATGAGAAAATCCAAGAGTAGATACATAATCGGTAAAATTTGTGTACCAAGCCCGAGGAGCCTGTTTAGCCCATACAAGGACTTATTCAGCAAACACACATGATTAGGATAAGTGGGGTCCCTGAAACCCAATGGCTGATACATGTATATAGTTTCCTTGAGTTCGTCGTGTAAGAACACATTTTTCACGTCCAACTGATGAATGGGCCATGATTTTGAGAGAGCTAGACTGAGAATAGTGTGAATAGTTGCCGGTTTGACCACCAGACTAAATGTCTCTCCACAATCCACGCCAACCTGTTGAGTTTTACCATCACCTACAAGACGACCCTTATGCCTCTCAAAAGAACCATCAATTTTTTTCTTATGAGCAATAATCCACGTAGAATGAATCACATTAACTCCGGGTGGACGGGGCACCAACTCCCTCGTCTTATTTTCAATAAAAGCATTATATTCATCATCCATGACCATTTTTCAATTCGGGTCATGAATGGCAGAAACAGGGTTTCGTGGTAGGTAGGATTTAGTAACATTAGAATTAAAATTAAACTGTCGCTTTGGTTTAAAAATGCCCCGTTGGTTACGAGTAACGGGCCCTTGTCCCGGACTAGAAGTGGGTTGGATAGGAGTGGAAGTCGTGGGCTGGCCCAATGCAGAAGGTACGGTGTTGGACTGGATTCGGGTTGGGAAAACAATGGTTGGGTGATGGCTGGTCTGGGTTGGGCCAGCATGCAGTGGGCCTGCTGGCAGAATTTGTGGACCAGAGGTATTTGGGCCGCGGACGCGTGGGCTGTCTGCCGCGCATTTTGAGAACGGGGGTGTTTGGGCCAGCATGCAGTGGGCCTACCAGTGTCTGCTGGTCCAGATACTGAGGTGTGGGCTAGACCAAATGGTGGACCACAAGGGTGAGAGCCCATCATCTGAAAAATTATAGAAATTGGACACATAATTATGCAACTTAGCAAACGAAAATTGGGTTTTATCAAATGTCATGGCGACTAATTATGATTTTATTAGAGGATAAATCATAATATTTGTAATTACGATGATTAGACGGGTAACCCAAAAATACACAAGAGGTAGAGCGGGCTTGAAGTTTTTTTATTGTAGTGGAGGGGAATAGAGGATAGCATAAACAGCCAAACACCCGAAGATGAGAATACGAAGAGTCTTTGTGATAAAGTATTTTGAGTGGAGATTGGTATGCTAATCTTTTGCTAGGGAGTATGTTAAGAAGATAAGTCGCCATTTGTAATGCATGATGCCAAAATGAAGGTGGTAATGAAGCATGAGCTAGTAATGTACCAACAATATTATTAATGGTGTGGATTTTTCTCTCAGCTTTTCCATTTTGTGATGACGTTTGTGGACATGAAAACCAAAAAGATATACCATTAACCTTACAAAATTCTCTAAATGTCCCATTATCAAATTCCCTTCCATTATCACATTGAATGTTCTTAATTTCCCGTTCAAATTGAGTACGGATGAATGCTCTAAATGATAGAAATGTGGAATAAACTTGAGACTTTTTAGATAACGGAAATATTCAAAAAATATTAGAATAATCATCCAAAAAGAACACATAATAACGGTGGCCCGAAGAGCTCAAAATGGGAGATGTCCAAAGATCACTATGAATAATATCAAATGGCAACAAAGTACTAGAATTTCAGGCAACAAACGACAATTTAACATGTTTCTCAAGCGGACAAGAAGGACAAACATTAGTACTACGAGCACTATTACACTCAATAAATTTATTGTCTTTAAGGAAGAAAAAAACAGACGCTCTCGGATGACCCAAACGCGCATGTCATAAGGAAGGTGCTAAAGCAGCAAACGTTGATGGTGTGACTTGTTTAGTAGTGATGGTGGTGGTGATGGGATAGAGTTCGCTCCGACTATCACATCTCATTAGATGTATTCCCATCCAGAAATCCTTTACAGAAAATTCAAAAGGATCAAATTCAACAGAAACAGAGTTATCAGTTGTAAATTTCCAAACATACACCAAATTTTTAATTAATTAAGGAGCATGACAGACATTTTTCAAGGCTAAAAGTGGGTTCGGGGGAGACAAATTTGTGTGACCATAACCACGAATTGAAATTGAATTACCATTACCAATAATTATGCCATGATTTTTTTGCTCAAATTGAAATAATATGAGAGATTACATGATGCAGATATCATATGAGAAGTAGAATCGGTGTCCATGTACCAACTTGCATCCTGAGGATTTAACCCAAGTGTATGCATTGCCGCCTCGATATCCATGTGGGTCAGAGATACGGATGGGTCCGCAGCAGCGAAAGCGTGTTGTGGTCGAGGCCCAAGCAGGCCAGGCTGCTGCCAGGCCGAGTGATTGTGAAGCCCATGCCCATTCTGGGCTTGCTGCTGTTGTTGTCGTCCACTGGGCCTGGCCCAATTTTGAGATGTGTAAGGGCAGGGCGGCATGGGCCACTGCCCACTGGCCCAAGTCAGGCCCCATGACCACTGGCCCAGGCCTGCTGCCAGGGGTGTTGTAGCCCGGCCCCCTGTTGACCACCATTGCCGCCACCGTTGCCACTGCAGCCACCACCCTTGCCACCACCACTTCTGCCACCGCGGTTGTGTCCACGGTTTTGACCCTTTTTGCCACCCCCGTTGTTATGGTTTTGACCATAATTTTTGGAGAATGATTGAGAGTCATTGGTTTCGCGGGACGTGGCCACCATCATGATGGAATTGGCTCCGGTTGCAGCCTTTTTAGCCAACTCTACTTCTTCTAAGGTGAGCGAGGAACGTGCTTGGTAGAACGGTGGGAGAGGATTTCTTTGGCGAAGAAGAGTTCCAACCCCATTACACGCCTCGGAGAGGCCTGCAACCATCTGAAGAATGAGACGATCATTCGTCACGGGCGCGCCGACGTTCTTGAATTGATCTGACAATTCCTTGAGCCTTTGACAATAGGCTGAGGCATTCGGAAAATCCTCCATATTTATGTGATAGAATTTTTGCTCAAGGGTCATGGCACGAGAATTTTTGTTATCTTGGAATATATCACGCAGCCTATTCCAAGCTTCCATTATCGTGGCGTCGGGTTCGATAATTGTGTGTAAGAGGTCCGAAGAGATGGTGGAATAAATCCATTGGAGGACCGTAACATCAAGAGTTGCCCACAACTCTATTTCATCATCGGTGGAAGGCATCTTCTCCTTGCCTTTTTCCAGTTTGACGATGTGATGGAGGATTCTATTAGACATTGCGTGAATTGTAAAAAGTTTCACCCACGTCGCGTATTGGACGTTCTCCATTTTAAGGACGATAGGGATGTTGTTCTTGATGTTGGAGACTACAAGTGCGGGGTGAAAGGTATTCTTTGTGTTAGACATGATGGAGGAACAAGAGAAGAATTAGGGTTTTGGAAAAAAAAGTTGAAGGGATGTTCGACGGGTGAGGGCGGCGGAAGTGCATGGAGAAGGAAATTTTTTTGCGCTAGACTGCTGATACCATGAAAGAGAATAATCTCTTGCTGATTTGATTAATGTAAATGGTTTATATACATGATATACAATAGTCATTCTAGGCTATAATTACGGAAATCAAATATATACTTTCCTAATACAAAAGATTACTACCATAATTCCAGATGTATAGAATCTTTAATAATATCAAAAGAATATACTGTGTATATTATATCACCTTTATCATTCTTTTATATCTAACCATTATCTGAAAGAATTACTCCTTAATTTAAGAAATGAAAAAAGTTGGGGACGAAATGTTAGACAAATGATGATGAAATGTAACATCAATTGCACGATAGGAAAGTAGCCAGTGAGTCTTAGATGACAAACTTGGATTCAATTTCAGATTCTAAGACGACTTTGGCTTTTCATACCCCTATATATATAAGCCGCCTAATAATTAGGGGCGAAGTCAGGATGGCGGGAGGAATTTGAACTCACTTCGTCGAAAAATTATACTATATTTATAAAGTCAAATTTAAATGTTATGAATAAATACCATATAATGAACCCCCTTCACACCACTGAAAAACTTTTACCGTTTATTTATTAATTATATAGCTCGTTCTTTTTAATTATATTTTTATCATTTAATATATTATTGCGTAGTTTTTATTTTTATTTTTTTAATTATTGTTGAGTACTGAATATGTATTATTATAATATTAATAATTTAATCCTTACACCTTTTTTAAGAACCTTGGTGATTTTTAAAATAATATACGATTGAAGGGCACTAATTCGGAAGAAAAAAATTTAAAAATTTAAAAACGGAAAAATGAAAGAGAAAATACAAACTAAGAAGGATTCGATGTAGTAGGGAGTAGGAAAAAATGTTAAACAGACATGACAATGCGAGTTAAAATTTAGTGGACGCCCCGCTCTGCTTTACATCCTGTGATTTTCACGTTCATGTTTTAAACCCCTTGATGAAAATTCTGCCTCCGCCACTGCTAATAACTGCAAATATTAACACATCAACTTACTTGTTTTACTTTCTTTTATTGTTAACATTTTTATTTTACTTTTAATGATGTTTTTGTAGGGTTTTATTGGGTTCAAAACACATAAGTAAGGCACAACGGTAGTTTAAAATTTTGTATCTTACTTACCCCAACAACTTATTCTGGTATGGTTATACAACAATCAAAACTTGTAACATAAAGCATAAAACTTACAGGTTATAGTATCTGGAATCTTTATCTACTATAGGTGCGCGTGCGAATACCCTTACGATTGCAAGCTCCAAGCTTCAATGTATTTCTCTTTCGGAAAGCTAGGAAATCCGGCAGAGGTTCGAGAGTGTTTTGATTCTAAGTCTCTAAGGCTTAGAATGATAATCTAAAATTGGTGTGTGAATAATGAAAAGAATGCCACTATTTATAGGTGAAAATTAGGTCAAACCGGATTAGGGTTTGACCATGGGCCTGGCCCAAAAATCATGGCAGAGGCGCCGCAGCCCTAGGGTATGGGCTCTGCGACACTCGAAGTGTTCCTGCACTGTCTCAATTTATTTTCTGCGCATTCTTAATTAATTCCAAAATCTAATTTTGACTTAATTAAAATAAGCATTATTCATTTAAATATCTCGACTCTAAATCGAACATTTAATTACTCTCCCAACACATCCTTAGATCGAAAGGACAATCGACATAGTGTGACCCTACATGCCTTCACATATCGACATTAATCAAATTAAGGTCTATGTGGAACTCCTAGACGGCGCCGCAAGACGAACTCAATATGTGAAGTACGTTTACACGAATCCAGTAAACTTAACCTCTATGTGGTAAGATAAAATTTTATTCATGACACACCCAATCAAGCTTAGGATTTGTCAAGTGTCTATCCAAATGGCTTAATCATTGTATCTCATGTATATTAGTTGACAACTAGACCATATTCTAAATATGTCTATTGCGTTGACCAATGACTTAGTCAATCTAATATCACTGAGAATCTGAGTGTTCTCTCGAATATACATTCGAGGAATGAATCCTAATCTTAGCTCAACTACCACCTTTAATCCACATCTTAATGTACCCAATACAAGCCATATCTCAACCTATAAGGCATTTGAGCTTAGGACAGGATCAAAGTACATTACTTTGTAGACAATGTGTGTATTGACCTCAAGTCTAAGGACTTCTATCTCCCACACGCTGATCATACTTTAGACAAGTTTAACAAACATTATATCAGCAGGGTATACCAATACTTCCAAAGTATCCATGTGTCCATCACGAGTAGCCATTACTCGTAGCAGGTGAGACATACTACATCCACTAAGGATGTGATGCAGACCACATGTTGACTTATCACATATCATCGATATCCCATTCTTGATGATCATTAGTCGGGGTTATTTTAAGAGTTACGTTATAATATTAATATCTCACACTATTAATAACAGCGTAACCTCCAGGGATGCATATTATAGAATATTATAAACAATCAATGAATAATTCAATAATTTCAAATGCCAAAATATTAATCTCTGTTAATAATAATACGAATGTGTATAAAGTACATTTGTCCTAATACAGATTGTCTCTAGGACATAAATATACTTTCAGTGTTCTTATAGAAATGACATAAACATACTTAAAATCACGAAATATAAGAAATGATTTTAATATAGTATGTACACCTTAACTAAATATTGTCGGGCCCGAAAATATTTTCCAAATTATTAAACTTTGCTTCTAATCAAATAACTTTATCCCACCGAGGGAGCAACCCCATTTTCACCCTGAATTGATCTTTCCAACTCCAGCTAATGGAAAAATGTCTTTGAATGATCGTAATCGTCGACAACCCAACCGACTTCCACCATAAGGATATCAAATGAATCTTATAAATTCATGGGAAAAGGTCAAATATAATCATCTACTTTGTTTTATTAGTTAACTTTCACTACAAGAAAATCGCAAAATTGTGACGAACATATCCGTCACAAATAAGAGATTATGACGGATTTGTGATGGAATCATGGACGTCGCATAACCCTTAGTCGTAAATTATTTATGACGAATTTTACGTCCATCACAAAATTTTGTGACGGAATTGTGACAAAACTGACTCACAATATAGAGCTTTGTATATGGCTTAATTCCGTCACAAATTTGTGATCGACTTTTGACAGATTGCTCCGTTACAAAATAGTGACAAAATAACCTCCGTGAAAAAATTCTTCATCTAGTCACATAAATTGTGTCATGACCCAAACCGAGGGGTCATGATGGGCACCCAGACCTTACTTGTCGGGTACCACTAATTATATAAGTAACGTCTAACCATAATTAATCACAGGCCCCGAGGGCCGTCACAAAGTACATTGCTGACACTTGGAAACGATAAACTAGAAAGAAGCTACACAAAATCTTACAAACAGAAGAACTCAACCCATGAATATATACATACTAAGGCGGACAAGGTCATACCTGACTACTGTACACAAGACACTGTCTACAAGCCTCTAAAGAGTATGTAACATCATAAGATCGGGACAGGGTCCTGCCATACCCATATGTACATGCAAAAATATTGTACCGAGATTAGACCGCCACTCCGAAACAAGGGGACCGCTCTAATATCTGCTGAGTCAGCAACCTACAAATGTGGACCGTCGCCTTGCCTACCTGAGCCTGCGGGCATGAAACACAGAGTCCCCCGACAAAAGGGACATCAGTACGACTGATGTACTAAGTATGTCAGGCATGAAGAATAGCATAACAGAGACACGAAAGTAAACGGAGACAAGAACAACCAACCAGTAGTGAATGCCTCTGAGGCCCATAATAAGCCTAATTATCATATATGTGCAGAATGCCTCTGAGGACCATAATATGCCTAAGTGTCATGCACAATGCGGTCATACATATATATATGCGTATATAACGTTGTCTCCCATCATATCATTTTGGCCTCTGTGGGCATAATCATCATCATATACCAGCTGATCAGGTGGTGTGTGTATATAATGTCGTATCCATTTTCCCATCCCCCTACATATATATAATGCATACCATATAGTAGTGTATATAACACATGTGGGGTCCAGGGTAATACATGAATATAATGCATGAATGATAAGAAAATATTATAAGTTTATCGGAGTGATGTAAGATCGCTTCACCTCCGATTAACATTATGAATACTAACATCTTTTCCATATACCTCAATAAGGAGTTAGGAACATATTTAGACATTCTTTGAACATATGAATGAATAGCATGAACATCCTTAACTACTAAGAGTAGAATCATTTATGAAACAATATTACGTTTATGTTTCGTTACTTGGAACATGCCAAAAGAAAGAAGAATTTGTCTTAACATACCTTGATTTACGATTTTGGAAACAACTATGACGGGTCAATCTCCCTCTAAAGCTTAATCTCGAATCCAAGCATAAAGATAGAATAAAACGTTACTATACGTATACTTTGTGCTATGCATAAAGTTCAATGAAAAGGTTGCACTAACTTGGCTCTAAATTTCGTGAAACAGAAGGAAAATATTTGTTGAATACATTGATTGAGGATTACATTTTGGCAGCATATGGTTCCATTCCATTAAATGTCAAGAAATGAGATAATGCTCCCCTTTACACATGTCATCTCTAGACTTAATATGATGCCACCTTATTTTAC
Organism: Anisodus tanguticus; assembly: GCA_034509755.1. NCBI lineage: Eukaryota > Viridiplantae > Streptophyta > Magnoliopsida > Solanales > Solanaceae > Anisodus > Anisodus tanguticus. The sequence goes on from CM067549.1 coordinate 37,916,815, forward strand.
ATAATGCCGCCTCATTTTACATGATACCACAACTACTTCATGTTTCCATTTAATTGTATGACCTTTTTTTCCATGCCACACATGAACTAGTCACTACTAATAGTTATCCACCATCGACCCACTAATTAATTAGTCTCCCATTAAAATCCAACAATTAGTTGATTTCCCACATGATCAATTCTTGTTCTCAATATACTAAATTACTAATCACTTTTTAAATACTGAATATACTCGTTATCATAATCATGTGATATAACACTAGTCCATAACCTCTTTTGGGACATATAAAATATTATTATTAATCCTAATCGTCACACTTGTTAAGTCCTAAATTATTTTGGGACTGCATCCTTTTGTATACTAAGCTCTTAATTTGCCTAAATCTAGATGCTCAAACCATCGCCCGAAAGTACGGGGTGTTACATCCTTTCTCCCTTAAAAACATTCGTCCTTCGGATGTTGGGGTGACATATCTAATCCCCGTAACGTAATAAGAGAATACAACTACTTCTTCACGGGGCCATATAATATAACATAACTCATTACATCGGACCTTACATAGTCCTCAAGCATTAATTATAATAATATGAAATAGAACTCACCTTATGCTTCTCTCGGAACCTCGGCGTTGGTCTGAAATAGGTAAGGATATTTGTGTTTCATCTCTTCTTCCGCCTCCAATGTCATTTCTTCTACGTTCTTATTCCACCAAAGAACTTTCACGGAGGCTACTTAATTAGTCCTCAACTTGCGTACTTGCCGATCTAAGATAGCAATAGGAACCTCTTCATATGATAGATCCTCGGTAACCTTCACATCGTCAATTGGTATAATTCGGGAAGGATGCCCAACATACGCTCTGAAAATAGAAATATGGAAAACCGGATGGACAAACTCTAACTCTGAAGGCAAGTCCAATTTGTAAGCTACATGGCCGATTCGTCGAATTATGCGATATGGCCCAATATACCTTGGGCTGAGCTTTCCCTTTTTCCCAAATCTAATTACCCCCTTCATAGGCGAAATCTTCAAAAACACCCAATAATTTACCTGAAACTCTAAGTCTCGCCGTTGGACATCTGAATACAACTTCTGACGACTCTGAGCGGTTAACAACCATTCTTGGATAAGCTTTACCTTCTCTATGGCTTGGTGTACTAAGTCAAGCCTAAATAACTCCACTTCGCTTACCTCAAACCATCTGATAGGAGATCTACATCAACGTCCATACAAAGCCTCGTATGGAGTCATTTTAATGCTAGCATGATAACTGTTATTGTACGCAAATTCAATAAGGGGTAAATGATCATCCCAACTTCCCTTAAAGTCCAATATACAAGCTCATATCATGTCTTCGAGCGTCTGAATCGTACGCTCGGCCTGCCAGTCTGTCTGAGGGTGGAAAGCTGTGCTAAGATTAACTTGGGTGCCCAAACCTTTTTGAATTGATTTTCAGAAGTTAGTTGCAAATTGTGCACCTTGGTCAGATATAATAGAAATAGGCACACCATGAAGGCGAACAATCTCCTTAACGTACAACTTTGCATAGTCCTCGGATGTGTAGGTAGTTTTGACTGCCAGGAAATGAGCTGACTTAGTCAGTCTATCCACAAATACCCAAATAGAATCAAACTTACGATAAGAGCAAGGTAAACCTGTAACAAAGTCCATATTAATCATTTCCCATTCCAGATCGGAATCTCAATATTCTGAGCCAAGCCACCAAGCTTTTGGTGCTCTATTTTTACTTGTTGATAATTAGGACACTAAGCTACAAACTCCATAGTGCTCCTCTTGATGTCATTCCACCAATAGATACCCTTGAGATCATGATACATCTTAGTATATCCATGGTGAATGCAATATCGTGAGCAATGGACATCCGTCATAATTTTTTCTCGTAACCCCCTATATTTGGAACACATAAATGGCCCTGGTGCCTGAGAACCCTATTTTCGTCAATATCGAAAGTTGTTGTCTTCTTTTGTTGAATACTCTCTCTAATTCTTCCTAAGATGGGGTCTTTCCACTGGCATTCCTTAACTTCTGATAGGAGGGACGACTCTGATGTATTCTGAATTACAAAGCCACCATCATCTGAATCCATTAGTCGGACTCCCAAACTAGCTAACTGATGGAGCTCCCTTACTAACTCCTTCCTCTCGACCTACACCGGCATCGAGCTGACTATCGACTTACGACTGAGCGCGTCTGCTACAACATTGTCTTTACTGGGATGGTATAAGATGTCCACATCATAATTCTTTAATAATTCAAGCCACCTAATTTGTCTCAAGTTAAACTCTTTCTGTTTAAATATGTATTGCAGACTTTTATGATCCGTGAAAGTGTCTACATGAACACCATACAATTAGTGCCGCCAAATCTTCATTGCATAGACCACTACGGCTAACTCTAAATCGTGTGTCGGATAATTTTTCTCATATTGCATTAGCACGCATCCTAAACCTGCTCCCGAGGCATCACAATACACAACATAGCCTTCTAGACCCTCTAGAAGAGTAAGGACTGGTGCCGATATTAGTCTATCCTTTAACTCTTGGAAACTCTGCTCAAAAGCATCGGACCACTGGAATTTTATGTCCTTTTGTGTCAACTTTTTTATTGGTGCTGACATAGTAGAAAACGCTTCTACAAACCTCCTATAATAGTCGGCTAAGCCCAGAAAGCTGCGAACCTCTGATGGAGTCGTGGGCCTTGACCAATTCTTCACCGCTTCAATATTCTGAGTGTCAACTCTTATACCGTTATCTGACACTATATGACCAAAGAAAGCCACTGAATTCATCCAAAACTCACACTTGGAGAGCTTAGCATATAACTTATGATCCCTGAGCGTCTGTAGTACTACTCGCAAATGATCCATATGCTCCGCCTCGGAGTGAGAGTAAACCAAAATATCATCTATAAATACTATCACAAATACATCCAGAAATGGGCAAAACACGATGTTCATGAGATCCATAAATGTTGTCGGTGCGTTTGTGAGCCCGAATGACATTACTAAGAACTCGAAGTGCCCATACCTTATTCTGTAAGCTATTTTCGGAATGTCCTTCTCTTTGACCCTTAGCTGATGGTACCCTGACCTTAGGTCGATTTTTGAGAAATATTTTGCACTTTGTAATTGGTCAAACAGGTCATCAATTCTAAGAAGAGGGTATTTGATCTTGATTGTGACTTTTTTCAGCTACCGATAGTCAATACACATCCGTAACGAGCCATCTTTCTTTCGTACAAACAATACCGGCGCATCCCAATGAGATATGATGGGCCTAATAAAGTCTTTCTCAAGCAGATCTTTTAATTGCTCCTTTAATTCTTTCAATTTAGCTTGAACTATTTTATAAGGAGGAATAGATATCGACTGAGTGTCTGGCAACACGTCTATACCGAACTCAATCTCCCTTTCGGGAGGAAGGCCTGTAAGTTCATCTGGAAATATATCAAGAAACTCATTAACCATCAGAATTGATTGAAAAATAGGTGGTTTGGCATCAACATCTCTAGATCGAACAAGATGGTATATACAACATTTGATGATCATCTTTCTTGCCTTAAGGTATGAAAAAAACCTACCTTTTGGCGTCGCCGTATTACCCTTCCATTCAAGGACTGGCTCGCCTGAAAACTGAAATCTAACAATATTTGTTCGGCAATCAACATTAATGTAGCACGATGCCAGCCAATCCATGCCCATAATAACATCAAAATCATCCATTTCTAATTCTACCAAATCTGCTAAGGTTTGATGGCTACAAACTAATACTTCACAATTCTGATAGATCTGTCTAACAACTACCAACTCACCAACTGGTGTAGATACCACAAATGGATCTCTTATTAACTCAGGCTCCATACCAAATTTACAGGCAATGAAAGGGGTGATATATGATAGATTGGAGACTGGATCTAACAACGCATACAAAATATGTGAAAATACTTATAATATACCAGTAATAACATCAGGTGAGGACTCCTAATCCTATCGACCCGTCAATGCGTAAATGCGGTTCTAGCCACCACTAAAGCTAGTTGCTCCACCCCTACCTCTGCCTCGACCTGCTAACGTCTGATGACCTTGCCCTGACAGACGTACTGAAGATGATGAAGTTGCTGCAGATCCGACCAGCTGGGCCCTAACACCTTTGCCTCTTGTCGGGAGTTCTCGCATAATATGACCAGGATGACCGCAAGAATAACACACATCTGATCCTCATCGGCACGACCCCGAATGGGCCTTACCACATTGCTCGCATCGAGGCAACGACAACCTCATCTGAATAGAATCTCATATATAATAAGACCCTGATGCTCGTGAAATTTAACCTGGTCCCGATTGAACAAGCCGATCAACCCTCAACCTAAAAAATTGTAATGGTGCACTAACTGCAGGGTTGGATAGGCATTTATAAAGCTGTGGCCTAGGCCCACCTTTAAACTCTCCTACATCACCAACGGATTGAGCCATGTTATGTTGGCCCCTATCACGTTCTCGATCTACCCACTGTTGTCTCTTACGATCCTCTAAATTCTGTGCATACGCCTGAATGCGAGCAATATCCATATTCAAATTCAGAGAAGTCGTAGTACACTCATTGACCAAGTACGGCCCTAAGCCAATAACAAACCTATGTACCTTGTCACTCATCTCAGCTATAATCGTAGGGGCATATCTGGCCAATGCATTAAACTGCAAGCTATATTCTCGAACACTCATATTGCCCTGCTCAAGACGTAGAAATCTATCTTGTATGGCCCATCGAAGCTCGACCGACAGAAAATATTGTAAGAAGGCATTTGAAAACTCTCTCAATCCTGCTGGTGGAGCACGAGGTCCTCTAGAATGCTCTCATGTCTCATACCAGGTCACCGCGACATCCCGCAGTCTATAAGAAGCAAACTTTACCAACTCAGTATTGGTAGCATCCATTACCCGCAAGGTATGTTGTATCTGATCCAGAACATTCTGTGAGTCCACATTTAGGTTTGATCCCGTGAATACCGGAAGGTCTATGTTGATGAAATCATGAGCTCTCGCGCTAGTAGCTCTATCAAAAGGATTGGGAATCTGACGTTGGTCATGAGCGGACACTAATCGAGTCAATAATTGTACAATACTCCGCATATCAAGATCCTCATCTAGTGTATCAGGTGGAGAAACTATGGGGTACTGCAGCCCCACTACGCTCTTCTATAGGTGGTGGACTGGGGGAATCATACGAAGAAGTCGCACTGTGGGTCTCACTCTGGCCCTCGCTAGCGGGTGGCACTCGGCTGGTACCTTCACCCGCAGCCTATTCAACGCCATCATACTCTGGAACTTTTTCTTTACTGTAGGCACTACTGGAATCATAAGCAGGAGACAGCTTAGAAGTGGAATGCTTATAACTCAGCTCTACTGCACGATCTAGAACAAGAAGGGAAAGTAACCATCCTAAATACCCGGTAGCCTCCTATCTATAAGTGTGGTACACAACATACCCATAAATAAGGCTCTATTAGACACGGCTTGTAGACTCCCTAGGACAGACCTGCTCTGATACCAAGTTTGTCATGACCCAAATCGGAGGGTCATAACGGGCACCCGGACCTTACTTGCTGGGTACCACTAATTATATATGTAACGTCTAACCATAATTAATCATGGGCACCGAGGGCCGTCACAAAGTACCTTACTGACATTTGTAAATGATAAACTAGAAAGAAGCTACGCAAAATCTTACAAACAGAAGAACTCAACCCATGCATATATGCATATTAAGGCCAACAAGGCCATACCTGACTATTGTACACAAGACACCGTCTACAAGCCTCTAAAGAGTACGTAACATCATAAGGTTGTGACAAGGCCCCGCCATACCCATATGTACACGCAAAAATACCGTATCGATATTAGACCGCCACTCCGAAATAAGGGGAGTGCTCCAATACCTGCTAAGTCAACAACCTACTAATGTGGACCGTCGCCTTGCCTACCTGAGCCTGCGGGCATGAAACACAGCGTCTCCTGACAAAAGGGATGTCAGTACGACTAATGTACTGAGTATGTCAGGCGTGAAGAATAGCATAACAGATACATGAAAGTAAACAGACACAAGAACAACCAACCAGTAGTGAATTCCTCTGAGGCCCATAATATACATAATTATCATGTATGTACAGAATGCCTCTAAGGGCCATAATATGCCTAAGTGTCATGCACAATGCGGTCATACATATATATATATATATAACTTCATCTCCTATCATATCATTTTGGCCTCTGTGGGCATAATCATCATCATATACCAGCTAATCAGGTGGTGTGCGTATATAACGTCGTATCCCTTTTTCCATCCCCTACATATATATAATGCATACCATATAGTAGTGTATATAACACATGTGGGGTCCAGGGTAATACATGAATATAATGCATGAATGATAAGGAAATATTCTGAGTTTATCGGAGTGATGTAAGATCGCTTCACCTCCGATTAACATTATGAATACTAACATCTTTTCCATATACCTCAATAAGGAGTTATGGACATATTTAGACATTCTTTGAACATATGAATGAATAAAATGAACATCCTTAACTACTAAGAGTAGAATCATTTATGAAACAATATTACGTTTACGTTTCGTTACTTGGAACATGCCAAAAGAAAGAGGAATTTGCCTTAACATACCTTGATTTATGATTTTGGAAACAACTATGATGGGTCAATCTCCCTTTAAAGCTTAATCTCGAATCCAAGCTTAAAGATAGAATAAAACATTATTGTACGTATACTTTGTGCTATGCATAAAGTTCAATGAAAAGGTTGCACTAACTTGGCTCTAAATTTCGTGAAACAGAAGGAAAATATTTGCTGAATACATTGATTGAGGATTAGGTTTTGGCAGCATATGGTTCCATTCCATTAAATGTCAAGAAATGAGATAATGCTCCCCTTTACACATGTCATCTCTAGACTTAATATGATGCCACCTTATTTTACATAATGCCGCCTCATTTTACATGATACCACAACTACTTCGTGTTTCCATTTAATTGTATGTCCTTTTTTTCCATGCCACACATGGACTAGTCACTACTAATAGTTATCCACCATCGACCCACTAATTAATTAGTCTCCCATTAAATCCAACAATTTGTTGATTTCCCACATGATCAATTCTTGTTCTCAATATACTAAATTACTAATCACTTTTTAAATACTGAATATACTCATTATCATAATCATGTGATATAACACTAGTCCATAACCTCTTTTGGGACATATAAAATATTATTATTAATCCTCATCGTCACACTTGTTAAGTCCTAAATTATTTTAGGACTGCATCCTTTTGTATACTAAGCTCTTAATTTGCCTACATATAGATTCTCAAACCATCACCCGAAAGTACGGGGTGTTACATCCTTTCTCCCTTAAAAACATTCGTCCTTCGGATGTTGGGGTGACATATCTAATCCCCGTAACGTAATAAGAGAATACAACTACTTCTTTATGGGGCCATATAATATAACATACCTCATTACATCGGACCTTACATGGTCCTCAAGCATTAATTATAATAATATGAAATAGAACTCACCTTATGCATCTCTCGGAACCTCGGCGTTGGTCTGAAATAGGTATGGATATTTGCGTTTCATCTCCTCTTCCGCCTCCAATGTCATTTCTTCTACGTTCTTATTCCAGCAAAGAACTTTCACGGAGGCTACTTATTTAGTCCTCAACTTGCGTACTTGCCGATCTAAGATAGCAATAGGAACCTCTTCATATGATAGATCCTCGGTAACCTTCACATCGTCAATTGGTATAATTCGGGAAGGATGCCCAACACACGCTCTTAACATAGAAATATGGAAAACCGGATGGACAAACTCTAACTCTGAAGGCAAGTCCAATTCGTAAGCTACTTGGCCGATTGTGACAGGGTGTTATAAATTGTGACGGAATATTTTGACACAAATAATTTGTGACGGAATATTTTGTCACAAATTTATTCCTTAGCATCAATATTAGTGACAAATTGTGACAAACTAAATCCGTCACAAATTTAATTTGAACTTTCAAATTTAATATATAATAATTAAATAATATTTTTTAATTTGCTAATAATATTCAATATATACAATAAATGGCCAAAAGCATAAAAATAATAACCACAAAAACATATCAATACAATATTAAATTTATACTACAAAAAACATGAAGTTAAACATGTAAATACACAACTTCAATAAGCAAGTCTACAAATATTTAAAACTTAGAAAACGTCAGACTAACAAAAGTCTGACAACATTAAAAACAACACTTAGAATATCCAAGCAATTAAAGTCTAAAAATATTAAACACTTAGAATATCCAAGCAACTAAAGTTAAACACTTAAACATTTGGTGAGTCCCTATTAGGGAGAGTAGGATTACTAGATGAGCGAGAAGATAACGCCATCTCGCTCATCATGCGAGACCATCGATCCTCCATAGACTTAAAGCGATCATTACTTTGTTGCTTCAAAAGTGTGACTTCCTGCTCTACGCGGTGTTGCACCTCTGCCTCTACACGCTCTTGAAGAATTCTCTCTTGATTTTCTCTCATTCGCAACACCTCTTCCTCAAGCAATTTGATGCGTTCTTCAGCAACACGATCAGTCACTGCATGTAAATTGCGAGAAGTGGCAGAATTGGAGTCTTGATACAAAGTCAACGCTTGAGAGCCCAATCCATACACACGTCATTTTTTCTCTCCACCCACAACATCCAAGTATAAGTGATTAACATCGAGTTCTTGGACTTCTTGTGAATCATTTGTTGAGCTTAAAGCAGCAGCCACCCTAGCCTCCATTTCATCGTGAAAATTCCCGAATATAATCAGCCAATATAAACAGAACTCAAGTATTTGGGTAGATCAGTGAGTAATTAAGGGCATGACCACCTATATAATGTTAATGCGTCCAGCCTAAAAGATCGAGTCTAAAAAAAGATACAATATGCTCCTGGCTCTTACAATGAGAACATGTTTAAGGTCTTTTTTTTAGTACTACTAATTTTGTTTTATCCTATGGTCTAATAGTTATTAATTGTATCTTCAAAGTCTGACAATCTAATTAATTATTTTGAAGGGGTTGGATTTTGTGATATCTGAAGCAAGAAGGTATAGGATTAAGCTTGTATTAAGCTTTGCAAATAACTATGAGAGCTTTGGGGGAAAGAAACAATATGCTAGTGAACCCTCCTCATAAGGTAGATTTGCTTTTGCAACCCCATGTAGCCACTAAACAGGAAATGCCTTAATGTGGTGAACTTGAGGTTTCATGTTGAAGGTATCAGGTTTTAGATACTAATTTCAATTTAGAGAATGAACTGATAACAAATTTCTTGTTACTAACTCATCAAAAAACCAATATTCTTGTTACTAGATCCTGTTGCCTTCTGCATCATGATTACTAACAAGTTCATCTGACAGTTGCACAAAAACCACGCTGAGTTTTAAACTATAGGTTCCAATGGACCCAGTAGGTATTTCTATTTTTCAGTTTTTTGAAAAGCACCAGCTTCTCAGTTAGCTACATCCTATATACCCATTAGGAGCTAGTTTATCAACAATTACATCCTTAAAAACACATGCTGTATCGTTATTGTCCACTATTTCATGGCATAAAAGCCCATCTGTTAATGTGCATGGACTTCTTATTTTAAGAAAATGCATAGAATGATCAGTTGAAGTAATGAACACTTCTTAGCTGGATAGTTCTACTGATATATTTCAATTCCAAGTCTTTCTCTTATGTCTAACACATAATAAACATGTGTTGTAACGGTTGAAAATTTACTAATGTGGAATTAAGTATATCCCATTAAATTTATGACTCGAACAATTGGAGCCCACACGTCGGAAACGTCGCGGCGCTAATTGGATGTCCAGTCACTGGAGCCGCGACTCTAATTCACAGATCCGCGGCGCTTCGGAGGCAGAATGCTGCGACGGGAAGTTGAAAAGTTCTGACCTTTGGGATGGTTTTGGAGCATTGATTCTCCATTACTTGGCATATGAATTCAACCATTATTTGGTTGAATGTAACCCCTCAATTAAGTGTCATTACATGGCTATTGAAGGCCATTAGTTGGCTAGTTGAGGGATCTTCTCCTTACACTATAAATTGAGGCCTTTGGCTCAATTGAACACAACACTCAACACTTGGAAAATACTTCAGAATTTTTTGAATTCATCTTCTTCCTCTCTAGCAAAGTCACTGTACTCAAAGTTCTTCAAGAGTAACACTTGAGTTTCCTTTGCTCAATTGTTAAGTTGTTGTATCTTGGGAGACTATTGCCCGACAACGTAAAAGGAGATTTACGAGGCAATCTTGTCTTAAAGAAAGAGTGTCATCACTTGACTCAGCAAATCACAAAGCATTTTGTTAAGTTTTTGATTTCCAGTTAGTTGTAATATTTAGTTTATCCTTTCTACCATTGTAATAGTTACTTACTTCCCGTTCCCTGCAACAATTGTATCCTAACAATTTTAAGACAAAATTTGTTATAAGTACTTAGAAAGATGACTGAAAGAGAACAAATTGTTTCTGATTCTGTTGTTGCTGCTACTCAAGGCAACCCATCTGGCTTCCCCATTGCTCAAGGCACACCTAATGCCTTTCCGGTTGCTCAAGGCTCATCCAACACCTTTATTGCTGCTCAAGGGAACGTTGACGTTCCTCCTCCTCCTGGATTCCACCATGACCGCCCTGAAAAGTTCATGGGCTTCAACTTCAAGAGATGGCAATAGAAGATGCTATTCTATCTGACTGTTATGGGAATGACACGTTTCCTAACAGAAGATCCTCCACAAGCTGGAGATGAAATGGACCATTTGCCTACTGAAACGGCTGAAGAGGGCCTAGGTATCCATGTCATTAATGGCATGAAGATGGTTCTTGATGCATGGAGTCATAGTGATTTCATGTATAAGAATTATATATATATTGAACTGCTTGTCAAACCCTATCTACACGATGTATTGCACCATAGGCACTGCCAAAGAGTTGTGGGAGAAACTGCAGAAGAAGTACAACGCACAAGATGCAGGTACTAAGAAATTCATCGTTGGAAAATTTCTGAAATTTCAAATGGTGGATAGTAAAATAGTGATGTCCCAAGTCCAGGAATTCCAAATGATTCTACATCACTTGGATTTGGAAGGTATGAAAACAAATGAGCAGTTTTTGGTTGCATTATTGATTGAAAAGTTACCTCCCTCGTGGAATGAGTTTATGAGTTACTTAAAACTCAAAACAAATGAGATGACCTTTGAAGAACTTATTATCAAACTTCAAATTCAGGAAGATAATAAGAAGGCCTTGCCTAGGGGTAAACAACCCGCTGAGGCAAAGGCAAATCTGGCTGAGGTCAAAGGGAACCCAAGCAAGAAGCGCAGGTTCTAGAAAGACGGCAAGACCCAAGCGGCGGAGAAGTTCAAAGGAAACTGTCACCACTGTGGGAAACCTGGTCACCTGATCAAGGACTGCCGCAAGCTCAAGACTGAGCAACAAGAGAAGGCTAAGGCTAAGGGCAAGACACAGGTTAACGTCATCAAGGACAAGTTTCTGGACGACATGATTGAGGAGTTCTCAGCAGTGGTGCTTGAAGCAAACCTTGTTGAGAATCCCATGCAATGGTGGATGTACATATGTGCTACAAGACACATCTGTTCCAATAGAGATGCCTTCTCCACTTATACACCGGTTACAAACAAGAAGTTGTTCATGGGTAACAACGTTTCCTCTGACGTGCTGGGGGTAGGAAAGGTAGTCCTGAAGATGACTTCTGAAAAGGAGCTCACTCTGAAGGAGGTGATGCATGTTCCTGAGATTAGAAGAATTTTAATTTCAGGTCATTTATTGGTTAATGCTGGTTTTAGGCTAGTGTTTGAGTCCAATAAATTTGTAATCACTATGAATGGAACGTTTGTGGGAAGAGGATTCATCTGTGAAGGCCTCTTCAAAGTTAACGTCATGTCTGTATTACGTACAAGCAATAATATTGAAGCCTCTTCTTACTTGCTTGAGTCCTCTAATTTATGGCATCATAAATTAGGACATATTAACTACAAATCCATCCAAAGGTTGATAAAGTTGGAGTTGTTGCCGTCTATCGACATAAACCCTCAACATAAGTGTGAGGTATGCGTAGAGGAAAAACTCACAAAGCTTCCTTTTCGATCCGTCGAAAGGAATACCACTCCTCTAGAACTTATTCACACAGATATATGTGATTTGAAGTTTGCACAAACTAAGGGGAACAAGTACTTTTGACATTCATTGATGATAGCACAAGGTATTGTTACCTTTACTTGTTGAAAAGTAAGGATGAAGTGTTCCGACGTTACAAAACAGAAGTTGAAAACCAACTAAGCATGCGGATTAGATCCATTCGTAGCGATAGAGGATGAGAATATGTAGTGCCATTTGAGGAATATTGTGCCGAATCGGGCATTGTTCATCAAACGACGGCTCCATACTCACCTCAGTCGAACAGTGTAGCGGATCGTAAGAACTGTACATTGAAGGAAATGATGAATTCCTTGCTTATCAATTCCGATCTTCCACAAAACATGTGGGGAAAAGCTGTCCTTACCGCTAATATGATTCTTAACAGAGTCTCACATAAGGATAAGGACAAAACACCATATGAATTATGGAAGGGAAAGAAACCCACCTATAAATATTTAAAGGTGTGGGGTTGTTTGGCAAAGATTGAAGTACCCAAGCCAAAGTGGGTCAAGATTGGGCCTAAGACTGTAGATTGCATATTCATCGGATATGCAAATAACAATAGTGTTTATCACTTCCTAGTGTATAAGTCAGATATTCCAGATATCCACAGGGGTACAATCATGGAATCAAGGAATGCTCAATTCTTTGAAGATACCTTGCCTAGAAAGAAAAAAGACATAACCTCTCGCAAACGAAGTTATGAACAAATCTCTCATGAACCGGGAGTCATTGACGGCGCGGATCTAGATAGTTCAGATCTAGTGGATCTCGAAGTGGCTGAATGTCCGGAATCTAGTGTTCTAGACTCTCAGAACATGGAGACTCCAGAGATGGAACTAAGGCGAAGTAAAAGGGCCAGGAAGGATAAATCCTTCGGTCCTGACTTGGTAGCTTATATGGTTGATGATGAACCAAGGACAATTGTTGAAGCATTGTCAACTCCAGAGGCACCGCTCTGGAAAGAAGCTATTGAGAGTGAAATAGACTCTATTTTATATAACCATACTTCGGAGTTGGTTGATCTTCCTCCGGATAAACAAAATGTTAGGTTGTAAATGGATACTCAAACGGAAGTATAAAGCACATGGGTCTATAGATAAGTACAAGGCCAGATTGGTAGTCAGGGGCTATCGGCAGAAGGAAGGCCTTGACTACTTTGACACGTACTCACCAGTGTCTCAGATGACGTCCATACGGGTATTCATTATGATCGCAGCATTGTGTGACCTTGAGATACATCAAATGGATGTCAAGACAGTCTTCCTAAATGGTGATTTGGAAGAAGAAATCTATATGGAACAACCCGAGGGGTATGTGGTTCCACGGTAAGAGAAGAAAGTCTGTCGGTTTGTCAAATCTCTGTACGGTCTAAAACAAGCCCTGAAGCAATGGCATGAAAAATTTAATAGTACTCTACTATCGAAGAGTTTCGCCATTAATAAGTGTGACAAATGTGTCTACATGAAAGATAACTCTGACTCGTTCGTCATGATATGCATGTATGTAGACGACATGTTGATCACATGGAGCAGTCCTAGTTTGATCCTAGAGACTAAGAACATGTTGAAATAATGCATCGACATAAAAGATATGGGTATCACAGATGTCATCTTAGGGATAAAGATCTCTAAGATGTCTGACGGACTAGTCTTGTCTCAGTCTCACTACATCGAGAATGTGTTGAGAAAGTTTGAGATGTTTGACAGTTTGCCTATAAAGGCACCACTGGATAGAAATCAAAAGCTTGATAAAAATCGTGGTGCACCCGTATGCCAGTATCGATATGCACAGGTGATTGATAGTTTGATGTACATAACAAACTGCACCCGACCTGATATTGCTTATGCAGTAAACAAGTTGGCTAGGTTTACCCGTAATCCAAGTAATGATCATTAGAAGGCGTTGAATCGGGTACTACGATACCTGAAATACACGTTAACTTACGAGTTGCATTATTCGAGATATCCATCTGTACTAGAGGGGTACAGTGGTGCAAACTGGATATTTGATATAGAGAACACCAAGTCCATCAGTGGGTATGTATTTACAATTGGTGATGGAGCTGTGTCTTGGAAATCCTCTAAGCAAACTTGCATCTCCCGATCCACGATGGAATCAGAGTTTATCGCTTTAGACAATGTAGGAGAAGAAGCTGAGTGGTTTCACGACTTCTTAGAGGATGTTCCTTGTTGGGACAAACCCGTACCTTCTGTAATGATCCACTGCGACAGTCAGTCGGCTCTAGGAAGGGCACGGAGTGCTATGTACAATGGCAAGTCTCATCATATTTGATGAAGACATAAGACTGTTAGGCAGTTGATCACCACGGGTATAATATCCATTGATTACATAAAGTCAAAGGATAACATTGAGGACCCATTAACAAAGGGCTTACCCAAGGATCAGATGTTCTTCATGTCTAGGGGAATGGGCTTAAACCCCAAAGTATAAGGACCAATACGGTGTTAACCCAACCTTACTGACTGGAGATCCCAGGAATTAGGTTCAATGGGAAAACTAAGTTGTAAAGGTTCAATTGATCGTTTTGGTGGAAGCATGAGCACTTCAGATAGTGGTTTCTATAAAGAAACACCAAATCCAAAGTCGTTCCCGCGATAGACTATAGTATCCAAAACCTTTAATGATCATCACGGTTGAGGTTAAGTTTTGAGAAACTTTTAATGGTTCCTAACACTGGTAAAGTGGGGTATAGCAGGATACCTTGTAGGAGACCACCTATTTAAGTGCGAGGATAGGCCGCCTCAAATGAACGTACTTAAGAATCCAAGAAGTGTCCACGACCACAACGGACAAAACATTACGAAGAACAGAGTAAGGGAAGTTGTTGTGTTGGTACCGTTGACTTGGGCTTACACTAAAAACTGATGGTTTAAGACATCACGTTCACAACGCAGTAAGTAAGTCCGATGGTATTCAACTATGGAAGGTTCAAAGCGTATGCTACCTATCCAGATGCAACATCGGTCCGCTGAAAGATTGCTGGAAAAGGCACCATGTGTGTGCGCCAAAATATCTTTCAAGAGGGGATTGTTGGAAATTTACTAATGTGGAATTTAGTATATCCCATTAAATTTATGACTCGAACAATTGGGGTCCACACGTTGGAAACGTCGTTTCCACACACGTGTACACGTAGTGCCAAGTATCGCAAATTTCATTAGTGAAAGAGATATTGGTACATATGTAATACGTTTGAGACATAGAATTATGGACGGTTATTGGCCAAATGACAAAGTATTCCACGTTGGTAAAATAAGGAAGAAGTGTACAAAGTGTAAGATGAAACGAGTCGGAAATCGCCGCAGAGCCGCGAAGGGCCGCGGCGTAGCCCCGTCAGCCGCCGAGGCGCCGGAGCGTCGCGGTGCTAATTGGATGTCCAATCACTGGAGCCGCGGAGCTTCGAAGGCAGAATGCTGTGACAGGAAGTTGAAAAGTTCTGACTTTTGGGCTGGTTTTGGAGCATTGATTCTCCATTACTTGGCACATGAATTCAACCATTATTTGGCTTAATGTAACCCCTCAATTAAGTACCATTACATGGTTGTTGAAGGCCATTAGTTGGCTAGTTGAGGGGTATTCTCCTTACACTATAAATTGAGGCCTTTGGCTCAATAGAACACAATACTCAACACTTAGAAAATACTCCTGAATTTTCTGAATTCATCTTTTCCTCTCTAGCAAAGTCACTATACTCAAAGTTATTCAAGAGTAACACTTGAGTTTCCTTTGCTCAATTGTTAAGTTGTTGTTGTATCTTGGGAGACTATTGCCCGACAACGTAAAAGGAGATATACGGGGCAATCTTGTCTTAAAGAAAGAGTGTCATCACTTGACTCAGCAAATCACAAAACATTTTGTTATGTTCTTGATTTCCAGTTAGTTGTAATATTTAGTTTATCCTTTATACCATTGTAATAGTTACTTACTTCCCGTTCCCTGCAACAATTGTATCCCAACAGGAACTTACATGATGACAAGTTGTTACCATATAATACTAGAAGCTAGAGGTACCAAAATCTAACGAATTCAAAACCATTTGACAGTTGTTCTTCACCAAAGTTACAGTTAGTGTTCTGTAATTTACATCTTCCAAATATTGGTCATGAATTTGCACCAAAACATATATACCAAGTGTGTATCCAGTTTATAACGTCCAACGGAAAAGGAAAAATATGACAAGATCCAAATAATAAGAAAGTCGCAAGTTCCCTATTTAAATTAAAGCACTTTCAAGGATTATATGTGTTAGCATGCAACTAATGTTCCAACCAAAGCACAAATGCAATGTCGATATTGAAATAGGGATTACCGTTCACTAGATAAAGGAGAAAAATACTTGAAATTGAGACGTTCTTTTTATCTTTTCACTAGGAAGATGATTGAGTTTTGCTAAAATGTTGAAGAACCTGATAAAAAAAAAGAGAATTAGAAACATTTACAGAAGACGTTGGGTATGTCAATAACATTTAGAAAGAGCAAAAACTGATAACAAAAAGCACCAGTTGTAACGACCTTTTCCGTCGTGTAATTTAACTATTTTATCCTCGTAGACTCGATGCCGGAACTTTCGGACTATTCTAGTAGAAGTGATGAAATTAGAACCTTAAATAGTGAAATGTTGACCAATAGTTGACTTTTGTGTAAACGGACCTTTTTTGAAATTCCGTCGATTCCTTGAGGTCCGGAGGGTCGATTATGACTTGGCGGGATAGTTGATTCTGTAACATCCCGTACTTTCGGGCCATGGATTGAATCGCTAGACGTATGTAAATAGATCCGAGCGTTGGAGGATTTTTGGTCATGTTCACGTATGCAAATAAAGAAGCTTAGTATATAAAAGGATGCAATCCTGAAATAATTTAGGATTTAAAAGTGTAACTGATTAGAAAATATTTTAATATCTTGATAGTAGTACTTTAGATGAGGACAAAATCCTTATTTTTATTTACGTTATTCATGTGAGTTCACGTGGTATTGTCTACCAAATTGGACAAACACGTGTTATTGTATAGTAAATTTATGGATAAGTTCATTAAGCTTGTAGCTAAGCATCAAATTTCATTTTTTTTAATTTAATGTTCCACCACCTATGATTATTAAAGTAGGCAACAATCATTTAATTTTGGGAGAAAATTTTAACATTTTACTTCCACGTTTAGTTGGCTATAGAAAAAATTACAAAGGGCACTTGTTCTCTTTCTCTTCTAAGCAACCTCATCATTTTCTTCTCCTTCTCCTTTAAATAAGCAACGAGTTGCTGCAACTTATGGGGAGGTTTCATTTTCACAGGTTTTCTCAAATGTTCCAAAGCAAAATAAAAATTTCTTCATAGAGAATTAAGGTATGTTAAGGCAAATTATTTCCTTCTTTTGGCATGTTCTGTGTACGAAACGTAACCGTAATATTATTTCATAAATTGTTCTACTCTTAGTAGTTAAGAAGGTTTATATTATTGATTCCTATGTTAAAAGCATGTCTAAATATGTTCTTAAATCCTTATTGGGATATATGGGAAAGATGTTAATATTTTCAATGTTAACCGAAGGTACAAGGATATTATGTCATCTGATGAGTTCAGAATATTTTATTGTCGTTCATGCATTTGCATTATATTCATGTATTACCCTGGATCCACATGTGTTATATACACTACTATATAGTACGCATTATATATATGTAGGGGATGGAAAAAGGGAATGGCGTTATATACGCAACACCACCTGCAGCTGGTACAGATATCACGAAAAGGAAGATGTCCAATGAGGCCAATATGATAATGATTATGCCCACAAAGGCCGAAATAAAATGATGCTCACAGAGGCTGTTATGGGAAAGAAGATGCCCTTGTGAGGCATATATATATATATATATATATATATATATACCGCATTTGCATTGTACATGACATTTAGGCATATAATGGCCCTCAGAGGCATTCACTATGGGTCGGCTTTTACTGTCGGTTGTTTCTATTTCAGTTTATTTATGTATCTCTGTTATGCTGTTTCTCATGCTTGACATACTCAGTACATCATTCGTACTGACATTCCTTTTGTTGAGGGACGCTGCGTTTCAGGCCCGCAGGCTCAGGTAAACAGGGGTCGGTTCGCATTAGTAGGTTGTTGGCTCAACTGATATTGGAACACTCTATTTGTTCCAGAGTTGCAGTCTAGTCGTGGTATGATATTTTTTTGATATGCATAGGGGTATGGTGAGGCCCTGTCCTGGCCGTATGATGTCGCGGACTCTTTAGAGGCTTGTAGACAGATGTCCTATGTATAGTAGTCTTGTATGGCCTTGGTATGTATGTATATAAGTTAGGCCTTTTGGTAAAATTTTACATGGCTTCCTTCTAGTATATAGTTTCTATGTGTTTGTAGGGTACTGGGTGACGGTCCCTGTGGCCTGTGTTTAATTATGATTAGACGTTGATTGTATGATTAGTGGTACTCGGCAGGTAAGGTCCGGGTGCCCGTCGCGGCCCTCCGGTTTGGGTCGTGACAGATTCGGTTCCCGAGACACTCAGGAGCATTTTTTGGTATTGAATTGGAAAGTTAATTTTGGCCATTGGGGGTTGACTCAGTAAAATAGACCTCCGATGGACATTCTGAGATCACGAGTGAATTCGTAGCACATTTTTATGTGTGATTGCATATTTGGTTTGTGTTATTTGGCTTCCGAATGATTTTCGAGGGTTGAGTCAAAGTTAAGGAGAAAACAGAAAAATTTGGTGCTGCTGTTCAGTTTTCCTTCTTTTCTATCTCGAGAAAGGGGTGCGATCACGAGCTTGATGAAATCAGGCTCTCGTGATCGTGGTGGTGTTAGACGCGATCGCGTGAACACACACCTAGGGGAGAAAGAGTCGTAGTGTTTCATGGTCGTGTGGTATCTCTCGTGATCGCGAAGTGTATTTCGGGGCAGGGTTAGGTTAACCCTTCCTGATCACGAGCAAGGTCTCGCGAACGCGAAGGAGGCACTGTTGCTGCGGGATAAAAGAGCCCTAGCCAACTGTTAGACCCCATTTTCCATTTCCAAAGTTCTTAGTTCGGTTTGGGGGAGATTCAAGGTGTTTCTTCAAGGTGCTTCTTATAGGTAATTTTTAAATCCTAAAACTAGTTAATTCTATTAATATATTCCTATAATTTAGATTTTTATCCATGTTTTGGGGAGTGGGAAAGAGGGTTTGGTTTGTTGAGAATAAAATGGCATGAATTGGGGGTTGTGAATTGATTTATGGTAATGGATATTGTATATTAGTGATGTAGTAGGCTAGTAGATACTAATTTATTGATCAATTTCATGTATAAACTTTTTTGGAGATTTGGGGGGAAATTCTAGGGTTTATGCTAATTGGGGGGTTATGACTTGAATGATGTAATTTACCTATTATTGGTCTAATTTGACAATTGGGGAGTATAATTGAACTTCTAGAATATTAGTTTACCAATTTCTCCCTTTAAATACCATTTTACCCTAGTGGGCCCACTTTTCCTATTTTTTCCATAGTTGGTTGGATTCGAGGAACAATCTAGTCTTTTGGGTGTTGTCAGTTTCTGTTCTAACATAGATTTCTATAATGATTAGACTCCGAGTATTACCGAGATCCACAGATACGCACGGCTCCTTTGTGATCGTGTGTGGCTTACGCTTGGCATCCAAGTAGGTTACGGCTTACCTTCTAGTTAGACTTCGATTAGCAAAGTGCATGTCTAGTTAGATGATGTTAGAGAAAGCATGTACGCATTCGAGTATGAAGTTGGGATGGATTACTTAGGTTAGATATTATTGATTAATTATAACTTTTTGCCTCTGTGTGATCACTGGACTTGTACGTAGTTTTCATACCGTACTTGTGATATAGTTGTCTCTCACTTATCTTGATAATATCATGGTTAGAGGAAAGGAATTAACTTGATACTGATATTGTGATATGTGTCCATGTGTGGCACAACTGGTGATTTGACATGATAAATTTGATATTGTCATTGTATTGCATCCATCCTCATTTCCATGATATATTGATATTATATGTGATTGGCGTGATGGTGATAAGTGATAAGGTAACATATGTGATTCATATTCTCGTGGGTGTTGATATATTTTCATTAGCATTTGACACCATTCATACATGATCATGCATTTAGATCGGGTTGTGCCCCCCAACATATATATTTACAAGATTCTCAGACCAAACTCTGTATGAAACCAGAAGAAGTGAAGAATCACTTAGACATTTTAGTACCTGAGTATATACGCTTAAGTAACAGTAAAGATAATCCATCCAGACTATCTGAGTTAATAGACCAAATATCAGACTTAGAGTATCAGTTAATTAGAAGCCTAAAAAAGAAAAGACTCTTTAGAAACCATCATAGATTCAGACCTTATGAGACACATACCGTTCGTCCATAAAATTAATTTTATCAGGTGGAATATTACTAGAGAGCAAAAAAGAAAAAGTAGACACTCTCTAGCTAAACAAGAATTAATAGGTTTATATAAAGAACTGTCCGCTCAAGCTCTAAGCATAGAAGGACTATTAGAATATTTTAATACACACGTTAGACCAATTCTAAGAGAATTAGAATATAATAGATTCATAGCTAGCATAGAAGAGAATATCTTTTTAGCAACCATAGACAACAGTTTGCTAGAAGACATAAGGTGGCACATTCAAGGAATTCAAGGCGATATAACATACGCCGACGATTGGATAGCCTATCAAAAGACTAAGCTTAAAAAACACCTAGCTTACTTTCCGTTAGGGTAAAAATAGCTCACCTAAGAAAATTAGAGTACTTAGACCTACACATCTTACCAAAAAAAAGTTTAGAAACTTAAAAGACAATAGTATTATAAGGTGTAACTTTAGTGAAGGAGAACACTCTTTGCATAGCGAAGAGAGACAATTAAATTCTATAGTAGATTTAATAATTAATCTAAGTGAAAAAGTTAAAGAAAATAATAGTTTATACATAAATAATCTTAATAAACTAGAAGAAGTTTTAAAAAGACAAGAACTAATCTTTAAAAGATCAGATTCCAATTTAGAATACATAAACAACCTAATAACTAGTTGTGACTTTAAAAAATTAAGCACGAAAACAGACTTAGATTCTTATTTTAAAAATAACTTAATAGATATAGAATTAAAAATTAGTCAAAAAAACCTAAAAGTTAAACAAGAATTAGTTGGTAAAGTATTAGAGTTAGAAAAAGTAATCTTAGACCTAAAGCAAGTAATTATTTCATGATAAGAAATAGTCCAGCAATAGAAGAAGCTTTAAAAATAGTAGAAAAGACTATATCGTTACCTACAGATTACAAAGATTATATACCTACTGCTAAGTCATACCAAATTCTAGTACAACAGAACATAGTCTTGACAGCTTTACTAGTAGACCTCACTAAAAAGGTAGACAATTTAACCAAAAAGGTAGACTTTTTAAGTGAAAGAATAGCTCATATAGACCGTACGTCTGAGACATCAAAAGATAAGCAAGTAGACGAATTAATAACTCGGTTAAAGAAAGTAGAAATAACCCCCAAAAAAAAAAGATAAAAGAGTAAAAAAGACTCAAAAATGGACTTTCTTACAGGTCGATCAAGAAGCGAAAGAGACAACCCCAGACCCAGTTTCTCGGAAGATAGGATAGGTAATAATTTATTATCTAGACTTTTAGCTAAGAGAAACCCAGAAGAAAATAATAAACAGCTTAGTGAAATTATAAACGTAGATAGAGACATAAGTATATTCCAACAAAACTAGTTGAATCTACTTAATCCAAGAACACTATACAATGCAGGGAGATTTGCATCAACTGCTCAGCTGTATAGACACTACAGAGAAGAACAGTTGTCAGTATTAGGAAACTCTGCACAAAAGATTAAGTTAATTAGTGAAGACTCTTTTAGACACATAAACAAAAGTACTAAAAGCCTCATGCATATGGGACTAATAGTAATAGGTATAAAAGGTTTAACTAGAAAGAACCTAGGAAGTAAAGTACTGTTAACAATTTACGACGATAGATGGGGAGACATGAAAAAATCCATCATCGGCATGACGAAAATAGACATGACGGAGACAATGGTGGTATATTCTACCTAAGCCCAGATTTCCTAATGAATCTAAAAGAATGTGGAAATCACATAAAGTTGGGAATACAGACAAAGGGCTATGAAGAAATGCATAGCGGAAACAATTTATTGTTATGCTTAGGATTTCTAGGAAAGATAACAACAAATAGTAATACAAAGTTTAGAATAAAAATAGACGATGTAGTAGAATTAATGAGTAACAAAGGTATAAACCTCATTAAACCTACTAAGATCCAACTTTGAAGAATATGCGGGTTTAGAATGGAAATTAGACTATTTTAATAACGAGAAAAAACTGCTAAAACCAGCAGGACATGTAGAATATACAAACTTAAGAGGAGAAACCTCTATAAGGTTTACAGACTATAGTTACACACAAAAAGAGCAAGACGAAGAAAGCACTATAGAAGATTCAGACTTAAACCTTATGAACATCGAACTTATTCAAGAAGAATATGAAGTAGACATAGCTATAGAAAAAGCTAAAGAACTAAAAAGACAGAAACCTAAGATGTTGTTTAGATGTAAGGGTTGTAAAAAAGACAATATGGAACTAGAAGTAACAATAGAACATTTTAAGAAATGCGACCTAAGAACAGACAATTTAGGTTATAGAGAAGACTTTAAAACAAGACATAAAGAATTAATGTTTGAAAATCTAATAAAAGATTTTGAGTCAGATGAAAGAGATGAATCAGACACTATTTCCGAAATCAGTTTAAAAGAACTGATGGAAACTAGTTCCTCAAGCTCTAGTCCTTTCCAAAGGACCACAGGTGAAAACATTACGGTAGACACTAGCACAGGAAACGTCCCTAGAAGAAGAGTATATAGAACTTCAGGAGAACCTGTTGATAATGTTAAGCCATCTGGCAGAAGAATGCCAGTAGAAGAACCTATAACCCTCCAAGAAGGAGGCAACAAAGGAAAAATTCTCAATATAGCTGCACACGACCCCCAAAGATGGAATTCAGTAATAGATCTATGGAAGGGAATAGTGGTGGCAGATTATATACAGAATTATCAAGAATCAGACGCAGAATCCATGTATAAATACTTAGAGACTTTTTTAGGAGAATCAACCAAAGCCCTCTGGGAAGCATACAAACTAAATTTCCCAGAAGAATTTCATCAGTTGGTAGCTATGGGGTCAAATCCATACAATTTCACCAACAAGATTCACACTTTAATCACAGGAGAAGATCCGAATAGCGGACTAATTGTGCTCCAGAGAAATGCTTTAATTAAATTAGAACAATTAAGTATTAGTAACTGGATTTACATAAAGAAGTTTTTAAATGATTTCTTCTATTATTGTACGATCAGCGGCAACTCGTTCGATCAAGAACTCGGAAAAAAGCTTTTTAATAAACTTCCAGGAGCTTTGGGACGAGAAATAGAAGAAAGGTGGACTAAGCGTGACGGAATTTTACAAAATCCTAACGCTAGATGGTCTATAGGACATAGATTCCAGCATGTCATGGAAATACTCCAGGAAAAGTGTATGCATCTACAAATACAAAAGCAGCTCAAACAAAATGAGTTAAGCTTCTGTAAAAGTGTGATCTACACCACCCAGAGTTATGACAAAGACCCACCTAAGAGAAAGAGTTATAAAAAGAAGAAAAAGTATGGCTACCAGAATTATGATAAATATGACAAGAAGAGATACTATCTCAGAAGGTCTGTAGCTAAGAAGCCTTACTTAGATAAAAACAAACATATTAGGAAGTATAGAAATGATAGAACGTATAAGAACAGATTAGAGTGTTTTACTTGTGGCAGTATAGAACATCTAGCCAATACTTGCCCAAAAAGAATTAACAACAATTCTAAGAACGCTCAGTTAATTGAAGAATTTCAGGAGACCCTGATAAATGTAGATGAATACATGTCCGATACGGAAAGTATTTACTCTATAGTCTCCATAGACATCGGAGATACTAGCAGAATAGATTCCTCAGACTCAGAAGCAGACGAATTTATTAATGAAATGGGAATCGAAAAGTTAGACATAAATGAAAATTTAAATAATTTAGTAAATACATTTACAGACTGTGACCATTGTTTTGAAACAAATAAAGGTCTAGACAGCACTCCTTGTTGCATATGCAAATGGTTCCCTAGCAGAACCAAAAGAGCGAAATGCAAGAAGTGTTACGTAGAAGGATGCATAAACTGCCTCCAGAAAGAACTAGACATAATAATTAGCCCAAAACTAGACAGTCATAAGATAAAGGAAGAAACATTAGTTGATTCAACCCTTCCTTTAAGAATAATTACATTTGAAACTAGAGTAAATAATCTAGAAATTAGATTAAATAACCTAGAAAAAGGAAAACAGCCTATAATAGATTTAGGCGCTGAAGCAGAAGAACAGAATGAGACTGAAGTAGCCTCAGAGCTATTAAACTCAGAAGATAAAATTCTGATTTGTAACGAAGACAAAAAATTCAGTGCAATAAGATTAATGACTAAGATTAAAATTAAAGACTATGAAATTACAACTCTAGCTTTAATAGATACAGGATGCACCAGAAGCATCATAAATAAAAAGATTGTCCCACAACATCTTGTGAAGACACTGGAGAAACCCTCTTCAGCTGTACAAATGGATGGGACGTTTAATTTCTACAATTTTTACCTGCAAGAAGCTAATATTAGTTTCATAAATTCTGCACTAATAACCCGGTTATAAATTAGACAAAATATTTGTTAGAGACACGAATATAAATACGATTTTGTGATAGGTTTAGATTTTCTACTAAATAACAACGGAAGGCATACTATCTATAGAGATGGAGTAATTCTCCAAAGAAATAGTACGTACACCCCTGTGCATACGCGAAAAATAGCTACAAAAGTCATAAAACTCCCTACGCTAAACCTTACTAACAATGATAGATGTTGTAACAGTTGCAATAAGGAAGGACAAAGCTGTGCACTAGCTTCAGAGATGTTATTAGACGAATTAGAAGAAGAGGTAGAAGAATTCCTGCTAGACAAAAACTATACCTTAATAGACTTAGCAACAGAATTCTATAATTTTAAGACAGGAATAGAAAAAATAGGAGTGATCAAAGACAAAAAAGATTTAGAAAATATAATAAAGATTCTAGACGAGTTAGAAATAATCGGAGAAAAACCATTAAAACATTGGAACAATAATAGAATCCTCTGTGAGTTAGACATTATTAACCCAGAATACATAATAAGAACAGCTTCAATAGAAGCTACTAACCAAGACCTAGAAGATTTTAGGTCTCAGATTAAAGAATTATTAGATTTAGAGATTATAAGAAGATCCACTTCTAAACATAGATCGGCAGCCTTTATTGTGAGAAATTATTCCGAAATTGTCAGAGGCAAAGCAAGAATGGTGATCAATTACAAGAGGTTAAATGATAATACTAGAAGTGATGGTTATAAACTGCCAGACAAGACTGAACTTATCAATCGAATTCAAGGAAAAAACTTTTTCAGCAAATTCGATTGTAAGTCGGGCTCCTGGCAAGTAAAAATGCATCCCAACAGCATTGAATGGACAGCTTTTACTTGCCCTGAAGGCCACTTTGAATGGCTAGTAATGCCGTTCGGCCTAAAGACTGCCCCGCCCATTTTCCAACGAAAAATGGATGAGATTTTCTCAGACTATAAAAGATTTACTATAGTTTATGTAGACGACATTCTTGTTTTTAGTAGCAGTATGGCAGAACACTTGGGTCATCTGCAAACAGTTTTTAGACTTTTTGTTAAAAACGGTATTATAATTAGCAAGAAAAAGATGGAGTTATGCAAGACTTATATTAACTTCTTAGGAGTAATTATAGGCGAAGGAAAGATAAAACTTCAGCCGCACATAGCTAAGAAAGTTTTAGAAATGCCAGACAAATTAGAAAAAACTAAAGATTTACAGAAGTTCTTAGGTATATTAAATTATGCCAGGACCTTTATAAAAGACTTAGGAAAAGTAGGCTTTGGACCTTTGTATTCTAAAACGGGGTCTACGGGACAAAAGAAGTTTAATGCGAGAAGACATTAAAATTGTGAAGTTTGCTTAAACAACGATTCGAACATCACGACCTAAACTTGCCACTTGAAACGAGACTACTTAATAGTAGAAACAGGACGGCGAGTTTTGAAGGATGGGGAGAGCTTGTCCTTAAAGCTAGAACCAATAAATATAGTAATAAGACCACGAGAAAAAATTTGTGCTTACCACGGTGGGAAGTACAAAGAAAAAGGAATATGAGTAGTATAGACGCGAGAGATTTTAGCGATAATCTATGGATTAAATGCTTTCGAGACTATACATTCTAAATAAACCCGAGACTTTAGTTAGAACAGTTGTGAAGCGATTGTTAAGTTTCATCGAAGATTAATGATAAGAATAGTAGTAGACGAAGATGGTTGAACTTCCTTGATACGGTATCTATATATAATTTAGTGTTTGAACACATAAAAGGAAAAGATAATCATCTAGCGGACCAATTGAGTAGGTTACAAATAACCAAAACAGAGATAAAGGTAAGGCAAAGCTTGTTCTCGGAAAAAATCTAACAATCTTTGTTTTGATCTTAACGACATGAGCACTTCTAAAGCCCGGACATCTAAAGACAAAGGGAAAGGCCGGCCAAACCCGCGCGAGACTCATATAGACAATCGATTACGGGGAACCTAAATTTTAGGCCCACTACTGCTCTTGAGACTCCTCAATTAGAAAGACTGGTGTTCGGTAAGAATAACTTAATTTCCTACCCACCATCTAACATGACTTTTAAGGTTTTACAGGAGCATGTTATAGACAAACAGCAGAGATGTCTGCTAGACAATTTATGGATTTCACACTCCAGAAAAGACAATAGCCATTTTGTGGCTACGTTAAATAGTACAAGTTTTTATTTTCATCAGAAAAATTTAGACAAACGTTTTAAATATTACGTGGTAATACACGGCAAGACAAAAGGAGTTTTCCAAACTTGGATCGAAGTAGTGGAGTCGATTAAAGATTTCAAAACCCCACTATTTAAGGGTTTCAATGATTTCAACGAAGCTCTGGATTACGCGAAAGGTATACTAGGACCAAACTATTACCTTTCTCCAGCCCTGAGGTATAACCCCACTCAAACTCCCCAGTACAACATTCAAAGAGACACAGACAAAATAATTTTTTGTGACCACTGTACTTCCATGACAGAGTCATTTAAACGACTCAACCAGACTAAAGAAGAGCTCCAGCTCCAGAATATAAGCCTAATAGAAAAAACTACCCAATTGGAACTCTTACTCAGACAAGAAAAACTTAAACAGACCCAACAGAGTTCTCCAACTCCTCAAAAAATGGATAAGACAGGTGTGCATTCCCTATCGAATGCAGAAAGACCTATTGTATCAGGTATAGATACAACTAGTCCGGTACAAACGGTCGCCGGTAAAGACTCCTCAAAACCGTTAATGGCTGTCACTTTGCCAAAGAGTGAACGAGAGGAAGCAAGCTCCTCTCAGAACAGACGAAGGCTCCCTAAAACTTTTTCCAACTCAAGGAGCAAACAGACTAAGAAACAGACAAAAAACATTGAACAAATAATAAAAGAGGCAATAGAAAATTTGTTCAAAGAAAAAATGGTTAGAGACTCCCAAGAGCCAGAGACGAAACATGTTACATCTATAGAATTAACAGAACCAGTCCCTGCCGGTAATCCACAGCCAATTTTGTCAGGGGAAAATGAAGACATAGATCATGTTTCTGAAACCAGTTCAGACGAAGAATTCAGACAGTCCAATTATGCCCAAGAAGCTCAAGATCCTAACGGATATGACTCTGGAATGAGTTTCGACTCAGTAGCGAGACATAATCTGGACACGTAATAAAGTAAAGAAGAAAAGCAACGGCCGGCGTTTAAAGCAGGACGATGCAGACACAAAGAAGACAAATGCAGACATAAAAAGGACACCTTTTGACTAAAGGAACAGCTTTCCAAAAAAGGAAGAGCCGGCAAACAGAAGACGACAAAAGAAAGGACAAATTTTCAAAAGATAAAGTGACGATGGGGCCCGCAGCGCACCCGGCGGAAACTTTTGAAGATTCTTTTTTCAATTTGAAATCCGAAGTTTGAAGTCCGAAGACTGCTATAAATATCAGACTCACACAGATACACAGACACACAGACACGGAGAGAGAAATTGGAGATAGAAAACCCTCTCAAATACCCTTTCCTTTTTTATGTTTTCCTCTACCCAATTCCCCCTTGTGTAAATACCACTGCATGTAAAGCTAAGCTTGTGGAGTAGATTCCTAGCAGTAGCTGTAGCAAGTCGGGACTCCCGAAAGGGAAATTCCCAGATACTTCTAGACATGTAAGTTTATCTTTCAATAGTTTATCTCCTGTAAATTATGTTTTTTACTGTAAACTTCAATCTTGCAGGATTGCAAGAAATTATGTTAATATAATGTTGTTATTTTCATCATGAATCTTGAGTTACTGTTATAATCTCCGCCATAAAATATCTGAAATTACTGTTTAAAATCTTAGCATAGCATGCCTAACATGGTCGACTTCTTGATTTAGTATATGGTTATCTGACAAGCTCTGTTATGAACTTTATGGATTTACCTGTAAATTCCTATGTCAACGGTGGTTGATAATTGGCCTGTTGATGTCCGCTGAAGGACTGTTGTGGCCACTTTTGGGTGTGGTAAAAGATGAGTTACATAACTGGGGTAAAGCTTAGAAGAAGAGATGAAAGATCAAGAAGAAGAAGCAAATAGGTATACTATACTAAAATATTTAAATAGTAACTAAAATACGAATGGTAGGGATGATGAATAGTAACCTAGGAGTAGTGACTGGACAGAGTCCAGATTAAAAAAAAAAAAAAAAATTATCTAAAGGAGATAGACTTTGAATTATAATACTTTAGATAATTTTTTTTTTTTTTTTTTTTAATCTGGACTCTGTCCAGTCACTACTCCTAGGTTACTATTCATCATCCCTACCATTCGTATTTTAGTTACTATTTAAATATTTTAGTATAGTATACCTATTTGCTTCTTCTTCTTGATCTTTCATCTCTTCTTCTAAGCTTTACCCCAGTTATGTAACTCATCTTTTACCACACCCAAAAGCGGCCACAACAGTCCTTCAGCGGACATCAAACAGGCCAATTATCAACCACCGTTGACATAGGAATTTACAGGTAAATCCATAAAGTTCATAACGGAGCTTGTCAGATAACCATATACTAAATCAAGAAGTCGACCATGTTAGGCATGCTATGCTAAGATTTTAAACAGTAATTTCAGATATTTTATGGCGGAGATTATAACAGTAACTCAAGATTCATGATGAAAATAACAACATTATATTAACATAATTTCTTGCAATCCTGCAAGATTGAAGTTTACAGTAAAAAACATAATTTACAGGAGATAAACTATTGAAAGATAAACTTACATGTCTAGAAGTATGCAGGGAATTTCCCTTTCGGGAGTCCCGACTTGCTACAGCTACTGCTAGGAATCTACTCCACAAGCTTAGCTTTACATGCAGTGGTATTTACACAAGGGGGAATTGGGTAGAGGAAAACATAAAAAAGGAAAGGGTATTTGAGAGGGTTTTCTATCTCCAATTTCTCTCTCCGTGTCTGTCTGTCTTTGTGTATCTGAGGGAGTCTGATATTTATAGCAGTCTTCGGACTTCAAACTTCGGATTTCAAATTGAAAAAAAAATCTTCAAAAGTTTCCGCCGGGTGCGCTGCGGGCCCCATCGTCACTTTATCTTTTGAAAATTTGTCCTTTCTTTTGTCGTCTTCTGTTTGCTTGCTCTTCCTTTTTTGGAAAGCTATTCCTTTAGTCAAAATGTGTCCTTTTTATGTCTGCATTTGTCTTCTTTGTGTCTGCATCGTCCTGCTTTAAACGCTGACCGTTGCTTTTCTTCTTTACTTTATTACGTGTCCAGGTTATGTCTCGCTACTGAGTCGAAACTCATTCCAGAGTCATATCCGTTAGGATCTTGAGCTTCCTGGGCATAATTGGACTGTCTGAATTCTTCGTCTGAATTGGTTTCAGAAACATGATCTATGTCTTCATTTTCCCCTGACAAAATTGGCTGTGGATTACCGGCAGGGACTGGTTCTGTTAATTCTATAGATGTAACATGTTTCGTCTCTGGCTCTTGGGAGTCTCTAACCATTTTTACTTTGAACAAATTTTCTATTGCCTCTTTTATTATTTGGTCAATGTTTTTTGTCTGTTTCTTAGTCTGTTTGCTCCTTGAGTTGGAAAAAGTTTTAGGGAGCCTTCGTCTGTTCTGAGAGGAGCTTGCTTCCTCTCGTTCACTTTTTGGCAAAGTGACAGCCATTAACGGTTTTGAGGAGTCTTTACCGGCGACCGTTTGTACCGGACTAGTTGTATCTATACCTGATACAATAGGTCTTTCTGCATTCGATAGGGAATGCACACCTGTCTTATCCATTTTTTGAGGAGTTGGAGAACTCTGTTGGGTCTGTTTAAGTTTTTCTTGTCTGAGTAAGAGTTCCAATTGGGTAGTTTTTTCTATTAGGCTTATATTCTGGAGCTGGAGCTCTTCTTTAGTCTGGTTGAGTCGTTTAAATGACTCTGTCATGGAAGTACAGTGGTCACAAAAAATTATTTTGTCTGTGTCTCTTTGAATGTTATCTTGGGGGAGTTTGAGTGGGGTTATACCTCGTGTTTGGAGAAAGGTAATAGTTTGGTCCTAGTATACCTTTCGCGTAATCCAGAGCTTCGTTGAAATCATTGAAACCCTTAAATAGTGGGGTTTTGAAATCTTTAATCGACTCCACTACTTCGATCCAAGTTTGGAAAACTCCTTTTGTCTTGCCGTGTATTACCACGTAATATTTAAAACGTTTGTCTAAATTTTTCTGATGAAAATAAAAACTTGTACTATTTAACGTAGCCACAAAATGGCTATTGTCTTTTCTGGAGTGTGAAATCCATAAATTGTCTAGCAGACATCTCTGTTGTTTGTCTATAACATGCTCCTGTAAAACCTTAAAAGTCATGTTAGATGGTGGGTAGGAAATTAAGTTATTCTTACCGAACACCAGTCTTTCTAATTGAGGAGTCTCAAGAGCAGTAGTGGGCCTAAAATTTAGGTTCCCCAGAACTGATTGTCTATATGAGTCTGCGGGTTTGGCCGGGCCTTTCCCTTTGTCTTTAGATGTCTGGGCTTTAGAAGTGCTCATGCTGTTAAGATCAAAACAAAGATTGTTAGATTTTTTCCGAGAACAGCTTTGCCTTACCTTTATCTGTTTTGGTTATTTGTAACCTACTCAATTGGTCTGCTAGATGATTATCTTTTCCTTTTATGTGTTCAAACACTAAATTATATATAGATACTGTATCAAGGAAGTTCAACCATCTTCGTCTACTACTATTCTTATCATTAATCTTCTGATGAAACTTAACAATCGCTTCACAATCTGTTCTAACTAAAGTCTCGGGTTTATTTAGAATGTATAGTCTGAAAGCATTTAATCCGTAGATTACTGCTAAAATCTCTGCGTCTATACTACTCATATTCCCTTTTTCTTTGTACTTCCCACTGTGGTAAGCACAAATTTTTTCTGTGGTCTTATTACTATATTTATTGGTTCTAGCTTTAAGGACAGCTCCCCATCCTTCAAAACTGCCGTCTGTTTCTACTATTAAGTAGTCTGTTTCAAGTGGCAAGTTTAGGTCAGGGATGTTCTGAATCAGTTGTTTAAGCAGCTTCACAATTTTAATGTCTTCTGCATTAAACTTCTTTTGTCCTGTAGACCCTGTTTTAGAATACAAAGGTCCAGCTACTTTTCCTAAGTCTTTTATAAAGGTCCTGGCATAATTTAATATACCTAAGAACTTCTGTAAATCTTTAGTTTTTTCTAATTTGTCTGGCATTTCTAAAACTTTCTTAGCTATGTGCGGCTGAAGTTTTATCTTTCCTTCGCCTATAATTACTCCTAAGAAGTTAATATAAGTCTTGCATAACTCCATCTTTTTCTTGCTAATTATAATACCGTTTTTAACAAAAAGTCTAAAAACTGTTTGCAGATGACCCAAGTGTTCTGCCATATTGCTACTAAAAACAAGAATGTCGTCTACATAAACTATAGTAAATCTTTTATAGTCTGAGAAAATCTCATCCATTTTTCGTTGGAAAATGGGCGGGGCGATCTTTAGGCCGAACGGCATTACTAGCCATTCAAAGTGGCCTTCGAGGGCAAGTAAAAAGCTGTCCATTCAATGTGTTGTTGGATGCATTTTTACTTGCCGATAGCCCGACTTACAATCGAATTTGCTGAAAAAGTTTTTTCCTTGAATTCGATTGATAAGTTTAGTCTTGTCTGGCAGTTTATAACCATCACTTCTAGTATTATCATTTAACCTCTTGTAATTGATCACCATTCTTGCTTTGCCTCTGACAATTTCGGAATGATTTCTCACAATAAAGGCTGCCGATCTATGTTTAGAAGTGGATCTTCTTATAATCTCTAAATCTAATAATTCTTTAATCTGAGACCTAAAATCTTCTAGGTCTTGGTTAGTAGCTTCTATTGAAGCTGTTCTTATTATGTATTCTGGGTTAATAATGTCTAACTCACAGAGGATTCTATTATTGTTCCAATGTTTTAATGGTTTTTCTCCGATTATTTCTAACTCGTCTAGAATCTTTATTATATTTTCTAAATCTTTTTTGTCTTTGATCACTCCTATTTTTTCTATTCCTGTCTTAAAATTATAGAATTCTGTTGCTAAGTCTATTAAGGTATAGTTTTTGTCTAGCAGGAATTCTTCTACCTCTTCTTCTAATTCGTCTAATAACATCTCTGAAGCTAGTGCACAGCTTTGTCCTTCCTTATTGCAATTGTTACAACATCTATCATTGTTAGTAAGGTTTAGCGTAGGGAGTTTTATGACTTTTGTAGCTATTTTCTGCGTATGCACAGGGGTGTACGTACTATTTCTTTGGAGAATTACTCCATCTCTATAGATAGTACAGCTTCCGTTGTTATTTAGTAGAAAATCTAAACCTATCACAAAATCTGTATTTATATTCAGGTCTCTAACAAATATTTTGTCTAATTTATAACCTGGGTTATTAGTGCAGGAATTTATGAAACTAATATTAGCTTCTTGCAGGTAAAAATTGTAGAAATTAAACGTCCCATCCATTTGTACAGCTGAAGAGGGTTTCTCCAGTGTCTTCACAAGATGTTGTGGGACAATCTTTTTATTTATGATGCTTCTGGTGCATCCTGTATCTATTAAAGCTAGAGTTGTAATTTCATAGTCTTTAATTTTAATCTTAGTCATTAATCTTATTGCACTGAATTTTTTGTCTTCGTTACAAATCAGAATTTTATCTTCTGAGTTTAATAGCTCTGAGGCTACTTCAGTCTCATTCTGTTCTTCTGCTTCAGCGCCTAAATCTATTATAGGCTGTTTTCCTTTTTCTAGGTTATTTAATCTAATTTCTAGATTATTTACTCTAGTTTCAAATGTAATTATTCTTAAAGGAAGGGTTGAATCAACTAATGTTTCTTCCTTTATCTTATGACCGTCTAGTTTTGGGCTAATTATTATGTCTAGTTCTTTCTCGGAGGCGCTTTTATGCATCCTTCTACGTAACACTTCTTGCATTTCGCTCTTTTGGTTCTCGCTAGGGAACCATTTGCATATGCAACAAGGAGTCTTTCTAGACCTTTATTTGTTTCAAAACAATGGTCACGATCTGTAAATGTATTTACTAAATTATTTAAATTTTCATTTATGTCTAACTTTTCGATTCCCATTTCATTAATAAATTCGTCTGCTTCTGAGTCTGAGGAATCTATTCTGCTAGTATCTCCGATGTCTATGGAGACTATAGAGTAAATACTTTCCGTATCGGACATGTATTCATCTACATTTATCAGGGTCTCCTGAAATTCTTCAATTAACTGAGCGTTCTTAGAATTGTTGTTAATTCTTTTTGGGCAAGTATTGGCTAGATGTTCTATACTGCCACAAGTAAAACACTCTAATCTGTTCTTATACGTTCTATCATTTCTATACTTCCTAATATGTTTGTTTTTATCTAAGTAAGGCTTCTTAGCTACAGACCTTCTGAGATAGTATCTCTTCTTGTCATATTTATCATAATTCTGGTAGCCATACTTTTTCTTCTTTTTATAACTCTTTCTCTTAGGTGGGTCTTTTTCATAACTCTGGGTGGTGTAGATCACACTTTTACAGAAGCTTAACTCATTTTGTTTGAGCTGCTTTTGTATTTGTAGATGCATACACTTTTCCCCGGGAGTATTTCCATGACATCTTTGGAATCTATGTCCTATAGACCATCTAGCGTTAGGATTTTGTAAAATTCCGTCACGCTTAGTCCACCTTTCTTCTATTTCTCGTCCCAAAGCTCCTGGAAGTTTATTAAAAAGCTTTTTTCCGAGTTCTTGATCGAACGAGTTGCCGCTGATCGTACAATAATAGAAGAAATCATTTAAAAACTTCTTTATGTAAATCCGATTACTAATACTTAATTGTTCTAATTTAATTAAAGCATTTCTCTGGAGCACAATTAGTCCGCTATTCGGATCTTCTCCTGTGATTAAAGTGTGAATCTTGTTGGTGAAATTGTATGGATTTGACCCCATAGCTACCAACTGATGAAATTCTTCTGGGAAATTTAGTTTGTATGCTTCCCAGAGGGCTTTGGTTGATTCTCCTAAAAAAGTCTCTAAGTATTTATACATGGATTCTGCGTCTGATTCTTGATAATTCTGTATATAATCTGCCACCACTATTCCCTTCCATAGATCTATTACTGAATTCCATCTTTGGGGGTCGTGTGCAGCTATATTGAGAATTTTTCCTTTGTTGCCTCCTTCTTGGAGGGTTATAGGTTCTTCTACTGGCATTCTTCTGCCAGATGGCTTAACATTATCAACAGGTTCTCCTGAAGTTCTATATACTCTTCTTCTAGGGACGTTTCCTGTGCTAGTGTCTACCGTAATGTTTTCACCTGTGGTCCTTTGGAAAGGACTAGAGCTTGAGGAACTAGTTTCCATCGCCTTTTAAACGATTTCGGAAATAGTGTCTGATTCATCTCTTTCATCTGACTCAAAATCTTTTATTAGATTTTCAAACATTAATTCTTTATGTCTTGTTTTAAAGTCTTCTCTATAACCTAAATTGTCTGTTCTTAGGTCGCATTTCTTAAAATGTTCTATTGTTACTTCTAGTTCCATATTGTCTTTTTTACAACCCTTACATCTAAACAACATCTTAGGTTTCTGTCTTTTTAGTTCTTTAGCTTTTTCTATAGCTATGTCTACTTCATATTCTTCTTGAATAAGTTCGATGTTCATAAGGTTTAAGTCTGAATCTTCTATAGTGCTTTCTTCGTCTTGCTCTTTTTGTGTGTAACTATAGTCTGTAAACCTTATAGAGGTTTCTCCTCTTAAGTTTGTATATTCTACATGTCCTGCTGGTTTTAGCAGTTTTTTCTCGTTATTAAAATAGTCTAATTTCCATTCTAAACCTGCATATTCTTCAGGTTGGATCTTAGTAGGTTTAATGAGGTTTATACCTTTGTTACTCATTAATTCTACTACATCGTCTATTTTTATTCTAAACTTTGTATTACTATTTGTTGTTATCTTTCCTAGAAATCCTAAGCATAACAATAAATTGTTTCCGCTATGCATTTCTTCATAGCCCTTTGTCTGTATTCCCAACTTTATGTGATTTCCACATTCTTTTAGATTCATTAGGAAATCTGGGCTTAGGTAGAATATACCACCATTGTCTGTCATGTCTATTTCTGTCATGCCGATGATGGATTTTTTCATGTCTCCCCATCTATCGTCGTAAATTGTTAACAGTACTTTACTTCCTAGGTTCTTTCTAGTTAAACCTTTTATACCTATTACTATTAGTCCCATATGCATGAGGCTTTTAGTACTTTTGTTTATGTGTCTAAAAGAGTCTTCACTAATTAACTTAATCTTTTGTGCAGAGTTTCCTAATACTGACAACTGTTCTTCTCTGTAGTGTCTATACAGCTGAGCAGTTGATGCAAATCTCCCTGCATTGTATAGTGTTCTTGGATTAAGTAGATTCAACTGGTTTTGTTGGAATATACTTATGTCTCTATCTACGTTTATAATTTCACTAAGCTGTTTATTATTTTCTTCTGGGTTTCTCTTAGCTAAAAGTCTAGATAATAAATTATTACCTATCCTATCTTCCGAGAAACTGGGTCTGGGGTTGTCTCTTTCGCTTCTTGATCGACCTGTAAGAAAGTCCATTTTTGAGTCTTTTTTACTCTTTTATCTTTTTCTTTTTGGGGGGTTATTTCTACTTTCTTTAACTGAGTTATTAATTCGTCTACTTGCTTATCTTTTGATGTCTCAGACGTACGGTCTATATGAGCTATTCTTTCACTTAAAAAGTCTACCTTTTTGGTTAAATTGTCTACCTTTTTAGTGAGGTCTACTAGTAAAGCTGTCAAGACTATGTTCTGTTGTACTAGAATTTGGTATGACTTAGCAGTAGGTATATAATCTTTGTAATCTGTAGGTAACGATATAGTCTTTTCTACTATTTTTAAAGCTTCTTCTATTGCTGGACTATTTCTTATCATGAAATAATTACTTGCTTTAGGTCTAAGATTACTTTTTCTAACTCTAATACTTTACCAACCAATTCTTGTTTAACTTTTAGGTTTTTTTGACTAATTTTTAATTCTATATCTATTAAGTTATTTTTAAAATAAGAATCTAAGTCTGTTTTCGTGCTTAATTTTTTAAAGTCACAACTAGTTATTAGGTTGTTTATGTATTCTAAATTGGAATCTGATCTTTTAAAGATTAGTTCTTGTCTTTTTAAAACTTCTTCTAGTTTATTAAGATTATTTATGTATAAACTATTATTTTCTTTAACTTTTTCACTTAGATTAATTATTAAATCTACTATAGAATTTAATTGTCTCTCTTCGCTATGCAAAGAGTGTTCTCCTTCACTAAAGTTACACCTTATAATACTATTGTCTTTTAAGTTTCTAAACTTTTTTGCTGGTAAGATGTGTAGGTCTAAGTACTCTAATTTTCTTAGGTGAGCTATTTTTACCCTAACGGAAAGTAAGCTAGGTGTTTTTTAAGCTTAGTCTTTTGATAGGCTATCCAATCGTCGGCGTATGTTATATCGCCTTGAATTCCTTGAATGTGCCACCTTATGTCTTCTAGCAAACTGTTGTCTATGGTTGCTAAAAAGATATTCTCTTCTATGCTAGCTATGAATCTATTATATTTTAATTCTCTTAGAATTGGTCTAACGTGTGTATTAAAATATTCTAATAGTCCTTCTATGCTTAGAGCTTGAGCGGACAGTTCTTTATATAAACCTATTAATTCTTGTTTAGCTAGAGAGTGTCTACTTTTTCTTTTTTGCTCTCTAGTAATATTCCACCTGATAAAATTAATTTTATGGACGAACGGTATGTGTCTCATAAGGTCTGAATCTATGATGGTTTCTAAAGAGTCTTTTCTTTTTTAGGC